>OZ010729.1:2660964-3950327 GCA_963932275.1 Andrena praecox
TGGGTAGACGAACTTTTGACGCATAGTTGTCACATTGTCTGTTCTCTTTGTCTCTGCCGCGCTGTTGCCACAGAGTTCTCTCTTTCTATCGAGAAGTCTTGAAGCAATACGGCACGAGAGCTACGCCAGCGTCAGAGCCTCGCTGAACGTAGCAATAATGAAAGATAGAGAGGTCCGGGAGTTTAAGAAGGAAAGATGGAAATATACCAAATTTGCAGAATTGAAAGCCCGTTTCGTTCAAAGTAGTCCGATTTAAATTATTTTCTGTCAATTTAATCGGCAGAATCACTTTCATATTGATACGATGAAAAATAAAGAAATTCTGTTTCTGCATAACCCCCACAGCACTAAAACGTATCTTGTACGTAACTGCTACGTAACCATCATTTTTTGGTTACGTCACATGGGGGTCACATGAAGGTAGCATCAGGGTGGAAATGTCCGCCTCATTTACATAACAGTACGCGTCACATTAAGGTCATACTTTTATATAAATTTTACCTTTCTCTGTTATCTGTCTGTTACGTAGTAGCAGGATAACAGCAATAACTTTATTGTTACCTTATGGATAATTACACTATTGGTATTTAGAAGGATTATTTTAATTAAAAAAAAGTTAAATATTTGTTAGAATTTTTTGGTATAAACTTTATATTATATATAACGGGTCACATACATATATATATATATATATTTGAAAATAAAAAAATATTTTAAAAACAAGTATTAATATTTTTTCTTCTCCCTACACTTTCTTTGCAATCCCAGTCGAAAGCATTCCGCTCCTTCCTTATTAAAATCGACTTCGCGAAAGTCCGGATTACTATCTATTATTTTATCTGAATAAAAAAATAATATTGTATACATTAGCTCGCAGTTTTAATATAAAGGGTTCATAAAATAAGTGTGTAAATACCTTTTATTATTCGCACCATTTGTAATTGCGAAATGTTAATATTATTCCTCCTCCCTTTCCACGTGTATAACGCGGCAAATTCTGAACTAAATAGGTTGCTCAATATTTGCCGAACATTATCTGCTGGCGTTTTCCCCCCGAATCTATCAATATAAGTAGTAATCTTTTATTTGATCCCCTAAGGGTTACAATTCCTCACAAACTTTCTCCTTCGCCATTCACACAATTTTTCCTTAAAACTACCTTATCCTACTTAATCTAACTTAACCTAACTTAACCTAAATCTTAAACTCTACATCTCCCCTCCCGCTCGCTCGCTCGCTCTCTCTCTCCTCCGTCCCCTGGACCTCCGCTTCCACTCGCTTCCCCTCTCACTCCCATTCCTCCACTCACACCTCCGAACCCCACCCACACCCCGCTCTTCTTTCTTCCAACTTCTTCATCCACTCTTCCCCCTCCCCCTCATCCCCTAACACCTCCATCACCACCTCTTGCCATCCCCTCTCAATTCCCCACCCTGCACATACCTCCCATACGTGTTCCCACGTCTCCTCCTCCTGCCCACACATTCTACACCTCCTTCTCTCCTCCTCCTCCCAGTGTCTCCCCTCCTTCATCTCATTCCCTAACCTAAACCGTGCTACCCTCTTCCACCTATCCTCCCCCCAACCTTTCTTCATATACCCCGGCAACCCCACCCCTTTCACCCTCCCGTACCACTTGTTGTACCGCGTCTCTTTAATCCTCCTCCACCTCTCCTCTTCTTGCAACCTTCTCTCCCTCTCCACCAACTCCTCCCCCCTTATCCCCCCCTATCCCTCTCCCTCTCCACCTCCTCCACCGTCCACCCCCTGTCCTTATAATACTGCTCCCTTTCCTCCTCCCACCCTTGCAGAACCTTTCCTCTCCTCATCCTCCTTTTCATTTCCTCCCAACATTCCCTTGCCAACTCCCCCCCCCCCCTTCCCCTCCTCTAACTTCCTCTCATATCCCCACGCCCTCATCCCCGCCCCTCCCTTCATCATCCCCCTCTGCAACTCTTCCCTTACCATATAACCTGGTGTACTCCGTTCCACCCCCAACACCCACTTCAGGTACATCTCCTGCAGTCCTTCCACCCTTTCCCTACCTTTCCATCCCCACACCTCCACCCCATAACTAACCACCGCCCACACC
This sequence comes from Andrena praecox, assembly GCA_963932275.1. Lineage (NCBI taxonomy): Eukaryota > Metazoa > Arthropoda > Insecta > Hymenoptera > Andrenidae > Andrena > Andrena praecox. The sequence goes on from OZ010729.1 coordinate 2,663,057, forward strand.
AACTTATCGAATAACCAAATCCTTCTTCCCCAGTCCTTCCCAAACTTCCTTTTCCCAATCCCCCACACCTGTCCCGAATCTATCAATATAAATAAACTGCAATTTCATTTATTCGATACTTCACATATTGGTCGACTATCCTCCTTTGATGTCGAGAAGAGTATGTTTTAAAATCTCTTCTCAAACGTTTTCTGTCTGACATATTAATTAAAATATGTATCCAACTTAACCTAAAATCAATGTCATAATTGTTTATTGCAACACGCCACGTTTAATCCTCGCGTAAACGTTAGATTTTGCATTCTAAACATACCGATGCTAAACGCAGTCCTTATTGTAACACGTTCCGTGCAGGAGTTTAGCAGCAGGAAACGTTACCACGTTTCGTGGTAATTATATTTATCATTTATGCCGCTGTTATGTTCTATTTATGAAACAAAAATTACGGAATACTTGTGACATCTACGTTCCATGACATTTACATCTGGATTAATATGTAGCCTATACGTAAGAAGACTTATATAAAAATTATATGTTTTGTGTGACTTTTCAGTTATGTTCATAGGTTATATTGCTGCTATGTTCTATCTATGTAACAAAAGTTACAGAACATTGTGACACCTGTATTACGTAGCGGTTATATTTTGTACATGTAACAGAAGTTACAGAATTTGTGACTTCCATGTTACGTAGTATTTACAAGTTGTGCTGTGGGGGAATCGATGATACATCGCCGAGCAACTCCAGGCGACAGGTTAGACGGGTGAGCGATACAATTTCGCTCGGCTCAAGCTTCGGGGGACCTCAAGAATGAAGGCCTTCGATTAAAAAAATTATTTGTGGCCGACGGATGAATTCCCGTCGAATAAACTGATTCATCCGTGGCGTTTCAAATAAAATTAACTCTGGGTTATTTTTACTCGACGACAAATAAAGATAAAGTCTCTTTAATTTGATAGTTTATTTCAATAATTTACCCTGATAACCAGGTTTGACGGCAGGATCTGCCGGCAACTGCGGCGCAGCCTACGTCCGCATTCGATTACGGTTCTGCCGGCAGATCCTGTCAAGCAGGGTCTGCCGGCAGATGGACGGCAGATCGACGGCAGATCCTGCTGCCCGCCTGACTAGTGATCCTCTAGGGCTGGTATTCACAAACGTGTCTTAAGATTAAGCAAATGCTTAAGCATTCGGCATCCTTTACTAGCTACTAGGGTTAGTAGAGGATGCCGCATGCTTAAGCATTTGCTTAATCTTAAGACACGTTTGTGAATACCGGCCTAGGTAGTGATACGCAGATGTGGCCGCCGTTTTCTATTGGTCGACACCATTAGTGACCGAAACCGGAAGTAGAGAGAGCAAGTAAACAAGTAAAAAAAGAAAGAGATACTGCTCGCATGTAATTGGTACGTGCCTAGCCCCACCACCGTTTATCTGTGTAATTTTTCCTATTGGGCGAAGCAATAACATCTACCAATTGGATTCCACAACATTGAGCGAAAAGTGGAATCACCAGCAAACTTCATTTAATGCTGTCATTTTTGAACGTGCAAACTATTGCTAACGCTAACCTTTGTATTACATTATTAAATTCTTTATCATATTTTCACGATTGATTTATAAATATATTTTTTAGGAAAAAATTACTGATTAAGGTATGTGAGAAAATGTATTATAGATTTGATTTTTTCCAGAAATCTTTCCTATATTCTGCTCTCCTCAGTTAAAATATCCTATCTAGCATTTTTTCATTTTTCAAGCTATGTTGAAATATTTGAAGTTCCACACGTCTTTTAATAATAATAATAATAAATTATTTTTTTATTCTTTTAGTCTTTATTCTTTTATAATATTCGATACAACGTAGTGGAGTTAGAAACGCAATGTACAGAAAGGGCGAGGCTCAGTGTCGCTGTTATTATGCCTGACCCGAAATTTACCTTTTTAGTCTTTTACCTTTTAAGTAAAGTTAGAAAACCCTACGTGCTCCGTAGAGATCTAGAAACAGTCTAATGTATTTAACGTAACATGTTTTAATTTGTATGAAGAACGGCAGAAGGAAATAGTACAACTTCAGTTTTCTCGATTATTTCAAAATGTGCCCGCCAATTTGCGACTTCCGCTTTAGGCCAAAATGGTGGACACATCTGCGTATCACTACCTAGAGGATCACTAGGCTCTTAGAGCCAGGGCAAAGAGTAGGTATAATAAGAGGCGTCACTCCGGGCGGAATCTTTGAAGTCTTTGCTTGACCTTGGCATTTAAATTGGTTGTCTATTTCGAGCGGGATATTCAAATCGACTAAATGTACCTTACCGCAATTGGCTGATTATTGCCGAAGTTGACCCCGATCATTGCCGAAGCTTAGCGATCATTGCCGAAGCTTAGCGATCATTGCCGAATGGGCATTTAAATTGGTTGTCTAGTGATTTCCCTAGGTTATTTCTGTCCTTGTCGAGTGACGCCTCTTATTATACCTCCTCTTTGGCCAGGGGCGCCGTCTGGCTCTAGAAAGAGAGGGGGTGTCCCTGTATATCTTTCTCTTTCTATCGCCCTCTACATTTTCGCCTATTGCATGCTTCCTCCATGTTTATATGCTCTAAGGCTGGAGACGACTACTAGCAGTATTTACTCGAGTCCATACTGTATCCATACATACGTAACAAGAAGATAGTATCGGCGAACGAAAGCAATCGATGGTTGTTTAAATAGTGTTTCAAAGCACGAGCAAGCTGCGCGAATGTCGCGTCTGCGTCCGCGTCCTAAATAGAGAACGAGAGGGGCTATCGAAAATGAGTAACAACTCCGATATTAACACCTCGTCATATTTCCTTGCGGATGGCAAACCGCTAATTTACGGCGACGAAGAAGATGCGTCGATACGGAACTTGTTGTCGGGCGTGAACCTGCCCGAGAAAATTCTCTTTGTAATCGACACCGTAAGAGAGAGGAACAGCACCCCTTTCAAGCTGTCCACATCAGGTGGCAAGTGTATCGAGCCGTTGCTAATGATCAAACGGGTGGTGGAAAGTTTTGTCTGCATCAAATCGGCCATTCAACGCAGCCACGAGTACGCGTTAATGATCCTGAACGCTCAAGGCGCTCGGTGGATATGCGATTTCACCAATAACACCAAGAGCATTATCAATCACTTGGACAATACGAACGAACAAGTTCTGGAGGAAGATCAGAAGTCGTACGACTTTGGTCAGCTGTTGGAAAAAATACAGTCCAAGCTACCTTTGCCGACGAAGAGAAACGACGCCGTTCCGATGTTCGTTACCAGAGTAATATTGATATATTCCCGATCTCACAGCATCCCGCAATTTCAAGCCCATAGAAAGTATTTAGACAACCTCGAGGCGAATCCATACTTTTTCACAGACGTGTTATACGTGCACGAGCCGCCGTGCGCCGAGAATTTGTGCGAGGAAATTTACGCCCAAGTGACAAAGTTGGATACAAGAAACTATTCGTACATATTAGAGGTAGGAAGGAACGCGGCAAAATTACACGATAACATGGCGAAGCTGTTGGCACATCCTTTGCAACGACCGCCTCAGAAGGACGCGTGTTACGCCATTTATCCAGCTTCCAGCTTGCAAGAAATATATACCAACGTTTAGCGGCGCAACTCTCGCCAGTTAACTTACCGAAAATAAACTCTACTCGCGCGCACGTTCGTGCTTACGAATTTATTACTCGTCATCATATACACGCACGCACGCGGCCGCGTGCGAACAACTTTACGGTCATGGACCAACTACATACTTTTAATATCTCTTTCCTTAAATCTATCTAGAAACTTGTACAAAACCTTGACAATACAACATGTATTGCACAAACAGGATGAGTCTAATAAATCGATCCCCTCGAATATTGTACACATTCGATAGAATATTGTCGATAGGGGGTTTCGCGGCGCGTGAACGCGTTGAGGACACGCAAACGTCAAGTTTGTGTCTTTAAATGGAATCGGATGAATTTTTTCGTACACCGGTCGTCGCCGGCTCGTCGTTTCCAAAGAAGAACCTGCTACTTTTTCCGGGGGGGGTGTCGATTTACACGAATTGATCACCCTGACGATCCTTGTTACAGCTACAGTAACGATATCACAGTGTAGGGAATTATGAATTATACCCGAATAGAATGTGAACCGTCAACTTACTGCTTCTCGCGGCAGCTACCTTAATACTTACATATGTACATACAATATCTTTCGTACGATCGCTACCTCGCTTTTCCTCGATTATCGATCAAGCACAGGCACAATTTGGTGTTTTTACACACTTGCGTAGACAACGGTAACGAATGCGCAGGAATAGAGCAGAGTATACGAAGCGATCAAGGTACGCGTCGACGAAGAGATTCGCAATGTTTCCATAACTTGGGTCAACAGCTTCACGAATCGTCGCACGCTGTTGTTCTCGGTAATATCATCCGTCGCAGCTTTCGACGTATCTTTCGTCGAGTGAAAAGTACTTTCTGTCGCGTGTTTCGCGTTCTCAGGTTGCCAGTCGCCACACGATGGGAAATTACGTGGCACCGGCAGCATGTCTTTGTTGTCGCCGACTTTGAAAACCAACGACATTCCAACTTCAGCGTGAAATTCGATGTGGCAATGAAACAGCCAATAACCTGGAGGATAAAAAAAGTACGGCGTTGGACGATGAAATGTTTCGAAACGTTGCGAAGGGGTTTAATACCCTGCGCGTATGTACATTAGGGTGGCTCTTATTTGCTTCTGGTGAAATTATCTTCAAGACTTTCTTCGCGGCGCCCCACAGTGGTTCGAGTATACTACATGCTAGCCGGACAAAATTAGTTTTTCGCGGGTGTGGGTTTATATGGGGTTCAAATTGTTAGAAAACAAACCTGATTCGTATTACAGTGTATTTTGTCACTAATAATAATAATATTATTATTATTATTAACGGGTATAACCCTATAAATATATTATTGCAAACAAAAAATAATAATAATATTATTAAAATAAAGTAGTTAAGTTATCGACCGTATTTTTAGAAAAAACAATAAGTGGTTCCGGCGCACTGGTTCGGCCAGTAATGGCAATGTTCAGTAATTTACGTGAATATTTGTTTTTTAGATTCAACAACAATATTATTATTATTAGTGACAAAATACACTGTGTTATGAATCAGGTTTGTTTTCTGAAAATTTGAATCCCATATAAACCCAATACCGCGAAAAAATATAACAACTGTGCTATCTCTCCTGCCGAGCGCAGCGCTCGAAAACAATTAAAAAAATATAGTTTTGCAAATTTTTGCAGATCGATCGTTTGATTAAAATAAACTAGAAAGTCTCTACTTTCCGTACATTCAACCCTTGCCGCGTGGATCGACGTGGAACATATAGTAAAACACTATTTTAATAGCGATGCAGAGAAAACTGATTTCAAAAACCAGGTTTTTTAAACTTAAAAACTCAGAAATTACGGGAATAGACATAATGTTATAACTGATAATTATAGTTAAAGTACAATACTGTCGTTTTGTTCCTTTTCCTTGATTGAATTAGTCATATTTTTATTTTATTGATATTTTTAGTGAAATAATAAACTGTAATACGAGTCGGGTTTGTTTTCTAACAATTTGAACCCCATATAAACCCAGTACGCGAAAAAATAATTTTGTCCAGCTAGCGTGTAGTATACTCGAACCACTGTGCGCCCCCCAGAACAGTGCCGCGAAGAAAAGTCCAAAGTCGAAAATAACAGCCACCCTAATGTACGCGTGTATGTACATACCTGGATTATCGGCATGAAATCGCACGATCGTGAAACCACCATCGGGTACCGTTACAGTGTCTTTTAACGGAGCGTGATCAAGGTGCCTGCGTATCAGTCCCTCGTCGTCTAATCTCTTGACGGTTTCCGCGGTAACGTTTCTCCCGATTCTTTCCATCGCGATCACGCGAAATTGATAGCCGTGGAGGTGGAACGGATGGTTCGCATCGTAAGCCATACCTGGGGAACGCGATAGGGATAAACGTTGCGAGCTGTTACGCGTAGGCGAAAGAAAAATCGTGCCTATAGATACTACACTACCTTCGTCCACCAAAACTATTTCCACCACGCTACCAAGCGCCACTTGGAGCACATGGGTGCAGGAACAATAATCTCGCTCACAGCCCTGCACCGTACTAGCGTTACAAAATTCACTTGGATCCACAGAATCTCTCTGAGACAACAGAGGGACCGGCGGTAACTTCATCGAGATGTGATTCAGTTGCGGAGTCAGAACTCGCTTCGTATCTTTTACTGCAAGTAGGTAGAATGTTGGAAGAGATGCAACGAATTTCTGTGTAGAGTCAAGATGGAGAACACCACCATCGTACGTACCTTGATCGAATCCGTAAAGCTTGCTGCGATGAAAGTGAGGATTGTCCTTCTTGTAAAAGTCATAAGACACGTAAAACTGGTAATCCGGCTCTTTCGTATTTGACTCGTCGTTTTTATCCATAGCTCTCAACATAGGTATACTAACGCTCCAATTCGTTTCGGTACCTTCGTTCAAAGCGTTTAATTGCTGAAAGCAAGATGCGCGGGCGTCGCCGTTTAAGGGAGGTCACTCAAGTGAAAATGAACTACCAGTTATTTTACAGATAAAAATTTGAAAATATGTATTTCCATATTATTTTTTACGCTGAAATGAGTTATGTAACAATTCATACAGTGACATTTTTTTTTCAAAAATTTAAAAAAAAAATTTCGAAGAAATTATTCGATTTTAAAATCCATACCCTTATCTCTGTAGTATTGTATACAAAGACTGCAGAAAGAAATTCAGCTCGAGAACTTCATTTTTGTCCGAGTTATAAAGTTTTTATGTTTCGGCGTAGTAACTAAAACGCTCCTGCTCCGTACGTTGTACCTTCTTCTTCTTGCAATGCCTGTTCTCTTCGTGATTGTGCAGTTCGTATCATTTTTCTTGCACGTTTGTATCTTTCTGAGGCTTTCTGTTTATACCTGCGTACTCGTTCTTTGTGACGGTTTCGAACCATTTTCAATGATTGTGCGCTCATTTGCATTTGGTTGTCCTTGAATGCATGTAATATTGTTTTCGTCCATCCTTCATTATATTCAGTAACAGCTTCTGCGACTGCAGCTTCAACAAGATATTTGGAAGGGAAAAATATCCTTTGGGCACTTACGCCATATCATGCTATGCAAACTTTCATTAGAATTTTGCGTAAGGCATTGTGCACAACGACGGAGCAGTTTTTCATCGCTTAGTCTATTATAAATTGGTAATATTTTATCCAGCAATTTTTCTCTGATAGGTGTTCCTATTTTCTTAGCGTGAGAACCAGGTTTTCTTCCTTTCGCAATTGCTGATTGGTAGAAGCACCATGATTCTTCACCCGATGGATATTTATAATGTTGCGGTTTCGTATCCGTCGAAACTGCGTGGTATATCGTCGCGTATGGTTCTCATGCTAAGAAAATAGGAACACCTATCAGAGAAAAATTTCTGGCTTGCAAGAAGAAGAAAGTCCAACGTACGGAGCAGGAGCGTTTTAGTTGCTACGCCGAAACATAAAAACTTTATAACTCGGGCAAAAATGAAGTTTTCGAGCTGAAATTTTTTCTGCAGTCTTTGTATACAATACTACAGAGATAATGGAGATATGGGTTTTAGAATCGAATAATTTTTTCGAAATTTTTTCTTTTAAATTTTGAAAAAAAAAAAATGTCACTGTATTAATTCTTACATAATTCATTTCAGCGTAAAAAATAATATGGAAATACATCTTTTCAAATTTTTATCTGTAAAATAACTGGTAGTTCATTTTCACTCGAGTGACCCCCGTTAAGGGGTAATGCTACTGCTGAGCCCGGAAAGGCAGCCTGATCTCGAGGATTTTCACGCGAGCTGCGGCGCCGTCATTTTGTATTGAAAAAATTAAAAAAAAAATTGTGATCATACTTCGAGGTATGTATATGCAATAAAGGCCTTCGAGCAGATTTTGCATTCCCTTCATTATACTCGCATAAAAAATTCTCGAAATCAGGCTGCCTTTGCGGGCTCTGCAGTGGCATCACCCCTTGTTAATTATTACCCATGAACATTCTCAAGCCGCGCGCGACATGGGAATCTTATGTTAAATACGTATGATGCGTAGTATGTGCATACATACCCGACGATCCGAGGTGTCGTTGGTTTCGCGTTCGTACGTCACTTGGCCTTTCGGCTCCTCTTCGTTCGCACCTTCGTACCGCAGTACGGCGACTTGATAGGCCTTGGTAAATCTTTCGTCGCAATCCATTAATCCTCGAACTACGATCCAGTAGCTGTCCACGTCTTGATTCGCGTGAACGACAAAGTCGAATCTTTCGCCAGCGTAGCTTACCAGAGATTCCACTGAAACGAGATTGCAAGTAGATACACGGAAGTGCGCGTAAATTCGATCACGTCTCTCCTTTTCTCCTTCCTTAATTACCCTTCCTTGCTTACTTGCTTACGCACCTTGGACCGGCTCGATGTCGCGTCCGTCCGAACTAATTACACTCATGGTGTGATTGTCGATGGTTAACTCGATCGGGCAGTTGAGAACCTCGGCGTTAACGAGCCTGAACCTGTGCCGCTTGTTCTGTAAAGGCGACGATGCGATTATCGCGCACAGTAGGTACGAATGAATTTACATATCAGAGAAATTCGCGCTCGACTCTAACGTAGCAGAGCGCGTCGTTACCGGTTCAACGATAAACGTTGCGATCGGCATCGTCGCCGAAGCGCCGTTTCCACTCGGAACAGACGTAAAACGACCCAGACCGTTGACCAGTAGATTCGGCGGCTTGTTATTTCCGCCCGCGAAATAGTGATTTAAAAATTTATCGATTCCCGATTCGTGCGTCCAATCCAAGATCAGTAGGGTATGTTGGTCCACGTCGTACAGGCCTTTGTGCCAATTCCGCCGTGGAGGTACACGAACGATCAACGGACCAAACACCCCATCGCCTCGTTGAAAGCCTGAACAGTAATTTGGCGTTTTTAAAATAGTCGACGAGTGAGAGAGAGAACACTCGGCGGATAGTGGCGACTCGTAGCTGTACCTAGATGCGAATGCCAGAAATGCGTGCCCGCTTCCGTGGCGATGTAATCGTACCGGAAGCTCGAGCCGGGCAAAATCGGGCATTGAGACACGTACGGAACACCGTCCATGTACGGTGTTTGAACGTGATGTTGCCCGTGCCAATGCATCGTGGTGCTCTCGGAATGCAGTAAATTTATCACGTCCACCGTCACTCTATCGCCTTGGCACACCTACGAACAATACGAACGTACTTAGACACCCCCGGCAAACGACCCGGGCGCGCAATTCGCGTCGGTTATGCGGGTCGAAATCGGTAAGTATACCGTCAAGGACCCAGTTCCTGATCAGTTTAGTATGTAAATACCAAATAATAAGTTTATCGCGATACAAATTTATTAAAAAAAATGACTAAATAATTATGAAGTATTTTTAAATTTATACGCAAACATTTGATAGCTCATAGTAAAATGTTTTAGGTTGATCAGAAACTGCTCCCTTTGCATCTTAAGTGATCAGGAACTGGGTCCTGGTGGGATAGTTGATCAGCGGGGATACATGATCATATCAATTTTTTTATTTAATATATTGGCAATTTGTGCCTGCTGTCACGCTAACGTGGTAATGTTTATATCACCGCAACACTTCACGTTGCAGTTTTATTTTGGAAGCATAGAATAATGTTGTTATAAGCTTCGATCTTATTTGCAGGCAAAAAGTAAATATTTCGGTCTGCTTGTTCTTCCTCCTTTTCGAGTAAATGTTGCATTTTCAACGATTTGAAATATACTAAGTAAAAACGGCAATTTCGAGTCAATTAATGGTATTTATTGATTTATCTGAATATTTAAGGTAAGTTTAATTTTTCATCTTTTTCAAATCGAGTGCATTGAGGGATACATGATCAGTGTGTGATGTGGGATACTTGAACAGCTGAAAATGCTCCAATAAAGAACCATAGAACGGCTAATGTAACAGAAAAATACGGCAAAGAAAGTGAGGAGGAAAATCTTTTCTTTATCATCATCTTATAGCGAATTCGGTACCTCGCACTGATTCCGCACTGGTGCCAGAAAATGACTTGGATTGGTTGTTTCTGATAGAAACGAAGATAGCTCTATAAGAATCAACCAATCCAAGTCATTTTCCGGCACCAGTGCAGAGTCAGTGCGAGGTACCGAATTCGCTATTAATCAGATGATATCTAAGTGAAATGACTTTCAAGAATGCATTTATGTTGTTTTATGTCATAGAGTTTAATTCTTCGGTTTCGTTTTTTCAGTAATTCCTTCAAGTTTGTTATAGTTTACTTTCTTTTTATGATATTCCCTTTATTTCATGTTATTGACGAAGATAATAAATATTTTTTAGAAAGTTAATGTGTTATTTAGAGTAATGTGGGGCAAGAGTGCGCACTTAAAGTTTAGACTTCTCTAAAATCCTTGGTATTACACTGATAGTCATATCGTTTTGTGAGAAATAATTACTATCCCTTATTATTCGATAGGCAGTGACTTCGTGTAAATTTACCTGTCACAACTTATATAAAATAGATATTTCCAAAAAGTGTCAAATGCGAACTTTTACCCGCTATGTGGGGTAAAAGTTCGCATGTTGTGGGGTAAAAGAACGCTTCGGTTATTCCCAATTCTGCAGCGATTTTTCTTTTTGAAAGTCCTGCTTCTATGTTTATCTCGAGCGATCTGAAGCATCTCACTAATTGGTTTTCGGCCCTTATAAGTTCTAACAATAAATGAATAAGATAATAAAATAAAGTCATATTTTTTAATCAAAAACTTAATAAAAAACGTATTTTGGACAAATATTGCAGATTAAAAATTAATAAAAAAAAATCAAAAGCTGATATCAGCGTGGCTCAACTATCATAAACTCAAAATTTATTTCCATGTTGTAATTGATAATTAATTTCAAATTTATTTTTTACAGTCGGTTTAATCGGTGTTCGTCACTAATTTAGCAAACTCTAGAAATAAAATAAGTTTAATGAACATATAACACCCGTCAAATTATTTTGGGACAAAAGTTCGCATTCGAACTCTTGCCCCACTGCATTGTGCGAACTTTTGCTCCCACAGCTACTTTTACATTGTTTAATCAATCCTGTTATCTGTGAGGAGAATTGAAAACTTTTATTAGCACTTTTTAATAGAAGAATTTCAGCTGTTTCAGACGGCATATTAATTAAAACATTTACTGATCAATTTATAGGAATAATATTGATTCCCAAACATGAGAATATTACATCAGAACTAACGAATTCAGTACTTACCCGACTTACCGCATTGTAAGATAACAAACCGAAACACAGCCACGAAATTCGACATTAGTGACTCTACCTTGATTGACAATTGACTGCCAATCACCATTGGCAACTGCCACAACTCAAACCATGAAATTCGCATGGTGCGAACTCTTACTCGCTGCGAACTTTTACCCACCTTTACTCTACTCTGAAAGTTCACTGATCAAGTCTCCCTAACCGTTTGATCAAGTCTCCCCTTCAGTGGGGGATACTTGTGCATAACGTCACTGCCAGAAAAATGTTGAAATTCCGTCATTAAAATTAGTTTTCAGCTCTCAAATTGGCCAAAGTATATTGAGAATACTCTAAGAATCACAACTTACATAATTAAATAGAAACAAAGCAAACCATTATTATTATTTAATGGCGTTTTCGGACGGTCGCACTGGGGCGCACTGAGTGCGAATTTTGGCCAATCGGAGGCGAAAAAGTTCACACTCTTCGCTTACGATTGGATAGGGTTCGCACTCGGGCCGCCCCAGTGCGACCGTCCGAAAATGCCATAAATAAAAAAGCAAAACTGTGATCAGCTATCCCACCTTTCCCCTATACACGCCGATATCAATATACAATTGGCGTAAAGAAAGAAGCGACCGGGCGGGCGCGCCGGGTCCACGTTCGTTCCGGCCTCCTTTCGATGCCGCCGGACAACCGCGAATAACGCAATCAAGTTTACCAAGCAAGTTCACAAGCTGGCACATGAAAGAGACAGCCGCATACCTCGATAGGCGGTCCGGGCATTTGTCGATTAACGACCAGAACAGATCTTTCGACGCCGTCGGCTGGAACGCAGTGCGGCCGAAAGCAATCGGTCGCGTTAAACGGGCAATCGTAGCAGGCTTTGCTCATCGTGTGATAAGCCTCTAATTTAAAGATGTAATGGCAGCCCATCGGCGGGGCTCCGTCTACGCAGTCTCGCCGACAAGGATGTATCCTCCAGTCCAATTCGTCAGCGGCCTCCAGCTCGATGCGCCCGTATTCGAAGTCGTTGTGCGCCGTTACGATCGTTTCTTCATAGATGAAGAGAAAACAATTTATTATAGGACAAACGAGACCACGAGTCACACGCCTCGCGCGGCTCTACTCTCACCAGACGGACAGCGGCGAAACAACAGCAGAGGGAATTGTATCAGAAGCAGCATCGCGTTCCGACATGTCATCTCTGATCCGCGAGTTTGCAAAGGTGACTAGTCCCGCGCGGTCCTCTACGACTCACGGCCAACTCTAATCTAATGGGCGTACGATTTTATAACACGGTGCACGTTTTTCGCCCAAGCCGACGGATTGGCAACGACACCGCGGTGTCCGCAGGTAGGGTACTTAGCGCGTTCAACAATAGGATCGGCAAGTTCCAGGGGAAGGATGGGAGGGACACACTCGATATTCTTCCTTATCTAACCCGGATATTGCGAGGAAATGCTCGGCAGATGAATATTCAAGACTCGGACACGTTTCAAGTTGAAGAGATGGTAGCGTGATTTTATTGTACGCGCGATAACGCGCGCGCGCCAAGTTGATCCTTGCGTGAAAACATCGACGACCGAGCAAATGATATAGGTAGGTATCTCTTAATTTTACGTTCGCGGAGCAAACATCAGTGGCACCGGTTCTCTGCATTCGCAAAGAAAATACGATATGTATAACGCGCGTGTGTGCGCATAACGAAGGATTCGTTCGAACCAGCGCTAAAGCTGACGGAAGATTCGGGCGCAACCTCCCAGGTGATCGCGCGGTCGTTGTTGGTAAATGGAGATTTACTTTTCAACACTGTACAACGGCGAGACGGTTATTGCGATGCCTCGTTACAACAAGGAGATACACGTGGTGTTGCGCGCGTCGTGGGAGAGAAAGCAATCTTCAGCGACCCAAAGATTCGGGCAAAGAATACACGCGTCGTTGGTGCTCGCTTCTCTGCTTAATCTCGCGCGCAGGTACGTAAAATTGGCGACGCGTTAAGAAAGACTGGACTAATGCAGCACCGTCCGTTTCTCTATAGAGGAATTTTCTGGAGGTCACGCGTACCCCACGAATCGCCGCCGACGGTCCTCCTCTTACTTTACGCGGCTCTCGCGTGTAGTACGCACCTCTACCCGCACGACCGGTACTACCTTATACCTACTGTAATTTCCTCCCGCGACCCTCCGTTTCCCCTATAACAGGGGAATCACGGGAATTTCCACCGCGGCAGGAATTACGCACAATCGAATACTGGTCCGTATCAATCGCATTCCCAGCTTCACCTTTCAATTGCTACGTGCTCGTACGAAAGCCTGCGGTTCTCCGTGGTCGCCGCGCGCGGTGTGCATCGGGACCAGGCGCGTTTCGCATTGAAGCAGCCTCTAGACAACTCACGCTCGCCCGCAAACCTTTGATTCTTATCTCTTCCGAAAGTGATAAAACCGGGATTAATTCGTGTAAATTCGTCTCGGCGGACGTGCTCCGCACACGCTTCGCCCGGGTACATGATTATGCACACGCGTACGCAGGTGTGCAGGTACAGCATAACAACATGCAACACACGTGCAGGCACTCGCAAGTGTTCAGTTCCGCGACTGACGTTTCTCAAGCGTTTCAGCTCGAACGCGGAGAATCGATCGTGACGTCGCCGTCGTTGGAACACCGTTTATCCGCCGGGGCATCCGCGGGAGATGCAATCAGCGTGATCGCGAAATCGGGAGTTCGGGACCAAGCCCGGATCTCCACTTTACATAATATAACGAACGTTCCACTCGTCTCGCACGTTTGAAGCGCGCGCCAGGTGGAACGCAACGTAGCAAAGGACGTTAATAAACATCGTGCGACCTTAAGGCATAAAGCGCAACAACCGAACCGTGAATTTCTCTGTAGAATCGCACGATCGAACGCGGGACACGCGTCACGGTTTTCCCGGTCTTACAGCTGCACGTGACGTACAGCGCGTACGGGACGAGACGTTCGGATCGCATCGAATCGTTTTACTTCAGAACTAAATATGCACATATATTGCCGGGCAAGTTTCCGCCCGTCCAGTTTTTCCTCATCTTGGTAGTACGCAGAATCGCTTTGTATCTTAAGTATACATATACTTATTACCGAGAATACGGTGGTTGTTCGGTTCTTCCGTCAAACCACGACCTTCGCGATTCGACACACTCGGCTGATCATCGCGCATTATAATTCTTACCGATCGTCTATGTCACGCTACTTTGGGAATCACGCGCCGCGCGAACCTTTTAAGGCTGGAACCCACCCCGTACATGTACGTAATTTTTTGCTTCCCAGAAAACTCGATCGTCGAACTAGCTTTGAAACGAAACTGTTACGTTCCCGGCCGATTCTCAAAAGGTGGCTTGGCGGACGACCAGGACCGAATTACAGCGGGCAAAAATTAAAAAGGAAAAGAGTGAGAAAGTTTACGTAAGATCATCAACCTTCGCCTCGTGTAACGGTATCGTCGGCAAAGATGACACAACGCACAAATGGTAGGTATGTAGGTTGTACTTGTTGTGAAACCCACAAGGACGCGCAAGAACGTTCCCCTCGTGCAGCAGTAATTTCACATCTTTGATTCGAACGTAACAAGATGCCTAACGGTTTTGGTCAATGTAAGAAGGAACAATCGTACGTAAAGCGTTCGAGAGGCACGCAAAACTATATAGACACGTGTACCTATATATAGGTATAGTCGTAAAGGGAAAGACGCCCTTTCGTTCCTTTTATTCCATGTATGTAGCTTCAACACTCGGCAAGGAAAGCAAAGTCAGCCGGCACCTAAAAAGGGGGTGTATATTAGGGTGGCTGTTATTTATTCTTGGCAAAATTTTTTTTCAAGATTTTCTTCGGGGCACCCTCCAGAATAGTTCTAAATAATTAAAAAAAAATCTGTGTAAAGTTTCGGCTCGATCGGATAACGGGAAAGGCTGCCCCTGGGCCGTTAAACATTTAAATCATTATTTAACAGCTCGCGAAGTCGATTTTATATAACGTCTTCCAAGTTATTGATTAAATAAAAAAATATGTCAAACAAAAGTTGTAGATCCGGACAAGGAGCATCTTTTTTGGTGTATTACTATTTTTCGTGCGACAAACGGTTTTCGAAAAAAAAACCGAAAAACTAAAAAAAAACATTTTTTTTCAAATTTTGAAAGTTTAAATGCTTCTAGAACGCTTTTTATTTATGAAGGTGAACAAAAAAATGGAATTTTTATTTTCGAGGACTATTTTTTAAACATTTAAGGGGAGGGGGCATATACCGAAATATGCAAAAAAAAAAAAATTCTTATTTTTAGTCTTTGATATGTGATGAATGTTTCCTGAAAAGTTGGGGTCGAAATTCGTAAAATGATCAATATATCAAATATCTGATGTCTATATCTCCGATATTTTTGCGAATTTCGACCCCAACTTTTCAGGAAACATTCATCACATATCAAACACTGAAAATAAGAAAAAAAAAATTTTTTTGTTGCCTATTTGGGTATATGCCCCCTCCCCTTAAAGGTTGAAAAAATAGTCCTCGAAAATAAAAATTCCATTTTTTTGTTCACCTTCATAAATAAAAAGCGTTCTAGAAGCATTTAAACTTTCAAAATTTGAAAAAAAAGTTTTATTTTTAGTTTTTCGGTTTTTTTTCGAAAACCGTTTGTCGCACGAAAAATAGTAATACAACAAAAAAGATGCTCCTTGTCCGGATCTACAACTTTTGTTTGACATATTTTTTGATTTAATCAATAACTTGGAAGACGTTATATAAAATCGACTTCACGAGCTGTTAAATAATGATTTAAATGTTTAACGGCCCAGGGGCAGCCTTTCCCGTTATCCGATCGAGCTGAAACTTTACACAGATTTTTTTTTAATTATTTGGAACTATTCTGGAGGGTGCCCCGAAGAAACTTCAAAAATCGAAAATAAGAGCCACCCTAGTGTATATTCTTAAAGATGAAGCGACATTTTTTCGTCGAGTCGCACGTTTATACAATATGTATAATACATACGTCGACGAATTGTATAAACGTAACGTCGCATTGTCATGAAAATATATTCGCAAGAAATTGAGAGGGTACGCGCAATATGTATATCGCGCAGCAAACGATAGAAAATAATTCGTATTTTCTTTTCAAAATACAAACATACTTGCGGAAGCTATCCGCCCGCGTGGCATATATGCATGCATGCACGTGTATAGACGACTGACGTCACACTCGCACATGCGTGAAATTGTACAGTTGACTTGTAACGAAACTAAACGAACATAACCTGTCGTACGGAAGATAGTATATCGTTACGGGTACATTTACGTACGTTCAACGGATCTGTGCAGATCCGTATAGTACATGTTTTAATCCGAAAGAGAGAGTAGGATCTTAAAATTCTTCCTTGAATTTTATAGGATGACCGAAATCATACAAGGGACATGTGTCTTAATGTGCCCGGAGAAGGAACGTTGGATGTAAGTAAAAACGCTACTCTATACCACGACCGCGAAAACATTTTTTGATCGTGACAACACTCGGAGAAGGCAAGAAATCCTTGCTCCGGGGATTTCCCCCAAACCCGTCTACTTTTTTTTCTTGTTATACGTTATGTATACGTTATATACATATATATATATATATCGCTCGGACATTTCTTGTTAGGTCAGGTACGTACAGAAACCTAACGAAACAAACTCCGGGATATGTATTTGCACTCTCCAGAGTGATATTTGCAGCAATATTACTCGGCGCTGTTTACCGACAGAGAAATTGTTTTCAAAATCACTAGCCAACTAACCCGCAGCCGTGTAATCGTTCGTCGCGTATCTAGTTGTAGATTGATTATCAAGTCGTGTTTCTCGAAACCTACAACTCTATTCATTATACGAGTTTTCTCCCCCCCCCCCCCCTCCCCCCTTTTCCTAACGTTTCGGAAACGAGGAAATTATAAAACTGTACCGTTTGTTCTCGGTCTGTCATCTATTCAAATATACGCGAACGCGTGCGTCGGCAACGTAAAACCGCCGCCGACGAAACCATTCGACAAACATGTATCACTTGGATGCGAAAAAGGAGGGAGAAGGAAGGTTTGCTACACACATTCGAAATCGACGAGAGCACAAGGGGGGCAAAACGACCAACGGCCGACCCAAGAAAAACTGTAAAATCTTTCAGCCGTTCGGCAGCAGGGATGATCATGACCGAACCGAATCAATTGCGTCCCGCGTCTGTGCTATTATCGACTACTAAATATCTGCTCGACCAGTAGGTCATAAAATCAATACATTTTCCAAACGCTGCGTCGATTGTTACGCGAATCATTGTAATAGAAACCGATAAATTTTAGGATAGCTACGCGAACCGACGTCGATTGGATAGTCGTGTACGATTTTGTTTTCGATCGCTTGAGATCGGTGAGACAAGACGTTGCGATTCAGCGGATCAACGTCCCTTTGAGTATCCAGATCTTCGAACCGATCGTTCGATTTTTAGTTTATTCCGCGCAAAGGTAAGATTACGCGTAATCCTTTCCCCTTTATTCCCATTTTCGTTATGAAGAGGCGCCGATAAGGCGGAGTAACAGACTTGGAGTAACAATCGCAGATTATGCGATCGAAGCGTCTCCGAATTCAATGCGAAAATTAACAATCAACACCTTGCCGAATGCATATCGCATCTGCTGGTTCTGTACGACAAATCGTACAAGCCAGATTCGTCGGACCTTGGTGAGATTATGGAGAAACTGGCATTGAGCAACAACCGCGAAGAAATGGAAGCTATACACATTCTTTTGAATATGGGTAACGCGGCAGCATTGAGAAGGGCGCTGGCCCTTCCACCGGATTTAAAGTACGACAGTAAACTACGATGTCTTCGACGACGATCACTTGCCGCTAGACTACCGTTGTCGTTGTCACGTGTTGTCTGTTTCCTAGGCGGTCCGTGGATATTCAACTATCGATAAAGATATCGTTAGCCTGGTATCTAAAGAATTACGCGCGCGTTTGTTCTCTAATTCGGCAGCTTTCCCCGATACTTGTTTGCGCAGCCATGATCAACATACAAAACATAAGGAGGTACGTTGATTTTATTATCCGTTACACGGGAGAACCGCCCCGGCAACGCGTTACGTAACGTTTTTATCTTATTAGAGCGGCATTAAGAATCATGAGTTCAGGATATAACAGCAAGGTGCTCACGTTCCCAGGACTTGCCTTACAAGACCTTTTATTGTATAAAGACATAGATAAGGTTCGAGCAGATTGCGGCCTGTTCGGTCTCACGTACACCGACCAAGATACAATATTATTCCAGAAAGCGAGTTTCAAGGACGATGCGCGATCGGTAAGAGACGGATGAAAAACTAAATTCCTCCTTCCCCGATGCGTGATTTTACTTTGGATAAAAAGTGGGATAAATAATTTACCACGTTTTAGGCAAATACCGAGGCGTATTACGCCCCTCGATCCCTGCATAGCTTCCTACCGTGCATTCTTCTCGGGCCTACGTAGAAGGCCGCTGTTCGCTCGGTTTGCCTCGTGCGTTCAATTGTCGACGCGCTGAAGCGAGAAAAGTGTATAGACGACAATAAAGTATATTTTTCCAACGAATGCACTAATCTCTAGCCAAGATACTTGTAGTTTCTCACATTACATTTCCGCAGTATCCGGCCGCACGTGAAACTTGGCGTTTGCCGTCTGGGCGTTGCGCGACACCGCCGCCGGCTCATTGGGAATCGCTGGACGAGCTACTCGAAGAATCCGTGGACATAACTTCGACATCCTCCGTTTCCTGCTTATGAGTATTCATAGCAACGCTTCCTTGGCCGCTCACCGACATGTGAATTTCGCCCGACGGGTGCCAAGCGAACTGATTAGCCTGCGACACCGGGGTGAGGTCTGAAACAACGCGTACGTTCGCGGCGCAACAGTGTTATTACAGCAGATCGGCCGAGCGGCCAGCCGCGCGATCGACCTTAAGGCGGGATCTCCTAGTATGACATCTCTTTCTCCCTTGCACTAGTGGGGTCGCTGCGACCGGCAGCGACCAGTCGCAGGTAGGAGATCCCGCCTTTACACAAACTTACCACCCACTGGATGACCAGCTCTGTGCAACTCGGACGATATTCCCGGATGGGAACTGCCCAACATCTGTCCATTCAGAGGCAGATCGCTCAATCTTCCGAGATATCCCAATCTCATTTCGATATCTGCAACGCACCACACCGATTACGCGTCGGTGTTTAATCTCGACTCCAAGCGGGAATATAAGCGCGCAAATCCTCTTACCAGTGGGGTACGGTCTCCTGGGATCTCCTTGTTGCCACGTGAGAGGGGCGCAAATAGCGTTGGACGCGCTTATTCTATGCGCGTATTTGATCAGCTCCTCCGACGACACGGGTCTCTTATTGGCACGAGCGATGGAGCGTAACTTCTGCTTCGCCTGATAAATGGCGGTAGCTAGAATGTGTTCAGCCTCTTTAAGTTGCCGTTGCAATTGTTGAATATCTTGGTCTTGTCTCTCCACCTCGGCCCTCGAGGCGTCCATCTTTAAGTTAATTTTTGCTTGCTCGGCAGCTCGTTTTAGGGTGGCCTTTAATTCATCGTCTTTAGCAATCAATAACTCGGTGAGCTGAGCGTGTTCCTCGCTGGAGAGTTTCATAGGCTTCTGCGCTATCGTGTTTTCTATCATTTCTCTGCGTGTGGAAGAACAGAGAAGGATCTGGGTTAGAAGAGAGAAATAAAAGCTGCGTTCGACCGCGATAGTTTCTAAACGCTTACTTTGCTATCAGTTCGATGTCGTCGACAAGAGACAACAAAACCTCTCTCGTGCTCTTACCGGAGCCTGCCATTGACGGTCACCAACAACTTTTTCAAGGAAAACCGATAACGCTACATACTAAACGATACGTGACTCGTGTGACAACGTTTGCAAGGTAACCGCGTATTCGAAAAGTAATCGGAACGAATGCAAAGCGTTTCGTTTTAAAAATCCTTCGGTCATAACCTCAAAATTCACCGTACGTACACATGTATGCATGTATGCACATAAATATTGTCATTCACGAACCTAAGTCAAAGAGGAGGTATAATAAGAGGCGTCACTCGACAAGGACAGAAATAACCTAGGGAAATCACTAGACAACCAATTTAAATGCCCATTCGGCAATGATCGCTAAGCTTCGGCAATGATCGGTCAACTTCAGCAATATCGGTAATTGCGGTATCAGCCAATTGCGGTAAGGTACATTTAGTCGATTTGAATATCCCGCTCGAAATAGACAACCAATTTAAATGCCAAGGTCAAGCAAGGACTTCAAAGGTTCCGCCCGGAGTGACGCCTCTTATTATACCTACTCTTTGGCCTTAGTAGAAAACCATCTTCCACTGTTGGCAACTCTGGTCGACGCATTTCGGGAGCGTTCGTGAAAAGCAAAATGTCGTCTGCTAGGCGCGTCGTCGGACCGAACCGGGTCGTATTTCTAACGCGAAAATCGCTATGATAAGTGATAATGCGATGTCTCTGCACGCGTGTACGTAGTGGCTCTCGTTGGAAAGTGTATCGTGCGTCGCGAAAGGATATCCTTCGGATCGGGCTGCCACGTTGCCGACCAAGTCACTCAACAGCGTGAACACCGGTGAACATTGATTTTTCCTGGCTCTCGCATCGGGAACGACAGATGATCGAACGGTAATGCTCCATTCTCCCTATCTCTATGAATTCGTTATCACCGCTGGCAAGTGGCACTTGAACGACTTTGCGACGTTCACCGTGTACCCGGATCCGTGGCAGATAGAGAGTATCGTCCCTGTACGTATCGTATTGCTCCGACCCCGTTGTTTGGGTCAAGACTCGAGACGATACGTGCGAACCAAACAGCCTACGTCTCCTTATTTTCGGCGGAACGGTTATCTCGTTTTACTCGGCTGCGTGAACGTCTTCCGCAGATGTCGCTGATTCTTAGCAAC
The DNA here is from genome assembly GCA_963932275.1 of Andrena praecox. NCBI lineage: Eukaryota > Metazoa > Arthropoda > Insecta > Hymenoptera > Andrenidae > Andrena > Andrena praecox. Next base: position 2,684,362 of record OZ010729.1, read on the forward strand.
CGCACGTCGCGTACGTACACTCTGGCGTTCGTAAGACAGGAAAACGTTTTTTGCTGGCAAGTTTTACGAGACAATATTGCTCGAGGGTTTCCGCGCAGATCCGCATGACGCGCAGGCTCGGCGAATTTATGCTTGTTTCGTAAAAAACGGGACTGACCGCGCTCCCGTCGCGCTTCAAGAACTGTTAGGTTAGGTTTTACTCTGGGGCAATCAGGTTACATATCCTTTGTCTCGGCGTGTAATCAAACCCCGGCTCCGGTACGTTTCTCCCCCGTTTGTTTGCTCAACGGCAGGATGTGTGAAAGCACTTTTCGCGATCCAGCGTTTGGACAATTCTAAATTTGACTCGAAAGAATAAAGAGACGCAAGGGCGGAGGGGTTAGGGAGGGGAAAAAAAATTGCTCGGCGTGAATATAGAACGGATGTCCGTGTTTTTGCCGTCTCCGGAGTGTAAAAGCAAATAATCGGAGCGACTTGGAGCTGTTGCGGATCGTCTCTCTCGAGCGCGCGGCAGGGAGGAAAGGGGCGTTTGTCGCGTAAACCGATCGCTACAATTCGATTATCGACAACAACATTGCGTCCAAGTTAATCCGCCACCAAGGCTGTCGCATAATTAAGCCAACTCGTATCAGTAAGCAAGTAGCTCCGTTGTAAAGTAGAACGATGATCTACGCGACCAGGAATTCACGCGTACTTCAGTTCATTCGTTATACTAACGTCGCTGGCGAAAATCAGCCCGACTTGCTGCGTCGTTACCGCAACCGTTTCCGGCCCTTTGTATCGGTTCTCGGCCGATCCTATCGCACTGACCGTTGACGTTTCGCGAATTGACGCGCGAATAGAAATCGCGTCGCGAGACACGCTCCTCCGGGGTCTTTAGCAACGCCCAGCGCCAGAGAAATCGATCCGTTTTGAAATTTCCTTGCGCCGCGAGCCATCCGTAGAAAGCGAGGAACGGCGGAAAACGTACGTACATATTTGCTTTCTCCCTCGCGGCAGTGTGTCATAATGCCATTGCTAAAATATTAACGCAACGCGGTTCGCCCCCTCTTTCTTACGCATCACTCGCATGCACGCGAGAATAAAAGTAAGACCTTGTCGAATCGACCCAAGAGCTAAATGTATTACTTATGTTTTTGCTTTTTTCTTGTGTGAAAAAGGGTTAATCCCCGTTTACCTTAAATAAATAAATAAATAAATAAATAAATAAATAAGATCTCTCTCTGTTCGTCCCCGTAGAATATCCCCGGATGGGAACAGCGAGGGCGGTGGAAGAAACGGACCACGGTACTATTCGACCGAGTGAAGGAGAGAAGAATCCCCGGATCGTGGCAGAGGTCTTGGGAAACGTAGAGCAACGACGGGAATTCGAGGCCGCCCCGCGGTGGTCGAGGCCGAGCCTGACCTAACCAAGTTTTCAGCCGTGTCTAACCTGACCTAAGCGCCGCGCGCGACCAAGATACGAAGCATCGCTGATTATCGGCGCGCAGGAAGCGCACGTTAGTCGCGTTGCTAGCAACTGGCCCTCTATCCTCTGCCTCTCCCCCGTCAAACGCCGTCAAGTCGTTGCTGTGCATCGTCAAAAGGACGCCATACATCGCAACGCTTTCCCTGGTCCCGTCGTCGCCTCCTTCCCACCTCTCTCTCTCTCTCTCTCTCTTCCTTCCGTTGCCGTTCCGTTCCGGGTGTGTGCAGTTCGTGCACTTGTTCCTCGCGGCGCTACATTGTGTACCCCCGTGCGGCCGGCGTTCGCACAGTAAATAAACGCGCGCCACGGTGGACGGTACGTCCACGTGCTCCCCGTTTCACCGGAATTGTTACCGACCGTCGTCGGAGTTATCCTCGAGAGGAAGGGAGCAAAGGAAGGAAACAAGTGGCGCGCGGACATTGACGGAAGAAGAGTCGCTGGTGGCGAAGATGTCGCGTCCGGCGACACGTGCGAAACTTCGATAACCACGGCCGAAGGTTCTAGTTCTCGGCGCAACATTTTCGCCATTCCCGAACGCTACCGAGCGGAGGTCCCCGACTTAGCACGGTGCTCCGGCCTGTCAGTGTGCCGCGGCTTGTGAAACCGCCGTCAGTGGTTGTGAAACAGTGCCGAGCCGAGGAGCCCCATATACACATAGCGAATATGGTGTAGAGAAGGAAGAAAAGGAAGTCGTCGCGAACAACATTCTGGATAATGGAGTTCGAGCTGGACGGGAGCCTGAAGGAATGGGTAAAGGATAAGCCACTGAGTATCCTGCAGCTCGATCCCGCTGACAGAGCCGTACTGCGGATCGCCGGTGAGTAGCCGTCGATAATCTCGTTCGAGCTTCCCGTTTCCGTTAAGGCCGGGGCTTACGTGTGCACTCGGGTACTCTTCCGCCTTTCGTCGGCGCGGGCAATGCAGAGGGACTACGCTGGGGCGCTCGTTCTCTCCCAGAGAAATCCTGCTGTCGGCCGTTTTGAAACGCGTACCGACGTCACGTGGTAGCCGTCGATCAATTGCGAAATAGGCATCGTTACGCGCACCACTGCGCTAAATTACTTTCGTCAAGGGGCGACGTTGGTCGTGCTGCTGGTATCGCGGTAATTGACAGCGCGTACGTAATCGGCCAGAATGCCGATCGTATAATGAGTTGTAAATTAATGACAATGCCGGCGATCAATCGTGCGTTCCCGTTCTTCGTCTCGGGGACTATTAGCCAAGGCGGAGGTGCTGCGACTCGCCAGGCGTTCGAGTCGATAACGACGCGACGTAATCGAGGACATTTTTCGCCCGTACTAGTCCCCCGCTGGTTCACCCCCCGGGACCCCCCTCGCCCATATCGATTCTTCGGAGGGTTTCGCGAGGAACGAAAATTAAGTCGGCCGGTGCTAGGGGTGTTCGATTCACCTCAAAGAATCGATTCTTGAATCGATTCAAAATTGGATTATAAGAATCGATCCTTCTAAAATATCGGAACCAAAGAATCGATGCTGGAAGAATCGAGACGAAAAGAATCGCCGTAAAACTTTTTCCGAAATTAGTACATATAGAAGTGGATTTTTAATAATTTTGAAAGAATCGCTATAAAAATTACTTTTACAGGGAACAATTTGGGATAGTTGTTGAAGGGCATTGTATTGAATAGAAGAAATATTTTGCTATTCATTTTAAATATTTTATTCATCATGTAATTGCCATTCTTTCATTGATAAGGAATTTAAAAACAATAATTGCTGTAAATGTTCAGGTGATAAACTATTTCTGTGATCAGTTAAAATATTTCCAGCTTTGGAAAATACACGCTCTGATGGCACAGATGTTGCCATGATTGGTAGATATTCTTTTGCAATGATACTTAATGTAGGATAAATCCTTTCGTACTGTAACCAATATCAAGAACATAAGAATCGTATATAAATTTTGCGGGAATCGTGTGTAAATGGCGGGAAACGTATAAGATCAGGAAAACCTACGCATCAAGCAGTTTGATTGGTCCTTTCACTAGTGGCAATTAATTCCGCCAGAGGGCAAAAAATCGGTTGTCGATTCATACATCAAAGAATCGATTCTGGGGAAAATCGGATACCAAAGAATCGATTCAAAAGATCGATCTTTTAACCAAAAGAATCGATTTTCTGACGAATCGAATCGGAATCGAACACCCCTAGCCGGTGCACGGCTTTATCGCGCTGGCCTAGGATCGTTAGCGTGCACAGGTCTCTCGGGAATTGATGAAGCTGCATGATTCACTCGACTCCGGGGAAGCAGAATCGTCGGAAGCACGATCCTGCGCGCCGACCTTCGGCGATGGGGGTGCTGACCAGGGATAGTCACTCGAGACCGTTCGATAAATATCGTATTGCAGCTGCCGATCTCGTCTTACGCGTGAGAATCTTCTGGAGCGCGCGTGCGCTTCCGCGAGGCTCTCTCGCGCCTCGATCGCTCTCGAGTACGAAACCGACCGAGAGACCATTCCCCAAATTGTACGAGCGCGCGATTCCCTCTCACGTGCTTGTAGTCCAGTGAAATTAGGATTTGTCTTCGGAATAAATCCCAGCAAGCTAAATTTTGGTATGGGCCTTTATTTGGTCGTTTTAAACAATATGTCAAAAGTCCCCATCGATCCGAGTGCCGCTAAAAATTTTACAGAGGGTTGAAAAAAAAAACAGTTTTTCGCGAATATCTCGTTATCTAGCAGTTTTGCGACAAAAATAGGTCTCACACAATTTATAACCTAGGAAATTCTCTACAAAAAAGGTTGTATGAGTTTTTTTCGTAGGAGTAACCATTTTCATGTGTGCCGGGTTACCAAGTTTCAACCCCCATACTTTTGACAAGGGAAGATCCCGAACCCGGAAATTCAGAAAATTATGAAACTCTGTAAATATGTAGCGGAAGTCCTGCTGAGTACAACGCAATTTCGTTTGCTGCCCAAATTCACTCCAAGAGGGTGCAATTAACCCCGAAATTTTTTTTATTTTGTATTATTACTCGCGAACTGAAGGAGATAGAAAAAAAGTGTTCAGGAAAAAGTTACTTCTCTTAATTAGGACTAACATTTGGTAAATTATAGTTCTTACAGTTCTTACGGTTCGTGAGTTATAACACAAAATCGGAAAATAGCCGGATTTTCAGGGGTCAATTTCACCCCCTTCGAGTGAACAAATTTAAACTTTAATCTTTGGGGATAAGTAGAGGATATATAGGTATGTATTACTCAATTTTTGTTGTTGCCCAAATTCACTCTAAGAGGGTGAAATTGACCCCTGAAAATCCGTTTTTTTTTTAGATTTTGTGTTATAACTCACGCACCGTAAGAACTGTAAGAACTATAATTTACCAAATGTTAGTCCTAATTAAGAGAAGTAACGTTTTCCTGAACACTTTTTTTTTAACTCCTACAGTTCGCGAGTAATAATACAAAATAAAAAAAAATTCAGGGGTCAATTGCACCCTCTTGGAGTGAATTTGGGCAGCAAATGAAATTGCGTTGTACTCAGCAGGACTTCCGCTACATATTTACAGAGTTTCATAATTTTCTGAATTTCCGGGTTCGGGATCTTCCCTTGTCAAAAGTATGGGGGTTGAAACTTGGTAACCCGGCACACATGAAAATGGTTACTCCTACGAAAAAAACTCATACAACCTTTTTTTGCAGAGAATTTCCTAGGTTACAAATTGTGTGAGACCTATTTTTGTCGCAAAACTGCTAGATAACGAGATATTCGCGAAAAACTGTTATTTTTTTTTCAACCCTCTGTAAAATTTTTAACGGCACTCGGATCGATGGGGACTTTTGACATATTGTTTAAAACGACCAAATAAAGGCCCATACCAAAATTTAGCTTGCTGGGATTTATTCCGAAGATTGGGCAGATTTCCGTCTAATTTCACTGGACTATTGTCCCGCTTGCTAGAGCCGGCGCATGTGGGCCAGATCCGATTCGTGAAGTTACAGGCTCTGATTCGCTCGCGCAAACGGGGCGAGCGCTCGGTTCCGCACCATTTTCAACGTCGAGCCATTGGAATGGCGTTCGATCGGCGCTCGTAGACGCTGCTCCCGTAATAAACGCGCCTTAATCGAATGTGCAGTCGCGTGTCCGTGGCACGCGAGCATAATTGTTTCTAATTATAGCGCGGTATCGCGGATGCTCTAGTAACCGGGCTGCTCCGCGCGAACTGGCTATATTCTTTCGTGACGCGTCCTATTACTCCCTCCGTTTCTCTGCTGCTTCAATTTATGGGTTTCCGCGAACGAGCGGGGAATTCTCAGGGCGGGCGACCGGCGCGTCCTGCCTGTCGACGCGCTCTATAACCGTGTCGCGATGAATGAAGACACTTGTGCCGCTCTCGATCAAAGAGGCAGACAAGCGGCGCGAGCTAGCCAGCGAGCGAGCGAGCGATTCAACCGCGTCGCCGCGTCGATGAACTCACTGACGGGGCTTTTCAGCGGTCACGGTCCGCCGGGATGCTCGCGTAGGAGAGGTTACGCTGCCTCGCCGTGCCTACGCGGCCAAGTACCGAGCGGAGGCGGCAGGTTAGGTCGGCTCTCATTAATCTGGGAGCGTGGAGGCGGCAACAGGTGCTCGGGTCACGGTTCGATGCCCCAGCCTCGAGTACATCTTCTTTCCTCTTCCTGCCTCTCGGTCCCGACCCTCCTCTTCTCCCTCCCCCGCTTTACTTCCGCCTTTACGCCCGCGCAGACCCGGGTCTCGTTTAGCCGTTCCCCCTTCATCTCCTGCAACCTCTGTTCCTTCTCTCGTTCGCGGCCCCCCGTGCCCCCACGTGCCCCCTCATCGCCGCTGCCCCCCTATCCAAGCGCCGCCGAGACGTTGCTCCTCTTTCCTCGGCCCATTCATCCTTCTCGGTCCACCTTTCCGTCCTTCTTGCCCCTTCCTGAGCGAGCTCCGCGGCGGTTCGCGGGGTCGCTCGCTCTTCCCGCCGTCCTCGTCGCGCTCGCGCGGCCCACGGGGCCCGCGGGCCCGCGGGCCCGCGGCTACCTGGGCCGTGTTACGACGGCGGGGTTCCGGATACGCGCGTCGACTTCGTCAACGTAGTGTCGTGCGCGCGCTGTATACGCCGCTCGCAGCCGCGCGGAATTCCAGTGCCACGTCTCGGGTACAAGCGAGCGGTCGTGTCGGTTGGGTCGGGTCGACGGGTCGTTCTGTCGTCTCCGTCTGTCAGTTGGTTCGCGCCGATCGCGCCGGCAGTGTCGTCGCGCCCAGCCACGCCGCCCGTGGCTGCCCATCGTCGTCGGCGTACCTGAGAGCGGCTCAGAGCAAACGGTGCGTCTCCGCCAGTGAATCCGTCGATAACGCTGGCGCGCAAGTACACGGCCATTGAGATAACGCCGCGCGCTTGCCAGTGTCGGCGTGCGGGAGAGAAGAGGAAGGAGCTCGCGCGGGGGTGCAGCTTTCGCGTGTGACTGCTTGTCTTTCGACACGTGCGCGGCCCGCCGTTGGGCTGCCTCTCGTTCGTCTTCGGCTTCCTATTGCTTATTCGAGAGTTTTCGGTGGACGGTTCGCAGAAGAAAACACGAGGCGTTCCGTGAGTCACGCTTCGCGTTCCGCGGCACCTCCCTGTTCACTTCTACCTTCTGCTGTCTCTCGCGTCCCCTCCGTGCTCGCGTCCTCCTGTCTCCGTTCCGCGAACACGGCTGAACGCTTGCTCACTCGCCCGTTCCCACTCGGCCGTCGCGATTCCCCTCCCATTAACGCGGCCGCGTTGTTGGTAATCACGAGACGGCAACGGGGAGTCGAAACGGTTAAGCGACCGATTCACCAAATCGGAGATACGTGTATCGATATTATCGGCTTCATTCAAGATTACCGGCGGTCCCGCTTTCCCCTCGGGCCCCCGGCTTTCGAATTCCTCGAATACCCCCGCGATCAGATTTTTCACGACTGGCCCGCCTCGATTTCGTTAGCAGCGACTCGAAAACTCGGGCGGGGAATATTCTGCCTGCGAGATTTAAGGACGGTTCGGTGGAAGGTTGCGGTGGGTGTAGCTCGTTTCTGTCAAGGTCGCTCTGGGATTCCTGGGATCTCTCTTGAAACGGAGAGTTCAGAGGTTTAAGAAGATTCGAAGAACAATTAGCGCGAGTGTAGAAAAAATGTAACGGGAGTTCTCCGAATCCCTTGAATCGGGGTAGTAGCGCAGGGGCTGAAATGTAAGAAAACTTGAATGTTCTCCGCAGACGTGTCAATAGACGCTAGAATATCAAACTCCCGCTCCCAAATTTCGATTTTCTTACCGTAAACGAGAACCATATGCCTCCAGTATCTTCTCCAAAGGTGCCCGAAGAGAAATAGGGTAGACCGGGGGCGGTAGTAACACTCTGACATTGGAATACGATTACGCAAAAACTATTACAGTTACAACAACAGTTTTTTTTACGAAAATGTTACTTACTTATCTGACATTATTTGAGCCACAACAGTTTCGCTGTATGTCAAGTAATATTCCGGTTATTAATAAAAAATGAGAAGCGGAGAAAGTGTTACAACCGTCCCTGACCCCGGGTCGATTGTAACGCTGCATGGAGTCGATAGTAGCACCAATATCACTTTACAAAATTAAAATATTTATTGATTTAGATTATAATAATAAATGAAAAAAGTAAAAATTTATAACAAATTATGTGGTATCGCAATTCTGGCAGAAATAAAATACGTTTTGGCTGGTGCATTCTTCATCTGCTCAATCTTTACATTCAGTATATTGCACCCATTTTTCATTTGGTTTGCTTGTGCTATGCCAGGGTTGACTAACTGGTGACTCACGAGTCACCGGGGGCTTCTCCGCCTTGCTGCTACGCTGACCGGCCCCCCTCCATACCTACCAAACTCTGACGATCGCAGTGGATTCCTCTTTCTTTCCTTCTCTTTTCGACTGCGATCGTCAGTGTCTGGTAGGTATGGAGGGGGCCGTTCAGCGTGACAGCAAGGCGGAGGTGCCCCCGGTGGCCCGTGAGCCACCAGTTAGTCAACCCTGTGCTATGCTATAGGATTTCATGCAAATAAGACAATATTGTTGCGTGGCCTCGTCAATTCGGTACACATAATAACGCATTCACTTAAATATACAGAACTTGAATAGAATTGGATAACTCAGAACACTATAATAATATTTAATCAATAAGGAACTATAAATTGGGGGACAGTTAGTCTGGGTTCTATCCGTCTACGCGCAGTGGTGTCTGGACTCAGAATGACAGCTTGACAGGCGATCGGTCCGATCGCCTTCTTCTCGCTTGTCCTCTGTCAATGCTGCGTGTACCGGCGGGCCATGGATTATCACTCATAGGGTGTTCGCAACAATATTATTCGCCTTCTTTGTCCCTATTCGGTTCTGTTGCGGTAAAACCGACCCCGACTGCCGATGTTACAATCGCCCCCGACCATGCTTTTGAACTTAAATTATAAATGTTGACTAACGAGACGCTTAAAAGTGCAAAGTAACGATCAATACTAGTTTAGAAAAGGTCGAATTACAGATTAAAAAATCGAACAAGCACATACTTGCGAAGGGAGTGTTTATATTACAATTTTAAGTCAGTAAGGAAAAGTTACTTTAGGGTATCGAAAAGTTATTTTCTTCACTATCCATGTCTATTGCGTATCTGCACTCATAGGGCATGGATGTGTATATTCCAAATGCCATTGTTCGTCGCATATCCAAAATTGGTGTTAATATCTATTATATGTTTTGAGATATTTAGCGTGTTACATTCGCCCCCCTGTTACTACCGCCCCCGGTCTACCCTACCAAAGAATTTTTCGGAAACTTCAAGTGAACGTCGTGATATTTAAATTTCAATTCGGGGTCGCGGTTGCAGAGTGCTCTAAAATTGTCGGAGTGTCGTTCTAGAGGTTAAAGTTGACGTACATCGGTCGGGGTAGCCGAGGAGGAGGTCGTGCTCGCGAGATCCGCGTAGACGGACGGCGGTTTCAGCAGCGAGTGAATAAGAAGAAAGTCGTTTTCAGCGAATACGGGGATTGCGTAATAATTGCAGGCCTGCTGGGGCTCTATGACAAACCGGCTCCGCGGAGACACGCCGCGCACAATCACGTTACGAGCCGCTTGTGTGCCCGCTTGCCCATGTACCTGGAATTTCTTAATTTGGTCCGATCGACCTATTCTCTGGCCCGAATCGGTCTCGCAGCCTGTGCGTACCCTCGTACCCGTTTTATCACTCCAAGCCTCGTCAGACCCCCGACGAACGTCATCCTCTAAAAGCACACATCGAGTTCCAGTCCTCCGTTTCCCCCTGGAAAATCGTGCTCGAAAAAGTGACACATACTTGGAAGTTCCCTCGGCAAGCTTGCTCAACGTTTCCACGCCGAACCTTTTCGACGCCCTCTTCACCTCCGATTCCACCCTCTTCATCATCGTTACGTCTTTACCCTCTGCTTCTGTTCCCACTTCTGTGACTCGTTCTCCTCTCGCTCTCCTTCTACTTGCTCGGTTAGTATATCGGCCCCACCTCGGTAACCGCGACCTCCGTCGCGTTCGTGCCGAAAGCCGTATTTGGTCGTCGCGTTAACAGGCCGAAAGTGCAAGTAAGCTTTATCGCGGCAGTCGTTCCCTCCGAGTGCTCCAGGCTCTCCGCTCTATCGCCGCTGGCACCCTACCTCGAGCACGCCCCATTTTTTGCCCCTCTGCAAGCTCCCTAGCCCGGTCCCACGACTCGCGTCGCCTCGCCGTTGCGTGCTCGTTGACGAAATTCTTGCTCCGCAACGCAGCTTAAGAAGCTTCCTCGAATCAACGATTTCGATCGATTCGTTCGCGGCACCTCGGCCAATTTTTTCATCCGTCTCGCGAGCGGGCCTCGGAACGTTGCGTTCGCAGCCTCGAAAACCAGTTTCAGTTGCGTCGCGAAAAAGAAACGGAGTTTAGAGTGACCCCGTCGTGTCGAAACGGTTCGTTTAACGATCGGTACACTTGGACCGGGCCCCCCTCGGTCCCGCGTGAAATTCATCCCCCTCTGGATTCGACGGGTCGGAGGAGGTGGCGACGCGAGTTACCCCAGCGGATGGTCGTCCCCAAGGACTCGCGAATTAGTCCAGTGAAATTAGACGGAAATCTGCCCTATCTTCGGAATAAATCCCAGCAAGCTAAATTTTGGTATGGGCCTTTATTTGGTCGTTTTAAACAATGTGTCAAAAGTCCCCATCGATCCGAGTGCCGCTAAAAATTTTACAGAGGGTTGAAAAAAAAATAACAGTTTTTCGCGAATATCTCGTTATCTAGCAGTTTTGCGACAAAAATAGGTCTCACACAATTTATAACCTAGGAAATTCTCTACAAAAAAGGTTGTATGAGTTTTTTTCGTAGGAGTAACCATTTTCATGTGTGCCGGGTTACCAAGTTTCAACCCCCATACTTTTGACAAGGGACGATCCCGAACCCGGAAATTCAGAAAATTATGAAACTCTGTAAATATGTAGCGGAAGTCCTGCTGAGTACAACGCAATTTCGTTTGCTGCCCAAATTCACTCCAAGAGGGTGTAATTGACCCCTGAAAAATGTTTTATTTTGTATTATTACTCGCGAACTGTAGGAGATAGAAAAAAAGTGTTCTGGAAAAAGTTACTTCTCTTAATTAGGACTAACATTTGGTAAATTATAGTTCTTACAGTTCTTACGGTGCGTGAGTTATAACACAAAATCTAAAAAAAAAAAAAACGGATTTTCACGGGTCAATTTCACCCTCTTAGAGTGAATTTGGGCAACAACAAAAATTGAGTAATACATACCTATATATCCTCTACTTATCCCCAAAGATTAAAGTTTAAATTTGTTCACTCGAAGACCGCTCCCCTGCGGCTTTAACGCGCGCGATAATTAGTGAGCGGCATACGCCGCTGGCTGGTTAGCCGAGGAGCCACGGAGGCGCGCCTCAGCTCTCGCTTAGGGAAATTAGCCGAGCCGGTCGTGGTCTCTTTATCGCCCGTCTGCGCGGATATAGTTGGACCGGGGAGCGGAGGAAGGCGTCAGCGAGAGACCGATTGCCGTGTCTCGCGGGGCACTTTCGGCACCGGGAGGCCAAGTTGAGTGGTTACGTCTGCGACGTGCCGTGATAAATTCGGTCGTTGATTCGTTAAGCTTCGTTCGTCTGGAGCGGGCGAACGAACGGACAAAATCGGGGGGGAACGAAATTAGCCGTTCCTCCTCTCCTCCGCTTCTGGCCGGTGTGTCCGCATTGTGTCCGTTCGCGGTGTCCCCGGTACTTGCCGCCCCGATTCTCGCCCCGTCAGCATCTTCAGCTAGGGGGGGCGGTGGTTCCTTCGTCACCGAGCCTGCCCCTATCGCCTGTTTCTCTTCTATCCCGACAGTGCAACGTCGCGTCCAGTGCCAACGTGTCCGATCCAAAAAGAAACGAAAGTCGAGGAGACGGAGGCGGAGAAATATCGCGCGGGAGCAACGACACTCGGAGCCGGAGGAAAAGTGTGATTAATCGAGGGACGAAACTGGGTCTCCCGACCACCCCAAGTGCCATACCTTCTTCTAACTCAGCGTCCACGCCCGGAAATTGATGGTCCGGTTATATTCCTCGCTGGCCAGTGCTTCGAACAACACGCGTGTTTGTTTCCTCGCGAGTGATAGACTGAAACTTGGAGCGAGGCTAAAGGGCGCGCCGTAAGGGAACGTAGGGAAGTGGTGGCGAAAGGTACGCGCGGGCGAGTGGCGTGATGAACGGCGTGGAACGTCCCCTGCTCGCTGGCTGGTCTCGATAGAATCCTAGAAGACCTTTCTCACCGGCCGCCGAGAAGATGTCCACTCAGGCTTATTACAAGGAGAGGCTGGGCTTCGACCCGGCCGACACCGTGGCGGAGCACCATCGCGAGCAACGGTCGCAGCACGGCTACGAGGAGTCGCTTTCCAAGTTCAAAGGTCAGAGCGAAAACGGATTTCCGTGGACGATGACGGAACGGCGGAATAATTGCTGGGTGAACGGGGCCGCGGAACATCGTTCCGGCAGCTGGCAGGCTTTCTGGGGTTGCTGGGCGATGTTCATCGAGGCGCACGGTAGGTGAAGAGTTGGCATGCCGGTGCTCTGGACCTCGTCCAATACACCTTGACCCTCCTCTACCTTCGCCACACGGAACTTTCCTTCCGATCCTCCCCTCCCTCGTTTTCTAGTTTTTCGTTTTTTCTTCTCTCTCTATTTGATTTTTAGTGTTCACGTTGAACTCGCTTCAGCTTAATTCCCCTTGGCGACCAACTTCGGTGCCTACGTAGACGGCCGATCTCTATACGGTTCCTCTTTGTCGAGGGAAAGTAGCGATAGGAGGTTCCAAGTGACTTGGACCGCGCGACAAACAAGTCCCAGCCACTTTGCGCGCTCCAATCTCGACGATTTCGAGGGTCTCGAAAGTCTGGAGTGTCGCGCCTGTCGCTCGGCGTATGACGAGTCGCCGGTGGAAAGTATTCCCAGCGCACACACGGGCACCCTTAGCGCGATAGTTGGTAACGGTACGCGTAGATATGCGGGGTTAGAATTAGAATCGCGAGTGTGCACGTGTGTTGTGCGGCGGGAATGTTTTCCATTGGAAACTCGTCGCACGTCGCACAGTGTGCGATTTTGGACAAAAATCGCTAGACAGCGCAAATCTTGACCGATTTCAATAATTTTTTTTTTAAAATACTCGTAAGGGACTCAGCAATAACGGAGTGCTGCAGTAAATCCTGTATTTGTTGGTCTAATCTATAAAAAACATTATTTAGCATAACATAACATAAAAACGTAAACTTTGGAGATTAAAGATATTAAAAAGTAATTTTTTGTAAATTTAATATTAGCTATAAAATAAAAAATTTACTTCGAATTTATAAAATGTATGTTTCAAATAAACTGTAAGTATAGCTGACCCATCAAAAAGAATCCCAATTAAAAACATTGTCGTAAATTAATTAATAGCTTTACAAAATTAATATACAAAATTGCGCCTATTATAACAATGGCTACTTATACAAAAAAATGTATTAAATAATATTAAGCAGATATATTTTTATTCAAATAAATATTTTAATACGAATAAATATTTTATTTTATTCAAAATACTTGGCGCTGCGAAACCGAAAAAATATCAATTGCTTAGTATTAATTAATAATTTACAATAACTCCCTTACAATCTAAAATATATAAACATATACATATTACAAATGCAGTCAGATTTATTCTACATATATTATATTTAACTGTAATATCATACGTAGCATATGCACACGCACACATACACACATTCACGAACGCACGCACAAGAAAGAAAGAAAAAGATTAATGCAATTTATACATATGTATTCAGTTTAGCAACACCAATTCGGTTTCGCAGCGCCAAGTATTTTGAATAAAATAAAATATTTATTCGTATTAAAATATTTATTTGAATAAAAATATATCTGCTTAATATTATTTAATACATTTTTTTGTATAAGTAGCCATTGTTATAATAGGCGCAATTTTGTATATTAATTTTGTAAAGCTATTAATTAATTTACGACAATGTTTTTAATTGGGATTCTTTTTGATGGGTTAATTAAAATGTCCGCGATATGAGTAATGGAATGTATGCACACAGCATTTTAGCTGTGTCTATGTAGTTGTGTCATCTTAAGGGCAGTTGGAAAGCACCTTTATGTACTTGCAGCTCATTTTGATTTCACATCTTTTTTTATATTGTATATTTTCTTCTATTTTTTGGGGGATTTATATTATTATCTTTTATTTTTTGTGATATTATATATTTTCTTCTATTTTTTGTGATTTATATTATTATTTTTTATTTTTTGTGATTTTTTTACTTTTGGAAAGTTTTTTATGGGGATCTCACTTCTTTTTACAAAGATAATTCATCTTTTCTTCTATTTTTTTGTGATTTATATTATTATCTTTTTTTGTGATTTTTTTACTTTTTGAAAGTTTTTTATGGGGGTCTCACTTCTTTTTACAAAGATAATTCATATTTTCTTCTATTTTTTTGTGATTTATATTATTATCTTTTTTTTTGTGATATTTTTACTTTTTGAAAGTTTTTTATGGGGATGTCACTTCTTTTTACAAAGATAATTCATGTACTTGGCGTAATTTTTTTACTTTTTAAAAGTTTTTTATGGGGATCTCACTTCTTTTTACAAAGATAATTCATGTACTTGGCGTGATTTTTTTACTTTTTGAAAGTTTTTTATGGGGATCTCACTTCTTTTTACAAAGATAATTCATGTACTTGGCGTGATTTTTTTACTTTTTGAAATTTGAAATGTCAGGAGCTTTTACACTAAATAGGAGACTGAATTATTGTCTCAATTAACAAGGTAAGTCGCCAAAATTGTTTTAATAGATTTCTTATGTAGAGTCGCAGACTTGGAAGTTGTCCGGAGAAGGTTTGACAGAGAAGCATCTTCTTTCGCATAAGTTTCTGGAAATTTGTACCATGCATGTACAAAATATATATTATAACAAATTGCATTGCATTTAAATTGACAGATATTTTTATTATACCAGCAAATTATTTTTAATTTAGAGTTTTTATGTAAAGCTCATAGAAATGAAGGGGACGCACAGGACTTAGATAAAAATGAAGGGGACGCACAGGCTTGGATAGAACTGAAGGGAACGCACAGGACTTGGATAAAAATGAAGGGGGCACACAGGCTTGGAGGTTGTCCGGAGACGATTAGATAGATAGACAGAGCATCTTGTTTCGCACAAGTTTCTGGAAATTTGTCAAATAAGGTAAATCTACAAAATTTGTCAAACGACGTAGCATTAAGAATTATTAAGAAAATAGATTATGGTGGACTGCTTGCAATGTAGAGAAAGTCACATTAGTGAAGAAAGTACGCTGAAAACACATCTCCCTTGATGCTTTTCAATCTTTTGTGAAAGACATTTGTAAAACTCTAATTAATCATACACTCTCACCTCCTTTAGACACATTATGCAGTCTCTACAATTACTATAGCAAAAGGCCACTCTATTTCTATATTTCTATATATAAATTCTACGTTAAGTCGTATAATTAAAAAAAAATGTGGCTTTCATATATTTACAGATAATCAAAGCAGAAGGTGATGCACTGTGATCTGTGCCAGACTATGTACGCACAAATTTGCAGGTAGAGTTTTGCATACGTAATTATTCATTCAATGATCTTGAGCATGTGTGATAAATTATAAATAATTAATAAATGTGTCCTATTTTTCAGTTAACGATGCAGACGAAGAGAATTATTTTAACAGCTGAAAGGGAAAGTTACTGAAAACGAAAAATAAATGTAAATAAAAAGAGTAAATGAAATAATCACATACTGTCGATAAGTTATCAGCTCTGATTCTTGTGTGCCGAAACGTGTCTCATCTTTAACCCGCGGAATATTGTCATGAATGAATAATTACGTATTCAAAACCCTACCTGCAAATTTGTGCGTACATAGTCTGGCGTAGATCGCATCACCTTCTGCTTCTATTATCTGTCAACTCTTCGTCTGCATCGTTAACTGACAAATAGGACACATTTATTAATTATTTATAATTTATCACACATGCTCAAGATCATTGAATGAATAATTACGTATGCAAAACCCTACCTGCAAATTTGTGCGTACATAGTCTGGCGTAGATCACAGTGCATCACCTTCTGCTTCTATTATCTGTAAATGTATATATTTATAAAGCCACATTTTAGTTATGTACTACAACTTAACGTAGAAGTTATTGCAGGAAATTTAAATTAAATCCTAATGGTAATAATTCAGCGAAAATGAACGTAGAGAACCAATATTTTTAACGCACAATTCATTGGTGTTGGAATAAAATTAATTTAGAATGTTTATTGGTGAATTGAAATAACGGGAATCGAAAAAATTAATGAACTAATGAATAGCGTGGCAACTACTGTGGATTTTATATTAAAGTATTACGAATGTCTTTCACAAAAGATTGAAAAGCATCAAGGGAGATGTGTTTTTAGCGTACTTTCTTGACTAATGTGACTGACTCTACATTGCAAGCGGTACGCCATAATATTCTTAATCTTAATTCTTAATGCTACGCTAATTTGACAAATTTTGTAGATTTACCTTATTTGACAAATTTCCAGAAACTTGTGCGAAACAAGATGCTCTATCTAATCTTCTCCGGACAACCTCCAAGCCTGTGCATTCTCTTCATTTCTATCCATCCAAGCTTGTGCGTCCCCTTCAATTCTACTATCCAAGCCTGTGCGTCCCCTTCATTTTTATCGAAGTCCTGTGCGTCCCCTTCGTTTCTATAATATAATAAGCTTTACATAAAAACTCTAAATTGCTGGTATATACAAAAATACAAGTATCTGGCAATTTAAATGCAATGCAATTTTTTACTACAATATATTATTTTGTACATGCATGGTACAAATTTCCAGAAACTTATGCGAAAGAAGATACTTCTTTGTCGAACCTTCTCCGGACAACTTCCAAGTCTGCGACTCTACATAAGAAATCTATTAAAAAAATTTTGGCGACTTACCTTGTTAATTGAGACAATAATTCAGTCTCCTATTTAGTGTAAAAGCTCCTGACATTTCAAATTTGGACCACTTACATTATTTGACACTTGGCAGGTTATGACGTTTGACACTTGGTAGGTTATAAACATGGCGGACGCCGATCATACATACACTAGTTTCTTTTGGCTGAAGGTGTGCGTGTAACGCGTATACGTATTATGTTTGACGAAAAAATTCCTTGGAGAATCAGAAGAAAAATCTTACCGTTTCTGACAGATCCATGAGACGATATTATGATATCTCTGTTATGCATGGACAGATTTTATTGAAATTTGGTCTTATTCGAAAGCTTATATGCGGTTTACATAAGAAAAATGCCTTTAAATTTAGAAAATATTGCAGGCGTCATGAGATATTAATGAAATAAGTTTCAGGTTAGGTTGGATTAGCCGTTTCTCGAGTAAATGATAGCGGTAGCGACAGTCGACATATACAGGGTGTCTTTCCTGTACTTGGCGTCGAGACGCTACCGCGTCTCTAGATTTAAATGTAATATTTTTAAATTATATTTCAATTTGATTAGTTCTGATTTTCTTTCTAATATATATATTAATTTTTTTTAATTTTTTATATATATATATATAATATAAAATATCTTCAGATATCTTTAGATATTTTACATTATCTCTTAATCTCATCAGATCCCTCGATTAGATCTCTCAGACTGAAAGAAAATAAAAAAGTTAAGCCCTTAACGGTTGAAACTGAAGAAATGTTATTATAAAATAACCCACAATGCATGTAACATTTCACGCATAACATTTCAACGCATGTAACATATCACATATAAATCATATAAACAAATTATTATAAAATTAGTTGCCACAAAAAATTCTATTCTAATTACAATTCCTAAAAAAATCAAAACTAATCAAATTGAAATATAATTTAAAAATATTACATTTAAATCAGCTATACTTACAGTTTATTTAAAACATAAATTTTGTAAATTCGAAGTAAATTTTTTATTTTATAGCTAATATTAAATTTACAAAAAATTACTTTTTAATATCTTTAATCTCCAAAGTTTACGTTTCTATGTTATGTTATGCTAAATAATGTTTTTTATAGATTAGACCAACAAATACAGGATTTACTGCAGCACTCCGTTATTGCTGAGTCCTTTACGAGTATTTTAAAAAAAAAAATTATTGAAATCGGTCAAGATTTGCGCTGTCTAGCGATTTTTGTCCAAAATCGCACACTGTGCGTCGAACGGGACGCGAGGCTCGCGGAGACTCGCAGGACTCGTTCGAAGCCCTGCTGCTACTTGGATTTTCGAGTACCCGAATCTCCAGCGCCCATGGGCAGCGAGAGCTCTCAATGTGCACAGTAGTTGTTCACTTTCGATTCATTCACTGTGCCCTTAGACATTCGAATATCCAAGTAGCAAGAGTCGCGATCGAGGTCCTCGAGAGTGGATATAGAACAGCGAACTCTCGAGCGTCCGAACCGATCCAAAGAGGA
Source organism: Andrena praecox (assembly GCA_963932275.1). NCBI lineage: Eukaryota > Metazoa > Arthropoda > Insecta > Hymenoptera > Andrenidae > Andrena > Andrena praecox. The sequence goes on from OZ010729.1 coordinate 2,702,851, forward strand.
ACCCCGGAGAATCGGCGTTTCGCGAAAACGCGGCAGTTCGTATCGGTCACTAGAGCCACCGGGAGCGGAAGTAGCTTTTTAAGGTCGTTTACCTTTTGCCGTTTGACCCGCGAACGGTTCGCGGAAGTGGCCTCGGAAATAGCCGTGGCGAAATAGTTTCGCGATGCAGAGGAGTCCCAGAGACTCGAACGTCCGATACGAAGGCGATTCGACCGAGCTTTTCCCGCGACTTGTAGCCCTTTTTTTTTTTGGTTTTTTTATTTCTTAACATCGACTAACTCTGGAGTGCCTTTGTGTGCCTAATATCGCGAGACGGCACAGGGCTTGGCCCGCCTTTAGAATACGAGTCGTTTTGCATCATACACGCAGTCACGTAGCGGCTAGTGTCTCGTTCACGAATTCGAAGAAGCAATTTCGGGTGGCCTCGGGCGTCATTCACGAATTATCTGGGCCGCGAAATTGTTAATCGCGGTTCGTACGCGGAATATTGCGTGCGCCCGCGGTTTTTCTGTTCGTTTCAGCACGTTACTTCCTGCTTGGATGATCGCCGCGATACGCAACCGTGCCTTCCCTGCCAACCGGTCCCAGTTATCACACGCTCCGAAATATTCCCCATGTGTCAGAAGCCTCGTTGTCCCAATTTATCTCCATTGTGTGCGCCACAGTTTCGGCATGCCGCTCTTCCGAACCCATGCCCTTCGATCGGGTCGGAATTCAGCTGGCCCGTGATCGAGGCTGTCACGTTAAATATCCTGTCGCCGTCGATTAGAATAAATGCGTCTCGTATATTCAACCACTTACGTGCTAGAAAACCATGCTCAATTCGACACGGAATAAAAAGCATACGCAGCCGCGATTACGCCGCGTTACGTAGCCGGCTCTTAATCCGGATCGCTATTGTACGAATCCTTCACGAGAGGCATCATTACGAAACGATGCAAATAGGTTTTGTCTTTCTTATCTCGTGAGGTCGGCGCCGAGGATCGTTCCACGATATGACTGGGCCTGTTGTCCCAGCCCCTGTCGAGCACGTACGCCGGACAGCGGGGTCCGACAGTTCACTCCAATTAGCCGGTCGTCTCAATTTCCAGCCGGGCTATTGACGATACGGTCGCCTAGACGTAGAAACGGATAATCGGTCGTAATTAATTGCCCCTCGGTCGAGAACGAGCGCCCACAGCTTGATTAATTTTGCGATGCAGTCGTGTCGTCGAACCAAGCCTGGATCGATGGATCCACGAGACGTGGCGAAGTATGGTCCACTGTAAAGTTGCCGAAATTACCAGCAGTTGCGGGTGAATCACGGGCAATAAACGGGCCAACTATTACGGCTGGCTTTGTTCGCGGATAGGCGGAGTCAGGTGGCAGGTATCCGGGCATCATCGGCGGGGACCGCATCGGCAATTATAGCCGTCGACCGATAGTCGAAAGTTTTAGTGCACGTTCGCTTGTTCGCCTGCCAGATCCGCTGCTCTTTTCCTACCTGACTGCCTACGTATCAATACCCGTTCTATCCACCTACCTGCCTGCCTACCTACCTACCTACCTACCTACCTACCTACCTACCTACCTACCTACCTACCTATCCCGAGCCACGTACATGTCCGTCTGCCCGTTCGTCTGTTCGGCTGCTTGGCTGCTTGCTGCCTGATGCCTGTTTGCCTGCGTGGGCGATCGGTGGAAATGCAGATCGACGGTTTAATTAGCCTATGATGCGGAAAGCGATGAGAACCGTGCGCACATTTGGCCGGGGTAGAACGCGCCCTAGACGTTCACGTTCTCTACTTGTTCGTTGCAGGTGTCCCTTAAGATCAGCGCCCATTAACCGAACGCTGCTTTCTGTGATTACAGACGAACGAGACGCGATCCAGAAGAAAACATTTACCAAATGGGTGAACAAGCATCTGAAGAAGGTAAGCCCAGTGGAGAACGGTGCTAACAGTATCCGGCGTGTACGAATGGCGGAACGGTCGATAGGCGCGGATGATTCGGTAATTGCAGGATAACGATGCCATCCCATTAGGGGTGTTCCGCGAGTTTACGCGATCAGGCGGTTCCTAGAAGGCTGGCCCTTCCCTCCAACTATCGAGCGATCCTAATTTTAGAGCGACCTTAGCAGGAGGCCACGGCTGGCCGAGCCGCGGCGAGAGTATCGCAACACCTGATAGGTGAGCATGCGAGAGCAGCGACGCGAGACAACCAGCTGTTTCGTAACCGCACACACGTAAACCGACCAAGGGGACCTTCCCTGCCGTAGGCGCGCGTGTGCGTGCGCCTTGCACCCATCTGTCCATGTAGGCCGTGTGCGTGGGCCGAGCAACACTCCCTTCCAGGAGGGTATTTCACGCGCGGCTATAGAAGGCAACGCGGCGAGGAAACCGAGTGGGTGAAATCGAGAAAATCATTGCGATCGATAGCGGGCTCGATCCTTAACGAGCTCTCCCCGCGGCGCTACGGCCCCACCTTTTACTCTCTCACCCTTTCGAATCAACCCCTCGGTGTGGATTACCTCGCTGCGCCGAACCTTCCAATAATTTCGAGCGACCCGTGTTCATGGTCTTCGCAGCTGTGTTTCGGAGGCGTGTAGGTTAATTATGGAAGAGTTGCCGCAGCGTACGCAAAATTGTCGCCGTGTCTAAATTCGCAATGGAAGCTTTTTCTAAGAATAGGGGAGAGGCTTGCAGGTTGCCACCCCTGCTGTATTTCGACCTTCTAGCAGTGTCAGAACCTCAACTCTGACTCACATCGACGTTAAAAGAGTAGGTGTCACTATTTTATAACCTCTGGAGCGGACAGACGCAATAACGCTGTGTTTGCTGAGCGAAGGGTAATATAGTGTTTGTCAAGAAACTGAATTATTGAAATTCTGTGCTTTCCTTGTGCTCGTAAATTGAACATTTTCATCGACAATTCAAGATAACTATACGTACTGTGTTGTCTTTTTTATCTAATTTACATATGCCAAACAGATTTCCAAACATATCATGAATTGACAATTTTTTCTCATATTTTCCTAAAAATGCGTCGGAATGCAAGTTGCCTCTTTTTTTGGCTTGCAGGTTGCCACCTCTCTCTTTACCGCTTGTTTACACTCAAATGTCATTGAGTTTGAAGTGAAGTGTTTTTATTGCATTTTAGTCATATTTTGGTTTATTTTTTACATTTTTATAGATTTTTAGTATGGCAGCACGCAGGTCAAGAAAATCTGAATAATATAATTTATTAATAAAACTTAATAAATTTTGAAAAGTTTTCTGAATCAGGTTTTTACTTGAGTTTTTTTTACACTTTTAGCAATTTTCTTGGGGTGGCAACCTGCGGGCCAAAATTTCAAGGAGACAATTTTAGATACTTTCGATAATTTGCAGTATAATTTTTCTTTTTCGAGAATTTGTATGATTTGTAGCTCAGGATTGTAGCTCGACACTTCCTCTTTCCAACTTATACCATAAATCAACGATACGTTAATTTTATGACGAGTTATGATCAAAAAAGCTTAGGGGTGGCAACCTGCAAGCCTCTCCCCTACATATTATTAGCTGGACATCAAGATTTTTAATATTTTTCACCTACCCTTAGAAGATTGAAACCAAAAGCATCCTTTTGTCGAGACGGACGCCGCATTTCGAAACAATTTTAATATCTGAAATACCGAAAGTGCGGCGTCTCTCCCAGTGCGGCATCTCTCCGATAATTATTACCCTACTTGCACTTGCTTCGAGGTTTCCAAGCATCTCCCGTGGCTCGAGGCAGCGTCGGAGGCTGGTTATCCGGGGTGCTCGTTCTTTTTTAAGAGCGGCTCCCTTTTCGACGTTAACGTTCCTCCTTTCAGCGGTCGATCGACGAGATACGGGGCCGCGATCTCGAACAAGCACCGCCACTGTTCAGTCGTCGCGCCGGGTACGCGTTCCTCGGGCGAGCACGTGACGGTAAAAACGACCCCGTCGCCGCCGCGTGTATCTATTCCGACGCCTCGCGTTCAGGCAACGATGCGGACGATGCCAATACCGATTTCGCGACGGTGACGAAACGGTGACCCGCGGGGCCACGTCGGCGACGAGCGACGCCGACGGACACGGCACGCGACCGCGAACAATCCTCGCAACTCGAGACACGTTAGCCTTGATCCCGCGTGTCGCCTGTCTTCGTCCCATCGTCTCTCCGTCCCTCTCGCCCCGCCGATGACGCAGGTCCACCTTCCGTTTTCGGAGGGGTGAAAAAAGGCGACCATACGCGGCCGATCGCCTCGCCAGATGGAGAAGCATAGAGAGAGCAGCATCCACAGCCATTGAACGATCGAGCCGGGCAGGCGTACATTCCTCGGATCGCTTTCTCGTTACGTCGTCCCGCGTGTATGCAAAAGCCTAGGGGAGGAGAAAGGAGAGGCAAGGTTGAAGAAGCTGCTGGTAAGCGGCGAGTGTAACTCGAATGGTATTTCGAGGGGTTATCGAGGCTCATTTTCTTCCTTTCGTTAGTCGGCGCCTGTCGAGCCACGGCATTACTCACCCCTCGCTCGATTCCATTACCATCCATGCCACTCTCGTCTTTAAACAACCTATAGATCGGCTCCGTGTCGATAGACCGCCACCCTCTTTCCAGCAGGGAAAGACAGAGAAAGAGAGAGAGAGAGAGAGATTTGCTTCTCCATGCGCACAGCACAGACACACACGCGTGGTGGACGAGTGGCCAGCTCGAATCGACCGACTTCTCTTCGTCGTTCTGCAATGGATTCCAGGGTAATACGGCGAAACGGTAGGGTAGATGTCCCAATTACTGCCAGTGTCCCAATTACTGCCACTTGATTTATTATATGTAATAAAAGCGTAACGTATAAAAATAAATGTACAAAAAATAGTTATTATAATAGTTATTATAATAACTATTTTTTAATATTACTATTACATATAATAAATCAAGTGGCAGTAATTGGGACACTGGCAGTAATTGGGACATCTACCCTACTGCGTGTTTGCGCGTCGATCGGCACTGGTTCTCGTCGGCTGCCTACCTGCTCGATTCCGCGCGCGCGAGCGCCCACCTTTTCCTCTCGTCACTCTGACCTTATTCGGAAACGTTCTCCAGCGGACGACGTTCCCGATTTACCACCTCTCGCGGCCCGTTAAGTAGGTGGGCAAGTAGGCAGCCGGCTCTGTGTGCTGGTAGACAATCGCGCAGTCAGTCAGTCAGTCAGTCAGTCAGTCAGTCAGTCAGCTAGGCAGATGTTGCATAGATGGTAGGGAAAAAAACTGGCTGGCGATCAGCTCGAGAGAGTGCAGGACGTTGGGCATGACGCATCGTCGCCATTGCGTAACGTCTCCCAGCCAGGAAATGGGTCCGCTGAAGTAACTTCTGCGTTCGAGGATTCCGATCTAGTGAATAAACACGCCCTGCCCAGCATTCTTTCATATTTGTCCACGTCACTTTTCGGAGTATCTGCATTCGTCGTCCGACGGTCACTTACCCTTTCGGATTTCGGGGATGCTCGTTAATTTTCGGTGATCGTTGAAGGTATTCATTCAGAAATAGGATTGAGATGCTTCGATGGTAGACTTTTCTAGCGATAAGGAGGAAGGTTTCCTTAAATTACGTAAGGATTTTTGGGGAGGAGTCGCGAATTTCTTACTTTTTTTGCGGAGGGAGTCAGGTAGCACCTTAGGTAATATTTCTTAACCTAATCTTAATATATAAAGCAGAAAGTTTATATGTTTGTGTGTTTGCTGTCGCCTACAAACTTTCGAACGGTAAACTCTGGGGTGATGAAATGTGGCCCAGCTCATTATGCCTAGCTAATCCAGATGAATTTGACTATTTTCAGCAAAAAATTTTTTTTTCTAAAATCATAATCTAAATTTCAGGCGAAGCCGAGTAGTAAAGCTACTTACTTAGTTTTCAATAAATACAAATTCTATCATTCACGTTCCAGAAAAGTAATTTTAGTTTAAATTTCCCGATACCGAGTTAAATGAATTATATAAACCTTTACAAAGAATTTTAATAACTACAAAAATGCAATGTAAAAAATATTACGTAGGGAAGGAAGGGGGTGGAATATAAAATCTTACGAATTCTTATAGTTATGGAGAGAAGGGTAAGGGTAAGAGAAGGTTAAGAAATCGCCAAAATTACCCTTACGTAATTTAAGAACGGCCCCCAAGTGTGACGTCAGATGGAATTCCTAGATGTGCGATTGAGATAATAGATGTAAATAGTGGAGTTACGCGGACGTAAGAGGAACAGATAAAATCCCACGAGTCATCGGTAATCTATCAGCGGCTCCATCGTTGACGCATCCTCAGCTGCAGGAATCTTTAAGCTGAACTCGTTTTTCTATGCATTTACGCAAAGTACACGCTATTAGTATAATCGAGAGCTTGAACGGACGACAATGTTGTTCGCGCCACTAATTACGCCATTAAACGTCACGCGATCCCTGTAGACTTAATTGCGCGTTCACATTTCACGCGAGTATTCCGCGGAATATTTTCAAAGCCTACACTACGCCAGGAGTGTAGAACAATCCTCTTAAAACCGAGGAGTCGTAAACAAACACTTCGATCCGCCCTTCCGATCCACTTCATTAAAATCAAGAGGTAAGGTAAATGTACCAGTGCCCGGCCATGTCCCAATACCTGAACAACAATGCGAATTTTATTTATTTTTAAGCTTAATTTTTAATGTAATTAGAAACAAAAAATAGTACCATAATGCATAAGTATTTAGCAATATTAATTAAAATCATTATTATAGAAAATTGAAAATCGTTAGATAGAAATAATTATTTTGTAACACACTTCGTACGCATAGCAGATTTCGAGAAATTTCTATGGCTTCCGTTAAGAAACGCCACTCATTTACTAAGAAAATATTGACTGCATTTCTTATTTATATATTATAATAATACATTATTATAATAGTAAATAGATTTAAATTTAGTTTAAGATGGTTAAACTTGCAAGAAAATTAATATTTTTTTAAACAAGTCTAAATGTTCGACTACTGGGACGATGTAATTCAGATATCGGGACATGCAGTTTTAGGTTGTCCGCTTACTGGGACATCTGCATGTTTTCGTATTTTCATTAATAAATACGTCTATTATAATACATAAACTTTTTTTTTTCAATTTCCAATAGTATAATATTGTGTTATCTTCAACATTTCAACAACATTTTTTTATTTCATGATGGTTTTACAAATTAAATTAGGAGACAAACTTTGCCGCTATTCCTTAAGCCCCTTCAGCGGCCGGGTATTGGTACATTTACCTTACGTAGCTCGCGGCGAGCGAATAAAAGTATCCGGCTATCCACATCCTAATCAATTCCCGACGCTCCAGATATTTGAAAATACTATCGGGGAAAGCCTTCGACTCCGTTCGCATTTCCGGCGGTCATTCACCGGCAGAGGTTTGTTTCCCTGGATGTATCGATCGCGCGCCTATCGACCGTGCGCGCGCGCGCGTTTTTGTCATACTCGATTTCGATCCGGTAATCATCGGTCGTTGTCCCGAGACGGCGGCGCAGAAAAACACACACCGTGACGCGGGCATTCGATCGCTGTTTCTGCTCATCCCCGTTTTTACTTTCGTTTTACTCTCGCGCCCCGGAATAGTTCGAAAGCAACGACGCCGGCCGTGACGACGTAACTCTCTGCGCTCGCGACAACGCACCGATTCTTTCCCCGAGGATCGCCGTAATCGCACGCGCCGGCCGAGGCACGGTGGAATTCGCGAATTGGGCATTTAGAAAAGATGGTAAGATCGACGAAGGCAGGCAGTGGTGATTGCTGAATGGGGATAGCAGGAGCTGAATGAGAGGCGAAGGTATACACGCTCCGTACGACCCTAAGTCAGCCTGTCCTCGTTTTCCCACGGTGTTCTCGATGCCCTTGTCTCGGCGCACGAACTTGTTTACTTTGACGCGCGAATGTGTTCGACCCACTGCCCTATTTCGCGAGCAGCGACCTACATGCGTGGTCAGCGGAATCGGGAAGTGGGTCAGCTCGGTGACGCGTTCGCGCGAACACGTGGGACAAGGACGTCGAAAAAAAAAAACGTGGGAAAATAAACATCGCGAGCCTCGCGTAGGTATCTATCTCGCTTCCCATTCATGTCCCGTTAGTCCCATTGACGGCTGCACGTTGCCCTAAAGTGGAGCGCCTTAAACGACTCTCTCGCAGTCTTCCTGCCTCGATTTGACTACTGAATCTGCGAACGTGTCTCTACCACCGATGTATTTATTAATCGTGCGCTGTAAACTCTTCTCTTTTCCCCTCATGCCTGCCGCAGCACTGGAAGTACGTGAAGGTATGAATCCAGGAGCGTTCCTTCCAAACGAGTTGCTTAATCAGGACGAGTGGTTCGAGTACTGTATAGAGACTTATAATTCTGACTGGCTATGCTGATAGCTACCAGCCCTGAATGATGGGAAACTGACAAGGGGAGGACAGGGTGTAGTAGACATCGATTTTGATGAGCCTTAGCACGATGGATCTATGTCGAAAATAAGTAAATAGGTGTCCGAGCGTTTAACCGGTTAACTGGCAATGTATCATATATGATCAAACAAAAATCTGGCCAATTCTGGCAATGTATCATATAGGATCAAATGGAATAACTTTTTTGTTTTTCAATCGATTTGAATGAAACTTGGTATGTAATGGTTTTTGGGGTCGCTGAATCTGAATTTCGCATCGGAATTGTAAAATTCAATATGGCAGACTCAAAATGGCCGAACCAAATTGGCTGACAAATATTAAAATACTATCGGGATATAGAAAAATTGTATATAGGGGTTTTTGGGGTCGCTGAATCTGAATTTGGCATTGGAATTGTAAAATTCAATATGGCAGACTCAAAATGGCGAACCAAAATGGCCGCCAAATATTGAAATACTATCGGGATATAGAAAAATTGTGTATATAGGGGTTTTTGGGATCGCGGATAAAAAAAAAGCACTTGCGGTGGAATTTATGGATGAAGAATTCAGGTATAAAATTATTCGACACTTTTTCGTAGAAAATAGAAAAACTAAAAATTTAAACCCCTAAACCCTTATTTTTCAGGGGTTGGGGGTGGCATTGAAAAAAGTAACTGCTGCAATCGAATTATAGACAAGAAAACTTCACAAATAAAAAAAGGTTTAGTAAAGAATTGACAAACTCACCCCTAAATTCCATTTTTTAGGGGTTGGGGGTGTCAGATGAAAAAAATTACCCCCGGAATCGGTTCAGCGACTCAAAAAACCCCTGTATACCAAATTTTGTGTGATTCACTTAATTATTCGATGGTACCAGTTTGGGCCCGAATAGTGAAAAGGACCGTGCCAGTTAACCGGTTAAGCCAATAGGTGGTGCCTTTTGAAGATTTCGCCACGTTAAAAAAAATTAGAATTTTTTTTATAAATTTTTCTTTAACGCGGGGAAATCTTCCAAAAGCACCCCGACACTCCCCTTGTGAGTAAATTATTTTAAATTTACTGTAGCTTTTATTTCTGTAGCAATAATTGTATAATATAAGAATTGTTCTATGGGTTAGTAACATTTTGCAAAATGAAGATCACAAAATTATAGGATTCGTACTGCGTTTAACTAGCTTTTTGCCATTTTGAGGGTTGGTAGGTTTCTGCATAACTAGGGCCAACTGCAAGTCGGTGCTTCGAAAGGTGGAGCTCGAGGAAATCTGGGCGAGGAGGAAAGGAACGAGAGTTCTTTATTTAATTGGTCTTCTATCAGTTGAGTTATCGAAGCATCGACACGCGACGAAGAATGAGAAACTTGCAAATTAACCGCGAAGGAGAAACTCCACGCCAGTACCACGTTGGAGTCCTTGGGTCAAGGACCACTCGTCCGTGGGGCCAGAGGAAGCGGTGGCTCCGAATTCGCCGGCAGAAGTTGGCCCGGTAATCGCGATTCCGTGCCCCAGCGCCGAAAGCAACTTATCAGCCGCGAACGGTACACGCTATACGCGAGATCTACCGCGGAAAGGCACGCGGAATATTGTGATCCGCAGCCTGCTCCTTTTTCAACCGATGTTTTTTTCAGACTTACACGTGCCTGCACGTGTGCGCCCTTGTGAACAACCAGCCATGCTGTTCCCCCACTGTAAGTCCACGGCAGGTGCCGTCAACGACCCGTCGCCGACGTTAGAAGGCATTTTCGCATGCACCGGCAAACACTGTGCCTCGTTTTGTCCATCCAATGACCATTCCTCCAAGTAATACCCTTTTCGAGACCTCCCTTCTTTCCTCCGTCTCTTTCCACGAACCGGTGAGCAACGTTGTTCCCGCGAAGCGGCTCGAGCTGACGCGTAAACGCGCGCAATTATCGCCGCCGAACCGCAGAGGCCGCGAACAATCGCCTCGCGCGTCGATTCGCGCTTATCAAACGGCAAGGAGACTTTAACCGCGAGTTCCGGGGCCAAAGATTGCTGCGTTCGCGCGTCCCCCGAGCTTTATTTTCGCGGGCCACGCGACTATCACCGTCCAAATCCTTCCAGCGGTGCCCACCTATCACTTATTTATCTACTATCTGTCTGTCTACTGTGTGTGTATTTGCACGTTCAACGTTCGTAGAACCGATGTGTCTTTACCTTGCTCGCTGCCTGTTCACGGTCCGTCTGTTTGATCGTCCGACACCTTAAGCTTGACGTCCCATTACTCCGTTTTCCCTAATTGATTTAGATGCTCGTCGTTCACTTTCAGTGGAGAGTCGTCTGTAGCCATTAGCCTCGGCCGGTCGGGAGCTCTGATCCGTGAAATCGTTGTTACAGGCCACCAGACATGTCGGAGATCTGTTCGAAGACCTGCGGGACGGGCACAACCTCATTTCCCTGCTCGAGGTCCTCTCCGGCGAGCATCTCGTAAGTCTCTGATTCTTCTATTCAATTCCGATCATGCACCAGAGATGGATCGACTTGGCAGCGCTTTGCCGGAACCCTCGGCCGGCCGGGGTGAGACGGCTCGTTACGTAATTGACAGGGTGGGGCCGACTTGACCCCGATTAAAAAATAGTGGGTGGAATGCACGTTCGATCTGCAGCGGATGCGTCGGTACCGCGACATGTTACGAAATCGTGACGGGAATGGGAAGCAGATTACCAGCAGCCTGGCGACGATAAATATTTATCAATTCGGGAAGGTCTCGATGTTTATATCGCGGAACAATATCCAGCGCGTTCTATTGTCGATCCACGCTCTATTATCAGAGTCCCAGAGACCCGCATCCGACGCTTTAACCCCGGAATCGCTCTTCAATCATTAATGACAACTAATCGATGCTCTTGCAGCCGCGGGAAAGGGGACGGATGCGTTTCCACATGCTGCAGAACGTGCAAATGGCCCTTGATTTTCTCCGCTACAAGAAGATCAAGCTCGTGAATATCCGCGCGGAGGATATCGTCGATGGAAACCCGAAGCTCACGCTCGGACTGATATGGACCATCATACTGCACTTCCAGGTGAGAGGCAAACCTTTAAACATCCGCCAGCGATCCTCTGCCAGGGTCGACTTCGACTCTCGTAGAATATTAGCTAGAAACGGTCGCACATCTCGACAGACCTGGTTCGCCTTTCGAGAAGCTTAGATTTCTCGTTAGCTTCGATCGCCTTCGGTACCGCGCGAAACGTCCGATACCGATCGAAAGAGTTTCCCTTCCGCGAAATTCCGCGAGGGGAAAACGCTGCGGCTGGAATCCCCCGACCACTCTCGATTTTTCTCCCCGTCCCTCCGTCGCGAGTCTCGTTTCGATGGAAAGCGAGAGGAGCGTAGATCGTTTCTTGGAGACGACGATCTCCGGCGTCGGAACCGACGTCGCCGACGTATCGAGATCGTCTGCGGGCTTGGCCGCATAAAGCATCGAATCGAGGGATCGATCGCGGCGAGTGCAACCGCGTTACCGCGAGTCACCGCACAAAGGGAGACAGTGTTCCCCGTATCGGTGCACGATTGCCCGGACACGCGCTCTTCAGCCTCTGTCCCGCGCGTCCGATGCGTGAAACGGACCTAGAACGAACCCAAGATCCCCTGTACGGGGTGTCCCGAAGTCGTGGGTCGAGCTGGTAGCACGGGAGCGTCTCGAGTCGAAAGGAACGGGAAAATCTTCTGCTGGGTGCCTTTTCGAATGGTAGATGACGTAAGTTGAAAACGGTGGATGAATAACAGGGTCCTTTCAGGCGAGAAACTTTTGTGGTTCACGACTGACATGAGTCAGAAAAGTCGGTCTGAAAAGAGTGGCATTGTTCGAGCTTCTTAAGGAGATTCGTAACGTCCGAGCTATTCCACGTCAAATAGGATAAGTGAAAAAATTAGTTTCACCGATTCTCTTCAAAATTACAGCATTTGTCGATAACCTTGCAAAAACAAAGCATACTGAATTTTAAAGGCCTATGTCAAATAGTTTTCGAAATATTTAATGTTAAAGTTTTAAAAATTGAAACATAATCGGCTGACGCGTCATCAGTTAAACTGTAAACATGCAAAAAAAGAAAAGGAAGAATCACTAAAAACTACCTACTATTGCTAATCTTTTATATGGTGAGCAGATATTCCTATTATTTTTCTCGAGGATACTGAAAACACTGAACGAAAAGTTTGTTTTGTTGCATCGTATATAAATACTTTCCTACGCTAGGCGATTGTTTTGAAAGCGCGTGCGTGCGGACTGACCACGGGATCCGTGCAGTTCCAAGCGGTGTGCACTGTCGTAAGTTTTATTTTTTTGTTGACTGTTCCCAAAATCTCTCCACTTTTTTGAAAAACGCCTTTATTAGCTCAAGGCTCAACGAATCGAATGGTATTTTTTTCAAGCCGGATCGTGGGTGGGAACGACGTCAAATCGCGATTTGAAACTTTGACATCGATTACTGTCAAGTTTATTAACAATAAACAAAATATTCTATATACGGGTTGAGAAAGCACTCCTTCAGCTTTAAAATGAGCCCAAGACGGAGGCATTATCTTTAAAAATGACCGAGATATTACAGTTTAACTGATGACGCGTCAGCCGATTATGTTTCAATTTTTAAAACTTTAACATAAAAATATTTCGAAAACTATTTGACATAGGCCTTTAAAATTCAGTATGCTTTGTTTTTGCAAGGTTATCGACAAATGCTGTAATTTTGAAGAGAATCGGTGAAACTAAATTTTTCACCTATCCGTTTTCACGTGGAATAGCTCGTCCATGTCGGACTACAGAGCAGCAGAGGACTCTTCGGCCCCGTTCGTCGCGAGGCACTCCTGTACCCGGCCACCTCCCCCGATCTTGGAGCACCTACCCTGTACTCTACTCTGTCTATCGGTCCGGCGCATCTATCTAATGGTGTATTTTTTGTTTTGTTTCGCGCCGCAGAGCTGGCGACGCAAGGTAAGTTCCCTACACTTTTATCCCGTAGTGATTGTCGAGGTGACGAGGGAAAGACCGAACCGCGCTCGTAATCGAAAGGGATCGAGGGAACAGCAGGCATTCAGGGCTCTGTTATCGACCGCGTGTGTAGATCGAGCGAGGTAGATGGCGCTCGCGTGCAGATATCCCACGCGCAGGGGGAGATATCCTCCCGTGGCGATCCTCCCGTCGGGGCTTCAAACAATTATTTATTGACATAAACTCAAAAGAACGATTTATTTCATGAACTGATAAAAAATTAGTGCCTGATCGAGAACTAGTTCCTTAACGGTATTCTTGCATTCACAGATTTATTAGACTTACCTTCTCCGAATGTGACGTAAAATTGTGATAGTCCAATAAATTTTTACACTATTAAGATTCTCTAAAATCCTTCCCTTTCTGTAATTGTTGATCACATGATGCTGCAATTATAGTATGTCTTCCTACATATGTTTAGGTACTAATTCAGTGCATAACCGATAAATTTTAGAGCTTACTTTAAGAGATATAGCGAGTGGCGATATTAGGAACACTGGCGATATTAGGTACAGTCACCCTATCGGGCAAAGGTCTCGAAAACACTTGCTCGATTGTGTCTTCGGCGGATCCATTGTTTACATATTCCTGCTGTTTTTTGGCTCCCATTTGGACATCAACAGTGAAGCTTGTATGCGAATCTCCTTCAAACACCGAGCACGTTCGCTCCAAAGAATCGCCAGTAAACGTGAATTCCTATGGAACGCAGCATCGTGCCGGTTACTGTGAGAAATAGGGAGCGTTAAGTAAGAGACCGAGAGTCTTCGCGAGGTGATATTCCCCTGGCAGGAACACCTTTCTAATACGGCGCGAAAGAGCTGGTAGCCAAACATCGTTGCGCTTATCTTATCGCGAAGAAGATTCAAACTTCGGAAGGATGACGTCCCGTATGTACAAGCCTGCGATAGACTTAGAATCCCCTCGCGGTCGACTTAGATGGTGCTACGTTGGAACGGAGCCGAGTCTGAGCCGATCGTGACGCGATTTTAAATCGGCCTGCCGATCGTGACCGTCTTCGACGCTCGTATCTCGGTGCCGTGGAGCCACGGGCATCAGAATGCACGGTCTCGCGGCGTGCCTCGCTTCAGCGACTAATTACGCCACGATTTAGGATCGTCGATCGAGTCAACGAAGACGTCGAGGCACGGAGAAAACGGCACGAAGCGTATCGTGACACGGATCGTTCGTAAGACCACCACATTGACGCGGGGCGAGGAGAGGCGCGTGGCCGAAGACTTGACGAAGCGCGGCTCCGCGGGATACTTGCAGGAGGCGGCCACTTCCTCCTACTCTTTGAGCCGCCGGGCCTCGCCAAAACCGAAAACCGTCCGGGTAAGCGCCAGCGCGAGCGAGCAATGCGAGCATCGCCGCCCGCGACAGAGAAACCTGACTTTCCCTCGTTAGCTTCGCGCCTGCATCGCTCGTTGTCGTCGCTCGCGCTTCCTCCCGATTGCCAGCGATAGGGCGAAGTAGGACGAACGTTTCGGGGCTCGAACACGCGCGGTTGAACATCGAAGGGCGAACCAAGCGGCGAACAACGTCGAGGCCTATGCACTACCCCAGATTTAGACGAGAGAGGAGAAAATAGTAAAATCTCAGTGCTGCCCGACGTTAGGTCCGGAGCTTGAGTGTTGTCCCCTGGAAAATAGGATTTTAGAAGGGACAGAGTTGAAGCGAAGGGCTCCATTCGTGGGCAGCACTGACTTTGATAGAGAGTGGCAAGGAGTGATTACTGATGAATCTTGGGTATTTTTGTTTGCACAGATATCGGACATTGTAGTGGGCCAGGAACCGAACGTAACCGCCCGAGAGGCCCTGCTAAGATGGGCCCGACGATCGACGGCGCGCTACCCTGGTGTACGCGTGACGGATTTCACTGGATCCTGGAGGGACGGGCTGGCGTTCAGCGCCCTGATTCATCGAAACAGGCCGGATCTGGTCGACTGGAGAGGCGCTCGTGCAAGTCAGCCACGAGAGCGGCTCGACCGGGTCTTCCACGTCGCGGAGCGCGAGTATGGCGTTACGAGGCTTCTCGATCCCGAAGGTAATTCCTCTGAGATCGATCAAGATGTTCCTCTTTATGCTTCGGCTAGCAACGGGGAGGTCATCGCTTGCACAAGGATCTTCACCAAATATTCCCTGCTAAATTTATGTCGAATTTCGTTAGAAAAACTCCTCGTGCAAGGTGTGACCTCCCTCCGCGAGTTTCTCCACGTCCCGCATGTTTTCTCTTGCACCTTTTTTCTCCCCGTGCACGGGACACGCTGCTCGACCGTTTCCTGCTGTCGCTTGGACCGTGACCGTTCCCTGCCGCCCTGCTTCTTTTTCCCCGTCTCGCGTCTCTTTTTTTTTTTTGGAAAGGGGTAGGAGCCCGCAACTGGTTCGAGTGATCTGATTCACATTTTTTTTTCTCCCCTCGCACAGACGTGGACACACCCGAGCCGGACGAGAAGTCCTTGATAACGTACATCTCTTCGCTCTACGACGTGTTCCCGGAGCCGCCCGCCATCCATCCGCTCTACGACGCCGAGGCGCAGAGGCGCTCCGCCGAGTACAGGGAGCTGGCTAGTTCCCTCCACCTGTGGATCCGCGAGAAGATGAGCCTGATGCAGGAGCGCGCATTCCCGCCGACCCTCATCGAGATGAAGAAGCTGGCGGCCGATAGCACCAAGTTCAAGAACGAGGAGGTGCCGCCCAGGTACAGGGACAAGCAGAGGCTCTCCTACATATTCAGGGACCTGCAGAAGTACTTCGAGGCGGTCGGCGAGGTCGACATGGAGCCCGAGTTACATATCGAAGTGATCGAGAAGAACTGGAACCGCTTGATGATGCTGCACCAGGAGCGAGAGCAGGCGATCATCGACGAGATAAAACGGTAAGAAACGCCGGCGGTCCGTCAAGCCAATTCGCTCCGGGCTCGATTTTTTCCCCACTGTCGAGTTTTTCCTTCGTTGCACAGACTCGAACGACTGCAACGACTGGCCGAGAAAGTTCACAGAGAGATGAAGACCACCGACAATCGGCTGGAGGAGCTCGAGAGACGCGTGGAGGACGAGGCTCGACGCCTCGATCGGCTTCAACCTCTCGAGGCCAAGCACGCCGTGGACCTTCTCGAGCAGGATATACGAAACACCGAGATACAGATTCAGAATATATTCACCGACGTGCACACTCTCACCGAGGGCAGATACAGTCAGGCGGCGGAACTTCATAAAAGGTAATATGGATTTAGGTTGTTAGGTTGATTGTACTCGCTCTGAACGTTCGGATGTGTCGGAGAGGCTTTTCTATCTTCTGCGCGTGGATTTGAAATCACGGTTTCTGTGGCACAGAGTTCAGAAGCTACATCAACGATGGGTCGCCTTGCGATCTCTTCTCCACAAGCGTTTGGTGCAGCCCTTGTCAGCCGTGTCCTTCCCGGTGGAGGAGCGCGTCGTCACGAAACACCGTACTACCGTCCACGAGACCCGATTAGTAGACACTAACCCCCATTTCCGTGCCCTGCACGATTGCATCGACTGGTGCAAGGCTAAGATCAAGCAGCTGCAAGAGGCCGATTACGGCTCTGACTTGCCCAGCGTTCAGAACGAGCTGGACGTTCACCAAAGGGAGCACAAGAACATCGAACAGTTCCATCCAAAAGTGGACAGATGCATGCAGTCCAAGAGCCACTTCCACGGGGAGGAGTTGACCCTGTACAATCAACACCTCACCGTTCTTCAGAAACTTTATACCGAATTATTGTCCGCCTCTAACAAGAGGCTGTCCGATCTGGACACGTTACACGACTTCATACAATCGGCGACCGGGGAGCTGGTCTGGTTGAGCTCCAAGGAGGAGACGGAAGTGACTCGTGACTGGAGCGACAAGAATTTGAACGTGCAGAGTATCGAGCAATATTACGAGGTATTTAGACTTTTGGTATCTTTGATTCCTCCATTTCCAAGAACCGTCCCATTTCCCTGTTCCCCGTAACTTATCTGTGGTCTGAAAAGATTCGCTAACGCCTCTCCGTTTTGTGCAAGCGTACCTATGGATCTGGATTAGAGGTAATGGATATGAATGTTTTATGCAATTCGGTCAGGAAATATTCTCCGAGTCCCCCAGGAATTTTTAATCCCCAAAATTATCACGTTTACAGTCCCTCATGAGCGACCTAGAGAAGCGAGAGATTCAGTTCTCCGCGGTGCAAGACCGCGGCGAGGCTCTGGTTCTGCAGCATCACCCTGCTGCAAAGACGATCGAGGCGTACATGTCCGCCATGCAGAGCCAGTGGGCATGGCTCCTTCAGTTGACCCTCTGCTTAGAGGTGCACCTGAAGCACGCCGCTCAGAGCCAGCAGTTCTTCCGCGAGATCCAGCAGGCGGAACAGTGGATCGCGAAGAGGGACGAGACGTTCAACACCATCTACTCCCAGTCCGATTTTTCGTTGGACGAAGGGGAGCGTTTGCTGAAAGGCATGCAAGAGCTCCGCGAGGAGCTGAACAGTTACGGCGACCACGTGCAGAAGCTGGTGGAGCAGGCGAAGGACGTGATTCCCATGAAGCAACGTCGACAGCCGGTCACGCGACCCATGCAGATCACTTGCGTCTGCAGTTACAAGCAAGTCAACGTAAGTCCGTGGGCGAGTCTCTCGTCATTCGTTCGTTAATAGCCCGTAGATTGAGCGGATAAATTGGCTCGTTTCAGATGTCCATAGAGAGGGGAGAACAATGCACGTTGTACGATAATTCTGGAAGGATAAAATGGCGCGTGAAGAATCAGGAAGGCGTCGAGTCCCCGGTTCCAGGCGTCTGCTTCGCCCTCCAGCAACCAGATAAGGATGCCCTGGACGCGGCTGAGAGATTGCGGCGACAGTACGATCGAAGCGTCGCGCTCTGGCAACGGAAGCAGCTGCGACTGAGGCAGAACATGATATTCGCGACCATCAAGGTAGTGAAGGGCTGGGACCTGCCGCAGTTCTTGGCGATGGATCAGGACCAGCGAACCGCCATCAGGAAAGCGTTGAACGAGGACGCTGAGAAGCTGCTGTCGGAAGGAGACCCGGCTGACCCCCAGCTGAGACGGCTAAAGCGAGAGATGGCCGAGGTGAACAAGCTGTTCGACGAACTGGAGAAGAGGGCCAGGGCGGAGGAGGAGTCGAAGAACGCGGGACGTATTTTCAACGATCAGGTTTCAGCGCTTCAGCAGGCACTCGACGAGGCTGAGAGAATTCTGAACACTCGCATAGCTGCGCCGTTGCCCAGAGACCTGGACAGTTTAGAGCACTTGGTCCTGCAGCACAAGGACTACGAGCAGAGCCTTCGTCGATTGGCACCTGACCTCGACAGGGTCCAGCAGACCTTCCGCGGCATAACCTTGAAAACCCCAGCGATGAGGAACAAGCTGGACGCCGTTACTTCCAAATGGAATCACATCTGGAACACGAGCAACCTTTACGTCGAGCGACTCAAGTGCGTCGAAATCCTCCTTTCTAGTCTCGAGGAGAACACGACCGTGATCTCCGAGTTCGAGGTGAAGCTATCCTCCTTCGACGAGTTGCCATCCGACTTGAAGGGCCTGCAGAACGTCCTGGAAGACCTGAGGGTCCTCCAGAACGCTATCACTCAAGAGCAGAGCGCGATGGATCAGCTGAACGAGGACGCGCACAACACCAGGCGCCTCGTCGAAAAGTCAAGACTTAGCCATCACGGTCCGCACACGGACATGGACAGACTGGACTCTGAAGTGAACCGCCTGAACGCCAGGTGGACGAACGTCTGCGGCCAATTGGTGGACAGAGTTCGCAGCGCCGAAGCGGCCTACAGTTTGGCTCAGCAACTGGAGCACGCCTACCGGAACGAGGTCGATTTCGTCGACGACTCGTACGCCAAACTGGAGGTGGAGAACGCGAAGGTAACCCTGCGTGGATTCCGGTACATCGTCCACCAGCTTCCCCCTTTGATACTTAATATCTCTCGTTCACCGTTTGCCCTCAGAATCTATTGAACAGAGTGGTGGAACGAGCCCCGGCGATCGAGGCGGTAAATGTGACCGGTGGTCGGTTGATTCGCGAAGGAAAGGTAAGATGAGACGCGACACGCTCGCGACTGGGTTACTCGCAAGCCATTTTAGGTAGGCTTAGTTAGCCTATTAGGTAGCCTTAGGTAGCCTTTAGCTTACGGTATGAACGCTTGCGTGAATGGGATACTGCGTGACTTCTTTATACGTGCAACAGTCCCCTCCGATATGTCGCGCGGTTTGTTTCCCGTGTCGCGGTACTTTGTCGCGCGTTCTCCTCCGCGTCTGTCTTCCCCATCGCCCGACGAGGCTCTGTCCGCCTTGGCGCTAGATTCCCGTCTAGTTCTGCTGCTAAGTGAAGCTGTCCCCGTCGTGGTCGCCGTGGATCGTCGCCTGTAGTTGTCATCGGCCGCAATCACGCTAGGAAAAGTGCTACTGTTGCGTCACTGTCACCGCTATCGTCACGTCGGACCTCTACTCTTCGCAGCCAACCATCTCTTTCAACGGGTTTTGCCAGGCGCTTCTCGACGATCGACGGTCGCCCTGCCACCGGCGAGCATCGTACTCTTGATCTGTCGAGTTTCTTGAATTGTTTCCAGGGATCAAGGATCGATGCATCGCTATGTACATTCTCGCTTACGCGTCCACGAAACGTCCGCTTCTGATATCCTGGTACACCGTAGCTGCTGTACATACGGGCGAAGTAGGCTTGTCCCCGAGGCTAACGCTTGCAATAGAAAGTCTGCTGGCGGCTTCTCTCATTCTTTCACAGTGCAAAACGAACTCGGCTCCGTCGAATCGGGGTAATTCGAGCGATCGGTGCAGAGTCGAGGGCATTTAATACGCTACTTTGCTTGGAACACCTGACTATCCTACACGATAATCGCTTCTAATTACACCTCTCGTGTTACCTCTAACTTTGCGCACCCGCCCTAAACGAATATCCCTGAAGCACGGTTAACCGATCGCTTGTGGTGAACGCGAGGCGTCGTAACACTATGTACAGGGTGGTTCTGGAAACTGCGGTGCACCGAGGCCAAGCGAAGCTTCCCTGAGCGGAGATAGGAGAAGCGAAGTCGAAGGAAGATCGATCCTTTCCTCCACTTCTTCTATCTTCACCCAGAAGAGACCCGTAGCCCATCACAGTTTCAAGAATCCCACCCTACAAGGGGGAGGTAATTGCCCGCGCTTTTGTCCACGATGCTCACATTGATAGACCAGCTCTGGGCTTGTGTTTGCACAATTCTGCCAGGAGAAAACCGCTTGAGAAATCGCTAAAATTACAGCAGGGGTACTAGGGACGCTAAAGGGGATAGAAAAGGGGTAGCTACGCACAGGCGAGATCTAATACTTTATCCGCTAACCGTAACGGGCTAATCGAACTACCCTAGATCTACGGGCAAAGGCTTCGAGCGTTCAAGGAACAGTTGGAAGATATCTGCCCGTCTATGGACGCCACGGTGAAGAAGCCCCGAAGAGAGTTCACCTCGACGGTGGACGACGTGGCGCGTGACCTGGATAACCTCAACAGGAAGTACACCAATCTAGTCAACGTTCTTCAGGAGCGAGTCAGACAGCTGGCGTCGTTGCACCCCGAAGACGCGTCTCTGCAGGTGAGTCTTTCCTCCGTTACTAAGATTCTCAATAATTCCACACGGCTCTTTCACCTCGCGCTGAATCGGTCATAAAGAAGCAGGAAAGAAGCTTGGACAATGTTTCTCCTCGATCCATCATACTTTATTACCCAGATTGCTATCTCTGAACGCTCGCAAGTAGCCTTGCTCCCACCTACAAGCGTCCCGCAATCACGGCCGACCCACAAGGCCCACCACGACTCGGGAACCCCTCCGCTACCATGAAACTTTAATCGCTCGCGTGAACGGCGCTGCAAATTGGCAATGATTGCCACCCACCCACGCGGTGCTCCCGCGTAGTTCGCGTACTTACTCTGTTATGCGCGGCCACGGGCGAGATTTTCATGGTTCCCGCGGGATCGATACGCCAGGCGTGCCCTGCTGGAACTGCCAGTTAGAACCGCATTGAATTTTGAACTGGATCTATCTGGTTCAATGCGATACTACCTGGATTTCCAAACAGTGATTTTTGGCAGTTCAAAAAAGAATCCGGTTCAATGCGGATATCCAGATCGATGGATGAAACAGGATTTGCAGGTCCAAAATTCACCAGTTTCTATCAGCAATTGCCCTTTGTATAAAACCGGAAGGTTCGTATCTGAAATTGCGGATCCAAAATCTTACGGATTCAATCTGGAAATCCACAAGCTCTTTCGAGTCCGTCGCGATCCGGATTGGCAGAGCAAATAATTCACGGAATGCTTATGGGGTTCGAAGAGAAAAAATTTAGCCCGGTTTCCAATGGATTGGCGGATAGAAAATTAATGCGGTTCCTTTCGGTTTTACGAAACTCATACTTCGAAATAATTGATTTGGGTCGAACACCGCTAGGTGGCCGCGATACTGGTAACTCCTCTCGCGGCAGCGATGTGCGTCGCGAGACATAAAATCGGCGCCGCGAGCTAACGAGGCAGCTTGCTCCGTGATCAAGACTTCGATGCAAGATTGATACGGCAGAATCTCTTGATATATTTATTTATTTATTTATTTATTTATTTATATTTATTTATTTATTTATTTATTTATTTATTTATTTATTTATTTATTTATTTATTTATTTATTTATTTATTTATTAAATTAAACGGGTTAGCCCCAATATTCAACAGAAGGAAAAAGAAAAAAACAATAATATAGTAGGTTTAAGAATAAAATTATATCAAACCTCAACTCACGGTCAGTGATGCCAGAATCGTGGGACGTGGGACAAATCCTTACCCCCACTATGACCTACCGTCGTCTCCCACTATGGCCTACCGTCGTCCCCCACTTTCTTCCCATCGCACTGCACACAAGCATATCCCTACTCCTGTCCGTGTGCGCTGCTTGCATAAATGTGTCGCGAATACAAATAAAACCAGATAGTAAAATGGCTTGGAAAAACTGATGAGTAGATATCATCTGAATTTTGATCTACACTTCTAGATTCTACTTAGAAACTACTAAAAGTTTGAGTCGATTTCATCCAGAAATATGTGTGTTTGAACATGCATTTACGATATGCAAATCTGTGTAAGAACTGGTAGCAAAATAACTTTAAAAGACCAATAGATTCCATTTTGGTTTGGATCTGGATTTCCAACCAGCTTACAAAATGAACAAAGTTACTCAAGTTACTCAAAGTTTAGTAGTAATATGCGAGTTACTTCGTGTAAGTCCGAGCAGAACCGATGACAAATTGTGCTAGGAAATACAGATAGATACCATCAAGATTTTTACATGCATATCCGGTTTGAAACTGATAGAAAATATTTCATCTGGTTCAATCTGGATTTTACGGGAAGAAAACCGCATCAATCCGGATTAAAAAATTTTTTATGCGGTTCTAACTGGCAGTTCCAGCAGGGTGTGCACCGTGGCTCGATAGGTGCGAACGAGCGACGGCGCAGAGCAGCAGCCCGCACAGCTGGCGCTGACCAGCGTTCTCGCTGGCCTACCGTGCTGCACCGCCGACGCGTCTAGAGGTGCCGGCTAGTGGCAGCCGTATCCGTTTATTACGCCGTTCCTCCGCTTGCAACATGCTCGTGGACGCCGGCCTTGGGCCCACCAAGAGACCTTCCACGCTCAACGTCAGGATCGTTCGAAAGGTACGGGTTGCTCGCGAAGACACTAAAACCACCGTGCCTCCTCGCATCGGGTGGGGATGGTGTCAGAGGCTGTTCTCCGCGATTACTGCAAAGTATTCCTCGCTGTCACGTGCACGCTCGGTCGAACCACGTGCCAGCCGCGCAGTTAGTCACCGATTACGTTATCCTCCAATTTTACGTGAGCTCCGAGGACGACGTGGTGGGGAGCGGCTACCAAGACGGGTGGACGCGCGGATCGAAGTTCAGAACAGATCGATCCGGCGCGTCTAGGCCAGTGATAAGAGATGCGGGACATCGCGGAATAACGCGCCCGTAAGCGCTTTGCACGCCGGTAAAGTGCGCCCGGTCGACCAGCAAAAAAAAGAATCTGGCTTTTCTGCCACGCGGACGCTTCGCTCGCCGAGTTTACGAGTTGGCAGGTCCGCCAACTCGAGGTTGACGTGATCGAGGTTAAGGGTATCGTTGATCCACGGACCGGGAACGTGTTGACGGTGGGCGAGGCGATCAGCCTTAGAATCTTGGACGTTAGGAGGGGTAGGATAGTGTGCTCGAGGGACGGCAGGCGGACCGTGACGATCGAGGAGGCGGCCCGCGAGAAGATGATCGACGCGCGTCTCGCGGATTGTCTGCTGGGTCCGTGCGGCTTCGTCGAGGAGGGACGGCCGGTCTCTCTGCTGGAGGCGATCCAGCGGGAGCTGTGCGACGCGGAGAAGGCCGACGGGCCCGGGGACAGAGCGAAGGTAACTTACAGTGGGGCCACGGCCGTCGGCGTGGGAGCGGTTAGCGTAGCCGATGCGATAGAGGAGGGCGTAGGCGAGAGGCATGCTACCGCGATGGACCCGCGCACGGGCGACCTCGTTACGGAGGAGGGCGAGAGGCTGTCGGTAGAGGAGGCTCACGCGAGGGGTTACCTGGCCAAGCTGGACGTGACCGTGACGGTGAAGAGGAACGCGTTGCCGCTCACCGACGCGATAGCGCAGGGTCTGGTGGACGACACGCTCGGCCGGGTCCTGGACCGTGTAACGGGCGAGACTTACGCCCTCGACGAGGCGGTGGATAAGGGGATTCTAGATCCCACCGCGAGAGAGATCGTGGACGCCAGGAACGACACCAAGGTGACGCTCTTGGAGGCCATGAGGCAAGGAATCGTCAACACGAAGACAGGGAAATACATGCACGGCCTGACGATGGAGAAGCTGTCGTTGAAGGAGGCCCGTCGAAGGCGACTGATCGTCAAACCCATGACCCTTAAGGACTGCCGCGACTCGGAGATCATCGACGAGAGTGGCAGGATCACGAGCCCGGCGCATAGGACGAAGTTGACCGTCACGGAGGCAATCGAGAGGGGCGTCCTTGACGCGGACAGGTTGAGCTCGATCTTCGACGCGAGAACCGGGGAAACTGTTACGCTCTCCGAGGCATTGAACCGTGGTCTGATTAATCCTGACAAGGCCACGTATAGGGACACGAATTCTGCGGAGGAGATGGCCATTTCGGAGGCTGTTGAGAAGGGCCTCGTCACTTCGCTCGCTCAGAAGACTATCTCCGACGTAGATGGATTCAAGGATCCATTGACCGGGGAGTACGTCAGCCTGAACGCTGCGCTGCTCAAAGGTCTGATCAGCTCCAAGTCTGGGGGTAGCTACTAGAGCTCTGCAACGGGCGGGTTTGTCCCGCCCGGCCCACGACTGTTTCTCGGTGTACCCGACCCGCCCGCACTTGAATCGTCACTAGCCCGAAGAACCCGCGGCTGTCCAGCCCGTCCATACCCGCCCGAAACGCCCGATCCGTCCGTGCCCGCTCTTTACCGAGACATTTCCCGCGCTTCACTCGATTTTCACTCTGACTTATTGTTACCCTCGAATGGAGAGTCAAACCTTGACAACTTATTTATTATTAATGTGTGTTATACTTATCAACCATATGTAAATAACACAAGTTAAAATACAAATAAATGTAAGAAATTAAAAAACTTAGATTTAATTTATGTTTTTTACAAACAACAACATTGTAGTAGAAACATATCAGACAATTTAGAAATACAGTATATAAAAAATGCAGCTGACCCTGATGAATAGAGGAAAGGCGCAAATACGGACACGGACAGGTCGGATACGTCGCACGGCTGGCAACAGTTTCGGGCTTGACGGGCGGGTAGAAATGAACCGCTAAAGCGGGATTCACACTAACCGTCTAGCGGCGGCTTGCCGGCGGCCGTCACCACTAGCGCAACGGAGACACCTGCATCTGTGTCGCGGTTAAGAACTGGCCTGGTCGCCAATCCCAGGACCGGGGAAGAGACTACCTTAAAGGAAGCGCTGGTAACGGGTTACGTTGACGGAGAGACAACGATGGTGAGGGACGATCGAAACGACAGGGTCCTGCCCTTGCAGCAGGCTGAGGAGAATCAGTTGATCGATCTCGAGAAGGGAATACTAGTGTATCCACATCCTATGACCCTAGACGTCGCCCATGAAAAAGGCTTCATCCTCAGCACAGTGAAACCTTGGTCCCTGCAGGAAGCTCTGGCTCACCAGACTTACGATCCTCAGAAGGGGACCTTCGATATAGACGGTTCCAGCTACACCCTCGAGCAGGCGCTCGAAATTGGTTTGATCGCCAAAGACAGCCCCTCCGTGAAGGATCCAAGGAACAGCGAGATCATATCCCTCGGCGAGGCCATCAAGCAGGGTCTGATCGACCCGAAAACCGCCACGGTCATCGACCTATCCACCAGTTCTCCTCTATCCCTCACGGACGCTCTTGATCGCGGGCTGATAGTCCCAGCGAAGCGCAAGATCTCGCTACCCGAAGCCGTCTTCAAGGGCTTCTACGAGCCAACCACCGGCCGGTTCATCGTCCCAGAGACCAGAGAGAAATTGTCAACCGATCGAGCCATCAAAGCTGGCGTGATCGATCCCAGCACCGCGCTGGTGGTTCGCCAGCCGAATGGCAGGGCCATTACCTTCGACAAGGCTATCAAGGAGCTGATAGTCGATCCTAAGACAGGAACGGTGACGAACGAGCAGGGTAAGCCTGTAGATTTCCGCGAAGCTCTGGAGCGCGGCTTGCTATTGGAAGCGCGGCTACCAATGACCTTCAGCGAGGCCATTTCCAAGGGAATCCTCGACGAGAGGACGAACATGTTCCTCGATCCTCAGACAGGCGTCTACCTGAGTCCGCTCGAGACTATCCAGAGGAATCTGATAGACGCTGACTCTGTGACCGTGAAGGACGACAGGAGCGGCTTCCGCGAGAGGATCTCGCTGATGGAGGCCATCAGAGGAGGCTACATCGATGGATCCACTGGCAGCGTGAACGTGACCGCTGACTCTGACATGTCTCTTCAGGCAGCCTACGACGCTGGCTTGATCGTCGACCACAGAGCAGCCGTGTCTCTGCAGCGGGCGATCCATCAGGGGCTATACGACGAGCAGACGGGGAAGATCACCGATCCGAGCACTGGAAGAGCGGTCACTCTGCACGAGGCGATGAGGAACTGCGTGGTCAGCCCTACGCTTCCTTGCTACTGGGATAGACGAGCGGATAGGCTGCTCTCCTTGGCGGAAACCTGCCGCGCCGGAGTGATCGACAGGTGGTCTGGGATATTCAAGGAACCTGGAGCGAATAGAACGGTGTCCCTGGCCCTCGCCTTGCAGTTGGGGCTGATCGTTGACATCGAGATGGCAGAGTTCAGCCTCCACCAGGCGATCACGATGAACATTTACGATCCTTCGTCGGGGAGATTCACGCACCCCTCTAGTAACCAGAAGCTCACCCTCGCCGAAGCCTGTCGAGCGGAGCTGATAGATCCTCTTACGTCCATCGTTCGAGATGTTAGGTCCGATCGGTACATGCCACTGTCCGAAGCCATCTCTGCGGGCGTGATCGACGACACTCGCGGAACCTACAACTCGTTGCCAGAAAACGAGACTCCTATCGATCTCAAGGAGGCTGTCAAGAGGGGACATATCGTTCCTTCGAAGCTGCCGCTTAGCATAGAGGAAGCAGTCACCAGCGACTTTTACAGAAGCCAGGCTGAAACGTTCGTCGAACCTAGAACGAACGAGAGCCACGATCTGACGCGCGCCTTCGACGTGGGCCTCCTCGATCCCGACACAACCGCCTTGAAGGACACAACCACCGGTCAAATCACATCCATCCCCATGGGCATCGAGAGCGGCGCCATCGACGTGGCGCACGGCAGAATCCTCGATTCCAAGACGAAACGCGCTTATCCCATCAACGTGGCCCTCGAAAGAGGCCTCTTGGTCACCCTCGAGAAGCCACTGACCACTCAGCAAGCGCGCCTAAGCCTGACGCGCAAGTACGAACCCTCTCGACGGGAGTACACCCTCCAAGAGGCGATCGACAATCACCTCCTCGACCCCAACGCCGCCGTGATCAGGCACCCCAAGACCGGCAGATTCGTCGCGATAGGCAACGCCCTGGCCGACGGTGTCCTCGACTCAGCCAGCAGAGGGACGATCCAGTCCACCTCGCCCACTATATGCGTTGTACGGCGAAGGCAATGCGTGCCCTTGGATTCATCTCCAGGTTCGCATGTCACTTTAGGAATGTCGAGGCACTTAAACTCTTGTATATTGCTCTTGTAAGGCCGCATCTTGAATATGCGTCAGTCATTTGGAATCCGGTCCATGGTAAATATATTAACTTGATTGAGAGGGTACAACACAAATTTTTGAGATTCGTTGCTCGGATTTTAAGGAGTCCTATGGATCGTGCTGATCACGATTACGGCCCTATAATGGCTAGGCTGAACATTGCCACTCTTGCGGATCGGAGGGATACTGCGGATATGTTGTTCCTGTTCAAGGTATTGAATGGTTACTTCGATTGCCCTGAGTTGGTAGCCTCCGTCTATTTTGTCGTGCCGCAAAGGATTTTGCGACCTAGACCTTTGTTTGACTCGAGGTTACCCCGTTATCGTCATTACTCGGTTGACCCCATGAACCGTGTTATGGCTGTTGCCAATAAGTATTCTAATAGTATTGACTTGTTTTTTGGATCCTTGGAGTCGTTCCGTGCGCGGGTTCAGGGGCAAACTGGTCGATCGGGGGGTCATGAATAATAAGATTTAGATTTAGTTAAAACTCATATAATTTGTATTAATGTGTATTAATCAGGGAGACTGTATTAGTTCTTCGGGTTTATACTTTCTGTAAACTATGGGATTTTCCCGTTTATAATAATAATAATAATAATAATAATAATAAAACCTCAGAGGGTAGACTAGCCCCGCGGTTCGTTCGCTTCGGGGACGTCCAGGTGTATTTCATTCAACCTCTGAGCTTCGAGGAGGCCGCTGAGAAGGGCCAGCTGTCCCTGGAAAGCGGGAAACTGGCGGACCCCGTGACCGGCGATCCGTTCACCTTGAAGGAAGCCGTCGGCCTGGGCATCGTGGACTCTGACTCGGCGCTGATCAAAGATACCAAGAAGAGGAAGCTTGTAAAGCTGGCCGAGGTTTCAGGAAGGGCTTGATGGACGCTGAGAAAGGGAACGTCCTGGAGACAGAGACCTCTAGATTGTACCCGCTGTCGAGGGCTGTCGAGGCGGAGCTTCTGATCACCCCTAAAAGGAGCCTGTCCTTCATCGAGGCCCTGCAGTTCGGCCTCTACGACGCCGCGACCGGCGGCTTCAACGATCCGTTCCGCGTCGCGTCCGCGCTAGACCCCACGACGCTGAAAGGGGCGATCGACTCGGGCTCGATAGATTCGTCCAGTACAGTGATCAAAGAACCCGGTACCGGTAAAATCGTTAGCTTGTTAGAGACAATTAACGCCAAGATAGTTGATCCTATAGCGGGCAGGCTTATCGAAGACCCATCGGGAAAGAGCCTTGACTTCGCGAAAGCCCTGGAGCACGGTTATATTCTCACCGCAGAAGCTAGGGTAAGTGGCACTCTTTCTCGCCAGTTGTTCTTCTTCTTCCTCTTTCACCTCTCGATCTTGCTGGCACACTTTGTCGTCCTTCACGACGCCTACTGGACCGGTGCACGCGAGACTTCCTTCTTCATCTACTCGATTCTTTACGGTGTTCTGAACAATTACAGCGAACAATCTCACCATCGAACGGGCAGCTGATTTTATCCGTAATTAAATTTTCTGTAATGGGTTTCCTGGGGAATGATACCAAAACAAACGAAGAAAGGATTTTAGACTGACTCCATTTAATTATTGTCAAATTTCAATTCTACGATAAAAGCGTTCTATTCGAATTTCCGAAGCACAGAAGAGGATTTCGCGTGCACCAATCTACCGTAACCCCACTAAGCTATACCTCCCTTATTTTTTTGTTTTTTCTTCTTTTTGTCGGTCTGTCGATTTCCAAGCTTTTTCTTTTCTTTTATTTTTGTCAACATCTTTTTGTTTTTCTCTCTCTCTCCCTGTTCTATCATTTCCTCTTCACTTCTAATCACTCTCTCTTAACCGCTTGCCAGAGGGTAATGGATCGTTACGTTAATTGTACGCTTACGATGCATCCGCGTCGTCTATCGCTCTACGTGTGCGACGATAGCCGGCGTTCTGTCGCGACATTATCTCGCTATCAATGCCGACGGTGATGCTTGTCGGTAGAGGCAAAAACAAAAAAAAACTGTAGCAACAGCGATCATAACCAGCATCGAACACACCAAACTATCAGGCATCCTGCATGGAGAACCCCTCGTAGAGCGTGTTTCTCGCGTATTCTTAATGAGCCCGACTGAACTGCAGACGGGTCAACGGGAGTCGTAAGTTCCCGCTACGGTAATTCTGACACTAAGAGAACACGATACCCTAACGACGTTTTACCGTGATTAAGGTAAATAAAATGACACTGGATGTAACAATAACAAGGTTCAATGTATTGGATCACAAATAATGTTCGTTAATATGGATACAGTTGACGCCGAAAATATGTTTGTGAAAGTGTTAATATTTAAACTGTCCTCATCTCCGGAGGATACCGAGACCTAGTCTGTTTCGATGACGTCTGACTCCGCGACGGTGTCTCTTCTTCGTTCAAGATGAAATCCTCCCTTCCAGGCTGGTTACTTGGTGGGCCATACAATTCTTGAATACCTCATTGGTCACCGTATTGCCAAAGGAACGGCCCACCCAGCCCCGTGGAGAGGGAAAACTTTGGAAAATATAGCTTAATGAATTATGGCTAAACGGCCTCTCGAAGACATCGTCGAAAGGTAAACAGGATGCCTGGCCAATATCACCAAACCCCGGGACCGCCGGAGTCGACTGACAGAAGGTCATTGTAGCTCCACGTCACTCGCCACCATCCAACGGTCCCAAGTGTCAGGCGAGAACCGGCGACAGACCCAACGTCTGCCAGGCAGTCTCATAAATTAAAGGATTAGCCTTCTTTCGAGTCCTTTCCGGAGCAAATTATAAAAGACCCCGGACTTCGCGTACTCATGGAAACTAGCCTAACAATAATATGATATAGGTAAACGTAATAATAAATGTAACGCGTAACAGAGCGTGCCACGAATACGTTCCCATAGCCAAGTAACCGGGACAGTAACACGTTCGGGCAGCATGTCGCGGACGTATCGAAGCAACCGCGCGTAACGGAAGCATCCGACAAACGTGGAGCACAAGCTGCGTGGCTGAAAGATACTTGGATAGTCGGAGAAACGAAGGGAACGCAAGCCCAGTTCGCTTCGCGTGGGGCGCTCCTCCTACTTACTCCTTTCGTTCGCACCCGCTTCTCATCTACACCAGGATCGCACATCATTTCACCACTTCTCGTTTCTTCCACGTAACAGGGGGCTAATGTCGTGTGCACTAATCAACCGCGGTGGTCGTTTGAACAGAAGGGAGAAAGACGATAATCGCCCGTGAAACGCATAATCCTCGCCGTACCCGCGTAACGTTAACTCAATGGAATTCCATCGGTCCCGCCAGATCGCATCGGCAATGCTAACTCGATCATAGTATTAATCGTATAACGTTTGTCTGTAATCTGCACGTTGGCTCGCCGAGCGTTTCACGCTTTCCTTCGAGGAGCTTCTCGCGGAACCGGTGCTCGCGAATTGGTATCGTCTCGCGATCGACCCCCTCGCTGCCGAGGCATTCATTTGAACATTCACCATGTCGAATTGAATCTTATACTGACAAGAGATGAGACATTCATCCTCATTACCATGTCACGTGATCGGAAATTAAAGCTTGGAGAACCAGCCACCACTGTCATACATATTCTATCGAACCTCGCTAGCTAGGGGGTTGATTGAGAACGGCGCGACAGTAGAAGCAAAGCGTGAAACAGTAATGCAATGATGTGTATTAAACATTAACGGGTGATCATGCCACCGAGGAGGTCGTTAACATTTACACAACGATCGAATCGTCAGCGACTAGTCGTTCAGTGCGTAGCCCCGTGTTACGTGCGACCGCATGCATCAACCAGATGTTCACCATCGAACGGACGCACCCCCCATTTGTCAGAGCAGTAACAAAAGAAGAGATACATGTTTCATTCCTCAGATTCAGCGACAAATACCCAAGGAGAGCATGCCGAGCACGAAAGAGGAAGCTGACAAGACGGCGAAGCAGATCAAGACCGTCATCGAAGAGATGTACGAGAAGCAGTCATTGCTAGATACCACTAGAACTCAAGTGCGGGACTTGGTTAGGCGCAAGAAGGGGGCAGATGGCGTGGACCGATTGAATGATGAGATGGAAAACGTGACCAGTCGATGGAGGTCCTTCAGCGAACGGTGCAAGGACAGGATAAAGTTCTTGGACGACGTGAAGGACTTCTACGACACGTCCGAGGGTCTAGTGTCGTGGCTAGGGTCGAAGGAGAGAATGTTGGGCGCGCTTGGGCCAATTTCAGCTGATCCTAGAATGGTCGCCAGCCAGGTGCAGCAGGTGCAGGTTCTACGCGAAGAGTTCCGCACTCAGCAGCCTCAGTTGGATCACCTGGTGCAAGTTGGAGAGAGCATACTCTGCGTGGTAGGAATCGATTCCACGGACGGTCAGAGAACCAGTAACAAATTGAAGTCCATCCTCGACAAGTGGTCGGATCAACTGGGTAGACTTGACGAGAGAGCACAGAGCTTAGGTGACGCGGTTGACACCAGCCGCGAGTTCGACGCCAGTTTGAATCGTTTGAGGGACGCGTTGCAAGGCATCTCGGACAATCTGGACGAACTGACCCTCGAGAAGGACCCCGAGGATCAACTGCGTAAGATCGAGAACCTTGAGCGACAGTTGGAAGGACAGAGGCCTCTGCTAGTCGACGCTGAAGCGGCTGGTGAACGGCTCTGCGAAGTTCTCAGCGATCCAGCTTCCAAGTCTGAGATTCACGGGAAGCTGGCCGCGGTTGGTAAGCTGTACAATAATTTGCAGAAGAAACTAGACCATAAGAAAGCTGAGATCGAAGGTAACTTGCGCGATGGCAGGCAGTTCGAAGCCTCCTGCACTAGGACATTGGGTTGGCTCGCTGACGAGTTCGGTAACATGTCTGAGAAGCTGTTGGTGTCTGCTGATCGAGATATCTTGCAGCAGCAGCTTGACCACCACGAGCCAACGTACAGGAACGTGATGGGCAAAGAGCACGAGGTCATCATGCTCCTCAACAAGGGGCGCGACATGCTCACGCGGTCTCAGAAAGTCGAGAATAGGTCTCTCCAACGCGACTTGGACAAGATGCAGTCCCAGTGGGATCGTCTGAAGAAGGACATGCTCGACAGACACACAAAGCTGCAGACTTGCGCGGAACAGTGCAAGAAGTACTACAAAGCCCAAGACACATTCCTCCCGTGGCTTCGACAAGCTGAGGACAGGCTCGAGTGCTTGAAGCCTGCCTCGTTCAAGCGCAAGGACATCGAGAAGCAGCTGAAGGAACTCTCGTCGTTCAGAAACGAGGTCTGGAAGCACTCTGGCGAATTCGAGAACAACAAGACCCTCGGTGAAACTTTCCTCGGTGCTTGTGACATCGATAAGCAGAACGTGAAGAACGAGCTCGGTGCCATGAAGACTAGATGGGACAAGTTGAATAATGGTAAGTTTAATCAACCATATAGGTTCTACACACCTTTTTCTCGAGTGTTTTACATATTACATTTAATTGAATGGATTCATATTGCAGATCTACTGACAAGAACACAGTCCTTGGAAGACACTGCGCGTCACCTGATGGACTTCAACCAGAACCTGCGAGACTTGCGTCACGGGCTGCAGCGTTGCGAGGACAAGTTTGCGTCTCACGACGCCCTCGGCGGAGCGGCTAAGGACCCGAAACTTCTCGATAGGATAAAGGTAAGTGGCAATCACGAGGAATAGAACGACCTCACGTTTTCTGTATTCAACACCCGCACATTACATCTCGCCGCAGAGTTTACGAGAAGAAACGTCGAACCTGAAGAAACCCCTGCAGTGCGTGAAGCAGCAGGCCAACGACCTGGCGAACAAAGCGGGCGAGCAGGGGGTGGACGCAACCCACTTGCAAGACGAGGTGGACAATTTGACAGACCGAATCAACGACTTGCAGGCCAAGTTGGATGACAGATGCAACGAGTTGCAGAGCGCGGCTACCGCCGTGGCACAGTTCAACGACCACGTGAAATCAATTGGTCAGCAAGTCTCCAGCCTCGAGAGGGAACTGGACTCCATGAGAGCTCCGGGTAGGGAGATCAAACTCGTGCGATCCCAGATAGAGGAAACGACGAAGGTGATCAGCAAGCTGAGCCGATTATACGAGGAGGTCACCGATCTGGAGAGCCTCGGAGAGCGTCTGGTCGACTACGGTTTCGCGGCTGATGCTGTTGCTACGAGGGAACAGGTTGCTGGTCTGAAGCGACAGGTTGGAAAGCTGGATGACCGCTCCAGGGATCGCCACGAAGAGCTGACCTCGACTCTAGACAAGCTACAGGAGTTCTATCAATCGCATGCCAATGTTATGGCCAAACTCGACGAGACCAATGACGAGTTCAGAAGATTCAAGCCCGTCGGATCGGAGGTGGAGTCTATAAAGGCGCAGCAGGAGGACTTCAGGCTTCTGAAACTAAACACGATAGAACCACTGGCCCGCACAGTGGAAGATTGCAACAGCATGGGTCAGACCCTGATTCAGACAGCTGGTCGTGACGTCAACACGAATAACATCGAGAAGGATGTGGACAAGATGAACGAGAGGTGGAACGATCTGAAAGACAGGCTGAACGAGAGAGATCGACGACTGGACGTGGGATTGCTTCAGTCAGGCAAGTTCCAGGAGGCTCTGGATGGTCTGGAGAAGTGGTTAACGGATACAGAAGAAATGGTTTCCAATCAGAAGTCACCGTCCTCGGACTACAAAGTAGTGAAGGCACAGTTACAGGAGCAGAAGTTCTTGAAGAAGATGCTGATGGACCGACAGAATTCGATGTCCTCCTTGTACAACATGGGTCAAGAGGTGGCGGCTGGAGCGGATCCTAAAGAGCGAAAGATGATCGAGAAGCAGTTGAAGGAGCTGGTAGGCAGATTCGACAACCTGACAGAAAGCGCAGCTGAAAGGATGGAGGCTCTGGAGCAGGCCATGGCAGTGGCCAAACAGTTCCAGGACAAGCTGGTGCCACTGGCGATCTGGTTGGACAAGACTGAGAAACGTGTCAGGGACATGGAATTGGTGCCGACTGACGAGGAGAAGATTCAGCAACGCGTGGCAGAACACGACGCCCTTCACGAGGATATCCTGTCCAGAAAGCCTGATTTCAGCGAGCTCACGGAGATTGCTAGTCAACTGATGTCTCTGGTGGGCGAGGACGAGGCTGCTCTTCTTGCGGACAAGCTTCAGGACGCGGCAGACAGATACGCTGCCTTGGTGGAACGATCGGAGGCTCTCGGTGGACTGTTGCAACGATCGAGGCAAGGCCTGCGTCACTTGGTCCTCAGCTACCAAGAGCTACAGGCTTGGATGGAGGGGATGGAGTTCAGGCTATCCAAGTACAGGGTCCTGGCTGTTCACACTGAGAAGCTTCTTCAGCAAATGGAAGATCTGGCTGACCTCACCGAGGAGGTGTCGACGAGACAGACGGAGGTGGACAGTACCACTGACGCTGGATTGGAGCTGATGAAGCACATCTCGAGCGACGAGGCCCTTCAGCTGAAGGACAAGCTCGACTCCCTGCAGCGACGATTCAATGACTTGGTCAGTCGAGGATCTGACCTCCTCAAACACGCACAAGAATCCCTACCACTGGTACAACAGTTTCACGATAACCACAATAGACTGATGGACTGGATGCAGGCTGCAGAGTCCGCGCTTCAGTCGGCGGAGCCGCGCGAGGACGAGATTGTGCGCTTGGAAATGGAGATATCGGAGTACAGGCCAGTCCTTGACAAGATCAACGCCGTTGGACCGCAGCTGTCTCAGCTATCGCCTGGCGAGGGGGCCGCGACCATCGAGGGTCTAGTCACCAGAGACAACAGGCGCTTCGACGCCATCGCAGAGCAGATCCAACGAAAGGCAGAGAGGATCCAGTTGAGCAAACAGCGCTCGCTCGAGGTGATAGGCGACATCGATGACCTGCTGGAATGGTTCCGTGAAGTGGACAACCAGCTGCGAGAGGCAGAACCTCCCAGCAGCGAGCCTGAGATCATCAGAGTGCAGCTGAAGGAGCACAAAGCTCTGAACGACGACATATCCAGTCAGAAGGGTCGCGTCAGGGACGTAATATCGACGGCGAAGAAGGTGATCCGCGAGAATGGTCAGCACGAGGACACTTCAACGATTAGGGAGAAGATGGAGGACCTTAGGGAGACTATGGAGATTGTCTCTGGCCTCTCAGCAGATAGGCTTGGAGCTCTGGAGCAAGCGTTGCCGTTGGCTGAACATCTGCGCGACACGCACATCGGCTTAATCAGCTGGCTCGAAGAGGCTGAACAGCAGGTAGCTATGCTGCCCATGCCAGCTCTGAGGCCCGACTTGATCGCTGCTCAGCAAGACAAGAACGAGATGCTCATGCACAGCATTAACGAGCACAGGCCTCTGGTCGAGAAGCTCAACAAGACTGGCGAGGCTCTGCTGAAGCTCTGTAACGAAGAGGAGGGCATGAAGATCCAGGACATCTTGGAGGCAGACACTGCTCGGTACGCAGCCCTCAGGGCTGAGCTACGGAGTAGGCAGCAGACCCTGGAGCAAGCTCTGCAGGAGTCCTCTCAGTTCTCCGACAAACTGAAGGGAATGCTGCGCGCTCTGTCATCGACGGCCGACCAGGTGAACGGCGCAGAGCCGATCAGCGCGCATCCTGGTCGTCTGCGGGACCAAATGGAGGAGAACTCGGCTCTGGTCGACGAGCTAGCTCACAGGTCGGAGGCCTACGCGGCCGTGAAGAGGGCTGCCGACGATGTGATCAGCAAAGCGGGTAACACGGCTGATCCGGCAGTGAAGGACATAAAACGGAAGCTCGAGAAGCTGCAGAAACTATGGAGCGACGTGCAGAAGTCGACGACCGAGCGAGGCCACACTCTGGACGATACCCTGACGATAGCAGAGAAGTTTTGGTTGGAGCTGAACGGCGTGATGTCGACCCTTCGAGAGCTGCAAGATGCTCTCGTTGGCCAGGCACCGCCGGCAGCTCAACCGGCCGCCATTCAACAGCAACAGGTCGCCCTGCAGGAGATCAGGCATGAAATTGATCAGACGAAACCTGACGTCGAACAAGTCCGTGCCTCCGGTCACGAGCTGATGGGCCTCTGCGGCGAACCTGACAAGCCAGAGGTCAGGAAGCACATCGAGGACCTGGACCAAGCTTGGGACAATGTTACCGCGCTGTACGCTCGAAGGGAGGAGAACCTGATCGAC
The DNA here is from genome assembly GCA_963932275.1 of Andrena praecox. Lineage (NCBI taxonomy): Eukaryota > Metazoa > Arthropoda > Insecta > Hymenoptera > Andrenidae > Andrena > Andrena praecox. The sequence goes on from OZ010729.1 coordinate 2,739,798, forward strand.
GCGATGGAGAAGGCCATGGAGTTCCACGAGACCCTCCAGAACCTGCTCGAGTTCCTGCAGGAGGCGGAGGAGAAGTTCACGCGAATGGGACCGCTGGGCAGCGACATCGACGAAGTTAAGAAACAGATCAAACAGTTGGCCAATTTCAAAGCGGAAGTAGATCCTCACATGGTCAAGGTCGAGGCTCTGAACAGGTAAACAAGCTCGGTTCTTCTTCTTCTCTCCATCCCCTCTTGCGTTCTCGTTGATGCCCCGCGGGAACTCCCAACTCGAACAGTCGTCTGTGTCATAATTGTTCTCCCCTCGCCGCGGCAAGCCCGTTTGTCACGAATAACAATAGCAGGAACACACCTGTCCAAGCAGCGAGATTCTAATCCCAACTTTTGTTTTTTCCGCGCCGGTTCCTGAACGCATAGGAGTCTGACAAGGCAAGTCAACCTCTCTCTGTGTTGTAGCTGTAGTTAGAGAGCATGGCTTATTTTATACTCTACATCTACATCGTATCTTCGTTCCATACTCGTTGTACCCCAACGTGTGCTCCACCCCCCTTTTAATCTCGTAATATCCGTAACCAGACGTAATACCTCAAGCCCCACGGTCGAATAATTCTGGAATCCTTAACTCTCTCTGTCTCTCTGCTGGTTGAAGTTTGCGAGCAGAGGGTACATATTTCCCGTCGAACGGTCGTTGTACATTACCTGCCTGTCTTGCCTGGCTTGTGACGTGCCTGTTCTACTTACATACACGTACCACACCATGTCTCCGTAGGTATTTAGTCGCGGGGACTCGAGAATGGACGCGAGTCACGGCGTATTCCTCTCACATGCAGGGTATACACGGGGCGAGAAGATGTTGGCTCCTCGAGGTCGAATATCCACCCTCCACCACTGCGCGTGGCAGCCTTTGGAACCATTTCTGTGCAAATCACAATGGGACTGACCCTCGAGCAGCCAAACTTCTCTGCCCCAACACCACATACATCTGTGTCTCTCCTCTCCCGTAGATTCGTCGACCCTGTGTTTTCATTCTGACTAAACATCGAATTAAACGTTAAGAATTTAAACGACCGCCCCTTGCAAGCATCCTCCATGGTGTACGCTTTCTCACACCGACGCGTACACTCCACCCAGAAGTGTCTACACGAGTCATTCAATCTTGCCTGACGCCATTTCAGACAAGCCGCCGAGCTGACGGAGAGGACATCCTCGGAGCAAGCTGCCGCCATTAAGGAGCCACTGGGCGCTGTGAACAAGCGATGGGACGGGCTGCTTAGAGGCCTCGTCGAGAGGCAGAGGCTCCTGGAGAACGCGTTGTTGCGTTTAGGGCAGTTCCAGCACGCCCTGGACGAGCTGCTGGTGTGGATCGAGAAGACCGATGACACCCTGGATAGCCTGAAGGCGGTGGCTGGTGATCCGCAGGTGATCGAAGTGGAGCTGGCTAAGCTGAAGGTGCTGGTGAACGATATCCAGGCTCACCAGACGAGCGTCGATACACTGAACGACGCTGGGCGGCAGTTGATCGAGGATGGAAAGGGAACAGCTGAAGCGTCGACGACGGCTGAGAAGCTGGGTACATTGAACAGACGCTGGCGAGACCTGCTCCAGCGCGCTGCTGATCGCCAACGAGAACTGGAGGACGCCCTCAGAGAGGCTCAGTCCTTCATAGCTGAGATCCAGGATCTCCTGTCCTGGCTGGGCGACGTGGACAACACGATAGTCGCCTCGAAACCGGTGGGCGGACTGCCAGAGACAGCGTCTGAGCAGCTGGAGCGGTTTATGGAGGTCTACAACGAATTGGAGCAGAATCGTCCAAAGGTGGAGACGGTTCTTCAGCAGGGCCAGGAGTACCTGAAGCGCGCCGGTACCAGCAGCGCGGGTGGATTGAACCACAACCTGAAGACCTTGAAGCAGAGGTGGGACAACGTGACCGCTCGTGCTAACGACAAGAAAATCAAGCTCGAGATCGCGCTGAAGGAGGCGACCGAGTTCCACGACGCGCTCCAGGCGTTCGTCGACTGGCTGACCAACGCCGAGAAGATCCTGACGAACCTGAAACCCGTGTCGAGAGTGATGGAGACCATCTTAGGTCAGATAGAGGAGCACAAGTCCTTCCAGAAGGACGTCGGCGTGCATCGCGAGACCATGCTGAATCTGGACAAGAAGGGAACCCACTTGAAGTACTTCTCGCAGAAACAGGACGTGATACTTATAAAGAATCTGTTGATCAGCGTGCAGCACAGATGGGAGAGGGTGGTTTCCAAATCTGCGGAAAGGACGAGGGCTCTGGATCATGGGTACAAGGAGGCGAGAGAGTTCCACGATTCTTGGTCTAGCTTGATGAACTGGCTGGATGAGACGGAGAAGACCTTGGACGAGGTCGCTGGGGACGGTGGCCTCGGTGGCAACGATCCTGAGAGGATAAAGGCGAGGCTGAACAAGCATCGCGAGCTGCAGAAGGCGCTCAGCGCTAAACAGGGCACCTACGACGCCACCATGAAGAATGGCAAGGTGTTGAAGGACAGGGCTCCGAAGACCGACGAGTTCGCCCTGAAGGAACTCTTGAACGACCTGAAGAACAAGTGGACCACCGTTTGTGGTAAATGCGTGGACAGGCAGAGGAAGCTGGAGGAAGCGCTCCTCTTCTCGGGACAGTTCAAGGACGCGATACAGGCTCTGCTGGAGTGGCTCAGCAAGTCTGAGAAGCAGCTAGCGAACACTGGACCGCTACACGGCGACCTGGACACCGTGGTGAACTTGGTGGAGCAGCACAAGACCTTCGAGAAGGACCTGGAATCTCGAGCCTCCCAAATGGAATCGGTCATCAAGACTGGCCGCGAGCTTCTTGGCAAAGCGACTCCAGATGATGCCCGTGCCATAGGATCTCAGCTCGCAGAGTTGAACGATCTATGGGACACGGTATCGCAACTGTCCTCGGACAAGACTGAACGCCTCGAGGATGCCCTCAGAGAGGCTGAACGGCTGCACAAGGCGGTTCACATGCTCCTCGAGTGGCTGAGCGACGCCGAGATGAAGCTGAGGTTCGCTGGACAGTTGCCCGAAGACGAGCAGGAGAGCAGGAATCAATTGATGGAGCACGAAAAGTTCTTACGCGAGCTGCGCACCAAGGAGGTCGAGAAGGATCAGACTTTGCAGCTAGCACAAACGATCCTCGCGAAAGCCCATCCGGACGGAGCTCTAGTTATCAAACATTGGATCACGATCATTCAATCCAGATGGGAGGAGGTCGCCACTTGGGCTCAACAGAGGAACCAGAGGCTGGAGAACCATATGCGAGGACTTCAGGTAGGTCTAGGACATTAGAGTCCCATTCACACTATTCACTCTTAAGGGGTTACGTAAAAAAATTCGTCTAGTTTCGAGCGTCTCAGGGTGGCGTAACCCCTTAAGCCAGACACCAACAGATCTTACCTATCATTCGATCCACCCCCAGGACCTCGACAACCTCTTAGAGGAGCTGCTCTCCTGGCTCGAGGGCCTGGAGAACACTCTGAACGCCCTCGAAGCGGAACCTCTGCCAGACGACAAGCCGACTCTGGAGATGCTGATCGCCGATCACAGGGAATTCATGGAGAACACCAGCCGCAGACAGAACGAAGTCGATCGTGTCTGCAAGGCTAGGCAGATCAAGCCAGTGAAGGACACCAAGAAGATATCGAAGGCTAAGTCACCCGCGCCGACGTACGTTCACATTCTTCTCTGCTTTCTTTTGTCCACCCTCCCGTCCCCCCACTTGTCTTTTAGCAAGAACTCGCGAGAATCGCGGAGGATCGCCAAGGATCGCGCTCGTCGAGAGAGTCATCGCACCTTCGAGGTAGACGAAGTCGTTAAAGAACTCATACTCGCTTGTATCTGCTTCTCGAAACTCGGTACACGGTTCAACGACACCGTGCATTCTCTTTCCGCCGTTTCTTTTCGTTTGCGAATTGCGTGAGCTGTTTGGACGTTTGAGGGGTCACACTTTTGCCCGTGCATGTCTGGTTCTGTATTTCAATTTTTTTTTTAAACTCTGCGTGAGATAAGATTGCGATAACTGTTGATGACTGACGTCTACGAGGACAAGTGGAACAATTTGGCAAGGTGCGTTGTCGAACGAGACGGGTCTGTCGATTCAAAGGCTCCATCGAGGTAGATGGTCGTTTTGGAGTAGCGTTTCGAAGGTGTATGCGCATCGTAGGCAGCATGGTAGAGTAATATTACCTTGAGTTCGGATTTTTAAGGACACTTGGCGTGCATCCGTGGCGTACACTGTACAGGGTGTTTCTTGATGACTCTATTTCATACTTTATCATGTAAAGAGATTTTTTAGGGTATCTTAAATGCTTTCTAAAGCCTTTATTCATCTAAGCAACTTGTACACGAAACAGTTCTCCAAATAACGCACAGATTAATACTTGTAGCAAGATGGAAGTCATAATGCCATAGTTGAAACATGTGTATGCATTATCATGAAAATTGTTTCAAGTAAAAGGTATTCAAGTTGACATCAACATTACAAATTCAGTAAGAACTTTATACAGGAGTCAGCGAAGCACCCTTTGCACATACACCGAGAATAGGCCTAATAATATAAAAATAGCCGAACATCATCCGTAAATTACAAGTTGAACGTAGCTCGCGCGTAGGCCTGTTCTCCTATTCCTTCCTTTCTCCCCCACTCGCTCGTATGGGTTAGCCGCGGGGGCGGCCGCCAGTTGGGACACGGCGGTCGCTGCACCATGGCTCGAGTTCCGGTGGCGCGTGTTTATCCGGTAGAAGTGTCGAGTGATGTGACGCATGTTCCTGTTTAGCCGAGCCAGCCCAGGTCGTGACAGAACGCCAGACTCGTTGCCGCACATCGGCCCACGGTTCCCACCCAAAGGAAGGTTCGTCACACCCACCCTTACTTGGATTCTCTGCTCGCCCATGCTCTGCTTTTCACCCTAACATCTTCCGAAGTGTCTTCTGATTTCTGTGCAGTTCAATCGCGTTTGTGTTTGTTCGAGTCCCTTAGCTGAACGATTCTCTTGCCTCCACTGTGTGTTTATTCTTTATTCCTCTTTATACTTGTTCCCCTTTCATTTCTAGTTTTCAAGAGAGTGATTATAGTTTCGCGGTTCATTAAGGTGGTTACAGGATTCTTTTCCATCGTCCATTCGCTTTCTTTGCTTCTCATGCTTTGGTTACACGTGATAGATGAACATTGGTGGGGAACGGAAGTGACGTTTTCCTTTCTCGTCCACAGCAAGGGCGCAGAACCGGAGTTCCGCAGTCCGAGGGTGAAACTGCTGTGGGACAGATGGAGGCATGTTTGGATGCTGGCCTGGGAACGGCAGCGCAGACTTCAGGACAAGTATAATTACATCCAGGAGCTGGACCGCGTCGCGAACTTCAGCTGGGAGGATTGGCGTAAGAGGGTAAGCATATAAAGAGGAATCTTTCTTCGAAATCCGTAACTGACGAACGCCACTGCTCTGTTTTCAGTTCCTCAAGTTCATGAACCACAAGAAGTCCAGGCTAACGGACCTCTTCAGGAAGATGGACAAGAACAACGACGGCCTGATACCGCGCGAGGACTTCATCCAAGGAATCATGAACACCAGTCAGTCCTCCTTCCTTATCGTGCATTTATTCCATAACCGACCTCCTTTAACTCGCCCTGTGGTTTGCAGAGTTCGAGACCTCGAGACTAGAAATGGGAGCAGTCGCAGACCTGTTCGACCGCCACGGCGAGGGGCTGATCGACTGGAAAGAGTTCATCGCGGCGCTGAGACCAGACTGGGAGGAGCGAAGGACCTACAACGACACGGACAAGATCCACGACGAAGTCAAACGGCTGGTGATGCTCTGCACCTGTCGACAGAAGTTCAGGGTGTTCCAGGTCGGCGATGGAAAGTACAGGGTGAGCGGGGATCCTTGGAACAAAGAAATCCAACTGTCACGGCGCACAGTATTAATCGCTCTTGTTTTACAGTTCGGTGACAGCCAGAAGCTGCGATTGGTCCGAATCCTACGATCCACCGTGATGGTGCGAGTGGGTGGCGGATGGGTAGCCTTGGACGAATTTCTATTAAAAAATGACCCTTGCCGCGGTGAGTATTTCTCCCATCTGCTCTCTGTCTCTCTTTCTCTCTATACTCCGTTACCGCCGAGTATATTCCGTCGGAATCGATGAAAATCGGGATTAGATGTTTAAGTACGACTACGAATCTATCGGAGCGAATGAACGACTCCTCGCGGTTCTTTCAAGCCTCCTTCGACTGTTTCGTCCCACACGGTTCTCGATATACGATATTTCACACTGTCCCTTCTCCTCTCTCCCATCCAAAGAGGCAGCTAAACGCGTTTATCTTTCTGTTACCGTATAGCGACGCGTGTGGGCTTGTATTGACCGTTTGTTCTTTCAGTATCCGTTCACTAACGTGCTTTTTTTTTACGTTTCATTGAGTTGTGTCGTTTGCGTTTGCCCCATCGGTACTAAGCTCCGGCTCGCGATCGTTGCCCGCTGCCTCGGGAACGTCGCGAGCGCTCGTAACAGACGCGACCCATCTCTCCGCCAGTACTAAACAGATTCATTCGCCGTGACGAACACTAACGCGAACGATTCATTTTCATGCGTCGCATTTTACCCTCGTTTGGGGCATTTTTACGCACGTGTACGATCTCAGCTCCTGAGGTACGATTATATGTGAGAGCGTGACTAATATCATTAACCTTGGACGACCACGTCTTAACACCGGGTGCCGTACAAAAGCTGAAGATGGAAGCGTGCCCCCGTTGCACTCGCCTCCGCTTCGCGTGTACCTCTACCTGCGTACTGGCTAGGTCTCGTTTGGGCTTTCTCACTAATTACGAAGTAACGGTCGCGTTCCACGAGTAACTCGCCATCGAGGTCTCGATTTCGATCAGCTCATTGGAGCCATTAGAGGATGAAAGATATCGTGAAGTTTTTTGTATCCTTTCTGAGCTTCTATAGTGTAATTCCACTTAATTGGGACGTCCTCTAATTATTCGAGGTATTTCTACGATTGCAACTTGAGCTATCACCTCTTGTATCAAACTCCGCTTGCATCGCAGCCCGTGGAACGCGATCGTTCGTTCGATCATCGTAGTAAATAGAGTATCTTGGTACTTTAGGAGACTCGTATCGCTTCTCATTAGTCCACTAACGTCGCCCGACCCTCTGCCAACATCCTCCCGCCCTCCAGTAACCAACATCCTCCCCGTTTCGCCCTGTCATCATTCAGATACATCTCGTTTTACTTGCGCACTAGTTTGCCGTCGTACCTATCCGACGTATCTCATCTCACGTGTACGTGTTTTAATTGCGCATCGAGTTCATGGAATATCTGCATGCCTTCGTTTAACTTACAACACTAATAATAGTGGAAAGTAACGGACCAACTAAACCCCTCAAATCGTGATTAACTCGTCAAGTTTTTCTAATGCCGATACCGGACCCTAACAAACCGGAACAACATGAGGGTTGGTGTCCGCTCGGTGAGAATCTTTTTATATGGGATTAATCGCGATTCGTGGCTCGTACGTCTTCATGGATCATTGACCCCACGGTCCCGTCCAGAAACCTCGATAAGCATCATTTGCCACAGCAGTCTCGACAAAATGCAATCACAAGATCGCACTGGCCACGAAGTCTGCGTTATTCGTATGTCCTGCATGATACGTATATTTGTTCGTGTTACATACGTCACTGCTTCCTCGCCCCGCGTGTCTTCATCGTGCAGAACTCTCGCGTCTGTGTGTGCGCGCGCGTGTGTGTGTGTGTGTATATATTAAAGTGGCATGCAATTTCGAGTTACCCTGTAACAAACAACCGTGCTCGCGTTCTCTACGTCAATTAGCACCGTCGTTCTCACCCACTCTGATCATCTTACCTTTCATTATTCGCCGGAACGACACGAGCTCCGTCTCCTGGACGTCGTCCTGTCTACTCGGTGGCACCCTTTGTCGAAACCACGCGTTACTACCCTGTTTCCTCGTCGTCGTCGAGAGTCAACCGCCTCAACTCGCATCACCCCCTTGTAGACCGAGAGCCAGTGAACATTTTACCTACGTCATTTTTAAATGGAAATAATTCTTATTTTATGAAATCATATATACAGACGATAACGGAAACCATCGTCTGGCGGCCGGGCGTTAGAACAACGACGCGTGGGCGGACGTTGAAAGTGCAAAAAAAAACAGTAAAATTACGTCATTTTTTAATGGCTGATTTTTTGTGTGGTAATTAATAACATAATGGTAAGTTATAAAAAAATGTTGCCAGACGTTTTTATTAGAACTTAAGGGGTGCCAGACGGTCATAAAGTTGCATTTTTACAATGATCATTTACGTCATAGATAAATGGCTGTTTCTTTTTTTAAACTTTAATTTAGAACCCCTTTAACACTAATATACAATTGCCAGACGAAAATCGCGGAACTATCACCTTGCCAGACGTGAGCAAAGTCTCGGCCGGCGCGCACATCGACACCTCGACGCTACGCTTAATCCATTACTGTAATACTTCCTCAACAATTATATACGTTTTCCAGACGTATATATCGAAACTAGAGCTGTAATTATTCGACTATTCGAATATTCGAATAATTCAAATAATTTCGAATACGAATAATTTCTTCGAATATTCGAACATTCGAACATTCGAACGTTCGAATATTCTGCTCAATCGAATTTCTGATTGTACCGAATAGGAATCTGAACATGAAATATTTGTTCACAGTTTATCGTGAAATTCTTTTCATATTGGCCTTTACAATTATTTGTTTTTCAAACGATAAGAATTATTTCCATTTAAAAATGACGTAGGTAAAATGTTCACTGGCTCTCGGTCTATTGGGACTCTAATTTATCGCGCGTACAGACCAGCAGCTTCGATTTCAATTGAATATCTAGATCACAGTGACTCTCGACGTCGACGTCCATCGCATGCCGTCTCCCCGTGCCGCTGAAGCGTAATTAACGGGAACTCTACGCCTTTATCGTTGCGATAAGACAACCTCCGCGATCTCTTTACAAATCAATGCGGTTCCTCGACTTCCGCCGCGAGGGACGCTAAATCCGTCCACTCTACTCTTCTATAATACACTGTATTTCTTTTCTCTTTTTTTTTTGTTGTTACCACTGTACACTCGCACACATACATACCGTGTACGCCGCTGGCATCGCTCTAACTTACTGTCGCTACTGTCGCCTATGTACCTCTACACACTCTACTTACTATCTCTCTGCTCTGACTCTCCTCTCTGCGCATCCGCGTGGATCATTTTCGAAAACCATCGACTCCCCGCTGTTTACAACGCGGCATGACTCTCGTCGCTTCACTTACTCTCCACCCTGCGATCGCTCTGATTTGTACCGTCCTGCAATGGGATCGGTGGAACAATTAAATAAACAAACGCGACTCCACCTGTCGGCTGCCCGTTAATTATCCGCTCTCTGTTTCACTCTCCCTCTGTATCTCTCTCTGTGCTCTGTCTATCTCTCTGCCTCTCTGTACAAAAATACTCATTCTCGTACTGTACTTCGTAAACACCCCCTTCTTAAATCCCGGCATACGTGTCCTGTAACGGCTTCCTTCTAACTTGCGTGCATGCAACACACTCTGTAGCCAAGGGAAGAACGAATATCGAGCTGCGAGAGCAATTCATATTGGCGGACGGCGTCAGCCAGACAATGACGGCGTTCAGATCGAAGCCGAGCCCGACCTCGACGCTGCAGCGTGCGCAAATCTTGTCCGCGAACGCCGGACCCATCACCAAGGTAACGTCACCATTCTCTCCTCGCCGTCGATGGACCGTGACCGCCTGTGCCCCGAGACGAGCCACGTCTACCGCCACTCGCGGCCACCCCCGCGATCACGATCCATCCACGGGCCTCAACTACTCGTTTATCACTCTGTCTGTACCTCTACATCGAGTCGCGCGTTCGATTCGAGCCTGTCCCCCGCCCCTCGTTCGACGGATGAGACCAGACACGATGCAAACTGGATCGCTGGATCGTTCGTTGATCCGTTCAGCCCTGAAACGCCAGATCGACGTTCCACCGACGCTCCGGCGGAGGTTTCCTTGGTTCTCGATCGCAACGCCGCACAGTGGAGCAAAGTGACAAATTTTGTGTCAAAATCAAAGAACTTTTGATAGAAATGAGATAGAGCGATGATTTTTTTTTTTTGTCAAAGCTGAAACATTGCAGAATAAGGGAAAATTGCCGAGATTATGGTACGAACGTTTTTTCACTGTGAAAATTTGTGTTAAACTTGAAATTTTTCAACAAAATTGTGATTAATCCAATACCATGCACGGTAGGATTTTTTTCTTGACATGTTGGACCTCATTTCCTGTAGATTTTGTCACGCTGATTTCAAATCCGTTCGCAAAATTTGTCTACTACCTCAGGATTTTGAAAAAAATCGATTTATGTGAAAGACTAATGAAATCATATTTTTTTCGTTGAAATGATTTGATAACCCACTGGTTTGAAGGTATATTGTATTCCCATATATGGAACACAATCAAAATAAGAATAATGAAGTATTTGAATGTGTTTAGTTACTTACAAAACACTTCACAACTCGTGATCACTTGACGTATCGCTGTCCTGGTCACTGGCACTCTCTGTAGGCTGTGTGTGGCTGCAATGTAATTTAAATTAGATATCTATTTTCCATAATTATATTTTCATTTACATTATATTCATTTATATTAATGTCTTTTTTTTTATATTTTTTTTTGTTGTTGATGAGAAGTAAGTTAAAAAGATGAAATACTTACCTTACTTCATGTGTAAATGAAAATATAATTATGGAAAATAGATATCTAATTTAAATTACATTGCAGCCACACACAGCCTACAGAGAGTGCCAGTGACCAGGACAGCGATACGTCAAGTGATCACGAGATGTGAAGTGTTTTGTAAGTAACTAAAAACATTCAAATACTTCATTATTCTTATTTTAATTGTGTTCCATATATGGGAATACAATATACCTTCAAACCAGTGGGTTATCAAATCATTTCAACGAAAAAAATATGATTTCATTAGTCTTTCACATAAATCGATTTTTTTTCAAAATCCTGAGGTAGTAGACAAATTTTGCGAACGGATTTGAAATCAGCGTGACAAAATCTACAGGAAATGAGGTCCAACATGTCAAGAAAAAAAATCCTACCGTGCATGGTATTGGATTAATCACAAGTTTGTTGAAAAATTTCAAGTTTAACACAAATTTTCACAGTGAAAAAACGTTCGTACCATAATCTCGGCAATTTTCCCTTATTCTGCAATGTTTCAGCTTTGACAAAAAAAAAAATCATCGCTCTATCTCATTTCTATCAAAAGTTCTTTGATTTTGACACAAAATTTGTCACTTTCCCCCACTGTGCGCCGCACGTAGATCCCACCATCCACCCCCATCTCTGTTCTATCGAAACTGTCTTGGCTTGCCCCGTCCTCCCTTTTCTCTCTCTGGTGTTACCAAAGCCCGTCGATGTCGTTTGTATGAGTGCTCTGTTTGCTGGTAAGTACCACTGTTGAGAGGATAGCAGGTTAATCGAATCTTCTCTTCTCTCTATCCTCGCATGCGAGCATGTCAGCTTGAAGGACGGTAGCAATCGTCGCACCTAGAGCTACCCTAGAGCCACCCACGCACCTGGAGGTAGCCGCTTAAGTCTCAGAACCCTTTTCTCCGACCGCTCCAAGCTCCCTTTCAGTTTTCAGCCAGGTCCAACCCGCCCCGAGTCCTTGGCCCCACTCGAACCCAGCCACGCTGATATCTGCGTGCTCGATACACCGGGATATAATCGAAGGTCGCGCTGCGAACCGAGCCCCCTGGCTCGTCGAGAGGGAATAGTGCCTCACCTCAGGAGATGCGATTTCACGAGATTCTGTCTATCTGTCTGTCTATCTATCTATCTATCTATCTATCTATCTCTACTGTCTTTTCTATTTCTCTCTGTTCCCGCAATGCCGCGATCCGACGTCGACGTCGGGATCGCGACGCTCGGATTGTCCGTCGCGAGGGAGCGAACGGTGCAGGCTTCGACCGAAGGATTTCAACGAGGGCTCTCGTGCTCGGTGGATCTGTTTTCGCGGGTGAATCGGTCGAAGGCTCCAGGCGTCTGCCGCACAGTGGAACGAGAATGCCCTATTTATTTGGACATCGGCCAAAATTTGAAGTGTCCAAATTCTGTTCTATAGCTTCATTAAATCTTTATTAAGTGTTCGTAGCATTAGAAAACACAAAGAAATAAACTTTATATTCCCATTAGGTTTGATTTAATTGTATATGAATCTGACCTATATGAAAATTTCAGTCTTTTTGTCTTTCAGTTGCACCACTTTAAACCATTATTGCCTAATTCCTATTACTTCATAAGTTCTCAATAATTTACATATTACTGAGTATCTTATTATTAATGATTTTGTACAAAAAACATTCTGAATTAACTTGGATTTCATCAATAATCAACTGTATTAAATAAAAATGTGTTGCACTCAATACTATAATAATAAATTCAACTAGCGATTTAAAGTTTTGCTCAAAGTCGCCCAAGTTCTAAAATACCTTAATTTAATCCTTTAATGGTAAAGGTTTCCAAGACGCCGCGACTGTTATCAATTAGTACATTAATTGTAAAAATGGAAATTATTGATAGTAATTACGATCTGTATTCATATATACTTCGATTAAACTGTAGCTTTAACAATTATAAAGTAATTACAAGAAAAGTTCTTGAGTTAGTTCCGGTTGACGTGTCGGATGAAATATTAAATTTAATCGAAGACAAAATAAGAAAGTTTTCGGCGAATTTATACAATAGGTGGACCACAGCACGACGCAATAAAAATTATTTTTTAAAAAACAACAAGGAATGGCTAGAAAGAAAATTTCGCTTTCCAGAAGCAGTTTCAAAAGAAAATGCGGAAGCATCAAATCGTACTGACCCAAAACCGTTCACTGAATGTTCCGAAAGGCACAAAATGCGTAGAACAGAAGAGCTTAGAGTTAATTTTACAAGTGATGAACTTATGTTTGCAGCCAAAGTTAACTCGAGGAAAGAAGGAAAATATGATATTTTCAAAATTTTAGAATTCCTTTCAAAAAATCCGACGGAAGTTCAAAAAGTGAGAAATTTTTGTGATGAAAGATGTCCAAAAACTGAGTTGTACACAAATGAAAAAGCTTTATCTGTTATGACTGCTTTAAGCCTTTCCAAGTCACAGTACAGAATGTTGAGAGATATTTCGATTGAAGGAGGAACAAATCAATATCCATCATATTATTCCATTCAAAAAGCTAAATCAGATTGCTACCCAGAAAAGGAATCAATAAATATCACTGAGGGAGAGGCATCTATAAAATTGCAATCTTTGCTAGATCATACAGTGCGTAGAATATTAGCTACAAAGCAATTAAATCAACTAACAGGTAATAACAAAATGCTTTTAATTACAAAATGGGGATGTGATGGTGCTTCTAGTCAAAGCATTTACAAGCAAACTTTTTCGTCTGAAACTGATGGCGATGATTCTGCAATATTTGTGTCCACATTAGTACCAATTAAATTATTCGACCCATGTAACGGAAAAATATTTTGGGAGAATCAAAAACCATCTTCCACATTCTTCTGCAGACCTATAAAATTTACTTTTTGCAAAGAAACACATGATGTTATTAATACAGAAGTTGACCGCATTAATAAAGAAATATCTCTGTTAACTTCTACAAAAATTGATTCGACTGAAATTACGCATCAACTAGTTATGACAATGGTAGACGGAAAAATCTGCAATGTGTTGTCACAAACGAGTTCCGCTATGAGATGTTATATCTGCGGTGCTACACCAAGGTATATGAATGATTTAACACAGGTCGATAAAAATTTATGTAAATAGGAATATTACAAATTTGGATTATCCTCTTTACACGCCAAACTTCGTTTTTTTGAGTGCCTCCTGCACTTATCATACAACCTCGAGTTCAAAAAATGGTCAGCTTCTACACCAGAATTTAAAAAACTACAGGCAGAGAAAAAGTTAGTGGTTCAAACGCATTTTCGCTCCAAATTAGGACTACTTGTAGACAGGGTTAAACAGAGTGTTGGAACGTTTAATGATGGAAATACTGCCCGAAGATTTTTCAAAAATCCTAACATAACAGCCCAAATAACAGGAGTTAATGAAAATATTATACATAGATTCTCTGTCATTCTTCAAGCCATATCGTCTGGACAAAAAATTAATACAGAAAAATTTGGCCACTATGCTAAAGAAACAGCTGAATTATTTGTAGCACTTTACCCTTGGTACTATATGCCAGTAACAGTACACAAGATTTTAATTCACGGGGAAAAAATTATTCAAAACGCAATAGTTCCCATTGGTCAGCTATCAGAGGAAGCTCAAGAATCCCGTAACAAAGAGTTTAGAAAGTTCCGGGAATGTAACTCAAGAAAGTGGAATAGAAAATCCACAAATGAAGATATCTTGCACAATCTGCTTATAACGTCTGATCCATTAATATCATCTCTCCGACCTCCATTAGTTAAAACTATAAAACAAGCATTACTTCCGGAAGCAATAGAACTTTTAGCCGAAACAGATATCGCTGTAAATGTAGAAGAAGAGGAATCTCTAATGAACATTAACACATAATTAATTTTTAAATGTCTATTTTTCTGTTCATATTTTTAATAAAATTGTTATATTTAATAATGTATCGTCACTATAAGTTATACCTAATAATTTTGGTACAAGGTAAGATCCCGACCCCGAAAATTTAAAAAATTCTGAAACTTTGTAAATACATATGGGATTTCCTCCTGATTACAATGCAATTTTTGTTTGCTGCCCAAATTCATTCGAAGGGGGCTGAAATTAACCACCGAAAATTTGGCTATTTTTCGATTTTGTGTTATTCTACTTAACATGAATTGAAAGTGTGCAAATTTTTACAATGAAAATCCAAACCGTTTGGAAGTAATTGCCATGTCCAGTTATTGTCCTTACGTCGTTCCACTGTGCGCCGCGGCGACGGACGAAGGCGAGCGACGAACGGTCCGCCCACGCGTGGGAAAGTGGCGGCATTCCTAAACTTTTCGTTTGTGGTGTAGCAGAGGAGTTTATGAGCCAGCTGACGCCGATATTTGAGAGTTTGAGGCAAAAGGAGGACCTCCCGTGCTCGTATCCCCTCCACATGCACGCCCCCTCTTATCATTGGGTAAATAAGAAACTAAAGTCTACTTGTTCTCTAAGTTCTGCTGTCGTTGGTTGTGACACACGGTGGTGTACCCCCGATGATCTGTCTCCTTTTATTTATAGTTTTTTTTTCTTCTTCTCTCCTCTCTTGCATTCTCTTGCGTTTCTGTCTTTTCAGTTTTCAGTTTTCAGTTTGGTTTTCCATCCCCTATTGAGTTTGATGTTCCTTTGTTGCCACTCGAGTGCGCTTTACGCTGCACGGCCATCGTTGGGCGACCGATGGAGCGCGCGATCGTATCGCGATCCTTGCGATACCGAGCCTCCACCTTTCAGTTTTGATTTCTGCGCTGCTGCTGCCGCTGCCGTTGCCCTCAGCTACCCGCCACGGCGATCTTCGTCTGCGCTCGATTCTCGCGATACACGCGCGTAACGAGAAACACACCACCCCCAAGTCGACGCGCTGCATATACAGCTTTTTGATCGAGTGATCGTGCATGCGGTAGAGCTGGTAGCTTGGCTCGATCACCGACCTTCATTTTATCACGACTCAGGTGCATCGACTCGCGAGTCCTCTATCGATTGGTAATTTTTAACGACGCATGCATCGCGCCCCCACGTATCGGGTAGTTTTAGCAGCCACCTCGTTTTCAGTTCGAACCCGCGGCAGTCTTGCGGTTTACTCTGTTTCGTTTCGACCCTGGGTCGGCCTGATTTCAATTTGGATGCCTCTGTACGATCTCCCTCCTCCCACGTAAAACAATCGACGCCCTCGAGAGATCCGCCGCCGGCAAGATCGCTCGGGCGTGCTAGTGAGACAGTAGAGGGTGTCGAGCATGTCCCGGACACACGATATCGGCCGATACCCCCGCGAGATCCAGCGCGAGTCGCGTGACGCGTTTACGGTGTTACTACTGGTATCGATTATTATGCATAACGATCTCTCCTGTATTGCTGTATTGGTGCGTGCATAGTGGCGTCGATCGGAGACACTTCGAATCACCATAAGCTACTCTATCTCTCCCAACTTCCTCTGGTAACTTTGCATGGATATTTCTTTCGTTTTTTTTTTCCTAGACGTAAATCTGTCTACTACGGTGGTTTCTCACGCTCTCTCTTTCTCTCTCTCTCTGGTTGTTATTTTTTTTATTTTCTCTCGCGTTGTTTCCTTCGATCGATCGATCGATCGGTCTCTGGTTCGCATCGGTGGCGTTGAAAGGTTGTAAACGAACCACCGAGCAGCATCGCGAAGCAATGTTGTTGCGCGATACCGTCGAGAGGGTCTCTTGGCCACTGGGAATCCGACGAGAACGTCTCTCTGTAAAATTCGCTTCCACCCGGCCGGCGATTCGACGCGTATCGCTGTAACTAACAGCATCGACGCGCCCCATTAGCGCGTCGACCATTCGAACGACTCCCGCTGTTTGTCTGTCTGTTTGTTCGCCTATCTTGTCTCTACACGGTAGACCACGCATCTTCTCTGCTCCGACCCCCTTCTTTTCGCCTACTCCAGCTGAGATTTCTGTCGCGTAGGTGAGGGAACGCAGCGCGCGAAGCGTTCCCATGGGGCAGACGAGAGCCTCGCGCTCCTCGCTGAGCGCCGGGACGCCGGACAGCCTGAGCGACAACGAGAGCTCCTTCAGGATTGGCTCCGCCAGGAAGACCAGCACCCCCTACAGAAGCGGCATTACGCCAGGTAATTCCCACCGCGAGATATCGGATCGCTAAGGTTTCTAAGCTCAGCGCCCCTTAAGGGGTTGTGCCTACTTAGGCAACGGGCGAAAAAGAACGCGATTTTCCGGAATTTTTTGTGGAATATCTACTGTATATTTCTTTTCGAAAAAGTCCCGAAAATCGCGTTCCTTTTCGCCAGCTGACTAGGCATAACCCCTTAATCGCCAAGTACTTTATTAACGCGTGTTTTAATCGCAGGAGGTAGTCGGCCATCGAGTAGACCAGCGTCGAGACCGACGTCCAGACCAACCAGCAGGCCAGGAAGCAGGCCTGCCTCCAGACAAGGCAGCAAACCACCCAGTCGCTACGGTTCCACGCAGTCGCTCGACAGCACTGGCAAGTGTCACTTATCGTTGACCTGTACTACTTGCGTTTTCTCATCTCCTCGCGCAGCTGCTCTTTAACCCTTTCGCTGCGTATTTAAATTACCGGATGATTCTTGGAAAGTGTCAATTATAGACGAATAAAAAAACGTTTAATTTTCAAGTTATGGCTTCGGAGAACTATAGTTCGACTATACTCGAATACCACAGCGAAAGAGTTGAGCTAGCAAAGTTTAGCAGCGGTCCTCCTTTATTCTTAAAGTGTACTATACTCTTCTGAAACCTGTGACGTCACTTTTGAGTCCCCCTGAATGTTAAGTGACAATGCACCGCCGTAAAGAAGAATTACCTAGCGAAGACTTCTACACTCTGTACTGACCTCCCTTTCATTTGCAGACGACTCGACCAACCTGAGCCGTATTCCGCGCAGAACGGC
The DNA here is from genome assembly GCA_963932275.1 of Andrena praecox. NCBI lineage: Eukaryota > Metazoa > Arthropoda > Insecta > Hymenoptera > Andrenidae > Andrena > Andrena praecox. The sequence continues at coordinate 2,757,504 of OZ010729.1, forward strand.
AGTCAGCACGACAGGAAACACACCGACCTCGAGCAGGCACAACAGCGTGTCAGGAAAGAGGCTGGGAACGCCGGTGAACGGCTCGAGTTCACGACCCAGGACGCCCACCGGCCTGGTTAGCCCAGCTAGCGGCGTTCCATCGAGGTTCGTACACGCGTCCGTCATTCCTCCACCGTTTGTGTTCACTCGATAAAACATACCGCAAGAAAGATTCGGACGGAGGTCGCATAGAGATTACAAGAACAGACTAACTCGCATCTTGCCAAGTACATAGATCTTGATGATTTTTGTCGCATCTCAGAGAGTACATCCGGTGATTATAGATTAACGAGGAACGTGTACGTATCCGCATCTGGCCCCACGAAATATCTTAGGAATGAATCTTTTACTCGACGTGTCCTCTGTGTGCACGATGTACGATGCTCATAAGTTTACCTCCCCGCAGGCATTTTCTACCTTACCGTTTTTGTTTCCTTTTATTATTTTTCTCTCTCTCTTTCTCTCTCTCTCTCTCTCTCTACCTCTCTGTCTATCTCTATCCTTTTCTTTTTTATCGTCGCGAAAGAACGACGCGATTTAGGACGACCCACCCCCGTCTCACGCATTATTAACGCACTAGGTGCTCACGTGTCAGTTAACGACCATTAACGTGTATCTGGTTAATAACATTTTTTTAGGTTTGGCACAATCTATAGAGCTTCGAGCATTCCAACCCTGACTGGTGTCGGCACACCGATCAGGTAAACCCAGATTAACGATTATCGGAGTCGACGAAATGGCGACTGGCTTTAAAGCTTTAATCTCTTTCATCGTACTGTCGTTGGGGCGATTCTGAAGTAACCATTGGTGGCCGGTGGCTCGAATAACTCGAAGCTAATCACTCATTCGAAATTCATGCGCCTACTGAAAAGCAATGCTCGCGGCAGTGGTGGTGGTGGTTCGTTTAATTACATTCGTCCTCCCTTATGTTTCTCTTTTCTTACTTTTCGTCCTCCTCGGGTTTTGCTATTGGGTTCACCGTTCGGTTCAGTTACATTCGAGCTTTAGTTTCAACGACAATTGCGAGTGGCTCGGTGAGAATAAACTGATGATTCGATGGTGATGGTTTAGCCGCTCGAGGATCCCCGTGTACGTGGGCTCGGATATAAAATCCCCGCAATCGACGACCAGCAATATTTCCACTCATTCCACGCAAAGCAACCACTCGACGGTTTCTACCGATTCTACCGGGTATGGCTGAACTGTTTCCTCTGCTCTTAACGATACAACTCGCTTTTTCTGTTTCTCTCGGCACCTCGTGTACAGAGTGCGTTTTACATGCATGCCGCACAAGTATCTCTTTTGTTCCCGTTCATGTGCGCTTACCAAACCATTCGTCCAGCGAATGGTGGACCGTTTCTTTGCTTTCCCTTGCTCTGTCACCTTCGACGAATGCACCCGCTCGATCATCTTAGACCGGTAGCTTCCAATCGGCTTGCTTTCCATCTCGTTACTCGCCCAGCCTAACTTCGCCAGAGCGTTTGCATTCGACGGTACCTTTCACCGCGGAGTTTGGTTTGCTGTTTTCGCTCCATTTAACGGCCGTTAACACCGCACCGCTTGTGACGTACTGACTAACCCACTGTCGTGTCTGTTTTCTAACGCTAGGAGCAGCTCGATGTGTACAAATTCAGCAACTAACACCTCGTCGGCCGTTAAGCAAGCTAGGTAATCATCGTTTCGGTCCGACTCGGTTTACTGTGGTTTGTCGCTTGTGAAACCGTGCCGAAAGAACCCGGACGGGCGGACTCGGCACCCGAGTGTGCAATTAACGGGTGTAGTACTTGTGTATATAGGGTAATACGGTCTACCCGGTTGCGTTCTAGTAAAGGGCAGAGGATCCTGGCTGCCCAAGGCAGCTTCTGCTGCTTTGTGTGCAGCCAAAAGGTACCGTTCTCCTCGCGGCTGAATCGAAGGATATTTATTACCAGCAGAATCCTTCGCCCTCGCTATAACCAGCCACGCAATTACCCAGTTTTCAAGATCCCCGTGCTAGATACGCTCCAAGCCGACCAGGTAGCGTATCTCGAACGCGTGACAGGATCGTTCGACGGGATCGCGATTAACAACCGATTAACGCCACCGGCGGGCTCCGGTGCAGAGTGCGACGCTAATCTTGATGCTTCCCTAGAACGAGGACATCGTCCAGCGGATCGAGCACGCCACTGCCGCCATCCCTGAAGCTGTCCAGGAAGCCGTCTGGCGCCTCGGACACGTCCGTGTCGACCACGCCGACCACGCACCGGAAAGGGAAGCCAACGCCGATCGACCAGCGGGCGCCGTTCCGATTGTAGTAGCCGAGCGTCGCTTATAGTCACTTCTAACGAAAGGCCAAACTTATTCTCGAAACAGTGATCGTCGACGATGGAGGATCGTCGGCTTCTTTATACAGGGGAAAGTGGGTGGGAAGGGGGGGGGGGATTTTTTTTTCTCGTCGACCGCAACGCTTAGGATAGTCTAATGATTACGTGTAATAACGAATACCCGCGAGGACGCCCCCGGGAGGGAAGCAAGTGTACGCCCGCCTGTTGTTACTTTGCTTTTCAATCTCGTGTTCGATTACGGTGGGATGGAGCGTTGGGCGTCCACCCTTCTCGGGCGCGTCTAGGACCGAGTGTGAAAGAGCTTAACATTTATTATCGAACTATTTTGTAAAAATGATGCACAGAGAGCGCGATAATGGACGCGAGGCGTGATCCAAAGAGACGAATTGTCGGAGAACGGTGGCGCGGTGCAGTTTGTACGTAACGTGGCGTCGCGGACGACGCCTACGTAAAGGGGGGGTCGGCGCGTCTCCGTTCCGTGCCCCATTTCCGGCGCATCGATTAACTCTTTTTTCGTAAATAAGTTTCTTTACCGACAGAGAATAGTGATAACGATTTATTATATATAAATATATATTAATGTAATGTAATTTTACGTTATCCGATAGGACTAGGTTTTTACCAGCCGTAACACACGAACACACACACACATTCACGAGTAACGTTTTCCCATCCCTCGACGAAAAACAAGGGGGACATTCGGCGATACGCTCATCTCTTTCCGATCGATCTGCGTTTCGTTGTTTCCGCTCCCTTCTACGTATTCTCTTTGTCTCTCTCTCTATCTCCCTTTTTTGGTCTTTCTTTGTGGACGGAGAGAGTGCCGGAGGGATGGGGAACGGCGAACAGGAAGGGACGTGGTGATTTTGTTACCGTTTTCTTGAGGGTGTGGAGAGAGGAAGGAAGAAATGATTGGGAAAGCACGATGTATATATTGCTCGATTCTCCTGCTCGGTGTCGCGATCGGGGACCACTCTGCGAATAAGACAGTTTCCTAGAAAGACACGAGTTATACGCTACACGCAACACTTGCCTTAAAAGTCTAATCGCCGTGCCGCTTCCGCGCGAATCGTACCTGCCTGCCGTAAGCGAACCGGGGCACGGATGAATTGAGCAGCGAGAAGGGGGGCCGCGCGAGAACGGAGTTTTGCGCGTTCTGTCTCGAAAACGAAACGCCCGCTCGACCACGGCGGGCTCGCACCGGACCGAGTCTATTTGCCCCAGCGCGAAAGCAATCCTCCGGGAGCGTTTTCTTCTTTCTTTCAGTTTTACGTTCTAGATGCGATTAACTCGCGATAGCACGGCTCGTAGGATGATGCGATTAATCTATTAACTATTCTTAAATGTTAATCCCTGTTTTGTCGCTTTACTTGAAGGTTCTGTATCGTCGCTAACCAATTGCAATGGAGAAAGAAATATACGCAAACGCACACGCATTTGACACCAAAAGGTCACGATTACCATATTCCTATCTCCGCCAGGGAAGTGAGAAGACAGGCGTGTAAAAAGTATCGTTTATTAATCATCGAATTCTCTCGACCGCGAAAACATCGTATATACAAATTATGCGTGCAAACTTAACGAGCCTATGTACAATGTAACAGATTTACCGATCAACATAGTACGCAGTGTCTACGCGATAGAATCGTTATTCTACAGGGTGTCCGCGGGAACACCGAACAGCTGGATATCTCCTAACGTATTGGAGATAAAAAGAAAATACAGTAATTCGTCGATATGAACCCGACGATCGGGGCTGGCGGCGGGCGTACGTCGCGATGTGGACACGATTCCGTCCGGCCGAGAAATTCGAAGAGCGAGCGAGAGGGAACGAAACGGTTGCCGTCGACTCTTTCGTTCTCTCACTCTCGACTGAAGGATTCCAAGAAATGGTGGGGATAGTGAGCGGGACTATTACGCATGGTAAAAACGGGACAATAACGACGAATTACTGTACTTATATGGAATTGCATGGTTCGAGGGGGTAAATTTATTAGCGCAGACGATTTTTTTCTTCGATTATTTTAAAAGATACGATGGTCAGGTTCGGTGTTTTAAATGGAACTATTTTTTTTTAGAGATTACTTGGTAGTGTGTTCCAAGACAAATTCAATGGCCTATAATGTATACACCTTATTTCCACTGATTTTTTAGATATTGCCCTTGGAAATTTTACTGATTTTCACCCACGAACCACGCAGTTCTATAAAAACATTTTTTTTTATCTTCAATACGTTAGGAGATATCAGTGTTTGTGATATGTTCAGTGTTTCCGCGGGCACCCTTATATCAAAATTAGTGCCGTAAGAAGGGACGGATCGATCGGTCGATCCAATAGCTGCCCGTACCGCGGCAGGCCAGACTGTACACCGCGTTCTCCACCTCGCTGAAATCCACGTGCAAGCTCTTCTCGAGGATCCCCACCGTTTTCGATCGCTTCGAGTCGAGGATCTTCGCCGGCTGCACTTTAGAAGGCCTCGAAGTCTCGTCCGCCTTTTTTACCGGCTTTCTCTCGGTCACCTGCCGCGAGAAAAGGCCGGCGAACTCTTTCATGTCCACGTTTTTCTCTTCCTCCAGCTCCAGCCACAGCGGAACCTGTGAAAAATCGAGAATCGCGTAAAAGTCTCTGGCGGTCGAGCAACCTTCTCGTTAGTCTAAAGACCCCTCTTGATCCCCGTCATCTCCGTGAATAACAAAGCGGCGCAAAGTGTTCTTTCACTCCCGCGCTATTAGTTTCTCCCCACAATTTTATCACCTGAACGGGAGAGTCGGACGTTTCGACGGACCACGCTCGGTTGGCACCGCGGGGACCAGTATCCTCGTCCAGTAGAGCGGCTTCATGGGCACCTCTGGGCACTGGGGCTCTTTCCTCATGCCTAAACGACGAAGATCTCATCTGAAGATCTAGTCAATCGAAAATCTCCATTACACGTGCGTCACGTGACGCTTCCTGTTCTATTACTCACACGCTCTGCTGGCTGGGTTCCAACCTCCAGCTGGTGGCGCGGGCAGGGAGCAGGGTTCTTGCACTCCCGGCGGAGGACCTCCAGGAACTCCCATAGGCGGAGGAGGTGGAGGCGGTGGAGGGCCTCCGTGCATTCCAGCTAACGGCGGCGGTGGTCCTCCGAGTATGTTTCCCATGGGAGGTGGAGGAGGTGGTGGAGGTGGAATTCCGCCGAATGGCGTGGGTGGGGGCGGTGGAGGAGGCGGAGGCGCGGGCGCGCCAGGAACCGCGCCTATCGACGGTGCTGGGGGAGGTGGTGGAGGTGGGATAGACGGACGATGTATCAGACCGGCGATCACGGACCCCGACAATGGTGGAGGTATCGAACTTGACAGAGGAGATTGCGGGGGAGGTGGAGGAGGTGGAATTCCTTTCGCTACTCCGATCGACGGTGCTGGAGATGGAGGTGGAGGAGGTGGAGGCGGAGGGGGTGGTGCTCCAGGTATTTCTCTAGTCAGAGGTTGCAGGAGCGGTGGTGGAGGTAGCGGAGGAGGCGGAGGCGGTGGTACCGCAGAAAAGGAACTTATACTCCGGGGCGAGGGAAGCGACTGCAATGGGCACGTGGAGGGTAGTGGCGGTGGAGGTGGTATGAAAAACGGGGGAGCCTGAGGTAAAGAGGCTGAACTAGAATCGTTAAGAGAGCGATGATCTAGGAAAGTAGAAGGTGGAGGTGGAGGAGGCGGTGGTGGTGGGCGAGAGACGTTGGAGTATGCAGGCGGGGATGAAGCTGAGGGTGGCAGTGGAGAAGCTGGCGCAGGTGGGGGCGACGATAACCCCGAAGTCCTCATTGACGCCTCATTCCTCGTACCTTTCGTATCCTTCGAGCCACTTGCAACCACTGTCGACGGACTCTCCGGCGTGGGCTGCTGTTCCTCGAGCTTGCCATTCCGAACACTAGCCCCCTCCGAAGACTTTCTCCTCTCCGAGGTGTCCCTAAGGGGAAAGCAAAGGCTTTCCTCGGGGACGATGGTCGTAGGGGACGTCTGCGTGGATTTCCCTTGGGTCGTCTTGTCCGCATTCTTCGTCAACTCGCGAAGCTCCTCGACCTCGCGCCTCAACGTCTTCTTCTCCGAATCCCGACGATCCTTGCAGGACCCTCCCTCCGAATTCAAGCTAGCAGACACTGACACCGAGGCCTTGCACTCTGGCTGAGCTTCCTGAAAAGTACTCCCATCAATTGCAGCCCTCGAACCGCGATCCAGATTCTTCCCGCGCCTCTTACCCCGGCATCCTTGCTCCGAGCGACACTGTCGAGAGTGATCGAATTGAGCAGGCCATCGGAGATCAGTCTGCAGATGAGTCTGGTCGCGAATTGCTCGGTTTCCGCCTTCGTCAGCCGCCACTTGAGTTGCTCAGGCAGGGCCGAGATCAGGGAGTTGACGAGTCGTCGCTCTGCAAGATCAAACGTGTCTTCTTTCAATAGCACCCTCCTCTACTCATTTTCTCTCGCTTCTCCCTATCGCGACTGCCTCTGGGATCGAAAGAACCGGCGAACCTGTGCGCCCTCTGCGCGTGGATTTTTCAATTATTCTATAGCCTATAGCGGTCCCATTAACACAATGATTCTTCTGGTATAGGGTACGTCGAAATCGGTGCAGTAGTTTTGGAGTTTTGCGCTTTCGACCGTAAATATTCATTTATAAGGTGCTAAGCAATTATATACATTGCACCGGGATATTGAAGCTATTCAAACTACAGGTACCGCATAGGATACTGAGAAGGCTTTCCATCTTCCATCTAAATTCTCACAGAACAGCTTTCAGTAAGGGTATCATTATCAATAGACTACGCGAGTCTGCTAATAAAGTTGAAACTGTTGTTGACTTTTTTTACGGATCCCTATATACGTTCAAGAGGTAGGCGACTTTATACCTATCTAGCATATAAGTTCTCAATAATTAATTCCAAATTATATTTTTCTTTTTTAATTGTACACTCTACATATTTGGAGACTAGTAGGGTGACTGTACCTAATATCGCCAGTGTTCCTAATATCGCCACTCGCTATATCTCTTAAAGTCAGCTCTAAAATTTATCGGTTATGCACTGAATTAGTACCTAAACATATGTAGGAAGACATACTTTAATTGCAGTATCATGTGATCAACAATTACAGAAAGGGAAGGATTTTAGAGAATCTTAATAGTGTAAAAATTTATTGGACTATCGCAATTTTACGTCACATTCAAAGAAGGTAAGTCTAATAAATCTGTGAATGCAAGAATATCTACTAGAAATACCTAATTAATGATGTACTTAAGAAATGAAATCGATTCAAATATTTTTCGTAATGAAAATGGCGTTTTTCTTTTAGCAGTATGCGTGTTCTCAATACCGCCTACCGGAGAATAATGGTTTCGATGTAATGCTTGTTACAGGTGAGGTCACGAAATGTGCGGAGCAATCGAAATAAAATTTATTTGTCCAATATGTACATCGGAACGTAAAAAATAAAATATTTTAAAAATCTATATTTTCAAATTTCTATATTATTCTAATAAAAACGAAATCAAAGATGGATAAAAAGACATTTATAGAGCAACAAATAATAAAAGCACATGTGAAAATGACTTTAAAAACTCATATATACATGAATTAATCAATATTTCTTGAGTAGGCGATATTAGGTACACTTTTTTCAGGACCCGATTTTTGCATGTCTTACGTTTTTTGAGTCCTAATTAACAATTTGTAGGTTTCAACGATTCTAACATATGCTACATGAAAGATGAATAATTTCTCTTTACTTTGAAACGAACTGCATGGAAAAATATCAATTATTATTCAATCGACAGCGATTTAACTTTTGCCTGGCGATATTAGGTACAGTCACCCTAAGAACGGTATCTGAAGAATACATTTCTGCTTTGATTGCATGTTTTTTGTTGATATAGGTACATTGAAAAAAACAATTAAACCCTAAAAAATTATTTTAAAGAGTAAAACTAATGAAAAAATTAAACCGTGCAACATGAACTTGAACTCGCACCCGAGGAAAACGAAGTTAGAATTTTTTTTAGAACTCACACTCATTTCGAAGCCCAGCTATATTTCTGCCAATTCTGAGGCAATTCTTTTTACAAATGTCCACCGAACCAGAAGTGTAGATTCATCCCCGAAAGCAGTGTTCATTAGATTTTAATAAATAAATAAAAAGGGTATATTTCATATAAAAAACAGTTCGTTTCTTTCGGCACCATCTCATATGTACATACCTACTTGTCCCAATGACGTCGTGTTTGATTTTCCTTTTATTAAAAAAATGTCACTAATTTTCCATAAATGCTCGAATAAAGACGAAACAGGGAATGTAAAAATTTTATCTAACAATTAGCTTAGCATGTGCACACTGTACATACATGTTTTCCGCATTTAGCTACTGATTACTGCTTTTGCAGAATTTATAGAAGAAAGTGAAATCTGCTTCAATACGGGCGTTTAGGCATAGCTCGTCCGTGGACCGACATCGACATGCGAAAATCAGGCGCACGGAGAACGCAAGAAGACAATGTATCAACTTTGTTGCCGCTGCCAGAATGATCGTTTGTCGCGTAAAACACCTTCGTGCCGTTTCTCACTTGCTTTCATTCTCTCTTATTCCCTCCCATTTCATCTCACTCGCGAGTCGCGACGTCCGTAAATCCAGAACCTTTTTTTCACTTATGCTTTAAAAAGTACAATAGCTGTGTTCTCATATGTACATATCTAGGAATAATCAAAACAGACCTTAACGCAAGCGATACGCTCGGGTACTATTTACAATTTTTAAATCCATAAAATAGTTAATAAGGGGAAACGGCCAATCAATTTGTAACGAAACATAGAGTTTTAACTACTAATCCATCGTTCCCAAGTAATAAATAAACTATTGCAAAATATCCTCGGGTCCCGAAAACTACGAATACAAAATTTTACAAAAACGTTTGGATTCCTTGTTCTCAATGATGTATACGTGTCGTAGGATGGGCACCGTCTATTTAGACATGCGCGGAGTGCGGAGATTTGCGGGAATGTCAGTAACAGCGTCAATTTTTAATATTTTTCGACGTACGACACGCGAAAATATTAGTTAAGTGTTCCACAACACGTAAAGTACTAACAATCAATGTCATCTTGCAATTTATAGTTTGTATAAGCTTTTAAGAAGAGCCATATTTCGGCGCCATATAGTCATCAAATCACCGAAATAGATTTTCGGAGAAAAATCCACGTGAATCCACGTGAGTCGTTGACGAGCCGAGCCAAAGCGTAGTGTAACGAAAAACGATAGCCTGCCCTCTATGTCCAACTCTCGTTCTAAATAAGTCACACGTATACAAGCACGCGCACACCTTTCAGCATTTCAACACACATTTCAGAGTAGTTCCGGAGTTGGACGCTGTTCATGATCAGAGGCCGCCAGATTCAGTCCTCGAGTTATGGATCGGTAACACAGTTTGGGTGGTGACACCAAGGCCGGTATTCGCAAACGTGTCTTAAGATTAAGCAAATGCTTAAGCATACGGCAACCTCTACTAACCCTAGTAGCTGGTAAAGGATGCCGAATGCTTAAGCATTTGCTTAATCTTAAGACACGTTTGTGAATACCGGCCCAAGTCCCATAAGGTGATAGGTCTATTCTATACTTCGTCGATGGTATTACTACTGTTGAGGTAACAAGTCTGATGTTTCCAGGAGATCAGAGAGGACCTCGAGGCCCACGCTCGCCCAGTCTCCTCCTGTCTCGATCAAATTCGTCAGGCGGTGCTAACAGGCGGAAATGTACTGTCCAGCGAGGAAGTGTCCACCTTGGAGAGGAACGGTCGATCCCTGAAGACCAGGTTCGACAGAGCCTCGGATCGCACGGAGCGGATGGTGAGGCGGTTGACCGCTGCCCGAGATGAATTGGTCAAGTGCAAGTCAGTATCACGATGCGAGTGCCCCTCTTCTTTTCAGCCCTCTAAGAATTACCTTTCTTCTCCTCAGGAACGAGTTGTCCATCTTCTCCCACTGGCTTGACAATGCCAGGCAAGTCCTGGAAGAGAAGGAGCACTCCCTGTCCGATTTAAATAGATTGAACAGCAGCACCGACGCTACGCGAGACTTCATCAGCGACGTTATAGCGCACCAAGCTGACCTGCGGTTCATAACGATGGCGGCGCAGAAGTTCGTCGACGAGAGCAAGGAGTTCCTTCATGTCCTGAACGAGTTCCGCACTAGTTTACCGCAGAGACTGCCCCATAAAGAGCCAGTGGCCAGTCAGGACTCCCCTGTCCGCGGCCAAGTGTCCATCGTCACTGCCCAGTACAAGGATCTGCTTTCGGACAAGCTGTCTGGCGTCGGAGGAAGGCAGCGGGATTACCGGGAGGCCTTGGAGAAGGCCAGATCTTGGCTGAAGGAAGTGGAGCCCAAGGTTCACAGGGCCATTTCCGAGTCGGTCGCTGCGGAGCCTAAACAGGTGGAGGACCAGCTGAGCAAGGCGAAGGCGCTGAACAACGAGATGCTCGCCAATGAACGCCTGGTGGAGAACGTGAAGGTGACTGTCGAGGCACTGCTGAGATCCCTGGACGGGCAGTTGACACCGAAGGAGGTCGACGAGCTCGAAGAACCCGCGAGGGCTCTGGAGGATAAATACAAACAGCTGACCAACGCTATTGGAGAGAAGTGCCAGGAACTGGACGCGGCTCTGGTTCGAAGCCAGGGAGTACAGGACGCGCTGGACAGTCTGGTGTTGTGGTTGAACAGCATTGAAAGCCAGTTGAAGTAAGTAACAGAGCTCGTAGTGTTCTATTCAGACTCAGAGTAGGAGTGAACACGTGTGGGATCAGGAACCCCCATACCATAAGAGAGGGCACGGAAGCATCAAGACCGGGAAGTCGGCGGTAGCCGAGGTGGTTAAGGCGGCTGGCCAGCGCGCAAATCTAGAGATCGCGGGTTCGAGTCGTCCCGGTGAGGCGACTTCCCTTTTTTCCGTGACCCTACACACGGATCCTTTGTTTTCTTGTAGGAACATTCAACGACCAGCGAGCTTGCAGAAGGAGCGCCTAGAAGAGCAGCAAAGGGACCAGCGGCTTCTTCAATCAGACCTAGACAGTCATCGCCTGAGCGTAGAAGCCGTCGCGAGCAGTGCGCGAGATCTGCTCACAAATTCGAGCAATGCGAGGATCGCGAAGCGTATAGAAGGGAAGCTGAAGGATGTCCAAAGCAGGTTCGAGAAGCTGATGGACAAGTCGCTGCGCAGGGGCGAGTTCCTCGACGAGATCGCGCAAGCTCTTGGCGACTTCCTGGTCGAGACCACGAAATTCGACAGCTGGTACGCTCACATGGTCGAGGCCCTCGAGTCGAGAGACTTGAGCAAGCTGGACGTCGGCGAATACGAGAGCAAAATGGCGAATCTGATGGACAAACGTAACGACCAAAGAGCGAACCTCGACGACCTGATACGGAACGGCAAGAGCTTGATCTCGAAGAAGGACGTGACCGACGTCGCTCCTATCAGAGACAAGATCAAGGCCCTCGAGTCCCAGTGGAAGGAAGTGAACAATCTGATCGACGAAAAGCAACGGCTCAGTAAATCCAGAGCTGAACAATTGTCCGCGTACGAGAAGCTTCGCGATCAGGTGATCGATTGGCTAACGCGCACTGAGAATAAAGTGCAGGGACTCGAACCTGTGGCCGTGGATTTGGACAAGCTGAAGAGGCAAGTGGATGAATTGAAACCCATCCAGAAGGAATACCGCGATTACGGTAATACCGTGGACAAGGTGAACGACCTTGGTATCGTCTACGATGGCTTGTTGAAGGAACGCACCGAAAGTCCAACCTGCTAAATTGTACGCCGCTCAAAGTTCGGTCTCTCCAGGTGGTAGCAGCGGGTTCAGCAGCCGCCGGTCCAGTCAGGACGGTTTCCATCTGGAGGACCTGTCCCCCGTTCAGCAGCAGCTTTCAGAGGTCAACAACCGATACGGATTGCTCGGCGTCCGCTTGACCGACCGACAGACCGAATTGGGCAACGTCAAGGACAAGCTGAGGAGGCACATGGACAACTTGAAGACCCTCTCTCAGTTCCTTGAAAAGGTAACGTTCCAGATTTGCGGTTTTTAATCCTCTGGACTATCGGGAAATGTTTGCAGAAACGACTGAGATCTTTAGTAGTAAACTGGCAGTGGAGGATGGTAAGGCTGTTACGTTATCAGAGGCGATTCGCAGCAAGAAGATAGACGCTGGGGCAGGGAAGATCGTTGATCCTCAGAGGGGAGACGTCCTGAGCATCGGGATGGTCATTATCCGAGGCGATTGATCGAAAGGGCTTCGACGAGGAGGGACGGCCGGTCTCTCTGCTGGAGGCGATCCAGCGGGAGCTGTGCGACGCGGAGAAGGCCGACGGGCCCGGGGACAGAGCGAAGGTAACTTACAGTGGGGCCACGGCCGTCAGCGTGGGAGCGGTTAGCGTAGCCGATGCGATAGAGGAGGGCGTAGGCGAGAGGCATGCTACCGCGATGGACCCGCGCACGGGCGACCTCGTTACGGAGGAGGGCGAGAGGCTGTCGGTAGAGGAGGCTCACGCGAGGGGTTACCTGGCCAAGCTGGACGTGACCGTGACGGTGAAGAGGAACGCGTTGCCGCTCACCGACGCGATAGCGCAGGGTCTGGTGGACGACACGCTCGGCCGGGTCCTGGACCGTGTAACGGGCGAGACTTACGCCCTCGACGAGGCGGTGGATAAGGGGATTCTAGATCCCACCGCGAGAGAGATCGTGGACGCCAGGAAAGACACCAAGGTGACGCTCTTGGAGACCATGAGGCAAGGAATCGTCAACCCGAAGACAGGGAAATACGTGCACGGCCTGACGATGGAGAAGCTGTCGTTGAAGGAGGCCCGTCGAAGGCGACTGATCGTCAAACCCATGACCCTTAAGGACTGCCGCGACTCGGAGATCATCGACGAGAGTGGCAGGATCACGAGCCCGGCGCATAGGACGAAGTTGACCGTCACGGAGGCAATCGAGAGGGGCGTCCTTGACGCGGACAGGTTGAGCTCGATCTTCGACGCGAGAACCGGGGAAACTGTTACGCTCTCCGAGGCATTGAACCGTGGTCTGATTAATCCTGACAAGGCCACGTATAGGGACACGAATTCTGCGGAGGAGATGGCCATTTCGGAGGCTGTTGAGAAAGGCCTCGTCACTTCGCTCGCTCAGAAGACTATCTTCGACGTAGATGGATTCAAGGATCCATTGACCGGGGAGTACGTCAGCCTGAACGCTGCGCTGCTCAAAGGTCTGATCAGCTCCAAGTCTGGGGGTAGCTACATCGTCGATCCAAACACTGGAGAGACCGTTTCTCTGGCTGATGCTGAGGAACGAGGCTGCGTTCGGCCAGAGGTTTCGGAAATGCTCAATCGAGGAATCGGAATTGTCGAAGAGGGTAAGGAGATCACGCTTCTAGAAGCCGTTTTCTCGGATCTTCTCGACCCTAAGACCGGCCTGCTGCTGGATCCAAGGACCAAGAAGCCAGTGGCCCTTGAAAACGCGATAAAGAGGGGACTCATCACTCCTGATGGCGCTGCCTTACTCACTGGCTTGTTGAACGTCACTGTAACCACGCAGACTGTGACGAAAATTAAGGAAGCTCGTCATGAAGAAGCTGAGGGAGTGTTTGACAAGGGACCAACGGAGCAGAAACGAGGTCCCTCTGTGGATAGATCGATGGATCTCGATGATTCCTTCGAATCTTCCCTGAGCGATAGTGTGCCCAGAGCAATTGGCACCACTACGACCATTATCGCCAAGGATCGTGTAGTCACTTCCTCGGAAACTGTAGTCAAAAGTAATTCAGTAACCCGAACAACGGATAGAGTATCCTCAGAAGACGATAGAAACGTTGTAAAGCTATCCTGGTCCAGTCGGCGGAAGGATCCAGATCTAGATCAAGACACAAGCAGCACCGTCGATTTTACAATAGGCAAAGTATCCAAGGAGCAAAACCTTTCAACAGAGAGGCGGGTGTTCGAGCTACCCACCGACGGATGGTCATTATCCGAGGCGATCGATCGAAAGTTCTTCGACCCCACCACGGGTCTCTTCATAATCCCTGGGACGGACAGACTGGTCTCCTTCGAGGAATGCGTGAAGCTCCGAATAATTGACCCCAATTCCAGCTTCGTGATCGACCCGCACAACGGCAGGAAAGTGTCCCTGCTGCGCAGTCTGGAGAAGAACATCCTCGACTCAACAGGGCACTACGCCCATCCAGACAAAATAACGATGAAGGAGGCGATCAGCGAGGGTCTAATAATCCTCGAAGGCAGGCACCACGAGGGCGATAATTCTCAGCAGAGGCTATTACGAATCACCAAGGTATCGGGCGAGCCAGACAAGCTAGAGTTATCCAGGGTGGACGATCCATCCAAGCAACTAGAGATCAAAATTTCCGAGACTAGTCAGTCGATACCCGATCCTGTACGCGTCTCTCGAGGCCTAATTTACGACCCGAGCACCGCTCTGGTCATATCGACAAAGACTGGAAAGTCTGCCGAGCTGATGTCAGCCCTCTCCGATGGCACTTTGCCACCTGAAGTGGTGGTCGTTAAAGATCCCGTTACAGGGAAGGACGTAGGCATAGCGGAGGCTGTTCAACGCGGCATAATCGACTCGGAAACCGCTGAGTACAAGGTGGACGAGAATAGGAAGATATCGTTACTGGACGCGGCGAAGTTCGGTGTAGTAAGCGTAATTGACTCGCCTCTGGTGCCTGTCACATCCTCCACGCCCACCACCGACACCGCAGCGTCCCATAAAATAGACGCGGCCCTCAGCAAGGAGTCGTCGCCAGAACAGGAGGAGATCTCCGTAATGGGCAAGCCTTCAGCTTCCGCCTCTGCCTCTGAACTGGACTCTGCCATCGGTTCCACGTCCATAATGGATTCCGTGACCGATCTGTCGCCAACTGCAGCGACCAGCGAGGAGCACTCAGTGTCGAGGACGGAAGGGGAACCCGAGCCAGAAGCGGACGCGAAATTCAAGACCAAAATCAGCTTCGAGCCTAAATACAGAGTGACTGTCGGGAAGGCGGCAGTGTCGCAGGACTCTGATGGCGAAACCAAGCCCATCGTGCTGCAGAAGATGAGGAAGAGGGTAGTGAAGGCGAAGGAGGCTCTGGAAACTGGACTAATAGACGCAGAAACGACTGAGATCTTCAGTAGTAAAATGACAGTGGAGGATGGTAAGGCTGTTACGTTATCAGAGGCGATTCGCAGCAAGAAGATAGACGCTGGGGCAGGGAAGATCGTTGATCCTCAGAGGGGAGACGTCCTGAGCATCGGCGAGGCAGTGGAACGCGGAATCTTGGACCCAGAGACTGCTGACGTCCTGGTACCCTTAGCGAAGAGTTTATCGATCCCTGGTCTGTATAAACAGGGTCTGTTGGATCCCGAAGGGGGCAAGGTCGTTCACCCAGAAACTGGCGCGCACCTGACTCTCAGAGAGGCCATTCTGTGCGAAATAGTCGATCCCCTTTCAAAGTTAACCTGCTCGAACGGTCGCACGGAGACTCTTCGGAACGCGATCGAGAGGGATCTCGTCGATCCAGAAAGATCTCTGATAAAAACCACCGGGGGAGATAGCGTCAGTCTGGTGAAGGCCGTGGAGAGCAACGTGTTCGCAGAGTCGGATAAGGATCGGGAGCAAATACCACCAGCTGGAATGACTTTCACAGTCGCGCTCGAACGAGGTCTGATAGACGCTACCGGCAGGGAGATTCGCCACCCGATCACGGAGGAACGACAGCTACTCGAGGATGCCATCAGGGGGGACTTCATAATGTCGTTGCCTTGCCCTGTAGCTTCTGACAGCATGGAGGTGACCAAGGCGCTAGAAGCTGGCCTAATCGACCGAGAAAAGGGTGTCTTCGTTCATCCTACGACTGGCACACCAGTGCCCATTCTAGAAGCTATCGAGTCTGGGTTACTGGTGGTGAAACCTTCAGTTGCCAGTGCGTCAGTCACCGTCACCACCAGTGGCGTCACTGAAACAATCACCTGCTATCACACAGTTACAACCAAGACCGTAGCAATCATGCCAGGTTACGCTTTGGTAGGCCCTACTGAGGTAAGAAACATCGAAACTGGAGAGGTCGTCAATATGGAGGAGGCTCGTCTCAGGGGAATCGTCCGAGACGAGTCAGAGACAAAAGAAGAGTTCACTACTAAGGACATTAAAATGGCTTTCGACGATGCTCTTCAGAAGGGCCTTCTCGATATCACTGCTGGAACTTACACCAACCCTACGACGGGTCAAGCGATGCCCATTCAGGAAGCCATTGAAAACGGCCTTTTGGAGTATCGCCACTCAACGGATCGAGCGACTGTACGATGAAGAAACTGAGAGATTCTTGGATCCTGATACTAAGAAGTCTTATACTCTCACTGAGGCGATGGAAGTTGGATTGGTCGATCCGAATACTGTGCTGTATGATACTAGGACCGCCGAGACAGTTACTACTAAGGAAGCTGTTAATAGAGGGATCATTGATCCGGTTACGGGAAAGACGAAGGGCGAGCAGGGGCGTGGAACGGTTTCCCTGAAGCAGGCAGCGAAATTGGGACTCCTCGCAGTGGTCGCTGCGCCTGTTCTTGCTGGGAAGGCGGTGTACGACGCTGTTGCGTCTGCGAGCAAGGATAAATGTAGACAGGTGCAGAGAGAGGAAACTGTGACGGATTCTCATGTGAGAGAAGAGCAGAAGATTTCGTCGATCAAGCAAGAGAAAGTATCAGAAGTGGATGGTAGCTTTGTGGTCACGTCGATGGTACCAGCGAAGGATTATTTTCTTACGAAGTGGAACCATTTCAGGAGGTGAGAGCAAAGAAATACGAAGAAAAACTCAAGACGTGTAAAGAAGGGTCACCTTATAATGCTCACGAGCAACGTTTTCGACGGCGCTGATATAGGGTGACTGTACCTAATATCGCCAGGCAAAAGTTAAATCGCTGTCGATTGAATAATAATTGATATTTTTTCATGCAGTTCGTTTCAAAGTAAAGAGAAATTATTCATCTTTCATGTAGCATATGTTAGAATCTTTGAAACCTACAAATTGTTAATTAGGACTCAAAAAACGTAAGACATGCAAAAATCGGGTCCTGAAAAAAGTGTACCTAATATCGCCTACTCAAGAAATATTGATTAATTCATGTATATATGAGTTTTTAAAGTCATTTTCACATGTGCTTTTATTATTTCTTGCTCTATAAATGTCTTTTTATCCATCTTTAATTTCATTTTTATTAGAATAATATATGTAGAAATTTGAAAATATAGATTTTTAAAATATTTTATTTTTTACGTTCCGATGTACATATTGGACAAATAAATTTTATTTCGATTGCTCCGCACATTTCGTGACCTCACCTGTAACAAGCATTACATCGAAACCATTATTCTCCGGTAGGCGGTATTGAGAACACGCATACTGCTAAAAGAAAAACGCTATTTTCATTACGAAAAATATTTGAATCGATTTCATTTCTTAAGTACATCATTAATTAGGTATTTCTAGTAGATATTCTTCCATTCACAGATTTTTTATTAGACTTACCTTCTCCGAATGTGACGTAAAATTGTGATAGTCCAATAAATTTTTACACTATTAAGATTGTCTAAAATCCTTCCCTTTCTGTAATTGTTGATCACATGATGCTGCAATTATAGTATGTCTTCCTACATATGTTTAGTTACTAATTCAGTGCATAACCGATAAATTTTAGAGCTTACTTTAAGAGATATAGCGAGTGGCGATATTAGGAACACTGGCGATATTAGGTACAGTCACCCTACACTTCATTTGGCGCCCCCCGAAAATCGGCGCCCGGGGCACAAACACCCGCTGCCCCCCCCCCCCCCTAGTTATGTCCCAGCATATGCTGGTGTAATGGCCATCCTCGATACATGAACCACTATGAAATATAGCATTCATAAATTTATATGATTGTCCAGCTATCAATACTTTAGTTGCGGGAATAGAACATATATTAAATTTACGTATTGCTTTGACTATCTTATCACCTTGCAATGAAAATACTAGTAAACGAATAATAACTATATCTTTCGTCAATATTAATTCATTCTTAAACATAATATAATTTCCTGTACACTGTTCACATGATCCGTTATCTGATTCATGCCAATGTGAAATTGTAACATTTAATAAATCGTTAAGATTATAGCTTCCTTTTTCAACTTGTTAATAGGTATTGAAACAACTAAATTATCAGAAGTAATTCTTTTTGTATAATCACAAGATTTACATCGAGTAGTAGAAGTTACTTGATGCTCTACCAATTGTCTTATACAATCATATTTTGTGCAGAGGATTATAAGAAATTCGAATACATCTCGTTTTACGTTTATTGAAAAATGTTCTCCTAAACTTTGCCGTACTGTATATGTATTTAAATTGCTTATTCCATTTTCATATCGATGCATTAATATTTTCAAAACATTGATGATTCATTACAATTAAACAACTCTACATTGCAAGCAGTACGCCATAATTTTCTTAATTCTTAATGCTACGCTAATTTGAAAATATTTTGCTCATTCAACATTCGCGGCGGTCGTTACAGGTTCCCGGGGTCTATCACAGGCGGTAACCACGGCGGCGGGGCTGAACAAGGCCAAAAAGGGCGGGAAAGCCCGTCAATGGACCCCCACGGCAATGACGGCGGCGCTAAAGGCGGTCGCGGAGGCGGCTAAATTATACAAAATACCGCAAAACACGTTACAAAATTATAGTAAAAAAAAATTGAATTTCAACACACGGTTTTTTCATTCTCTTTCCCTCATTTTTCTTCTTTCCCCCTGTCACGTCTCAAGACGTGAAGTCAACTATTATTTAACCCTTTCAATCATTCATACTTACTATTTCGTACTTTGGTATATTATAACCACCTCAAATAAGTTATCAATATAATACACAGCCAAAAAGGCATTATAATCGAAACTCGCGATAAGAAGAGCTCGAGCCGTGAATCTACAGACGGCAACGGCGAGCAGGAGAACAGTTATCACAGGAGGTGGCGGCCAGCCGGCTACACACACACTAGGAAGGCCCAGCCAACACCAGCTGACGTTCAGCGTGGGACGGAGGCCCCTATCAGCCAATGCCGCCTCCCTTTATTTCCCGTAATTCGAGCTCCAATACGGAACCGATGTAAGTATATTAACTTCAATCCCTAGTATGTGGTCTCTACGAAATCAATCGTACAGAGCACATCGAAAACCCAATAGCGTAAAAATCTAAAATATGAATTAAAATAAGAATTTAACTATCGACGCTGCTGAGAGTCTCGTATAACGGCAGAAAAACGTTCTAAGTCACGGAGAAGAGACCAAAATAGGTGCGAAATAGCACAAATTCTGCAGTAAACAAAACTCTCGGATAGCGCGCTGGAACGAATTCTTCAGGTGGATCCCACGGCAGATGATTGGGAGATTTCATCTCCCACCATGCTAATTGTCATGTGACAAACCTGAAGAAGGAGTGACCAATCTATATCTATATAAATAAAAATGTAACTGTTCGTTTGTTCAAAATCTTAAACCTCCGAAACCACTGGACGGATTGTGATGCGGGTTGCACCGTTGTGTAAAGCATTTCTCGAGGAAGGTTTATGTGTATGCGACATTAAGCTATGACAAATAGAAGCCGAGCAATGACGATTTTAGTGAAGCAAGGTTTTCGTGAATCGCAGCGCTCACAGAACAGCTAACGATGGGACTCGCATCCCCACCACTGTACGGGCAACCGTCACGCGCATCTCTTTCGCGCAGAGCGCAGAACACTATACAGGGTGTCCCAAAAATGCTGCGGTTCCTTAAAGGGGGTGATTCGGGGGGTGATTGCAAACCACTTTTTCCTTTGCGAAAATGCCCTCCGAGGTTTCGTTAACGAGATATTAATAAAAAGCACCGACCAATCAGAGCGCGAGCCTTCCGCTGGAGCTCCCGCGCTAGCGTGGCCGCGCGCCGGGCCGCGCTGCGACTACGAACAAGCAAGGCGGCATGCATCGAAGGAAATTGCGTAGAATGGCAAATGAAAAAGACGTAACAAAAAAATCCAATCTTTTGCCATGGTTTGTTTGCCATTTAAAGTGAATAATGAATAAAGGATAAATGGATGAAAATCGCGTGTAACGTAAAAAGGCGAATACACATTTTTTTTAGAAGATTCGAAAATAATAATTATTTGAAATGGGAGGATAAGGAATACGTAAAATTCCTTGTGTTAATAACATATCCACGAAAAGGTAATGTAACAGGAAATTAACGAAAAGTGATCGTAGTTCGTTATTGTGATAAAAATCCGTAACTCAATAACGGCCAGCACTGTTGCTGGTAACGAATAAGTCTGTTTAAAAAGCCCGAATAAATATTTTCGTACGAGAATTTGGAGAATTATCGCCGGAAATAAGCCATAGCTTGCGTTAAATTTAAAAATGAATGATCACCATTAAAGTAACTAAAACTCACCCTTGTCGAAAATTCACCTGCAACTTGAAAACTTGTGTCACTGGGTCACTGAACCGATCCTGGTCATCGATGGACGAGCCCAGTGCACAGCTGATCCCAGGTATACGACACTACCCAAAGTTAAGGGTCGCAACGTCAGGTGCGTCCAGGTCAACGTACCGAATATTCACTTCACTGCACGGCTACTAACACTGGTCACTTAATTTATTTTTCATGGAACGTGTTGTTGCTACGTTCTAAAAATTGGTGGAAATGAATTTTTACTTGG
This sequence comes from Andrena praecox, assembly GCA_963932275.1. Taxonomy (NCBI): domain Eukaryota; kingdom Metazoa; phylum Arthropoda; class Insecta; order Hymenoptera; family Andrenidae; genus Andrena; species Andrena praecox. The sequence continues at coordinate 2,778,645 of OZ010729.1, forward strand.
CGTTCGGAGCCGTAGGTAATTCCCGCGCAAATTCTCACGCTGCAGCACTTGCGTCCTCGTTGTTCGGGGGGTACACCCAGAACATCGCGTAATACTCTTGAGCAGAGAACATTTGTCTGCGACGTGATTGCTGACTGCTGACTGACAAGATTTTTTCCAAGCGACTTCTTCTACCCCCAAATAGTTTCTCTCGTTCCATTATGAGTTGACCCCCACCAGGCATAAATTATCCGAAACTGTAGGAAACCGTTCTCTACCGCCGACTTGCGGGTCATAAACCGCGACCCTGGCGAAATGCTCAGGCTGATCAGCCTGATTAATTTTGGAGAACTAGAAATTACAGAATATTATCCAACATCCATACGTCCCGCGGAGAGACACAGGAAAAGAAGGGATAGTCCGCTGACTGCGCGTAGTCCCGCCTGCTTCGTCCTACCCTCAAATTAAAGACGGATCCCTTATCTCTCGAGTATAAACACGTGCTCGAATTTCAAAACACAAGCACGCGTCGACGTATTCGGTGCGAGAGACTGTGGGCTTCAGGTCCGATTGGCCCCAAACTAACCAATCTGCCCAGCATCCCTCCCAAATGGCCACTGTCCTGAAGAGGCCCTCTTCACAGCAATATCTCCTCCCCAAGGACCACCTTCTCTCGCACCGAACACGTCGACGCATGCTTTTGTTTTGAAATTCGAGCGCGTGTTTAGACACGAGAGATAAGCAGGCCCGATTGGTTAGTTTGGGGCCAATCGGACCTGAAGCCCACAGTCTCTCGCACCGAATGTATTAATGTTAAATACGTTCTATTAATTAATAGCACACGAACTCGTGAAAAGGTTTCACAACATGATTGAAGAAATGTCTTTTACTGATGAAGAAGAGTTGCTGCAAGAAGACGACATCATGATTTCCGATGAGTTTAAAAATGTAACAAGCGACGCATCATCTTCCCCAAGCGAATCAAGTGACGATAGTCTTTATGAACCGGAGGAAAAAAGCAAAAAGTATTCCGTAATACCACTTCATACCAAAATAGCAGTTACTACTTTAGCACAATTACATCCAACTTGGAATTTGAATACACTACGAAAAAAGGGTTCACATTTATTGAAAAGGAAAGATCAATTAATGATTTGGAAAAAAGACGTAGAAAAAGGGGGGACCTTGAGAGACAAGCTTTCCATGATTGACAGATGGACATATGACAGATTTGAGGAAGCCAGAAACAATTTACATAATGTCACTACCAGAATGTTATAGCAGTGGGCATTAACAGCATCCATACAACACGGTACGAATGCAATAAATTTTGTCGCGTCACGTACATGGACGAATGAATTTAAAAAAAAGCACAAGATTAGCCATGTAACAAAATATGTTAGTGGTGTTGACAAAGCATCATTGGAAGATACCACCAAGGCAGCAACCAAATTTCAAGCACAAACTTGTGCAATAATAAAACGTTTCAATCCCGATTATGTTATAAATACGGATCAAACAGGATGTGAATACAGGACACCATTTTGGTCGGTCCAACGTACGAAGCAGGAGCGTTTTAGTTACTGCGCCAAAACAAAAAACTTTATAACTCCGACAAAAATGAAGTTTTCGAGCTGAAAATTTTTTTGCAGTCTTTGTATACAATTCTACAGAAATAAGGGTATGGATTTTACAATCGAATAATTTTTTCGAAATTTTTTTTTTAAATTTTTGAAAAAAAAATGTCACTGTATTAATTCTTACATAATTCATTTCAGCGTAAAAAATAATATGGATATAAATATTTTCAAATTTTTATCTGTAAAATTACTGGTAGTTCATTTTCACTTGAGTGACCCCCCTTAAATATAAAAGAAATTGCAATTATCTCATATTCTTCCTTAACTGTTCCACTGTAATGTACTGTCCCTTACTTATCGTTTTCCTCTGACTTTCTCTGCAAACACGAATCACGCTAACTACCCAAATGCTGCGTAATTGTAAACACTGCGTCATCCCTGCTACCCATCATCATCTTAGCTAATGCGTCACCTATCCAAAATCCTGCCTTTCTGCCCTATCTTGTCATCCCCTCTCCTACATTCCGAAACCTTTAAAACCCCATTGCATTCCCTTATTCGACAGCATTACTATTCCAAAAGCCACCAGTCTCAGTCACGGAGTCCACTTCAAAACAGTTGAATCTCTAATATTCTTAATTTAGTTGAATAAATATCTTTATAAATATTATTCATAAAACGGTAGTTCAATTATCCTTGTGTCCATTACACCACCACAGGGCCATTTACCATAGCGAAAGGAAAAGCTGTGTAGGATAAATGTGCCATTACGACATCAATATTTATCAACATACGGCTTCCAATATGGGATACCCGACTGAAGAACGTATAGAAATATATTACAAAGGTCTCGGACGACAAGAGACACGACGTAAAATATAGGTAGACTTTGTTTACATGATCGGTCGGCCGGTACTGGGTCGCGAGTTTTCTCGTCAAAAGCGTTAAACGGCCGATATCGGGTAGCGAGATGTATCATCCAATCATGAAAATTTCAATCTCTATGATTTTCGTTTCATCTTTTTAGAAATAATACCAACAATGCGGCAAAATATGGCAAATGGGGCTATAGTTTTAACAATTTAATAATGTTTTAATTCCTACGTCTTGCCCCAATCATTATTCAGGATAATATATATATTCAAATTGGTTACTATCAAAACTACTGCGATGTACATATGTCGTATTTCGGGTAATTTCTGTCGGGAAAACTTCACCAATCCATTGGTACAATTTTCAACAATATAGGATAGAAATTACGGGCAGAGTTGGGCATTATCTAGATAAAAAATTATTTAAACAACGATCGAATAAATGATACTTTATCTTTATTCGTTATTTGAGATTATTATTTAGATAAACTTTTGCCCAACTCTGATTACGGAACACCCTTAGACCCGAGACAGACGAGCGAGTTCTCAAACGGTCATTTAGCGGTCGTCACCTTACTTAGGCATTGAAAAATCGACAACTTGGAGATGCTATAAACCAAGTCTTTCCAAAGACTGCGTCGTGGCCTGAACAAGGCAGGCTTCGGACGATTGCGATGCTGAGAAGCATTTGTAAGTGTATCGCGTTAACGACGACGACGCATCGTTATACATTATTTATCGGCGAAATATAACATTTTAACTGCGTTATCTCTTGCGTTTTATTCTTTTATTAGTCTTACACGACAGAAATGCTCCCGCGACGAAACTCGCTCGTCCGCAGCATGTTTCATATACACAAAAATGTCGGACTTCCTTGAAAGGGGTTACTCAGGGGGTGATTTGAAACAACTTTTTCCTTAGCGAAAATATTGTCCGAAGCTTCGTTAAGGAGATATTAACCAAAAACCCCGACCAATCAGAGCGCGCGCCTTCCGCCTGAGTTCCCGCGGTAGCGTTGGCTACGAGGTAGGCGACCGCGCTTGTGCTACGAACGTACGAACAAGCAAGTCGGCATGCATCGAAGGAAACCGCGTTACACATTTTTTTTTTAAAGCAGAATCTTAAATAAGAATAATTTGAAGTGAGAGGACAAGAAGTACGTAAATTTCGTTTTTAAATAAGGCATAAACGAAAAGCTAACGTAACCGAAAATGTACGACAAGTGATCGTAATTCGTTATTGAGGTAAAAATCCGTAGTTTAAGAACGGCCAACACAACTAAATTTAAAAAATAATATTAGGTGTATGAATAAATTCTTTCCGACTGGAATTTCTATCGCGGTGGTATTCAAAAGCTGCCAGAAAAATGGCAAAAGGTAATGAACAATAATGGAAATTATTGCGATGATCGAGTTGTTTTCATATTTTTTAAATCGAACTGTTATTGTACCCTAAAATCGGAAAGAATTTATTTTCACACCTAATAATCACCAATAAATTAAATAAAACTCACCCTTTCTGGACATTCCTTTCCTTGCTTTCCTTCCGTTTTCGGAAACCTGGCCACTGTACCGATCCTGGTCATCGGCGTCCAGTGCTCAGCTGATCGCAGGGTCAATGTACCGAATATTCACTTCACTGCACGGCTACTAACACTGATCACTGAACCGATCCTGGTCATCGATGGACGAGCCCAGTGCACAGCTGGTTTCAGGTACACGACACCATCCAAGGTGAATGTGCCGAATATTCACTTTACTGCACGGCTACTAACACTGATTACTGAATTTATTTTTCACGGAACGTGTTGTTCCTACGTTATAAAAATTGGTGGCTGCAAAAGGGGCCGATTACTGTTAATTACTGGGACGAGATTACTACTATTACCCGGCGAAAAGAAAACTCGTGGCAGACTGTCTCGGGCTGTGCAGTCCGCTGCTGTGACGATTGGTCGAGTCACCTATTTGGGCACACTTTTAAAGACGGGACACACGTATTTTGGTTATTGGCTGAAGTTGCCACATACATTGTCGCACCGCGCGACGAAGAGATCGAACGAAACACGAGATCGAGTGGGATAGAGCGATTTGACCAAGCGTAGCCTACGCTTTTGTTTTGACGATCGTCGGTCGGATCCGTATCTGATCGCTGCACAGCAGCGGACTGCACAGCCCGAGACAGTCTGCCACGAGTTTTCTTTTCGCCGGGTAATAGTAGTAATCTCGTCCCAGTAATTAACAGTAATCGGCCCCTTTTGCAGCCACCAATTTTTATAACGTAGGAACAACACGTTCCGTGAAAAATAAATTCAGTGATCAGTGTTAGTAGCCGTGCAGTAAAGTGAATATTCGGCACATTCACCTTGGATGGTGTCGTGTACCTGAAACCAGCTGTGCACTGGGCTCGTCCATCGATGACCAGGATCGGTTCAGTGATCAGTGTTAGTAGCCGTGCAGTGAAGTGAATATTCGGTACATTGACCCTGCGATCAGCTGAGCACTGGACGCCGATGACCAGGATCGGTACAGTGGCCAGGTTTCCGAAAACGGAAGGAAAGCAAGGAAAGGAATGTCCAGAAAGGGTGAGTTTTATTTAATTTATTGGTGATTATTAGGTGTGAAAATAAATTCTTTCCAATTTTAGGGTACAATAACAGTTCGATTTAAAAAATATGAAAACAACTCGATCATCGCAATAATTTCCATTATTGTTCATTACCTTTTGCCATTTTTCTGGCAGCTTCTGAATACCACCGCGATAGAAATTCCAGTCGGAAAGAATTTATTCATACACCTAATATTATTTTTTAAATTTAGTTGTGTTGGCCGTTGTTAAACTACGGATTTTTTCCTCAATAACGAATTACGATCACTTGTCGTACATTTTCTGTTACGTTACCTTTTCGTTTATGCCTTATTTAAAAACGAAATTTACGTACTTCTTGTCCTCTCACTTCAAATTATTCTTATTTAAGATTCTGCTTTAAAAACAAAAATGTGTAACGCGGTTTCCTTCGATGCATGCCGACTTGCTTGTTCGTACGTTCGTAGCACAAGCGCGGTCGCCTACCTCGTAGCCAACGCTACCGCGGGAACTCAGGCGGAAGGCGCGCGCTCTGATTGGTCGGGGTTTTTGGTTAATATCTCCTTAACGAAGCTTCGGACAATATTTTCGCTAAGGAAAAAGTTGTTTCAAATCACCCCCTGAGTAACTCCTTTCAAGGAAGTCCGACATTTTTGGGACACCCTGTATGTATATATATATATATATATATATGTGTGTGTGTTCATATACCAATTTCCAGGAAATAGATAATTAAAAATTATAATTGTTCATAATTACGTAGCTCTTCTTGGTGTTCTGCAGACACTGGAATTCTTTGTACACTTTTCTCACTGCTTCTACATATAAGTATAGGTACAACACGCGGTAGTACAATCACTTTGACTTCCTTGCGCTGCGACGGTTAGCGAATAGCGACCGTTCATAGCGACAGTAGAGCTCAGAGTTCGGAGTAGTGGTGGGGATTTTTCGATGGTACCATCGATAGTTATCGATGGTACTCACTATCGAAAACTATCGATAGTGAAGGTGATTCCGCGAATTCTAAAATTTGAATTATTGCAATCATACTACCTACTGCTACTCTTTTGTTATTGCAGCGAAAACACTATATAGCCATCTTTGCCTGCACGTGCATTTTACGGATTGTTAATTAATTGCGTGATTTGTTACTTGTATGTTGAATACTTTCTGTATATTTTATTACCTTTGTTAAATATAAAATATTATTGTATTCTACTTTCTTCTTTTACAATGGAAAAATGTCTAAATATAAAAGCAAAAAAACTGGTATGTGCATATTAACAAGTTATATTTTATTTTTAAACATATTATTAATATTTTGTAGAGAAAGGTAGATCAAAAAATATTACATTAAAAAAGCAAAAACAAGATGTACTTGTACATGAAAGTGAAGACAGTGACTTCAATGAATCGAATATTGATGCTGTAGCTGTAATTAAAAAAAGAAGCAAAATCTCTTATGTCTGCCCATACAGCACACTTCGTTGCAGAAAGGTTGCAGTTACGTTGCGGTGCAATGTTGCACAGGGGCGGACACAGGAAGATTCCTGCAACATTTCAGCAATGTTGCGGTGCAATATTACCCTGCAACGTTTCTGCGATTTTACTGCAACGTTTCTGAGATTTTACAGCAACTTTTCTGCAACGTTTCTGAGATGTTACAGCAACTTTTCTGCAACGTTTCTGAGATTTTACAGCAATTGTCCCGCAACGTTTCTGAGATTTTACAACAAAGGTCCCGCAACGTTTCTGAGATTTTACAACAAAGGTCCCGCAACGTTTTTGAGATTTTACAACAAAGGTCCCGCAGTAAACAAGGTTCAAAAACTGTTATAATATCGATTTAGTATATAGATTTAGTATAATATCGTAGTATAACCACTACACAGTGTATATTAGGTTACGCTTTGTGCACCCGTAACGTATCAGCGACATTCCTCCAACGAACCGCATTGAATACGGTCTTACATATTTTTACTCGACAATACGGAACTTTTTTGTTGTCTATAATCAATTAAATGGCAATAGTAGGCACAGTGGCAGTAATTGGCACATGTAACACTTTTTACAAATATCTTTTGTTGCTGTATATACCCTGATAACCATCTGTCTCCAATCTGACATCAGATTGGTAGCAGGGTCTGGCATGAGAGCGCAGAATCTGACGTCAGACTGCAGTAGTCTGTGTCTGCATTTGGCTGCGTTCTGAGGTGCAGAGCCTGAGGTGCAGAGCCTGATGTCAGATCGACAGCAGATCGACAGCAGATTCTGCCGTCTGCTTGGCACAGCCAACAGCGCCATCTGAGGGCCAGAATTACCAAAAGCACAGACGAGGTATAGAATAGACCTATCACCTTATGGGACTTCGTGTCACCACCCAAACTGTGTTACCGACCCATAACTCGAGGCACAGACTGTGGTTTTAGGTTAAGTAACTCTTGTCATAGGTCGCACTTTGCAGGAAGATGTAAGACCGCGGTACTATATAGAGTCGCGTTTTGATTTATTTTAAATAAAATTTGCTCACGGCAATCCATTTAAACTAATGAAAAAATCAATCTCTTCGAATTATAAGCGTTCATTGAACGTTTTTAAATACATACAAATAGTCATGCGAATATTCACATATGCATATTTCCTCGGCTCGTTCAGACGTATACGCACGCTTCCAGACACACACGTCCAAACGTATGTTGGACACAGTACAGACAGACTTCCATCGATAGATGCCGGGTATCACATATTCGTCGTTCATTCAGGTCGAATAACGAATAAATTCTTATCCGAATGAATCTGGCCAGAATAACGGTACAGATTTATTCGCGAATAACGAATAATTTTTCATCGAATAAAACCGTCATTCGTTATTCGCGAATAAATCTTGGGATTTATACGTATCCGTATTCGAATAAAAATTTAACCGAATAATGCCCAACTCTGTTGCGAAGCCATAGGTTCCTTCATAACACTATAAGATTTAATTTTAATTTCTACCACTCGCAGCGTTGGAATCTTATTTTGGACTGAGTCGATAACGCTGGGTGTGACACGAAAATAGTAAGAGGGCTCGCTGGCCCCCCCGAGCCTGTGACACAAAATTACATTGGATATGGTCCGGTACCATTTTATGGCAAGGGACTCGACATGGGCAGAAGGTAAAGCAGCCCGCTGCTTTACACGCTGGAGATATATTCAGCTGGCGCCAAACACCTGTATCACCTCGAAATGTCCTCTCCTTACGCGTGCAGAGATGTATATCGCCACAGTCCACGACTGAAAAAGTCTGGCGCGCAATGTAATTTCAAATAGGCTGGCGCTGGCGGTTTACATAAATCCACGCGAATACCTTCGAAAGTATCGGAGACACGTGCGTGTCTCCTGTACCTGTCACGAAGCCCTCGATTTTGCTTAGACCTTCCCGTTGTCCGCTGCTAAGAAAAGAAAAATGAAACAAAGGCCCTCGAGGACGACGTATAGGCCAAGCCCATCGATAATACTTCAAGTCACCTCACGTCTCGCGTCTCTTATCACGATCAGGCGAGCTTGCGCTCTTCGTGCGTTCTACCAAAACGGTGTTCAGTCCCCATGTGTAAGCTGTACCAGGCTGTCGTTGTTCGCTGGACTTGAGAAACCTAACAGACCTTCGAAGGGATTATTAAATAGTCCCCGTGCGTTTCGTGTCTGCTCGATGGAACATCGTTGCGTTCGCGGCGAGTGTCTCCGTAAAAGGGACGTCACGAAGGGCGTCGGACTTTCACGCGGCAAGGGACGTTCTCCTGGGGTGCTGCGACTTATCGCGAACCTCTCCCTGAAACAGTTGCAGCCCGTGGCAACCACTTGCTGATCGATCATTTCAGTGGGGAATATCGAGGCGGATATTGATCTGCCACTGAAGGTGTCTGTGAACTATTCGAAAGTAACCGAGGCCTCGAAGGAAACCGTAGCAAAGTGTTGTCCATTACTCCTGAACGATTGGGATCTATAGATCATTCGGGTACCCCAGTGTTACGCTATAAACTATTACCGAAGGACCATCCCAGGTGTCTTAGAACCTGAAAGATCCTAAAAATTCATGCTTACTACATAATCCAAGTTCAATGAAGTCCCTCGATCCTTCGATCTAGCCAATCCACTCAAAGACACCGTGTTTCCTCTTGATACGTAAACACGCGCGTAGTTCTCAGCGTCTGTTTACAGCCGCGTGATCGACGCTCCATATAGATCGACCTTGATCTGCTACAACCATTAAGAAACAAAGCCAGAGATAACCCGCGATTAATTAATAATTATTAAACGCGCAGCTATCTGGGCCGAAGCTGGAAACCTTCTCGAGGTCGAAGCTCGCGATCCCCTCGCGCAGGCAACCGTGCGTACAAGCTCCAAGTACCACCTCGCAAACAATAACAACATTCCTACGTCCAATCGATTTTAACTGCTCGCCAAGTGACTCCGAGATAGAGCAACGTCAATCCCAGACCCATCCAACATAACTCCGCGCTCCCTGCAGCCTATTCTCGCTCGATACACATGACCTGCCCCATAGGTCCCCGAAATCCGTCCGCCCCTTCGCGCCCCGTGTCTCTCGCCCTCGTCGTTGGCATCGTTCCCAAATGAACGGCCTCCCGGAGGATCCCAGCCGTGGCCACGGCTCGCCCCTCGGCTCTGTCCCCCAGTCTCGCGTTCCCGCCGCGCTGAGCGGTGGCCGTGTCGCGTGGACGGTTCTCCAGGCTCCAGGACGGCGACGACTGGCCGCGTAGGACGCCGCGTATCGACCGACGGGGCACATGGAGGCGAGGAAGGAGGGCGAGGGCGGCTGCGCGTCGAGGGAGCAGCAGCAATCCAGGCCAACGCTGCGCGACATCGCCCGCCTCTGTATCAACACCTTCAGAGCCTTCTATGCCGGTGAGGTCGGAGCTGGGGCCGCGGCCGCACCAGCTACCTCGAGCAGATCCACCGGCCGTCGGCGGGCCGAGCCAGAGGAGGCGCAGCGTGGCCCGACCATGGGCAACCTGCAGAGCGACGGGCGAAAGAGGACCAAGAAGGACAGGGGGCCCGTGGACGGCAGGGCCAGCACCCCTGGCTCCGTCGGGGACGGCCTCGACGACGCGGACACCGGGGACGATGCTGAGACCGGCGAAGCCGACGAGACGCCTGCCAGGAGCACCCCGGATGCTGCCAAGCCGGAGGAGAGGGTCGAGTTCGAGAAGGTGCGGGTGCCCAAGAGACAGGCGCCTAAACCACCGGGATCCGCCGTGAGAAAGGTCAGGGTAGAGGCCGGGGAACCTCCGCGTGCCTTCTTTTATGGCTTCCCCGAGGCTCGAGGCGGGGGGTCGCGATATTTCCGGGGATCAGGCCGCGGTGGAGTTTTAATGGTGGGTGCATTTTGGATCCAAGCGTGGACGGGAAGTCGGGGGTCTACAGGTTATCCTCCATTGACGGAATATACTAGCGCTGGGTTACCTATATCTTATCGGTGCATGATATTAAGAAATTCATTCGAATCGGTGTACATACTCGAGTGCTCGGTTTATTAATGGTTTCTGGGAACTACTCCGCTGCCGCCTGCTCCGAGGAAGGTAGTTAAAATCTGTACCATTATATACAAATGTTCGTGTCATTGATGTATTTATAATAATAGTAATAATAATATTTATTAACGGGTACTACCCTTTGGTACAGAGATGAGCGGTAAACGGTATAGAGTGCACAATAGGGTGGCTCTTATTTACTCTTGGTAAAAAATTTTTTCAATATTTTCTTCGGGGCACCCTCCAGAATAGTTCCAAATAATTTAAAAAAAATCTGTGTAAAGTTTCAGCTCGATCGGATAACGGGAAAGGGTGCCCCTGGGCCGTTAAACATTTAAATCATTATTTAACAGCTCGCGAAGTCGATTTTATATAACGTCTTCCACGCTATTGATTAAATAAAAAAATATGTCAAACAAAAGTTGTAGATCCGGACAAGGGGCATCTTTTTTGGTGTATTACTATTTTTCGTGCGACAAACGGTTTTCGAAAAAAAAAACCGAAAAACTAAAAAAAAAACTTTTTTTTTCAAATTTTGAAAGTTTAAATGCTTCTAGAACGCTTTTTATTTATGAAGGTGAACAAAAAAATGGAATTTTTATTTTCGAGGACTGTTTTTTAAACATTTAAGGGGGAGGGGGCATATACCGAAATATGCAAACAAGATAAAAAAAAATTTCTTCTTATTTTCAGTGTTTGATATGTGATGAATGTTTCCTGAAAAGTTGGGGTCGAAATTCGCAAAAGATATCGGAGATATAGACGTCAGAAGTGAGGTATTCAAATGCATTTTTCTGGATATCATGATTTTCTAGCATGTTACCCACGATTACTCGAATACTACTTATTCAACCGATTTACTTCAAATTTTGCATGGCTATATGAAACACTGTTACTCAGTTTCGTGACGGCGTGGATATTTTATTTGATTCGTAGTTTCATTTTTATTGCCTAAAAAGTGCAAGATTTCATGTCCGACTTTTTTTCAAATTTTGAAAATTTACATGTATATCGAACATTTCTTATTTATGAAGATTGAAAGAAATGTGTATTTTTCATTTTCAACCCTGAAGGTTAATGCTGTTACGTCTCTGCCACCAATGAGCATACTTGACTTCTAATGCGTATATCTCCGATATTTTTTGCGAATTTCGACCCCAACTTTTCAGGAAACATTCATCACATATCAAACACTGAAAATAAGAAGAAAATTTTTTTTATCTTGTTTGCATATTTCGGTATATGCCCCCTCCCCCTTAAATGTTTAAAAAATAGTCCTCGAAAATAAAAATTCCATTTTTTGGTTCACCTTCATAAATAAGAAGCGTTCTACAAGCATTTAAACTTTCAAATTTTGAAAAAAAAAAAGTTTTTTTTTTTAGTTTTGCGGATTTTTTTCGAAAACCGTTTGTCGCACGAAAAATAGTAATACACCAAAAAAGATGCTCCTTGTCCGGATCTACAACTTTTGTTTGACATATTTTTTTATTTAATCAAAAACTTGGAACACGTTATATAAAATCGACTTCGCGAGCTGTTAAATAATGATTTAAATGTTTAACGGCCCAGGGGCACCCTTTCCCGTTATCCGATCGAGCTGAAACTTTACACAGATTTTTTTTTAATTATTTGGAACTATTGTGGAGGGTGCCCCGAAGAAAATTCAAAAATCGAAGATAAGAGCCACCCTAGTGTACAATTAAAAAAGAAAAATATAATTTGGAATTAATTATTGAGAACTTATATGCTAGATAGGCATAAAGTCGCCTACCTCTTGAACGTATATAGGGATCCGTAAAAAAAGTCAACAACAGTTTCAACTTTATTAGCAGACTCGCATAGTCTATTGATAATGATACCCTTACTGAAAGCTGTTCTGTGAGAATTTAGATGGAAGATGGAAAGCCTTCTCAGTATCCTATGCGGTACCTGTAGTTTGAATAGCTTCAATATCCCGGTGCAATGTATATAATTGCTTAGCACCTTATAAATGAATATTTACGGTCGAAAGCGCAAAACTCCAAAACTACTGCACCGATTTCGACGAACCCTATACCAGAAGAATCATTGTGTTAATGGGACTGCTATAGGCTATAGAATAATTGAAAAATCCACGCGCAGAGGGCGCTACACTTATTTTTAAAATTAAATATTAAATTAAATGAGAACGGAAGGTCTATTTTATATCTTAGCGAAGCACGGGTATTTTGCTAAGAGTCCTGAATAATAACCTAATGCCCGAGCGTCACGTGTTTTCCAAATGGCGAGCGATATTGGTGACCGCAGAGATCTGCCACTATATCTCCGCGCTCATTCGAGGGGCGATCCGCAAAATCGAGTTCACGTTCTCTTGGCATTTGAAACAGATCGCGCAGCCGGAGGCTGAAGCCCCCGAGAGGACGTCCGCGCAGCGGGAGAGGCCCGAAGGTGAGGATGGATCTCGGCGATCGACGGACACGATGGAATCGGCAGAGACGGGGGCGGAGCCGGAAGCCTCGGACACGCTGGTGCCACCGGCCTCCGGTCAGCGGCAAGGGCTAGCGTTCCTGGTCACGGACTCCTGGCGACTGGCGAACAAGAGCCTCGTGGTCACGGAGATGTCGTTGCCGCCCAGCCAGGAGTCGTCCAGCGACAGCGTCTTCACCGATCCCGAGGAAGTTACAGGTGCCGCGGAACCTGGGAAGAAAGACGCGCCCCCCATGGCGTCGTCGACGTCTACGGAGGAGAAGGTGTTCGTGGACGCGAAGAATCAGGGGGTCGCGTCCCCCTTGTCCCCTCTTCTGGGTGAGTGTCCATTCAGAGCGTGGTTCTCAATGAAAAATCGATGTATCCAGAGGCTTGGCTTGATCGAGCGCGGAATTGGCGAGCGAAAGCGTGAATAACCGAGGTAGACACTTGCGCGAAGCTTGATAAAGGCGGAGGGGAGAGGATGCGACTGCTTTCGAAGCATACAGGGCGTTCCAAAGTGAGTGTTCCAACTCAGAAGGAGAGGTGACTAAGTAGTATTTAATTGTAAAGGAAACTTATGAATATAGTTACGTACACGGTGTTTCGCCTGGAGAGAATTGAATTGTTAACACAAATAAACAGCCCGTATAATAATCACCCCTTCGCGCGAGCAACTTTGAAGCGTCCTGTAGTGTAAGAAACGTTCGGAGACTTCAAGGGAACCGTAGCTGTTTGCGAAGATGCTCGCGAATAGCCGACGACGATAGTACGCGCCAGATTAGCGCCAGTAATTGATAAGAGGATGCGATAAGGGTTATCGGGGGGGGGCGTGATTTCGCCACGTGTCGCACTCGTGCTTCCGCAGTCGGGCGCGTTCCGCTGCAAACGATGAAGCGCTCCCTTTCTCGCGTGCAAATTTCCTCGAGTCTCGCTAAAAGATTACGGTCCGAGCCTCCGGAAAATAGACTCGCGCTTCGCGTAGATCGCCATCGGCTCTTTCACCATCGCCTCGCGTTACCAGCGAACTAGATGGCTCGGCGATTCGCGATTATCTCGCCTCCGTCAGAGGTTAACGCGTCCATGTATGCTAATCGCGCGAGATTCGCCGCATTGCGGAGGACAGAAACGCGGCCGTCGACGAGACCGCTTGGACTCTTCGAGTCTCTGCTAGCGCGCTGATCCTCTGAACTCCAACTGTTCCGCGGCTCGAGGGTCGACCAAGGACGAAGGAGAGTGGTCACCAATGCTGGACGAAGTCCCGAATTGCATCGAAGATGAAAACGGAGTTGCATCCTCTTGCTTGCCCTCTGTCGTTAAAGATCGCACAGGTTCGCCGGTTCTTTCGATCCCAGAGGCAGTCGCGATAGGGAGAAGCGAGAGAAAATGAGTAGAGGAGGGTGCTATTGAAAGAAGACACGTTTGATCTTGCAGAGCGACGACTCGTCAACTCCCTGATCTCGGCCCTGCCTGAGCAACTCAAGTGGCGGCTGACGAAGGCGGAAACCGAGCAATTCGCGACCAGACTCATCTGCAGACTGATCTCCGATGGCCTGCTCAATTCGATCACTCTCGACAGTGTCGCTCGGAGCAAGGATGCCGGGGTAAGAGGCGCGGGAAGAATCTGGATCGCGGTTCGAGGGCTGCAATTGATGGGAGTACTTTTCAGGAAGCTCAGCCAGAGTGCAAGGCCTCGGTGTCAGTGTCTGCTAGCTTGAACTCGGAGGGAGGGTCCTGCAAGGATCGTCGGGATTCGGAGAAGGAGACGTTGAGGCGCGAGGTCGAGAGGCTTCGCGAGTTGACGAAGAATGCGGACAAGACGACCCAAGGGAAATCCACGCAGACGTCCCCTACGACCATCGTCCCCGAGGAAAGCCTTTGCTTTCCCCTTAGGGACACCTTGGAGAGGAGAAAGTCTTCGGAGGGGGCTAGTGTTCGGAATGGCAAGCTCGAGGAACAACAGCCCACGCCGGAGAGTCCGTCGACAGTGGTTGCAAGTGGCTCGAAGGATGCGAAAGGTGCGAGGAATGAGGCGTCAATGAGGACTTCGGGGTTATCGTCGCCCCCATCTGCGCCAGCTTCTCCACTGCCACCCTCAGCTTCATCCCCGCCTGCATACTCCAACGTCTCTCGCCCACCACCACCGCCTCCTCCACCTCCACCTTCTCCTTTCCTAGATCATCGCTCTCTTAACGATTCTAGTTCAGCCTGTTTACCTCAGGCTCCCCCGTTTTTCATACCACCTCCACCGCCACTACCCTCCACGTGCCCATTGCAGTCGCTTCCCTCGCCCCGGAGTATAAGTTCCTTTTCTGCGGTACCACCGCCTCCGCCTCCTCCGCTACCTCCACCACCGCTCCTGCAACCTCTGACTGGAGAAATACCTGGAGCACCACCCCCTCCGCCTCCACCTCCTCCACCTCCATCTCCAGCACCGTCGATCGGAGTAGCGAAAGGAATTCCACCTCCTCCACCTCCCCCGCAATCTCCTCTGTCAAGTTCGATACCTCCACCATTGTCGGGGTCCGTGATCGCCGGTCTGATACATCGTCCGTCTATCCCACCTCCACCACCTCCCCCAGCACCGTCGATAGGCGCGGTTCCTGGCGCGCCCGCGCCTCCGCCTCCTCCACCGCCCCCACCCACGCCATTCGGCGGAATTCCGCCTCCACCACCTCCTCTACCTCCCATGGGAAACATACTCGGAGGACCACCGCCGCCGTTAGCTGGAATGCACGGAGGCCCTCCACCGCCTCCACCTCCTCCGCCTATGGGAGTTCCTGGAGGTCCTCCGCCGGGAGTGCAAGAACCCTGCTCCCTGCCCGCGCCACCAGCTGGAGGTTGGAACCCAGCCAGCAGAGCGTGTGAGTAATAGAACAGGAAGCGTCACGTGACGCACGTGTAATGGAGATTTTCGATTGACTAGATCTTCAGATGAGATCTTCATCGTTTAGGCATGAGGAAAGAGCCCCAGTGCCCAGAGGTGCCCATGAAGCCGCTCTACTGGACGAGGATACTGGTCCCCGCGGTCCCAACCGAGCGTGGTTCCGTCGAAACGTCCGACTCTCCCGTTCAGGTGATAAAATTGTGGGGAGAAACTAGTAGCGCGGGAGTGAAAGAACACTTTGCGCCGCTTTGTTATTCACGGAGATCACGGGGATCAAGAGGGGTCTTTAGACTAACGAGAAGGTTGCTCGACCGCCAGAGACTTTTACGCGATTCTCGATTTTTCACAGGTTCCGCTGTGGCTGGAGCTGGAGGAAGAGAAAAACGTGGACATGAAAGAGTTCGCCGGCCTTTTCTCGCGGCAGGTGACCGAGAGAAAGCCGGTAAAAAAGGCGGACGAGACTTCGAGGCCTTCTAAAGTGCAGCCGGCGAAGATCCTCGACTCGAAGCGATCGAAAACGGTGGGGATCCTCGAGAAGAGCTTGCACGTGGATTTCAGCGAGGTGGAGAACGCGGTGTACAATCTGGACACGAGCGTGGTCAGCTTGGAAGCTTTGCAGCAGATATACGAAATTGTGAGGTCCACGTCATGTCCACGCTTTTGAACCAGCCTGCTCCCTTGATACGCGGTCTTCAACGATCCAATTTTCCCCAGTGGCCGACCGCGAAAGAGCTGGAGGAGATACGAGCTTTCGAGGAAGCCAGCCCAGACGTGCCCCTGGACCGACCGGAGGTCTTCCTGAAGAAGCTGGCCAGCATAAACCACTTCACCGAGAGGATAGCCTGTCTCATGTTCCAGACAGAGTCCAGCGACGCGATCTCCTCGGTCTCCTCTAAATTAACGAACCTGCGAACCACCTGCGACTTCCTCCGTAGCTCCAGCTCCCTGAAGAAGGTGATCGCGCTGATCTTAACCCTAGGTAACTACATGAACGGCGGGAACAGGACGAGAGGACAGGCCGACGGTTTCGACCTTGAAATCCTCGGCAAGCTGAGGGACGTGAAATCGAACGTGCCGGGGATCACACTGCTTCACTACGTCGTGAGAGCTAGACTGGCTCAAGAGAAGGATCACAACTTCGAGGAGCCACTGCCGTTGCCGGTGCCCGAACCGGCGGACGTCGAGGCTGCCTCGACGATCAACTTCGAGAACATCTCCAGCGAGCTTGAGAGGCTAAGAAAGGAGCTGCAAGGTGACTTGTTACATTTACTGGCTTAGACGTCTCTCCTTATGCCTCTGTTCTACGCAGCTTGCACGGAGAAGTGCGACAAAGTGGTGCGAGCAGACCCAGAGGCGTCGGGTCCATTCAAGGAGAAAATGGACGCGGTCTTCCGCGATGCCACCGCGGAACTGGCGAACGAACAGGAGGCGCTAGTCGAGGCGAGGAACAAGTTCAAAGCTGTGATGCAGTTCTATCAATACACACCTAGGGGGGCCACCCTAGACACGGCTGATCCCAATGCGTTCTTCGTCCTTTGGCTGGGTTTCTGTCAGGAGTTGAAGGTACGGTGGTTGTTCCTAAAATCACGGGCGTAGCGCTGACAGTGCCTATTCTACTTGCAGGATATTTGGAAGAAGGAGCAGCAGAGGATACGCAAGGAACGGGTGGAAGAGATGAGGAAGAAATACGAGAGCAAGACTAAGGTACAGAAGCTGAAGCTGAACGCGACGGGGCTGAAGGCGCGGCTCCAGAAGCTCTCGCGCAAGTAGTGGATTTGTTAATGTTTCTTCAACCATCGAGACGCCAGGCTTCGAGCGAGGATACAGTCTGGCCTGCCGCGGTACGGGCAGCTATTGGATCGACCGACCGATCCGTCCCTTCTTACGGCACTAATTTTGATATACAGGGTGCCCGCGGAAACACTGAACATATCACAAACACTGATATCTCCTAACGTATTGGAGATAAAAAAAAATATTTTTATGGAACTGCATGGTTCGCGGCTGAAAATCAGTAAATTTCCAAGGGCAATATCTAAAAAATCAGTGGAAATAAGGTGTATACATTATAGGTCATTGAATTTGTCTTGGAACACACTACCAAGTAATCTCTAAAAAAAAATAGTTCCATTTAAAAAACCGAACCTGACCATCGTAACTTTTATCATCGTAAATTTACCCCTTCGAACCATGCAATTCCATATAAATATTTTCTTTTTATCTCCAATACGCTGTTCAGTGTTCCCGCGGACAACCTGTAGAATAACGATTCTATCGCGTAGACACTGCGTACTGTGTTGATCGGTGAATCTGTTACATTGTACATAGGCTCGTTAAGTTTGCACGCATAATTTGTATATACGATGTTTTCGCGGTCGAGAGAATTCGATGATTAATAAACGATACTTTTTACACGCCTGTCTTCTCACTTCCCTCGCGGAGATAGGAATATGGTAATCGTGACCTTTTGGTGTCAAATGCGTGTGCGTTTGCGTATATTTCTTTCTCCACTGCAATTGGTTAGCGACGATACAGAACCTTCAAGTAAAGCGACAAAACAGGGATTAACATTTAAGAATAGTTAATAGATTAATCGCATCATCGTACGAGCCGTGCTATCGCGAGTTAATCGCATCTAGAACGTAAAACTGAAAGAAAGAAGAAAACGCTCCCGGAGGATTGCTTTCCCGCTGGGGCAAATAGACTCGGTCCGGTGCGAGCCCGCCGTGGTCGAGCGGGCGTTTCGTTTTCGAGACAGAACGCGCAAAACTCCGTTCTCACGCGGCCCCCTTCTCGCTGCTCAATTCATCCGTGCCCCGGTTCGCTTACGGCAGGCAGGTACGATTCGCGCGGAAGCGGCACGGCGATTAGACTTTTAAGGCAATCGTTGCGTGTAGCGTATAACTCGTGTCTTTCTAGGAAACTGTCTTATTCGCGGAGTGGTTCCCGATCGCGACACCGAGCAGGAGAATCGAGCAATATATACATCGTGCTTTCCCAATCATTTCTTTCTTCCTCTCTCCACACCCTCAAGAAAACGGTAACAAAATCGCCACGTCCCTTGCTGTTCGCCGTTCCCCATCCCTCCGGCACTCTCTCCGTCCACAAAGAAAGACCAAAAAAGGGAGATAGAGAGAGAGACAAAGAGAATACGTAGAAGGGAGCGGAAACAACGAAACGCAGATCGATCGGAAAGAGATGAGCGTATCGCCGAATGTCCCCCTTGTTTTTCGTCGAGGGATGGGAAAACGTTACTCGTGTGTGTGTGTGTGTGTGTGTTCGTGTGTTACGGCTGGTAAAAACCTAGTCCTATCGGATAACGTAAAATTACATTACATTAATATATATTTATATATAATAAATCGTTATCACTATTCTCTGTCGGTAAAGAAACTTATTTACGAAAAAAGAGTTAATCGATGCGCCGGAAATGGGGCACGGAACGGAGACGCGCCGACCCCCCCTTTTACGTAGGCGTCGTCCGCGACGCCACGTTACGTACAAACTGCGCTGCGCCGCGTCGCCGTTCTCCGACAATTCGTCTCTTTGGATCGCGCCTCGCGTCCATTATCGCGCTCTCTGTGCATCATTTTTACAAAATTGTTCGATAATAAATGTTAAGCTCTTTCACACTCGGTCCTAGACGCGCCCGAGAAGGGTGGACGCCCAACGCTCCATCCCACCGTAATCGAACACGAGATTGAAAAGCAAAGTAACAACAGGCGGGCGTACACTTGCCTCCCTCCCGGGGGCGTCCTCGCGGGTATTCGTTATTACACGTAATCATTAGACTATCCTAAGCGTTGCGGTCGACGAGAAAAAAAAATCCCCCCCCCCCCTTCCCACCCACTTTCCCCTGTATAAAGAAGCCGACGATCCTCCATCGTCGACGATCACTGTTTCGAGAATAAGTTTGGCCTTTCGTTAGAAGTGACTATAAGCGACGCTCGGCTACTACAATCGGAACGGCGCCCGCTGGTCGATCGGCGTTGGCTTCCCTTTCCGGTGCGTGGTCGGCGTGGTCGACACGGACGTGTCCGAGGCGCCCGACGGCTTCCTGGACAGCTTCAGGGATGGCGGCAGTGGCGTGCTCGATCCGCTGGACGGTGTCCTCGTTCTAGGGAAGCATCAAGATTAGCGTCGCACTCTGCACCGGAGCCCGCCGGTGGCGTTAATCGGTTGTTAATCGCGATCCCGTCGAACGATCCTGTCACGCGTTCGAGATACGCTACCTGGTCGGCTTGGAGCGTATCTAGCACGGGGATCTTGAAAACTGGGTAATTGCGTGGCCGGTTATAGCGAGGGCGAAGGATTCTGCTGGTAATAAATATCCTTCGATTCAGCCGCGAGGAGAACGGTACCTTTTGGCTGCACACAAAGCAGCAGAAGCTGCCTTGGGCAGCCAGGATCCTTTGCCCTTTACTAGAACGCAACCGGGTAGACCGTATTACCCTATATACACAAGTACTACACCCGTTAATTGCACACTCGGGTGCCGAGTCCGCCCGTCCGGGTTCTTTCGGCACGGTTTCACAAGCGACAAACCACAGTAAACCGAGTCGGACCGAAACGATGATTACCTAGCTTGCTTAACGGCCGACGAGGTGTTAGTTGCTGAATTTGTACACATCGAGCTGCTCCTAGCGTTAGAAAACAGACACGACAGTGGGTTAGTCAGTACGTCACAAGCGGTGCGGTGTTAACGGCCGTTAAATAGAGCGAAAACAGCAAACCAAACTCCGCGGTGAAAGGTACCGTCGAATGCAAACGCTCTGGCGAAGTTAGGCTGGGCGAGTAACGAGATGGAAAGCAAGCCGATTGGAAGCTACCGATCTAAGATGATCGAGCGGGTGCATTCGTCGAAGGTGACAGAGCAAGGGAAAGCAAAGAAACGGTCCACCATTCGCTGGACGAATGGTTTGGTAAGCGCACATGAACGGGAACAAAAGAGATACTTGTGCGGCATGCATGTAAAACGCACTCTGTACACGAGGTGCCGAGAGAAACAGAAAAAGCGAGTTGTATCGTTAAGAGCAGAGGAAACAGTTCAGCCATACCCGGTAGAATCGGTAGAAACCGTCGAGTGGTTGCTTTGCGTGGAATGAGTGGAAATATTGCTGGTCGTCGATTGCGGGGATTTTATATCCGAGCCCACGTACACGGGGATCCTCGAGCGGCTAAACCATCACCATCGAATCATCAGTTTATTCTCACCGAGCCACTCGCAATTGTCGTTGAAACTAAAGCTCGAATGTAACTGAACCGAACGGTGAACCCAATAGCAAAACCCGAGGAGGACGAAAAGTAAGAAAAGAGAAACAAAAGGGAGGACGAATGTAATTAAACGAACCACCACCACCACTGCCGCGAGCATTGCTTTTCAGTAGGCGCATGAATTTCGAATGAGTGATTAGCTTCGAGTTATTCGAGCCACCGGCCACCAATGGTTACTTCAGAATCGCCCCAACGACAGTACGATGAAAGAGATTAAAGCTTTAAAGCCAGTCGCCATTTCGTCGACTCCGATAATCGTTAATCTGGGTTTACCTGATCGGTGTGCCGACACCAGTCAGGGTTGGAATGCTCGAAGCTCTATGGATTGTGCCAAACCTAAAAAAATGTTATTAACCAGATACACGTTAATGGTCGTTAACTGACACGTGAGCACCTAGTGCGTTAATAATGCGTGAGACGGGGGTGGGTCGTCCTAAATCGTGTCGTTCTTTCGCGACGATAAAAAAGAAAAGGATAGAGATAGACAGAGAGGTAGAGAGAGAGAGAGAGAGAGAGAGAGAGAAAGAGAGAGAGAAAAATAATAAAAGGAAACAAAAACGGTAAGGTAGAAAATGCCTGCGGGGAGGTAAACTTATGAGCATCGTACATCGTGCACACAGAGGACACGTCGAGTAAAAGATTCATTCCTAAGATATTTCGTGGGGCCAGATGCGGATACGTACACGTTCCTCGTTAATCTATAATCACCGGATGTACTCTCTGAGATGCGACAAAAATCATCAAGATCTATGTACTTGGCAAGATGCGAGTTAGTCTGTTCTTGTAATCTCTATGCGACCTCCGTCCGAATCTTTCTTGCGGTATGTTTTATCGAGTGAACACAAACGGTGGAGGAATGACGGACGCGTGTACGAACCTCGATGGAACGCCGCTAGCTGGGCTAACCAGGCCGGTGGGCGTCCTGGGTCGTGAACTCGAGCCGTTCACCGGCGTTCCCAGCCTCTTTCCTGACACGCTGTTGTGCCTGCTCGAGGTCGGTGTGTTTCCTGTCGTGCTGACTGTCGTTCTGCGCGGAATACGGCTCAGGTTGGTCGAGTCGTCTGCAAATGAAAGGGAGGTCAGTCCAGAGTGTAGAAGTCTTCGCTAGGTAATTCTTCTTTACGGCGGTGCATTGTCACTTAACATTCAGGGGGACTCAAAAGTGACGTCACAGGTTTCAGAAGAGTATCGTACACTTTAAGAATAAAGGAGGACCGCTGCTAAACTTTGCTAGCTCAACTCTTTCGCTGTGGTATTCGAGTATAGTCGAACTATAGTTCTCCGAAGCCATAACTTGAAAATTAAACGTTTTTTTATTCGTCTATAATTGACACTTTCCAAGAATCATCCGGTAATTTAAATACGCAGCGAAAGGGTTAAAGAGCAGCTGCGCGAGGAGATGAGAAAACGCAAGTAGTACAGGTCAACGATAAGTGACACTTGCCAGTGCTGTCGAGCGACTGCGTGGAACCGTAGCGACTGGGTGGTTTGCTGCCTTGTCTGGAGGCAGGCCTGCTTCCTGGTCTGCTGGTTGGTCTGGACGTCGGTCTCGACGCTGGTCTACTCGATGGCCGACTACCTCCTGCGATTAAAACACGCGTTAATAAAGTACTTGGCGACTAAGGGGTTATGCGTAGTCAGCTGGCGAAAAGGAACGCGATTTTCGGGAATTTTTTCGAAAATAAATATACAGTAGATATTCCACAAAAAATTCCAGAAAATCGTGTTCTTTCTCGCCAGCTGACTAGGCGCAACCCCTTAAGGGGGGTCACTCAAGTGAAAATGAACTACCAGTTATTTTACAGATAAAAATTTGAAAATATGCATATCCATATGATTTTTTACGCTGAAATAAATTATGTAAGAGTTAATATAGTGACAATTTTTTTTTTTTCAAAATTTAAAAATAAAATTTCAAAAAAATTATTCGATTGTAAAATCCATACCCTTATTTCTGTAGAATTGTATACAAAGACTGCAAAAAAAATTTCAGCTCGAAAACTTCATTTTTGTCCGAATTATATAGTTTTTATGTTTTGGGGTAGTAACTAAAACATAAAAACTTTATAATTCGGACAAAAATGAAGTTTTCGAGCTGAAATTTTTTTTGCAGTCTTTGTATACAATACTACAGAGATAAGGGTATGGATTTTAAAATCGAATAATTTTTTCGAAATTTTTTTTTTTAAATGTTTGAAAAAAAAATGTTACTGTATTAATTCTTACATAATTCATTTCAGTGTAAAAAATAATATGGAAATACATATTTTCAAATTTTTATCTGTAAAATAACTGGTAGTTCATTTTCACTTGAGTGACCCCCCTTAAGGGGGGAGCCTGGTGTAGCGGATCGAAGAAATCGATTTTTTTTTTTGCATAAACCAATAGTTGAGCATCACGATAATATGTTCCCAAAGCCGCAAAACGAAATTCGAAAAATTAAAGCGGATACAGCCGGTTTTGCTACGGAGCGCCAGCCCATACAGCACACTTGGTTGCTGAAACGTTGCAGAAACTTTGCTGAAAAGTTGCAGTTACGTTTCGGTGTAATGTTGCACAGGGGCGGACATAGGAAGATTTCTGCAACATTTCAGCAATGTTGCGGTGCAATATTACCCTGCAACGTTTCTGAGATTTTACAGCAACTTTTCTGCAACTTTTCTGAGATTTTACAGCAACTTTTCTGCAACGTTTCTGAGATTTTTTAATAAATTTTTTTTTTATCTTCCTTAATCTGATAATACAATATCCTGAAAATTTCAGAAAGATCGATTAAATACTTTCTTTAAAAAAAACTTCCGAAAAATGCCTCGACTTCCAGCTAGTTACACCAGGCTCCCCCCCTTAAGGGGCGCTGAGCTTAGAAACCTTAGCGATCCGATATCTCGCGGTGGGAATTACCTGGCGTAATGCCGCTTCTGTAGGGGGTGCTGGTCTTCCTGGCGGAGCCAATCCTGAAGGAGCTCTCGTTGTCGCTCAGGCTGTCCGGCGTCCCGGCGCTCAGCGAGGAGCGCGAGGCTCTCGTCTGCCCCATGGGAACGCTTCGCGCGCTGCGTTCCCTCACCTACGCGACAGAAATCTCAGCTGGAGTAGGCGAAACGAAGGGGGTCGGAGCAGAGAAGATGCGTGGTCTACCGTGTAGAGACAGATAGGCGAACAAACAGACAGACAAACAGCGGGAGTTCGTTCGAATGGTCGACGCGCTAATGGGGCGCGTCGATGCTGTTAGTTACAGCGATACGCGTCGAATCGCCGGCCGGGTGGAAGCGAATTTATACAGAGAGACGTTCTCGTCTCTTTCGTGAAATTTTTGAAGATTCCCATTGGCCAAGAGGCCCGCTCGACGGTATCGCGCAACAACATTGCTTCGCGATGCTGCTCGGTCGTTCGTTTACAACCTTTCAACGCCACCGATGCGAACCAGAGACCGATCGATCGATCGAAGGAAACAACGCGAGAGAAAATAAAAAAAATAACAACCAGAGAGAGAGAGAGAGAGAGAAAGAGAGAGAGCGTGAGAAACCACCGTAGTAGACAGATTTACGTCTAGGAAAAAAAAACGAAAGAAATATCCATGCAAACTTACCAGAGGAAGTTGGGAGAGATAGAGTAGCTTATGGTGATTCGAAGTGTCTCCGATCAACGCCACTATGCACGCACCAATACAGCAATACAGGAGAGATCGTTATGCATAATAATCGATACCAGTAGTAACACCGTAAACGCGTCACGCGACTCGCGCTGGATCTCGCGGGGGTATCGGCCGATATCGTGTGTCCGGGACATGCTCGACACCCTCTACTGTCTCACTAGCACGCCCGAGCGATCTTGCCGCCCGCGGATCTCTCGAGGGCGTCGATTGTTCTACGTGGGAGGAGGGAGATCGTACAGAGGCATCCAAATTGAAATCAGGCCGACCCAGGGTCGAAACGAAACAGAGTAAACCGCAAGACTGCCGCGGGTTCGAACTGAAAACGAGGTGGCTGCTAAAACTACCCGATACGAGGGGGCGCGATGCATGCGTCGTTAAAAATTACCAATCGATAGAGGACTCGCGAGCCGATGCACCTGAGTCGTGATAAAATGAAGGTCGGTGATCGAGCCAAGCTACCAGCTCTACCGCATGCACGATCACTCGATCAAAAAGCTGTATATGCAGCGCGTCGACTTGGGGGTGGTGTGTTCCTCGTTACGCGCGTGTATCGCGAGAATCGAGCGCAGACGAAGATCGCCGTGGCGGGTAGCTGAGGGCAACGGCAGCGGCAGCAGCAGCGCAGAAATCAAAACTGAAAGGTGGAGGCTCGGTATCGCAAGGATCGCGATACGATCGCGCGCTCCATCGGTCGCCCAACGATGGCCGTGTAGCGTAAAGCGCACTCGAGTGGCAACAAAGGAACATCAAACTCAATAGGGGATGGAAAACCAAACTGAAAACTGAAAACTGAAAAGACAGAAACGCAAGAGAATGCAAGAGAGGAGAGAAGAAGAAAAAAAAAACTATAAATAAAAGGAGACAGATCATCGGGGGTACACCACCGTGTGTCACAACCAACGACAGCAGAACTTAGAGAACAAGTAGACTTTAGTTTCTTATTTACCCAATGATAAGAGGGGGCGTGCATGTGGAGGGGATACGAGCACGGGAGGTCCTCCTTTTGCCTCAAACTCTCAAATATCGGCGTCAGCTGGCTCATAAACTCCTCCGCTACACCACAAACGAAAAGTTTAGGAATGCCGCCACTGTCCCACGCGTGGGCGGACCGTCGGTCGCTCGCCTTCGTCCGTCGCCGCGGCGGACGCCTGGAGCCTTCGACCGATTCACCCGCGAAAACAGATCCACCGGGCACGGGAGCCCTCGTTGAGATCCTTCGGTCGAAGCCTCCACCGTTCGCTCCCTCGCGACGGACAATCCGAGCGTCGCGATCCCGACGTCGACGTCGGATCGCGGCATTGCGGGAACAGAGAGAAATAGAAAAGACAGTAGAGATAGATAGATAGATAGATAGACAGACAGATAGACAGAATCTCGTGAAATCGCATCTCCTGAGGTGAGGCACTATTCCCTCTCGACGAGCCAGGGGGCTCGGTTCGCAGCGCGACCTTCGATTATATCCCGGTGTATCGAGCACGCAGATATCAGCGTGGCTGGGTTCGAGTGGGGCCAAGGACTCGGGGCGGGTTGGACCTGGCTGAAAACTGAAAGGGAGCTTGGAGCGGTCGGAGAAAAGGGTTCTGAGACTTAAGCGGCTACCTCGAGGTGCGTGGGTGGCTCTAGGGTAGCTCTAGGTGCGACGATTGCTACCGTCCTTCAAGCTGACATGCTCGCATGCGAGGATAGAGAGAAGAGAAGATTCGATTAACCTGCTATCCTCTCAACAGTGGTACTTACCAGCAAACAGAGCACTCGTACAAACGACATCGACGGGCTTTGGTAACACCAGAGAGAGAAAAGGGAGGACGGGGCAAGCCAAGACAGTTTCGATAGAACAGAGATGGGGGTGGATGGTGGGATCTACGTGCGGCGTTGCGATCGAGAACCAAGGAAACCTCCGCCGGAGCGTCGGTGGAACGTCGATCTGGCGTTTCAGGGCTGAACGGATCAACGAACGATCCAGCGATCCAGTTTGCATCGTGTCTGGTCTCATCCGTCGAACGAGGGGCGGGGGACAGGCTCGAATCGAACGCGCGACTCGATGTAGAGGTACAGACAGAGTGATAAACGAGTAGTTGAGGCCCGTGGATGGATCGTGATCGCGGGGGTGGCCGCGAGTGGCGGTAGACGTGGCTCGTCTCGGGGCACAGGCGGTCACGGTCCATCGACGGCGAGGAGAGAATGGTGACGTTACCTTGGTGATGGGTCCGGCGTTCGCGGACGAGATTTGCGCACGCTGCAGCGTCGAGGTCGGGCTCGGCTTCGATCTGAACGCCGTCATTGTCTGGCTGACGCCGTCCGCCAATATGAATTGCTCTCGCAGCTCGATATTCGTTCTTCCCTTGGCTACAGAGTGTGTTGCGTGCACGCAAGTTAGAAGGAAGCCGTTACAGGACACGTATGCCGGGATTTAAGAAGGGGGTGTTTACGAAGTACAGTACGAGAATGAGTATTTTTGTACAGAGAGGCAGAGAGATAGACAGAGCACAGAGAGAGATACAGAGGGAGAGTGAAACAGAGAGCGGATAATTAACGGGCAGCCGACAGGTGGAGTCGCGTTTGTTTATTTAATTGTTCCACCGATCCCATTGCAGGACGGTACAAATCAGAGCGATCGCAGGGTGGAGAGTAAGTGAAGCGACGAGAGTCATGCCGCGTTGTAAACAGCGGGGAGTCGATGGTTTTCGAAAATGATCCACGCGGATGCGCAGAGAGGAGAGAGTCAGAGCAGAGAGATAGTAAGTAGAGTGTGTAGAGGTACATAGGCGACAGTAGCGACAGTAAGTTAGAGCGATGCCAGCGGCGTACACGGTATGTATGTGTGCGAGTGTACAGTGGTAACAACAAAAAAAAAAGAAAAGAAATACAGTGTATTATAGAAGAGTAGAGTGGACGGATTTAGCGTCCCTCGCGACGGAAGTCGAGGAACCGCTTTGATTTGTAAAGAGATCGCGGAGGTTGTCTTATCGCAACGATAAAGGCGTAGAGTTCCCGTTAATTACGCTTCAGCGGCACGGGGAGACGGCATGCGATGGACGTCGACGTCGAGAGTCACTGTGATCTAGACATTCAATTGAAATCAAAGCTGCTGGTCTGTACGCGTGATAAATTAGAGTCCCAATAGACCGGGAGCCAGTGAACATTTTACCTACGTCATTTTTAAATGGAAATAATTCTTATTTTATGAAATCATATATACAGACGATAATGGAAACCATCGTCTGGCGGCCGGGCGTTAGAACAACGACGCGTGGGCGGACGTCGAAAGTGCAAAAAAAAAACAGTAAAATTACGTCATTTTTTAATGGCTGATTTTTTGTGTGGCAATTAATAACATAATGGTAAGTTATAAAAAAATGTTGACAGACGTTTTTATTAGAACTTAAGGGGCGCCAGACGGTCATAAATTTGCATTTTTACAATGATCATTTACGTCATAGATAAATGGCTGTTTCTTTTTTTAAACTTTAATTTAGAACCCCTTTAACACTAATATACAATTGCCAGACGAAAATCACGGAACTAACACCTTGCCAGACGTGAGCAAAGTCTCGGCCGGCGCGCACATCGACATCTCGGCGCTACGCTTAATCCATTACTGTAATACTTCCTCAACAATTATATACGTTTTCCAGACGTATATATCGAAACTAACATTTTATCAAACAGCTGCAATGTTAAATGTACATACCTTTTCGCTGTTGGCGTGGGGGAGCTATTTCACGTGAAAACGGATAGGTGAAAAATTTAGTTTCACCGATTCTCTTCAAAATTACAGCATTTGTCGATAACCTTGCAAAAACAAAGCATACTGAATTTTAAAGGCCTATGTCAAATAGTTTTCGAAATATTTAATGTTAAAGTTTTAAAAATTGAAACATAATCGGCTGACGCGTCATCAGTTAAACTGTAATATCTCGGTCATTTTTAAAGATAATGCCTCCGTCTTGGGCTCATTTTAAAGCTGAAGGAATGCTGAGAATATCTGCTCACCATATAAAAGATTAGCAATAGTGAGCAGATATTCCTATTATTTTTCTCGAGAATACTACGCTAGGCGATTGTTTTGAAAACGCGTGCGTGCGGACTGACCACGGGATCCGTGCAGTTCCAAGCGGTGTGCACTGTCGTAAGTTTTCTTTTTTTGTTGACTGTTCCCAATATCTCTCCACTTTTTTGAAAAAACGCATTTATTAGCTGAAGGCTCAACGAATCGAATGGTATTTTTTTCAAGCTGGATCGTGGGTGGGAACGACGTCAAATCGCGATTTGAAACTTTGACATCGATTATTGTTAAGTTTATTAACAAGAAACAAAATATTCTATATACGGGTTGAGAAAGCATTTCTTCAGCTTTAAAATGAGCCCAAGACGGAGGCATTATCTTTAAAAATGACCGAGATATTACAGTTTAGCTGATGACGCGTCACGCGATTATGTTTCAATTTTTAAAAACTTTAACATTAAATATTTCGAAAACTATTTGACATAGGCCTTTAAAATTCAGTATGCTTTGTTTTTGCAAGGTTATCGACAAATGCTGTAATTTTGAAGAGAATCGGTGAAACTAAAATTTCACCTATCCGTTTTGACGTGGAATAGGTCCCCCACGCCAACAGCGAAAAGGTATGTACATTTAACATTGCAGCTGTTTCATAAAATGTTAGTTTCGATTAGGGCTCTAACGAATATTCGAATAATCTAAGTATTCGAATATTCGAATATTCGAATACCACAGAATTCGATTAATTTCTTCGAATATTCGAACTTCGACTTCGAATATTCGAACTTCGAACTTCGAACCTTCGAACCTTCGAATATTCGGATCTTTCGAAGTTATGATTGCACCGAATACCAATCTGAACATGAGATATTATTCACAGTTAATCGTGAAATTCTTTTCATATTGGCCTTTACAATTATTTGTTTCTCAATCGATAAATTTTTAACTTTATTAACTTTGGTAAATTTATACATTTTGAAACGAAAACAACCATCAGTTATTAGTATTATTTTTATAATAATGAGTGGACAACCCCGACGGAATCGGCCAAGGGTCCTCTCCTCTAGGCCCACCCGTGTCCCATCATAAGCGGATGACAAACAGTATAAGGTTCATAGAACCAATGATTAATAAAATTCCAAATTTATCGTTTGAAAAACAAATAATTGTAAAGGCCAATATGAAAAGAATTTCACGATAAACTGTGAACAAATATTTCATGTTCAGATTCCTATTCGGTACAATCAGAAATTCGATTGAGCAGAATATTCGAACGTTCGAATGTTCGAATGTTCGAATATTCGAAGAAATTATTCGTATTCGAAATTATTTGAATTATTCGAATATTCGAATAGTCGAATAATTACAGCTCTAGTTTCGATATATACGTCTGGAAAACGTATATAATTGTTGAGGAAGAATTACAGTAATGGATTAAGCGTAGCGTCGAGGTGTCGATGTGCGCGCCGGCCGAGACTTTGCTCACGTCTGGCAAGGTGTTAGTTCCGCGATTTTCGTCTGGCAATTGTATATTAGTGTTAAAGGGGTTCTAAATTAAAGTTTAAAAAAAGAAACAGCCATTTATCTATGACGTAAATGATCATTGTAAAAATGCAACTTTATGACCGTCTGGCACCCCTTAAGTTCTAATAAAAACGTCTGGCAACATTTTTTTATAACTTACCATTATGTTATTAATTACCACACAAAAAATCAGCCATTAAAAAATGACGTAATTTTACTGTTTTTTTTTTCCACTTTCAACGTCCGCCCACGCGTCGTAGTTCTAACGCCCGGCCGCCAGACGATGGTTTCCGTTATCGTCTGTATATATGATTTCATAAAATAAGAATTATTTCCATTTAAAAATGACGTAGGTAAAATGTTCACTGGCTCTCGGTCTACAAGGGGGTGATGCGAGTAGAGGCGGTTGACTCTCGACGACGACGAGGAAACAGGGTAGTAACGCGTGGTTTCGACAAAGGGTGCCACCGAGTAGACAGGACGACGTCCAGGAGACGGAGCTCGTGTCGTTCCGGCGAATAATGAAAGGTAAGATGATCAGAGTGGGTGAGAACGACGGTGCTAATTGACGTAGAGAACGCGAGCACGGTTGTTTGTTACAGGGTAACTCGAGATTGCATGCCACTTTAATATATACACACACACACACACGCGCGCGCACACACAGACGCGAGAGTTCTGCACGATGAAGACACGCGGGGCGAGGAAGCAGTGACGTATGTAACACGAACAAATATACGTATCATGCAGGACATACGAATAACGCAGACTTCGTGGCCAGTGCGATCTTGTGATTGCATTTTGTCGAGACTGCTGTGGCAAATGATGCTTATCGAGGTTTCTGGACGGGACCGTGGGGTCAATGATCCATGAAGACGTACGAGCCACGAATCGCGATTAATCCCATATAAAAAGATTCTCACCGAGCGGACACCAACCCTCATGTTGTTCCGGTTTGTTAGGGTCCGGTATCGGCATTAGAAAAACTTGACGAGTTAATCACGATTTGAGGGGTTTAGTTGGTCCGTTACTTTCCACTATTATTAGTGTTGTAAGTTAAACGAAGGCATGCAGATATTCCATGAACTCGATGCGCAATTAAAACACGTACACGTGAGATGAGATACGTCGGATAGGTACGACGGCAAACTAGTGCGCAAGTAAAACGAGATGTATCTGAATGATGACAGGGCGAAACGGGGAGGATGTTGGTTACTGGAGGGCGGGAGGATGTTGGCAGAGGGTCGGGCGACGTTAGTGGACTAATGAGAAGCGATACGAGTCTCCTAAAGTACCAAGATACTCTATTTACTATGATGATCGAACGAACGATCGCGTTCCACGGGCTGCGATGCAAGCGGAGTTTGATACAAGAGGTGATAGCTCAAGTTGCAATCGCAGAAATACCTCGAATAATTAGAGGACGTCCCAATTAAGTGGAATTACACTATAGAAGCTCAGAAAGGATACAAAAAACTTCACGATATCTTTCATCCTCTAATGGCTCCAATGAGCTGATCGAAATCGAGACCTCGATGGCGAGTTACTCGTGGAACGCCACCGTTCGTTCGTAATTAGTGAGAAAGCCCAAACGAGACCTAGCAAGTACGCAGGTAGAGGTACACGCGAAGCGGAGGCGAGTGCAACGGGGGCACGCTTCCGTCTTCAGCTTTTGTACGGCACCCGGTGTTAAGACGTGGTCGTCCAAGGTTAATGATATTAGTCACGCTCTCACATATAATCGTACCTCAGGAGCTGAGATCGTACACGTGCGTAAAAATGCACCAAACGAGGGTAAAATGCGACGCATGAAAATGAATCGTTCGCGTTAGTGTTCGTCACGGCGAATGAATCTGTTTAGTACTGGCGGAGAGATGGGTCGCGTCTGTTACGAGCGCTCGCGACGTTCCCGAGGCAGCGGGCAACGATCGCGAGCCGGAGCTTAGTACCGATGGGGCAAACGCAAACGACACAACTCAACGAAACGTAAAAAAAAAGCACGTTAGTGAACGGATACTGAAAGAACAAACGGTCAATACAAGCCCACACGCGCCGCTATACGGTAACAGAAAGATAAACGCGTTTAGCTGCCTCTTTGGATGGGAGAGAGGAGAAGGGACAGTGTGAAATATCGTATATCGAGAACCGTGTGGAACGGAACAGTCGAAGGAGGCTTGAAAGAACCGCGAGGAGTCGTTCATTGGCTCCGATAGATTCGTAGTCGTACTTAAACATCTAATCCCGATTTTCATCGATTCCGACGGAATATACTCGGCGGTAACGGAGTATAGAGAGAAAGAGAGACAGAGAGCAGATGGGAGAAATACTCACCGCGGCAAGGGTCATTTTTTAATAGAAATTCGTCCAAGGCTACCCATCCGCCACCCACTCGCACCATCACGGTGGATCGTAGGATTCGGACCAATCGCAGCTTCTGGCTGTCACCGAACTGTAAAACAAGAGCGATTAACACTGTGCGCCGTGACAGTTGGATTTCTTTGTTCCAAGGATCCCCGCTCACCCTGTACTTTCCCTCGCCGACCTGGAACACCCTGAACTTCTGTCGACAGGTGCAGAGCATCACCAGCCGTTTGACTTCGTCGTGGATCTTGTCCGTGTCGTTGTAGGTCCTTCGCTCCTCCCAGTCCGGTCTCAGCGCCGCGATGAACTCTTTCCAGTCGATCAGCCCCTCGCCGTGGCGGTCGAACAGGTCTGCGACTGCTCCCATTTCTAGTCTCGAGGTCTCGAACTCTGCAAACCACAGGGCGAGTTAAAGGAGGTCGGTTATGGAATAAATGCACGATAAGGAAGGAGGACTGACTGGTGTTCATGATTCCTTGGATGAAGTCCTCGCGCGGTATGAGGCCGTCGTTGTTCTTGTCCATCTTCCTGAAGAGGTCCGTTAGCCTGGACTTCTTGTGGTTCATGAACTTGAGGAACTGAAAACAGAGCAGTGGCGTTCGTCAGTTTCGGATTTCGAAGAAAGATTCCTCTTTATATGCTTACCCTCTTACGCCAATCCTCCCAGCTGAAGTTCGCGACGCGGTCCAGCTCCTGGATGTAATTATACTTGTCCTGAAGTCTGCGCTGCCGTTCCCAGGCCAGCATCCAAACATGCCTCCATCTGTCCCACAGCAGTTTCACCCTCGGACTGCGGAACTCCGGTTCTGCGCCCTTGCTGTGGACGAGAAAGGAAAACGTCACTTCCGTTCCCCACCAATGTTCATCTATCACGTGTAACCAAAGCATGAGAAGCAAAGAAAGCGAATGGACGATGGAAAAGAATCCTGTAACCACCTTAATGAACCGCGAAACTATAATCACTCTCTTGAAAACTAGAAATGAAAGGGGAACAAGTATAAAGAGGAATAAAGAATAAACACACAGTGGAGGCAAGAGAATCGTTCAGCTAAGGGACTCGAACAAACACAAACGCGATTGAACTGCACAGAAATCAGAAGACACTTCGGAAGATGTTAGGGTGAAAAGCAGAGCATGGGCGAGCAGAGAATCCAAGTAAGGGTGGGTGTGACGAACCTTCCTTTGGGTGGGAACCGTGGGCCGATGTGCGGCAACGAGTCTGGCGTTCTGTCACGACCTGGGCTGGCTCGGCTAAACAGGAACATGCGTCACATCACTCGACACTTCTACCGGATAAACACGCGCCACCGGAAATCGAGCCATGGTGCAGCGACCGCCGTGTCCCAACTGGCGGCCGCCCCCGCGGCTAACCCATACGAGCGAGTGGGGGAGAAAGGAAGGAATAGGAGAACAGGCCTACGCGCGAGCTACGTTCAACTTGTAATTTACGGATGATGTTCGGCTATTTTTATATTATTAGGCCTATTCTCGGTGTATGTGCAAAGGGTGCTTCGCTGACTCCTTTATAAAGTTCTTACTGAATTTGTAATGTTGATGTCAACTTGAATACCTTTTACTTGAAACAATTTTCATGATAATGCATACACATGTTTCAACTATGGCATTATGACTTCCATCTTGCTACAAGTATTAATCTGTGCGTTATTTGGAGAACTGTTTCGTGTACAAGTTGCTTAGATGAATAAAGGCTTTAGAAAGCATTTAAGATACCCTAAAAAATCTCTTTACATGATAAAGTATGAAATAGAGTCATCAAGAAACACCCTGTACAGTGTACGCCACGGATGCACGCCAAGTGTCCTTAAAAATCCGAACTCAAGGTAATATTACTCTACCATGCTGCCTACGATGCGCATACACCTTCGAAACGCTACTCCAAAACGACCATCGACCTCGATGGAGCCTTTGAATCGACAGACCCGTCTCGTTCGACAACGCACCTTGCCAAATTGTTCCACTTGTCCTCGTAGACGTCAGTCATCAACAGTTATCGCAATCTTATCTCACGCAGAGTTTAAAAAAAAAATTGAAATACAGAACCAGACATGCACGGGCAAAAGTGTGACCCCTCAAACGTCCAAACAGCTCACGCAATTCGCAAACGAAAACAAACGGCGGAAAGAGAATGCACGGTGTCGTTGGACCGTGTACCGAGTTTCGAGAAGCAGATACAAGCGAGTATGAGTTCTTTAACGACTTCGTCTACCTCGAAGGTGCGATGACTCTCTCGACGAGCGCGATCCTTGGCGATCCTCCGCGATTCTCGCGAGTTCTTGCTAAAAGACAAGTGGGGGGACGGGAGGGTGGACAAAAGAAAGCAGAGAAGAATGTGAACGTACGTCGGCGCGGGTGACTTAGCCTTCGATATCTTCTTGGTGTCCTTCACTGGCTTGATCTGCCTAGCCTTGCAGACACGATCGACTTCGTTCTGTCTGCGGCTGGTGTTCTCCATGAATTCCCTGTGATCGGCGATCAGCATCTCCAGAGTCGGCTTGTCGTCTGGCAGAGGTTCCGCTTCGAGGGCGTTCAGAGTGTTCTCCAGGCCCTCCAGCCAGGAGAGCAGCTCCTCTAAGAGGTTGTCGAGGTCCTGGGGGTGGATCGAATGATAGGTAAGATCTGTTGGTGTCTGGCTTAAGGGGTTACGTCACCCTGAGACGCTCGAAACTAGACGAATTTTTTTACGTAACCCCTTAAGAGTGAATAGTGTGAATGGGACTCTAATGTCCTAGACCTACCTGAAGTCCTCGCATATGGTTCTCCAGCCTCTGGTTCCTCTGTTGAGCCCAAGTGGCGACCTCCTCCCATCTGGATTGAATGATCGTGATCCAATGTTTGATAACTAGAGCTCCGTCCGGATGGGCTTTCGCGAGAATCGTTTGTGCTAGCTGCAAAGTCTGATCCTTCTCGACCTCCTTGGTGCGCAGCTCGCGTAAGAACTTCTCGTGCTCCATCAATTGATTCCTGCTCTCCTGCTCGTCTTCGGGCAACTGTCCAGCGAACCTCAGCTTCATCTCGGCGTCGCTCAGCCACTCGAGGAGCATGTGAACCGCCTTGTGCAGCCGTTCAGCCTCTCTGAGGGCATCCTCGAGGCGTTCAGTCTTGTCCGAGGACAGTTGCGATACCGTGTCCCATAGATCGTTCAACTCTGCGAGCTGAGATCCTATGGCACGGGCATCATCTGGAGTCGCTTTGCCAAGAAGCTCGCGGCCAGTCTTGATGACCGATTCCATTTGGGAGGCTCGAGATTCCAGGTCCTTCTCGAAGGTCTTGTGCTGCTCCACCAAGTTCACCACGGTGTCCAGGTCGCCGTGTAGCGGTCCAGTGTTCGCTAGCTGCTTCTCAGACTTGCTGAGCCACTCCAGCAGAGCCTGTATCGCGTCCTTGAACTGTCCCGAGAAGAGGAGCGCTTCCTCCAGCTTCCTCTGCCTGTCCACGCATTTACCACAAACGGTGGTCCACTTGTTTTTCAGCTCGTTCAGGAGTTCCTTCAGGGCGAACTCGTCGGTCTTCGGAGCCCTGTCCTTCAACACCTTGCCATTCTTCATGGTGGCGTCGTAGGTGCCCTGTTTAGCGCTGAGCGCCTTCTGCAGCTCGCGATGCTTGTTCAGCCTCGCCTTTATCCTCTCAGGATCATTGCCACCGAGGCCACCGTCCCCAGCGACCTCGTCCAAGGTCTTCTCCGTCTCGTCCAGCCAGTTCATCAAGCTAGACCAAGAATCGTGGAACTCTCTCGCCTCCTTGTACCCATGATCCAGAGCCCTCGTCCTTTCCGCAGATTTGGAAACCACCCTCTCCCATCTGTGCTGCACGCTGATCAACAGATTCTTTATAAGTATCACGTCCTGTTTCTGCGAGAAGTACTTCAAGTGGGTTCCCTTCTTGTCCAGATTCAGCATGGTCTCGCGATGCACGCCGACGTCCTTCTGGAAGGACTTGTGCTCCTCTATCTGACCTAAGATGGTCTCCATCACTCTCGACACGGGTTTCAGGTTCGTCAGGATCTTCTCGGCGTTGGTCAGCCAGTCGACGAACGCCTGGAGCGCGTCGTGGAACTCGGTCGCCTCCTTCAGCGCGATCTCGAGCTTGATTTTCTTGTCGTTAGCACGAGCGGTCACGTTGTCCCACCTCTGCTTCAAGGTCTTCAGGTTGTGGTTCAATCCACCCGCGCTGCTGGTATCGGCGCGCTTCAGGTACTCCTGGCCCTGCTGAAGAACCGTCTCCACCTTTGGACGATTCTGCTCCAATTCGTTGTAGACCTCCATAAACCGCTCCAGCTGCTCAGACGCTGTCTCTGGCAGTCCGCCCACCGGTTTCGAGGCGACTATCGTGTTGTCCACGTCGCCCAGCCAGGACAGGAGATCCTGGATCTCAGCTGTGAAGGACTGAGCCTCTCTGAGGGCGTCCTCCAGTTCTCGTTGGCGATCAGCAGCGCGCTGGAGCAGGTCTCGCCAGCGTCTGTTCAATGTACCCAGCTTCTCAGCCGTCGTCGACGCTTCAGCTGTTCCCTTTCCATCCTCGATCAACTGCCGCCCAGCGTCGTTCAGTGTATCGACGCTCGTCTGGTGAGCCTGGATATCGTTCACCAGCACCTTCAGCTTAGCCAGCTCCACTTCGATCACCTGCGGATCACCAGCCACCGCCTTCAGGCTATCCAGGGTGTCATCGGTTTTCTCGATCCACACCAGCAGCTCGTCCAGGGCGTGCTGGAACTGCCCTAAACGCAACAACGCGTTCTCCAGGAGCCTCTGCCTCTCGACGAGGCCTCTAAGCAGCCCGTCCCATCGCTTGTTCACAGCGCCCAGTGGCTCCTTAATGGCGGCAGCTTGCTCCGAGGATGTCCTCTCCGTCAGCTCGGCGGCTTGTCTGAAATGGCGTCAGGCAAGATTGAATGACTCGTGTAGACACTTCTGGGTGGACTGTACGCGTCGGTGTGAGAAAGCGTACACCATGGAGGATGCTTGCAAGGGGCGGTCGTTTAAATTCTTAACGTTTAATTCGATGTTTAGTCAGAATGAAAACACAGGGTCGACGAATCTACGGGAGAGGAGAGACACAGATGTATGTGGTGTTGGGGCAGAGAAGTTTGGCTGCTCGAGGGTCAGTCCCATTGTGATTTGCACAGAAATGGTTCCAAAGGCTGCCACGCGCAGTGGTGGAAGGTGGATATTCGACCTCGAGGAGCCAACATCTTCTCGCCCCGTGTATACCCTGCATGTGAGAGGAATACGCCGTGACTCGCGTCCATTCTCGAGTCCCCGCGACTAAATACCTACGGAGACATGGTGTGGTACGTGTATGTAAGTAGAACAGGCACGTCACGAGCCAGGCAAGACAGGCAGGCAATGTACAACGACCGTTCGACGGGAAATATGTACCCTCTGCTCGCAAACTTCAACCAGCAGAGAGACAGAGAGAGTTAAGGATTCCAGAATTATTCGACCGTGGGGCTTGAGGTATTACGTCTGGTTACGGATATTACGAGATTAAAAGGGGGGTGGAGCACACGTTGGGGTACAACGAGTATGGAACGAAGATACGATGTAGATGTAGAGTATAAAATAAGCCATGCTCTCTAACTACAGCTACAACACAGAGAGAGGTTGACTTGCCTTGTCAGACTCCTATGCGTTCAGGAACCGGCGCGGAAAAAACAAAAGTTGGGATTAGAATCTCGCTGCTTGGACAGGTGTGTTCCTGCTATTGTTATTCGTGACAAACGGGCTTGCCGCCGCGAGGGGAGAACAATTATGACACAGACGACTGTTCGAGTTGGGAGTTCCCGCGGGGCATCAACGAGAACGCAAGAGGGGATGGAGAGAAGAAGAAGAACCGAGCTTGTTTACCTGTTCAGAGCCTCGACCTTGACCATGTGAGGATCTACTTCCGCTTTGAAATTGGCCAACTGTTTGATCTGTTTCTTAACTTCGTCGATGTCGCTGCCCAGCGGTCCCATTCGCGTGAACTTCTCCTCCGCCTCCTGCAGGAACTCGAGCAGGTTCTGGAGGGTCTCGTGGAACTCCATGGCCTTCTCCATCGCGTCGATCAGGTTCTCCTCCCTTCGAGCGTACAGCGCGGTAACATTGTCCCAAGCTTGGTCCAGGTCCTCGATGTGCTTCCTGACCTCTGGCTTGTCAGGTTCGCCGCAGAGACCCATCAGCTCGTGACCGGAGGCACGGACTTGTTCGACGTCAGGTTTCGTCTGATCAATTTCATGCCTGATCTCCTGCAGGGCGACCTGTTGCTGTTGAATGGCGGCCGGTTGAGCTGCCGGCGGTGCCTGGCCAGCGAGAGCATCTTGCAGCTCTCGAAGGGTCGACATCACGCCGTTCAGCTCCGACCAAAACTTCTCTGCTATCGTCAGGGTATCGTCCAGAGTGTGGCCTCGCTCGGTGGTCGACTTCTGCACGTCGCTCCATAGTTTGTGCAGCTTCTCGAGCTTCCGTTTTATGTCCTTCACTGCCGGATCAGCCCTGTTACCCGCTTTGCTGATCACATCGTCGGCAGCCCTCTTCACGGCCGCGTAGGCCTCCGACCTGTGAGCTAGCTCGTCGACCAGAGCCGAGTTCTCCTCCATTTGGTCCCGCAGACGACCAGGATGCGCGCTGATCGGCTCTGCGCCGTTCACCTGGTCGGCCGTCGATGACAGAGCGCGCAGCATTCCCTCCAGTTTGTCGGAGAACTGAGAGGACTCCTGCAGAGCTTGCTCCAGGGTCTGCTGCCTACTCCGTAGCTCAGCCCTGAGGGCTGCGTACCGAGCAGTGTCTGCCTCCAAGATGTCCTGGATCTTCATGCCCTCCTCTTCGTTACAGAGCTTCAGCAGAGCCTCGCCAGTCTTGTTGAGCTTCTCGACCAGAGGCCTGTGCTCGTTAATGCTCTGCATGAGCATCTCGTTCTTGTCTTGCTGAGCAGCGATCAAGTCGGGCCTCAGAGCTGGCATGGGCAGCATAGCTACCTGCTGTTCAGCCTCTTCGAGCCAGCTGATTAAGCCGATGTGCGTGTCGCGCAGATGTTCAGCCAGCGGCAACGCTTGCTCCAGAGCTCCAAGCCTATCTGCTGAGAGGCCAGAGACAATCTCCATAGTCTCCCTAAGGTCCTCCATCTTCTCCCTAATCGTTGAAGTGTCCTCGTGCTGACCATTCTCGCGGATCACCTTCTTCGCCGTCGATATTACGTCCCTGACGCGACCCTTCTGACTGGATATGTCGTCGTTCAGAGCTTTGTGCTCCTTCAGCTGCACTCTGATGATCTCAGGCTCGCTGCTGGGAGGTTCTGCCTCTCGCAGCTGGTTGTCCACTTCACGGAACCATTCCAGCAGGTCATCGATGTCGCCTATCACCTCGAGCGAGCGCTGTTTGCTCAACTGGATCCTCTCTGCCTTTCGTTGGATCTGCTCTGCGATGGCGTCGAAGCGCCTGTTGTCTCTGGTGACTAGACCCTCGATGGTCGCGGCCCCCTCGCCAGGCGATAGCTGAGACAGCTGCGGTCCAACGGCGTTGATCTTGTCAAGGACTGGCCTGTACTCCGATATCTCCATTTCCAAGCGCACAATCTCGTCCTCGCGCGGCTCCGCCGACTGAAGGGCGGACTCTGCAGCCTGCATCCAGTCCATCAGTCTATTGTGGTTATCGTGGAACTGTTGTACCAGTGGTAGGGATTCTTGTGCGTGTTTGAGGAGGTCAGATCCTCGACTGACCAAGTCATTGAATCGTCGCTGCAGGGAGTCGAGCTTGTCCTTCAGCTGAAGGGCCTCGTCGCTCGAGATGTGCTTCATCAGCTCCAATCCAGCGTCAGTGGTACTGTCCACCTCCGTCTGTCTCGTCGACACCTCCTCGGTGAGGTCAGCCAGATCTTCCATTTGTTGAAGAAGCTTCTCAGTGTGAACAGCCAGGACCCTGTACTTGGATAGCCTGATCTCCATCCCCTCCATCCAAGCCTGTAGCTCTTGGTAGCTGAGGACCAAGTGACGCAGGCCTTGCCTCGATCGTTGCAACAGTCCACCGAGAGCCTCCGATCGTTCCACCAAGGCAGCGTATCTGTCTGCCGCGTCCTGAAGCTTGTCCGCAAGAAGAGCAGCCTCGTCCTCGCCCACCAGAGACATCAGTTGACTAGCAATCTCCGTGAGCTCGCTGAAATCAGGCTTTCTGGACAGGATATCCTCGTGAAGGGCGTCGTGTTCTGCCACGCGTTGCTGAATCTTCTCCTCGTCAGTCGGCACCAATTCCATGTCCCTGACACGTTTCTCAGTCTTGTCCAACCAGATCGCCAGTGGCACCAGCTTGTCCTGGAACTGTTTGGCCACTCCCATGGCCTGCTCCAGAGCCTCCATCCTTTCAGCTGCGCTTTCTGTCAGGTTGTCGAATCTGCCTACCAGCTCCTTCAGCTGCTTCTCGATCATCTTTCGCTCTTTAGGATCCGCTCCAGCCGCCACCTCTTGACCCATGTTGTACAAGGAGGACATCGAATTCTGTCGGTCCATCAGCATCTTCTTCAAGAACTTCTGCTCCTGTAACTGTGCCTTCACTACTTTGTAGTCCGAGGACGGTGACTTCTGATTGGAAACCATTTCTTCTGTATCCGTTAACCACTTCTCCAGACCATCGAGAGCCTCCTGGAACTTGCCTGACTGAAGCAATCCCACGTCCAGTCGTCGATCTCTCTCGTTCAGCCTGTCTTTCAGATCGTTCCACCTCTCGTTCATCTTGTCCACATCCTTCTCGATGTTATTCGTGTTGACGTCACGACCAGCTGTCTGAATCAGGGTCTGACCCATGCTGTTGCACTCTTCCACTGCGCGGGCCAGTGGTTCTATCGTGTTTAGTTTCAGAAGCCTGAAGTCCTCCTGCTGCGCCTTTATAGACTCCACCTCCGATCCGACGGGCTTGAATCTTCTGAACTCGTCATTGGTCTCGTCGAGTTCGGCCATAACATTCGCATGCGATTGATAGAACTCCTGTAGCTTGTCTAGAGTCGAGGTCAGCTCTTCGTGGCGATCCCTGGAGCGGTCATCCAACTTTCCAACCTGTCGCTTCAGGCCAGCAACCTGTTCCCTCGTAGCAACAGCATCAGCCGCGAAACCGTAGTCGACCAGACGCTCTCCAAGGCTCTCCAGATCGGTGACCTCCTCGTATAATCGGCTCAGCTTGCTGATCACCTTCGTCGTTTCCTCTATCTGGGATCGCACGAGTTTGATCTCCCTACCCGGAGCTCTCATGGAGTCCAGTTCCCTCTCGAGGCTGGAGACTTGCTGACCAATTGATTTCACGTGGTCGTTGAACTGTGCCACGGCGGTAGCCGCGCTCTGCAACTCGTTGCATCTGTCATCCAACTTGGCCTGCAAGTCGTTGATTCGGTCTGTCAAATTGTCCACCTCGTCTTGCAAGTGGGTTGCGTCCACCCCCTGCTCGCCCGCTTTGTTCGCCAGGTCGTTGGCCTGCTGCTTCACGCACTGCAGGGGTTTCTTCAGGTTCGACGTTTCTTCTCGTAAACTCTGCGGCGAGATGTAATGTGCGGGTGTTGAATACAGAAAACGTGAGGTCGTTCTATTCCTCGTGATTGCCACTTACCTTTATCCTATCGAGAAGTTTCGGGTCCTTAGCCGCTCCGCCGAGGGCGTCGTGAGACGCAAGCTTGTCCTCGCAACGCTGCAGCCCGTGACGCAAGTCTCGCAGGTTCTCGTTGAAGTCCATCAGGTGACGCGCAGTGTCTTCCAAGGACTGTGTTCTTGTCAGTAGATCTGCAATATGAATCGATTCAATTAAATCTAATATGTAAAACACTCGAGAAAAAGGTGTGTAGAACCTATATGGTTGATTAAACTTACCATTATTCAACTTGTCCCATCTAGTCTTCATGGCACCGAGCTCGTTCTTCACGTTCTGCTTATCGATGTCACAAGCACCGAGGAAAGTTTCACCGAGGGTCTTGTTGTTCTCGAATTCGCCAGAGTGCTTCCAGACCTCGTTTCTGAACGACGAGAGTTCCTTCAGCTGCTTCTCGATGTCCTTGCGCTTGAACGAGGCAGGCTTCAAGCACTCGAGCCTGTCCTCAGCTTGTCGAAGCCACGGGAGGAATGTGTCTTGGGCTTTGTAGTACTTCTTGCAGTGTTCCGCGCAAGTCTGCAGCTTTGTGTGTCTGTCGAGCATGTCCTTCTTCAGACGATCCCACTGGGACTGCATCTTGTCCAAGTCGCGTTGGAGAGACCTATTCTCGACTTTCTGAGACCGCGTGAGCATGTCGCGCCCCTTGTTGAGGAGCATGATGACCTCGTGCTCTTTGCCCATCACGTTCCTGTACGTTGGCTCGTGGTGGTCAAGCTGCTGCTGCAAGATATCTCGATCAGCAGACACCAACAGCTTCTCAGACATGTTACCGAGCTCGTCAGCGAGCCAACCCAATGTCTTAGTGCAGGAGGCTTCGAACTGCCTTCCATCGCGCAAGTTACCTTCGATCTCAGCTTTCTTATGGTCTAGTTTCTTCTGCAAATTATTGTACAGCTTACCAACCGCGGCCAGCTTCCCGTGAATCTCAGACTTGGAAGCTGGATCGCTGAGAACTTCGCAGAGCTGTTCACCAGCCGCTTCAGCGTCGGCTAGCAGAGGCCTCTGGCCTTCCAACTGTCGCTCAAGGTTCTCGATCTTACGCAGTTGATCCTCGGGGTCCTTCTCGAGGGTCAGTTCGTCCAGATTGTCCGAGATGCCTTGCAACGCGTCCCTCAAACGATTCAAACTGGCGTCGAACTCGCGGCTGGTGTCAACCGCGTCACCTAAGCTCTGTGCTCTCTCGTCAAGTCTACCCAGTTGATCGGACCACTTGTCGAGGATGGACTTCAATTTGTTACTGGTTCTCTGACCGTCCGTGGAATCGATTCCTACCACGCAGAGTATGCTCTCTCCAACTTGCACCAGGTGATCCAACTGAGGCTGCTGAGTGCGGAACTCTTCGCGCAGAACCTGCACCTGCTGCACCTGACTGGCGACCATTCTAGGATCAGCTGAAATTGGCCCAAGCGCGCCCAACATTCTCTCCTTCGACCCTAGCCACGA
This sequence comes from Andrena praecox, assembly GCA_963932275.1. NCBI lineage: Eukaryota > Metazoa > Arthropoda > Insecta > Hymenoptera > Andrenidae > Andrena > Andrena praecox. The sequence goes on from OZ010729.1 coordinate 2,822,399, forward strand.
CACTAGACCCTCGGACGTGTCGTAGAAGTCCTTCACGTCGTCCAAGAACTTTATCCTGTCCTTGCACCGTTCGCTGAAGGACTTCCATCGACTGGTCACGTCTTCCATCTCATCGTTCAACCGGTCCACGCCATCTGCCCCCTTCTTGCGCCTAACCAAGTCCCGCACTTGAGTTCTAGTGGTATCTAGCAATGACTGCTTCTCGTACATCTCTTCGATGACGGTCTTGATCTGCTTCGCCGTCTTGTCAGCTTCCTCTTTCGTGCTCGGCATGCTCTCCTTGGGTATTTGTCGCTGAATCTGAGGAACGAAACACGTTGCAAACATTTCCCGATAGTGCAAAGGATTAAAAACCGCAAATCTGAAACGTTACCTTTTCAAGGAACTGAGAGAGGGTCTTCAAGTTCTCCATGTGCCTCCTCAGCTCGTCCTTGACGTTGTCCAATTCGGTTTGTCGGTCGGTCAAGCGGACGCCGAGCAATCCGTATCGGTTGTTGATCTCAGAAAGCTGCTGCTGAACGAGGGACAGGTCCTCCAGATGGAAACCGTCCTGACTGGACCGGCGGCTGCTGAACCCGCTGCTACCACCTGGAGAGACCGGACTTTGAGCGGCGTACAATTTAGCGGGAGATGGTGAGCGACCGTCTTGTGACATTCGTCGTACTACAAAAAAAAAATGGTGACAAGATGTGTGAGTATAGCGGTGAATGACAGTGGCCGGTGTAGAAATGACCGTGAGAGAGTGAAGAAAGGGAGACGTCAGTTAGCAGATGCTAAGCAGTGCCGACGAACATGGTAACAGAGGTGACTGATATGTACCTGGTCTCTTGGTCGGACTGGTGCTACCACGTCGACGGGTTGGACTCTCGGTGCGTTCCTTCAGCAAGCCATCGTAGGCGATACCAAGGTCGTTCACCTTGTCCACGGTATTACCGTAATCGCGGTATTCCTTCTGGATGGGTTTCAATTCATCCACTTGCCTCTTCAGCTTGTCCAAATCCACGGCCACAGGTTCGAGTCCCTGCACTTTATTCTCAGTGCGCGTCAGCCAATCGATCACCTGATCGCGAAGCTTCTCGTACGCGGACAATTGTTCAGCTCTGGATTTACTGAGCCGTTGCTTCTCGTCGATCAGATTGTTGACTTCCTTCCACTGGGACTCGAGGGCCTTGATCTTGTCTCTGATAGGAGCGACGTCGGTCACGTCCTTCTTCGAGATCAAGCTCTTACCGTTCCGAATCAGGTCGTCGAGGTTCGCTCTTTGGTCGTTACGTTTGTCCATGAGAGTCGCCATTTTGCTCTCGTATTCGCCGACGTCCAGCTTGCTCAAGTCTCTCGACTCGAGGGCCTCGACCATGTGAGCGTACCAGCTGTCGAATTTCGTAGTCTCGACCAGGAAGTCGCCAAGAGCTTGCGCGATCTCGTCGAGGAACTCGCCCCTGCGCAGCGACTTGTCCATCAGCTTCTCGAACCTGCCTTGGACATCCTTCAGCTTCCCTTCTATACGCTTTGCGATCCTCGCATTGCTCGAATTTGTGAGCAGATCTCGCGCACTGCTCGCGACGGCTTCTACGCTCAGGCGATGGCTGTCTAGGTCTGATTGAAGAAGCCGCTGGTCCCTTTGCTGCTCTTCTAGGCGCTCCTTCTGTAAGCTCGCTGGTCGTTGAATGTTCCTACAACAAAACAAAGGATCCGTGTTCACTCCTACTCTGGGTCTGAATAGAACACTACGAGCCATGTTACTTACTTGAACTGGCTTTCAATGCTGTTCAACCACAACACCAGACTGTCCAGCGCGTCCTGTACTCCCTGGCTTCGAACCAGAGCCGCGTCCAGTTCCTGGCACTTCTCTCCAATAGCGTTGGTCAGCTGTTTGTATTTGTCCTCCAGAGCCCTCGCGGGTTCTTCGAGCTCGTCGACCTCCTTCGGTGTCAACTGCCCGTCCAGGGACCTCAGCAGTGCCTCGACAGTCACCTTCACGTTCTCCACCAGGCGTTCATTGGCGAGCATCTCGTTGTTCAGCGCCTTCGCCTTGCTCAGCTGGTCCTCCACCTGTTTAGGCTCCGCAGCGACCGACTCGGAAATGGCCCTGTGAACCTTGGGCTCCACTTCCTTCAGCCAGGATCTGGCCTTCTCCAAGGCCTCCCGGTAATCCCGCTGCCTTCCTCCGACGCCAGACAGCTTGTCCGACAGGAGGTTCGCTCGCGAAAGCAGATCCTTGTACTGAGCAGTGACGACGGACACTTCGCCGCGGACAGGGGAGTCCTGGCTGGCCACTGGCTCTTTATGGGGCAGTCTCTGCGGTAAACTAGTGCGGAACTCGTTCAGCACATGGAGGAACTCCTTGCTCTCGTCGACGAACTTCTGCGCCGCCATCGTTATGAACCGCAGGTCAGCTTGGTGCGCTATAACGTCGCTGATAAAGTCTCGCGTAGCGTCGGTGCTGCTGTTCAATCTATTTAGATCGGACAGGGAGTGCTCCTTCTCTTCCAGGACTCGCCTGGCGTTGTCAAGCCAGTGGGAGAAGGTGGACAACTCGTTCCTGAGGAGAAGAAAGACAATTCTTAGGGGGCTGAAAAGAAGAGGGGCACTCGCATCGCGATACTGACTTGAACTTGACCAATTCATCTCGGGCAGCGGTCAACCGCCTCACCATCCGCTCCGTGCGATCCGAGGCTCTGTCGAACCTGGTCTTCAGGGATCGACCGTTCCTCTCCAAGGTGGACACTTCCTCGCTGGACAGTACATTTCCGCCTGTTAGCACCACCTGACGAATTTGATCGAGACAGGAGGAGACTGGGCGGGCGTGGGCCTCGAGGTCCTCTTTGATCTCCTGGAAACATCAGACTTGTTACCTCAACAGCTCATGCAACACCACCAAGCCATCGTATGCGCCGTCTAACAATAAGGTGACCAACGCCCTTACTTTCATCGCGTTTATTTGATTCCGAAGCTGGTCGACGTCTTCCTTGACGTTGTCCTGGTTGGCCAGCTTGTCCTCCACCTCCGATATCCATTGCAACAGCCTCGAGGACGTTTCGTCGCAAAGCTTGTACTTCTCCTCGACCGCTTGCTACAATGATTCGCAACAGAGAAGGGTGGCAGACGTTAGCAGTAATCGTAGCTGGCGACAAACACGCTATGAGAAAAAGTCTTATCCTCTAACGTGCCCTCTTAATGTCTAACAAACATGGCCAAAAAACCGCCCCCTTACCAACGGCGGTCTCTCTGTAAGGATTAAAACGAGGGTGAGTATAAAATAATAAAAAAAACAGGGAACATGGTAAGCTTAAAAACGTATCTCACGCATGCAGAACACATACACACACTTTGGAACGCAAACAACGTGACAGACGTTATAATAATCAATAATTAAATGTATACGTATATATGTAAATAAAAAAAAAAACACAGTTTTAGAAGAACCCAGAGGTCCGATTGATCTGCACAGCGAGTAATCGAACTGCATACTCGTTCCGTACGTGGTTTTTCCTTATATGCAGTCGCAAGCGAACGAGGGGCACAGAACGGAAGCCGCGTTCTCGTCAGTACGGACGCGTCCACAAGCAAGGTTTTATACAAAACTGAAATAAAGGTCGAGACGTGTGGCGACTGAAATGAAATCGAGAATGGAGGGGTGGCGGGGCTCGCGCGAATTATGGAGATCGATGGTCGGTTCTTTTCGTGGGGGTGGGAGGGCTTTTATGGGGGCTCTGACAGAGCTCCGTGAACACGTGCTAGAACGGGGGAACGAATACGATAATACCTGAAAAAACAAAGGAAAATGTATAAGAAATCTGGGTGAATTAAAATCATAGTCGTATGCGATTCGTCGTCTCAAATCAAAATGCTCGGTCGACGGTGTAATAAAATTAAACGGGGGTCGGCTGTATCTCTTCTTTTGTTACTGCTCTGACAAATGGGGGGTGCGTGCGTTCGATGGTGAACATCTGGTTGATGCATGCGGTCGCACGTAACACGTGGCTACGCACTGAACGACTAGCCGCTGACGATTCGATCGTTGTGTAAATGTTAACGACCTCCTCGGTGGCATGATCACCCGTTAATGTTTAATACACATCATTGCATTACTGTTTCACGCTTTGCTTCTACCGTCGCGCCGTTCTCAATCAACCCCCTAGCTAGCGAGGTTCGATAGAATATGTATGACAGTGGTGGCTGGTTCTCCAAGCTTTAATTTTCGATCACGTGACATGGTAATGAGGATGAATGTCTCATCTCTTGTCAGTATAAGATTCAATTCGACATGGTGAATGTTCAAATGAATGCCTCGGCAGCGAGGGGGTCGATCGCGAGACGATACCAATTCGCGAGCACCGGTTCCGCGAGAAGCTCCACGAAGGAAAGCGTGAAACGCTCGGCGAGCCAACGTGCAGATTACAGACAAACGTTACACGATTAATACTATGATCGAGTTAGCATTGCCGATGCGATCTGGCGGGACCGATGGAATTCCATTGAGTTAACGTTACGCGGGTACGGCGAGGATTATGCGTTTCACGGGCGATTATCGTCTTGCTCCCTTCTGTTCAAACGACCACCGGCGGTTGATTAGTGCACACGACATTAGCCCCCTGTTACGTGGAAGAAACGAGAAGTGGTGAAATGATGTGCGATCCTGGTGTAGATGAGATGCGGGTGCGAACGAAAGGAGTAAGTAGGAGGAGCGCCCCACGCGAAGCGAACTGGGCTTGCGTTCCCTTCGTTTCTCCGACTATCCAAGTATCTTTCAGCCATGCAGCTTGTGCTCCACGTTTGTCGGATGCATCCGTTACGCGCGGTTGCCTCGACACGTCCGCGACATGCTGCCCGAACGCGTTACTGTCCCGGTTACTTGGCTATGGGAACGTATTCGTGGCACGCTCTACGAGGGGTTCTCCATGCAGGATGCCTGATAGTTTGGTGTGTTCGATGCTGGTTATGATCGCTGTTGCTACGGTTTTTTTTTTTTTTTTTGCCTCTACCGACAAGCATCACCGTCGGCATTGATAGCGAGATAATGTCGCGACAGAACGCCGGCTATCGTCGCACACGTAGAGCGATAGACGACGCGGATGCATCGTAAGCGTACAATTAACGTAACGATCCATTACCCTCTGGCAAGCGGTTAAGAGAGAGTGATTAGAAGTGAAGAGGAAATGATAGAACAGGGAGAGAGAGAAAAAAAACAAAAAGATGTTGACAAAAATAAAAGAAAAGAAAAAGCTTGGAAATCGACAGACCGACAAAAAGAAGAAAAAACAAAAAAATAAGGGAGGTATAGCTTAGTGGGGTTACGGTAGATTGGTGCACGCGAAATCCTCTTCTGTGCTTCGGATATTCGAATAGAACGCTTTTATCGTAGAATTGAAATTTGACAATAATTAAATGGAGTCAGTCTAAAATCCTTTCTTCGTTTGTTTTGGTATCATTCCCCAGGAAACCCATTACCGAAAATTTAATTACGGATGAAATCAGCTGCCCGTTCGATGGTGGGATTGTTCGCTGTAATTGTTCAGAACACCGTAAAGAATCGAGTAGATGAAGAAGGAAGTTTCGCGTGCACCGGTCCAGTAGGCGTCGTGAAGGACGACAAAGTGTGCCAGCAAGATCGAGAGGTGAAAGAGGAAGAAGAAGACCAGGCGAGAAAGAGTGCCACTTACCCTAGCTTCTGCGGTGAGAATATAACCGTGCTCCAGGGCTTTCGCGAAGTCAAGGCTCTTTCCCGATGGGTCTTCGATAAGCCTGCCCGCTATAGGATCAACTATCTTGGCGTTAATTGCCTCTAACAAGCTAACGATTTTACCGGTCCCGGGTTCTTTGATCACTGTACTGGACGGATCTATCGAGCCCGAGTCGATCGCCCCTTTCAGCGTCGTGGGGTCTAGCGCGGACGCGACGCGGAACGGATCGTTGAAGCCGCCGGTCGCGGCGTCGTAGAGGCCGAACTGCAGGGCCTCGATGAAGGACAGGCCCCTTTTAGGGGTGATCAGAAGCTCCGCCTCGACAGCCCTCGACAGCGGGTACAATCTAGAGGTCTCTGTCTCCAGGACGTTCCCTTTCTCAGCGTCCATCAGGCCCTTCCTGAACGCCTCGGCCAGCTTTACAAGCTTCCTCTTCTTGGTATCTTTGATCAGCGCCGAGTCAGAGTCCACGATGCCCAGGCCGACGGCTTCCTTCAAGGTGAACGGATCGCCGGTCACGGGGTCCGTCAGTTTCCCGCTTTCCAGGGACAGCTGGCCCTTCTCAGCGGCCTCCTCGAAGCTCAGGGGCTGAATGAAATACACCTGGACGTCCCCGAAGCGAACGAACCTCGGGGCTAGTCTGCCCTCTGAGGTTTTGGGCGAGGTGGACTGGATCGTCCCTCTGCTGGCTGGGTCGAGGACACCGTCGGCCAGGGCGTTGCCTATCGCGACGAATCTGCCGGTCTTGGGGTGCCTGATCACGGCGGCGTTAGGGTCGAGGAGGTGATTGTCGATCGCCTCTTGGAGGGTGTACTCTCGTCGAGAGGGTTCGTCCTTGCGCGTCAGGCTTAGGCGCGCTTGCTGAGTGGTCAGTGGCTTCTCGAGGGTGACCAAGAGGCCTCTTTCGAGGGCCACGTTGATGGGATAAGCGCGTTTCGTCTTGGAATCGAGGATTCTGCCATGCGCCACGTCGATGGCGCCGCTCTCGATGCCCATGGGGATGGATGTGATTTGTCCGGTGGTTGTGTCCTTCAAGGCGGTTGTGTCGGGATCGAGGAGGCCCACGTCGAAGGCGCGCGTCAGATCGTGGCTCTCGTTCGTTCTAGGATCGACGAACGTTCCAGCCTGGCTTCTGTAAAGGTCGCTGGTGACTGCTTCCTCTATGCTAAGCGGCAGCTTCGAAGGAACGATATGTCCCCTCTTGACAGCCTCCTTGAGATCGATAGGAGTCTCGTTTTCTGGCAACGAGTTGTAGGTGCCGCGAGTGTCGTCGATCACGCCCGCAGAGATGGCTTCGGACAGTGGCATGTACCGATCGGACCTAACATCTCGAACGATGGACGTAAAAGGATCTATCAGCTCCGCTCGACAGGCTTCGGCGAGGGTGAGCTTCTGGTTACTAGAGGGGTGCGTGAATCTCCCCGACGAAGGATCGTAAATGTTCATCGTGATCGCCTGGTGGAGGCTGAACTCTGCCGTCTCGATGTCAACGATCAGCCCCAGCTGCAAGGCGAGGGCCAGGGACACCGTTCTATTCGCTCCAGGTTCCTTGAACATCCCAGATCGCCTGTCGATCACTCCGGCGCGGCAGGTTTCCGCCAAGGAGAGCAGCCTATCCGCTCGTCTATCCCAGTAGCAAGGAAGCGTAGGGCTGACCACGCAGTTCCTCATCGCCTCGTGCAGAGTGACCGCTCTTCCAGTGCTCGGATCGGTGATCTTCCCCGTCTGCTCGTCGTATAGCCCCTGATGGATCGCCCGCTGCAGAGACACGGCTGCTCTGTGGTCGACGATCAAGCCAGCGTCGTAGGCTGCCTGAAGAGACATGTCAGAGTCAGCGGTGACGTTCACGCTGCCAGTGGATCCATCGATGTAGCCTCCTCTGATGGCCTCCATCAGCGAGATCCTCTCGCGGAAGCCGCTCCTGTCGTCCTTCACGGTCACAGAGTCAGCGTCTATCAGATTCCTCTGGATAGCCTCGAGCAGACTCAGGTAGACGCCTGTCTGAGGATCGAGGAACATGTTCGTCCTCTCGTCGAGGATTCCCTTGGAAATGGCCTCGCTGAAGGTCATTGGTCGCCGCGCTTCCAATAGCAAGCCGCGCTCCAGAGCTTCGCGGAAATCGACAGGCTTACCCTTCTCGTTGGTCACCGTTCCTGTCTTAGGATCGACTATCAGCTCCTTGATAGCCTTGTCGAAGGTAATGGCCCTGCCATTCGGCTGGCGAACCACCAGCGCGGTGCTGGGATCGATCACGCCAGCTTTGATGGCTCGATCGGTTGGCAATTTCTCTCTGGTCTCTGGGACGATGAACCGGCCGGTGGTTGGCTCGTAGAAGCCCTTGAAGACGGCTTCGGGTAGCGAGATCTTGCGCTTCGCTGGGACTATCAGCCCGCGATCAAGAGCGTCCGTGAGGGATAGAGGAGAACTGGTGGATGGGTCGATGGCCGTGGCGGTTTTCGGGTCGATCAGACCCTGCTTGATGGCCTCGCCGAGGGATATTATCTCGCTGTTCCTTGGATCCTTCACGGAGGGGCTGTCTTTGGCGATCAAACCAATTTCGAGCGCCTGCTCGAGGGTGTAGCTGGAACCGTCTATATCGAAGGTCCCCTTCTGAGGATCGTAAGTCTGGTGAGCCAGAGCTTCCTGCAGGGACCAAGGTTTCACTGTGCTGAGGATGAAGCCTTTTTCATGGGCGACGTCTAGGGTCATAGGATGTGGATACACTAGTATTCCCTTCTCGAGATCGATCAACTGATTCTCCTCAGCCTGCTGCAAGGGCAGGACCCTGTCGTTTCGATCGTCCCTCACCATCGTTGTCTCTCCGTCAACGTAACCCGTTACCAGCGCTTCCTTTAAGGTAGTCTCTTCCCCGGTCCTAGGATTGGCGACCAGGCCAGTTCTTGGACTGTAGTAGTCGTAAACGATGGCCTCGATCAATGAAGGAACGAAACCCGTGGTGACGATCATCCCTCTATCGAGGGCAATGTTCAGAGGTAGCAGTTCACCAGCCTTGGTGTCCTTTAATCGACCTGTAGTTGGATCCAGCAATCTAGACTCTCCACCCAGAGCTTCCTCCAGAGAGAGGAACGTTCCTGCTTTAGTGTCCTCGCACTCGCTGATGAAGGCGTCGATTATTCCTCTGCGTACGCTTTCTTCTACGTCTATAGACTGGCTAGTTAACGTGTCCAGGATTTTACCTGTGTCCTCTTCGTAGAGACCCTTTCTAATGGCTGCTTCCAAGGACATCGGCTTGCGTGAGTCGGGAACGACTAGCCCTTTCACGAAAGCATCCTCGACGTCCACCTTTCCCCCAGACTCGAGCACTTCCTGAAGAGACGAGACCTCGTCTTTCACTGGGTCCCGAATGCTGATGGAATTGGGGTCGATCAGTCCCACTTCGATGGCTTCGTTCAATCTCATCGTTTTGTTGGTCGTTGGGTCGCGAACCTCGCAAGTCGATGGGTCGAGCAAGCCCATTTCAACCGCGTTCCGTAGACTTAAGCCTTCCTCGCCAATTACCTGGGCCATTTCCATGTGCTTGACTGGTTTCTGCTTGATCAAGCCTAGCTTCACCGCCTCGAAGAAGGGAATCTTCTTGCCTGACTTTGGATCGACCATGTTGCCGAGGTTTCTATCCACCAGAGGCTTGCCAATCGCCTCGCGAAGGGACACGAATCGGTCGCCCGTTTTGCAAGATAAATCTTTTACTAGAACCTCGTCCGGGTCGAAGATCCCGAGGTCAAGGACGAAATCGTTGAAGGAGACCACTTCTCCAGTCTCAGGGTCCATGAACTTCTCCTTTTCTAGGTCGAATGCGCCACGGCAAACGAGGTCGCGAGATGTTAAGTCGGGTGTCACTTCGATCGTGAATTTTCTGTATGGTTCTTCAGGCTCGATCTCGGATTCCTTTTCGCGATCCTCGTCTGGCGAAAATCCTTCGGATTCCTCTGAGGACTCCCTTTCTGTGCGAGTGTCTCCGTCGAGTTCTGATGGCTTTTGTGCTTTTTCTTCTATGTGGACTTGGACCTTGAAGGCTTCTTCTAGTTTCTCCGCCTGGGTTGGTGATTTTGAAGGTTCCTTCGGTGCTTCCACTTCTACCTTCAATTTCGGATGTTCTACTGGTGGCTGAGTTGGTACTTTTGGAGGTTCCTTCGATTCTTCTACTTTCACCTCCAGTTTTGAATCTTCTTTCGGCGTCTGAGTTGGTAACGTTGAAGGTTCCTTCGTTTCCTCAATCTTCGCCCCCACCTTCATCTCTCTTTCTGGTGTCTTGTGGCCCTGTACTTCTTCTACCTTGGCCGCTGGGGATTCCTCCTTTTCTACCTTAGTCTTAGAAGGCTCTTCAGGTTTCATTTCTTCAACTGGCTGTTTCAAAGCTTCTTCCGTTTCTCTCGTCTGAATTTGGGCTTCTACCACCTCCTTCACTTTTCCAACTCCCTCCTGCACCTTCAAAGACTCTTGCACTATTTCCTTCTTGACCTCATCTGCCAATCTCTCCACTGGCTTACCTGATACCATCGACGTGACCACAAAGCTACCATCCACTTCTGATACTTTCTCTTGCTTGATCGACGAAATCTTCTGCTCTTCTCTCACATGAGAAACCGTCACAGTTTCCTCTCTCTGCACCTGTCTACCTTTATCCTTGCTCGCAGACGCAACAGCGTCGTACACCGCCTTCCCAGCAAGAACAGGCGCAGCGACCACTGCGAGGAGTCCCAATTTCGCTGCCTGCTTCAGGGAAACCGTTCCACGCCCCTGCTCGCCCTTCGTCTTTCCCGTAACCGGATCAATGATCCCTCTATTAACAGCTTCCTTAGTAGTAACTGTCTCGGCGGTCCTAGTATCATACAGCACAGTATTCGGATCGACCAATCCAACTTCCATCGCCTCAGTGAGAGTATAAGACTTCTTAGTATCAGGATCCAAGAATCTCTCAGTTTCTTCATCGTACAGTTGCTCGATCCGTTGAGTGGCGATACTCTCCGAATCAGGACGATCAGAGGAGACATCCAGAAGGCCGTTTTCAATGGCTTCCTGAATGGGCATCGCTTGACCCGTCGTAGGGTTGGTGTAAGTTCCAGCAGTGATATCGAGAAGGCCCTTCTGAAGAGCATCGTCGAAAGCCATTTTAATGTCCTTAGTCGTGAACTCTTCTTTTGTCTCTGACTCGTCTCGGACGATTCCCCTGCGACGAGCCTCCTCCATATTGACGACCTCTCCAGTCTCGATGTTTCTTACCTCAGTAGGGCCTACCAAAGCGTAACCTGGCATGATTGCTACGGTCTTGGTTGTAACTGTGTGATAGCAGGTGACTGTTTCGGTGACGCCACTGGTGGTGACGGTGACTGACGCACTGGCAACTGAAGGTTTCACCACCAGTAACCCAGACTCGATAGCTTCTAGAATGGGCACTGGTGTGCCAGTCGTAGGATGAACGAAGACACCCTTTTCTCGGTCGATTAGGCCAGCTTCTAGCGCCTTGGTCACCTCCATGCTGTCAGAAGCTACAGGGCAAGGCAACGACATTATGAAGTCCCCCTTGATGGCATCCTCGAGTAGCTGTCGTTCCTCCGTGATCGGGTGGCGAATCTCCCTGCCGGTAGCGTCTATCAGACCTCGATCGAGCGCGACTGTGAAAGTCATTCCAGCTGGTGGTATTTGCTCCCGATCCTTATCCGACTCTGCGAACACGTTGCTCTCCACGGCCTTCACCAGACTGACGCTATCCCCCCCGGCGGTTTTTATCAGAGATCTTTCTGGGTCTACGAGATCTCTCTCGATCGCGTTCCGAAGAGTCTCCGTGCGACCGTTCGAGCAGGTTAACTTTGAAAGGGGATCGACTATTTCGCACAGAATGGCCTCTCTGAGAGTCAGGTGCGCGCCAGTTTCTGGGTGAACGACCTTGCCCCCTTCGGGGTCCAACAGACCCTGTTTATACAGACCAGGGATCGATAGACTCCTCGCTAAGGGTACCAGGACGTCAGCAGTCTCTGGGTCCAAGATTCCGCGTTCCACTGCCTCGCCGATGCTCAGGACGTCTCCCCTCTGAGGATCAACGATCTTCCCTGCCCCAGCGTCTATCTTCTTGCTGCGAATCGCCTCTGATAACGTAACAGCCTTACCATCCTCCACTGCCAGTTTACTACTAAAGATCTCAGTCGTTTCTGCGTCTATTAGTCCAGTTTCCAGAGCCTCCTTCGCCTTCACTACCCTCTTCCTCATCTTCTGCAGCACGATGGGCTTGGTTTCGCCATCAGAGTCCTGCGACACTGCCGCCTTCCCGACAGTCACTCTGTATTTAGGCTCGAAGCTGATTTTGGTGTTGAATTTCGCGTCCGCTTCTGGCTCGGGTTCCCCTTCCGTCCTCGACACTGAGTGCTCCTCGCTGGTCGCTGCAGTTGGCGACAGATCGGTCACGGAATCCATTATGGACGTGGAACCGATGGCAGAGTCCAGTTCAGAGGCAGAGGCGGAAGCTGAAGGCTTGCCCATTACGGAGATCTCCTCCTGTTCTGGCGACGACTCCTTGCTGAGGGCCGCGTCTATTTTATGGGACGCTGCGGTGTCGGTGGTGGGCGTGGAGGATGTGACAGGCACCAGAGGCGAGCCAATTACGCTTACTACACCGAACTTCGCCGCGTCCAGCAACGATATCTTCCTATTCTCGTCCACCTTGTACTCAGCGGTTTCCGAGTCGATTATGCCGCGTTGAACAGCCTCCGCTATGCCTACGTCCTTCCCTGTAACGGGATCTTTAACGACCACCACCTCAGGTGGCAAAGTGCCATCGGAGAGGGCTGACATCAGCTCGGCAGACTTTCCAGTCTTTGTCGATATGACCAGAGCGGTGCTCGGGTCGTAAATTAGGCCTCGAGAGACGCGTACAGGATCGGGTATCGACTGACTAGTCTCGGAAATTTTGATCTCTAGTTGCTTGGATGGATCGTCCACCCTGGATAACTCTAGCTTGTCTGGCTCGCCCGATACCTTGGTGATTCGTAATAGCCTCTGCTGCGAATTATCGCCCTCGTGGTGCCTGCCTTCGAGGATTATTAGACCCTCGCTGATCGCCTCCTTCATCGTTATTTTGTCTGGATGGGCGTAGTGCCCTGTTGAGTCGAGGATGTTCTTCTCCAGACTGCGCAGCAGGGACACTTTCCTGCCGTTGTGCGGGTCGATCACGAAGCTGGAATTGGGGTCAATTATTCGGAGCTTCACGCATTCCTCGAAGGAGACCAGTCTGTCCGTCCCAGGGATTATGAAGAGACCCGTGGTGGGGTCGAAGAACTTTCGATCGATCGCCTCGGATAATGACCATCCGTCGGTGGGTAGCTCGAACACCCGCCTCTCTGTTGAAAGGTTTTGCTCCTTGGATACTTTGCCTATTGTAAAATCGACGGTGCTGCTTGTGTCTTGATCTAGATCTGGATCCTTCCGCCGACTGGACCAGGATAGCTTTACAACGTTTCTATCGTCTTCTGAGGATACTCTATCCGTTGTTCGGGTTACTGAATTACTTTTGACTACACGATCCTTGGCGATAATGGTCGTAGTGGTGCCAATTGCTCTGGGCACACTATCGCTCAGGGAAGATTCGAAGGAATCATCGAGATCCATCGATCTATCCACAGAGGGACCTCGTTTCTGCTCCGTTGGTCCCTTGTCAAACACTCCCTCAGCTTCTTCATGACGAGCTTCCTTAATTTTCGTCACAGTCTGCGTGGTTACAGTGACGTTCAACAAGCCAGTGAGTAAGGCAGCGCCATCAGGAGTGATGAGTCCCCTCTTTATCGCGTTTTCAAGGGCCACTGGCTTCTTGGTCCTTGGATCCAGCAGCAGGCCAGTCTTAGGGTCGAGAAGATCCGAGAAAACGGCTTCTAGAAGCGTGATCTCCTTACCCTCTTCGACAATTCCGATTCCTCGATTGAGCATTTCCGAAACCTCTGGCCGAACGCAGCCTCGTTCCTCAGCATCAGCCAGAGAAACGGTCTCTCCAGTGTTTGGATCGACGATGTAGCTACCCCCAGACTTGGAGCTGATCAGACCTTTGAGCAGCGCAGCGTTCAGGCTGACGTACTCCCCGGTCAATGGATCCTTGAATCCATCTACGTCGAAGATAGTCTTCTGAGCGAGCGAAGTGACGAGGCCCTTCTCAACAGCCTCCGAAATGGCCATCTCCTCCGCAGAATTCGTGTCCCTATACGTGGCCTTGTCAGGATTAATCAGACCACGGTTCAATGCCTCGGAGAGCGTAACAGTTTCCCCGGTTCTCGCGTCGAAGATCGAGCTCAACCTGTCCGCGTCAAGGACGCCCCTCTCGATTGCCTCCGTGACGGTCAACTTCGTCCTATGCGCCGGGCTCGTGATCCTGCCACTCTCGTCGATGATCTCCGAGTCGCGGCAGTCCTTAAGGGTCATGGGTTTGACGATCAGTCGCCTTCGACGGGCCTCCTTCAACGACAGCTTCTCCATCGTCAGGCCGTGCACGTATTTCCCTGTCTTCGGGTTGACGATTCCTTGCCTCATGGCCTCCAAGAGCGTCACCTTGGTGTCTTTCCTGGCGTCCACGATCTCTCTCGCGGTGGGATCTAGAATCCCCTTATCCACCGCCTCGTCGAGGGCGTAAGTCTCGCCCGTTACACGGTCCAGGACCCGGCCGAGCGTGTCGTCCACCAGACCCTGCGCTATCGCGTCGGTGAGCGGCAACGCGTTCCTCTTCACCGTCACGGTCACGTCCAGCTTGGCCAGGTAACCCCTCGCGTGAGCCTCCTCTACCGACAGCCTCTCGCCCTCCTCCGTAACGAGGTCGCCCGTGCGCGGGTCCATCGCGGTAGCATGCCTCTCGCCTACGCCCTCCTCTATCGCATCGGCTACGCTAACCGCTCCCACGCTGACGGCCGTGGCCCCACTGTAAGTTACCTTCGCTCTGTCCCCGGGCCCGTCGGCCTTCTCCGCGTCGCACAGCTCCCGCTGGATCGCCTCCAGCAGAGAGACCGGCCGTCCCTCCTCGTCGAAGCCGCACGGACCCAGCAGACAATCCGCGAGACGCGCGTCGATCATCTTCTCGCGGGCCGCCTCCTCGATCGTCACGGTCCGCCTGCCGTCGCTCGAGCACACTATCCTACCCCTCCTAACGTCCAAGATTCTAAGGCTGATCGCCTCGCCCACCGTCAACACGTTCCCGGTCCGTGGATCAACGATACCCTTAACCTCGATCACGTCCTCCGTACCTATACCCTCCTCCAACCGCTCTACCCTCTTAACGCTCCTAATCTGGCTAAAGTGCACGCTGCTGCCGCTTCCGCTGCTCACCCTCGACCAGGACGCCCCGTCCCTCTCATCCGCGCGCTCCCTCTTCTCCTCGTCCTCACGTTTCCGCGAGATCTTCTCCCGCTCGACCGAGTCCTCCCTCTCGGGGTGGGTGGCCGCGGCGGTGACCGCGTCCTGGCCGAGGTGGGCGCTCTCCTGAGAGCCGGAGCGACGCGCCGTGTCGCTAGACAGGATCGTCTCGGTCCTCTCGGTACGCTCTGTCTTCTCATGGCGCTCTAGGCTGTACCTGTTGAGGGAAGCAACGGAATGATAAGCTGACGCTGAAGCTTCGTAGAGTCGCCGCATCTTTGCCAGCTTCACTTACTGCGACTGTGTATAGTGGGTGGTGGTGGAAGTGTAACGTTCCTCGCTGCTGCTGCTCTCGTAGATGTTGAACTCTGTGCGGAACGTCCTGAGCGGCCTCTGCTCCTGAAGGGCGCGCTGAAATTTCAACAGAAACCCACACGTTTGGTCAGCATTTCAGACTTCCTACTTAAATACACCGGCCGCTGTGTACCAATCCGAGCTTTAAAATAGAAAATGAGCACGCCGCTGAATAATCGTCAAAGTGCCCATTAAAACGACACCACGAAACAGGGTATCGCCAGGATGACGGGCAAACGTTTTCGCGAGATCACTGTCAGAAGCGACAATCATCGACGGAGCGGACAGGTGACTCGCGTCTCGAGGAATGCAGGTCGTCCAGCATCCCATATACGGAGCAAATATCTTTCGATACGCGTAAACGGCGGTGAATACAAGTCGCCTCGGGGCGATCAGCCTTCGACGAGGAAAATATGATATTAAAGAATTACCGCGTTGACAATTCTCCTATCTAGCGTCATCGCGTCAACAAAACACTCTATCCCCTCTCTCTGGACGACTGTGGATCACCGCGACGTATTAATAGCCGCGACACGCACCAGCCCCGATCGAAACGTTCGGTTTCAACACAGTCTTATGTCACCAGCTCCAGCGTAGTCGGTAGCGGGCGTGGAATCGGCGTGTCACTGTCAGTAAAGTGTCTCACGGCGAACATGCTCGCGATCGCGGCTACGATCGATCCACCGCGAGCAACTCCCAACGACTGACCAACCTCGAGTTGGCCGACCTGCCAACTCGTAAACTCGGCGAGCGAAGCGTCCGCGTGGCAGAAAAGCCAGATTCTTTTTTTAGCCGGTCGACCGGGCGCTCTTTACCGGCGTGCAAAGCGCTTACGGGCGCGTTATTCCGCGATGTCCCGCATCTCTTATCACTGGCCTAGACGCGCCGGATCGATCTGTTCTGAACTTCGATCCGCGCGTCCACCCGTCTTGGTAGCCGCTCCCCACCACGTCGTCCTCGGAGCCCACGTAAAATTGGAGGATAACGTAATCGGTGACTAACTGCGCGGCTGGCACGTGGTTCGATCGACCGTGCACGTGACAGCGAGGAATACTTTGCAGTAATCGCGGAGAACAGCCTCTGACACCATCCCCACCCGATGCGAGGAGGCACGGTGGTTTTAGTGTCTTCGCGAGCAACCCGTACCTTTCGAACGATCCTGACGTTGGGCGTGGACGGTTTCTTGGTGGGCCCAAGGCCGGCGTCCACGCGCATGTTGCAAGCGGAGGAACGGCGTAATAAACGGATACGAGCTGCCACTAGCCGGCACCTCTAGACGCGTCGGCGGTGCAGCACGGTAGGCCAGCGAAAACGCTGGTCAGCGCCAGCTGTGCGGGCTGCTGCTCTGCGCCGTCGCTCGTTCGCACCTATCGAGCCACGGTGCACACGCCTGGCGTATCGATCCCGCGGGAACCATGAAAATCTCGCCCGTGGCCGCGCGTAATAGAGTAAGTACGCGAACTACGCGGGAGCACCGCGTGGGTGGGTGGCAATCATTGCCAATTTGCAGCGCCGTTCACGCGAGCGATTAAAGTTTCATGGTAGCGGAGGGGTTCCCGAGTCGTGGTGGGCCTTGTGGGTCGGCCGTGATTGCGGGACGCTTGTAGGTGGGAGCAAGGCTACTTGCGAGCGTTCAGAGATAGCAATCTGGGTAATAAAGTATGATGGATCGAGGAGAAACATTGTCCAAGCTTCTTTCCTGCTTCTTTATGACCGATTCAGCGCGAGGTGAAAGAGTCGTGTGGAATTATTGAGAATCTTAGTAACGGAGGAAAGACTCACCTGCAGAGACGCGTCTTCGGGGTGCAACGACGCCAGCTGTCTGACTCGCTCCTGAAGAACGTTGACTAGATTGGTGTACTTCCTGTTGAGGTTATCCAGGTCACGCGCCACGTCGTCCACCGTCGAGGTGAACTCTCTTCGGGACTTCTTCACCGTGGCGTCCATAGACGGGCAGATATCTTCCAACTGTTCCTTGAACGCTCGAAGCCTTTGCCCGTAGATCTAGGGTAGTTCGGTTAGCCCGTTACGGTTAGCGGATAAAGTATTAGATCTCGCCTGTGCGTAGCTACCCCTTTTCTATCCCCTTTAGCGTCCCTAGTACCCCTGCTGTAATTTTAGCGATTTCTCAAGCGGTTTTCTCCTGGCAGAATTGTGCAAACACAAGCCCAGAGCTGGTCTATCAATGTGAGCATCGTGGACAAAAGCGCGGGCAATCACCTCCCCCTTGTAGGGTGAGATTCTTGAAACTGTGTTGGGCTACTGGGCTCTTCTGGGTGAAGATAGAAGAAGTGGAGGAAAGGATCGATCTTCCTTTGACTTCGCTTCTCCTATCACCGCTCAGGGAAGCTTCGCTTGGCCTCGGTGCACCGCAGTTTCCAGAACCACCCTGTACATAGTGTTACGACGCCTCGCGTTCACCACGAGCGATCGGTTAACCGTGCTTCAGGGATATTCGTTTAGGGCGGGTGCGCAAAGTTAGAGGTAACACGAGAGGTGTAATTAGAAGCGATTATCGTGTAGGATAGTCAGGTGTTCCAAGCAAAGTAGCGTATTAAATGCCCTCGACTCTGCACCGATCGCTCGAATTACCCCGATTCGACGGAGCCGCGTTCGTTTTGCACTGTGAACGAATGAGAGAAGCCGCCAGCAGACTTTCTATTGCAAGCGTTAGCCTCGGGGACAAGCCTACTTCGCCCGTATGTACAGCAGCTACGGTGTACCAGGATATCAGAAGCGGACATTTCGTGGACGCGTAAGCGAGAATGTACATAGCGATGCATCGATCCTTGATCCCTGGAAACAATTCAAGAAACTCGACAGATCTAGAGTACGTTGCTCGCCGGTGGCAGGACGACCGTCGATCGTCGAGAAGCGCCTGGCAAAACCCGTTGAAAGAGATGGTTGGCTGCGAAGAGTAGAGGTCCGACGTGACGATAGCGGTGACAGTGACGCAACAGTAGCACTTTTCCTAGCGTGATTGCGGCCGATGACAACTACAGGCGACGATCCACGGCGACCACGACGGGGACAGCTTCACTTAGCAGCAGAACTAGACGGGAATCTAGCGCCGAGGCGGACAGAGCCTCGTCGGACGATGGGGAAGACAGACACGAAGGAGAACGCGCGACAAAGTACCGCGACACGGGAAACAAACCGCGCGACATATCGGAGGGGGACTGTTGCACGTATAAAGAAGTCACGCAGTATCCCATTCACGCAAGCGTTCATACCGTAAGCTAAAGGCTACCTAAGGCTACCTAATAGGCTAACTAAGCCTACCTAAAATGGCTTGCGAGTAACCCAGTCGCGAGCGTGTCGCGTCTCATCTTACCTTTCCTTCGCGAATCAACCGACCACCGGTCACATTTACCGCCTCGATCGCCGGGGCTCGTTCCACCACTCTGTTCAATAGATTCTGAGGGCAAACGGTGAACGAGAGATATTAAGTATCAAAGGGGGAAGCTGGTGGACGATGTACCGGAATCCACGCGAGTTACCTTCGCGTTCTCCACCTCCAGTTTGGCGTACGAGTCGTCGACGAAATCGACCTCGTTCCGGTAGGCGTGCTCCAGTTGCTGAGCCAAACTGTAGGCCGCTTCGGCGCTGCGAACTCTGTCCACCAATTGGCCGCAGACGTTCGTCCACCTGGCGTTCAGGCGGTTCACTTCAGAGTCCAGTCTGTCCATGTCCGTGTGCGGACCGTGATGGCTAAGTCTTGACTTCTCGACGAGGCGCCGGGTGTTGTGCGCGTCCTCGTTCAGCTGATCCATCGCGCTCTGCTCTTGAGTGATAGCGTTCTGGAGGACCCTCAGGTCTTCCAGGACGTTCTGCAGGCCCTTCAAGTCGGATGGCAACTCGTCGAAGGAGGCTAGCTTCACCTCGAACTCGGAGATCACGGTCGTGTTCTCCTCGAGACTAGAAAGGACGATCTCGACGCACTTGAGTCGCTCGACGTAAAGGTTGCTCGCGTCCCATATGTGATTCCATTTGGAAGTAACGGCGTCCAGCTTGTTCCTCATCGCTGGGGTCTTCAAGGTTATGCCGCGGAAGGTCTGCTGGACCCTGTCGAGGTCAGGTGCCAATCGACGAAGGCTCTGCTCGTAGTCCTTGTGCTGCAGGACCAAGTGCTCTAAACTGTCCAGGTCTCTGGGCAACGGCGCAGCTATGCGAGTGTTCAGAATTCTCTCAGCCTCGTCGAGTGCCTGCTGAAGCGCTGAAACCTGATCGTTGAAAATACGTCCCGCGTTCTTCGACTCCTCCTCCGCCCTGGCCCTCTTCTCCAGTTCGTCGAACAGCTTGTTCACCTCGGCCATCTCTCGCTTCAGCCGTCTGAGCTGTGGGTCAGCCGGGTCTCCTTCCGACAGCAGCTTCTCAGCGTCCTCGTTCAACGCTTTCCTGATGGCGGTTCGCTGGTCCTGACCCATCGCCAAGAACTGCGGCAGGTCCCAGCCCTTCACCACCTTGATGGTCGCGAATATCATGTTCTGCCTCAGTCGCAGCTGCTTCCGTTGCCAGAGCGCGACGCTTCGATCGTACTGTCGCCGCAATCTCTCAGCCGCGTCCAGGGCATCCTTATCTGGTTGCTGGAGGGCGAAGCAGACGCCTGGAACCGGGGACTCGACGCCTTCCTGATTCTTCACGCGCCATTTTATCCTTCCAGAATTATCGTACAACGTGCATTGTTCTCCCCTCTCTATGGACATCTGAAACGAGCCAATTTATCCGCTCAATCTACGGGCTATTAACGAACGAATGACGAGAGACTCGCCCACGGACTTACGTTGACTTGCTTGTAACTGCAGACGCAAGTGATCTGCATGGGTCGCGTGACCGGCTGTCGACGTTGCTTCATGGGAATCACGTCCTTCGCCTGCTCCACCAGCTTCTGCACGTGGTCGCCGTAACTGTTCAGCTCCTCGCGGAGCTCTTGCATGCCTTTCAGCAAACGCTCCCCTTCGTCCAACGAGAAATCGGACTGGGAGTAGATGGTGTTGAGCGTCTCGTCCCTCTTCGCGATCCACTGTTCCGCCTGCTGGATCTCGCGGAAGAACTGCTGGCTCTGAGCGGCGTGCTTCAGGTGCACCTCTAAGCAGAGGGTCAACTGAAGCAGCCATGCCCACTGGCTCTGCATGGCGGACATGTACGCCTCGATCGTCTTTGCAGCAGGGTGATGCTGGAGAACCAGAGCCTCGCCGCGGTCTTGCACCGCGGAGAACTGAATCTCTCGCTTCTCTAGGTCGCTCATGAGGGACTGTAAACGTGATAATTTTGGGGATTAAAGATTCCTGGGGGACCCGGAGAATATTTCCTGACCGAATTGCATAAAACATTCATATCCATTACCTCTAACCCAGATCCATAGGTACGCTTGCACAAAACGGAGAGGCGTTAGCGAATCTTTTCAGACCACAGATAAGTTACGAGGAACAGGGAAATGGGACGGTTCTTGGAAATGGAGGAATCAAAGATACCAAAAGTCTAAATACCTCGTAATATTGCTCGATACTCTGCACGTTCAAATTCTTGTCGCTCCAGTCCCGAGTTACTTCCGTCTCCTCCTTGGAGCTCAACCAGACCAGCTCCCCGGTCGCCGATTGTATGAAGTCGTGTAACGTGTCCAGATCGGACAGCCTCTTGTTAGAGGCGGACAATAATTCGGTATAAAGTTTCTGAAGAACGGTGAGGTGTTGATTGTACAGGGTCAGCTCCTCCCCGTGGAAGTGGCTCTTGGACTGCATGCATCTGTCCACTTTTGGATGGAACAGTTCGATGTTCTTGTGCTCCCTTTGGTGAACGTCCAGCTCGTTCTGAACGCTGGGCAAGTCAGAGCCGTAATCGGCCTCTTGCAGCTGCTTGATCTTAGCCTTGCACCAGTCGATGCAGTCGTGCAGGGCTCGGAAATGGGGGTTGGTGTCTACTAATCGGGTCTCGTGGACGGTAGTACGGTGTTTCGTGACGACGCGCTCCTCCACCGGGAAGGACACGGCTGACAAGGGCTGCACCAAACGCTTGTGGAGAAGAGATCGCAGGGCGACCCATCGTTGATGTAGCTTCTGAACTCTGTGCCACAGAAACCGTGATTTCAAATCCACGCGCAGAAGAAAGAAAAGCCTCTCCGACACATCCGAACGTTCAGAGCGAGTACAATCAACCTAACAACCTAAATCCAGATTACCTTTTATGAAGTTCCGCCGCCTGACTGTATCTGCCCTCGGTGAGAGTGTGCACGTCGGTGAATATATTCTGAATCTGTATCTCGGTGTTTCGTATATCCTGCTCGAGAAGGTCCACGGCGTGCTTGGCCTCGAGAGGATGAAGCCGATCGAGGCGTCGAGCCTCGTCCTCCACGCGTCTCTCGAGCTCCTCCAGCCGATTGTCGGTGGTCTTCATCTCTCTGTGAACTTTCTCGGCCAGTCGTTGCAGTCGTTCGAGTCTGTGCAACGAAGGAAAAACTCGACAGTGGGCAAAAAAATCGAGCCCGTAGCGAATTGGCTTGACGGACCGCCGGCGTTTCTTACCGTTTTATCTCGTCGATGATCGCCTGCTCTCGCTCCTGGTGCAGCATCATCAAGCGGTTCCAGTTCTTCTCGATCACTTCGATATGTAACTCGGGCTCCATGTCGACCTCGCCGACCGCCTCGAAGTACTTCTGCAGGTCCCTGAATATGTAGGAGAGCCTCTGCTTGTCCCTGTACCTAGGCGGTACCTCCTCGTTCTTGAACTTGGTGCTATCGGCCGCCAGCTTCTTCATCTCGATGAGGGTCGGCGGGAATGCGCGCTCCTGCATCAGGCTCATCTTCTCGCGGATCCACAGGTGGAGGGAACTAGCCAGCTCCCTGTACTCGGCGGAGCGCCTCTGCGCCTCGGCGTCGTAGAGCGGATGGATGGCGGGCGGCTCCGGGAACACGTCGTAGAGCGAAGAGATGTACGTTATCAAGGACTTCTCGTCCGGCTCGGGTGTGTCCACGTCTGTGCGAGGGGAGAAAAAAAAAATGTGAATCAGATCACTCGAACCAGTTGCGGGCTCCTGCCCCTTTCCAAAAAAAAAAGGAGACGCGAGACGGGGAAAAAGAAGCAGGGCGGCAGGGAACGGTCACGGTCCAAGCGACAGCAGGAAACGGTCGAGCAGCGTGTCCCGTGCACGGGGAGAAAAAAGGTGCAAGAGAAAACATGCGGGACGTGGAGAAACTCGCGGAGGGAGGTCACACCTTGCACGAGGAGTTTTTCTAACGAAATTCGACATAAATTTAGCAGGGAATATTTGGTGAAGATCCTTGTGCAAGCGATGACCTCCCCGTTGCTAGCCGAAGCATAAAGAGGAACATCTTGATCGATCTCAGAGGAATTACCTTCGGGATCGAGAAGCCTCGTAACGCCATACTCGCGCTCCGCGACGTGGAAGACCCGGTCGAGCCGCTCTCGTGGCTGACTTGCACGAGCGCCTCTCCAGTCGACCAGATCCGGCCTGTTTCGATGAATCAGGGCGCTGAACGCCAGTCCGTCCCTCCAGGATCCAGTGAAATCCGTCACGCGTACACCAGGGTAGCGCGCCGTCGATCGTCGGGCCCATCTTAGCAGGGCCTCTCGGGCGGTTACGTTCGGTTCCTGGCCCACTACAATGTCCGATATCTGTGCAAACAAAAATACCCAAGATTCATCAGTAATCACTCCTTGCCACTCTCTATCAAAGTCAGTGCTGCCCACGAATGGAGCCCTTCGCTTCAACTCTGTCCCTTCTAAAATCCTATTTTCCAGGGGACAACACTCAAGCTCCGGACCTAACGTCGGGCAGCACTGAGATTTTACTATTTTCTCCTCTCTCGTCTAAATCTGGGGTAGTGCATAGGCCTCGACGTTGTTCGCCGCTTGGTTCGCCCTTCGATGTTCAACCGCGCGTGTTCGAGCCCCGAAACGTTCGTCCTACTTCGCCCTATCGCTGGCAATCGGGAGGAAGCGCGAGCGACGACAACGAGCGATGCAGGCGCGAAGCTAACGAGGGAAAGTCAGGTTTCTCTGTCGCGGGCGGCGATGCTCGCATTGCTCGCTCGCGCTGGCGCTTACCCGGACGGTTTTCGGTTTTGGCGAGGCCCGGCGGCTCAAAGAGTAGGAGGAAGTGGCCGCCTCCTGCAAGTATCCCGCGGAGCCGCGCTTCGTCAAGTCTTCGGCCACGCGCCTCTCCTCGCCCCGCGTCAATGTGGTGGTCTTACGAACGATCCGTGTCACGATACGCTTCGTGCCGTTTTCTCCGTGCCTCGACGTCTTCGTTGACTCGATCGACGATCCTAAATCGTGGCGTAATTAGTCGCTGAAGCGAGGCACGCCGCGAGACCGTGCATTCTGATGCCCGTGGCTCCACGGCACCGAGATACGAGCGTCGAAGACGGTCACGATCGGCAGGCCGATTTAAAATCGCGTCACGATCGGCTCAGACTCGGCTCCGTTCCAACGTAGCACCATCTAAGTCGACCGCGAGGGGATTCTAAGTCTATCGCAGGCTTGTACATACGGGACGTCATCCTTCCGAAGTTTGAATCTTCTTCGCGATAAGATAAGCGCAACGATGTTTGGCTACCAGCTCTTTCGCGTCGTATTAGAAAGGTGTTCCTGCCAGGGGAATATCACCTCGCGAAGACTCTCGGGTCTCTTACTTAACGCTCCCTATTTCTCACAGTAACCGGCACGATGCTGCGTTCCATAGGAATTCACGTTTACTGGCGATTCTTTGGAGCGAACGTGCTCGGTGTTTGAAGGAGATTCGCATACAAGCTTCACTGTTGATGTCCAAATGGGAGCCAAAAAACAGCAGGCATTTGTAAACAATGGATCCGCCGAAGACGCAATCGAGCAAGTGTTTTCGAGACCTTTGCCCGATAGGGTGACTGTACCTAATATCGCCACTCGCTATATCTCTTAAAGTAAGCTCTAAAATTTATCGGTTATGCACTGAATTAGTACCTAAACATATGTAGGAAGACATACTATAATTGCAGCATCATGTGATCAACAATTACAGAAAGGGAAGGATTTTAGAGAATCTTAATAGTGTAAAAATTTATTGGACTATCACAATTTTACGTCACATTCGGAGAAGGTAAGTCTAATAAATCTGTGAATGCAAGAATATCTACTAGAAATACCTAATTAATGATGTACTTAAGAAATTAAATCGATTCAAATATTTTTCGTAATGAAAATAGCGTTTTTCTTTTAGCAGTATGCGTGTTCTCAATACCGCCTACCGGAGAATAATGGTTTCGGTGTAATGCTTGTTACAGGTGAGGTCACGAAATGTGCGGAGCAACCGAAATAAAATTGATTTGTCCAATATGTACATCGGAACGTAAAAAATAAAATATTTTAAAAATCTATATTTTTAAATTTCTATATTATTCTAATAAAAATGAAATCAAAGATGGATAAAAAGATATTTATAGAGCAAGAAATAATAAAAGCAATGACTTCAAAAACTCGTACATGAATTAATCAATATTTCTTGAGTAGGCGATATTAGGTACACATTTTTCAGGACCCGATTTTTGCATGTCTTACGTTTTTTGAGTCCTAATTAACAATTTGTAAGTTTCAACGATTCTAACATATGCTACATGAAAGATGAATAATTTCTCTTCACTTTGAAACGAACTGCATGGAAAAATATCAATTATTATTCAATCGACAGCGATTTAACTTTTCCCTGGCGACATTAGGTACAGTCACCCTACGGACGACGTTTCGCGTGCGCAAGCCCGATAGATCCCCCAAAATCCGAACGCGCGAAATTCGAAGGAGCTTCTCGTATCTCGGCGCTCGACTTCGGATACCCAACGATCCTACCTAGAACCTCGGTGGAGAGTCTCCTTTTCGTATAAATCGCCGTGAGGTCGTCGGCGACGGGTGTCGAGGCGGTGGGCGCGGGCGAGGGTACGTTCTCGCGAGCGTCGTCCTCCCTGGTGCCCTGCACGAACAGCCGACCACCCTTGCTGAACCGATAGATCGACATTATCCCTCTCGCGTCCTCTCGAGTTCTCGAGAAACTAGCATCGACCTCCGCGCGAAGAGGCAATCAGCCGCGTGCAAGCGCGCATTCGCGGCCTTATCCGGCGTCCGGCTAGGCGCGTCGCGTCGCGTCGCGTCGCGTCGCGCGAAAGCCGATTACCGAGAATCGACCGCTCGCCGACTCCGTCAACTTGGAACGCCGCTCGTGCAGTCCGCTTAATTTCTTGATGCCTATCGTCGAGCGATCGATCGCTGGCCGGTTGGAACAGCACCGATTCGCGATCGCGCGTATTTACCGCACGGCCGCGTTTTTAGCACTGCCCCGGAAGAGGGGAGCCCGGAGAGCGCCGTCTGTCTACTCTGTTCGGTAAGCGGGCCAGGGAACTGCGCTCGCCGAACAGGCGGCAGCGCCGACGAGTGGGAGTTGAACGGTAGACGAAGGTGACGGACAACGATTGATAACGGCGGCGACGGGATTAGCCGTTATCGACGACACGCGACGCAAGCGTTTAGGCGACCGTGTCGCGCGCACTGTACAGGTAGCCGTTCGGCCCTCCGTGGTCCCCAGTTCGCCTTCCGTCCGTGCTTCTTTGCTTGTTCGTTCGCTGGCTGCTCGGCTCGCGCGTTTCACCGGTAAGGTTTCCACGACGCGGCTCCTCGTCCGCCGGCGGAGACACGTGTCTCGTTCGTTGAGCCGAGGCTTGGACGACGCCCGCGGGAACAGGGGGAGCCCTGTCGTCCGACCACTTGGTGGATGAGCGTAGCACGAACACGACAGGATAACGTCGCGATACAACCGTACGACCGAGCAGCGTGCCGCTGTTGTATCCGGCTGCCGTCGCGAGAGTAGGCCAACGAAATGCGCACAGGTGAGAGACGCCTCCGACAGCCCCCCTTCTCCGCTCCCCACTCTCTCTCTCTTTCTCTCTCCTTCTGTCTTTCAGCTATTCGCTGCTCCTCCACCTCCTGCGGTGTTCTTCGTGCTTGTCATACCGCGCTGGCTGCGCCGTCCTGCCCACCCCTGCACGCGACGTCACCCGCGGTGTCCCTTTGCTTCCGCCACGCATCGCCCCCCCCCCGCGCCAACGTCTTCGTCGTCCTCCTCATCCTCATCGTCCTAGTTGTCGTCCTCGTCGGCTCGCTCGTAGTTGCTGTCGCGCGCAGCCGGTGCAGGAGATCGCGCATGCGCCCGCGCGATATCGCGCGAGTCGTCGCCGAGGAGGACTCAGCGCCGGCCGGGCCAAGCGAGGCGCAAGAGCCCCACTTCTGCCGGGCGAGGCTCCTCGTTCGCCCGCTCGTCGCGCATCGCGTCCTTCCTCCTTTTCCTTTTCCAGAGATATTCGACGCGGCGCCGACGGGCACGGTAACGCTCCGTAAGTGCCGCCTTCGAGCTGCTCCGGCCGCGAATAGGCTTACCTATTTCGCGCGTGCCTCTGTCGATTAATAATACGCGGCGGTGCGCGCCGAGGCCGCGCGGCAACCGCGGGCAGGGATTCTTTTGCGACGAGTCGCGCCGTATGCGGAGAAGGGGCACGAAAACAATGCCTAAATAAGCGGACGGAGAGCTGGAGGAGGCGAGGGAAACGGGACGCCGAGCGTCCCTGAGCGTCGCGGAACAGAGGAGAGGAAATGGGATTGAAAACGGTCGCGGCGACTCGGGACCGGACGTGACGTGATCGCTCCGGCGACCGCTCGCGCGAGCTCTGGTGCGCCGGTGCTTCCGGTGCGCGGCCAAGCGCGTGAATCGATCGCTGCGAGAACGCTGGTCGTCGCGTCACGCTTCTCCACGAAATCCCACGCTGGGAATCGTTTCGAGAAGCTTTCCACTTGGCAACAGGTCTTCGAGGCTCCGCGATCTGTATCGGGACCGATTGGGAACGAAATCTAAGTGACACGCAGATGGAGCGATCGATAACTCATGGGCGCGATTAGACGCCGAGGTGTGTGGTAAAAATTTGCGGGGGCGCACGAAGCCACGATACGTCTCGGGTATAGGGTAAATCCGGGAGACGCGGTCGACCTAATATAAAATGGCTATTAAAACTAATATACAGTGAATACTCGTTAGGAGCCCGTCGAACGGGGCTGGCGGCGGGCTCCTAACGCGACTGGACACTATTTCCGCGCGGCCACTGGCGCGAGTGAGAAAACCCAATGAGCGAGCGAGAGGAAACGAAAGCCGACGGCAACTTCGTGTCGACTCGTTCGTTTCCTCTCGCTCGCTCATTGGGTTTTCTCACTCTCGTCCGAAGGATTCCAAGAAATGGTGGGGATAGTCGCCGGGCTCCAAACGAGGATTTACTGTAGATATTACTTATTTTATCAGAACAAACCTAATATGTTCAGAATTTTAAGCCGATTCAGAAAAACTGGTCGATATTTGCTTTAGGACAATATTTACTGTAAATCGGGTTGAAAACTGAAGTCATGACATCTGACCATCTCTCCCGAGGTGCCGGGAGAAATGGTTTTCGTCGTTGGCAGAGACCACTCACATAATTATTCATGGAAAATTAACAAAGGATAAAGCAACATTATTTATGAGTGAATACAACTACGGATTCATTGATATTTAATTTGTTTACGCTAAACAAGTAAAGAACACATCAAAGAAAAAGTGAATTACCTACTGGCGATTAGCAAGGCAAATGAATACAAAAGTGAATAAATAAACTAAATAAACAAAAATAATAAAAAAATCATAACTCGACCATCTCACCTTTCTGCAGCGAGACATGGTCTTCTCGTTAGCTTTGAGAGGAAGTGTTATATGGCCAAATACTTTGGCTGCATTGTCCCTCAATATTTCTACTTATTATTCCAAACATTAAAGGAAAATAAACTTAGAAGTATATTTTAAATACGATTCCGTACAACCGCTGTTTGACAAAAGAGGTTAAATGTAACATCAATTTACCTTTTATAGCCTATAAATCTAGAAAAACACAGAAGGAAGCGAAATAACGCTATTCATTCAACTGTTTGGCTTCTAGAGAAGTAGTTGGTCTGCACTTTATTGCATTTTTACGTATAGACTCTGAAATATAGCGACACGACCAACTCTCCGGCCCGACCGCGTCTCCCGGATTTACCCTACATTCCTAAAAGGACTCGTCTATTTTAGGGCACCCCGTATATACAGCGGAAAGAAATACAAAGCGCTCACGTGTCCTCTTCAGAGGCAACAGTTTTTACACTTGTACCCTCTCGAGACCGAGCATCCGTCATAAAAAACGCGTGTTTATTTTCTCCGAAAGGCGGGCGTAGTAGGGAGCGAGGTTCCTTTCATGTTTTGTTTCCGTCGGGCGTGCTGGCGCTGCCCGATTAAAACAGATCCTCCTCAGAGGCCACGAAAGCTTTCTCCGAGACGGTCCGTCGGCGGACGGTGCAAAGGTACCATGCGCGACGTTCTAAAAAGGCGCACGCTCGCTTACCGGCGACCTTGGCCGGTGGCGTCATCCGCGTTTTTGTATTCGACGCCCGATCGGCCGACTCCGATTATCATAATCACAAGGTGGGCGGCCGGTGGCTCGCGACACCACCGCGGAGACGCGGCAGGACGGTCCCACCTCCCACGCCCTGGGATACCATCGCCATTCGGCTTCGACTGGCTTGTCAACCTTCCGCCTTTGTTGACTCGGCCGTGATCGCGAAATACCATAAACGGTAACGTCTGTCGCGAGCGCCGAGCGGAAGGCAGGCCGTCACCGGCGGCGACGGCGCATGACGCGCCCGGATCGCGCCGATGCGAGCGGATAACAACGCGGGACGGAGCCCCGACGGGAGGATCGCCACGGGAGGATATCTCCCCCTGCGCGTGGGATATCTGCACGCGAGCGCCATCTACCTCGCTCGATCTACACACGCGGTCGATAACAGAGCCCTGAATGCCTGCTGTTCCCTCGATCCCTTTCGATTACGAGCGCGGTTCGGTCTTTCCCTCGTCACCTCGACAATCACTACGGGATAAAAGTGTAGGGAACTTACCTTGCGTCGCCAGCTCTGCGGCGCGAAACAAAACAAAAAATACACCATTAGATAGATGCGCCGGACCGATAGACAGAGTAGAGTACAGGGTAGGTGCTCCAAGATCGGGGGAGGTGGCCGGGTACAGGAGTGCCTCGCGACGAACGGGGCCGAAGAGTCCTCTGCTGCTCTGTACTCCGACATGGACGAGCTATTCCACGTGAAAACGGATAGGTGAAAAATTTAGTTTCACCGATTCTCTTCAAAATTACAGCATTTGTCGATAACCTTGCAAAAACAAAGCATACTGAATTTTAAAGGCCTATGTCAAATAGTTTTCGAAATATTTAATGTTAAAGTTTTAAAAATTGAAACATAATCGGCTGACGCGTCATCAGTTAAACTGTAATATCTCGGTCATTTTTAAAGATAATGCCTCCGTCTTGGGCTCATTTTAAAGCTGAAGGAGTGCTTTCTCAACCCGTATATAGAATATTTTGTTTATTGTTAATAAACTTGACAGTAATCGATGTCAAAGTTTCAAATCGCGATTTGACGTCGTTCCCACCCACGATCCGGCTTGAAAAAAATACCATTCGATTCGTT
Source organism: Andrena praecox (assembly GCA_963932275.1). NCBI lineage: Eukaryota > Metazoa > Arthropoda > Insecta > Hymenoptera > Andrenidae > Andrena > Andrena praecox. The sequence goes on from OZ010729.1 coordinate 2,852,350, forward strand.
GAGCCTTGAGCTAATAAAGGCGTTTTTCAAAAAAGTGGAGAGATTTTGGGAACAGTCAACAAAAAAATAAAACTTACGACAGTGCACAACGCTTGGAACTGCACGGATCCCGTGGTCAGTCCGCACGCACGCGCTTTCAAAACAATCGCCTAGCGTAGGAAAGTATTTATATACGATGCAACAAAACAAACTTTTCGTTCAGTGTTTTCAGTATCCTCGAGAAAAATAATAGGAATATCTGCTCACCATATAAAAGATTAGCAATAGTAGGTAGTTTTTAGTGATTCTTCCTTTTCTTTTTTTGCATGTTTACAGTTTAACTGATGACGCGTCAGCCGATTATGGTTCAATTTTTAAAACTTTAACAATAAATATTTCGAAAACTATTTGACATAGGCCTTTAAAATTCAGTATGCTTTGTTTTTGCAAGGTTATCGACAAATGCTGTAATTTTGAAGAGAATCGGTGAAACTAATTTTTTCACTTATCCGATTTGACGTGGAATAGCTCGGACGTTACGAATCTCCTTAAGAAGCTCGAACAATGCCACTCTTTTCAGACCGACTTTTCTGACTCATGTTAGTCGTGAACCACAAAAGTCTCTCGCCTGAAAGGACCCTGTTATTCATCCACCGTTTTCAACTTACGTCATCTACCATTCGAAAAGGCACCCAGCAGAAGATTTTCCCGTTCCTTTCGACTCGAGACGCTCCCGTGCTACCAGCTCGACCCACGACTTCGGGACACCCCGTACAGGGGATCTTGGGTTCGTTCTAGGTCCGTTTCACGCATCGGACGCGCGGGACAGAGGCTGAAGAGCGCGTGTCCGGGCAATCGTGCATCGATACGGGGAACACTGTCTCCCTTTGTGCGGTGACTCGCGGTAACGCGGTTGCACTCGCCGCGATCGATCCCTCGATTCGATGCTTTTTGCGGCCAAGCCCGCAGACGATCTCGATACGTCGGCGACGTCGGTTCCGACGCCGGAGATCGTCGTCTCCAAGAAACGATCTACGCTCCTCTCGCTTTCCATCGAAACGAGACTCGCGACGGAGGGACGGGGATTCCTGCGCGGTGATTCCAGCCTCAGCGTTTTCCCCTCGCGGAATTTCGCGGAAGGGAAACTCTTTCCGATCGGTATCGGACGTTTCGCGCGGTACCGAAGGCGATCGAAGCTAACGAGAAATCTAAGCTTCTCGAAAGGCGAACCAGGTCTGTCGAGATGTGCGACCGTTTCTAGCTAATATTCTACGAGAGTCGAAGTCGACCCTGGCAGAGGATCGCTGGCGGATGTTTAAAGGTTTGCCTCTCACCTGGAAGTGCAGTATGATGGTCCATATCAGTCCGAGCGTGAGCTTCGGGTTTCCATCGACGATATCCTCCGCGCGGATATTCACGAGCTTGATCTTCTTGTAGCGGAGAAAATCAAGGGCCATTTGCACGTTCTGCAGCATGTGGAAACGCATCCGTCCCCTTTCCCGCGGCTGCAAGAGCATCGATTAGTTGTCATTAATGATTGAAGAGCGATTCCGGGGTTAAAGCGTCGGATGCGGGTCTCTGGGACTCTGATAATAGAGCGTGGATCGACAATAGAACGCGATGGATATTGTTCCGCGATATAAACATCGAGACCTTCCCGAATTGATAAATATTTATCGTCGCCAGGCTGCTGGTAATCTGCTTCCCATTCCCGTCACGATTTCGTAACATGTCGCGGTACCGACGCATCCGCTGCAGATCGAACGTGCATTCCACCCACTATTTTTTAATCGGGGTCAAGTCGGCCCCACCCTGTCAATTACGTAACGAGCCGTCTCACCCCGGCCGGCCGAGGGTTCCGGCAAAGCGCTGCCAAGTCGATCCATCTCTAGTGCATGATCGGAATTGAATAGAAGAATCAGAGACTTACGAGATGCTCGCCGGAGAGGACCTCGAGCAGGGAAATGAGGTTGTGCCCGTCCCGCAGGTCTTCGAACAGATCTCCGACATGTCTGGTGGCCTGTAACAACGATTTCACGGATCAGAGCTCCCGACCGGCCGAGGCTAATGGCTACAGACGACTCTCCACTGAAAGTGAACGACGAGCATCTAAATCAATTAGGGAAAACGGAGTAATGGGACGTCAAGCTTAAGGTGTCGGACGATCAAACAGACGGACCGTGAACAGGCAGCGAGCAAGGTAAAGACACATCGGTTCTACGAACGTTGAACGTGCAAATACACACACAGACAGACAGACAGACAGGTAGTAGATAAATAAGTGATAGGTGGGCACCGCTGGAAGGATTTGGACGGTGATAATCGCGTGGCCCGCGAAAATAAAGCTCGGGGGACGCGCGAACGCAGCAATCTTTGGCCCCGGAACTCGCGGTTAAAGTCTCCTTGCCGTTTGATAAGCGCGAGGCGATTGTTCGCGGCCTCTGCGGTTCGGCGGCGATAATTGCGCGCGTTTACGCGTCAGCTCGAGCCGCTTCGCGGGAACAACGTTGCTCACCGGTTCGTGGAAAGAGACGGAGGAAAGAAGGGAGGTCTCGAAAAGGGTATTACTTGGAGGAATGGTCATTGGATGGACAAAACGAGGCACAGTGTTTGCCGGTGCATGCGAAAATGCCTTCTAACGTCGGCGACGGGTCGTTGACGACACCTGCCGTGGACTTACAGTGGGGGAACAGCATGGCTGGTTGTTCACAAGGACGCACACGTGCAGGCACGTGTAAGTCTGAAAAAAACATCGGTTGAAAAAGGAGCAGGCTGCGGATCACAATATTCCGCGTGCCTTTCCGCGGTGCGACCGTAAGGTAGCGGTAGATCTCGCGTATACCGTGTACCGTTCGCGGCTGATAAGTTGCTTTCGGCGCTGGGGCACGGAATCGCGATTACCGGGCCAACTTCTGCCGGCGATTTCGGAGCCACCGCTACCTCTGGCCCCACGGACGAGTGGTCCTTGACCCAAGGACTCCAACGTGGTACTGGCGTGGAATTTCCCCATCGCGGTTAATTTGCAAGTTTCTCATTCTTCGTCGCGTGTCGATGCTTCGATAACTCAACTGATAGAAGACCAATTAAATAAAGAACTCTCGTTCCTTTCCTCCTCGCCCAGATTTCCTCGAGCTCCACCTTTCGAAGCACCGACTTGCAGTTGGCCCTAGTTATGCAGAAACCTACCAACCCTCAAAATGGCAAAAAGCTAGTTAAACGCAGTACGGATCCTATAGGTAATTTTGTGATCTTTATTTTGTAAAATCTTACTAACCCAAGGAACAACTCTTATATTATACAATTATTGCTACAGAAATAAAAGCTACAGTAAATTTAAAATAATTTACTCACAAGGGGAGTGTCGGGGTGCTTTTGGAAGATTTCCCCGCGTTAAAGAAAAATTTATAAAAAAAATTATAATTTTTTCTAACGTGGCGAAATCTTCAAAAGACACCACCTATTGGCTTAAGGGGACTAGGCAGTCGAAAAATCGATTTTTTTTTATTGCATTTTCCGAAAGTACTATCTTTTCTGAATAAAATGCCGTTTGGGTTATATTAAAATCCGCAAAATTGTTGATTTGGCAGCTAAAAAGATCAAGCGGTAACTTATTGCGTCGCCTTTGCCCAGAAACTTTAAACGCGATTTTCTCGAATCTTTTTTTCTCTTGGTTTTTTCCTGATTGCGAACGAATGGAGGTTCAGATCGACTTGAAAAAAATTACAGGATGTGTAAAACATGTGCCATTTCGCCCCAAACCTCTGATATGATCCGTAAAAATTCGAGATTTTTATAAAAAAATTGAGGAGTCACCGGATTTTTGCAGCGCACAAATAAGAACGAATTTTTCTCGGAAAAATCGCCGTTTTTCAGCCACCAATCGCATGATTTTGATTTAATTGTTGTTTTTATAGGTTTGCGCGGAAACTATGAATCCAACAAACAAGAATCTCGCCTTTGAAATCGGATTACGTCACATTTTAACACCGATATTAAAGCAAAACGACAGAAAAACTTTAAAATGTTTACCCGTCGCCAGCGCCATTTTTAAAGCACATATATATTTCTTATTACTTTTTTTTCAATCTGTATGGTAGTAATAAACATTGGGTAAAAGCATATATCTGGATGTGCTTTCATTTGTTTACAAATAAATAAAGGACAGAGTCTCTTTCTCACGAAAAACGACTGCCTAGTCCCCTTAAACGCTCGGACACCTATTTACTTATTTTCGACATAGATCCATCGCGCTAAGGCTCATCAAAATCGATGTCTACCACACCCTGTCCTCCCCTTGTCAGTTTCCCGTCATTCAGGGTTGGTAGCTTTCAGCATAACCAGTCAGAATTATAAGTCACTATACAGTACTCGAACCACTCGTCCTGATTAAGCAACTCGTTTGGAAGGAACGCTCCTGGATTCATACCTTCACGTACTTCCAGTGCTGCGGCAGGCATGAGGGGAAAAGAGAAGAGTTTACAGCGCACGATTAATAAATACATCGGTGGTAGAGACAGGTTCGCAGATTCAGTAGTCAAATCGAGGCAGGAAGACTGCGAGAGAGTCGTTTAAGGCGCTCCACTTTAGGGCAACGTGCAGCCGTCAATGGGACTAACGGGACATGAATGGGAAGCGAGATAGATACCTACGCGAGTCTCGCGATGTTTATTTTCCCACGTTTTTTTTTTTTCGACGTCCTTGTCCCACGTGTTCGCGCGAACGCGTCACCGAGCTGACCCACTTCCCGATTCCGCTGACCACGCATGTAGGTCGCTGCTCGCGAAATAGGGCAGTGGGTCGAACACATTCGCGCGTCAAAGTAAACAAGTTCGTGCGCCGAGACAAGGACATCGAGAACACCGTGGGAAAACGAGGACAGGCTGACTTAGGGTCGTACGGAGCGTGTATACCTTCGCCTCTCATTCAGCTCCTGCTATCCCCATTCAGCAATCACCAGTGCCTGCCTCCGTCGATCTTACCATCTTTTCTAAATGCCCAATTCACGAATTCCACCGTGCCTCGGCCGGCGCGTGCGATTACGGCGATCCTCGGGGAAAGAATCGGTGCGTTGTCGCGAGCGCAGAGAGTTACGTCGTCACGGCCAGCGTCGTTGCTTTCGAACTATTCCGGGGCGCGAGAGTAAAACGAAAGTAAAAACGGGGATGAGCAGAAACAGCGATCGAATGCCCGCGTCACGGTGTGTGTTTTTCTGCGCCGCCGTCTCGGGACAACGACCGATGATTACCGGATCGAAATCGAGTATGACAAAAACGCGCGCGCGCGCACGGTCGATAGGCGCGCGATCGATACATCGCGGGAAACAAACCTCTGCCGGTGAATGACCGCCGGAAATGCGAACGGAGTCGAAGGCTTTCCCCGATAGTATTTTCAAATATCTGGAGCGTCCGGAATTGATTAGGATGTGGATAGCGGGATACTTTTATTCGCTCGCCGCGACCCATACAGCACACCTCGTTGCAGCAGTATTGCAGGGACGTTGCTGCAATATTACGTTGTTGCAGGTTCCATTGCAATATTGTAGGAACGTTCCTGCAATATTGTCGTGCATTATTGGAGTGGCAATGATCCTACAATATTGCAGCAATATTGCAATTTCGTTGCCGTGCAATGTTCCGTTGGCAACGATCCTACAATATTTCTGCAATATTGCGCGCACATCGACGTGCAATGTTCCAGTGGCAACGGTCCTACAATATTTCTGCAATATTGCGCGCACATCGTCGTGCAATATTGTAGTGAAAACTTGTGGAAACATTACAACAATATTCTGAAGCAACTATGACTTTGTCAAAAATTTTCGAAATATGTACATGACGTCGAGTGGATTCTACGGCGTGTTTCATTTAACTGGATACGCACCGCTATATTGCCGAAGAGTTGCAGGATCATTGCCACAATTTTGCCGTTTCGTTGCAGAATCATTGCCGGAACGTTGCAGGACTACATATTCGTAATGTTGCCGCAACTTTGCAAAAATACACACCTGCAATATTGCGAAGGCGGACATAGGACTGAACCTGCAACGTCTCTGCAATGTTATGTTGCAACATTGCCATCTTGCACCGCATCATTGCAGAGACGTTGCTGCAATGTTATGGTGCTGTGTGGGGAGCTACGTACAGTGAGTCAAAAAAGTATTTGTACACGTAGTTTCTTTGCAATAACTTTATACAAACACGTGACACACTAACAAAAACTGTTTCAATTAATAGTGTACTATGTACAGAGGTAATGTGCAAATTAACAATTTTTCATAATACGTTTAAAAAAAATAATGCCGTAAAAACAAGAATTTGGAAGTCCAAAAAGTATTTGTACACTTATGATTCTACTGGTAAATCCTGAAAATAAGCATGCACCGTCGTGATACCGATCAAAATGTAAATAAGTGTTTGTTTACATAGTGGTCTTGGTCTGCTTACGGTGGTAGTGCGTCTTCGAACTTCATACGGGAAGCCATGACAGCGAAGAAAAATGAAATACCCGCATCCGTGCGAGACCGTGTTATTTTTCTTCGAAAACGTGGAGAAAGTTATAGAAAAATTGGCAAAACTTTCAATCTAAACTTTACAACAGTGCAGTATATTGTTAAAAAGTACGAGAAAATAAAAACTACAGACAATAAGCCACGGTCAGGTCGGCCGAAGATACTTACAATTAGAGAGCGTCGGAGTATTATTAAAGAAGCTACAAAATATCCATTTGTAAGTGCTCGAACACTATGCAATGATGTCGCGTCAATATCAGGGAAGAATGTGTGTCCCCAAACTATTAGAAATGTTTTGCATTCTGCTGAAATATATGGCAGAGCTGCGAGAACGAAACCATTCATCAATAATGCGAATAGAGAAAAACGGCTAGGTTTCGCTAAAACCTACGTAAATAAACCAATCGAATTTTGGAAACGAGTTATCTTCTCAAACGAAAGTATGTTCAATATTTTTGGCTCAGATGGGAAGAAATTCGTCTGGAGAAAAGCCAATACTGAACTTCAACAAAAGAATCTTATACTAACTGTTAAGCACGGCGGTGGACACGTGATGATATGGGGCTGTATGGCGTACAGTGGTGTTGGAAATATTGCATTTATCGAGGGAATAATGAATGCCATGAAGTATATCGAGGTGTTGCGTGATAATTTAAAAGAAAGTGCAGTTAAATTGGGCCTAAGTGGAACTTACTATTTCCAACAAGACAACGAACCAAAGCATACCGCTAAAAAACGAGAGAATGGTTGCTATACAATGTTCCCAAACAATTGATTACACCACCACAATCCCCCGATATTAAACCTATAGAAAAATTATGGCACCTGTTGGATATAGAAGTAAGGAAAAGAAAAATATCTAATAAGACTGATTTACAACGAGTGATTCTAGAAGAGTGGCCAAGACTGTCAAGGGAAATAACACAGAAACTGGTAGAATCTATGCCAAGAAGACTACAAGCAATTATTGAAGCAAAAGGGATGCATACAAAATATTAATCATAATGTACAACGTAAATAATCATAAGCTTTCTACCATAATTGTAAGTGTACAAATACTTTTTTGACTTCCAAGTTCTTATTTTTATGGCATTATTTTTTTTGTAATCTATTATGAAAAGTTGTTAATTTGTACATTACCTCTGTACATAGTACAGTATTAATGGGAATAGTTTTTGTTAGTGTATCACTTATTTGTATAAGGTTATTGCAAAAAAAACTAGGTGTACAAATACTTTTTTGATTCACTGTAGCTGTTGATTGTAATGAAGTGGATCGGAAGGGCGGATCGAAGTGTTTGTTTACGACTCCTCGGTTTTAAGAGGATTGTTCTACACTCCTGGCGTAGTGTAGGCTTTGAAAATATTCCGCGGAATACTCGCGTGAAATGTGAACGCGCAATTAAGTCTACAGGGATCGCGTGACGTTTAATGGCGTAATTAGTGGCGCGAACAACATTGTCGTCCATTCAAGCTCTCGATTATACTAATAGCGTGTACTTTGCGTAAATGCATAGAAAAACGAGTTCAGCTTAAAGATTCCTGCAGCTGAGGATGCGTCAACGATGGAGCCGCTGATAGATTACCGATGACTCGTGGGATTTTATCTGTTCCTCTTACGTCCGCGTAACTCCACTATTTACATCTATTATCTCAATCGCACATCTAGGAATTCCATCTGACGTCACACTTGGGGGCCGTTCTTAAATTACGTAAGGGTAATTTTGGCGATTTCTTAACCCTTCTCTCCACAACTATAAGAATTCGTAAGATTTTATATTCCACCCCCTTCCCTCCTTACGTAATATTTTTTACATTGCATTTTTGTAGTTATTAAAATTCTTTGTAAAGGTTTATATAATTTATTTAACTCGGTATCGGGAAATTTAAACTAAAATTACTTTTCTGGAACATGAATGATAGAATTTGTATTTATTGAAAACTAAGTACCGTCAAGGACCCAGTTCCTGATCACTTAAGAGTAACCATCGCGGGTTTTTAAACGTGTAAATGAAAAACTTAACCAAATTTAAAAGATGTTTGTTATTTCAGTAGATCTATGTTTAATCTTTAATTTGGTATTAAAAAAAATGCAAACATAATAATAAATATTTTATAATTTAACTTTGAAAGTGGAAAATGCAAAGGGAGCAGTTTCTGATCACCTAAATCATGTCTGGGAGTATTTCCTGATCAGATCAATACCCAATTCCTGATCAAATAGATTGAAATGTATAAATTGCATAAAAAATCATTAAAATAGCATATTTTTATGGCATCTTTATTAACAGAATATAAATATGCTAAATATAACATTTGAAATAAAAAAAAAACAATCTTTTAGCTGGTATTTGAAATTTTTTCAATGCAAAATTTTAATAGTTGATCATTTATGTGCGTATTGCTAACCTAAATGTCTTGGATGATTTAATAAACATACCCTTTATTTTTTAACACAAAACCCTCATTAGAAATTACTCAATTTAGAGTATTACATATTATTTGGAAAATAACAAAAAATTAGCTAGTAAATTTCAACTGTATAATTAAATTTTCGGTTTTCAAAATTCTTGCTTCAATAACCTATTTGCCGATCAGGTGATCAGGAATTGCGGAAGCATATAAAAACTGTACCCAATAACTAATCACCACTTTTTTGCATTAAAAAGAATACAAAACATTCATAATTTAGTTATTTAATATTATTAAAGTATCAAAGAAGTTAACTAAGTATATATTACCTAAGAATTTTCAAAAGTATCACAGAAAAGAACTGAAATTCACGACGTGCTCTCTTATACTGAACAACAGTAAAATGGCGTCAAACCAGGCGTAACTACAAGCATCTTACTTTGATATTTTTTTTATCAAAACACATTTTAATACGAGGCATCAAATTTTGCGTATAAATTTCAAAATACTTCATAATTATTTAGTAATTTTTGGGAATAAATTTGTATCGTAATAAGCTTATTATTTGGTATTTATATACTAAACTGATCAGGAACTGGGTCCTTGACGGTAAGTAGCTTTACTACTCGGCTTCGCCCGAAATTTAGATTATGATTTTAGAAAAAAAATTTTGTGAAAATAGTCAAATTCATCTGAATTAGCTAGGCATAACGAGCTGGGACACATTTCGTCACCCCAGAGTTTACCGTTCGAAAGTTTGTAGGCGACAGCAAACACACAAACATATAAACTTTCTGCTTTACATATTAAGATTAGGTTAAGAAATATTACCTAAGGTGCTACCTGACTCCCTCCGCAAAAAAAGTAAGAAATTCGCGACCCCTCCCCAGAAATCCTTACGTAATTTAAGGAAACCTCCCTCCTTATCGCTAGAAAAGTCTACCATCGAAGCATCTCAATCCTATTTCTGAATGAATACCTTCAACGATCACCGAAAATTAACGAGCATCCCCGAAATCCGAAAGGGTAAGTGACCGTCGGACGACGAATGCAGATACTCCGAAAAGTGACGTGTACAAATATGAAAGAATGCTGGGCAGGGCGTGTTTATTCACTAGATCGGAATCCTCGAACGGAGAAGTTACTTCAGCGGACCCATTTCCTGGCTGGGAGACGTTACGCAATGGCGACGATGCGTCATGCCCAACGTCCTGCACTCTCTCGAGCTGATCGCCAGCCAGTTTTTTTCCCTACCATCTATGCAACATCTGCCTAGCTGACTGACTGACTGACTGACTGACTGACTGACTGCGCGATTGCCTACCAGCACACAGAGCCGGCTGCCTACTTGCCCACCTACTTAACGGGCCGCGAGAGGTGGTAAATCGGGAACGTCGTCCGCTGGAGAACGTTTCCGAATAAGGTCAGAGTGACGAGAGGAAAAGGTGGGCGCTCGCGCGCGCGGAATCGAGCAGGTAGGCAGCCGACGAGAACCAGTGCCGATCGACGCGCAAACACGCAGTACCGTTTCGCCGTATTACCCTGGAATCCATTGCAGAACGACGAAGAGAAGTCGGTCGATTCGAGCTGGCCACTCGTCCACCACCCGTGTGTGTCTGTGCTGTGCGCATGGAGAAGCAATTCTCTCTTTCTCTTTCTCTGTCTTTCCCTGCTGGAAAGAGGGTGGCGGTCTATCGACACGGAGCCGATCTATAGGTTGTTTAAAGACGAGAGTGGGATGGATGGTAATGGAATCGAGCGAGGGGTGAGTAATGCCGTGGCTCGACAGGCGCCGACTAACGAAAGGAAGAAAATGAGCCTCGATAACCCCTCGAAATACCATTCGAGTTACACTCGCCGCTTACCAGCAGCTTCTTCAACCTTGCCTCTCCTTTCTCCTCCCCTAGGCTTTTGCATACACGCGGGGCGACGTAACGAGAAAGCGATCCGAGGAATGTACGCCTGCCCGGCTCGATCGTTCAATGGCTGTGGATGCTGCTCTCTCTATGCTTCTCCATCTGGCGAGGCGATCGGCCGCGTATGGTCGCCTTTTTTCACCCCTCCGAAAACGGAAGGTGGACCTGCGTCATCGGCGGGGCGAGAGGGACGGAGAGACGACGGGACGAAGACAGGCGACACGCGGGATCAAGGCTAACGTGTCTCGAGTTGCGAGGATTGTTCGCGGTCGCGTGCCGTGTCCGTCGGCGTCGCTCGTCGCCGACGTGGCCCCGCGGGTCACCGTTTCGTCACCGTCGCGAAATCGGTATTGGCATCGTCCGCATCGTTGCCTGAACGCGAGGCGTCGGAATAGATACACGCGGCGGCGACGGGGTCGTTTTTACCGTCACGTGCTCGCCCGAGGAACGCGTACCCGGCGCGACGACTGAACAGTGGCGGTGCTTGTTCGAGATCGCGGCCCCGTATCTCGTCGATCGACCGCTGAAAGGAGGAACGTTAACGTCGAAAAGGGAGCCGCTCTTAAAAAAGAACGAGCACCCCGGATAACCAGCCTCCGACGCTGCCTCGAGCCACGGGAGATGCTTGGAAACCTCGAAGCAAGTGCAAGTAGGGTAATAATTATCGGAGAGATGCCGCACTGGGAGAGACGCCGCACTTTCGGTATTTCAGATATTAAAATTGTTTCGAAATGCGGCGTCCCTCTCGACAAAAGGATGCTTTTGGTTTCAATCTTCTAAGGGTAGGTGAAAAATATTAAAAATCTTGATGTTCAGCTAATAATATGTAGGGGAGAGGCTTGCAGGTTGCCACCCCTAAGCTTTTTTGATCATAACTCGTCATAAAATTAACGTATCGTTGATTTATGGTATAAGTTGGAAAGAGGAAGTGTCGAGCTACAATCCTGAGCTACAAATCATACAAATTCTCGAAAAAGAAAAATTATACTGCAAATTATCGAAAGTATCTAAAATTGTCTCCTTGAAATTTTGGCCCGCAGGTTGCCACCCCAAGAAAATTGCTAAAAGTGTAAAAAAACTCAAGTAAAAACCTGATTCAGAAAACTTTTCAAAATTTATTAAGTTTTATTAATAAATTATATTATTCAGATTTTCTTGACCTGCGTGCTGCCATACTAAAAATCTATAAAAATGTAAAAAATAAACCAAAATATGACTAAAATGCAATAAAAACACTTCACTTCAAACTCAATGACATTTGAGTGTAAACAAGCGGTAAAGAGAGAGGTGGCAACCTGCAAGCCAAAAAAGGAGGCAACTTGCATTCCGACGCATTTTTAGGAAAATATGAGAAAAAATTGTCAATTCATGATATGTTTGGAAATCTGTTTGGCATATGTAAATTAGATAAAAAAGACAACACAGTACGTATAGTTATCTTGAATTGTCGATGAAAATGTTCAATTTACGAGCACAAGGAAAGCACACAATTTCAATAATTCAGTTTCTTGACAAACACTATATTACCCTTCGCTCAGCAAACACAGCGTTATTGCGTCTGTCCGCTCCAGTGGTTATAAAATAGTGACACCTACTCTTTTAACGTCGATGTGAGTCAGAGTTGAGGTTCTGACACTGCTAGAAAGTCGAAATACAGCAGGGGTGGCAACCTGCAAGCCTCTCCCCTATTCTTAGAAAAAGCTTCCATTGCGAATTTAGACACGGCGACAATTTTGCGTACGCTGCGGCAACTCTTCCATAATTAACCTACACGCCTCCGAAACACAGCTGCGAAGACCATGAACACGGGTCGCTCGAAATTACTGGAAGGTTCGGCGCAGCGTGGTAATCCACACCGAGGGGTTGATTCGGAAGGGTGAGAGTGTAAAAGGTGGGGCCGTAGCCGCGCGGGGAGAGCTCGTTAAGGATCGAGCCCGCTATCGATCGCAATGATTTTCTCGATTTCACCCACTCGGTTTCCTCGCCGCGTTGCCTTCTATAGCCGCGCGTGAAATACCCTCCTGGAAGGGAGTGTTGCTCGGCCCACGCACACGGCCTACATGGACAGATGGGTGCAAGGCGCACGCACACGCGCGCCTACGGCAGGGAAGGTCCCCTTGGTCGGTTTACGTGTGTGCAGTTACGAAACAGCTGGTTGTCTCGCGTCGCTGCTCTCGCATGCTCACCTATCAGGTGTTGCGATACTCTCGCCGCGGCTCGGCCAGCCGTGGCCTCCTGCTAAGGTCGCTCTAAAATTAGGATCGCTCGATAGTTGGAGGGAAGGGCCAGCCTTCTAGGAACCGCCTGATCGCGTAAACTCGCGGAACACCCCTAATGGGATGGCATCGTTATCCTGCAATTACCGAATCATCCGCGCCTATCGACCGTTCCGCCATTCGTACACGCCGGATACTGTTAGCACCGTTCTCCACTGGGCTTACCTTCTTCAGATGCTTGTTCACCCATTTGGTAAATGTTTTCTTCTGGATCGCGTCTCGTTCGTCTGTAATCACAGAAAGCAGCGTTCGGTTAATGGGCGGTGATCTTAAGGGACACCTGCAACGAACAAGTAGAGAACGTGAACGTCTAGGGCGCGTTCTACCCCGGCCAAATGTGCGCACGGTTCTCATCGCTTTCCGCATCATAGGCTAATTAAACCGTCGATCTGCATTTCCACCGATCGCCCACGCAGGCAAACAGGCATCAGGCAGCAAGCAGCCAAGCAGCCGAACAGACGGACGGGCAGACGGACATGTAGGTGGCTCGGGATAGGTAGGTAGGTAGGTAGGTAGGTAGGTAGGTAGGTAGGCAGGCAGGTAGGTGGATAGAACGGGTATTGATACGTAGGCAGTCAGGTAGGAAAAGAGCAGCGGATCTGGCAGGCGAACAAGCGAACGTGCACTAAAACTTTCGACTATCGGTCGACGGCTATAATTGCCGATGCGGTCCCCGCCGATGATGCCCGGATACCTGCCACCTGACTCCGCCTATCCGCGAACAAAGCCAGCCGTAATAGTTGGCCCGTTTATTGCCCGTGATTCACCCGCAACTGCTGGTAATTTCGGCAACTTTACAGTGGACCATACTTCGCCACGTCTCGTGGATCCATCGATCCAGGCTTGGTTCGACGACACGACTGCATCGCAAAATTAATCAAGCTGTGGGCGCTCGTCCTCGACCGAGGGGCAATTAATTACGACCGATTATCCGTTTCTACGTCTAGGCGACCGTATCGTCAATAGCCCGGCTGGAAATTGAGACGACCGGCTAATTGGAGTGAACTGTCGGACCCCGCTGTCCGGCGTACGTGCTCGACAGGGGCTGGGACAACAGGCCCAGTCATATCGTGGAACGATCCTCGGCGCCGACCTCACGAGATAAGAAAGACAAAACCTATTTGCATCGTTTCGTAATGATGCCTCTCGTGAAGGATTCGTACAATAGCGATCCGGATTAAGAGCCGGCCACGTAACGCGGCGTAATCGCGGCTGCGTATGCTTTTTATTCCGTGTCGAATTGAGCATGGTTTTCTAGCACGTAAGTGGTTGAATATACGAGACGCATTTATTCTAATCGACGGCGACAGGATATTTAACGTGACAGCCTCGATCACGGGCCAGCTGAATTCCGACCCGATCGAAGGGCATGGGTTCGGAAGAGCGGCATGCCGAAACTGTGGCGCACACAATGGAGATAAATTGGGACAACGAGGCTTCTGACACATGGGGAATATTTCGGAGCGTGTGATAACTAGGACCGGTTGGCAGGGAAGGCACGGTTGCTTATCGCGGCGATCATCCAAGCAGGAAGTAACGTGCTGAAACGAACAGAAAAACCGCGGGCGCACGCAATATTCCGCGTACGAACCGCGATTAACAATTTCGCGGCCCAGATAATTCGTGAATGACGCCCGAGGCCACCCGAAATTGCTTCTTCGAATTCGTGAACGAGACACTAGCCGCTACGTGACTGCGTGTATGATGCAAAACGACTCGTATTCTAAAGGCGGGCCAAGCCCTGTGCCGTCTCGCGATATTAGGCACACAAAGGCACTCCAGAGTTAATCGATGTTAAGAAATAAAAAAACCAAAAAAAAAGGGCTACAAGTCGCGGGAAAAGCTCGGTCGAATCGCCTTCGTATCGGACGTTCGAGTCTCTGGGACTCCTCTGCATCGCGAAACTATTTCGCCACGGCTATTTCCGAGGCCACTTCCGCGAACCGTTCGCGGGTCAAACGGCAAAAGGTAAACGACCTTAAAAAGCTACTTCCGCTCCCGGTGGCTCTAGTGACCGATACGAACTGTCGCGTTTTCGCGAAACGCCGATTCTCCGGGGTTCCTCTTTGGATCGGTTCGGACGCTCGAGAGTTCGCTGTTCTATATCCACTCTCGAGGACCTCGATCGCGACTCTTGCTACTTGGATATTCGAATGTCTAAGGGCACAGTGAATGAATCGAAAGTGAACAACTACTGTGCACATTGAGAGCTCTCGCTGCCCATGGGCGCTGGAGATTCGGGTACTCGAAAATCCAAGTAGCAGGAGGGCTTCGAACGAGTCCTGCGAGTCTCCGCGAGCCTCGCGTCCCGTTCGACGCACAGTGTGCGATTTTGGACAAAAATCGCTAGACAGCGCAAATCTTGACCGATTTCAATAATTTTTTTTTTAAAATACTCGTAAAGGACTCAGCAATAACGGAGTGCTGCAGTAAATCCTGTATTTGTTGGTCTAATCTATAAAAAACATTATTTAGCACAACATAACATAGAAACGTAAACTTTGGAGATTAAAGATATTAAAAAGTAATTTTTTGTAAATTTAATATTAGCTATAAAATAAAAAATTTACTTCGAATTTACAAAATTTATGTTTTAAATAAACTGTAAGTATAGCTGATTTAAATGTAATATTTTTAAATTATATTTCAATTTGATTAGTTTTGATTTTTTTAGGAATTGTAATTAGAATAGAATTTTTTGTGGCAACTAATTTTATAATAATTTGTTTATATGATTTATATGTGATATGTTACATGCGTTGAAATGTTATGCGTGAAATGTTACATGCATTGTGGGTTATTTTATAATAACATTACTTCAGTTTCAACCGTTAAGGGCTTAACTTTTTTATTTTCTTTCAGTCTGAGAGATCTAATCGAGGGATCTGATGAGATTAAGAGATAATGTAAAATATCTAAAGATATCTAAAGATATTTTACATTATATATATATATATATAATTAAAAAAAATTAATATATATATTAGAAAGAAAATCAGAACTAATCAAATTGAAATATAATTTAAAAATATTACATTTAAATCAGCTATACTTACAGTTTATTTGAAACATACATTTTGTAAATTCGAAGTAAATTTTTTATTTTATAGCTAATATTAAATTTACAAAAAATTACTTTTTAATATCTTTAATCTCCAAAGTTTACGTTTTTATGTTATGTTATGCTAAATAATGTTTTTTATAGATTAGACCAACAAATACAGGATTTACTGCAGCACTCCATTATTGCTGAGTCCCTTACGAGTATTTTAAAAAAAAATTATTGAAATCGGTCAAGATTTGCGCTGTCTAGCGATTTTTGTCCAAAATCGCACACTGTGCGACGTGCGACGAGTTTCCAATGGAAAACATTCCCGGCGCACAACACACGTGCACACTCGCGATTCTAATTCTAACCCCGCGTATCTACGCGTACCGTTACCAACTATCGCGCTAAGGGTGCCCGTGTGTGCGCTGGGAATACTTTCCACCGGCGACTCGTCATACGCCGAGCGACAGGCGCGACACTCCAGACTTTCGAGGCCCTCGAAATCGTCGAGATTCGAGCGCGCAAAGTGGCTGGGACTTGTTTGTCGCGCGGTCCAAGTGACTTGGAACCTCCTATCGCTACTTTCCCTCGACAAAGAGGAACCGTATAGAGATCGGCCGTCTACGTAGGCACCGAAGTTGGTCGCCAAGGGGAATTAAGCTGAAGCGAGTTCAACGTGAACACTAAAAATCAAATAGAGAGAGAGAAGAAAAAACGAAAAACTAGAAAACGAGGGAGGGGAGGATCGGAAGGAAAGTTCCGTGTGGCGAAGGTAGAGGAGGGTCAAGGTGTATTGGACGAGGTCCAGAGCACCGGCATGCCAACTCTTCACCTACCGTGCGCCTCGATGAACATCGCCCAGCAACCCCAGAAAGCCTGCGAGCTGCCGGAACGATGTTCCGCGGCCCCGTTCACCCAGCAATTATCCCGCCGTTCCGTCATCGTCCACGGAAATCCGTTTTCGCTCTGACCTTTGAACTTGGAAAGCGACTCCTCGTAGCCGTGCTGCGACCGTTGCTCGCGATGGTGCTCCGCCACGGTGTCGGCCGGGTCGAAGCCCAGCCTCTCCTTGTAATAAGCCTGAGTGGACATCTTCTCGGCGGCCGGTGAGAAAGGTCTTCTAGGATTCTATCGAGACCAGCCAGCGAGCAGGGGACGTTCCACGCCGTTCATCACGCCACTCGCCCGCGCGTACCTTTCGCCACCACTTCCCTACGTTCCCTTACGGCGCGCCCTTTAGCCTCGCTCCAAGTTTCAGTCTATCACTCGCGAGGAAACAAACACGCGTGTTGTTCGAAGCACTGGCCAGCGAGGAATATAACCGGACCATCAATTTCCGGGCGTGGACGCTGAGTTAGAAGAAGGTATGGCACTTGGGGTGGTCGGGAGACCCAGTTTCGTCCCTCGATTAATCACACTTTTCCTCCGGCTCCGAGTGTCGTTGCTCCCGCGCGATATTTCTCCGCCTCCGTCTCCTCGACTTTCGTTTCTTTTTGGATCGGACACGTTGGCACTGGACGCGACGTTGCACTGTCGGGATAGAAGAGAAACAGGCGATAGGGGCAGGCTCGGTGACGAAGGAACCACCGCCCCCCCTAGCTGAAGATGCTGACGGGGCGAGAATCGGGGCGGCAAGTACCGGGGACACCGCGAACGGACACAATGCGGACACACCGGCCAGAAGCGGAGGAGAGGAGGAACGGCTAATTTCGTTCCCCCCCGATTTTGTCCGTTCGTTCGCCCGCTCCAGACGAACGAAGCTTAACGAATCAACGACCGAATTTATCACGGCACGTCGCAGACGTAACCACTCAACTTGGCCTCCCGGTGCCGAAAGTGCCCCGCGAGACACGGCAATCGGTCTCTCGCTGACGCCTTCCTCCGCTCCCCGGTCCAACTATATCCGCGCAGACGGGCGATAAAGAGACCACGACCGGCTCGGCTAATTTCCCTAAGCGAGAGCTGAGGCGCGCCTCCGTGGCTCCTCGGCTAACCAGCCAGCGGCGTATGCCGCTCACTAATTATCGCGCGGGTTAAAGCCGCAGGGGAGCGGTCGCTGCTAACCGACCACCGAAACGAACCGGACTGGCAGGGGACAGAGCGAGCCTGGACGGTCGAAGCGATTGTACTAACGAACGAGCGGGCTGTGGCCGCGCGAGTGCGCTCACCAGCGAGCGAACGATCTACCAAACTGACGGTCCACGAGACGCACGGTGACTGAGAGACACGGGTGCCACCCGGGGAAACCGAAGACCATCGGGATCTCCGCATATGGTAATGGAAGCAATGCCATGTGGGTGTCGTCTTCTGAATCGGAGCGAAAACCGACGACGCCAATTGCAACACGCCCAGGTCGGGCTAACGGCCCCCCTTGGCTAATCCTATTGGTTCCCTCCCTCGAAATCCTAGGCGAGATTATTTATCGCCAGGTGTACCCTCGCGACCTTATCGGGCACCTGGTCCTCTGTCGGCGGACTGTGAGTCACCCTGTCGCTCTACATTATTCGGGGACCATTCTTCTTCGGGTGGAGGGACAGCGAGCGAGCTGCGATCCGCTGATCCATGGGGTTTCGGGGATCTAGAGCACGTGACCGGGCTCGTGATCGCGATCAGACTCGACTGGACGACTCCGAGCCGGTCCCCTCCGTGGTCCGACGGAATTAGATGCGAATAGAAAATAGAGTAACCCGTGTGACGCGCCACGCGGTGTTAGGCGAACTCCTTCTGACCGTGTCCGTCGCATTGGACGATGGTGTAGAAAGTTCGAGAGAAAGTACTCGTGGTGTGCCGGCACGTAACGCGCCGGCGAAGTCTGAAATTTTGCGAGAATGATGGAAAACAGGGGAGCGTCGCCTGTGCTGCCAGCCGCCAGGTGCCCGGGCGGTCAAGGTGTGGGAGGGAAAGAGGTGGATGCGTCGGATGGGTGTTTATGAAGAAAACGATACGGGAGATACGAGCGAAACGGATGACATCACTGTACGTCGAAACGCGACGTGTTTTTTCTCCCACCCACCTACCCTCCGACACCTACGATCTTTTCGTTCCCCCGGTGAACGATACGCGGCCTTCTGACGCGCGTAGAAAGGTGCCGAACGGCCGATTGCCGCCGTGTAAGGTGCACTGGAAAAGTTGGAACACGCCGAGGTTCTCGGAAAGCCCAACCTCCGCGGCGCACAGTGGGGCAAAGTGACAAATTTTGTGTCAAAATCAAAGAACTTTTGATAGAAATGAGATGCTGCAATGTAATATAAATTAGATATCTAATTTCCATAATTATATTTTCATTTACACACGAAGTAAGGTAAGTATTTAATCTTTTTAACTTACTTCTCATCAACAACAACAAAAAAAATATTTAAAAAAAAGACATTAATATAAATGAATATAATGTAAATGAAAATATAATTATGGAAAATAGATATCTAATTTAAATTACATTGCAGCCACACACAGCCTACAGAGAGTGCCAGTGACCAGGACAGCGAGACGTCAAGTGATCACGAGATGTGAAGTGTTTTGTAAGTAACTAAAAACATTCAAATACTTCATTATTCTTATTTTGATTGTGTTCCATATATGGGAATACAATATACCTTCAAACCAGTGGGTTATCAAATCATTTCAACGAAAAAAATATGATATCATTAGTCTTTCACATAAATCGATTTTTTTCAAAATCCTGAGGTAGTAGACAAATTTTGCGAACGGATTTGAAATCAGCGTGGCAAAATCTACAGGAAATGAGGTCCAACTAGTCAAGAAAAAAATCCTACCGTACATGGTATTGGATTAATCACAATTTTGTTGAAAAATTTCAAGTTTAACACAAATTTTCACAGTGAAAAAACGTTCGTACCATAATCTCGGCAATTTTCCCTTATTCTGCAATGTTTCAGTTTAACAAAAAAAAAATCATCGCTCTATCTCATTTCTATCAAAAGTTCTTTGATTTTGACACAAAATTTGTCACTTTGCCCCACTGTGCGGCGTCTAAATCGGGATTCCTCTGGTTGATGAATTAAAAAGCGGTCACCCATCCTTTCTACTCCCTTGACCTTCCACCTCCCCGCAATCGATTCGATCGCTCTAAACTGTATTGGACACCGAGAAGCACTCCCGAATTCGCATCGCGAAGGATCGCTGGGCCGGGCACGAGCGGGGGTGAAAGGCGGACGGTTCACGTGCAGCGGCCGAGCAGAAGCTGGGGAAGAAGAAGGAAGCGGAGGAAGCGCGTGTACGCGGGTCGGAGCGGCATAACGCGAGCTGCAGAGGGGCCGGCTCGGCGGCATTCTTGCGGCAACGGCAGTATAGCAGTATAACGGGTCCATATAGTCGGCTCTCGGAGGACTCTCGAGGGCTCTTGGAAGCCGAGAAGACTCTCTCCGGCCGTGCGGCTCGGTCAACCTTGAGAGCAGCACGCGGCAAAAGCGCTCGCTTCGCTCGCTCGCCTCTGTTTCCACCGGCCTTCCTTCGCTCGCAAGCCCGCCGTTCCTTTGACTCCTCGACCGTTTCCACGACGGAAACCCCGCCTATCTTGACCGTCTCTCGTAACGCCTAGCCTCGGGCGCGAAACCGCGACGCGTCCCGACCGTCACGATCCACCAAACGGTTACACATGCGTTCGCCTTGATCGTCCGTCCCAGTTACGGCTTCGACACGGGGTCGACTCTCCTCGCATCGCCGCTCGACCTACGATAGCGCAACGCTGTCCCTGCAGCTATCTAGGAAACAGGCTCGCGTAACTCTAGAGGCGAATATCGATTACGCGGATCGACCTTTCGCGCCTCGAGGCGAGACCGTCGAGCAACCGTGCTCCTCCGTAGCCTCGAACTTGATACGGCACACGATCGATCCGCCCTCGAAAACACCGCGCGAGTCTTCCAATTTAGTCCAGTGAAATTAGGATTTGTCTTTGGAATAAATCCCAGCAAGCTAAATTTTGGTATGGGCCTTTATTTGGTCGTTTTAAACAATATGTCATAAGTCCCCATCGATCCGAGTGCCGCTAAAAAGTTTACAGAGGGTTGAAAAAAAAAATAACAGTTTTTCGCGAATATCTCGTTATCTAGCAGTTTTGCGACAAAAATAGGTCTCACACAATTTATAACCTAGCAAATTCTCTACAAAAAAGGTTGTATGAGTTTTTTTCGTAGGAGTAACCATTTTCATGTGTGCCGGGTTACCAAGTTTCAACCCCCATACTTTTGACAAGGTAAGATCCCGAACCCGGAAATTCAGAAAATTATGAAACTCTGTAAATATGTAGCGGAAGTCCTGCTGAGTACAACGCAATTTCGTTTGCTGCCCAAATTCACTCCAAGAGGGTGCAATTGACCCCTGAAATTTTTTTTTATTTTGTATTATTACTCGCGAACTGTAGGAGATAGAAAAAAAGTGTTCAGGAAAAAGTTACTTCTCTTAATTAGGACTAACATTTGGTAAATTATAGTTCTTACAGTTCTTACGGTTCGTGAGTTATAACACAAAATCGGAAAATAGCCGGATTTTCAGGGGTCAATTTCACCCCCTTCGAGTGAACAAATTTAAACTTTAATCTTTGGGGATAAGTAGAGGATATATAGGTATGTATTACTCAATTTTTGTTGTTGCCCAAATTCACTCTAAGAGGGTGAAATTGACCCGTGAAAATCCGTTTTTTTTTTAGATTTTGTGTTATAACTCACGCACCGTAAGAACTGTAAGAACTATAATTTACCAAATGTTAGTCCTAATTAAGAGAAGTAACTTTTTCCAGAACACTTTTTTTCTATCTCCTACAGTTCGCGAGTAATAATACAAAATAAAAAAATTTTCAGGGGTCAATTACACCCTCTTGGAGTGAATTTGGGCAGCAAACGAAATTGCGTTGTACTCAGCAGGACTTCCGCTACATATTTACAGAGTTTCATAATTTTCTGAATTTCCGGGTTCGGGATCTTCCCTTGTCAAAAGTATGGGGGTTGAAACTTGGTAACCCGGCACACATGAAAATGGTTACTCCTACGAAAAAAACTCATACAACCTTTTTTGTAGAGAATTTCCTAGGTTATAAATTGTGTGAGACCTATTTTTGTCGCAAAACTGCTAGATAACGAGATATTCGCGAAAAACTGTTATTTTTTTTTCAACCCTCTGTAAAATTTTTAGCGGCACTCGGATCGATGGGGACTTTTGACACATTGTTTAAAACGACCAAATAAAGGCCCATACCAAAATTTAGCTTGCTGGGATTTATTCCGAAGATAGGGCAGATTTCCGTCTAATTTCACTGGACTAATTCGCGAGTCCTTGGGGACGACCATCCGCTGGGGTAACTCGCGTCGCCACCTCCTCCGACCCGTCGACTCCAGAGGGGGATGAATTTCACGCGGGACCGAGGGGGGCCCGGTCCAAGTGGACCGATCGTTAAACGAACCGTTTCGACACGACGGAGTCACTCTAAACTCCGTTCCTTTTTCGCGACGCAACTGAAACTGGTTTTCGAGGCTGCGAACGCAACGTTCCGAGGCCCGCTCGCGAGACGGATGGAAAAATTGGCCGAGGTGCCGCGAACGAATCGATCGAAATCGTTGATTCGAGGAAGCTTCTTAAGCTGCGTTGCGGAGCAAGAATTTCGTCAACGAGCACGCAACGGCGAGGCAACGCGAGTCGTGGGACCGGGCTAGGGAGCTTGCAGAGAGGCAAAAAATGGGGCGTGCTCGAGGTAGGGTGCCAGCGGCGATAGAGCGGAGAGCCTGGAGCACTCGGAGGGAACGACTGCCGCGATAAAGCTTACTTGCACTTTCGGCCTGTTAACGCGACGACCAAATACGGCTTTCGGCACGAACGCGACGGAGGTCGCGGTTACCGAGGTGGGGCCGATATACTAACCGAGCAAGTAGAAGGAGAGCGAGAGGAGAACGAGTCACAGAAGCGGGAACAGAAGCAGAGGGTAAAGACGTAACGATGATGAAGAGGGTGGAATCGGAGGTGAAGAGGGCGTCGAAAAGGTTCGGCGTGGAAACGTTGAGCAAGCTTGCCGAGGGAACTTCCAAGTATGTGTCACTTTTTCGAGCACGATTTTCCAGGGGGAAACGAAGGAGGACTGGAACTCGATGTGTGCTTTTAGAGGATGACGTTCGTCGGGGGTCTGACGAGGCTTGGAGTGATAAAACGGGTACGAGGGTACGCACAGGCTGCGAGACCGATTCGGGCCAGAGAATAGGTCGATCGGACCAAATTAAGAAATTCCAGGTACATGGGCAAGCGGGCACACAAGCGGCTCGTACGTGATTGTGCGCGGCGTGTCTCCGCGGAGCCGGTTTGTCATAGAGCCCCAGCAGGCCTGCAATTATTACGCAATCCCCGTATTCGCTGAAAACGACTTTCTTCTTATTCACTCGCTGCTGAAACCGCCGTCCGTCTACGCGGATCTCGCGAGCACGACCTCCTCCTCGGCTACCCCGACCGATGTACGTCAACTTTAACCTCTAGAACGACACTCCGACAATTTTAGAGCACTGTGCAACCGCGACCCCGAATTGAAATTTAAATATCACGACGATCACTTGAAGTTTCCGAAAAATTCTTTGGTAGGGTAGACCGGGGGCGGTAGTAACAGGGGGGCGAATGTAACACGCTAAATATCTCAAAACATATAATAGATATTAACACCAATTTTGGATATGCGACGAACAATGGCATTTGGAATATACACATCCATGCCCTATGAGTGCAGATACGCAATAGACATGGATAGTGAAGAAAATAACTTTTCGATACCCTAAAGTAACTTTTCCTTACTGACTTAAAATTGTAATATAAACACTCCCTTTGGAAGTATGTGCTTGTTCGATTTTTTAATCTGTAATTCGACCTTTTTTAAACTAATATTGATCGTTACTTGGCACTTTTAAGCGTCTCGTTAGTCAACATTTATAATTTAAGTTCAAAAGCATGGTCGGGGGCGATTGTAACATCGGCAGTCGGGGTCGGTTTTACCGCAACAGAACCGAATAGGGACAAAGAAGGCGAATAATATTGTCTTATTTGCATGAAATCCTATAGCATAGCACAAGCAAACCAAATGAAAAATGGGTGCAATATACTGAATGTAAAGATTGAGCAGATGAAGAATGCACCAGCCAAAACGTATTTTATTTCTGCCAGAATTGCGATACCACATAATTTGTTATAGATTTTTACTTTTTTCATTTATTATTATAATCTAAATCAATAAATATTTTAATTTTGTAAAGTTATATTGGTGCTACTATCGACTCCATGCAGCGTTACAATCGACCCGGGGTCAGGGACGGTTGTAACACTTTCTCCGCTTCTCATTTTTTATTAATAACCGGAATATTACTTGACATACAGCGAAACTGTTGTGGCTCAAATAATGTCAGATAAGTAAGTAACATTTTCGTAAAAAAACTGTTGTTGTAACTGTAATAGTTTTTGCGTAATCGTATTCCAATGTCAAACTGTTACTACCGCCCCCGGTCTAACCTATTTCTCTTCGGGCACCTTTGGAGAAGATACTGGAGGCATATGGTTCTCGTTTACGGTAAGAAAATCGAAATTTGGGAGCGGGAGTTTGATATTCTAGCGTCTATTGACACGTCTGCGGAGAACATTCAAGTTTTCTTACATTTCAGCCCCTGCACTTTCAAGGGATTCGGAGAACTCCCGTTACATTTTTTCTACACTCGCACTAATTGTTCTTCGAATCTTCTTAAACCTCTGAACTCTCCGTTTCAAGAGAGATCCCAGGAATCCCAGAGCGACCTTGACAGAAACGAGCTACACCCACCGCAACCTTCCACCGAACCGTCCTTAAATCTCGCAGGCAGAATATTCCCCGCCCGAGTTTTCGAGTCGCTGCTAACGAAATCGAGGCGGGCCAGTCGTGAAAAATCTGATCGCGGGGGTATTCGAGGAATTCGAAAGCCGGGGGCCCGAGGGGAAAGCGGGACCGCCGGTAATCTTCAATGAAGCCGATAATATCGATACACGTATCTCCGATTTGGTGAATCGGTCGCTTAACCGTTTCGACTCCCCGTTGCCGTCTCGTGATTACCAACAACGCGGCCGCGTTAATGGGAGGGGAATCGCGACGGCCGAGTGGGAACGGGCGAGTGAGCAAGCGTTCAGCCGTGTTCGCGGAACGGAGACAGGAGGACGCGAGCACGGAGGGGACGCGAGAGACAGCAGAAGGTAGAAGTGAACAGGGAGGTGCCGCGGAACGCGAAGCGTGACTCACGGAACGCCTCGTGTTTTCTTCTGCGAACCGTCCACCGAAAACTCTCGAATAAGCAATAGGAAGCCGAAGACGAACGAGAGGCAGCCCAACGGCGGGGCGCGCACGTGTCGAAAGACAAGCAGTCACACGCGAAAGCTGCACCCCCGCGCGAGCTCCTTCCTCTCCTCTCCCGCAGGCCGACACTGGCAAGCGCGCGGCGTTATCTCAATGGCCGTGTACTTGCGCGCCAGCGTTATCGACGGATTCACTGGCGGAGACGCACCGTTTGCTCTGAGCCGCTCTCAGGTACGTCGACGACGATGGGCAGCCACGGGCGGCGTGGCTGGGCGCGACGACACTGCCGGTGCGATCGGCGCGAACCAACTGACAGACGGAGACGACAGAACGACCCGTCGACCCGACCCAACCGACACGACCGCTCGCTTGTACCCGAGACGTGGCACTGGAATTCCGCGCGGCTGCGAGCGGCGTATACCGCGCGCGCACGACACTACGTTGACGAAGTCGACGCGCGTATCCGGAACCCCGCCGTCGTAACACGGCCCAGGTAGCCGCGGGCCCGCGGGCCCCGTGGGCCGCGCGAGCGCGACGAGGACGGCGGAAAGAGCGAGCGAGCCCGCGAACCGCCGCGGAGCTCGCTCAGGAAGGGGCAAGAAGGACGGAAAGGTGGACCGAGAAGGATGAATGGGCCGAGGAAAGAGGAGCAACGTCTCGGCGGCGCTTGGATAGGGGGGCAGCGGCGATGAGGGGGCACGTGGGGGCACGGGGGGCCGCGAACGAGAGAAGGAACAGAGGTTGCAGGAGATGAAGGGGGAACGGCTAAACGAGACCCGGCAGGGGAGAACGGACGGAGAGGAGAATGAGGGGGCGAGGAAAGGGGAAAGGAGAAGAAAGAGAGGAGAGCGAGCGAGCGGCCTGCGAGTTGGAGAAGACGCGATTTGCCGCTCCGTCGTGTAGAGCACGTCGCCTCGACGCAGACTGCGCCGGCCTGGACAACTGCCGCCCACCCAAGCTGCCTCTCTACCTCGAGCCTCCGAACCTCCGAGCTTCCAGAACCTACACACTCCCCTTTAGCCGTGCCCCGCCATCGCGGCCCACCTTTCATCCTTCGCTTTCTCCGCTTCGCCCGACAGAGAGGCCCACGGCAACGGGGAGAGAAGGGGGCACCGGGAGGGGAGGTGAAACGGAGATGCAGAGGACCGAGGGAGGGGTCCAAGGGACAGGTCCGCGGAGGCAGACCGTGGGGGGCAGAGGGGGGCCCCACGCTGGTCTTTTTGACAACGCTCCGCCCGCGGTATAGCTGCCGTTACAAACAGGTTCGTAGGGCAGGTCACGTAACGACAGGGGCGCGCCGTGGAAATAAGGTAAATGTCCCAATCTCTGGACACGTCCCAATACCTGGACACTAGTGTAAATAATGCTGATTATTACATTTAATAGAGGTAAACACAGTGTAGTTGTTGGCCACCTGGCAGTGATTGGCCTTTTTTTTCAAAACATGAATATTAAGAAATAATGTACATTATGCCTTTTATAATGAACATATTCAGATACCTTCTACTTTCATGCGTCGAATGCAATGACTATTTCGCTAATAATTGTTATACTACGTGTAAAAAATAGACGACTTGAAATCGATGCTTGAAAACTACAGTGATTGAATTGAATAGCCTTACGGTTACATCAGGCAATTCTTAGATAATTTAATGCATTTATGATATATATATATATAACTCTCATATTCGTTATATAGACAAATAAAGGTTTAAATTTTATAAAAAAGGATTATTTATTCATTAAAATTATACATTATTGCAGAAATTATAGGTGGCCATGAACTGTAATATAAATAATGTTTCAGGACAGTCATTGGCCACGAGGCCAATGGATAGCTGACAGTCATAGCAACAGTGAAATAGCTGTGTTGTGATTTTAAAAGGTTATGTTTTAAAAGAAAATACTATTAATACAATGTAAAAGAAGGTGCAATACTAGCTAATATAGAAACATTTAAATAGAAAAGGCATTATAGGTTATATATTTTTAATAATATTACATTACATTTGGTTCCATTTTATGAATATATCCATTTTTATTTAATAATTTAAATCCTGTTTCTAACCGAATTAATTCATTACTTTACATTAACATTATTGCATAATTAGGTCTTAGAGCATTAAGAATTAGGTAGGGTATATGTTACATATAGGTTATGAAATAGTGGCCAATAACTGCCAAACGATCGGCCAATCATTGTCTTCGTCTGGCCGATAACTATGTGTTTTGATAGGAAACGTATTTTCTGTAAAATTTTTGTGGATCCTTCTACTCTGTCTTTAAACAAATTCTATTTCTAGACTATTAGAGTTGTTTACAGCTATTAACACTAATTGTGTTCCTAAAGCTAGCAAAATAAGACTTATAATTCAACGCTTATGTGAACCTCTGACTTAGGTGGCCAACAACTACACTGTTTACCCCTATATGCTTTATCCATAAAAGAACTATTTTATTCAATTACACAAATATGTAATTAAATATATTCATGTACATATTTTTCTTAGTAAACTCGTAACACTCGTAATAAAAATAAATTTTCTTGAACTGACCGGTTTACACCATTTTAGTATTGCCGTTAGCTGATTTGCTAAACAGTCTCTACTTTTTCTTAAGCGAATATTATTAATAATGTTTAGTATATTGGTACAATTAATACATTTTTAGGAAAATGTTGCTTTGTAGTATTATTTTCTGATTGAATTATTAAAATTTATGGTCGTATTAGTTTTTTATTCGCGTGTCTATCTATCGGTACGGTGAAATCCCGGAACGGCCCGAAACCTGACCACGCAGACCATCTATGCAAACTGCGACTTATCTTACGCGTTATTGTTGACGGAATAATACAATAGTTATTTAGGACTGTAGTACTTATTACTTTGTATTGTACTTATCCTTCTGTAAGTATACTTCCCCTTTTTTATCTTGTTTTAACGATAATATTTCATTTGAAAGATTTTTTTGACATATAACCTTAAAGTTAGTCATTCGATAATCTATTCTTTACTGATTTCCATAAATTACTTATATAGAAGTTTTTGGTTTATCAAAAAGAAACTATTGTGTTGTTTATATTTAATTTACCTCCAAATTGCTGATCTTTTATCATGTGTCTATGTAATGGGATAGTTAAATTGGGACACCGGGACATATTAGTTAAGCTGTCCAGGTTTTGGGACCGTAAAATCGGGACACCGGGACATACTAGTTAAGCTGTCCAGGTTTTGGGCCATTGTAAGGACTACGAATTTTCAATATTTTACAAAATTATTCAATCCAATAATGGTTTTTTTTTTTTAATGATAGAGTACACACGGTGCCCCATGCAACTGTAAAATCGTTTATATATATATATCGACTTGTATAACTGAACAATTCTCAAACGTGTTTCCGCCGTACCTTAAATGTCCAGGTATTGGGACATTTACCTTACCGCGAACCGCGAATTTAAAGCGCGCGACAAGGGGCGTCGAACGCGATCTGTTTTCTTTCCACATAACCCCCCCCCCCCCCCCGCCCCTCCGGCCCCGCCGCCCCTTCTAATGGATCGTCCGTGCTTGGCTCGGGCCTTGTTGTCTCGTTCGTTTTACCGTTCCGCGCGAACTCACGTCCGATACACGGCGCTTCAGCAAGGTTGCACGTAACCTTGGCTTCGACTTCTGCCGGGTATGTATCGGAACGAGGTAACTGTTCGCAGCTATGCGCGCGGGGACACGGATTAGCACGGAGTTAGCGCGCGGGTCTGCTTACGCCCCTCATTATGGAAGCGCGGATAACGCCGCCGATCCCGAGGCGGCTGCAACGTTTCAGGCACTTCAGCGTCGCACCGTGAGGACTAATCGAATACTCTATAAACAGTCTGGCGGTTTTAAGTGGTTTCGGTGGCCCGCGATAAGAAATGCGTTCACGCGTGAACTGCTCAGCACTTAGAGCGTACTCGTTCCCCTTATTACCACTCTAAAGAGAAACGTCTCTGAACACGTCGCGGGCCTGCGAGGAAAATCCTCAAAGTCCGTGAAATTTATTCATCGCGGGAACTGTAGAATGTAGCGGTGGTAAAATAGTGAATTTGGCGCATTCACCGATTCTGACGAGACTCTGCAGATTTGCAGAATAGTGAAAAGTATTTCACAAGTATTTTATCTTATCGGCATTCGTCCATGTTGAAGGAGTGAAAACCACCCCTAAAATTGGGGGTCGAAAACATATTTTCTGTAAATTTCTAAAAACTGAACAGCGGGTTGAATTCGTCTTTCAAAAACACACAATTTAAAAAAATTGATTAACCGGTTAACTGGCAATGTATCATATATGATCAAACAAAAATCTGGCCAATTCTGGCAATGTATCATACCTATATGAGCAAATGGAATAACTTTTTTGTTTTTCAATCGATTTGAATAAAACTTGGTATGTAATGGTTTTTGGGGTCGCTGAATCTGAATTTCGCATCGGAATGGTAAAATTCAATATGGCAGACTCAAAATGGCCGAACCAAATTGGCTGACAAATATTAAAATACTATCGGGATATAGAAAAATTGTATATAGGGGTTTTTGGGGTCGCTGAATCTGAATTTGGCATTGGAATTGTAATATTCAATATGGCAGACTCAAAATGGCGAACCAAAATGGCCGCCAAATATTGAAATACTATCGGGATATAGAAAAATTGTATATAAGGGTTTTTGGGATCGCGGATCAAAAAAAAGCACTTGCGGTGGAATTTATGGATGAAGAATTCAGGTATAAAATTATTCGAAACTTTTTCGTAGAAAATAAAAAAACTCAAAAATTAAACCCCTAAACCCTTATTTTTCAGGGGTTGGGGGTGGCATTGAAAAAAGTAACTGCTGCAATCGAATTATAGACAAGAAAACTTCACAAATAAAAAAAGGTTTAGTAAAGAATTGACAAACTCACCCCTAAATTCTATTTTTTTAGGGGTTGGGGGTGTCAGATGAAAAAAATTACTCCCGGAATCGGTTCAGCGACTCAAAAAACCCCTGTATACCAAATTTTGTGTGATTCACTTAATTATTCGATGGTACCAGTTTGGGCCCGAATAGTGAAAAGGACCGTGCCAGTTAACCGGTTAAAATTGATGTGTGGAAATATTTTGCACTATTCTGCAAATCTGTAGGGGAGACCGGGGCTAGTTGACTAATTCTTTACACTTCTAATTTTTATAAAGAGACCATTAGTATTTTGTTGACTTACTCCATACCAAAAGTTTCCAAATTTCATTAGGTATACAGGCATAATTTTGAAAATCGTTTTAATTGAGTCTAGGTTGTAGTTTTTATTGTATTTAGAGTATTGAGACGAATAAGTCAACAGACCCCGGCTACGGGGTTAATTGACAAATATGATGGGGTCAGTGGACTTGACATTTACTTTTCAGTTTTAACCCTTTGCATGCGAAAGGTGTATATATACGCTGTCACAGTACATCAATATAATGTGAAAAACTTATATATACGCTGCCAATTCTATCAATATAGTATACGAAACGCGTACATATGTATACTACGACCAATAAATTTTTATATTTTTTTTCACTCCTCCACAGTGTTATTTTTTTTTTATTATTTATCATGGCTAAGATACTGTAATTATTTTGTACTGGTTTGTTATGGTCTATTTGAAAGACCTGAGAGTTTGAAGGGAGGATAGGGTGTAAAACTGGTAGGGGTGAATTTGGAAGGATTTGTGGTGGGGGAAGTGGACTTGAGCAGCTAAACTTTTTGCCTCGACTGCATCTTGAGGATAAAAAATGCAATTATTAGTAGTATTCCTATGCTTAGTCAAGTAACCCCGTCCGACATTGTTAACATGTTAAGGGTCGTACGTACAAAACCTCCAGGCACCGATTAAAATAAAATACCGTAAATTATAGTCAAGGTATCACGTTTCCACAAAATATTCATGAAATAACATCAAGCAGTACTTACGAGAGGAGGACGCGAATGGGACGAGCGATTTTTTAACGAAACCGGGCAGAAAATGTTGAGGCCGATGTGTATAAACAAATTCCAGAATATTAGCTGTGAATGACCGGCCATTTTTATAAAAAAATGGCTTTAAACAGTAAAATTATGAAGTCGTCGAATCAAAAATTGCATTTTCTGGTTAAATTATTGATACTATGAAAATAACACATAAGACTTTTGTATTCCTTTCATCATGATCTACCATTTAATGAAGTATAAAATCGATTCGACGACTTCATAATTTTACTGTTCATAATTTTTTATAAAAATGGCCGGCCATTCACAGCTAATATTCTGGAATTTGTTTATACACATCGGCCTCAACATTTTCTGCCCGGTTTCGTTAAAAAATCGCTCGTCCCATTCGCGTCCTCCCCTCGTTAGTGGGCAAAAATTCATAAATAGTCGAAACGAAAATATTTACTTCCAGCCGACCTTTTTAGATTTTTCATTCTCACTGACAGAACACGCAAGTTTTTGTCACGGCGACACGTTAAATGGCAAGCTGGTCATTCATATGCTCCAATATTGCGAATCGCAGCATAATTTATTCCATAATACAAGAATTAAAGGGAATTAGTCGACTAACCTCGTTAGTCAACTAGCCCAGGTCTCCCCTAGAGTCTCGTCGAAATCGACGTGTACGGGTTCGATATGTTACCTGGCACGCCCGCGACATGCTCGCACGACCCAACCTCGTTTCGATAGTATCAAAAATTTCGACCAACCTCCGTGAATCACACTGTACACCCAGTCGCCCCCTGAGCAATGTCATTCCTTATCGAGCCCGCGCAAATAAACGTACCTATCCTGTTTGCACCGAATTCCCCATCGAGCATCCCCTAACCGAAGCCACATTTTCGGCGCTCCCGTTGCAGAGTTCACAGCCCATCCCACCGCTGTACCCATTTCTTTCCCGTACAAAGTTGCTAAAGTAAACGTCGCCGAAATTCGGTCCCCTAGTGGATAAACAAACAGCGGCGCGGCGTGGGCCACCTTCTTCGCGTATTAAAGCCCCGCGCGTAAACGACATTACTCGCGGAACGAGCCGCCGCGGCCGGAGGAGGGCGCGTAAACGCGCCGCCGCAGCCCTCGAAGCGTGAGAATTCTTGGGGCCCTGGCGGCCGGCCAAATGTACCTAATTTTTTTCTTCGTCGATCATTCCTAACGTCGCCGATATTCTAGCTCTTGTTTATGCGCGCACTGAAACCGAGGCGGCAGAACGCGGCGAACCGGCCGCGTAACAGATGTGGACACTAAATATGCGACTCTCCAGCGGATCGCTAATCCGACCCGCGACCGCGAATACAGGAATGTTTATCTTATCGTGATAAACGATAACAGACGCGTCGAAATAAGCTCGGCCACTTATCATCGGCTTGATACCGCGCCGCGTGGAAAAACAAGGAACTCGAGTACCTTCACCCGCGGAGTGCAAAGGTGGACAGTTGGGTGAACGTTTGGCGTTTGTCAGCCAAACGTCATCCAACCGACTTCTATTCTTGTTGGCTGGGACCTAGGGCTCTGGTCAACGCTGGATGGTCAAGCACAGCATGGGGTAGATTCTCAGACTGTTCACGCTTGATGTTAAACAACGTTGACAAGCAATTATCGCTGATCAGGAAGATACAGTATCGAGTGGGCTCTGAATCATTGCCATGAAGAGTGTACAGAGTATATTGGGTGCTGATGTAAGCCGCTGCTTTTATAAGTGGTGGCCAAAGGTCCTGGGTATGTAGGGGCACGTGGAGTAGATTGTAACACGGGGCACAGTAAAGCAGTGAAAGTATTTCTGTTTCTCTGTAACATCATTATTGCGTCGTTCTACGTTTTTGACAAACGCACCTGCCGCCGTCTTGATTCAGTTGTCATTTGTCGGCATTGTAACTTTCCCGTGATAATACATACCATAAAAAAATTTAAAAAAAAAATGAAAACCGACTTCAAAAAATAAAACTACACTAAAAAGTAAAAAATAATTCTTTCCCTTATTTCATCTACGACTCTCAATTTTTTATGACGGCGCCTCATCATTTGATGTCATCAAATTGACTAGCTTTTACGGATAATTGTTAACATCTGCTAATTCTGATTTTAAGTACAAAAGAAAAGTTGATTTATTATACATTCTGTTGTCTAAAATCGTTATTAACTATTCTGTTACACTCTACACCCACCTTACCCTACAGTTTCAGGTGAACCGAAGCTATCGATGCGAGCAACGCACAGTGGTGCCTTTTCCCGAAAAGCTGGCCAAAAGTCAATTTCTGAAGTGAATAGCAGCTTGTCGATAGTATGGTACATTTAATATACATATATACATCAGTGCAACAAATGCCGCTTGAAAATTTAAAATATAGTGGTTGGTTAATGAGATATAGGCTGTCAAAGTTGACGAAATTTCGTACTTCTTAGATGGCTTGAAAACGCTCGCATGTTTAATGTATCAGGCAAAGTTTATTTTTAAAAAATTCATATGTAACACATTTTACCATTAAGATACGTGTTATAAACATACATTTTGCACATGAATAATGCAAAATATCTTTGAACTTACTCTTGTATTTCCCTTCTCAAGATGTCCTAAATCCTACTCATATTTTAGTACAACGGAAGGAAAATAGTTACTTTATTCACGGAACTTCACACAGTTAAAGGTTTCTTGACGTAAAGTAACATGTGAAGTATGATATCCAATTGAAAAATCTTGCGCATATTTGCGCTTTTTTAAGATATCCGCATTTAAAGTGCCTATTAGTATCTATCTACGCTCTCCGTGAACGAACCCTTTTCATTTCAAACAGCATTTATAATTCCAACTTTGTTTATTACTATTTTCAACCACATATTTGAACTATGCAATCTTCTATAAACGTAGGAATGCCGCATTTTTCATAAAAAAAAAAAATAAAATTTTCACAGTAATTAATTTCAAGAATGTTTTAAAATTCAGATCGCCATACTAAATTCGACATTTTGATTATATAATTTTAGACGAATATTGGGAAATTATCACAATTTCCGTAAAAATGAATTTAAAAAAAAGGTTTATGCCAATGCTATTAGGTCTGCGATATTGAAATTTGCATTTTGGACAAGATATTCGTAATCAGCGACCCGAAGAACAGTAGGATACCAATTTTCGTGCAGATCTATCAATTTTTTAATATACACGTCCGCCATATTGGATTCGCCATTTTGTTTTCCAAAATTTGAAGTTCAGATTCGTAATCAGCGACCCGAAAAACCCCCGACCACCAATTTCTGACAAGATTAAAGTACGTTTTGAGGGTTTTGCCGCTTTTTTGCGATTTGGAACCACTGTGCAACGTGTGAAGTTCCTAGATGACCGTCTAGCTAGACGGTAACCGTGCCCAGAATACTCCCCTGGTACTCTTCCCTGACCTACATACGCGTGGACAGGGCGCACGGAACCAAGGGAAATTTCACAATTAACAGGATGCCGAGAAACCGACAATGCTACCAGAACCTCGCTCGTCAGGGGACCATAAAAATCAGAGGCCCAAATGGGGTCCTAAATCTCGTGGGACCCAGGATGCGAAGGGGTACCGTTAGCTGTCCCTATCGTTGGGTCAGCTGCGTGGTATCGATTTGGGCCCAAGGAATTCGGTTAATTGGTTCTTAAGTAATTTCCGTGTTTACGAGGTAATTATCCAGCCTGGCAATCTTCGCCGGTCGCGATAGCCTCCGCTATCGTCGCTTTTCCATTAGCAAAGATAAGGTATGCTTGTGACGTAATCGACACGGTGCATCGTGCTGCAAATACAGTTGTTACAACTAACCGAATCCCCGACGCTCTTACCAACAAGATTTATAGCGTCGCCATGCATTAGAATGTTCGAGGCATCGGTGGACGATACACACTCTGAGCGCGGCTTACACCGTGGCCTGCGGTCGCGCCGAAAGGGATCATTCCCACTATCTAACGCTATTTGGTAATGTCTATTACATATTCGATGAGTTCCGAGCAGCGGTTCATCCTCCCCCTCCGCTTCGCCCCGACCTGGATCCCACACGGCAACATTTTTCTGTTACTTTTCTTTTTTTCTTCTCCTCTTCTCCGCGTGCCCCGTTGGCAAGTTCACGCGCATTCCTAACTGTACACCGATCGAATCGGAGATTACTACACCAAATATATATTAAAACGGGGATTCCTCTATGAGAATTTTAGTCTGCCCGTGAACGCCGAAACTTTGACTTCAACGCGTCACCCTGGTGTGGTCCGGACAGCGAGCGTGATGTCGGTTCGCTTAACGTCACTTTCGCCCCCGAGGGAGGAATATCGCGGGCGAAGAGGGTGCGCGACGGGGGATGCTTCTGGAGGAGGTGAGTCAGAATTCTTTCCCCGATTCACGTCCGCATTAAGTCCAGCGGTTTCGCGCCTCGAGAGACGGTTGCTCGCTCGAGGTCGTTACACTCTTCGGCGAGAGATTTTCGCGGGGAGCGCGAGATGAACCGCGGGTGCACCACCCGGCTCTTCAGGTACCCCAGGTATCCCGGGACATCTAGCGAGCGGCTCGCGAAGCCTCGCTCGCGCCAAAGAAAAGCAGCGATCGCGGCGAGGATCGAGCGCCACGGGACATGCAACCCGTGCGACGCTGCAATTGGAAATGTTAAGGAACCGCGCGACGGGACATAAAGTGGAGGAACTGTGCGTGCTCCAATTAGGGTAGATGTCCCAATTACTGCCACCTTAAGATTATAACCCAACTTCATTTAATCATTTCGCGTGTTGTGTACCCTAAAAATTGTTTCAGTTTGAAACATAATATTATTTAACATCTCTTTTATTAAAAAAAAATAGTTTTATGAATTAAATATGAAGAATTTATTAATAATTAATTAAAGTTCGCGAGCGATCCTAGTGTACCTATAACTGTCACCTCAGAAATCATCTTGTCCTAGGTACATATGAGTACATATATCTTTTTATTTTAATGTAAATCAGAATCTCCATTTAATAATAACTATTTGTTGTACCTTTCTTTTTATAAGTTACGTTTTTATTACATATAATAAATCAAGTGGCAGTAATTGGGACACTGGCAGTAATTGGGACATCTACCCTAGCGACAATCTTCCGCAAAGGAACAGTGTCATCCCTTTCGAACTTCCTGCTCTCGCACCGACTAAGTAATACCACGTAATAATAAACGTAAATACCGCCTTCGCCTTCAAAGAATTATCATTCTTCCTCGACGCCCCACGCGATGACCCAGAAGGACCCAAGAAATCGATCCGCGCGGCGCCCTTTACTCGACCGAACGCCCCCGCAATGTCACCGAACGCGTCGCCCGAGCGAGCCGGGTCTGCGCGGGCGTAAAGGCGGAAGTAAAGCGGGGAAGGGAGAAGAGGAGGGACGGGACCGAGAGGCAGGAAGAGGAAAGAAGATGTACTCGAGGCTGGGGCATCGAACCGTGACCCGAGCACCTGTTGCCGCCTCCACGCTCCTAGATTAATGAGAGCCGACCTAACCTGCCGCCTCCGCTCGGTACTTGGCCGCGTAGGCACGGCGAGGCAGCGTAATCTCTCCTACGCGAGCATCCCGGCGGACCGTGACCGCTGAAAAGCCCCGTCAGTGAGTTCATCGACGCGGCGACGCGGTTGAATCGCTCGCCCGCTCGCTGGCTAGCTCGCGCCGCTTGTCTGCCTCTTTGATCGAGAGCGGCACAAGTGTCTTCATTCATCGCGACACGGTTATAGAGCGCGACGACAGGCAGGACGCGCCGGTCGCCCGCCCTGAGAATTCCCCGCTCGTTCGCGGAAACCCATAAATTGAAGCAGCTGAGGAACGGAGGGAGTAATAGGACGCGTCACGAAAGAATATAGCCAGTTCGCGCGGAGCAGCCCGGTTACTAGAGCATCCGCGATACCGCGCTATAATTAGAAACAATTATGCTCGCGTGCCACGGACACGCGACTGCACATTCGATTAAGGCGCGTTTATTACGGGAGCAGCGTCTACGAGCGCCGATCGAACGCCATTCCAATGGCTCGACGTTGAAAATGGTGCGGAACCGAGCGCTCGCCCCGTTTGCGCGAGCGAATCAGAGCCTGTAACTTCACGAATCGGATCTGGCCCACATGCGCCGGCTCTAGCGAGCGGGACAATAGTCCAGTGAAATTAGACGGAAATCTGCCCAATCTTCGGAATAAATCCCAGCAAGCTAAATTTTGGTATGGGCCTTTATTTGGTCGTTTTAAACAATATGTCATAAGTCCCCATCGATCCGAGTGCCGCTAAAAATTTTACAGAGGGTTGAAAAAAAAAACAGTTTTTCGCGAATATCTCGTTATCTAGCAGTTTTGCGACAAAAATAGGTCTCACACAATTTATAATCTAGGAAATTCTCTACAAAAAAGGTTGTATGAGTTTTTTTCGTAGGAGTAACCATTTTCATGTGTGCCGGGTTACCAAGTTTCAACCCCCATACTTTTGACAAGGTAAGATCCCGAACCCAGAAATTCAGAAAATTATGAAACTCTGTAAGTATGTAGCGGAAGTCCTGCTGAGTACAACGCAATTTATTTTGTATTATTACTCGCGAACTGTAGGAGATAGAAAAAAAGAGTTCAGGAAAAAGTTACTTCTCTTAATTAGGACTAACATTTGGTAAATTATAGTTCTTACAGTTCTTACGGTTCGTGAGTTATAACACAAAATCGGAAAATAGCCGGATTTTCAGGGGTCAATTTCACCCCCTTCGAGTGAACAAATTTAAACTTTAATCTTTGGGGATAAGTAGAGGATATATAGGTATGTATTACTCAATTTTTGTTGTTGCCCAAATTCACTCTAAGAGGGTGAAATTGACCCGTGAAAATCCGTTATTTTTTAGATTTTGTGTTATAACTCACGCACCGTAAGAACTGTAAGAACTATAATTTACCAAATGTTAGTCCTAATTAAGAGAAGTAACTTTTTCCAGAACACTTTTTTTCTATCTCCTACAGTTCGCGAGTAATAATACAAAATAAAAAAATTTTCAGGGGTCAATTACACCCTCTTGGAGTGAATTTGGGCAGCAAACGAAATTGCGTTGTACTCAGCAGGACTTCCGCTACATATTTACAGAGTTTCATAATTTTCTGAATTTCCGGGTTCGGGATCTTCCCTTGTCAAAAGTATGGGGGTTGAAACTTGGTAACCCGGCACACATGAAAATGGTTACTCCTACGAAAAAAACTCATACAACCTTTTTTGTAGAGAATTTCCTAGGTTATAAATTGTGTGAGACCTATTTTTGTCGCAAAACTGCTAGATAACGAGATATTCGCGAAAAACTGTTATTTTTTTTTTCAACCCTCTGTAAAATTTTTAGCGGCACTCGGATCGATGGGGACTTTTGACATATTGTTTAAAACGACCAAATAATGGCCCATACCAAAATTTAGCTTGCTGGGATTTATTCCGAAGACAAATCCTAATTTCACTGGACTACAAGCACGTGAGAGGGAATCGCGCGCTCGTACAATTTGGGGAATGGTCTCTCGGTCGGTTTCGTACTCGAGAGCGATCGAGGCGCGAGAGAGCCTCGCGGAAGCGCACGCGCGCTCCAGAAGATTCTCACGCGTAAGACGAGATCGGCAGCTGCAATACGATATTTATCGAACGGTCTCGAGTGACTATCCCTGGTCAGCACCCCCATCGCCGAAGGTCGGCGCGCAGGATCGTGCTTCCGACGATTCTGCTTCCCCGGAGTCGAGTGAATC
The DNA here is from genome assembly GCA_963932275.1 of Andrena praecox. Classification (NCBI taxonomy): domain Eukaryota; kingdom Metazoa; phylum Arthropoda; class Insecta; order Hymenoptera; family Andrenidae; genus Andrena; species Andrena praecox. Next base: position 2,891,519 of record OZ010729.1, read on the forward strand.
ATGCAGCTTCATCAATTCCCGAGAGACCTGTGCACGCTAACGATCCTAGGCCGGCGCGATAAAGCCGTGCACCGGCTAGGGGTGTTCGATTCCGATTCGATTCTTCAGAAAATCGATTCTTTTGGTTAAAAGATCGATCTTTTGAATCGATTCTTTGGTATCCGATTTTCCCCAGAATCGATTCTTTGATGTATGAATCGACAACCGATTTTTTGCCCTCTGGCGGAATTAATTGCCACTAGTGAAAGGACCAATCAAACTGCTTGATGCGTAGGTTTCCCTGATCTTATACGTTTCCCGCCATTTACACATGATTCCCGCAAAATTTATATACGATTCTTATGTTCTTGATATTGGTTACAGTACGAAAGGATTTATCCTACATTAAGTATCATTGCAAAAGAATATCTACCAATCATGGCAACATCTGTGCCATCAGAGCGTGTATTTTCCAAAGCTGGAAATATTTTAACTGATCACAGAAATAGTTTATCACCTGAACATTTACAGCTATTATTGTTTTTAAATTCCTTATCAATGAAAGAATGGCAATTACATGATGAATAAAATATTTAAAATGAATAGCAAAATATTTCTTCTATTCAATACAATGCCCTTCAACAACTATCCCAAATTGTTCCCTGTAAAAGTAATTTTTATAGCGATTGTTTCAAAATTATTCAAAATCCACTTCTATATGTACTAATTTCGGAAAAAGTTTTACGGCGATTCTTTTCGTCTCGATTCTTCCAGCATCGATTCTTTGGTTCCGATATTTTAGAAGGATCGATTCTTATAATCCAATTTTGAATCGATTCAAGAATCGATTCTTTGAGGTGAATCGAACACCCCTAGCACCGGCCGACTTAATTTTCGTTCCTCGCGAAACCCTCCGAAGAATCGATATGGGCGAGGGGGGTCCCGGGGGGTGAACCAGCGGGGGACTAGTAGGGGCGAAAAATGTCCTCGATTACGTCGCGTCGTTATCGACTCGAACGCCTGGCGAGTCGCAGTACCTCCGCCTTGGCTAATAGTCCCCGAGACGAAGAACAGGAACGCACGATTAATCGCCGGCATTGCCATTAATTTACAACTCATTATACGATCGGCATTCTGGCCGATTACGTACGCGCTGTCAATTACCACGATACCAGCAGCACGACCAACGTCGCCCCTTGACGAACGTAATTTAGCGCAGTGGTGCGCGTAACGATGCCTATTTCGCAATTGATCGACGGCTACCACGTGACGTCGGTACGCGTTTCAAAACGGCCGACAGCAGGATTTCTCTGCGAGAGAACGAGCGCCCCAGCGTAGTCCCTCTGCATTGCCCGCGCCGACGAAAGGCGGAAGAGTACCCGAGTGCACACGTAAGCCCCGGCCTTAACGGAAACGGGAAGCTCGAACGAGATTATCGACGGCTACTCACCGGCGATCCGCAGTACGGCTCTGTCAGCGGGATCGAGCTGCAGGATACTCAGTGGCTTGTCCTTTACCCATTCCTTCAGGCTCCCGTCCAGCTCGAACTCCATTATCCAAAATGTTGTTCGCGACGACTTCCTTTTCTTCCTTCTCTACACCATATTCGCTACGTGTATATGGGGCTCTTCGGCTCGGCACTGTTTCACAACCACTGACGGCGGTTTCACAAGCCGCGGCACACTGACAGGCCGGAGCGCCGTGCTAAGTCGGGGACCTCCGCTCGGTAGCGTTCGGGAATGGCGAAAATGTTGCGCCGAGAACTAGAACCTTCGGCCGTGGTTATCGAAGTTTCGCACGTGTCGCAGGACGCGACATCTTCGCCACCAGCGACTCTTCTTCCGTCAATGTCCGCGCGCCACTTGTTTCCTTCCTTTGCTCCCTTCCTCTCGAGGATAACTCCGAGGACGGTCGGTAACAATTCCGGTGAAACGGGGAGCACGTGGACGTACCGTCCACCGTGGCGCGCGTTTATTTACTGTGCGAACGCCGGCCGCACGGGGGTACACAATGTAGCGGCGCGAGGAACAAGTGCACGAACTGCACACACCCGGAACGGAACGGCAACGGAAGGAAGAGAGAGAGAGAGAGAGAGGTGGGAAGGAGGCGACGACGGGACCAGGGAAAGCGTTGCGATGTATGGCGTCCTTTTGACGATGCACAGCAACGACTTGACGGCGTTTGACGGGGGAGAGGCAGAGGATAGCGGGCCAGTTGCTAGCAACGCGACTAACGTGCGCTTCCTGCGCGCCGATAATCAGCGATGCTTCGTATCTTGGTCGCGCGCGGCGCTTAGGTCAGGTTAGACACGGCTGAAAACTTGGTTTGGTCAGGCTCGGCCTCGACCACCGCGGGGCGGCCTCGAATTCCCGTCGTTGCTCTACGTTTCCCAAGACCTCTGCCACGATCCGGGGATTCTTCTCTCCTTCACTCGGTCGAATAGTACCGTGGTCCGTTTCTTCCACCGCCCTCGCTGTTCCCATCCGGGGACATTCTACGGAGACGAACAGAGAGAGATCTTATTTATTTATTTATTTATTTATTTATTTATTTATTTATTTATTTATTTATTTATTTTTTTATTTATTTAAGGTAAACGGGGATTAACCCTTTTTCACACAAGAAAAAAAGCAAAAACATAAGTAATACATTTAGCTCTTGGGTCGATTCGACAAGGTCTTACTTTTAATCCCGCGTGCATGCGAGTGATGCGTAAGAAAGAGGGGGCGAACCGCGTTGCGTTAATATTTTAGCAATGGCATTATGACTCACTGCCGCGAGGGAGAAAGCAAATACATACGTTTTCCGCCGTTCCTCGCTTTCTACGGATGGCTCGCGGCGCAAGGAAATTTCAAAACGGATCGATTTCTCTGGCGCTGGGCGTTGCTAAAGACCCCGGAGGAGCGTGTCTCGCGACGCGATTTCTATTCGCGCGTCAATTCGCGAAACGTCAACGGTCAGTGCGATAGGATCGGCCGAGAACCGATACAAAGGGCCGGAAACGGATGCGGTAACGACGCAGCAAGTCGGGCTGATTTTCGCCAGCTACGTTAGTATAACGAATGAACTGAAGTACGCGTGAATTCCTGGTCGCGTAGATCATCGTTCTACTTTCCAACGGAGCTACTTGCTTACTGATACGAGTTGGCTTAATTATGCGACAGCCTTGGTGGCGGATTAACTTGGACGCAATGTTGTTGTCGATAATCGAATTGTAGCGATCGGTTTACGCGACAAACCCCCTTCCCTCCCTGCCGCGCGCTCGAGAGAGACGATCCGCAACAGCTCCAAGTCGCTCCGATTATTTGCTTTTACACTCCGGAGACGGCAAAAACACGGACATCCGTTCTATATTCACGCCGAGCAATTTTTTTTCCCCTCCCTAACCCCTCCGCCCTTGCGTCTCTTTATTCTTTCGAGTCAAATTTAGAATTGTCCAAACGCTGGATCGCGAAAAGTGCTTTCACACATCCTGCCGTTGAGCAAACAAACGGGGGAGAAACGTACCGGAGCCGGGGTTTGATTACACGCCGAGACAAAGGATATGTAACCTGATTGCCCCAGAGTAAAACCTAACCTAACAGTTCTTGAAGCGCGACGGGAGCGCGGTCAGTCCCGTTTTTTACGAAACAAGCATAAATTCGCCGAGCCTGCGCGTCATGCGGATCTGCGCGGAAACCCTCGAGCAATATTGTCTCGTAAAACTTGCCAGCAAAAAACGTTTTCCTGTCTTACGAACGCCAGAGTGTACGTACGCGACGTGCGGTTGCTAAGAATCAGCGACATCTGCGGAAGACGTTCACCCAGCCGAGTAAAACGAGATAACCGTTCCGCCGAAAATAAGGAGACGTAGGCTGTTTGGTTCGCACGTATCGTCTCGAGTCTTGACCCAAACAACGGGGTCGGAGCAATACGATACGTACAGGGACGATACTCTCTATCTGCCACGGATCCGGGTACACGGTGAACGTCGCAAAGTCGTTCAAGTGCCACTTGCCAGCGGTGATAACGAATTCATAGAGATAGGGAGAATGGAGCATTACCGTTCGATCATCTGTCGTTCCCGATGCGAGAGCCAGGAAAAATCAATGTTCACCGGTGTTCACGCTGTTGAGTGACTTGGTCGGCAACGTGGCAGCCCGATCCGAAGGATATCCTTTCGCGACGCACGATACACTTTCCAACGAGAGCCACTACGTACACGCGTGCAGAGACATCGCATTATCACTTATCATAGCGATTTTCGCGTTAGAAATACGACCCGGTTCGGTCCGACGACGCGCCTAGCAGACGACATTTTGCTTTTCACGAACGCTCCCGAAATGCGTCGACCATCTCCGAAGTGTCGCGACTCCACTGAACCCCCACCCCCCCCCCCCCCTAGGCACCTGTCGCCAATCGCAACGCCCCGTAGCGGCCACTTCGAGGAACCACTTTACGTGGCTCACCCCGAATTTTTAAATGATTTTATTCAGCTTCGATCCTTTGTTTGTTTTATGTTTGTTTAATGTACGTATGGTTCAAATCTGGCTACTCAAATTTAATCGACTTACAACTATCAAATTTTCTTGAAACTTTGCAGGCCTGCGTAGTTTGGATGACAATACAATATTTAAAAAAAAAAATTAAACCCGAGGGGGTGAAAAAATTTCCCAGTCATCAATAAATATAACACATGACCACAAATCCAAATGACTTGAAATCAGCCACTCGCGTTCTTTTCGAAAACGACAAAACACCGCGATTCCCTCTAATTTCCCTCATGCATTTCCTAGAAAATTACGGGCAAATAATATTACGAGGGAAATTAGAGAAATTAAATAGAAAAGAGAGGGGAGGAAGACAGGGAAGGGAACGATCACACCCTTCTGGGAAAAAAGTTTTTAGGGCAAGTGTTGAGTAACTAGCCGGCTGGATATTGAATAATATCGACTGCTACTGAGACACCGATATATTATCGTCGATGCTTAAGATTATTATTATACTCTATAAAAAGCTTAAGAATAAAACATGTGTCTTTTACATATGAATGAATCGAACCCGTCTCTGACATCATACCTATAACGGATGACATCAATTCCTCGTTGGAAGGTGGTTACTATTGACGCCACTGTCATCGGTGGTTCATACAGTGGCGAGAACGGTAGCCTTCGCAGCCACTTGCTTGCGTTTGATGTCACCGCTAAATAAAGCGACTGACACGGTCGGTAAATGCGAGGACGGTGTTTCGAGTAGCACCTATTCCATAATTAGATGCTTATTAAGAGATTCGTTGAAGATCAGCTCCAAAGTTCAATCCGTTGGACGCGGCGTTATGGCGCGTTTAATAACGAGCTGGCAGTTTCGAAGCTGATCTAAGGATGACGGGTCCTCCCCCTTATGCCGCGGCTTTGGGTCCCTCGGCATCCATAGCCCGAGGCAAATCTCCCGCCGAATTATTCCAGTCAGCGCGCCTCTCTTTCTGTAGCTTGTCAATCCTGTCTTCTCTCTGCTTAATTACGTCCTTCAAATGCTGTATCTTACGACGATATTCACGCTTCATCCGGCGCACTCGGAGCTCTTGTAACTTTATACGCTTCTCCACGGATTCCACTTGCTGCTTGGCGCCCCTCCGGACACTCTGCAATTATAGATAATTTATTATTACAGTATCTGCTACTAGTTGAAATACTTTATACGCACTTCCAATTGGTTCTTCAAACCGTCCACCCGGCTGGTAATGGTTTTACCAAGGCGATCAATAGTCGCGTTCTCTTTCTCCGTTTCGCGCAAATGAGCCAGCAACTTCTGCCTCTCAGCGATGATTCTTTCGTACTCGGAAAACAGGTCTTCGCAGTAGGCGGTCGCCTTCTTTAATTGCTCCTTCAAAGAATCACGTGAAACACGAGTCGAATATAATACCGTCTGCGTATGCTCGGCTTTACGTTGTGTGCGCCTGAGGAATATCTACGTACGCGTTACCATGCGGATGAAATTTATAAAGATCGTGTAATAAGAGAAATGATACTTCTCTTACTTCAAACTTCTTTCCAGGCTTCCGACGAGGGTCTTCAAATGATTCCTTTCCGCCGTCACCATTATGAGCTCCTTCTCGTTCTCCGGCTGATTCTCTTCCATACGTTTTATCTGATTACTCAGATTTCTTTTCTCGCTTTCGTATCGATACTTCAGCTCATCCAACAACGTCCTGCATTCGTCGATAGCGCTAGTATGAACACTGGTAGGCACCGTTTGCTCCTTTTTGCTCTTCATCTTCTCGAACTCCTTGCTCAAGACCTCGTACTTCCCCTTGAGATTGCTCAGCTCCGAGGTAGCGGTCATGTGTTCTCTCTTGAGCACTTCGTTGCGACTTAAGACGGCCTCCATTTTTAATTCGTAGGCGGAACGAATCTCGCTGGCATCTCTTCTTAAAACCCCGGACTCCTTCTGCAGGCTATCGTTCTGTTTCTTCAGCGATGCAGTGTTCTCGACCACTGACTTAATTTCCCTCGCACACCTATTGCACTGTAATTGTTCCTTTACGTTTATACAAAGAAAATCTTCCATGTACTTATCTACACCGTGATACTTACTTCGACTCTCAATTCTTCTACCTCTTTGTGCATAAGTTCATTCTCCGTAAGGATTGCCTTACACCTGCTGCCGAAATCGGCCATCTCCTGCTCGTACATGACTACGAGCTCGCGCTTCTCCGACAAGTTCTCTTGGTAGGCATTCAAGAGCGGAGCTAACGCATGGAAACTAACGCTGCCCCAAACCCTCTGACTGTGCACTTTCTCCTTCCCACCGCTTTCCACGAAGTTCGCGGAGCCACCCTCCGACTTTCGATCCCTCAATTTGTCCTGACACCTCTCCAATTCGGCGTTCAGCTGATAAACGATATTCTTTAACAGCGTTACATCTTCGTTCGACCGCGCCTTCTCCGCTTCCAGCTTTTGATTGCGCTTAATCAGCTCGACTTTGGTTTCATCCATCTCTTGCACCATCTGCACCAGTGTCTCGTAATGAGAACACACTCGTTGATATTCAGCTTCCCGCCTCTCCGTTGAACTACTTAACTTACGACATTCTTCTCGAGCCGTTTCGTAAGCCTTCCGTAACTTCTGATACTCTCTGGCTATTCTTAGCGTGTCTTTCGGAAAATGTTTGTTCCTTATCCTCGACGAGATAATACCTGACGCAAGAAAATCGAATATGTAACATCGTTTCTACATAGTACATACTCTTTAAGCGTACGATAATACCTGAATCTGCGTCACCTTCGTCAAGCGCCCTTTTCTCCGCAGAATTATCTTCGCTCAATTTCCTACTCCGCTCGTGCCTCTTGCTCTTGCCCGTCAAACTTACGTCACCATCGCGATCGTTACCATCGTCCGTAACACAATCCGATGGATCCTTGCACGCGCTGTGCATCTTCGATGCGTGCCTGACTTTCGGAGCTCGCCTACGGTGATAAACAGGAGTATAAGTTACCTCCGGGCTACCCTTCGCCGCTGACGTTCTTCTACGGCTATGCTGTAACCGAGAGAGAGGAAGTTGGCGCGGAACTTTTTGCTTCGCTTAGAAAGAGACTGTATCGATCTTACTGGGACGAGTTACCTTTTTCTTTTCTTGCTCGACGCTGCCGTCGTAGCTGGCCATTATTGTTTCTCTGCGAAGGAACGGTAGGAGAGGTTAAGCCGTTCGGTCAGGAATATTCGAGATGCTTGCGAATTGGAAAACAGACTTCGGGCGACGGAGCCATCACAAGCTCGATTGCCCGTGAAGAAGATATGCACGCGTGCATCTGTACACGCGTGCGTATTTTTATTATATAGATCCCGTGTTTGTATTCCATTCGTTGCCATGGCGACTGATCGTAGCGGAGAAAGCGACCACCAGATGGCGCGGACAGCAACGCAACAGTAGTGATCCTCCCTGCCCCTCTTGACGCCCACGCAAACTAAATGTTTACTTCGAAGACTTATCTATCCGAGGTAACTCGCGTGGATTACAACGGATTACCGTCGACGGAACATTACTTCATTTGTTTTTCCGTTACGCTCTATGCCTCCAACGGAATCTGTTCCCGAGAAACGCTGACTTTACTACGCGCATACGAATCGCATAATTAAGTACTGCTCAACTCTGTTTGTATGAAACGCGCGATAGACGGGTACCAGAAGGTAAAAGCGATTAACATTATCGATATTTGCGCGCGTCTGCAACGCTCGCGTCGAAGCAATGCAAAACGACCTCGGCCGAAGTTATGCGCACTTCGTACAGATACTTATGCCAATTATTATAAAATATATGGAAATGTACCCGAAAATCATTTTCCTGTTAAGACTACGCTCAATGTTGTTATTGTAACGAGACCGAAAGCCCGCCGTTCCAGGAAAACGAACAGGTGATAACGTAGGAGCAGACCCGGCTCGAGAATTTTCTGTGCTCTAGGCAAACTGGCCAAATTGCGCCCTTTATTTGTTTGAGTTTCTTGATGACCTTACCCTGATTTTTATTCGTTGCATAAGGGGGAGGCCTACCGTTAAGCAACTAGTTCTTGATCAGGCACTAATTTTTGATCAGTTCATGAAATAAATCGTTCTTTTGAGTTTATGTCAATAAATAATTGTTTGAAATAATTACTAACATAAAAATTGATAATTCAAAAATATATGTGTTGTCTGTGAAAGCAGTTAGTATTGTTAGTTTTAGATGATTAAAAACTAGTTCCTACTCACCTTATTATTCCATACCTTATAAGTATTTAAATTATATATTTATTTTCAACTTTTTAAAATTTTTCCTTGAAGTTTAAACATTAATTCAACTTTTAGTATAAAAACGTCTATGGTTTAATGTTTTATTAGGTTAAAAATAAATATTAAAGCGGGAAACCTTCTAAACTGATCAGAAACTAGTTCCTTAACGGTACCTAGAAATTTTCGAAAATTCGATTTTTCGATTTTCATATTTTCTTGAAGTACATCTTCAACTTTGCACAGCCGCCATTTTGCCCCCAAAATAATTTTTCCAAAATCGGGCCCCGACAGTGCCTAGATAATTTCATATATTATCTAAATAAAACCGAATTTTCAATTTTGGGTGATTGTCACCGCAAAGCGCCTAAAAACTCACCAACCTTTCAATACTTTTTACCACAAGAAATACTGAAATATCCGTAAGATGTACTCTTTCCAATAGACTACTGTTTAATAATAAAAGTTTATCGGTTTTTCTAGAAAAAATTCCCAAAGAAGCATGTTGCTTTGACCGTTTTAGGTAGGCCTCGCCCCTTAAAAGTCGTATAGCGCAACTTGTAATATTTCATTTAAAATATCCCTTGTCAACTTTACGCCCTAGACAGCTGCCTGATTTCGCCTACAGGGACGGGCCGGGTCTGGGTTTCGAGTAAAAATCATACTTCGAGTTAGTAGAGCATTGCTAAATCGGGAGACAATTAATCGTAGACCCGTGCCAAACCGGCACATCGTAATCTCCTCGCGATAACGTCTCGCCTCGGTTCCATGAATCAGATGCCTTTTCGATACTCGCGTGGAAACGATGGAAATCTCACTTTTTTTTTTTACACCGAAAAACCTTTATCGGGTTATTCGCATCAACCACGACAGTTTATCGATACCGCGATTATCCCGCGTGCATTTCGCGAAGCGAAAAAGCGATTCCGTAATTCGTACGATCCGGCGATTAAATGATTTTAATCGACCGACGATTGGGAAACGCGTGCACCTCGGAGACGATCGAGCCACCATCACTCTGGTATTTCGTTCGCGGGCACCGGGGAAAGTATTACACCATTGGTAGTTGTCGTCTTAAACCTACTGTTATTCTCGAGGTTACAACTACATACCTAAGATAAGACAGCGTGATAGCAACCGCGAAATTGTTAGCGGTAGCTTTCGCATGCCTCCGCGATTAGGATAAAAAGGCTGGAATTCGCTGGAATATAAAGCAGATCGTCGCGTGCGTTGCCGGGAAATTTTTCCACCTCGATCCCTTGCAAGTAGCCACAGCCGTTCTAACACTCTTCAACATCATCGCCCGTGCTATGGCAAAAGGTATGGACGGATCAGAAATCGCGATTGTTACCAAGAACTTCAAGAGACTTAAGCAATGCTATCCGCTAGAAAGATCTGAAATTTCAGATCGTTCACAGGAAGCATGAATCATATCGCTGCTGTAATTCGGTTTATCGGTCCGATCCGATAGAGACTATTTTAAAACAGATCACGTTTAATTTTACCGCTTACGAATCTTTGTTCTCGCAGCAACGTTATTGCTACTCAGCTGGCTAGCGTTCTTCGTTGGGCCCAGCCACGCCATAGATGACGGATGCAATTTTTCTCAGAACCTCACGCCCGGCACCACGTTCTACGTCTACAACCCCGAATATCCGTACTCGTATCGAGGGCAACGGTCCTGCAGGTGGACCATGAACAGCGACTACCGCGTCAACTTGAATTGCACCACGTTCCAGCTCCCCTGGGTAAGACGAAAGTCGTCGGAGTGACTGGAACCAGAGCAGAGTCGGGCGAAATGTAATCTAATTACAAATTACGATTAAAATGTAATTGTGTAACACGTTATTTTCTGTAATCGTTAAATTGTGTAGTCGACCGCAATTTTGTCGACTGCCTAAATTAACGATTACAGAAAACAACGTGTAATCAATTACACAATTAATTTGTGATTCGATTACATGTTGCCCAACTCTGAACCAGAGTAATCGAATTAGAAGGAGAATAATAAACGATCTTTGCAGAGCTTCAACTGCAGCTCGGACAGGCTCTCCGTCCAAGTCAGCGCAGCCACCACGCACCAGTATTGCGGCGACGGGTCGTTCAACGTAGAGTCGGAAGGGCCTACGATGACAGTGACGCTGACGTCACCAGCGTGGTCCGTCGGTGGCCGGTTCCTCTGCGAGGCAGTAGCGATCAAGAGGCCCCAGGACAGTGAGAATTGTCGATGTGGGTGGAAGAATCCTGTATGTATGACTTCTCGAATCAAGCGGAAACTGCTCCTAGATGGAGAGAATACCTTTGGAGTAAACGATGCGTGCTTAGACAAGGATCGTCGATGGCACCACCACGGGGGTGAACGAGTTCCCCATGATGGCTGGCCTCGTGGACTCTCAGCTCCGAAGCGTGTACTGCGGTGCTACCATAATAGCCACGAAATACGTACTGTCAGCGGCACATTGCGTGACGAACAGGAATCCTCAACAGCTAGGTGTCTTGGTAGGCGATCACGATTTGACGATAGGTAAGCCATTTGTAAGAATGCGTCAGCTGGAAGAGAAGAGCTCGAGGTATAATTGGGCCAAGTTATGCAAAAAGCTACCAACTAACGATGAGTTTCATCGAGTTCGTAGCTTTCTGCATAACTTGGCTCAAATGATTCCTGTGACTTAGGCACCGAGACGAACGCCACGGTGTTGCATCGAGTGAGCCGGGTTGATATACATCCGAATTACGACCAGAAGCTGGACCTGAACGACATAGCCGTCGTAAAGACGGTCGGGGAGATAAAGTTTGGTAACCGGGTCGGCCCGGCTTGTCTACCCTTCCAACATTCGGCAGACAGTTTTGGCGGCAGTATCGTTACCGCGCTGGGTTAGCATAGCATACCGATTCCCATCTAACGTATCTGCCACGTACTAAGAAAAACCATTGCTAAAACTAGGTTGGGGAGCTAAAGAATTTGCCGGTCCTCCCTCTGACACCTTGCAGAAGGTCAAACTGAACGTGCTGACGAATCTACAGTGCTCTAAATACTACCAGAATGTTAACAACGACCAGCTCTGCACCTACACCGAGGGTAAAGATTCTTGTCAGGTAAGTCGATCACCTTCTGCAGGGCCCGATCTGGGGGGCGTAATCGGGGAACTGCCCAGAGCGGCAGATTAATAGGGTGACCGCATAGACATATATAGACGGAGCGTGTCTGAGGGGGGTTGTAAGATTCGCGGTAAGGGGACTGTCATACAGGCAAATCGGGTAACTCCGTTCCTCCTCGGGGCTATTCGGAAATTCAATGACGTTATATGTATCTATGAGGGATACTTAGTCGAAAAGGTTAGCTATACTTATACATAATTCAAAATTTCGTATATCATGTAGGTTATATATATAACAAAATTAGTAAATAGAATGAAGCTTTTTCTAAATAAAATCGTACTTATAGATATATGCAATAATATTTATATTTTTAAAGATTTTGTAAGCTTAAAAGTTCATAAACATAATTAATATGCATAAATAATTATATAGTATAATAGATATATATCGCTCATTTGCTGCGACATAACTGATGAAAAAAAAAATATTTTTATTATAAATTGTTGGTTATGTATGTATATTTATTTATTTACATGTGAAATCGAATACTATCATTATTTATATTTTCTTTCTCCAACTGTTCGCAGTTTTTATTTTTCCTGCGATTTGCACAACCGCTTACTACGCAATAAGTCATTATTACACTCAATTAATATATGATTATATACAACGACCACTACGATGCTTTAGAACAGTAATAGTTGAGCAACAGTGGTTATGTTTCGAACATAGCCATTAATGCCGAACCGACAAGAAACGAATACATCCGAACTAGAGCTGTTACTACCCGACCCGGCGGGTACCCGGGTACCCGTGAAATACTCGGGTAGACAAAAATTACCCGTGAGATACCCGGCTACCCGGGTAGACAAAAGTTACCCGGCTACTCGGGTAAACAGAAATTACCCGGCTACCCGGGTATGCATGAGATACTCGAGTAAATGAGTTAGTTGAGAATTCCGATTTGACAGCCTATAAACTCTTTCGACTATCGATCATTTTCGGCTAACATCACTAATGAACGGAATAAACTTCAAGCAATTAAATGTGATATTGTCTGCGCGTTATGATTATGAAATTATGACTATGATACATAAAATGTCTTTTGATCAGAATGTGAAAATTGCGAACTGTCGACGTTCTTTGCACTTACAATAGGGTAGTTTGCCCTATTACAGTGCCTGCCCCTATTAGCTTATGAGTAGAGGAGTCAGTCTTATCTAATCCCAACCAACTCCGTCAGTCGATGCAAAGCAGAACTCGGAAAATCCTAGGAAAATGCACTCGTTCTGGGTTTTCGTTCGCATCGTTAATCGGAGTTTGTCGGAATACCACATTCAATTGCTTGAAGTTCATTACTGATGTTAGCCGAAAATGATCGAAAGTCGAAAGACGATCGGCTGTCAGATCGGAATTCTCAACTATCTCATTTACTCGGGTGTCTCACGGGTATCCGGGTAGTCGGGTAATTTTTGTCTACCCGGGTAGTCGGGTAATTTTTGTCTACCCGGGTAGTCGGGTAATTTTTGTCTACCCGGGTAGTCGGGTAATATTTGTCTACCCGGGTAGTCGGGTAATTTTGTCTACCCGTGGGTCTCATCGGGTAATTTTGTCTACCCGTGGGTCTCATCGGGTACCCGGGTGAAAAGAATAGCTCTAATCCGAACCTAGCTACCGAATTGCCTGTATGGTTTCTGCCTTTTCCCCTCCGATCTTACAGTCCCCTCGCCTACAGTCCTCTCTTCTGCTCCGTCTATATAAGTCTATGGGTGACCGTACCTAATATCGCCTAGCAAATGTTAAATCGCTGTCGATTGAATAATATTTTATGTTTTTGCATGCGATTTGTTTCAAACTTTACACTTAAATATAAAAGGCGGCAAAAATGATTTGTGCCCAGAGCGGCGGAAGAGCTTTAGATCGGGCCCGGACCTTGAGTCCCTCAAATCCCCAATTCGATCACGCGAACTCGAATCATTCGTTTGATCCGCAGATGGACAGCGGTGGACCGGTTCTATGGGAGAATCCCACGACCAGGCTGACAGTGCTCACTGGAATCATCAGTTTCGGCGACGTTTGCGGCGTGTCCGCCGGCGTGAACACCAGGGTAGGGGCTTTCGTGGACTGGGTTACGTCGGTGACCGCGGGTAAGTGTCTCTCCCGATTCGATACGCAAAATCTAGAAACTACGTTCGCCTAACGCGGTTTCGTTGTTCCAGACGCTTCTTACTGCATCATCGAATAAGCGAGCGCGTGCAGCTGATCGGCTCGACTCGATTCGACGCGGTATCGACGGCACGCCACTGGCCATCCATACCATTAATTCCGCTGACACCGCGAGTTCGGTGTTTCTATACGGCCGACGGAGCGGGGACGTCATCCGCGAGGAAGCGGCGAAGAACCCACTACGTGGTCGCGCGGATTTAATGACTGGGGTCACGCCAATCTATCGCGCCGAGTTTAGAGACGACGACAAGCTTCTCCCTGTAATCTAGATTCGATGTGTATCGACAAATCCATAAAAAAAATTAAAAAAAAGTAAGAAAACTACGCCAAGTACATGAAATCAAATGAATCACAAAAAAATAGATGATAATAATAATTACAAAATAAAAAAAAGATGTGAAATCAAAATGAGCTGCGAGTACATAAAGGAGCTTTCAGTCAAATACTTGGCGTGGCGAGGCAAGGTGTTCTCAGATCATCAATATCCATACCTTCCCTTTCCCGGGCTTTCACATAATTTTTCAATTTAAAATTCTGATAATATGAGTACATTTTCGATATATTGTGTTTTTAAATAATTCTTATTCATCGACACCTTGACGGTGCCTGGCCACGCCAAGTATTTGACTGAAAGCACCTTTATGTACTTGCAGCTCATTTTGATTTCACATCTCTTTTTTATTTTGTAATTATTATTATCTTCTATTTTTTGTGATTTATTTGATTTCATGTACTTGGCGTAATTTTTTTACTTTTTTGTAGCTTGTTATGGGGATCTCACTTCTTTTTACGAAGATAATTTGCGTAGGGAATGACTTCGGATAATTTTTAATATTATAAATTACAAAGGTTCACAATCAACAGCCATGAACAGCCTTATCAGAGGACAGAATTAAGGATAAATTCTACGCAAGTTTAACAACTACGAAAACAAATCATGTGCACCGCATTGCCGATCTAGGTATATGTATTATAAGTATTATACTTTTCGGAGTAACATTTCGGATTTTGGTGCAACATAGATATGTTGTAGTCTTTAGGGATATATAAACATATCTCGAAGGATGTTTCAAAATGTAATAAATTGTGGATCTTACAGCTCTTTGAAATATAGTGTTTACTTTTTTTCAAAAAATTGTAACTGTTGAACCAACAAACTGATAAAAATGACCTTTTGGCTGCTTACAGTGGAGATATAAGAGTACCTAACAAAAATTATTTCACCCTAAAAAAACAAATTTTTGACCATTTATTTTGCAATTGTTCTAAACAAATGTCATGTTTTAATAGCGGGGCACTATTTAAAAATTTGAAAAAAAATGAGGGTATAGTTCTATTTGTCCTCTTTACGGACCCGTTTTCAGAAACACGGACACTTTAAAATTGGCCAAATGAAAATTAATTAAATGTGACACTGTACAATAGGTATGTATATATTTATTCATATATCATGTTCTAGCTTTTATAAATGATATATATCGTTACTTAAAATTTTGTTTTCTTTGTGTCCGAGTTATTTATTTGTATAGTATCAACTTTCTAATTATTTTATGTGTCGCTGTACAGATTAGTATTAGTAGCAATAAATGTTTTATTATCAGTAAAATCGAACCGTCAAGTCATACGAAATGCCGGCACTAGCAAATGTTTTGCGCCAGCTTAAATTTAGCAATAACGTAGTGAAAAAAACTGGGCAATAACGATTTAAAGACGTCAGTTTGTCTACTTTCGAAACATATGTGTGAATTTATCGCAAAAACAATAGAGACTTAGAAAATTGAATTTCCCTCGTAGTCACCACAAATTGTCCGGAACCAGAAAATATAAATTCTGGCATATTTTTGTAAAAGCGGTAATACTTTCTCGTATTATTGCGGCAGTTGTGGGCGACTGAGGCAAGTTCGAATCTGGCGATAGCGTCGATGTATTCTTATTTGTGTGCGTAAAACAATGGTCGGGCGCTTTGTCAGAAGGGGCGTAATGCCTAGTTTTACCCTATATAGGTAGTTGTCATCGTAAATCTACTCGTTATACTATTATTCTCGAGATTACAATTACACACCTAAGATAACACAACGTGATAGAAACCGCGAAATTGTTAGCGATAGTTTCCGCATGCCTCCGCGATTAGGATAAAAGCGTTGGAATTCGCCGGAATATAAAGCAGATCGTCGCGTACGTTGCCGCGTAATTTTTCCACCTCGATCCCTTGCAAGTAGCGACAGCGTTCTAACACTCTCCAACATCATCGCCCGTGCTATGGCAAAAGGTATGGACGGATCAGAAATCGCGATTGTTACCAAGAACTTCAAGATAATTAAGCAATGCTATCCGCTAGAAAGATCAGAAATATCGCTGCTGTAGCTCGGTTTATCGTTGCGATCCGATAGAAACATTTTAAAACAGATCATGTTTAATTTTACGGCCTACGAATCTTTGTTTTCGCAGCAACGTTATTGCTACTCGGCTGGCTAGCGTTCTTCGTTGGGTCCAGCCACGCCATAGATGATGGATGCAAGTTTTATCAGAACCTCACGCCCGGCCCGAACCTCGCCACGTTCAACATCTCCAACCCCGAATATCCGGACTCGTATCGAGGGCAACGGTCCTGCAAGTGGACCATGCACAGCGACTTCCGCGTCAAGTTGAATTGCAGCACGATCCAGCTCCCCTGGGTAAGATCAAAGTCGTTGAATAACTGGAACCAGAGCAGAGTCGGGCGAAATGTAATCTAATTACAAATTACGATTAAAATGTAATTGTGTAACACGTTATTTTCTGTAATCGTTAATTTGGGTAGTTGACCACAATTTTGTCGACTACCTAATTCAACGATTATAGAAACTAATATGTAATCAATTACACAATTACATTTTAATCGCAATTTGTAATTTATAATTAGATTACATTTTGCCCAACTCTGAACCAGAGTGTAATCGCATTAGAAGGAGAATAATAAACGATCTTTGCAGAGCGTCAACTGCAGCTCGGACAGGCTCTCCGTCCAAGTCAGCCCAGCCACCACGCACCAGTATTGCGGCAATGGATCGTTTAACGTAGAGTCGGAAGGGCCTGCGATGTCAGTGACGCTGACGTCAGCAGCGCGGTCCGTCGGTGGTCGGTTCCTCTGCGAGGCGGTAGCGATCGAGAGCTCCTACGACAGTGAGAATTGTCGATGTGGGTGGAAGGGTGTAAATCAGGTGTGTACGACTTCTCGAATCAAGCGGAACTGCTCCTAGATTGGAGAGAATACCTTCGGAGTAAACGATGCGTGCTTAGGGAAGGATCGTCGGTGGGGTCCCCACGGGGGTGAACGAGTTCCCCATGATGGCTGGCCTCGTGGACTCTCGGTTCCGAAGCGTGTACTGCGGTGCTACCATAATAGCTACGAAATACGTACTGTCGGCGGCACATTGCTTAATATACAGGTATCCTCAACAGCTCGGTGTCTTGGTAGGCGATCACGATTTGTCGATAGGTAAGCCATTTGTAAGAATGCGTCAGTTGGAAGAGAAGAGCTCGAGGTATAATTGGGCCAAGTTATGCAGAAAGCTACCAACTAACGATGAGTTTCATCGAGTTCGTAGCTTTCTGCATAACTTGGCTCAAATGATTCTGTGACTTAGGCAACGAGACGAACGCCACGGTGTTGCATCGAATCAGCCGGATTGAAATACATCCGACTTACGTCACGAACAGGGGCCAGAACGACATAGCTGTCGTAAAGACGGTCGAGGAAATAAAGTTTGGTTTCCGGGTTGGCCCGGCTTGTCTACCCTTACAACATTCGGCAGACAGTTTTGGCGGCAGTATCGTCACCGCGCTGGGTTAGTATAGCATACCGATTCCCATCGAACGTATCTGCCACGTACTAACGAAAACCATTACTAAAACTAGGTTGGGAAACAAACAAATTTGGCGATCCTCCCTCTGACACCTTGCAGAAGGTCAGCAAGAGCGTGCTGACGAATCTACAGTGCTCTAAATTCTACGGGAGTTTTAGGAACGACCAGTTCTGCACCTACGCCGAGGGTAAAGATTCTTGCCAGGTAAGTCCATCACCTTCTGCAGGACCCGATCTGGAGGACGTAATCGGGGAACTGCCCAGAGCGGCAGAATTGGTAGAAAGGGACAATTAAAATCGATAAAAAAGGTGACAGGAGGGATAACAGCAGGGTTGCCAGGCGTACTGAAAAAATGGCGGTGTGCTGGCCTATATGACGTCATACGGTTTAGGAGAAGGGGAATACTTATATTTGATTGGTGACGCCGTGACGTCATGTCAACGCCGAGCCAATCCAAGCTAAGTGACGTCATATATGCCAGTACGCGTACTGGATCGCCTGGTAACCCTGGATAACAGGGTGACTGTACCTAATATCGCCTAGCAAATGTTAAATCGCTGCCAATTGAATAATAATTGATATTTTTGCATGCGATTTGTTTCAAACTTTACACTTAAATGTAAAGGGTGGCAAAAATGATTTGCGCCCAGAGCGGCGTAAGAGCTTTAGATCGGGCCCGGACCTTGAGTCCCTCAAATCCCCAATTCGATCACGCGAACTCGAATCAATCGTTTGATCCGCAGATGTATGGCGGTGGACCGGTTCTGTGGCAGAATCCCACGACCGAGCGGAGTGTGCTCATTGGAATCGTCAGTTACAGCAGAGGTTGCGGCGATTTCCCTGGCGTGAACACCAGAGTAGAGGCTTACATGGACTGGATTACTTCGGTGACCACGGGTAAGTGTCAATCCCGATTCGATACGTAAAATTTAGAAGCTACGTTCGCCTAACGCGGTTCCGTTGTTCCAGACGCTTCTTACTGCACCGTCGAATAAAGGTCTGCGCACACATATCCGTTCCGCCTCAGTTCCGTGTCAGTGTGCCATTGGTAAGAAGAAGAGACCCTCTTCTTCTTATCAATGGCACACTGACACGGAACTGAGGCGGAACGGATATGTGTGCGCAGACCTTAAGCGAGCGCGTGCAGCTGATCGGCTCAGGGACCGGCTGGCTTAAGCTACCGCTGATGCAGGGGCAAACACCTACAGGAGCGGTGGTTATGTTTGCGTGACTGACGCAGGCGCGGTTCATGCACACATAACCACCGCTCCTGCAGGTGTTTCCCCCGCCATCAGCGGTAGCTTAAGTCAACCGATCCCTGGATCGGCTCGACTCGATTCAACGTGGTATCGACGGCACGCCACTGGCCATCCATACCATTAATTCCGCTGACACCGCGAGTTCGGTGTTTCTATACGGCCGACGCACAGTGGGATGACGCGTGCAAATTCCCGGACATTGACGAAAATATGAAGTACCTATTTTTATCGATATAATTATATGAGCATTATCCTTGAGTACTACTGAATACGAAATTATGAAAAAAAAAATTTTTAAACATTTTAAATCCCGAATTTTTAACAGCAAACACGTTCACTTCTGGAGACGGCTGTCACATGAATGTAAATAATTAGTATTAGAATAATGAAAAAAATTTCTACCACTATACTACACCTTGGGGTTGATTGTTAAGAAGTCATTTATGTGAAATAAAAACAAAATTTAATGATTTTATTTATGTTTTTCAACCTCTCAAAAAAAAAAATTTTTTTGTCGAGTTAGAAAAATGTCCAAATTTGTCCAGAAAAAAAATACCCATATAATCACTAAACATTCTAGTTTTAGAAAATCCAATTTCCAGTTGCGCCAACTTGCGCCCTTGAGCAGAATTAATTAAATTGTGTACGCATGTGGGAAGAAACGAGTAAATATGTATCTAGACATTCGTTTTCTTGTACCCGATTGATTATGTCTTTATGATGTCTTTATGGAAATGAATAAAAATATGATATAGCGAACGATAATTCATAAAATTAGGTTTTTATTATTAAAGTTAGTTAAACCTTAATAAATAAACGGCGAAGCATCGCATCGCTTTCTTATTTTCTTAAAAATAAATATATGTTTTAGAAATAGATTTAGGCAGTCGAAATTATGATGAAACGTAATATTTATATAAAATACTATGCATAAATTGAGACAACAAAACAAACTTTTCAATATCTGTAGTAATTTCCGTGTCATATAGGTAAACACTGCTTCTATGTAGACCCTTTAATATCCCACCTTAGACCAAATAAACTTAATAAAATCAAACATGAGCCCATGTTCCCTGAAACGATATTGTTACTCAAGGAGAAGACAAATGAAAGGAGTACAGAAGAATCGGTGGATATGGAATGCTCTGTACCAAGTGATTTGGATAGCACATCGGAAACATTATGAAAGCATTTTTGTAAGCAACTTTTCTTATTAATATCACTATACGTATTTATCTTCGATATCTTTTTTTTGACCGGTTATTAGTTCAAGATTAACAAAACATGACAACAATAAAATAGTTTATATGTGTAATATTTATGCCAATTTTGATAAAGATATTATGATAGGTCATATACAAGAAGTTTGAATGTCCAGCAATTTATACATTTCGTCCCACTGTCTGTTTTACCTTCCTTTCTCATATTCATTTTTGCAGAAAATAATAGTTCATCTCCTGGAGCCCTTTAGCGGGAGCACCGAAAACCAGATAAACTATTTTAAAATTTGCTAAATTTTCAAAGTCTTATAACTTTGCTAAAATTCATCCAAAGTTGATGAAACAAAAACCATTTTAAAGATTGAACTTTCTACTTTTCGACTCGTTGAATCACATTTATCAAAATGGATGTCCAGGGGGTAAAATCCGCCCTCAGAGAAGAGTGTGCCAAACTGAAAAAACTTGTTGATGTTTGTCAAATGCTAGAGCCCATACAGCACACCTCGTTGCAGCAGTATTGCAGGGACGTTGCTGCAATATTACGTTGTTGCAGGTTGCATTGCAATATTGTAGGAACGTTCCTGCAATATTGTCGTGCATTATTGGAGTGGCAATGATCCTACAATATTGCAGCAATATTGCAATTTCGTTGCCGTGCAATGTTCCATTGGCAACGATCCTACAATATTTCTGCAATATTGCGCGCACATCGACGTGCAATGTTCCAGTGGCAACGGTCCTACAATATTTCTGCAATATTGCGCGCACATCGTCGTGCAATATTGTAGTGAAAACTTGTGGAAACATTACAACAATATTCTGAAGCAACTATGACTTTGTCAAAATTTTTCGAAATATGTACATGACGTCGAGTGGATTCTACGGCGTGTTTCATTTAACTGGATACGCACCGCTATATTGCCGAAGAACTGCAGGATCATTGCCACAATTTTGCCGTTTCGTTGCAGAATCATTGCCGGAACGTTGCAGGACTACATATTCGTAATGTTGCCGCAACTTTGCAAAAATACACACCTGCAATATTGCGAAGGCGGACATAGGACTGAACCTGCAACGTATCTGCAATGTTATGTTGCAACATTGCCATCTTGCACCGCATCATTGCAGAGACGTTGGTGCAATGTTATGGTGCTGTGTGGGAGAGTGCAAACAATTTTTTTTTTTGCAATTTTCATGTTCACTGTCGGAAAGTATGATCATTTGCCTTTAAAATAAGCTAAGTTCCATCAAAATCGGATGTTTTTTTAACAAAGATACGGCCATATCCAGTGATGTCTACGTTTCGTCCCACTGTGGCGACGGAGCGGGGACGTCATCCGCGAGGAAGCGGCGAAGAACCCACTACGCGGTCGCGCGGATTTAATGACCGGAGTCACGCCAATCTATCGCGCCGAGTTTAGAGACGACGACAAGCTTCTCCCTGTAATCTAGATTCTATGTGTATCAACGAATACATCGACTGCACGTACGTGCGTTACGTTAAATCTCGCTGCTTCGACGTAATCTTCTATTTCACCCTCCCCTCGCCTCACCCTACCCGCCCGTTCTGCACGTTAATATTATTTGACGTTTACGTAAGACCGCTCGAACCGCGTCGCCGGAGCGTCTGCCTCTTGGAACCCTCGAATCGATCGTAAAAATCATTCTGCTCGTACGGAGCCTATCTTTAGCAGTCCGAGTAGGAACCGCCTAGGATCCATCGAGCCAGGTTTCCGCGGATACCGCGACGATGATTGCGCGATGCTCGCGAACCGGAGCGGTCGGCTCCGGGGGGATGTACAGGGTCCTCCAAAATGCGCGCCGCGACGCTGAGCGAGGCGATTTCTCTGACTTCTCTTGAATAAACAGGCAGGGATCGTGGGAACGTACGATGCTCGGGAGATACGTGAACTTGAGACTTGTAAGAGTTCCTGCTCGGGGGATCGTGACCTGGGGGAGGGCTTCCTGCATGAAATTGGACTTAAAGCGCCGGGGTACCACCGAGCATAAGCGAATTGTAGAACGTTATGTCTCGGAGGTGGTGCAAATCGTAGGGAACATCCCTAGTAGCATTTTTGGTTGGCCAACGGTTGCCAACAGTTGGGAATTAGTTGGGATATAGTTAGTGTTTGTGCCTACAAATTCCCAACACAGGGCCTACGGCAAAAAAAGTTACGACAGTTTGCCAACGACTATTCAATGTTGGTCCTACAATTGTTATGGTTGGTTAATTAACAAAAAGTTACGACAGTTTGCCAACGAATATTTAATGTTGGGCCTACAATTATTATGGTTGGTTAATTAACAAAAAGTTACGACAGTTTGCCAACGAATATTTAATGTTGGGCCTACAATTATTATGGTTGGTTAATTAACAAAAAGTTACGACAGTTTGCCTACGAATATCCAATGTTGGGCCTACAATTACTATGGTTGGTTAATTAACAAAAAATTTACAACGATGATTAAATGTCGTCTTACAAACGTCAGAAAATTTGCTACATCAAAAAACCTGTTGTGATTTTTCTTTTCTTATTTATAAATACGTAATGAGGACGTCTGTCTTAAGACAAATGTGAAATTTTAAGGAATGAGTCTAAAGGTTGGATGATGATATTTTGTAGAATATTTCGCGTCACTGCACAGTTTTCATAAACAATTAATACTAGTTATGTAACTAGAAATTATAAGTGTTTACAAGGAAGTGTGTTGGTCAGCTGCGAACAGCGGTTGCTTTGTAAGCGGAAAGTTTGGGTTCGATTCTCCTCACCGCGAATTTTTTTTTTTTTCCTAAACCAGACCTGAAGAAGACGTATTTACGACGTCTTTTGAAGTTCTTTAAGACGCCTTCTGGACGTTTTTAAGACGTCTTTTGGAAAGAAGCCTTCAGTTGGGCCTATGGAAAGAAACCTTCGGTTGGGCCTTCGTGTTAAGCGACGTTGGGCCTACGTTGGTTACAATCGTTGGCCCATTTAAAAATAGCGCGACACTTCAACAGTTGGCCAACGGATAACACGTCATTGGCCCAACAAACTCCCAACAAATAAATGCTACTAGGGATTGTTCGACACTTTCGACTCCTTTCTTTTTTCGGCAGGGATCGCTTGAGTTGCGCCACGCGTCGCGGAACAGCCTGTGCGAATAAGTAAAACAATCGGTCACAACGGCATTCCGATCCCGTGCACGTTTCAAGTCGTAAGCGGAATTCATCCGCGGACTTCCCCCCGCGTCGAATTTTCACGCACGATCCCCGCTCGGCCGGCAACGACTTACGCAACTCGACTCCTCCCGCGGAACACTTTGGCGACGAATGGCGAAGTGCTTCCGAAACAATGTCATCAGAATTCCAACACGGAATCTGTATCTCGAGTGCGGAGGACAGGCGTCGACGAGCATGCCGCCCGGGAAGTCCGAGCGCACGTGGTGCTCGCGAATCCCCAGGATTTTCCACTGGCCTAGAATACACTATCGATTTCAAGTGGCCCCACAAAAAAAACTCGAGGGCATTTAAATCAGGTGATCGAGGCGGCCATGCAACTGGTCCACCGCGACCTTCCCCATCTTTCCTATCGATCTTTCCCGTCCGACGCGGGGCACACTTTCCTACGCCGACATACAGCCGAGGCCTGCGCTTAAATCGGAACGCGGAAACGGGAAGCTCGAGGAGCCACGTCGATCGAGGCGTCCGAATGAATCTGTATATGTATTACGAGGCATCGCTTTAGGAACATCCCGTGCACCGGAGGCCGTCCTTAGGCCGCCCTGTCCACCGCGGACGGTTGGAAATTAATTGCCCGTAAACAATGTCTCGTTATTAATAAGTTCGCGAATGAGGATGTGACGTGAGACGCTCTACAGGAGGGAATACACGGCGGCGGCTCGCGGGGCGTCTGACCAGCGCGAGCATGCCCACGTTTATTATTATTATTATTATTATTATTATTATTGTTAACGGGTAAAACCCTTTGGAAGCAGAAGATTCATAGCAAGAAGCAAAATATACATGTAAGCATTACAAATAATTAAAATTAAAGTTGAGTAACAAAGTTAATAACTAATCGCTGTGAGTACTTAATATTAACGTATCACGTTAAGTGACCTATACTATACCGAACGCTCATACAAAAGTAATCGGAGGCCACTGAGAGAAACACAAAACAAATCGATGTCTGGGAAACATTGGTTAGCGCAACTCATGGCTCTACTTAAGGCAGGATACCATCTTTGCACTTAAAAAAAATTGAAATTTTTTTTTGTTCTCAAAGTCCTCTTTCAAGTGTATAGAATCGAAATTCATTCATTAGAAAGGTGGCCGGAACCTTTTTCTTGTGTAAAAACCGGATTGGAGCAGATATATAAATCTATATAAAACTTTAAACGCGTTTTTCTCGAAACGATGTTTTCCAAATCAGCGTGTCAGATTACTCCTACAAATTTCATCGGATTGACTTGAAACTTTGCACAATTCTTCCGATTGGTGTAATCTAACGATGTACGTAAGACTTTTGCTGTAGCGTTGTTACTTTTCTTTTGGTGCGCAATTTTATACATTTTTTTAAACTTTTTTACCCTAAAAAATTGACCTTTTCGTTAAAATGGCCGCGATTTTCTTAAAAATCGAAATTTCGTAAAATCCCTACGTACAGCATTAAAAAATATTGTTGCCAATAGGAACATTCTTTGGTTTCTTTTCTAAGAGCCACGTACAGAGCGGAATTTGACACGCCGTCTAACGATGTTCCTCCAAAGGAGTGTATTTTGGCGCCACCTACAAGAGATTATTTTTCACTTTTTCAGTTTCAAAAAATGTGTAATTACAGATTAAAGTTACATTAATGAATGACTGAAACCGACTTCGTTTCTGCGCATTCTTTGTATGCAAAAAAAATTCATGAAAAACGCCTCCAAGATCGCAGTCAAAGGTGGTATCCTGCCTTAAGGGATCAGACGTATAATTACGGTAAGCTGGTTCACTACTCACAAAAAGTGGCCTAGGTCGCAAAGCTCGTTCAGGCGCACGAAATCGCAGTGCAGCAACAAGCTCAGTACAATTCGCATGACCGTGTATGAGCTTATAAAGGAAAATTAGGTCCGCGGACTGTCTCGTTTCGCTAAGGGTGGCAATACCGAGTAGGTCGTAAGGCCGGGCCATAGTCATGGTCACTAAAGTGCATCGGCGTACCCAATGCCCTAGAGGCAATTCTCAAGAACTTATGCTGCCGTTTATTTGATGCGTCGCGAGGAGTCGAACGATAGCCAGCTGCGGGGAAGCGAAACTTGGCGTCCGGCACGTCCCGGCGTGGTATCGTCTTTTGGAATACCGGAGGGCCGTCGGGCGCGAGGCCCCGATGTCGAAAACGAGGGAAGATTAATCGTAGCCCCGCCGAAGGCTAACGCGTGTCGCAATTGCGATCGCCACGGAACACGGGCGCACGGACGATTCGTGTCGCGTGGTGGATATTTATTAAACAGATTGATTTCTTCGGCGAGAGCTTCGGGCATGATCTGCCCTTGACACGGTTGTTGAGTCGATGATGGTTCTCATAAACGGCCACCCCAGCTCGGCTGCGCGCACGAGTGGCTTGCCCCGCTGCTCGTGCAAGTTTCGTGCCAGTTGCCGTCACACGCCGCCGCCGCCGCGCTTCGAGTTCGGCGGACGGCGAATTTCGGAGAGATCGGCAGGACAGGCAGCGAGGTCCTCCGAACGATGCTGCCAGCCAGCAGTATTCTGCTTGGTATAACTGGGCGAGATGAATTCGGGGGTTCCGAGCCAAACGGGTCAGGGTGCATTGCACAGAAACGTGCGCTTGCCCTACTATCGCCGATCTCCCAATCCGGGGAAGGATTTATGCGGGTAATCCCTTTGGGGAAACCCCTCGAGATGCCGCCGCGGATCTTCGACGGGGTCAAAGTACACCGGGAGATCGGTACAGGCGGCGAGCCTCCTCCGTGAATTCTATTCGCGACGAGGCGCGGATAGTCGAGTTCAGAGGGTAATTGATTCGAGGACGAAAATGGCGGGGGACCGGGCTGAGGGAGATCGATCTCGCGAGCCGCGGGGCGCGCGCGCGCGCAAACGTGCGCTTCCGCGACGAGACGCGAGAGCGGAGTGACCAGAGGACAGAGGCGCGCAGAGGAATGGTGGAGGGATCGCCGCTGTTTCGGGGAATATTTGAGGGCACAGAGGGATAGATGGGCGCCAACTCCGTCCCACTCCGTCACCCTCCAACCCCCCCATCGGTATCCTCTCGATTTTCTCCCCCGATACGAAGTCGGCCAGTGGAAACTCGGGCGCTCCTGGAGCGCGTCGAGCGGGCCCGCTTCACGGGGAAGCGTAGGAAGAGCGTGCGCGCCATATGTTGCATAATTACCGCGGCCAATCGGGGATTGAAAGCGTCGGAGAGCTTTGTCGTAGCGTGCCGAAGCTCCAGGGTCCGCTACGTCGGTTGGCTCCCTCGCGTGCGTGCACGGGCTAGCGCGCGCGCGCATACGGCCGCGCAACGGTGGTCAGGTTCAGTCGGATATTGACGTTCGTATGCACGGGGCGCGTAACTAGAGAGTGTCTCTTCAGCAAGCAGCAGCTCGGGAGCCCGAGTAGCCTACCTCGAGGAAACGAATTCGCGCGCGCGGACTCCGCTTCGTGCACGCCACCGAGAAACGCCTGACCGTTCCGGCAGTGTCCGGTGGAGAGGACAACGGAGGAAAGATAAAGAAAAGCAAAAAGGAGGAAAACAGCGACGAAAGTCAAAGTCGCGCAGCGAGCTGAAGAAACAGCCGTTCGAGCGAGGGTGGGCTACCGAACCATCCAACTACATGGCTCCGAAAACTCGTCTGTCTATTCACCGTCCACGCGATTCCTATCCGCGTTCCAGCCAGGGACGACCGCTCGATCGGCGGGCCGTCGGGTCGAAATAATTCTGTTTCCCTAGTTTCCGATCGTGCACGCAGGAGTAAAAGCTCGCTGGTCGGCCTGCCTCTGCGCCTGATCCTGCACCGAGCGATTACCATCGACGCGACGTCAGCTGGGTGGACGCGAGAGCGATGCCGATCTAGCTGGACAGCTGGATCGCCCACGGTTGTCCACGGTCCCGAGAGTTACAGCTCGGCCGAAGCTTATGTCACACGGAGCCGAGAGGTACGCCAGCGTTTACGGAAGACGAAAGAGGAGGAAAGAGAGATAGAGGAACTGGCGCCAGGCTCTGGCCAGGGAGTGATAAAGGAACGAGGGCATGCTCCCAGGGAGTAGACGTGCCAGCAACGCGAAACGTGAGCTTCCTTCGACCCCCTCGTGTCGTCGTTGAGTGATCCCACCTCCCCCGCGCCCCCCGCGATTCTTCGATGTACCGCTCGAGAAACAAACTAACGCTCCCGCGCCCGCTAACGGAAGCCCTTTCAACGGTCCTGCACGCGGCTCTCTTCGACCACCCCTTTGCACCCCTTCGTCGCGTCTGATTCGCGTGCTCGCTCTCACGTGTCGCTCCCGTCTCGATTCTTCCGTCGATCTAACCGTCGGCCACCTAGACGGTCACCCCCAAGCGGCGAGGAAATCGGGGGAAAGCTTTCGGCACCCCCCGCGCGCGCGACGATTCACCCCCGTAACGTCGACCCACGTTGCGTCGATTCCGCTCGCCGCCCGAGACGGAAATTTCACCGGTCAATTTCATCCCCGCGTCGATCTCCCTGGAACCACCCGCGTTCACCCCCTGTCTCGGGGCCCTTTCCGTCGATCGGCGAATCGCGTGAACGGCAAGACTCTTTCACGGCCGTGAAACACGAGGCGGCCGCGAGTAGGGGAAAAAGGGCGCGCGGTCCGCGTGGGTGCCGTTCGACGAACAAGGCGCGTTCCACTTCGTACCATTCATGCCTTCCGCGTTAACCCGAGGGACTTTTCTACCAGAGGAGTAACCAGCTATTCGAGTCTAACGTTGATTATACACAAGATATTCTTCTAATTAGGGAGTAACTGGACCGGAGGGATCCTCTCGCCGGGCCTTCCGTCGAACTGCCGTCGGCTCGTTCTCGGGCCCGGTCTTCGTCGATCGTTGTTGTTGTTGTTGTTGTTAACTGTTGTTGCTCTCGATACTATTTATCCCCCCGAACGCCCCCGTTGCACCGTCGCGAGCGCTTGACCGCGTGCACGCGAGAAACGGGGCAGGCCGAAGGAAAAAGAGGAAGGAGACGGAAGGTGGTAAAGGGAAGGCGAGAAAAGAGCGCGAAGGAGAGAGGAAAGAGCCGCTGGAGAGGCAAGCTATTTATCGTTTGGAATTCGAAGGCGCGAGTTGAAGAATGGTAGTGAAGAACGAGACCGCGAGGAATGGGCATGAGCTGGCTCCGTTGAACGAGGAACGTCAGGCTGGCCAGAACGTGACCATCGTGGTGAGCGGAGGTCAGAATGCTACCAGCAGTCAGGAGACGAAAGAGGACAACAGGGCGGCATGGAGCGGGAAGATGCAGTTTTTCCTCAGTATTATCGGGTACAGTGTGGGGCTGGGGAACATCTGGAGGTTCCCTTACCTGTGCCAACAGAACGGAGGAGGTGAGTAACGCTTCGGCACGATCCAAACCAACGGCAAAACTTCCGTCCGATCGGTACCTGTGTAATGGACACAAGGATAATTCAACTACCGTTTTATGAATAATATTTATAAAGATATTTATCCAACTAAATTAAGAATATTAGAGATTCAACTGTTTTGAACTGGACTCCGTGACTGCGACTGGTGGCTTATTGGAATAGTAATGCTCTCGAATAAGGGATTGCAATGGGGTTTTAAAGGTTTCGGAATGTAGGAGAGGGGATGACAAAAAAAAAAAAAAAAAAAAAAAAGTTTTCAAAAAACTATGACAAGATAGGGCAGAAAGGCAGGATTTTGGATAGGTGACGCATTAGCTAAGATGATGATGGGTAGCAGGGATGACGCAGTGTTTACAATTACGCAGCATTTGGGTAGTTAGCGTGATTCGTGTTTGCAGAGAAAGTCAGAGGAAAACGATAAGTAAGGGTCCGTACATTACACCTGAATCTCCGCGATCGCGAACGCTTCCCCCCTCGAGAATAAAACCATCTCTCCCGAGAACTCACTTCGGATATAGGTAGACCCGCGCCGTAGGCCGCTGCCTACGTAAAACGTCCGCGTTATACGCTATTTTCGGTCACCCTGAGCGCCGCGTAAAAATATATACCTTCGGGAAGCCTTCTTTCGCGCGCCTTCGAAATACCCGCGGCGTCATCCGTCCTTCGGGAGGCTATTTCCCCTCGTGCCTGAGCCGCGTTCCGACCCAGCCGTTTAGCCGAAATCCGCGCGAGGAAACCCAGGAAGGGGAGCGGAGGCGCGCAGAGCCCTATAAAATTCGCCCTTGAACCCCTCGGTGTTCTGTTCCGCGACCTATGCGCCGTGTAACTCGATTACATACCGATGCAGAGGACGCGGAGAGGAAGCTCTGGCCGGCTGTCGCGCACCTAGACGGCGTGTTACGTGGGCGGAAGAACGGCGACGAGGGTCGCCGACGAAATCACGAATGGAAGTCGAGGCTTTACGTCACGAAACGCGGGTTTACGCGACCGCTAAATCGGAGCGCGTCCCCCGCTGGGTACCTCGCCGGCGGAACTTTCCATCGGCGGAGTCGCCGTCTTCGTCGTAGTCGTCGCCGGCGACGGTCGCAGGCCCTAATGCGCAGAACCCCCAGGGGCAGTGGGGTTCGTGCCCCCTTGCAAATCGAAATCGAGCCACCGGGGGCTGGCCTCTGTCCGCGGCTTTCAATGGAAATTTCCGTGGCACAGAACACCGACGTCGCCGAGGCCGACGTTCAAGCCCGACGCCGACGCGCATCGATCGATTTTTACCATTCTATCGAGGGGAGGAGAGAGAGAGAGAGAGAGAGAGAGAGAGAGAGAGAGAGAGAGGGAGGGAGCCACACGTAACCGTTTTAACATCCGCAGCGCGTTCCTGCTCAAGGGGAACATCCGTGAATCGTACCATCCCTCTCTCTGCCATTCGGTCTTCAGGAGGTTTCGTGGCTTTCGCGGAGAAGATCGCGGAGGGGATATGTATTTTGGGTTCATTGGGAAAACGAGGGGTTCCCGGGGAAAATCAACCCCCTTTGAGACGAAAGAGGGTGGAGAGGTAGATGCGCGATGCGAATGGGAGACTTGTACGGTGTCCCGATCAGCAGATATGTCTAGGAAAATTTGAGGGATTGCTACTGGCGAGGGGAGGCCGCGAATGGGACGAGCGATTTTTTCACGAAACCGGGCAGAAAATGTCGAGGCCGATGTGTATAAACAAATTCCAGAATATTAGCTGTGAATGGCCGGCCATTTTTATAAAAAACGGCTTTAAACAGTAAAATTATGAAGTCGTCGAAACAAAAATGGAATTTTCTGGTTAAATTATTGATACTATGCCAATAACACATAAGGCTTTTGTATCCCTTTCATCGAGATCTACCACTTAACGAAGTATAAAATCGATTCGACGACTTCATAATTTTACTGTTCATAATTTTTTATAAAAATGACCGGCCATTCACAGCTAATATTCTGGATTTTGTTTATACACATCGGCCTCAACATTTTCTGCCCGGTTTCGTGAAAAAATCGCTCGTCCCATTCGCGGCCTCCCCTCGTGAGAGTGCAGGTACAGGGGTGTCTCGGAGCAGGGGTGTCTCGGAGCAAATTTGCGTGCAAATTTTTATTTCAAATAATTTTTTGCTCATCTCTGTCTCGGAGTTGGGTGGTCAGAAGTTTGGCCGAGCGGCAGATAAAGTATTGGGAAACCAAGAATTTCGATACGCCAACTAGTGACAAAAGATTGAACTACTCAGAGTAGGCTGAAATCCGTCGAAGTCCATATGATTATCAGTGTTTATATAGACATGTTGTGAAAAACGAGTGTTTTAAAATTTTTTGGAACACTAAGTTTTTACTTATTCGATTAATAAATACTTATTGCTGAAATCTAAGCCACGCCTCCACTTGGTTTCCCAATACGAGGCCGAGCGTGTTTGTGGATCTTTCTACTCCGCGCTTGTAATCAAAGGGATAGGTTTGCAGTAAGCGCTCGAGCCCCCGCCTGTGACACTTAACACGCGCATGGGCATATCTTATATATCAAGGCTTCCCTTCCGAGAACGACCCGTGGAACAGAGAATTTTAAGCGCATTGTAACAATATGCACAATGCGAGCCCCTTCTTCCGATTACAATTAGAACGGAATATGACCCACATTCCTGGCTGCGACGCGCGAGATCCATGCCCGCGGCACCGACCGCTCCTCCTGAAACCCCCTGTACGCCGAATTGCGCCATACTCGGTAAGCGGTTTCGGGGTGGAAGACGCGCCGCGGAAGATCGCAACGTTATACCCTTGAACGGAGCAATCTTCCGCCCCTTATCGAGCCTGTCATCGAAGATCAATAGCCACCTAACGCTACTTCCCACACAGCACCATAACATTGCAGCAACGTCTCTGCAATGATGCGGTGCAAGATGGCAATGTTGCAACATAACATTACAGAGACGTTGCAGGTTCAGTCCTATGTCCGCCTTCGCAATATTGCAGGTGTGTATTTTTGCAAAGTTGCGGCAACATTACGAATATGTAGTCCTGCAACGTTCCGGCAATGATTCTGCAACGAAACGGCAAAATTGTAGCAATGATCCTGCAACTCTTGCGGCAATATTGCGGTGCGTATCCAGTTAAATGAAACACGCCGTAGAATCCACTCGACGTCATGTACATATTTCGAAAATTTTTGACAAAGTCATAGTTGCTTCAGAATATTGTTGTAATGTTTCCACAAGTTTTCACTACAATATTGCACGACGATGTGCGCGCAATATTGCAGAAATATTGTAGGGCCGTTGCCACTGGAACATTGCACGTCGATGTGCGCGCAATATTGCAGCAATATTGTAGGATCATTGCCACTCCAATAATGCACGACAATGTTGCAGGAACGTTCCTACAATATTGCAATGCAACCTGCAACAACGTAATATTGCAGCAACGTCCCTGCAATACTGCTGCAACGAGGTGTGCTGTATGGGTTACCAAATGCTTTCGACTCAAAGACAGCGAGAGGGAGAGAGAGAGAGAGAGAGAGAGAGAGAGAGCGCGGGGGGAGGGTAAGAAGAACCGAGCTAAGATCGAACGTACGTAGGTACGCGACACACGATCAATACCGAACCAGACACTCTGGCTGCGGCTGGCTGCCTCGGAACTAGACTAGCACGAAATAAAAAAAAAAAGCGGGGCGAGGGAGGGGAACGGAGGGGAAGGTTCTCTGTGCGAGGCAGGAACACGACGAGGACCCTGCCAAATGGGAGAGATTAAAAGAGAACGGTTGCGCATTCATTCCGTAATAAGGGGTCAGAGGAACAAGAGGATCGCTCGGGCTTGGGGGGAAAGGGGTGGTGCACGCCAACAATATTATTTTACGTGAATGGCTAACGAAGAATAACGACGGGGGGGTTGAGAAGAGGAAAAAAAAGCACACACATGTCATACAGGGGGGGGGGACGGTTTTCAGGTGCCTTTCTCATCCCCTTTTTCGTGATGCTAATCCTCGAGGGTGTACCCCTGTTTCTGATCGAGCTGGGTCTCGGTCAACGTATGCGGCAGGGCGCCCTTGGAGTATGGAACACGATACACCCTTGGCTAGGCGGTATAGGCATAGCGTCCTGCATCGTCACCTTCTTCGTCGCCCTCTACTACAACGTCATCATCACCTGGTGCTTCTACTACCTGTTCAACTCGCTCGAGGTGAGCCCCCCCTTGACACTCGACGATCGATCGATCGTTAAGTAGGCCGCGTTAGTTCCGCCGATCCGAGAGCGATCTTCAGACACCGCCGTGTCCACCTGTCGTTCTCGAATTGATCGGCCGAGCTACCCGCCAGCCTTCCCTCGAACGAAATTCGGGCACTCTCGGCCCGTTCGGTTAACAGTCTCGATTTGTGTTTCATGCTGCGCGCGGTTTAGGCCGTCACGATTAAATTTGGCGTAAGTACTACCACGATTATTGCATGGCGATTCGCAACGCGACGGCTGCCGCGGTGGACCGTTAGCGAAACGGCACGGCGAGCATGGCGTAGATCAGGCCTGTCCAGGGATTTGCTCGCTCGAGCAACCGCGAGTTGCTCTTCGCTCTTGAAGCCACCGAGCCAGGCCCCTCGCGCCCCTCAGGAGCGAGAGGTCCCCGGCGGTGGGGCACAACCGTCGCTCTTGCCTTCGCTCGCAAACACCCGCGGTTGCTCTTCGAAGGGAAGAGCAAAAGTTGGACGGGCCTGGCGTAGATCGTAGACGCGGGCGCTTCTGCGGGGCATCTTGACTTGATTCGTTTCTGCGGATCGGGTGCCTGCAGCGTCGGTAATGAACGATCTGATGCAGGAGCCCTTGCCTTGGGCGAAGTGCCCGGAAGTGGACGGCACGCCGGTACCGGAGTGCGCGAAAAGTTCCGAGACTGCCTACTTCTGGTACAGGACGACGCTGGACGCTGCCTCGTCGATAGAAACCGGCCAGAGCCTCAAGTGGTGGATCGTCCTTTGTCTGTTGCTCAGCTGGGTGGTGGTCTTCTTCATCGTGATGAAGGGGATACAGTCGTCGGGGAAGGTAAACCGGGATCGCGCGATGCGCTCGATTCGACGTTGTGTTTAATTTCCTTCCGTGGATCCCCCGCCTCCCGCCCGCCCCCGCCCCCCGCCACCCCCCGACCCCCGGCCCCCGTTTACTTTTCCCTTCTCGTAAACGCACTTCAGTCAGATACTGTGTCAACGACTTATTTTCTTTGCTTGATTTAAAGGTGGTATATTTTACATCCATGTTCCCGTATTTGGTGCTTACTATCTTTTTTATTCGTGGAATAACGTTAAAAGGTGCCGGCGCTGGATTGGCCCATATGTACACGCCAAAGGTGAGTCGAATCGTTCTTCGCCGTCTCGAAGCTATCCGCCTCGGGGCAACCGAGATTCTTTAACCGGCGCCTCTTCCTCCCGATTCGCGCAGATCGAGAAACTGTTAGAGCCGACGGTCTGGCTCGACGCTGCGACACAGGTCTTTTACAGTTTCGGACTAGCATTCGGCTCCTTGATCGCGTTCGGCTCGTACAACACGCCGGACAACAACTGCGTCCGGGACGTGATACTGGTCAGCGGTTGTAACGCCTTCACCGCTGTTTACGCGAGCGTCGTGATATTCACCATTCTGGGCTTCAAGGCGACGATGAAGGTGGACAAGTGCCTCGCCAGGTAAATCCCCGTTGCGACGGCCACGGGGGAGCCCCGCGTCTCTACTCGCGCCGATCCACCGTACCGATCGTTTCCTCCCTTCTTCAGTAACAGGGACTTGCTGCTCGAGGTCGGGCTGATCCAGCACGAGAACATCAGCATGGACGAGTACGAGAGCGTTGTAGATAAATTGAACGAGACCGCGTACAACATAACCCTCGAAACGTGTAGCCTCAGCAAGGAGTTGGACAACGTGAGTACCCGACGTCGCTTCATCCCCTTTCCTACCGTCGGTCTGTGCAGTGTGAGTGTTTGATCGGTAGGCGGCCGAAGGAACGGGGCTGGCCTTCATAGTCTTCACGCAGGCGATAGTGGAGCTGCCTGGCGCGCCATTCTGGTCCTGCATCTTCTTCCTGATGCTGCTCGCTCTCGGCCTGGGCTCGCAGATCGGTATAATGGAAGGCATGCTGTGCGTCATCTTCGACATAGATCTGTTCAAGAGGATAAAGAAGCAATATATAACAGGTACGATCGACGCGATTCTTCAGAGCGATGTTCCATGTCGCTGAACGATCCCTCCTGTTCGATAGGGGTGGTCTGCACCGTCTGCTTCTTCGTGGGCCTGATCTTCTGCACCGGCGCTGGCGAATACTGGCTGAAGATGTTCGACAGCTTCGCCGGCACCATCGGTCTGGTGATGGTCGCTCTCATGGAGATGATCTCCGTCGTGTTCATCTACGGCCACGAGAAGTATGCTCTCTATCGCGAGGCCGATTGAACAGGCAAGCGGCCGCGTCGATGCCGATTAATCCTTCCGTCGAACTTCCAGGTTCACGAAGGACATCGAGGAGATGACGGGGTACAGGCCAGGGTTGTACTGGCAGGTGACCTGGCGGTTCCTCGCCCCCATTATCATGGTGTGCATTCTCGTGTCCAGCGTCGTGTCGATGATCATCAAGAAGCCTACGTATTCCGCGTGGGACCCCGTACTGGTATCATCGGACCGCTTCCACGCCCACTTCACAGGCTGCGAAGCATCCTCGTCAATCTTGTTACTCGTTTCAGGCTCAGTCCGTGGTCCTCGACTACCCCAGCTGGGTCCTGGCCATAGCGGTGGCCATCATTTGCGCGGGAATCGCGCCGATACCGATCGTCTTCCTCCTCAGGCGGTTCCAGTGCGTCAAGCTGGACGTTGACATCCACCAGGGCAGTATACGGCGCATCGACACCACGGTGTCTACCAAAGAGATGATGGGCGACGTTGATGTGAGTACGCTACAAGTATCTCTTAGCGATCCGCTCGTTTCGCCAACATCAACCGCGGGCTCCTCGTCCTATCACTCTCTTCACGCGCACCTACGCCAGTGTACCTCCTATTCCCCCGTCTTCCAGCCTAGCTACTAGCCGATCGCCGAGGGAGATCCTCACCTGCGGTCAAATGTCTCACGTAGAATAATCGTACCGGCTTTGTACACCTATGGATCTAATCTATGATCCACCGATTCGTCACCGTCGCCGATCACTCCGCTCGACTCGAGAAATATTGGTCGCCCAAGGTCCGCGCGAGTCGCCCCACCGCGGAACACCGCTGGCTTATCTTTCTATTTGAGAAACAGGAAGCACTAAACGAGAGTAATTTAAACATTGCTGCAGAAAGTTACGCCCGCAGCCTTGGGCGAGCGATACCTTCTGCAACGTGTCTGACCATTCAAAGAGCACACGAAGCACGCTCATACGCTTGCTGGGACAACGTAGCCGCGTAGTGACCACGGCAGTGGACGGCTTAATCGGCGCGCCGAGAGATCAGTCGGGATTAACAGGGGCACAAAGCGGGTCCGAGAGGAGTTAGAGGCGCTCTAGGTGCGCCGATTAAGCCGCGGAACCAGCTCAAATATTCACGTTGGACGTACCTGCCAGTTGTAGGGGAGCGTCCGTTCTGTGTGCGGTAACGTCGATTAATCGCTTCTCCCATAGCTACCTTACACGTGAGTCCGTAGTATACTACGTTTACGGAATGCCTCTTCTGCTTTCTACAATAGAATCGCGCGTCGACGCGACGCGAGCTTGATCGTGGCCGACGGCGGTCGGTCCCTTCGGCTTGCGCTCCTAGCGAACCGCGATGCTCTGGAAATTAAAGGGAGCCGCTGTTTAGTGGTTGGCCCAAGGCGGGAAAGCTTTCACGCTCAAGCTTCCAAGCTCTCACTTGCACCCTTACTTTCACCGGCAGAGTACACGCGCTGGCTGGCTGGCTGGCCGGCCTAGCTGGCCCGCGTTTCGAACGACTCGCGCCTAGAACGTAGCTGCGTTTGTTCGTTACGCGATAATCTACGGCGGCAGGCCGCGGATTAATCCGGGGGCCGATCTTTCAGATGGACGAGTACCACGATCGTCTGGAAGATTTCCCCGAGGAGGACGAGGACATCAACAGCGACGACGACAACAACAGCGCGCCGCCGATCACGAAGATCGTCCCGAACAAACTTCAGGGTAAATCCTTCAAGATGGAGGTAATAGACTTCTAAGCCGGACAACCCAGGCCTCTCAGTCTCCTCTTGCACCGTTTCTACGAAACAGCGGGGAAAGGGGGCAGCGCCGACGTTGCCCCCTTTCGGGATGGCCGATCATCGGGAGACGCGTAAGACGATTCCGAGCCAACGGATGGGTCCCGTGTCGCGTTTCGTCAACCGGACCGATCGGTGCTTTCGAAAGCAATATTTGCCATCCGTCGAGCCTGTGGCACGGAACATTGGCGTACGGAGCGAATAAAAGAAATTCGAGGGGGGGTTGGAGACACGAGAGAGAGAGAGAGAGAGAAGCGCTCGGCGTTACTGTGCTCGTTCGCAAGAGGACGGGGATAGATCGTTCCGTCGCGGCTCCGCTCGCTTCGTCGATTCGTTTGCATCGAGGCGCAAATCGTTTCTTAACGGCCTGGACGTCATCGGGCGACGATCGCTCGCGCCTGTACGATGATCGTTCTCGTTAAACGTGGTCCATTCGCTCATGGAAAGTCGAATATCAAAACGGGGTGAAAATAGAACGAGAACAACCAAGGACAGAAAGAAGGAATTACACGCGAGCCCTCCGCGGCGTCGCTAATAAAATTAGACTTCCCCCAAATTCGAGGCGCGAGTCGCGCCGATATCAGACACCCTTGTTCGCCATTTAGATAGCGTGCCGTCTGTATTTGCGTTCGGATAACACGGCGCGTTTCGATCGATCCTCCACCATCGATGCTCCATCGCGGTTCCGGAAAGGAGCGCTCGAAACGTGCAGTGGTAGCCAGGCGGAAAGATCGGAGGATCGACTAGTAGACGGTGGCCACGTTCCTACAGCTTCCATACCTCAGGGGTGAGAGAAACGTCAGGAGTGTTTGCAATCCTCGAAAGCCGTCGCAGTCGCAAGGAATACAGCGGGATAATCGAACGATGCTCAGGTTGTCTTCTTACCACTAAGTAGATTACAGTGTTAACAAAATCACACGGAACGCGATACGCGAGGCACTCGCAGGCCAAGTAGCGACTCGCTGTAGCTACTGGAGCCTTCAGGCTGTAAGCTGTGTTTGCGTTGGAAAAAAGATTCCGCGGTTCTCCCGACCCGCGACCAGGCCTCTGGCATTATCTAAACTGTTGACCTAGCCTCTCGATACCCACTACTCCAGCGCGCTACGGTCTAAAACTCCACGAACCTCCACTGCTTTTATCGCCTCGCTGTATTCCTTCCACCTACGACACCTGGAGGTGCGCCCACTCGCCTATAGCGCCGTACGAGTAGGGCATAGCGTATAAATAGACGGTATCTCTGTAACAACTAAAGTATTCGTACTACCACTTCCAACATTCTAGAACCCGATTACTTAAAGTAGACCGCGAACTTCCGTCGAAACGTGGACTTCGTCGAGTCGTCCTCTCTCCCTACCCCCGAAGACGCGCGCTCGCCGCGTCCTCCCCGTGACGGGGTCGAACAGTTTCTTTCCATTTCTCCTCCCTTAGGATCGTACTTAAAAAAGACCCCCCCCCCCCCCTCCCTCCAGAAGATAGGAGAAACGAAGCGGTGATTCGAGTCTTCGGCTTTGAGAGTTCAACGAAACCGAGCGTCGGTCGTTCCTCGAGCCGGAAACCGGGAGATCGATGGACAAAGGTGCACGCGTGTCCTCCGCGCGTGGTTTCCTCGTTTTCTCTGTGTACCCCGAGGTGGATGTATTTCGGCCAAGTTATCGGCGAGAACAAACATGCCGCGAGCGCAGGGGCGGCCATTTCTCCGCTTAACAAAGTCAGTATCTCTTCAAGAGTACAACGTTCGACACGCTATTGGTCAACAGGCGCTGCATTCTATTTTCTTTTCCGGCAGCTCGGACTGCTCGGAAGAAGCGCGACCCCCGTTCCCCCTCGATCTATTCCTTCTCCTATCTCTTCTCTCTACGTTTCGCTATTTTCCGTGAATAAACAATCGGAGCATGGCCGCCGCTGCGTTCCGTAGACGTTAAAGTATAGATCGTACATAGGGTATATGTATTGTATACACGAGTATCCAGAAACGTTTAAATAAAAGCTTATTTATTGCCGAGTACGAGTCATCTATTCCGTATTTTCTCCCACCGCTCGACACCTTCCGATATCGCTGATCCCCGGGGGTGGGGCCGATATCTACGGCCGCGGTGGAGGAACGGGTCATCCGCACGTTTTTGACTACGCCGGAGGTCATAGATACTGTGGCCGGTCTGAGCGGTTTCGCGAACAGCGACCGAGGGGAAATCGGGGCCCTCTCCAGCGAACCTCACGCGTGCTCATGGATTTGTCACTTGGAGTTGCGTGACACTCGAGAGGTACGGTGAGGTAACGGAGAACGCCGCTCGGCTCCTCCTATTTCGTAGCCCCGACAGAGAGCGAGAACGTTAAAAAAAAAGGCGCGCCGAGGGAGGCAGGCGAGCGTAGTGGAGATTACCCCTCGCTCGTCCCGACCGGCTAGTACATCTGACCTTTGCAGCAACGCTAGGAAATTCACGGACAACTACACAGATCTGTGTAAATCGAAAAAACGTATGCGCAGTAAACGCTCGGCGATAACACCGACGACGGTCACCATTGTATTGACTCGATGATAATTAGTAATGATTTCTAATACCGCGACAACGACGACAAATAGAGGCGAGCAGAGATGGTTCGGGAGGGGGCAATAAAATGTTCGCGGATGGCATCGCAGTATAAACGACGTCGGCGTCGACGTCGACGTTACCGTTGCCGTTGCCGCGGCGGTCACCCTTCCTGAAATCCACGCGCTCCTAGATTGTTTATCAATGGCGAAAGACACGGGGCTCGTTTGCGAATGCGGTGTTCTGCCTAATGCCGACGACAAGTCGACGGAAAGGACGCAGGATGAGTTCGTGGTGAGTTACCGGGGCCGGTCCTACGACATTCGCGAGTTCCTCGGCTACCATCCAGGAGGAAGGAAGATGTTCGGTTGCTTCAAGGGACGAAGCTTGGACAAGGCCTTCGACCAGAATCCTCACTCGAAAGGGGCTTTCCATCTTCTCCAAGACTTCGCGGTGACCGATCAACAGAGGTGCCAGGAATACGAGGTAAGTCTCGCGGGGACCAGTCCCTAGCGCGTGGTATTCTCTTCGAGCTGCTCGATCCTTTCCACGATTCAAGGATCGTATTTGGTTGGTGCGCAATCGGGATCCTTCTTCCGCTTCAAAGCTCATTCTCCATTGCGCGTTGCAACATATTTTCTGCGCAAGTTCTGCGATTATTCTGAGAGACTGAGACTCTTGAGCGCTCCAACACAGCTATCTAACGCGAGACAAATCGACTGTGCAGTGAATTGCGGAAGGTGTCGAAAGTGCGTTGGATTTGCTTCGCTCGTGGCTCTGTTAATAGAATCGGCTGTGCAATGGTAGGGTAGTGTGCAGGTAGTCTGAAATCAAAGAAGGGCCTAGGTGACAATTGTTTTTGTGGGGCTAGAAAAGTTAGTGCTGCTACAAGCTCGGGACGATTCACCTGACCGTGAATGACCTTGAAAAGCAAGGGACAAATCCGCAACCAGTTCGATCGTTAAGAGTAGCTATTCCGACTGATTGCTTGATTGCGGTTTAAGTGTCTTACCGGTAATTCTCAGGCAGTGGTTGCGAAAGTCGAAACGCGGCGTTATTACGACACCAAGGTCATTAACTTTAAGAACTTCTGTCAAAGACGCGTTACACAGTCCGTGGGTAAACCTCGCGCCGCTACTAGCTCTATGGGTTCTCATAAAAACGCATTTGGCCATGTCGATTATACCTGTGGATTTAAAAAAAAAGAAGCATCGATCCGGCATGCACGGCTGCTCGGTCTTCCGTCCATTGTTCTGATAATATTCAGTTGCGTAAGATCCATGTTTCAACAGGTAGTGACAGTTCGTTTCGAATACAGATTTCATATCTTTCTCGAAGTACGAAACTTGTTTATCTCGCTCGTTATCTCTGCTTCGTTAATCTTCGCCGTGCTACGAACGATGGTGGCTGATTATCATTCACCTTTGAGGCTGTCCTGCGCCAGCCTAATACGTCCTTGAATTGGAAAAGATCTTACGAGATCGAGCATCGTTACCGACCTTCTCTAATTCATTCGAACGAACGCGTCCTTAGAGTCTCATTGATTGGAACGCGCCTATACTTCGTCAAGTAGGCACGCTGGGTGACCGATACTGGGAGTGGGCCAATCTTCCAGTGAATCGACAAATTCGCCTCTTCCGATCGAACTTCTTGGAGACCATATCGATCACCCCTTGGTACTTCGTGCTGATCGTGTGGCTCCCGGTGCTCGTCTACTTCCTGCACTCGGGATACAGAAGTGTTGCCAGTAATTGTACTGGTAATTATATTCCGCCGTTTCCCGGATTCTCTTCTGGCGATCATTATCGCGAAGCAGTTAGAAGTCTTGGGAACCGATTATCGTAATGCGATTATCGTTTGAATTCGTAGGGAATACCTTGCTCGAAGCTTTGGTCTCGTACATATTCGGTATACTAGTGTGGACTATTTTAGAATACACGCTTCACCGCAAACTCTTCCATTTCAAGCCGCCAGCTACCTCGAAGATACTTATTTCCTTGCACTTTGTGCTCCACGGCGTGCATCACAAGGTAAGGTCTTAATGGTTACAGAACAAGATTAGTAGCGGTAACGATAATGCTTCCTCATCTCTCTTTCCTCCTCTCTTCCGAAGGCGCCGCTGGATAATAGAAGATTAGTATTTCCTCCCGTGATCGGGTTACTAGTAGCGAAACTGTTATGGTACATTTATGGAGTGTTCTTTTCCGAAACGTCGGTTTGCTTTATTGCCGCTGGTACTACAACAGGTACTGTCTCCGGTGCACTTATATCTAACGATCGCGCCGCGGCCGTTAACTATACCTCGGACATGGAATATTTCGATTCGCAGGGTACGTGTGTTACGATCTAATGCATTATTATCTACACCACGGCGCCCCGAAAGCTGGCACCTATTTGTATACCATGAAACGGAATCACAATTACCATCATTTCCTGCATCATGATTTAGGTAACATTTCCCATCGCTCCTGCTAGATTAATCAGATCCATTACACGCCACAATTCGTTCCCTCAGGTTTCGGCATCAGCAGTAAACTGTGGGACCAGGCTTTTGGGACGACCATTTGTTTACGACGATTGACGAAACCGATAGAATGGTGAACCAATCGCAAACTATCTATATATATATATATACTCCTTGTACATCGGGAATACTTTAAGTACAGCGAAGGAACATACAAGTAGAAGCTACAGAACAAAAGAAAAGTAAATAAAAAAGAACATGATCTCACCGACCCAAACCTAGGAGCGTCTAGCGGAGTCAATATTTTAAGTACACAGACCGTTATCACTGTACGCCCGCTTCCCACAATAGCGGCTGGAAGATAAGCGTACTAAAGCACGGATCGATGCCAATAACTAGTAAATAAACAAGATTAAGGCGCTTCGACTTTGACATTCTTTCTGCCCATACTTAGCTGCGGAAAGGTGCTCTTAGCGGCGGGAGGATTCAATCTAGAGGACAGATGAACAAACGCATCGAACAAACTAGCTCTCTCCATGACGTTTACTTCGTAATGCTTGACCTTCTCTCTGGTACACCAGTTCGCTGCCTTATTCGCCGTATTCTCCAAGCTCTGCGCGTCCTCCTCCGCTTTGCTTCGATTCCCGACGACGATCACCGTTATCTCCTTCTTATCCTTGTTCCTGTCTATATCCTTCTTCAGCGGGAACAGCACGTCCAGGGATTCCGGTTTCGCCGTGTCGTAGACCAAGATGTATCCGTCGGCGAAACCGAAGTAATGCCGCGGCAGCTGCTGATTGTTCGCGTTATTGTGCATGGCCTCCAATCCCGCTGTATCGTAGAATCGCACTTTCTCCTTCGTACCGCGATCCGTCTCTATATTCGCGACATAAATATCCTCGATCGTGGGATGGATTTCCTGTTACATTACAAAGCCCACATTGTACGGAAGCAATTTTATTTGCAGCTTTCATCAAGTGACCAGATATTTTGTACGCGAATGCGGGACATTTAAGCAAAAAAAAAAAAAAAAAAAAAAAAAGTGAACAAATCCGTGAGCAGATCGTGTCCGTACTTTAATTACAAATATTTTTTTCCCGGAACAAAAAATGGACTTAATTGAAATTGGTGATTGAAAAGAGAAAGAGCAATTAGACTGCGATCGCCGCATTTGAATATCGCAAGTAACTATAGCAATTTGTATGATTTATATATAAATAATTAATAATTTAAGGCTACATGTTAAATGCGGGACAAAGGGCTCAAATGCGGGACGTCTGGTCACTTTAAGATTTCAGAAATCATCGCGAATCAATACTGTAAACAGCGCGTCACTGTTTGTAAATAAGATGCTTCGAGCGACCATAACCTAAATTCCTTACTGTCTTGGCAACGAGATTCCCGTATATAAGTTGCTCCAATAGCGCTGTCTTCCCCACGCCTTTCATTCCGCAAACAACTACTTTCGTCGTTTTTCCCATGTTCGATCGTTCATTTAACTCACGCTGTTAATTACTCCGCTTTAAGTATCACGCAAGCCGGAATAAATGGGCAATTCGTCGGGCGACTAAAGTTAACACTCAGCCTAGTAACTCTCGAATGACAAATGTATTCTGCTAGGGGAAAATCTAGTGTTTCTTTGTATACAAAGTGTTTCTTTTCCCGCCTTAAAATTTAAATAATTGCTTGCTATCTGTTTTCTTAAGTACGTTAATTAAGATACTACGCCTAAATGAATACTGACGATTGTTAAATATTTTGGTGTATATAATTTAAATACGTCCTCGACGATGTACGAGCCACTGAATTTAGCGATAGAACGCTACGAAGCTCGACGCTTCGTAAAGCATGGAAATATATTTGTCTACTCTTTGTCGTCGTCCTCTATACTACTGAACTGTAAAATACGATACTGGAATGATTTAAACGATGCTATTATAGACGGCTATTTATCAAATATATAATAACTCTTCGAGAAAAATATTCTTCTTTGTGGGATTAAGTTTTCTTACATAGTAAATACTTCGAAATTTATTATATCCTCTCTTACTCGCTAACGTCTGTCCCTTACGAATACAGTAGAGAGCTTAATCCTTCCTTTCTTTCCGTAGAATAAACTTTGCCAAATAAGCTGAATATATCTACAACCTTTTAATTCCTTCAAAAGTCCCAATGAATTGTTTCTTTCTGTCTCGCATACGAATTCGCGCGAAACATCGGCCTTCCCTCCGATATAAATCTCGCTCAATTTTTCAATATCCAGCGACGCTTTGAATTTCCTACACACCCTCGCACTGTGCCTCGAATGGTAACGTTGGTGAATTTTGGAGCGCGACGAGTCCCGTGTATTAAGATTTCATGCATCTTCTGCTTGTTAGAGATCGATTAGAAGCAGACATCTTTCCAAGATGTCGAGCTCGACGCTGGAAGTAGACGGACCAAAGTACATCTATATCTCAGACTCTTATCAATACCACGTTACTTCCTTCGCGTGGAATTTATAGTAATCTATGGTTTAGTCGCCCCTCTCGCCTGCTCCTCGGATTTTGTGTCGTCGGCCAAAAGAGTGTTCAAGTCAAAGTCTTGAAAGTTCACCGAATGTTGACTGGAGCCTGCAGCGACAAATCAGATCTGCGTACAAAGGAATATAAAGAAACGTACGAGTATACAGAACCGAATGTACCTGCGTGAGCGAGAAACAGGTCTTTCAAGAATCCAAGT
This sequence comes from Andrena praecox, assembly GCA_963932275.1. Lineage (NCBI taxonomy): Eukaryota > Metazoa > Arthropoda > Insecta > Hymenoptera > Andrenidae > Andrena > Andrena praecox. The sequence goes on from OZ010729.1 coordinate 2,936,387, forward strand.
TCTTTAGTCAGCATTTTAATCTTCTCCTCCAGTAACTCGTTCTCCGTCTTCAACTGATTCACACGTTCCAACGTCTGCTGGGTACGCAGTTTACTTTTAACCCTCGATCGCTTTACAGCCTGCGAAAGCATCGGTAAGTTAGCTAAGAAACATTTCGATATACATATTCGTTAACGATCGCTCACCTGATTATTCCTATCCCTACGCCTCCGATAGTCTTCGTCGTCGTCCTCTTCGGACGCTTGCCGCTTCTTTTTACTCGCAGCTGTTGTGTTCTCTTTATTTTTCGGTGCCATCTGCAATCCACGTTTAAAAGTAGATTCATGCGTTTCTACCCGTAGTCGTCGGACGCGGTGACAAAATCGCGTGTGACCACTCGCAGGAATTAACAACGGTACTCAAAGAACAGCATTTACTAGCAAATGGAACATTAATAGTGCTATATATAGATACCATATTTCGTTAGATTATAATCATACATAATTCGCTATTAGATTTGTAAGCGAGCCATTTATACATAAGATCATGTTTTCACGTGGTTTACAATGTTTACCCAGCGATCGCGGGGAATATATGTCACAGCTACATGCATACGTATATCGGATAGTGCGTCGCATAAGTCAGGGTCAATGTTTTTCGAGCGCGCAGTAAGTTCCGAAAGTTAGGGAACACACCAGCGAGCGAGGAGAAATGTATTTCACGAGGTATCGATGTGACTCACCTTCCACGTCCCATACAAGTCTTTACATTCCCGATTTAGTATCCCCAAGAAAAGTTTTACGGCTGACACTTTTTCGACTGGTACGCTACCATGTGCGTCACAGTATCACAGTTCCGATACGACGTGCGAATGATGCAATCCTATTTAAAGCAGGCTTGCAGGTAATCTGTAAACGAGCCGGGCCGCTCTCTGTCGGCGCCCCGCCGAACTAAACTAACCAATTTTTATCGACCGCGACTTCTCTTATCGACATACGTTCTCTTCGTTTATTAAGCTCGGCTCTTCAATTGCACCTCGTAATATTCCAAACATCGTATACATCGTAATGGCGAAACATTTTTCAAAACAATAACGACTCATAAATGGCTTCCAGAAACGTATATATCGTATAAGTTTACTTGCGAATACTGCCGTAAAAATTAATTTCTCACTGTAGTATTCAGTTTTCTTTATTAGAATCTTCTCTCTCGTTTATTCACTATCTGAGCCACTATCAGCACTGCCACTACCAGACCCGCTGCCGCTACCACTGCCCGATCTCGACCTCGAACGCGAACGCGACTTCGACCTGGATTTTGAGCTCGACGGGGATCCACCGCGAGATTTAGCCGGCGATCCAGAACGAGATCTCGAAGCCGACTTCGATCGGGATCTGGATTTAGACGAGTTCCTCGACTGCGGGGTACCGGATCTTGATCTCGATTTACTGTGGGATCTAGATGGGGATCCCGACTCGGATCTGGAGCGGGAACCGGATCTGGACTTCGATGGTGACCGAGAGCGGGACTTCGATCTGGACGCAGATTTCGAACGGGACTCCGATCTGGATTTCGATGGTGATCGGGAACGAGACTTCGATCTGGATGCAGATTTCGAGCGAGACCGGGACTTTCTGCTGGATGCTTGAGAAGATGCTCTGGACGATGCTCTGGATCCAGCTTCGTTCTCGCCTTCGGATCCTTTTCAAATAGATACAAAAGAATTATGTAAAGCGTACACATTAGCGTGGCTCTATATAATAATTAAAAAAAAATCTGTGTAAAGTTTCAGCTCGATCGGATAACGGGAAAGGGTGCCCCTGGGCGGTTAAACATTTAAATCATTATTTAACAGCTCGTGAAGTCGATTTTATATAACGTCTTCCAAGTTATTGATTAAATAAAAAAATATGTCAAACAAAAGTTATAGATCCGGACAAGGAGCATCTTTTTTGTTCTATTACTATTTTTCGTGCGACGAACGGTTTTCGAAAAAAAAAACCGAAAAACTAAAAAAAAAAACTTTTTTTTTTTTTCAAATTTTGAAAGTTTAAATGCTTCTAGAACGCTTTTTATTTATGAAGGTGAACAAAAAAAATGGAATTTTTATTTTCGAGGACTATTTTTTAAACATTTAAGGGCATATACCGAAATATGCAAAAAAAAAAATTTTTTTTTTCTTATTTTCAGTGTTTAATATGTGATGAATGTTTCCTGAAAAGTTGGGGTCGAAATTCGCAAAAATATCGGAGATATAGACATCAGATATGATCATTTTACCCGAAATCATTACGTCTATCTCGCGATATTTTTGCGAATTTCGACCCCAACTTTTCAGGAAACATTTATCACATATCAAACACTGAAAATAAGAAAAAAAATTTTTTTTTGGCATATTTCGGCATATGCCCCCTCCCCTTAAATGTTTAAAAAATAGTCCTCGAAAATAAAAATTCCATTTTTTTTGTTCACCTTCATAAATAAAAAGCGTTCTAGAAGCATTTAAACTTTCATAATTTGAAAAGTTTTTTTTTTTAGTTTTTCGGTTTTTTTTTCGAAAACCGTTTGTCGCACGAAAAATAGTAATAGAACAAAAAAGATGCTCCTTGTCCGAATCTACAACTTTTGTTTGACATATTTTTTTATTTAATCAATAACTTGGAAGACGTTATATAAAATCGACTTCGCGAGCTGTTAAATAATGATTTAAATGTTTAACGGCCCAGGGGCACCCTTTCCCGTTATCCGATCGAGCTGAAACTTTACACAGATTTTTTTTTAATTATTTGGAACCATTCTGGAGGGTGCTCCGAAGAAAATCTTGAAAAAAAATTTTACCAAGAGTAAATAAGAGCCACCCTAGTACACATAAATAAAGTGATTAGAATTCTATGACATTCTACTACTGACCTTTTTCATCTATTTTCTCCACCACTTGCTGAGGTTCCTCCTCTTCCTCTTCCTCTTCCTCTTCATCCTCCTCTCCGGGCGGCTCCAATTGCTTCTCTCTGTACCTTTGCATTTTAAATTCATTGGCATTGAGCGGCCGGTGTCTCACAATCAGTCTCGTATTGTTTGGTTGCTGTCCAGCTTTTTGGCGACGTTTACTAAGACGCACGCGCGTTTCCAGCTCGTTGTAATATACCTGCGATACGAATGACGAAATATTACACGCGGCTGCATTTTAACGTCGCGTATAACGGTAATCCTACGCACCCCCTCCTGTCTCATAACAAGGAAGTAGTTTTCTTCGTATCCCTTCGAAGCTTTACTTTTAACGTTCCAGTTATATTCCCTAGCCATTTTGTATTCGTACTCTTCGTCATCCGCGTAATCGATCTCAGCCGTGAAGTCCCTCCTACGTTTCTCCAAGGTTTCGTCCAAGGGTAAGAAGTAGGCGACAAACTGTTCGCCACTTTCGTCCATTACACCCCTAAAACATTACTCGCGTTATAACATTCCGCTGCGCAACGATCAGACAAATATCCGAGTCGCTAACTCACCGAATCATGGCCTGCGACATCTCCTCGATCTGAGCTGGCACGGATCGTCCTGTCGGAGCTGGGTCCGAATCGAATATGACTTGCGCGCAAGGATATTTCCACAGCTAAACAAAACCATTGACGACGTTATAGGAAATTAAAACGTTTAAAGCACGCGAAAGCTATCGTATTTTAATAAGGTACCTTGAAATCAGGAAACACCGGCAGAATCTCTACAGGCACCACGTTCGGCTTACTGTAATGCCTTTCGATCGTTTTCTTATTGTCCTCGAATGTTTTCTCTATAGCTTTTATTTGACTCTCACGATCCATATACAACGTTTCTTCCTAGAGATATAGATATCCAATTGAGACCTTGCGTACGCTAAGAGTATGAAAATAAGTGGCCAAACGCACCGAAGTGTACTCACTTTGAAATTCTTTTTAATGCTATAACCAACTTTCGCCTCAACCTTATCCACGGTTTGCGGTTGAAATCTAGTTTGCTCCGTCGAGATATACTCGGTACGTCTGAGCCAAGACACGCTTCTGGCATGGTGTCTAGATCTTTTAGAGTCCTGAGGAGTAAGGACGTCTTCTTCCAGGAGCTTTTCATCCGCGGGATCTAACTGAGCGTTAACGTCGCCGGCGTACGTGTCTTTGTTTATAAGATCGATTTCAACACCCAAATCGTGTTCCGTCAATACTTCGTACTTATAATTACGTTCCAACGAGGTCGGATTATATTGAATGAACCTGGAAGTATTGTCGATCGTACGATTGCTCGAAAGATTGGTTAGATTTACGCGCGAGACTTACCGAGTGGATTCGAAGGGATACGTAATGAATTTGGGGTCGAATGGAATATCCGGCAGTGTATTGCAGTATTTAACTCTGCATATTAACTCAGACCTGGAAGAACGATTGCAAACGTTACATTACTGCGATAGCAATTATAGGTTACAATCTCGGAGGACTGTTTACCTTTTCTCCGCGGGCCTAGCTGCGCGTTTATCTCTTTCGGCTGTAGTGCCATTAGTCTGAATTGTTGGAGCCATATTGCGCTAATGAACAAAACCAAACAATACTTTGTACATCACAACAAAATTTCATGCATCCCAAGCAACTTCACAAGTGTAAACTACACTTAGGGTGCGTTCCACTTGCGCCCAAATCGCCCGCAACGCCCGTGATTTTCATTAAGGTGGGTTTCCCTGTACGCGACTGGACACAACGTCAAGAATTTCAAAGTCGATTTTCTTGAAAATGAAGCACAATATCAAAAAATCTTATTCCTCTTTTCCGACTTATTTACTTGTTATAAGTCGAAAAGAAAGAGTAACTTTTTTTTATAACGCGCTTCATTTTCGAGAAAATCGACTTTGAAATTCTTGACGTTGCGTCCAGTCGCGTACAGGGAAACCCACCTTAATGAAAATCACGGGCGTTGCGGGCGATTTGGGCGCAAGTGGAACGCACCCTTTGTATATGAAGGCTACACATAGGGTGCGTTCCACTTGCGCCCAAATCGCCCGCAACGACCGCGATTTTCATTAAGGTAGATTCTCCTATACGCGACTGGACACAACGTCAAGAATTTCAAAGTCGATTTTCTTGAAAATGAAGCACAATATCAAAAAATCTTATTCCTCTTTTTCGACTTATTTACTTGTTATAAATCGAAAAGAAAGAGTAACTTTTTTTTATATCGCGCTTCATTTTCGAGAAAATCGACTTTGAAATTCTTGACGTGGCGTCCAGTCGCGTACAGGGAAACCCACCTTAATGAAAATCACGGGCGTTGCGGGCGATTTGGGCGCAAGTGGAACGCACCCATAGTGCCATCTAGTTCGAACGTACCATTTGAAAATGTAATCCAACTCATTCGAGTTTCTCGAAATACATATTTAAAATCTGATAAGCATTAAAATATGCTTCTTCAGATAATAATACAATCATATATACAGAATTCACAGAATGCGGGAAATACTTGTGGCTTAGTATTCCATTGCACTTTACAGATTAATGCGAAATAAGAACGAGCATTTCCTATATATTTCGCTTAACTTAAATATTATTTAACTTTATTCCGGCAATGCCCAGACTTGACAAGTCAAATAGAAATAACATATAATACTTGGCAATGTTCATAAATCAGTCTACTACTTCATTCGCGATAAGTACAGAGATAGACTTCCCCGTTAATTCTTCTGCCGTATGGAATACGATCGAGGGTTGATCTTTTCCCGGCTGTGAGTTTTCCGTTGAAAAATAGAAAGGTAGGCAACGAGAGCTTCGCATTTCCGGGGATTTCAGTACGCAGGCGTTCGTTCAACCACGGTATTGATTTGTATGCGCAATGTCAAGCAACGATAGTCGGTCTCATTCGGAAATGCGGACATTACCGTTCGTGACTTGTTACACCGCTCCGTAACGAGGCTATCGTTCTGGAACGTGCCGCGGTGACCGGAGGGCTGCACAGAAAGAAAATTATTGGAAAAACATGGTCGGACCGAACGTCTCCTTGTGACTAACCGTTCCGGAAGGTGGGACAACATCCACGCAGGGCGCATCCTTCAGGACACCTTCCGAACACGAGCGTACAAACACGGATCTCGCGACGCTTTGCAAGGTGAAGTATAAAGTAGACATCCCTCGTATAAAAGCGCGGTAATTACGCTATCGGGATCCTAAGTCCCATCGGATATCGGGCCCGCGTAAAAAGGACGCACCAGTACAGAAAATCGTGCCTTTAAAACTACCGCCAACTTTCAAATTTATGGCGCCTAAAAGAACGATCTTTGAGCAACAGCGTTCGCCGACGCGTTCTGGTAGCAAATTTAACTGGACGCTATAGGTTTAGGTTTAGGTTTTTTAGTCATTCTTTGTATATAAATCACTACATAAGAATCGGCGTTTCGAGACCTTGTCTCATCTTGCCCAACGAACGTTACATCTCCATAATCTTATTTCTCTCTCTTCTCGCGATTCATACCGTCTCACTCATACTCTCTCCCTCATGCATTCGCGTCTCCCCCGCCTTAAATCTATCTCACTCTCCTCTATTACTCCTTCTCTCTTCGTCAAAACCTGTCTTATTACATTTTTACAACTTATGATCTACCCTATTATAGTTATGTATTACCTATTACCTATATTTATATTTAATTTTTTGGTCTCTATCATCTCACAGCCCTTTATTATTAAAGTCTTAATTTCCTCATTTCCCTTTCTACCTATTTCTCCCCTCTCTCCTTTTCTTTTCTTTTTCTCTTTCTATTCCTACTATTTCTACTTCTAATTCCCATTCTTACTTTTTATCATTCTCCCATGCCCTTTCGGCTTATCCCTTTCGATTTCCCCCCTTCCTCCTTCATATCTTCTTCCCAATTTTTTTTAGAAAACCTACTATCAGTCTTCCAATCGCTGGATTTTTCCCATTAATCTTTTCTATCAAATCCTCACCCTCTCTCACCCCCTTCTCAAGAAGATTTCTCTCGAGCGTCACCCTTTCCGCTTCATACTTCCTACATTTCCATATTACATGGTTTATATCTTCATTACCTTCCTCACATTCACATACCGGAGAATCTATCATACTTTTCCTGTATAGTGATTCCCTTAAATTATAATGGTTCGCTTCTTAATCTGTTCATTGTAGTAATTGTTCCTCTCTTCATATTTCTTAACTCCGAAAACCATGTGTGTGACGTTTCCCTTCATTGTTTTCCTCTCTATTAAAATACTTCACTCCCTTTTCTCTTCCCTCTTTCTTCATACGTGCAAACGATCTTCTCCATGCCTCTTCTTCCAGTGCTACTCTTATGTCATTTAAAGGGATTTTGAAGCTGGTATCTGGTGCTCCTCCTGTTGCTTCCTTCGCCTTTGCATCTGCTCTTTCATTTCCTGGAATGCCCTTATGGGCCGGTATCCATGCTAGTCTCATCCTGCCTACTCGTCTACTGTCTCTCTCCTCTCCTCTTCTTCGTCTCTCTTCTCTTCCCATTATCTCCATACTAATTTTTTCTATTCTTCTGTTTCCTTCTTTCTTCCTTCCTCTGTTCTTTCCCTTCCTGCCTTTACCCGTTAGCTCTATCCATTCTTCAGGTTCTTGTTGATTGGCTATTGCTAGTACCGAACTCATGGAATCTGTAAAAATTAATACATCCCTATCGAAGAATTCATTATTAGCTATTTCGATAGCTTGTTCCAGCGCTATCGTCTCTGTAGAGAATATAGTTGCTTTATTAGTGATACTTAGACTTCTCTCATTCCATGTGTTATCATCCTTAACCTTTATACTTATACCTATTCCATTGGCCTCCTTACCCGGCATTTTTGATCCATCCGTATATATTTCTACCCAATTTTGCTCACCGATCTCCTGTTTATCTTTAATTTCTTCTATTAACTGCCCCCAATGGACGCTATATGATTGCGACGTTGTAAATATTGGATTTGCCACTTCAGGTGTACCCAGTGAGCCCTGTAACAGGGCCTGGTGCAGCGAGATCCGTATGGGAGCTAAGTCCTGACCCCGACATGGTCGGGCATCTACCGAACACTCCAATTTCTAGCACCACTCATCAGAATCATGGATCTGCTAAAGGCAACGATCTGCAGCCACGAAACGGCCCCGACGATAACATTTACGCGGACGAGACTGCCCCCGGCCAAACACCGTCCGACGAGACGAAGCAGATCTTCGAGCTTCTCAGAGCCGGGTGAGCCTGCGTCCTTTCGCGCGCTTCTCTCTTGCAGCTTCTTTCATATGAATAGGAAGGGACTGGAAAGTAATGGGACGTTGAACTCGTGTTGCAGTGAAATTGGGGCAGTCGACGACCTGGTGGACAAGAATGGCCTGAGCGTATTAAGCGCCAGGGACGAATGGGGATACACTCCTGCCCACTGGGCTGCTTTGGATGGGAACATAGAAGTGAGCTTCCATAGTTCGTCGAACTCTGAAAAAGAGAAGCTGTTGTTTCATTCGATGATCTGTTCCGCGATAGGTAATGAGATACTTGATAGAAAGGAACGGACCGCTCGATCTCTCCTGTCTGGGAACACAAGGGCCTAGGCCGATACATTGGGCTTGTCGGAAGGGCCATAGCGCTATAGTTCAATTGCTGTTAAAGGTAAGTCGATGGAACTTCGCTACGTCCCGTCCAGAGCTTGCAAAACTTCTCGTTCCCCAGGCAGGAGTTGCCGTTAACGCGGCAGATTTTAAAGGTCTCACGCCGCTGATGACCGCGTGTATGTTTGGAAAATTTGCGACAGCGGCGTTCCTGTTGGGATCTGGCGCCCTGGGCCATTTGACGGACATAAATGGGGACACCGCCCTCCATTGGGCAGCGTACAAAGGCCACGCGGAACTAATAAGATTACTTATGTACAGTGGAGTAGACTTACAGAAGCCAGACTATTTTGGATCCACTCCGTTACATTTAGCCTGCCTATCCGGCAATGTCAGTTGCGTGAAAATACTGTGCGAGAAGAGCAAAGTTGAGCTGGAGCCTCGCGACAAGAATGGTAAAACCCCGCTGCAGTTGGCGAAGAGCCACAGGCATTCGGAAATCGTACGAATACTTCAGGCCGAACAGAAACGACGGGCTAGATGGATTCCTCCTATGAACGAACTCTGGTTTAGATCATTTCTATGTCCCTTGCGGAACATTGGCGGGCGCACTACGTACTCACGTCCCGTTTTCCTTTCAAGGGCGCTGTTATTCGGTGGAGCTGGGAACAGTAAAGGACCTATATTACTATTTATGATATCCGTTCTACTATGGGGATATCCAATGTATCTATTAAAATGTATCCCGCTAACGTGGAATCTTCTACGCGGCAGTCATTATTGCTTCATTTATTGGAATATCGTTATGTGGATTTCGTGGATTGTGGCGAACAGGAGAGATCCCGGCTATGTGCCGCAAAATAGCGAAACCTACTACAGGGCAATTAAACAAGTATAGCTTCGAAATATCATCATCACTCGATACGAAGTATCACGTGGTAGTAATGAGAGGCTTCTTTTTAGATTCCATACTTCGATAAATGGAAGAAACGGAACGTAATGTTGTCTAGATTGTGTCACAGTTGTAGGTGCTTCAGGCCTCTAAGAGCTAAACACTGCAGAATCTGTAACAGATGCGTCACGTATTTCGATCATCATTGCCCATTTATATACAACTGCGTGGGTTTAAGGAATAGGTGTGAAGTTGTTAAATATTACATACGCGCCTTGAATCTACCGCTGTTGTTCATTACCATTAATGAATCCATTATCGTTACAGGATGTGGTTCTTCCTCTTCGTTATGTGCGTAGCAATAAATTGCTCGTTTTCAATTTACTTTGCCTGCTACTGCATGGCGATTGAAGGAATCCAATTACTGTATGTACTGGGTGTATTAGAAGCTTTGGTCTTCTGTGGACTTGGATGGATTCTGACGTGCACTTCGGTAAGTATAAGCGTAATTCTGGGTAGCAGGCGAAATACGTTATCTGGCACTTTTAATAATTCGCTGTTTTATGTAGGTACTACACGCGTGTATGAATTTAACTACCAACGAGATGTTTAATTATAAACGGTATTCGTATTTGAGGGACAAGAAGGGCAGATATCTGAATCCGTTTAGTAGAGGCCCTGTCCTTAATTTTATCGAATTCTTCCTCTGCCCACCAAATCATCAAGCAAACGATCCTCAGAATTACCACATACTGTCGGAGGATATCATGTGAGATATTGTAAGTTGTGATCACTATTTTACAGCAGTACTGCACTTGTAGAGCATGTAAAAATGTGATTAATTATGCAATTAATACTATTTTCTTGGAGTAATTGCAACGTATGTACCTGCACATGATCTACATCGTTACTGCTTCTAATATTGTCACCTTTGTATCTATAATATTATTCATAAAGCATGTTTCAATAAATAATTTATTAACTTAGATTTCAAATTTTATTACACCTCTGATCTATAGTGAGTTCCACAAAATATTTATAAAATAATCGTATTAGTGAACATGATTTTAAATGAAGTACAACATTATATTATAGTTATAGTCAATTGATTAAAAATGTTGCTACAGACATATTATTCGTCATGAAGCCGATTATACTGTTATCTAAGTATCAAATTCATATATACAAATAATTGTAAAAATGTTATATATATATATAACTTGTGTATGTAAAAGGTAAATATATATCTTTGGTAAAATGTGCTGAGTTTTCCTATATAATTAAAATATTTTCTTTCTAATATATCCAGTTGAAAACATCGTCTGTCGATAGAAATGCTAAAAAATGATTCGTCCGTATAAAAATTGCAGCCTAGAGTAAAATATTATAGCAGTATTCTTTGCAAATACATGAGCTACGTATGCCCGTGTCAAACTGTTCTAATATTATTGAACACAATAGAAGATTTTTACTTCAGTTCGTAGCAAAAATCGTAGTTCGGTGGTGGATCCGGAATAGCGGGTGGATCTTGAGGGATATCGATCCCTTCCGCGTCTAAAAGTCTCAACTTGATATCCATGGACAATAATGTTTCCAAATTATTGTCCGCCTCTTTACTGGTCATCCTGTTCCCTGTAAATAAATCTTGTACTCCTCTAATTCTAGAAAACAGTCGAAGTATCATATCATGCCCACTACATACCAAGTAAAGCGTTAATGCCATCGGTCCAGTAATCGAAAACTTGTTCATCGGGAGCAACGAAGTCGAGGCTGGACATTTCCACGGAGTCCAGAATTAAAGAAAACGCCAACTGATGCGTGGTTTTTCGTCGCTGTAAATCTTTCATGTGCGGGCAATCTCTGCCAGTAAGTAATCCACGAATTTCAACAACAGCCAATTTCGTGGGAAGCTCGTCTATCGTTGGCACCGACTTTTCATCGCAATCTCCATAATGAAACACTTTATGATTGGGTGAAAGTCGAACATACCAAAATTTGTCTTTGATCCTCTGTATAAATTACAAGCCCTAGAAAATTATTGTTATCGTGGCAAGTTTTCTGTAAAGAGAAGTCAATTACCTGTCCTCTCGCGCTGTATTTCATAAATCTAGTGCCCTCCACTAGAAAGCCCAAGCGCTGCTGCTGAATGAGATCCAGAATTTCAGGTGTAATTTGCTCTCTAAGTTCAACGATTGGTCTTGCATGACTTTCCCACTCCTCCCTGCTGGTTCTTTCTTGTTGCCAGAGATTGGTGATGGTTGAATACGTCAATTGTTGCAGCTTGTTCTTAAACTTATCCAGCCCCGTAGGCTTGCCCTGAAGTGCTCTAGTGATCTGTTCTCGAACGACGGAAAACACTTTCACGAAGTCTTCGGTGGTGGCTCTCATCTCCTTCCAAGTTTTGTTCAACAGAACTATGCACACGCAATAGAACTCTTCGAACGGATGGTCGTGAGTGAAAAACATGGGATGATACGATTGGCCCTGTTCGCTCGGCGCTTCTCCGATACGTAATACCTAATCAGACGAAATGATAAGCCTGATTTATTCAAATTCCGTTAAGCAGAAGTTCGCGCACTTACTTCGCAAAGCAGCTTGACAAGCTCCACGCTCGTCCTACCAAACGGGCACTCGTGTTCATCCGCCCTACAAGAATTCTCTAGAACCACTTTCGTGTAAGCTTCGGTATGATTGCGGGCAAAGTAAACCATGCAGTCCAGGGCAAGCATTCCGGGAGGAGTCTCCGTGAAGTCGAGAGCAGGATTAATGTCATATTTGAAACCCAACTTTTTATAATCTTTGGCATAAAGACCCTGTTTACGAGCGGTCACGTCCCCACCAATTGCCCCTTCCGTGTCGAAAGCGATCCTCCTAAGCTCTTTAATTTTATCATGCGCATCTTGATCCTGAGGATCCATTTTCGTCATCATCCGTTGCTCCCACAGACTTAACATTAATGTCTGCAATACGTACAATTGATGCGCCATTTCTGCGCCGACCTGTAGATGAAATCGATAATGTAGCGAATGTTGACGAATACTGTGATAAAGAGTAGTGTAGCGTCTCGTACCTGACCAGTGGATTGTATGATATTTGTCAAGAAGACATTTCTGACTTGTTTAGACTGGAGAGTGCCGGCCACAGATCTGCGTTTAGATAAATCGGCTTTAAGGAATAAGGCGTTTATCAATGCTATCGCATTTTGCTGTATCTGCGGGCTTATACTTTGTAAATGCATCACCAGGTTTGAGAAAGTCACTTCTTTCTCGACTTGTCCGTACTTTGCCGAAGAATTCAGTACTATGTTCTCGAGGATGCTGAGCGAAGCTTCCACGATACTATTGCCTTGATTTACAGCCTGATTGTTCACATAGCTCGCTACTTTATTGATAAAAGGTGTTTCTAATATATCCCACGACACGTTCCCTTTATCCATCAGTTCGACGAACGATTGAAGCGCGTACGCGAGCGCGTTACCTTTGTATTTCTCTCCTTCCACCTATAAAATGCATTAAGGGGTAACACCACTGTAAATTTTTCGGAAAATTGATTTTTTTTTTATTTGCTTAAAAGATGCTTTGAACCTTTTAGAATATGGGGCAAAAACTGTATTACTTGAAACAAATTTGTTTCCTTGAAATTTCGAGCTCTTCCCAAAGCGCAGCGGACTGCTTTGAAACGACTACCGGCGTTAAGGGGTAACACCACTGTAAATTTTTCGGAAAATAGATTTTTTTTATTTGCTTAAAAGATGCTTTGAACCTTTTAGAATATGGGGCAAAAACTGTATTACTTGAAACAAATTTGGTTCCTTGAAATTTCGAGCTCTTCCCCAAGCGCATCGGACTGCTTCGAAACGACTACCGGCGTTAAACGCGTTTTTCTCGAAACACGATTTTTCAACACGGCACGCAGCGTAACTCCAACAATTTTCATTCTTTTCATTCGAACTTTTAACGATATCTTTAAAATAACATTTTCAAGAGAAATACGTACGGGATTTTCGATAAGTTAATTTAAACATTACTTATTAACAAATGATTGCCCTCTTTTTATATAAAATTGAACGTTTTTCATTCAAATGCTTACCAATCACACAAAAATCAATATTTTTAAAATCCCCTACGTATTTCTCTAGCTATAAACATGTAGATTTAAGTCATATTTTTTTTTTTTTTTAATAACAAAGTATGTGCTTAATAACTTCCTCCAGTATAGTTATTCTATTACCTTCCCTTCCATCCAAGAAAAATTGCCGAAAAAACACTATTTTTCAAGCTGTTACAGTGGTGTTACCCCTTAAGCGCAGCGGAATGTAGGACGGAGGTACTCAAAGCGAACTGAACATTCGTTAAGATCTTAAGTACCTGAGATATAATCAGAGCTAGCCCCTGCTTATTAATGAATTCGAACGCAAACGTCATGTCCGTACTGAGGGCGCTCAATTTCTGCAGGGCAGCAGTCTTTTCTTCCATAGTTCCGTTATTGAGCTTCGCTAAAATGTCGCTGGCCGTTTTAGAAGGGGAGAACTCCAATCTCAAAATGCTGCCGTTCTTCACTTCGTTACGATTCTTCTCCGTCACGTAATTCTGATTGTTACTGTCGGAAAATTGCAACGAGTACGAGTCAGGATCAGACAGGCCCCATCCATTACACAGTTCCTAACGAGCAATGGAATTGAACGTTGTTAGATATGCGATCTAATGCCTTCGACTGTAAATCGCTTATATTCTAAAATACCTGAATAATTCCAGTCAACGGATGCTTCTGATTGAATTCAATGAGTTGCGGCACTTGATCCGTCATTTGGACGGCGATTTTCACGATGTTCGAATCCTTCTGGACCGGCATTTTTATTGTCTGCGTGTACATGAAGGGATCGGGACCGTTCGGTTTTAATTATCAAAACGAACACCACGGTTACGGTAAACGCTGGTCCAGTTTCCCTCGAGGAATGTTAGAAAATTTTGACGTCTCTTGTCATAACAACGTGACGGCCATCATGCTGCACTTGCATCTGATCTGAATTCTGAAGTTAGTCACGAGGCGACCGACGACCTCGCCCCTCCACGAATGAATGGCGGCAGGCGGAAACGTTCTTTAAGGTCCGCGCACACATATCCGTTCCGTGTCAGTTCCGTTCCGGCGCAGTTCCGGCGTGCCAGTGGTAAGAAGAAGAGACCCTCTACGCCCATCTTCTTCTTACCACTGGCACACTGACGCGGAACTGACACGGAACGGATATGTGTGTGCGGACCTTTAATCTTTAAGGTCTAAACACACATATCCGTTCCGTCTCAGTTCCGTGTCAGTATGCCAGCGGTAAGAAGAAGAGACCCTCTACGCCCCTCTTCTTCTTACCAATGGCACACTGACACGGAACTGACAAGTGTGTTTAGACCTTAAAGGTCTGCGCACACATATCCGCTCCGTGTCAGTTCCGTTCCGGCGCAGTTCCGGCGTGTCAGTAGTAAGAAGAAGAGGGGCGTAGAGGGTCTCTTCTTCTTACCACTGGCACGCCGGAACTGCGCCGGAACGGAACTGACACGGAACGGATATGTGTGCGCAGACCTTTAAGCTGCAATTTCATGCTGTCGCTCGACAAGCGGAAAAGCACGGAAAAGTTAAACCGAGTTCAGCTTTTCCGCTCGACGCTGAAAGTCCCGTGGACCGATCGCGTGACTGATTTTGACGCTCAAAACGAGCGTCGAGCGTCAGCATGAAATCGCACCTTTATATAGGAAAGGAGCGAGCTTTTGCGCACGCTAAGTGCACGCGCCAATGTAAATTGATTCGACTTCCTACAATCGAATAAAAGAAACACCAGCAAATCTCAGTATGAACTGGAAGTAATAAATATTACAAACCTTTTTATTTATTTCTGTGCATAATTCTCGTTCTAATTAACGACGGTTATACAAAATATTTCTATTCATTTATATCGTTTCTGTACATACATTCAGAGTTAATGTACAATGTATCACGATTAGTTGTATATGAACAACAGCATGCAAAATTGCCGCGTACGACGCGGCACGTATTTCAATTGCTCGCAACGTCTTAAACATTTCAGAAAGATAACGTCTTACCGCGTTATCACGCCTATAATCTGTACATTATTCATTACTTGTAATTTATACAATCGTCCGATGCGGTTACTATCGTGACCGATAGAAAGATAGAAAACAGCATCGGGAAATCGATATTGGAACTTAAAGCTTCCAATCCCAGGGTATGCACAAAACGCCGTCGCTCATAACGGAATAATAATGCGTCACCCACAACATGACACCTTCTAGCAACGGAGCTAGAACAGTTTTGTGCAGCAACAAACGTTCGCAACATTGTATCATCAGATCTGGCGTAATGCTATCGTCCTTATTCAGGGCAGTCAAACCCAACTCTTGGACAGCTTTATCGTGAAGCTCGTGTTCCACGTACTTTATGCTGCAACAGAATAATATATAGAATAACGGAGTAACATTTGCAGACTGGATCGCAAGATGATCTTACTTGTTATAGTGATGCAATCTTTTGGTAGCTTCCTCCAAATTCTCCGTAATGAAGTTTACTAAAAGAAAACTGGGGCACGAAGACGGCACTATAAACTGCCCGGTAGGAGAGAGCATCAAGGGACCTGCTTCGCTAAAAACAATGCTCCGTTTAATACGTACATCTCGCTTGAAATATTATATCGAACTAAACTAATTGAATGTGATACTTACGCAGGAAGTAAAAGAGAGTACATAAAAAAAAAAAAAATAACGAAATATTAAATACTTCAGGTAATACTAACGCTTCTATCACAATTTCATAAGTCGATAAATTGGCTGGCCACACTTTCGGATAGTTTTTCCTTCCTCGATAATCCGAGAGGGTCGTGGTAAGCTGGCGAAGCTGACGCTCATACTGGCTAACCATTACCTTTGGCATGAATTTCCTGCACATATAGAGCACCCTGAGCCTTACCGTCACTCAAATAATGTGTTGTGTTACGCACCGTCGACCAACTTTAATGTCAAGAAGTACTTGCGAGACCGCCTTCTCGAAAGCTGGTAATTTTAAGAGTACAACATCATGCTTTTGAACGTTTTTGATTAACTATAAGAACAGAACGGTCCTTTAATAAAACGGAGAGTATCCGATGGGGTATTATTATATCGACGTGCGTTACGAAAACTATCACGTTTCGGTTTTCGCTGCGAAAACTAGCACGTTTGAGCGGTTTGCCACGAAAAATAACATGTTTCGTCTTTCGCTGCGAAAACTAGCACGTTAGAGCGGTTTGCCACGAAAAGTAGCATATTCGCGTTTACCCCGCGTTCGCAATTCCCTCACCCTCCCTTACTCAAATTATGTGGATTAAAATTTTCATACGCGTTGTCTTTTGGAGATTAGATGGAATTATTATTTATTAAACAATATTTTCAACAGTTGAATTCTTTTAAACTGCCCACGCGCTGAAACGCGATAGTTTCTGCAGTCTGCAGTATAATCCAAAACGAGCTATTCTTCGTGGCCAAACCGGATAATATCTTAGTTCTCGCCATAAATTCCCAAACGTGCTATTATTCGTGGCGAAACAGTATAGCGTGCTAGTTTTCGTCGCAACAGTACGAAATGTGCTATTCTTCGTGGCGAGGCAGTCGAATGTGTTAGTCTTCGCGGCAGAAGACCAGACGTGCTAATATTCGTCAGAAACGATGGAACGTGCTTCTTTTCGTGGCAAACCAAAACGTGCTACTTTTCGTAACGCACGTCGATATAGCCTTGACGGTTTCCTCTTACATCAAGCCAATTGTGTCTGACTTCGCCCGAATTCAACATAACGCTTCCCTCTAGACTAATCCCCGTATCATTGGCGAACACTAGCATTCTATTCTTTAATACTTCCATGGGCGTGGGATGATGTTCGACTAATGCTTTGAAAGCTAATAAACATCCTCTGTAATGAGCGATGTTCCATCCGCAGTCCCACTTAATACTTTTTAAACCTAATTCGGCGCACAATATCTTTTCTAGCTTTTGTACTTCCTCTCGCATCGGCCTGCACGCTTCCAGCTTTACGTGCACCTCGGTAATGTGTTTATCTAAATACGCCCTAATCAATAACATTCGGTTAGAACTCTTTTACACGAGCGTTAGCTATGTAAACGGAGAAGACACGCTTGGCGTTCGTCTTACTTAAGAGTATCCGGTTCTATATTAATCTTCCTTTTCATTATAATAGACGCATAAATAGGATCGTCCTCTAAGTCCGAGAAATCTATATCTTCTCCGGGTCCTCTTCTCTGCCAAAACCTTGATTTATATTTCCCACTTCCCGACGGCTTTTGCTCTTCGATCTTATCTACAAATGTGGTGGGCAGATCGCACGTTTTCAAAATAGATAGTATAGTTTGCCTTAGACCTTCCTCTTTCAATTGTATTTTTACCAGGGTAAATTTACCAGCCTTAACTTCTTTCTCGTCTTTAGAGCGTAAGTAAAATGGTAACGTGATAGGCCGTACGGGTCTTTGCTGCTGTAGATTCTCTATAACGGAGCTTAATTGTTTCAAGGAATTCTCGTTTACTGTCTGGAAAATTCGAAGAAAATTCCAAATAAAATTTCTCTGGCTCTCATTGGTCGAAATTAAGCTTCGCATCGTATACGTGCACGCGCGCGTTTGTGTATATATGTAATTATCGTACAAGTAAATGCAATAGTTCCTTTGTTCTATAAATAATCTTAAAGCGTAACGAGAGAGTAAACTGCGTTTCCGACGCGCGATCACGAATCGTATGCATTTAATAGATCCGTCCTTCCGCGAGTTGCGCGGAAATCATTGGGACATTGAATGTTACTCACTCTTTGCGTAGGATATTGCCCGAAAAGATCGGGGTGAACCGTAAAGTAAAAGGGCCGAAGCGCGGTGGACACTTCGCCCGTACTTAACGCTCTCACCGCATCTCTCCTGCAAATGCTGCGGAAAAAAAAAAGAGGCAATCGTAACGAATCTAAGCACGCCTCCGCGATACAATCTAATGATTATTATTTACCATCTCCCCAGTGCGCAAAACATTTTCGTAGTTCACCGTAATGTCATCACACGACCATATCATGCAAAATACTTACGCGCTAAAACGCGATAAGCATCGCATTCATCGCTCATCGAGCTTACCAAAACACACTGCTCGTGATACACCGACAGTGCTGGCTGCGGCTCGTTAATCGTAATGAAATATGTATTATCTATTTAGAGGCACATAATCTCCCTAAAATTCTCAACCTTCGCTTGCTATCGTAGCGGCCGTTTTTACACCATTGTCATTTGTCCGTATGCAAGCCCGATGTAACATTGGACTTGAACCTCTTTCTTTTTGTCTAATCGATGGCGCGATGCCTATACACAGCGTGCGTGCGTGCACGGAGATAGGTGCGCGTATAGACGGAGGCGCGATCGTGCCGTTAAAAATAAAAATAACGCGCTAGATTGCGCTGGCGAAACTATCGTCGCACATGTCATAATTAATTCTGGACGATAATACGAGTAGTGCCACGAAAGAGGGAAGCAGAATTTTCCCTTCCTTCGCGGATACACGTTGTGATACACTTGTATCGCCGTGGGATATGCATCGCGTTCTTTTAACGCTACGTCATACTCAATCGCATCATAACCGATCGCGTGCTATATACACGCCGCCAGCTGTTTCTGCATCTGTGGATGTAAAAGAACGGGGGTACGGAGAAAGGGGCGCGTTCGGCTTAGTATAATGCGGCTGCGACGGTATTGGCTTTTCGTCTGTGTGCTTCGGCTTAGTCACAGGTGGTCAAGGAAATATGACCCATAGGGAACGCGGAGCCTGCCGAGACGCCGAGGCGATGATAGATTAAATGCATTGTCAATCACATCGCAGGCGTCGATTTTCAAGCATGGTCCATCGCGAAACGCTGCTGTACGCGTCGCGCGTGATAACCTAGACAACGAACTGCTCGCTCAGCTGTCAAAATGTAAATAACTATTGCGTGTCGAGAACGGACAGATTGCACAGTGACTTAATTCATTGGACATTTTTATACCATCTTGTAAGTACGATCTAACAAGAGCCTGATTATAATATAATACGCCCGATTATAGATCGCGCGTCTCGGATTAAAGAATGAATTTTCTTATACATTTTTCAGCTCAGTCATGTCTTACTCCATCAACAGGCGGCCCTTATTAGGGGGCGCTTCGGACAGCGAATTCGAAGACGATTTGGAAACCGAAGTAGACGACCCGAACATCTCTGTGCCAGATGAAAAACCGTTTTTTAAACAATACGAACCTCGCGACAAGTACTGATCTTTCACTTAAGGGGGTATTCTGGTCCGACGAGGCGTTTTCGTCGCGTTATTTCGGAATTTTTTTACAAAGAACCCATCAATTTTATTATTATTTAGTTTATTGCTACATGTTTATTGATGCTTGAACTATCTTTACAAATTTTGTCAATGGAAAAGAATTGAAATCAAACGCAGTTGACTGTTTCAAAGTAATGGTGACAAAAAAACACATGGTGTCACGGTGTCCATGATTGGGCTCGTTCTAGTGATCTATAACAAAAAATGAAAAGAGATTCTATATCTGTATGCCTGTGGCTTTCGTCCCTACCAGAATGATAAAAAAATATTGAAAATCAAGCAAATGGCGGCGGTTTGAAAATTAAGTTTCGATTTTCGCACAATTTTTCAACTTTAAAGGTCTGTGAAAGTTTGAAAACAAAATATTTTATCATAATTCTGGTAGGGACGATAGCCACAGGCATACAGACATAGAATCTCTTTTCATTTTTTGTTATAGATCACTAGAACGAGCCCAATCATGGACACCGTGACACCGTGTTTTCTTTTTTTCACCATTACTTTAAAACAGTCAACTGCGTTTGATTTCAATTCTTTTCCATTGACAAAATTTGTAAAGATAGTTCAAACATCAATAAACATGTAGCAATAAACTAAATAATAATAAAATTGATGGGTTCTTTGTAAAAAAATTCCGAAATAACGCGACGAAAACGCCTCGTCGGACCAGAATAGCCCCTTAATATCCTTTAACTGCCCATAAGGAATCTCGTTACATGTTATTAGCTTCCGAGAACATTATCTTACCCCGCGCATTGTATTCTGTAGGTACAAACTCGCGTATATAGTGTTTTATTTGCTCGGGGTAAATACATTAATCCCGTGGAGCTTTTTCATCACCGCTGATGACGTAAGTTATAAGTATATCCTATTACTCCGTATCGCTAACAATACCAGCGCTTATTTATCTCGCTCTTTTGCAGTATTGGATGTACAAGTTTAGGGAAGTACACGAAAACAGTACAAGGAACTACAGTTTGAATCATGCGGAGAATCTGGAAAAGAGGACCGATCTTCAAGCCAGCTTCACCTCCTACTTGAGCGTAGCGAGCGCGCTGCCAAATACATTTTTCTTAATTATAAATGCATTTATTAGCAAAAGGTAAGGATACCTGTAACAAGGAGAGTATTTTAGGTGTCCGACTCCGATCATTTTGATTTTTCGATATGTTATAGAGGACCGAAAAATAAGAAATACGTGTTTTTTTATTTTTCCCCGTTTTCATATTTGGGGGGTGAAAACTGCGTTCAAAGTTAGGGTTAAAAACTCATTTTTGTGGAATATCTCGAGAACTATTAGAGATAGGGGAATAGTGTCAATGGACGAATTTTGTGTCTTTGAATGCGAAATATGACTGACTCACCAGATTTTCAAAAAGTCGACAAAAATAATTCTTCACCCCTAACTTTGAACGCAGTTTTCACCCCCCAAATATGAAAACGGGGAAAAATAAAAAAACACGTATTTCTTATTTTTCGGTCCTCTATAACATATCGAAAAATCAAAATGATCGGAGGCGGACACCTAAAATACTCTCCTTGTAAGCAGGGCTTGAAACGGTTCCGAAAATAACTGTTTAAAACTGTTATATAAAGGTTCTGATTGAAACGGTTATGGAGAACCTTTATTCCAAATAACTGTTATGAATAACCGAAATTTCCAACTATTTTCTGTTTCGGTTACGGTTCTTATTTCCGTCCGCATATCGGTTCCATTCCCGTTATTTTTTCGGTTCTATATCGCTTCCGAAACGGTTACAGAATCAATTCTTGCATCGACTTTTCCCTAATTGATATCATTAATTATCGTAGCTGCAGATTGTATATGTGCATATTTTTTACAAAATCCTTATAGAAACCGGAGAAACTTTTAACTTCCTATTCTGAATAATATAGTGTGTGTGAATGTAAAAAATATATAGCAGATTTATTTATTTCAACGCTTTATTGCGCTATATATATATCAATGACATGCACAGTAATCTGCAGCTACAATAATAATTAATGATATTAATTAGGAAAAAAGTCGATACAAGAATTGATTCTAGAACCGTTTCGGAACCGATATAGAACCGAAAAAATAACGGTTATGGAACCGATATGCGGAGGGAAATAGGAACCGTAACCGAAACAGATAATAGTTGGAAATTTCGGTTATTCATAACAGTTATTTGGAATAAAAGTTCTTCATAACCGTTTGGAGAACCGAAATCGATATTATAACAGTTTTCAAGCCCTGCTTGTAAGTGTACATCAAGAAAGAAGTAAGAGGAGCCGCGAGGTTCGCCAGTTTCGCATAAAAATATGTACGTTTGAT
Source organism: Andrena praecox (assembly GCA_963932275.1). Classification (NCBI taxonomy): domain Eukaryota; kingdom Metazoa; phylum Arthropoda; class Insecta; order Hymenoptera; family Andrenidae; genus Andrena; species Andrena praecox. The sequence continues at coordinate 2,958,515 of OZ010729.1, forward strand.
GTAACAGGATTCCTCTAAAATTAAGAATGGTGGGCTCCCAGTGCATAATATTATTGCTGTTCATTTCGACGACAGCTTTGGTGAAGATAGACACGGATAAGTGTGAGTTAGAAGAATATTTATTATTCGATGAAATTATGTATCTTCTCCTTGAAACGTTGATTTAATTTTCAGGGCAAGATGCGTTTCTGGTAATTACCTTGACCACGGTGGCACTTGTGAATGGTATAAATGTGATGTCTAAAGTATTCGTCGAATACGCCCGTAATAGGTATAATAACAAAATGTTTCTTTTGTAGCTGCGAGTGCAATCTTCGGGGGAAGTTTGATGGGCATCGTCGGTCGCTTCTCACCGAGCTATATAACTGCCATGTCCAGTGGCCAAGCGCTTGGAGGAATTTTTACTGCTATCACCGAGATATGTTCTCTTTGGATCGGTGCTAGTCCTGTGCTTTCGGGCTTAGTGTATTTTATTATTGGAGACGCTGTGCTGTTCCTATCTTTGATCGCTTACATCGTTTTGGAGAAAGCGGTAAGTTATCCGCTCGAATTAATACAGAGTAACGACACTGATGGTACAGCTGCTTTGTAATATATGATAAGCGGCTTACGATAACGGCACAGATGCCCAACATTTAATCTCTCCTGTACGAAACATAGATGTTTCACTCTTTATGAACTGTAATTTTTGTTCAGGCATTTTTTAAATATCACATGTTGGAGAAACTACCCGAGAACGTCGAAGCGAATTTCTCAGTAACCGGGGAAGTGACGTTTCCGCAAGGCACCACAGTGTCTTACACGCGTATCGTTAAAAGAATTTGGCACTACGGTGTTAGCGTATTTCTAGTATTTTTTATATCTCTCTCTGTATATCCGGCGGTTACCGTGCTGGTAGAAAGTCAATACAAAGGGAAAGGCTATGCGTGGAGTGGTAAGTTTGACGTTACGAATTCTGCATAAGTTGTAACAAGTGTTTAACGTTTGTACGTACATTACAGATATCTACTTTGTACCTGTGGTCACTTACCTTATTTTTAGCGCGGGTGATTATATCGGAAGAATATTATCTGGAATTCTTCAATGGGTGTGTAGAAAGAACGGTTTTCTATTCCAAGCATTCTTCGATGCACGCGTTAAAACACGATTTTTTTTTATCATATAATAATGTCCTTTCAGCCAAGAAACAAGCCATGGCAAGTGATGCTGTTGAGTTTAATGAGAGTTATCTTCATACCAGCTCTTCTGTTTTGTAACGCACAGCCTAGGCATCACCTTCCCGTTTATATTCATAACGACCTCTATTATATCTTAATAACTGTTGCATTTGCCGTTACCAATGGCTACCTGTGCAACTTAACGTTCATTTTAACTCCCATGTAAGTAACGGCAGTTGTTAAGTAAATCCCGTTGGTCGCATTACTACGTTCTCTTGCATACGTTTAACAATATAATTTACGAACAGGGTCGTAGAATCGCAAGAGCGAGAGATTGCATCTGCCATGATGGGAGCTTTCCTTGGACTGGGATTAATAGCTGGCGCAGCTCTCGGTTTGATTATGGTCAAAACACTTTAATCATCGTTATTAAAAGACGTAAACAGACGAGGACGCGAATGATGGAATCATTCGTCTCACTGCCTATTGTACATTTGGACTCGAGTGGTACCACAGTTATAGACGGTTCGACTGCATTCAACTGAGAAACGATGCAATGTTTTTATATATCACGACGAAAATTTTATCAACGTAATGTTTGACATATTACGGTAAATTATTTTTCAAGTGGTTAATGCTCGCGTCATTAAGTTTAACCATTCCGTAAATACGTAGAGCGTTTTATGTATAGAATAAAGAAAAAGTTGTGTATCGAATTGTAGTAGTAGAATTGAAATACATGGCAACGTGTAAAAAGTGAACTGATTGTATAGAGAGATATAAATCTAGTCATTATCAGTTTTAAGAATGTATTTGCTCTTAACGATTCAAAATACAATGAATTACGTGTTTCGACCGTTTACAAAAAATATTCAACTCTGCGAATTATAATTAAGAGAAGTAGTCGCTAACTAAGCTATGTATTTTCGCGGGAAAGTTGCATTAAGGTGCTAATCATTTTGTTCTAGTAGACGCTAGGTAATTAGTGAATACAGTTAATGATAACTTAAATGTCTTTGTGCACTTTATACAATGATTGGCTAGCTGCATAAATATTACGAGGCAGCAGTAACGCGAATAAAATTACCTCGTTTCTTTCTCTCTAGTTATATTCGCACAAAAAACACTCACTGGAGCCTGCATTTCCCTCATGAAGGGTACTGCTTATTTTTGCTAGTCAACGGAACGAAAACGACGCTGGTGAGAGACTTCTTTTTAATTTTCCCATCCAGCGCCTTGTCAACCTGAACTAATGTCTGGTCTGAATTTTTTGGACCCATTGGAAGTACTAGTCGTCCTCCCGGAGCTAGTTGGTCGATTAACTGTGAGGGCAGAATTGTAATGAGCACAATGACTACTTCATACAGTGCGCAATAGGGTGGCTCTTATTTTCGATTTTTGAATTTTCTTCGGGGCACCCTCCACAATAATTCCAAATAATTAAAAAAAAAATCTGTGTAAAGTTTCAGCTCGATCGGATAACGGGAAAAGGTGCCCTGGGCCGTTAAACATTTAAATCATTATTTAACAGCTCGCGAAGTCGATTTTATATAACGTCTTCCAAGTTATTGATTAAATAAAAAAATATGCCAAACAAAAGTTGTAGTTCCGGACAAGGAGCATCTTTTTTGGTGTATTACTATTTTTCGTGCGACAAACGGTTTTCGAAAAAAAATCCGAAAAACTAAAAAAAAAAACTTTTTTTTCATATTTTGAAAGTTTAAATGCTTCTAGAACGCTTTTTATTTAAGAAGATGAACAAAAAAATTGAATTTTTATTTTCGAGGACTATTTTTTAAACATTTAAGGGGGGGGGGCATATACCGAAATATGCAAACAAGATAAAAAAAAAATTTCTTCTTATTTCCAGTGTTTGATATGTGATGAATGTTTCCTGAAAAGTTGGAGTCGAAATTCGCAAAAATATCGGAGATATAGACGTCATGATTTCGGGTAAAATGATCATATCTGATGTCTATATCTCCGATATTTTTGCGAATTTTGACCCCAACTTTTCAGGAAACATTCATCACATATCAAACACTGGAAATAAGAAGAAATTTTTTTTTATCTTGTTTGCATATTTCGGTATATGCCCCCTCCCCCTTAAATGTTTAAAAAATAGTCCTCGAAAATAAAAATTCCATTTTTTGGTTCACCTTCATAAATAAGAAGCGTTCTACAACATTTAAACTTTCAAATTTTGAAAAAAAAAAGTTTTTTTTTTTAGTTTTTCGGATTTTTTTCGAAAACCGTTTGTCGCACGAAAAATAGTAATACACCAAAAAAGATGCTCCTTGTCCGGATCTACAACTTTTGTTTGGCATATTTTTTTATTTAATCAATAGCTTGGAAGACCTTACATAAAATCGACATCGCGAGCTGTTAAATAATGATTTAAATGTTTAACGGCCCAGGGGCACCCTTTCCCGTTATCCGATCGAGCTGAAACTTTACACAGATTTTTTTTTAATTATTTAGGACTATTCTGGAGGGTGCCCCGAAGAAAATATTGAGAAAAAATTTTACCAAGAGTAAATAAGAGCCACCCTAGTGCGCAACATCGAACGATTAGCAAGTTCCCTTACAGCCTGTGGCATTTCTTTAGCCGCCGCTCCAACGTGGATAGCGTTGTACGGTGCTTTTTCCGGATATCCTAATCTCCCATCTCCGACTAGAATATCATATATTCTTCGATATAACACCACAAAGCTCGGTATATTTATGAGCCATTTAAAAGGTAACTACCAACTAGCTCGATACGACCGCTTTGAAGCAGCCCCGGGTTATCCCGTTCGATGTTTTCCGTAGCGAATGCTTTGAGTTCTTCGATATGCTCGATGCCCACGGCGAATCCGTTTGGTCCGAGCATCTTTGCCATGCACGCCGTCAAATATCCGGATCCAGACCCAACGTCCAATGCTCTCGCACCCTCCTGCAGTTTGTCTTGCAGTAGTTCCAAGGCATACGCGTGCTGAAGTATTGCAATTGCTGTAATAACAGCTGTTCCGAAGTCTTTTAAACTTGTAAATTTCATGGGAAATATACCATATGAGGGGCACTTATGGTGGCACCATAACCGATCCCTTGCGGAGAATCTACATACGCGAAATTGGAATGCGTGTAATTTCCCCTATCGACAGAAGACATTGCCTCGTAAACTCGGTCGGACTTAATTACCCTCGACCCTAAGATAAAAGAGACGTTTCCACTTATAGACATATTTATTTAACATACGTCTACGAGAATGCAATGTTTTTGTATGTTATAATTTAAATGAGAAGCGTGCGAAGATCACGGTGTTGCATTTATATCACTCACGTCTAAGATGTTCTATCAGATCGTGATTAGTTTTCGCTTGATATCTCCCAGACCAAGCCATTTCATATGCGAATACGGAGAGTAACAAACTAATTACTATGAGAATAAAATACGTCAAGTATTGCGGCTGAATGTTGGGGCTGTGTATTACGATACGCTTCAACAACCGGCAACTTCTTGCAAGTTTCACGATCACTCGCAAATCTCAACAGTATCGCCGATACAACGAATCGGTAGATTAATTCTTCTTTACGTGGAGAAGAATAAGTATAAGCCCGTTAATACAGGATCTTCGAGATATTTCAATGATGCTTAATAACGGAGGCTTAATAAAGTTAAGGTTGACAGTTCACGCAACCACAGGCCAGGTATAGAGGAAATAATATTTGATAATATTTTTGCTCATTACTTGGAGTAACGCAATACTCAAGATAGACAGAATTCGTGGGACACCCTGTATATAAACAGTTTTTACCACAGACGAGGCATTCGACAGACTTTACATTCAATGTAAATTCCGGTCACGCAGATCGGGGGCTCTGGAGCAAAGAGTAGGTATAACAAGAGGCGACACTCCGAGCGGTCCCTTTGAAGTTCTTCGTTTGCATGTCCCTTTAAATTGGTTGTATAGTCAAGCGGGAAATTTGAATCAACTGAGACCGCGGCCAATCAGCGTCGACAACAGATTCCCCAGCGATGGTTAGCCGCGGTCTCACTAGTTAGCGCTGGCGTCGGCAAATTTTCATCTTGGCGTTGATTGGTTCGACGGTCGGTTGGGGGTATAATGGTGGGGGATAATTTTACCACAGTTCAACGAGTATTACCGAAGTTTACCGATCATTACCGAATGGCCATTTAAATTGGTTGTACATTTCGTCTCTCTCTAGAAGTGACTTCCTCGTCAGAGTGTCGCCTCTTGTTATACCTACTCTTTGCTCTGGAGCCCGCTTGCCATTTTCCTGTCGCATGTGTTGCGCGATTCTGTGGGGATTTCTAAGTAGGCGGCTGGTCCGTGCCCGTGGAGCGCTGAAGCACTCAGCTCACGAGTTTGCGCGGGAATTTAAATGAAGGAAATTAATAAATATAAGACTTCTGAATATTTCAATGTTTGGATTTAATATGTAGCTCGATGTTAGCTGTTTTACTGACAAGTTCGATCTGAACTTTCTACAAATTTACTCCTCGCTCGTCACCTCCGAGCGCCCTACTCCTCCAATTTTGCCGTGTTCCTCCGACTCCCTCTTCGGATTCCTTCGTCCAATCGAGGCAATGACATCCCTTAAGTTCGTCAGTGGGTTGTCCTTCTGCCATCTCTCCGTCCTTGGCCCTTCCTTCGCGCTTCCCTCCACTCTCGGCTGGTGGTCGAGGCACGCTTTCCGATTACATATATTCTACATAGGCTGCGTACAGTACATACATTTCTTACAGGTAGGTAAGCGCAACCCTCGGGGTCAAGACGGCGTCGCCAGCGCAAGGTTTATGATTTTATGATTTTCAGCCTCCCCCGAGCTGAGTTTTTACCCTAACGGGACATCGGTAATTATCGCAAGGGGGGACAGAGTTTTAAATGGTTTTACGAGACGTGCAGCTGCCCGCTCGACTAAATTTGGCACGCAGATGTTTAAGGAGAAGTTAAGCTATTTACTATCCTCCTTGTCCCCTATTTCAAACTTGCTTAAGACCTTCCAGATGTGCCGATCGCTTCAAATCTTATTACAATATATCTGTCTTTCAATCAAAAGGGTTTTGAATTTCGCTCTACATCTAACCTCGATATTTCTATGTCTTATAGCTAACTTCACATAATACATGGATTAACACCAGCGGATAACGCAACACATGCGACGTTATCGATACTGTTACGCTATCGCTTGAACGTAGCTGGGGAATTATGTATAATCGATAGGTAAATTAGGAGCGAAGTTTGAAAGTAGATGTTTGCGTATGATTAAGAAAGTATTATTAAGGATGTGCGATGCGGGTGGCATACGTGGGAAAGATCTTAGGCAGAGCTCGAAAACAGGAAGAGGACACCGATTAACAGACCCGAAACGAATCGCGAGTTTCTTCTAAGTCACGTAATCTCTTGAAAAGGCCTTGTCCTTTGTTAGTCTTTAGCAGTGTCAATTGACTCTTGAAGTGTTGGCGACGCGAGGGAAGTCGTAAATTTCTTTCAAGGGTTGTACGCTCGATCCTCGGAGCAGAGCCTAACTTTCTCTTCCCACGTGGGCACCCCGCTGTGTAACGGAAAAGCGCGCTTCCACAGAGTTTCCACCACCACCCGGAATTAGAAGGAAAGATGGACGTCGATTCGCGGGGGCGGACGGACAGCCACGGCACAGCCTACCCTTTGAATCTGGCTCATCCCTCACCCTGATTGGCCTAAGGACTGGGAGGTCGCCCAAGGATGGAAGGGGCACCACGTTCGAGGAGGGAAGGAGCAACGACGGAGGACTCCGAGAAATTAGAACGATTCTGACGCTTGAAAGCAAAATTCTGTCGCTAACCAGCTTCCTGAGCAGTCCAAATATACCTTGAAGTTTAGCTTGAAATTGTTCTGTGTTTTTTATTTTATTTAAACCTCCCACGCACTCCGACGAGCAGAGCGGTTCAGCGCTCCACGGGCACCAACCTGCGTTCTGTTCTTAAAATCACCGCCAAAATACGTAACAATACACTGAGGGTGCGTTCCACTTGCGCCCAAATCGCCCGCAACGCCCGCGATTTTCATTAAGGTGGGTTCTCTTATACGCGACTGGATACAACGTCAAGAATTTCAAAGTCGATTTTCTCGAAACTGAAGCGCGATATAAAAAAAAGTTACTCTTTCTTTTCGATTTATAACAAGTAAATAAGTCGAAAAAGAGGAATAAGATTTTTTGATATTGTGCTTCATTTTCAAGAAAATCGACTTTGAAATTCTTGACGTTGTGTCCAGTCGCGTATAGGAGAACCCACCTTAATGAAAATCGCGGGCGTTGCGGGCGATTTGGGCGCAAGTGGAACGCACCCAGTGTAATCCGATCTCAATTCTACTGGCGGTTAGAATTCAAAGTAAATATCACAGACCAGGTAGGGTAGATGTCCCGATTAACGTGCCCTGACGGCGAATTGCTCACGACGGAATTAATAACTGACTTCTCTCACTATAATTTTGCTTGGTGAAAATTTATATTGGTATTTTGAACCTTTCTCTTTATTAAGGCATTTTTTCGGGTTGAAAATGTTAATTTTTCATATTTTGTTAATTGAAATAAAAATACATGTTTTTGTCCCAGTAACCGTGCCCTGAAAAAATGCGTTGTCCCAATTCCCGTGCCCCCAGTTACCGTGCCCGTTTTCGAATAGCGTTCCCGCGGTTAGGTTATGTCTTTCAACTTTGAACTGTTCAATACATTTTTTTGTTCTACGAGAGGTGTTTTTATGTAATTTTAATATGACCTCTTCATTGCAAAAGAAAATATGCAAATATAAATTTTTGTTCACCCGTTCTGAGAAACGAAAGTAAGGTTAGGGTTAGCAGTTACAGAGGGAGCCAGTGGGCACCGCGGGGCACGGTAAATAGGGACAAGCGTTAAATACCTGTCCCAATTACCGTATAAAATAGCCAAATGAGCACTTTTGAAACGTTTTCGTATTTTTAAAGTGAATACGGTAATTGGGACAGGTATTTAACGCTTGTCCCTATTTACCGTATTCACTTTAAAAATACGAAAACGTTTCAAAAGTGCTCATTTGGCTCTTTTTTTAATAAAATTTGAACCTTTTATGATATAATAAACACTTTACATGAGTGCAAATCATGATAATTATCAATTTATTCACTTCTGTAAAGTACGTGTCGGAAACGGTAAGGATTCAGGTAAATCCATCGAAATCTTCATATGCATTTTTGAATTTTTTTTTACTATGCTTTAGTTGTTTAAAAACGCAACTTTCTCGTTTGTAACACATTAATAGTTTAACTTAATTAAAAAAATTTCTTTCCTTATTTATTTACGCGAGTTTTTTTGCACGGCGTCTTTAAGTACAAAAGCACGGTAATTGGGACCGAGCACGTTAATCGGGACATCTACCCTTGGTGAGTTGGACGCTGTTCACGAACAGAGGCCACGGATCCGTGTGACAAATGGCGTTTTCGGACGGTCGCACTGGGGCGCACTGAGTGCGAATTTTGGCCAATCGAAGGCGAAAAAGTTCACACTCTTCGCTTCCGATTGGGTAGGTTTCGCACTCGGTCCGCCCCAGTGCGACCGTCCGAAAACGCCAAAAGATTTACATTAGATCTAAGCTCTATTTTATACCTAGTCTGTGGTTGTAGCATGAAATTCCATCGATATGGAAGTGACCTGCAATGCAGTTTGCACTAACGTCATCTATTAGTGAATAATAATAATAACTGTAGTTCCTTACAGTTTACAGTTCCTTAGATGACATTCGGTTTGTTCCTAAAGTGATGTATAATTATAATGGAAAATACCAATTATACAGGAGTTTTTATTTATAATTTGCGTAACACCTGATGCCACGTTCTTAAATGCTTTCTGCGCATCGCTGGGCACAGTAACTGCAACAGCTGATGCAATAGAAAGCAAATTAAGAATTGGCTTATGATAACCTGTGAATTTTGTTTATCCGTCGGTCAGTTGTTAATGCACTTGATTGGTTCTATTCAATTAAATTAGTTAAATTATTCTAGTTCCTGTATGCATTGCCATCTAAGTTAGCTGACAGATTTTTGAGGGAAAAGATGGTTCAACAATATCAGTCACCTGTTCGAGTGTATAAACACCCTTTTCCACTCGTGATGATGGTGCGTTTTCTTGTATTATTTTCTTACCTCAATAATAACACTCACCCATGTACCTTGCATATTATTTCAACCTTAATTTCATCACTTACATTTCTATCAGTTCGCTTTACGTTTTAATTATCGATTTTCTGTGTGATTAACAATCATGAGACCATTGAATTATGTACAATTAATAAACATTCGATACATTACATAATCTCATTGAAAAATTCGCAAATCAAACATGTCTGCAATTGCGAGACAACCAGCGCACATCTAGTTTCTCTTTCAAGAAGAACCAACTGTAGGTCGAACATTGCAATATGGAGAAAGGTCTAAAGATCGTCTACCCGCCTCCTGTCTCCCCCTCTAACTCTCTGTCTGATTTTACTTATAGGCGTACGAACGTAGATTTCCGACATGTCCACAAATCCCTGTTTTTGTTGGTTGCGAGATAGTTTCAGACGAGGAGACCAAGAACGGCGGAGTGAGAGTAACCGAACGGCGATGCAAGCTAAATGTCGAGGCGCCGTATATCTTGAAAAAGGTGTGCACTGCCCGCGATTGCTGTCCGGATAAGAAACTATGGCTATTAACTACCTCTCTTCGTGTTTTCCAGATAATCGGCGTGGATTTTGTGTACTTCATACAAAAGAATGTTTTAGATAAGCGAAACTGTATTCTAGAGATAGAAGCTTTCAATGAAAGCTTCTCGTCCAGAGTTACGGTTATAGAGAAATGTAGATACTTTGTGAGTACCGACATTTATCCAGAATCGTGAGATAACTTAATAATAGGGTAATTATGCAGAACAGGTGTTTCCTCACCGATTTCAATTATTTTTGGATATGTTGTCGGGGACACGATTCTGAACAACTTTTTCCTATACATGTTACCGCCGCTCGACCTTCGTTGCCGAGATATTTGCCAAAAACTATCGATTCTCCTTTATATTCTATGTACACGTTACCGCCACTCAACCTTCTTTCCCGAGATATTCGCGAAAAACTTCGGTTGATTTAGTCCAACGCAGCGCATTCCACTTTCCAACTTGTCCCGAGTATTAGCACTAAATTGGGGTAGATCAGTGCGGGGAGCGTGCGCCCGCTTGCGGGCGCGTAACGCATGGTAGCGAACCGATCGGAGTTTAGAGATTTGAACCAGAAACTTGCAGATGCCCGTCAACACCCCGACTCACATCGGTTCGCTACCATGCTTACCCCGGGTCCACACCAAGGCGAACACGAACAAAAACATTGTTCGCGAACTTTTTCGTCTGTTCTTGCCAAGGCCACATCGCTGCGAACATGAAAAAAACTCAGCGTACGTTCACATACGGTTCTTTTGCTGAGTTTTTTTCATGTTCGCAGCAATGTGGACTTGGCAAGAACAGACGAAAAAGTTCGCGAACAATGTTTTTGTTCGTGTTCGCCTTGGTGTAGACCCGGGGTAACGCGCCCGCGAGCGGACGCGCGCCCCCCGCCCTAGTCTAGCCCCAACCAATACTAATACCCGGGACAAGTTGGAAACTGGAATGCGTTGCGTCGAAGTAAATCAACCGGAGTTTTACCGAAATATCTCGGAAACAGAGGCCAGCTTCGTCATTTGCTTTGGTCCCATGGTGGCGCATACGCTGCCACGGACGCGTACTGTAGATAGGTATACGGCAGAATACATTGTACTAGTAGCAGCAGCTTTTCGCAAATATCTCGGAAACGAAGGTCGAGCGGCGGTAACATGTATAGGAAAAAGTTGTTCCGAATCATGCCCCCGACAACATATTTCAAGGTCGTCGAAATCGGCGAGGAAACACCCGTTCTGCATAATTACCAATAATAGTATAATAGAAGCTTCGTTTAAAATACGTAGGCCAAGTAACGATAAAGTGTTCTTTAGTAACGCAAAATATTTGTAGATTCATCCCGAGAACTCGGAATGGACGTGCTTCGAGCAAACTGCGAGTTTAGATATTAGGAATTTCTTTGGCTTCGAGAATTCGATGGAAAAATTCGCGATGAAGCAATACGCCCAGAACATTGCAAAGGTATTATTCGAAATTCTGAACAGAGTCGTAATAACGTCTATTTATCGGTTCGTAGATACTATTCGCACTTTGAATTGCAGGGCAAGGAAATAATTGAATATTTTATAGACGAGCTAAAACAAGAAGGCATTATTTATGTTCCTCCATGGCAGGATCCGAACGAAGATTCCGCAAAGGATAAAGAGTAAGTTGGCCAAGTTTCTCAGTATGAAATTCAGAAACAGATTCGATTACATTAAACGTATCGAAGCGATCGAGTAATCGAGCGCACTGGTATTAACGATAGAAATTCATCCTGCGTACGTAGGCACGATGTAGAAAATGAGTCGATCCACAGTGAGAAAGAAGAATACAGCCATGCTGATAGCAAATTACAAAATAGAGGTACAATGTTTTTTTTACGCTTTATCATGTGTCACGTTTACGAAGCCCGAATGTACTCACTGGAGGTGATGCGCTGTTTTAGAAATGCAGTTTTCTTCGGATTACATAGAGAGATATTTAGGAAAGCTCGATATGATACAAGAGAGCAAGCTTGTTCAATTGTGGCAGAGCATGAAAGAATTAAGAGGGAACTCGATACCTGGCGACGCGACGCTCTTGAGATTCTTAAGGGCCACGGAATTCTCAGTGGAGAAAGCGAGGGAAATGCTAACGCAATCGTTGCACTGGCGAAAGAAGCACCAGATCGACAAGCTTCTCGAAGAGTACGAAGTTCCGCAAGTGGTGAAAGATTACTTTCCAGGCGGTTGGCACCACTTCGACAAAGGTATTACGATAATTACTGCAAGCTAACGAGTTCGCTGGTTTCATACTATTGTCCGAATTATTCTAGACGGCCGGCCTCTGTACATTTTGAGATTAGGGCAAATGGATGTTAAAGGATTATTAAAATCCATTGGAGAGGACGACTTGTTGTTACTAGTAAGTTTCATTTCCGGAGTAAAATGTTGCCCAGATAATTTAAGCCTTAGGAAACTTATGATTGTTCATACTGTAATAGGCATTACATATTTGCGAGGAAGGTCTTCTCCTCATGGAAGAAGCAACTACTGTTTCCGGGCATCCAGTCGCACAGTGGTCTTTATTAATAGACTTAGAAGGATTAAATATGCGTCACTTGTGGAGACCCGGCATAAAGGTACAAGTTGTATTAAATGTCTAAATGAATTTCGCAGTTAATTACACCTTACAGTCGAATTACACCCTTGCGGTTATAATTAGGGATGGGTTTCTCGAAGCATCGAAACCCCTCGGAATCCAAGAAAGTTTCGAGTTTCGAGAACACGAAACTTTGCACTTTCTTCGTGATTTCTTCGAGAGTTTCGAAGTCTTGCAAACTTTCGGATTCGAGTTCCGAGAATTTAATAATTATCTTCGAACCCACCCCTGATTATAATATTGTTTTGTTGCAGGCTTTACTACGAATCATTGAAATCGTGGAAAACAATTATCCGGAGACCATGGGGCGAGTTCTGATTATGCGGGCACCTAGATGCTTTCCCATTTTGTGGACACTTATTAGCACATTCATAAGTAAGACTGCCATTCCTTGCGCATCAATTCGTTGGATATTGCAGCTATTTACTACCGTTGATTTTATCGCAACTCTTTAACTCCCTTCTATTCATTGCACAGATGAAAATACAAGAAAGAAGTTTATATTTTATTGTGGTACTAATTATCAAGAACCAGGTCCGGGCAGCCTCAGCGAATACATCAATCCGGAATTTATACCAGACTTCCTTGGAGGATCGTCCGAGGTAAGAACTATGGCGTCACGTTTCTGTCATCATCATCAGTGAAAGAGCAAAGCATTGCATAAGCGAATTTTTACACGAATTGATTTTCTGTCCTTTATCTTCTTTTAAAAATCCTCCCATTTCTTTTCGATTGTGTTGAAATACTGGTGTTCATTTGAGAGTACATATCGCTGAAAGCCCTAAATTATGTATTGAAAAATATATTTTAACGAATAGGACAACGTGTGCGAGATTTACGGTATGATACCTCGGAGATTTTATATTTTCGACGCAACTCCTAATAACGTAAGGATCTTTACATCTTTGTTCTATGTGTTTCAGACCGTAGTGATACTTGATGTTTTGTTCTGTTCTGTTTCGAGGGAAATGCTTTACTTAAATCGTTATGCGATCGATATACAAATTGTTCGTACAATTGCCAATTGTGTCGCGGTGGCATCTTTAATGCTGCCAGAACAATGGTACAATAACAGCATTCTATGCACCGACGTACAGTCACACGCGAGCAGTGCCACTGTTACGATTAATTAATATTCTCTACAATGTACTTTCGCACTCTATCCAATAGCGATCGGCAATTCACTTTCTCCACGTTTATATCAAACGCACTTATACGACTGCATTATTCGTTTAGGGCTAGGAAAGTTGCAAGCTTCGCAGAAATTCCCTCGTTTCTACGAATCCTTGAAGGATATTTCGAAGGAGGAACTGTACCGCGAAATTGTTCGTCCAATTATCTGGACACCTGTGCGTTCTGCCTATGTCGCCGTGTTACTATTGCATCGTACGTTTAACGCGTGATCTTTTCTTAATTTTAGTCCTACATCAGCGAAGGAGGAATAGTGCCGAAGCATCTGTATAAAATGGATCTAGAAACCGCGTCTGGCGAGCAGGAGCAAAACCTCTACCATTCCATTAGCTTGAGCCGCGGGCAGATCCACCGCGTGATAATACATTCCAATGATCCGGGGGCAGTGTTAACATGGGACTTCGACATAATGCGACATAACGCATTATTCACTGTATTGTTCCAAGCTAACGATGGTAACAAGCATTTACCTTCAGGTACGCGTAAAGGGATAATATGCAATTCTAATAAAGTAGAATAATGCTGCCAATTATTTCGTATCTTGTCTCAATAGTTAAAGAAACGATCTGTGCAGGTGTCTCAGAATCTGTTACAGAGGAAGACGGAGAGCTATTAGGAACGAAGGAATTAAAGGGACATTTCATTAAGGTTGAATCCAGCGTTGTTTGCCACGATGGCGAGAGCATCCAGGTATCTATATATTCATGCGTGTACACGCAGATATTTAAATGCAGTTAAATTTCGATGCAGGGATCTCACATCATGCAAGAAGCAGGCATATACGTATTGCAATGGCATAATCAAGACGACGTGGGAGAATTCCTTCCGTCCATCAGCGGCCACAAAGCACAACTCATGTACTTCTACGAGACATTGCCCTCGATTCATTACAGGTATTCTGCCATTCGCGTAAATCCTCGCCGTGACGATCATCGTCGCGACGCTAAACGCAATTCTGTACGATGTTTTAGGGGGTCGATGATGAGTTTACAATCCGCCGTAAGCGCAAAGTCGGAGGCAAGCTCGTCTCTGTCCAGATGACGTGCCGAAGGTGCACCGCACTGTACAGACTAGCCAGCGATTGGAGCAACGATGTATGGAGAATAGTGATTTATTTATGAAGAATTGTAATTTGCTTTGGAACTTCTTCCAAATTGTGGTAATTTTGTGTAATTTAAGTTATTAGAATTTGACTCACGATATTGTACATTCCATGTAAGCATATCAGCCTCGATACTGTAAGTAGAAAGCACGAATATTAGTTCAAAGAGATATATGTAAAGTAAATGAAAGTTAGATTAATAAACTATATTGAAAAGTATTTTCTTGTATCTTGTTTATCCAATTTCTGTAGTTACGTGGAGCTTGACAAACAGACGCCGCATTCTCCCGCCATCCGAGCATTATCAAAAGTAGTGCACGCACTGAACACGTGCAGTGCTAGTTGTGTCCCTTGTTACCAGTGATGGGTAAATCACTAGAAAACACGTAATTTACGTTCCGTGTAAATTACACGTAAATTACACGTAAATTACATAGATGACATAACCAAAGTTATATAATAAATAAAGCTTTAAAAATGTATGGGGTACTTCCTACTAGGCTCTATATTACCGGGGCAGGTCCACAAAGGAAGCACTCGAGGTAGGTAACAACATAAATCTCTTTATATAATAAAGGAAAGTTTGGAATCTTAAACGCTACCAATTCCTTAAGCATAAATCTTGCGCGACACCAGCGTGGCATCGCTGTTCTCCCCGCTGATTGGTTCGCGTGTCTTCGGTCCCCCAGCGCGGTAAATACTCCGACCAATCCGCTAATTCTGTCATTAGCGTACGTAAATTACAGTAATTTACGTGTGTAATATATGTGTATTATACGTACGTATTATACGTGTATTATTCGTTGCGTATTTCACGTACCCATCACTGCTTGTTACTGTTACGTATTTTGGCGGTGATTTTAAGAACAGAACGCAGGTTGGTGCCCGTGGAGCGCTGAACCGCTCTGCTCGTCGGAGTGCGTGGGAGTTTTAAATAAAATAACTAAACACAGAACAATTACAAGCTAAACTTCAAAGTATATTTGGATTGCTCAGGAAGCTGGTTAGCGACAGAATGATCGAAGCGTTTAAGAATCAGCTCCGAGCTCGTCGTCGAAGCCGATGACAAGATCCTCCTGGTCCTCCCATAGATCCTTGTTGTCCAATCAGAACGATGCCATTCCTCAAGCTTCGTCAGTGGGTTGTCCTCTAGTCTCTCCCTCTTTCGCGCTTCCCTCCACTCTTGGCTGGTGGTCGAGGCGCGCTTTCCGAGTACATACTCAGTTTACATAGACTACATACATTACATACATATCCGGAAGGTAGGTAAGCGCAACCCTCAGGGTCAAGAAGACGTCGCCCGAGCAAGGTTTATGACTTTATGACTCGGCCTCCCCCGACCGGAGTTTTTACCCTTACAGGACATCGGCAAGCGTTGAAAGGAAGGTCAGAATTTTAGGTGCTTTTATGAGGCGTGTAGCTGCCCGCTCGACGAAACTTGGCACGCAGATGTGCGAGGAAAAGTTAAGCTATTTACTACCCTCGCCTGGCCTAACTGTAATTTGAAAGCTATTTAATTATAAGGACACGTTCAAAAATAGTAAGGAAGAACCCCCGAGAAATACAACATGCTCCACGTATTTACGTTCCCTGGCAATAAACTCTTCCTTGTCCTCCGTTTCAAATCTCGCTCCTACATACTTATCGATTATACATAATTCCCCAGCTACGTTCAAGCGATAGCGTAACATTACGTTAGAGCACTAAGGGCGGTATTTTCAGTCGCTACATATTCTTAAGCAAATGCTTAAGCATGCGGCATCCTCTACTAACCTAGTAGCTAATAAAGGATGCCGAATGCTTAAGCATTTGGCTTAAGAATATGTAGCGATTGAAAATACCGCCCTAAAGAGGTGAGTATACGCTGTTGCGTGGCTGTCTGGGAAAAAGGCTCCTCTCCAGGGAATTCAGGCGCGGGACGAATGCCCGTGGAGCGCTAAAGCGCTCTGCTCCTTGGACGCGGATTTTTAAAGATAATTATAATAATAAAGTTGATAATAGAACAATAAAACGTTTGAAACACAAATAACTAGTAACTTTAATGAGTTTAATGGAACTATTAGAATACAGAAAATGAATTCTTAAGAGTTTCTGATAACACGTCCGTTAGCTTTGAGTATCAAGGCTTGAGTGCCTTACAAAGGCCAACGCTTTTGTCTTCTTTTTCTTTACAAGATGTCCTTAAAATCTAAGAGCCAATAAAATATTTATTAACTAAATTCTTATTGGTTAATCTATTTCCTTTACAGTTATTGATTTTTAGAATCAAGCGTTTAACTACATTGCTCTGATTTTACACACTAATGGCGTTTTCGGACGGTCGCACTGGGGCGCACTGAGTGCGAATTTTGGCCAATCGAAGGCGAAAAAGTTCAGACTCTTCGCTTCCGATTGGGTAGGGTTCGCACTCGGTCCGCCCCAGTGCGACCGTCCGAAAACGCCATTAGGAGAAGGGATCAAAGTGGAATTCATTTATTCAAACACCCGTTTCCAAGCGGGTATTGATTAATTCTAATCTTGAAGTCCTCTCATTAAAAGAATCTCTAACTATTTTCAAACCCCTCGGGCTTGTGCGAACTTCACCTTGCTTCCCTTCCCTATTACATCTGTGTGGTCCGTTTCGAATTTCGCGCTTCTAAAGCTTATACTTCACGCCGCGGGACGGAAGTCGTAACAATAGAGCACTAAAGAGGTGAGTATGCGCATCCGCCATGTTGGGTCCCCTGGAGAGAGAAGATTATTGAGTACCCGCCTTTTTGAATACTGTCAAATTCGCTGTATAAACCAAAATAAACTAAAATGTAATAAAATACTGTAATAATGTGTCGTGCTACCATGTATCGATATCAACAACGCATGTTTTGTTTATAAAGTGAATCTGACAATACTTAAAAAGGCGGGTACTCAATAATCTTCTCTCTCCAGAGGACCCAACATGGCGGATGCGCATACTCACCTCTTTAGTGCTCTAGTAACAACGCATCCGCCATCTTGGGTTCTCTGGAGAGAGAATATTATTGAGAACCCGCCTTTTTGAGTATTGTCAGATTCACTTTATAAACAAAATATGCGTTGTTGATATTGATACATGGTAGCACGACACATTATTAGAGTATTATATTATATTTAAGTCTATATTTGGTTTATAAAGCGAATTTGACAATACTCAGAAAGGCGGGTTCTCAATAATATTCTCTCTCCAGAGGACCCAAGATGGCGGATGCGTATACTCACCTCTCTAGTGCTCTAGTTACGTAGTGCATAGTCCTACCTTCCGATATTAACAATCTATGTTTCCATCATCCGTTTGTAGAAAGAGACGTTTTAGTAATATTTACTAACAAAATGCTTGAGATGGTTCCGCGTTTGAGATCTTATCTTTCTTAAAAACTGCTTTGTTCGCGAGCACTATGGCCGAGTGTGAAAGTCGCGAGCCCGACGTTTTCCTTCAAATGCAGTATGCATTTCCAATTTTGACCGAGAAGGTCTGAGCCTCAAATATTATTCTACTTTTAGTAAACAATTTGTAGTTCTAAAATATTTCTCCCTGTAGAGAGGATAACCCAATGCTCCCTTTTCAGCTACAAAATGAGTGCACGGATGAAGAATTTACCAACATAACCAACGAAATAAAGGCGCTAAGCTTAATACCTTTAGTCGAACAAATGGTTATTCATCACATAGAGCTGTACATTCGACGGAACGTGGCGCCTGTATTTTGGAAGAAGTTCATGACCCCTGTAGACGGGCAACAGGGTTTCCAGCATTTCAAAAGCGCAATCGATGGATTATACGCCAGCGTGACGGAGTTTCTGCCGCTGTTAAAGAAATTAGAGTACCTTACGCAGGACGAACTGGCTCGCTCCGCGGTGAACGGGAATGATGTATTGAGTCGATTTAAACTGATCGTGCGATCCACGTTACTAAGTCAGCTGCCGCTCCGTTACGAGCACATAGTAGAGCAATTTTACAAGATTGCGTTTAATGTGTTTTGCAACGCAGATAATTCTACGCATGGTAATTAGCGTACAAATACTGTCTAGTCGAACATCGTAGAACAGCGATATTAACGTTATCTATTCTCGTAGTGACTCCTCCCGGCAGCGATTCCCTTCAGTGCACAGGCTGTTACAAAGAAGCGGAGAAATGCCAATGTCAAATGATAGTAATCATGTTCCACGAAACGAACAGAAAGTTGATCGAGTTGGAATTATTGGAGAGACTAGTGGGCAACGTCCTAACGTCGTTGATTCACGTACGCATCAGGGGCCACGTGAATCGATCGTGCGACAAAACGTTTGACGTGTCGCAGTTAGCGTCGCTGGAGAACGTAAGACTCCGTCGTAATATTAGCTGCGTTTACGCCGAAATGAATTCTGCTTATTAACTGTACGTGTGTCGTAACTTACAGTGGCTCGAGACAGTCGTCATGAGCTGGTTAATAAGAGTATACTCCGGCGGCTTCTCGAAGATCGTATCTTTATCCGATCAGACTCGAGACGCGATAGAGAAATTTAAACAGAAACTGTCCCATTTTCTGTACGAAACTTACACGAAATTTAGAATCGAACAACTCTTCGACATCATAATAGGTATTCTTTTAAGCATCAAACGTGAAATGTATGAGCTTGGAACGTTTATATTCATATTTATACTATTTGTAGTAGTTCTATTTGTGTTTAGAATATCCTGATTCTCAGCCAGCAATAGACGACTTGCATATTTGCTTGGAACGGACCGACTTGCGAAGAGTTCTTATAGAAAGCCTGCAGGAAGCTTTGAAGACGAGATTGCTGCACCCGGGTGTTAATACGCCAGATATATTAACAGCTTACATCGCAGCTATAAGAGCGTTGAGGCAGCTAGATCCTACGGGAGTGCTTCTCGAAACGATAACGGAACCTATTAAGTAATTGTTTTTTATTAAGCCTTCTGATACGGTCGACAACTTACCTACGCACCTCTCGATTTTATCTAGAGTTTATTTGAGGACCAGGGAAGATACTGTACGGTGTGTCGTGAGCGACTTGCTCGACGATTCGCCGAGCGACTTGGCGGACGAATTGGTCAAAGGTGAATCGTTACAGTTGGACGATTGTTCCGGCGACGAGGAGAACGAAGATTGGGATAAATGGATGCCCGATCCCGTCGATGCGGATCCTGGTACACTTATACGTTAAACAAATCGCGTATCTTAGATTCTTTGCCACCGATACTAATCTGCTCTTTCTTTTTTTTTTTTAGCAAAATCAGCCCAACGTAGGATGTCGGATATAATTTCAATGTTAGTGAATGTATACGGAAGTCAAGACCTGTTCGTAAATGAGTATCGTACGCTATTAGCGGACAGATTATTGTCTCAATTGAACTACCATACCGAGCGAGAGATTCGGCACCTGGAGTTATTGAAAAGGCGTTTCGGGGAGAACCAACTTCATTACTGCGAAGTTATGTTAAAAGACGTTTACGATTCTAAGAGGATAGATGGGCATATACAGTCCGATACTGGTTATACTTTAGAGAAAGAGCACTTTCCTACCTCTGCCTTGATATTATCGGCGCAATTCTGGCCACCGTTCAAAGAGAACTGGAAGCTGGAGCTACCGAAAGTCGTACAAACTCAGTTGAACAAATATGTAAAGGCGTTCGAGACACTGAAGGGAAACAGAACGCTATGCTGGAAGCCTCATCTCGGGAATGTCACTTTGGAAATTGAGCTTAAAGATAGGAAGTTGGAAATAAACGTTACACCGATACACGCTACGATAATCTTACACTTCCAAGATAAAAGTGAGACGCGCGAATAGATATTTTAATTACAGTTGAATAATAATCCTATATAATAAGACTCTTAAGGTGGATGTTCGTTTGTTAGCAAAATCTTTCCAGAGGCTTTTTTTCGTACTTCCCGATGACCTACAGGGTTCAGACTCGGTATGAAGTTTCCTCGGCACCCAAAGATACCGCAAAAAAATCCAAAACCTGAAAAATTCGATAATGGGTAGTAGATACCCTTCTGGTATCCAAAAGTTGTAAAATTTCGTATTTTGCAGGGAAAATTGTTTCTAGGGGGTTTCCAACAAAAATTGTGATTATCTTAGGCGTCTTATTATATAGGATAGTAATTCCTGGCGAAGACAGGCTAAGAAACTAGTAAAGTATATGGTATACGCTCAATCTTAAAATGTTTTTTTGCAGAGGAGTGGACTTTAGAAGAGCTCGCGGAAGTAATGCACGCTCCCGCGACTGTACTTCGGAGGAAAATAACTTTCTGGGTCTCGCAAGGCCTATTGAAAGAGATTTCCAACGACGTTTTCATATTACAAGAAGAGAGCTCGACGAAAAGCAGATCCTTGTCGGACATCGTCGAGGAGGAAGAAGTTGAAAGTGCAATGGCATCTGCGAGCGATCAGAGGGAAGAAGAGTTACAAGTGTTTTGGTCTTACATCGTCGGAATGTTGACTAATTTAGATTCCATGCCGCTGGAAAGAATCCATCAGATGCTGAAAATGTTCGCGTCCCAAGGTCCAGGGGCAATGGAGTGTGGCTTACCTGAATTGAGACAATTTCTTGATAGGAAAGTTAGAGAACATCAGTTACTATTCTCCGGTGGATTATACCGCTTACCGAAAGCATAAAATCGTAATACATTTCCTGTCACTTTACTGTAGATACGATATAAATACACATTTTCTTCCATCCACTGTTCTGTGCTTCTTCAATCCCTTAACTGATGCTGGGGAATGGAAGTAGACTCCTAAGCCTAGGAACCAATTAAATATAAATAAAATATAATTGCAAATAATTTCATGTGCATTTTGGGTTCGATGTTAAAATATAAACCCTTAGGTACCTTCCTATATAATATTCACAATGATTTTGTTTATAATTAATTAGTTATTAACAGTTCCAGGAAAGGGAATCATCTCAACATCGTAGTTAGCAAATACTTTATTTAACGAATTATGAATATTCTAGAAATAATTTATGCATTTTTACAGTTGCATCTTAAAGTATAGACCATTTACCTTCCCATATGATAGTTGCAATTACTTTGCTTATAATTAATTAGTTATTAGCAGTCCTGTGGCACGATTGCAAGAAACACGATGCCAAAGGCTAACCCATTAAATAGTAGTCGAAACTTTCTTTCCAATTATTGAAGCAGGGACTGCCCAAGATGAATTATTAAACCATTAGTTTTTTCCATTTACGAGTTTTATTGCCACCTGATAGAAGTAACAGTTGCGACAGAAATAATGCTCCGCTGTGGTTACTAATAATAAATTCGATGTTAGTTTAAGTTCAAGATACAATGCGTTAAATTGTGTATGCTTTCCAAAGGTTCTGTATATACTCTGCGTTCGAAATAAAGTACCATTAAAAGAAGACACCTCTTGATATTAAATGGACATATATCATCAGTACATTGGTGAACATTGACAACTCTGTTTTTTCAGGCTACACTTTGCACCTGGACTTGCCAGAAAACGAAAAGAAAATGATTAACCGTTGCTGTTCGGCGATGATATCTGTCATTTGCATTCTCTGTGCATATAGACAATTTTTGTAAATAATACGCAGTCTCAATGATCGGATCTCAAATGACGACTTGGAAATAAAATTATTTTATATTCTTACTCATACTTAAATACTATTACATATCTTGCATGTTACCGACATGAACATCAATGCCGAAATAAAATACAAAACAGGCAATTTCGATATATATTTTTTTGACAGAAAACTAAGCAACCATTGCACTATATGTAAATACAAACATGATTGTTAATAAAATTGTCTATATACAGGGTGGGGCACTTAAAACTGTACACGTAAATATCTCCATCGCGGTTTGATGTTACGATGAAGTAACAACAACGAAAGTTGCTCGGTTTGACGGGAGAAATATGATTACTAAAATTACTTTTCCCAAAGATCATGCTTCTCCACCCTCCAACGTAATTAGTAGTTTCTTCCCTCGTCGAAACCATGTATTTACCATATAAATATTAAAAAAATTCACAATTCCGTCCAAAAAATACTACCGACTTCGAAATTCAGAAGCAATGATCTCAAGGAGAAGAATCTTTCCACAGCTATGCATACTTCCCCGCGAGATATATGTATATATTTGTTAACGCGTGTATGTAAAGGTGCGTACGCATTCTGTATGAATAAATTACTATGTAACTATAAAATAGTATTTACTTCCTAATGCCAATGAACTGTTCCATATAAGCAATCAATGAAACAATTCTAATGAGTCTATTGCGGACGTTCTTAATCCTCTGTATCATATATATATATTTATATTGTATACTATTATATTCTATACTCTTTAAATATATATTTAATGCGGAAATGAACAATGTTGATTACTTAAGATTTCGTGCCAATTTATATATCCTAATTTGAAATACTAAACATACTAACAGAAATACGAGAAAAATAATACAGCATCTGAGCTGTTAACGTTGCATACGGAAAATACGCTATCATACTTTCTTTGAGTATAACGACTAACGAGACAACAACCATCGCTCAGTTCATTCTCGCGATTAATCGTTTATATTAACAATTTATATAAATTTCGAGAGAATCGTACGTATCCGGATGCAAACGTGCGTTGTATTATTATTCGCTTCCATCATAACTTTGTATGAGAGTATTTTATTATATATTATGCGTACGTACCTAAAATTGTGTACAATACAAAAAAAAGAAAACGTAAACGTTCATCTACATACACATGATCGTTAGATACATGCAACGATTTATATTAATAATATAAGGGAAAGTCAGAAAGTACAGATAATTTTGTTGGCTGTGATTAAGCTCCGATGATTCTCGATGTGTTTTTATAATAACTATATAGTATTAAACTTTCGAAATATTTAAAAAATATATATATATATATCTATTTGTTATACTCGCTAGAAATTGCGAATATATGTAATAAAATTATATACAGTATTTTTGTGATTATACATATACGTATGTGTGTCCTGTACATATTAGAAGCGCAGAGTTCCAATTAATCTTGTGATTTTAGCTATCTAATTCTGCTTCTAACATGCAAAGAAATTCTATCTTTCTGTTTTATCTTTATAGAATATAGAACATTGTACACTTTAGTTATATATTCTCGAATTCATTTTGGCGGTCACTTACATACAATATGAAAATGTACCTTTCCCTAAGGAAGACTAAGGCCACTTTTACGATTCGAAATTTATTGCACGTTTTCAGATACATTTAAGTTACTGTAATCTTTACGAAAAATATAGCGAAAGTTTGCTTTCTCTTCCGCACTTCTCTTATGCTACTCGTAAGAAAACGGTTGGTCAAACATATTTCGCACAATCGCTCGTGATATACGAGAGTAAGTGCTCTATTGTTGTTCCGCTGAGTATACAACAAAATTATCTTCAATTTTTTACTTTCCCCGTTCCTATGTACGTCTATAAAATATCTGTGTTCCTTTTACATATATATTTTCGGGCTTAATATGTAATATTAAAATATATTGAATACTACTTTAAGCTACGAACTTAAGTAGACTTTCAGATCATTTTTAATACAATCGTATTTTGTGAAATACAATCTATGTACATCAAATAATAGTTACCTGACCTTACATAATCGAGAAAAAGAAAAAACCCGTTAGGGGGGGGGGGGGGGGGTGTCGCCTGTCGAAAATACAAGCGTGTTACACAGATCGCTAAATATACACAAAACGAACATGACAAAAAGTTCTTACTATTACATTTACATATGGCAAATTTAAAGAATTAACAGAACATTCTTTACGTGTCTAATGTTATATTGACTGGTAAATAGATCAATCTCACGTACAAACACTCTCATCCGTGTAGATAAGTTTCATATGTAATGTAGTAAGTAATATCATAAGTAGTGATTACTCTCGCGACAGACAGGAAGTAAATTAGCTCTGTGCTTTTGCTGTACGTAGCAATATGATTTCTAGTACATACCACCATGCCGATAAGCCCCTGTGCAGCCTTCGTATCGCTTTTACGATAGAAGGCGTTCAACAAATCATTGAAATCCAGTACTTTACAAAAAGAGATTGCACCGTAATATTACATAACAGAATCTTCAGAATATACTATTAAAAAAACATAGAATAATATCTGTCTGTTAAAAAATAGAGATTCTTTCTAGCTGTGTAACAAATTAATACATTTAAAGAGAGAATTGCATGATTTTAATACCCGATCGGTATGCTCCGAATATATCGATCTCCTTGTCTCTCGCTCTGTCGCGCATATATCAGGCTCGCGAATGCCGTGAATTTCCAGAAACATATGCAATACTCATTGCCATTAATTCTTTTAAAATTACATACTCGTTTAATAACTCCATCTAATATAGTTTACAATTAAACTTTATATCTAACAGTTCGATATCTTTATATTGCGCTGTGCTCCAGCGCCTATTAATATTGCAATTAATAAATCAACCAACGATATAAAACATTTATCTCCGGCGTAAATGTTTGCCTCGCTTAACAGTAAAAATCTGAAATAACGAATATTTATTATTTTTTTTTTTCCAAACTGCCCTCTCTCTTCCTGAGTCGCAACTAGACTTAGCATTAATAATTTCACTCCCGTGTAAAAAATATCAAAACGAAGAATTTTGATTTTATATTGCACCTATTACAACGAGAACATATCGTCCCCTTAATTATACACAACATATAATTAGTATATATACTTTTTTTTTATTTGCCTCGTCTTTCACCCACTCCCCCGTCATCATTCTATTGTGTTCTATTAGCGACGTAAGTACTAGAGAAATTAATTCGACCATCACGGGGAGAAGTTTGCTTTACAGTTTCTGGCGAGCAACTTTGTCTGCGAGAAATTTCTGTTCGCCGTGCTGCGTGGAGATGGGACCGAGAGACCTTGCGTCTTAACAATAAATAAGTCGGCGTTCTAATGTTAAAAGGCGAGCCGTTCTCTCGTTACGATAGGAACACGCTAAATGGACAGTTCGATAAGAACCCGGCGATTCTTACGCACGGAACGAGGCGTAATGAAAAGATAAGATTCGAATGGCTCGGTACTTACAGAAACGAGGGATCGCTGAATTCGGAAGAGGAATTAATGATAAACTGTGCGTTAGCGCCGTGCTAACTCCGCAGCGGATCGTCTGTTCGAAGCCAGCGCGCGGTGGAATCGAAAGAGCAACTTTAATGCGAGAGATCCCTTAAAATTGCCATTCGCTCCCAATGGGAATTCGAGACGTTTAAACTCTTACCGTGCGCCGTGAACTTGGGGGGTGGTCTTGGTTTAATCAGAATTTAAAGGAACCGTTCGCAGAGTTTAGTGATGGGATCGCCACTCTCTTCTGCGCTTTTTGGCGAGTGGCTCAGCTAATCGCCGGGCGACGGTGAAACGAGCAAAGCGACTTATTTCTATCAAGACTAAAAAACAAATTTCAAGACACAAAGAGGATACAGGATGGATATAACTTGACGAACAGGGCTGGTGATGCGAACGACGAAGGTGGTCTCATCTGTGGTTGGTGAACCGATCGAACGCGGATGTTGTTCCAGAGTCCAGGTGTTAGCACGGGGCGAGTGGATTCCATTGTTAGCACTCCAAGCCTATAGGCCATGGGCAACCAAGGTTAAAAAGAAAGAAAAGAAAAAACAGTTTGTTAGTGATTTAATTATGACTGATTCATGTTAACATTAAGTCTCTGAACAGTTCGATAGTCGAAAGAAATGTAGTTAGTGGGAAGCAATGCCTTCGCTTATAAAACTCGCTTTATACTTCTGATTCACGTCAAGTTCTAACTCGATAAAAAACAATGCTTGGCGATCCTTGGATCGAAGTAAGACGACGGAGCTCTAACATTAGAAGGAACAGATATGTAATGAACGATAGTCAACAAGCAACTGCTTCGCACTCTCTTTCAGTCAATATTAGTGTTTAAGCATCTATCTCGCATAAAACGTGATATGACAAAGATTCCTTGTACGAGAATTCCTAATTGCAAATGTCGTGTTGCCGTCTTACAATTAACAATTCTCTGATTCCACGGCGGAGGCCTGTTAAAAGTAGGAAAGGCTCGATAAGAGAAGTTGTAAAATGCATCAGACTTGTACTCGTGATTCACGATGCTCTTCCATTTCTATCAAACTATTTTGACCGTGAGTTTTGCAAAAACAAAAAAGAAATCCAATGTGCCCTCCCCGCGCATAGGATAGTCGAGAGGATAAATCCATAAAGTTATGTAACGTTCTAGAAGTATAAAAAAAAACAAAAGCAGCCTTAGAGTGGTGATGATAGGATGACTTTTAGTTACTCGAAATGCGAGTAGCCTCGTTATTTCCCCGAAACTATTACATCAATTTTATAGGCAGCATGGGTGTGCACCTGCCACCATATAGCAGCGTTAAATAAGTGACATCGTACATACATGTATGATATTAAAATACATAGTTATGGCAACGCTATTACTGTGAATCATTATTAACTGCGACAATTAATAGCCTGTCGGCAAGCAGGCGTTGAGAGGTCAATGAATTACGCATATCTAAGATGTACAAACTTTCCAAACAAAAAGCATAGTATCGGACAGTGTTAAGTAGTTTACATTGTATAAATGTAGTTAATGCAATTACCTACTAGAAGATAAACGTACGAGGGAGAACCTCTCAAAGTATCTGTACTATGCCGGGAAGCAACTGCCTTGCGGCTGAAATTTAACTACCGTGTCCGTTCTCCCGTGATATCATTGGGCTATCAATCTTTACGTTTGTGTTAAGCGTACTTAAATTCCGTTACATGCGTATATGACTTGGACTGTAAATTATTTGAAAGGCCTTTATCCTTATTTCCTCAACATTCCATATTATAATACACGCTATGTAAAAATGTATGTAAATAGAAACATCAAGTTAGTGTCAACTTGGCCATGTGGAGCATTTTTGTTAGTTTCGTAAAGACAATGCATATAAGTTATACGATACGAGTAATAGGTGAAATCGCATCTATAATAACAAAAGGTGCTATTTGTAAATTATGTGTGGCAATTTGTTAGTGGTGATACATAAAGGAGGACAGGATGCAAGTTTAGGACTTAATTATATCACTTCAGTTTACCGCGACGAAGTTCACCAAAAAAATTGTTACGTATCAGAGAAAGTCGATTAATAAAAATTACTGAAAAAAAAAAATTAGTTTGATTAATTTTCTTCCTGAGACGCTGATAAAAGGCTACGATTGAGATAATCATGACGCACATATGAATTTCACAACGCCTTCAGGGCTCGCATGTTGCAAATGATATCCTGGATTCAGACGGAACGAAGACATCGAAATTTTGAAAAAAAAAAAAAAAAAAAAAAAAGCGATATTAAGATACTCGAGTAACAAATACGTCTCTCTTTTGTAATTTGAACCTTCGCATCGTATCGTAGTACCACCCCTGTTACGTTCGTTCGACATAAGAAAACTACTTCGTCTATGTTTCGTACAAACATTTATTTAAAAATGCGCGTGCATCGTCGCGCACGCGCGCTCACACATACACGCAAAAGAGGCAAATTAAATGAAAGGTCAATAATTGTTCCACAGGCACAAGTTGCCAAGAAAATTGATCAATTCTGAAATATGGTATTTCCTTAAGAAACATTACACATCTCGGAGGTAGACGTACGCGTCTAATTCTATCAAATAACTGTATTGCGATAGAACTATTTAAAAGAAATACTATAATTGTCCTTGTTTCGTTTCAAACACGTTTCCATACTTCTCGCCTACGCTTCGCTTTCTCCTTGTTTTGTCAGTTTACCATTAAATCATCACTCCTTGCTCATAGAAAGTTCTGTATAGTCGTATGCGTAGAGAGTGTAGGCGATTGTGTAAAAGAAATGGGTAGGTGCGCACCCATACCTTATTTCCATTGTAATTCACCTTCTTGCACGGCGGGTGCAAGGAAGAAACAAGGGGAAGGTAAGAACTATGTATTCCTTACACCTAATTGCGGGGAGTTAACACTGTCTTGAAACTTCAAGCTACTAAGTTCAAACGTGTGACGCGCAACGAAGAACCACATGTACCGAAGCTTCCGTCGCATGTTTGCTAATTTAACAGAGCCTATTATTTACATGCTCTTTAAATCTAGAATACTGATTGTACGTTGAGATATATCACTCTTCTTCCTCCTCGTGAATTAGAAGAGAGTATCGTTCTAACGTCAAGAAACCTCGTTTGTTTCGTAGAATCATGAACTGCTTTTAACGGGGAACACCACTGTGACGGCCGGAAAAGTAAGCCATTTTTAAGAATTTTTTTTCACGAATAATTTACAGGTTTCATAGAAAATTTTTATTACCTACCTTTAGTACGCTGTCTTAAGAGACTATACAAAAAAAAATAAATAGAAGAACACCCATAAATTTTAATATATTAATTAATCTTCTAGACCCCCCCACGCGAGCTGGTCGAATGTGTAACTATGGAACAGCAGATCCGAAATCAAAATTAATTTTTTTTTTATAAACTATATGAGTGTAGTCTCCGTTGTGCGTACGGATTTCTTAAACAAATTCTTTTTGTAAAAATGGTGCGCTTTAGAAGAAAATTTTCGAAAATCCGCGAATAAGGTGGACAGTTTTTCGAGCGTATTTAAAAAAATTTGTTTTCAATCAAAGAATCCGTACGTACAACGGAAACTACACTCATATAGTTTATAAAAAAAAATAAGAAATTTAATTTCGGACATGCTGTTCCATAGTTACACATTCGACCAGCTCGCGTGGGGAGGTCTGGAAGATTAATTAATATATTAAAATTTATGGATGTTTTTCTATTTATGTTTTTTGTATAGTCTCTTAAGACAGCGTACTGAAGATAGATAATAAAAAATTTCTATGAAAACTGTAAATTATTCCTGAAAAAAATTCTTAAAAATGGCTTACTTTTCCGGCCGTCACAGTGGTGTTCCTCCTTAAAGGACACCGCTCCTCCTATCGTTACTTATACTTTTGGAATACAAAAACTTGGAAGCCTGAGAAAGAATTTTAAGCATCCTGCGAAAGAATTTCCCTACAAGTATCGTACGTAAGCTGTGTGTAAAACAACAAAAAAAAAAAAAAAAAAAAAAAGGGACATGTACGTACCACTGGTACAATGTCACCTGTACAGTGACAGAGTATTACAGTAAACTTAAAACAGAGAAATATATATGTTTAACGTTTATGGAAGACTAACCTCTTCGCGGAGGCGCGTTCAGTATCGTGATTGCGCTCTCCGGATTCACGACAAAGCACCAGCCCTTTGATAAGGGTGCTCGCGAATCTGACCCAGGTGCCTACGCTGTTTCGCAGCCGCTGCTGCACCTGTCCCCAACATACAAATGTGTTTAATACGTCTGCTTCCACATGCATTAACAATTTTCCAGTCCTCGGCAAGTCACTTAACTGCCGCTATAAACAATAAGATTGAATTAAAAGCTTTTGCATAAGTTCCAGGAACGCAAGCTGATAGGGTTCTTTACGTTCTCGCTATTGCGAGCAGTCTTCTTCGCTTGAGAACAACCATCGCGGAGTCGAATTAATTAGCTGTCGCTGTTAATCAATTTGCGTTCCATTGTGACCTTCAACCGTTGAAACATAAGGGCAGTAAGTAGGTTCTAATGGAAAGGTGATTCGGATTTGAAATTCTGTCGACGCATTTAATATTCGCAACGCCACTTACTACCTCTATGTTGCGCGAGTTTCATAAGTAAAAACCCTTTGTGTTTTATACTTAGATAAGCCAATTGACAATGCCCAATTGTGTTTTCTGTTTCTTTTTTTTTTTTGGTTTCTGCTCATAGGAATGACGAGAATTCCCAACTCACAGTTTCGCTTATTGAAATACGATTAAATAACGGTAGATTAATGTGAGACAATTTATACGATTTCTATCGTGTTCTAGACAATAACTTCTTCACACTCTCAACCAGAAGGTACTTAATCGAATATATTATATAAACGGAATTATCTTCTCCCTTGCCGGGTGTTACTTTGTACAGTTACTCAGATTGCTATAAGTGTACACTATCGATTAACAATCTACGTTTGTAGATGACTATTTCCAGCAAACGAAATTTCATTACACTAGCTCATAGTATCCTTTACGAGGTAGGACAAAATAACATTTCAAGGGATAACTCCAACTTATCATAGAAAATCGAATGATAAACATTACTGATAGTCGTGAAACTCTTAAAACTGCATTCTACATTTCAATGTATTATTTACACATTATCGTAAGTGTACATCAGGATCATCAGTCCTCGGTAAACCATCTGTGTTTGGTCCCTAAGCATCTTTTACAACCAATTTCCATTAAACTTTACAGAATAAGTTTGTTTCTAATTCGGCAGTATTAAAATCATTAAACTCTTGGAAATTATAAAAGTGATTCCAGTATTTTCAAGCGTACTACACAGATTTTATAAATATATTTTTAAATCTCTTCTGAGGTAGAGCCATTATTTATATCTATGTCCTATAAGTTTCGTGGATTCTATGGAATTTAAAGGAATAAAATACTGTATAAACAATGAACATTAAAAATAGAATGGCATTAATGAACTTTTTGAAGTACTTCTTGACAAGCTTGTTTGCAACTGCAGCATATAAGGCAGATACGTGTGGACATTTCGAGCGCGAAGAGGAAGAATACTAAGCGACAATCGGCAGAAATAAACTAAATACGCATAAACGAATAGTTCGATCTATTAGAAGAAGAAAAAAAGAGAGATTGCCTAATGTGCATTACAATTGTATCTTATGCCCCATTTATATTACAATATAAATAGTAAATAATCGAAATTATCTACTCACTCACTCTAGAACAACAGAAATGGAGAAGATAGAAATGTATAAAAATATTTATCTTTAATTTACAAAATCATTGCTACCATCTATCGATAGAATACAAGTTTCTACATTTAAATATATCGATAATACGTTTCTTTCTCTATAAGAAAGTATATTTACAAAATATATTTCTGTATGGCTTAGCGTATCCGACGAACGAGAAAGAGATCGTTCATAGCTATGGCGCAATCTCGTTTTCTCGTTCCTTTAAATAATTCAATTTCATATTTCTTGCATATCGGTCCTTCGATCTTGCTTCCTCAATGCATCGAAGCTCCTAAACGTTTGCCTGACTTGATTTTACCGATTTCACAGGATTCGCGACGCCTAATCCCTTGGACAAAGCGAATAAAAGAATGGAGATTAATCACTGACTGGAAACTATAAGAATCATCAAGTGTATAACTTAAGGTGGATTTCCCTGCACGAAGAAGGAGATTACGAAAGACGGATGTGCATGTATAGGTCTATACTGAACTTCCGTACAGTAAGATATTAAGCGTTCGTTCAACTTTACTTAACGATATTATATAAAAATTAATAAATAGACGTGGTACTCGTGTACGAAATGTACGAAGTGGCCTTACTCTTGGCTCGAAAGATTCTCCTGTACCAAATGCAAAGTGATCTTTGAAACGATTCATGCCGTGCGAATGGTGCTGCTCGCAATACACTCGCAATTGGAAATAAGCGAATTCCTCATGACAATTAAAACGATAATTTAATAGTAGCTCCAACGTTTCTTACATTCGAGATTAAGTCACTATGTAAAACTTGATTACGGTCAATAATAAAAGCTGCCCTTCGTAATCACAGAGGAATTTAATTTGCTGGAGAGGATACGTTAATATTTGACAGTGTATAGAAGTAAGTTAATCGTTTGCACCTACTCGAAAAATGGCACTAATTACATTTATACCTTCTTCCTACTAAACGATCTCGACTAGTTTTATATAAACCGTGATAAGAATATATAAATGCACTCAATGTAACGTGGATATATAAATAAGCAGTCGCAATTCTGTTCCTTACACAATAAATCCGAGAGTGTTTAAATATTTATTGCAATGTCCGTGTTGTACCGATCGGGGGCCAGCCTTTGAAATTTCAAGAGCGCCGCGGCGAGAATTTAACTTTAAATAAATGCACGCGAGTAGCAGACACCGAAGTAGTCGCGGTTTAAAAATAATTCTAATGCTTGTCTTCATGAGAAATTGGCTTACTTTCGTTCCTAATTCGTACCCTGTAGATGTATATATTAAAAGTTACAACAATAAATAATATTCGATTCATTAATTAAATATATATCAATATATCAATGCACCAAAGAATCATATATATGTATAATGACACACGCGCATTCACTTCTTCGTGTCCTTTTAAGTGTTCTAAGTGAAAGCACAAAGTGTGTTATAAGTTATGGTACGCGCAAAAAGTGACTTCTACTGAAATTCAATGTAAAGAAACAGATATTACAATTCTAAACGTAAATGGTCACTAATAAAATTCTCCCATTACTATTATCATGGTATTTATTTTGTTAAATGCCCTCACTTTTTCTAAACTCCTAAATTTCTACAGAAACAGGTAGTTTCTGCTAGATAAGGTGTTTGTCTAACACAATAAATGCAGCAATAGCACCGAAGAGAACATGACAACTAAATAAATGTTGAACATAAGAGTTATACTTTGAGGCGCACTTCATTAATTAACAGATTTGCACATCGTAATCATTTTTGTCAATTACCTCCACTTTTCGAACGTACCACACTTGGTAAAACACACCTACGACCTATACTCTGTGTAACAAATGGTAACGAATTCGTACGCGTAAGATTCACTATAAAATAACCGAGTATTTTGTTTAAAAGAAAAAAGGAGTGGATCTCCTCTTCTTTTTTTGGTAATATCGATATATACAATATCTGCATTGCACGGATAGACCACATTGTTGTTTAAATACTGGTATGCATTAAGTTTCCGCGTTTCTTATAAAACGAGCGATAATATTTAAATAAGACTAACAACGGTATCAAATTATTAAAGAAAAAAATCTCAAGAGAATGGCATTGAACACATTCTAAATGTTACGATAAACTGTGTATAAAATAAACGTGATAAATTATATTTTCATGTAACGTGATGTGCTATATAGCGTATTTGTAATAAAATGTTCCGAAGATGTCGAAAATGATCGAAGACCGTAAGCAAATCCGCGAATGGATCATTATTTTTTTTATCTATAAAACAAGCTAAAGAATTAATTTCTCAATTGCTCCCGGGCAAATACCTTTTCGGTACCGATATCATTTCTGAGCTAGCATCAACTATACCACTAATGTACAGAATTCCTAGAATTCTATACCCTCTTTAAATTCTAACATTTCCCCGCGCGCGTTCTATAACGATATACGACTCTATTTGTTCACTTGTTAACCGTTACTTTAAAAATGGAGCGTTATCGCAACGCCGGATTGTATAATCATCTGACACGACTAGCAAACGACTGATTCGATTCTGCTATAGTATAGAAACAAAAAGGTGTAATAAAAATATTATCAACTAGTATTATTACCTGAACATTTACCTTAATTTTTAACGATCGTTCGTTAATATCAGAGTAATCCTGATTATGCATTTGCAGTAGCTAATGGTAATTTCGAACGACGACGATGATGGCAATGAGGCATGATGTAATAATACCAATAAGAATAATGATCGCGACGATCATATGGTGATGATGACGAAAACAATAATAATATCAATAATATTATGCATAACTTACAATAATAATAGCAATAATAATGATAATAATAGTAATAATAATAACAACAACCAATTACACATGCAACCGAAAGAATGGTAATCTTAACTACTGTTACGGTGCATACATAAACGAGAAGAATACAGGCCCGATTACATGCATTCTTTCGTTTAATCGTGGAGAACATTCGTCGAATAAGTGGAAGATCATTCTTAGATCCACAGTTTTGCAAAAGTGTCCTATTTAAATTATTCCCTCCACTTTTAGGATATCGAAAACGAAATCTGACGAAATCAAATAGAAACCTTCAATTCCTATAATCCCATCGCTCAATTCCACGAAATCCCCGCAAGTCTGCTAAAAGCGGAGAAGATACCATTAAACGACGAAGTCGAGTGAACCACTTTGCACGCGTGGTTGCATAAACTTTCCTCCGGGGAAAAAAAGAAAATGAAATGGAACGGTAGCGCACGTACGTTTCTTCGAGGAGCCAGATCTGCCACCCTCGAAAGTTACTACTCGAGTAGACAACGCGTGTCCGGGCTTCCATTAGAAAGAGGAAGAGAGGAGCATAAATAAATAGACAGAAGAACGCTCTTGTCCGCCGGAAAGGAATATTCTCCACAAAGAACCGTTGCCCGGTGTCACCAGGTCCCCGCATAGAAGCCGCAGATATGTACGCCCGTGTAT
This sequence comes from Andrena praecox, assembly GCA_963932275.1. Classification (NCBI taxonomy): domain Eukaryota; kingdom Metazoa; phylum Arthropoda; class Insecta; order Hymenoptera; family Andrenidae; genus Andrena; species Andrena praecox. The sequence continues at coordinate 2,993,649 of OZ010729.1, forward strand.
ATCTCTTTTCGCTCGTCTCTCATCCATCTCCCTCTTTCTCTCGCGCGTAACCCGGCACGCTCTGTCTGGCCTGTGCCGGAGCGAACGAGGGCGGAGAGATCAAACGGCGGGCAGAAAGAAAGAAACAGGGACAGAAGGTGGAAATACTCGTAGAGAAACGACGTTGCAACTAAAGATCAGCGAGCAAACAACCCACCAGAATGATCAGCAGTGGTGTATTCCGTGAGAAGGGGCGAGGCTGCCAGGGCCGCGTAGTTGGCGTAGTCGGCGTACGGCGTGTAGATCAGCCCGTGGGGATCGCCGGCGGAGAGGAGCGATCCTGGGGGGCCGGACCCGTTCAGAAGGGAGGCCGCGGTCGTTGGTACAGATATCCGTGGTGAGAGTATTAACGGTGCACCCAAGGGAGCGCTTGGTGTCCTCATGGGCGTAGCCAGGCCCGGAAGGAGCCGCTGCGTCTCCGCCGCAGCCGCCGCGACGCGTCTCCATTCCTCATCGCAGGCTGAAACATCGAATGCTGCACTGACTCTTAACTCTGCTCAAGTAGGATATTCCGGGAGAAGCGGATATATATATATATACCAGAAGAATCAATTGGCCATTTAAGGTCCCTGAAAGACTACCCTCGTCCATTACCCTCCAGTAGTTCCTACTGTGGTATTTGGCTACCCCCATCACCTCTATGCTCGTTTAAAACCGATTTCGCTCTGGCTACCGTCATTAACCCGGCAAACAATAACGACGGAGATACTCGAGTGTAAGTTAGCTAACTTCTTACTTAACGCATTAAGGATTGTGATTTAAACTGTATACCTGTAGCCGCAGCAACTTTCGTATTGGAGTCCCGATAGGTGCCATTTATAATGGCGAGCTCCATTAACTGTCGTTTCTTTAGCTCATCCTCTCCGTCAGCCTGCTAACAACCGAGGTGACTGATAAGAAATGCATTTACGGCGATCGTACGAGTCGTAGACGTTCGAGAGATGAATCGGACTGTGCGTTCGATGTTTTGATATGTGTTAAGGGACTTTATGACCCGAGTGGTGCCACTGTGTGGAACAAGTTATTGCACAGATGTTAGTGAATGTTATCAACGTTAGTTGAATCGCAATGAGATTGAGACTTTTAAGTATCGGCTAATTCACTTGCTTATTATTCAGGATTATGTCCAATTGCTCTTTCTCCTCTAAACGAAGTGAGGGATGTTAACACGCAGCTAAGGGAGGGCGTGTGATTCGGATAGCATGGGAATAAAACAGTGGGGCAGGTGCTAGGGGGAGGGAAAGCGAAGAACGCTGTAATGACATCAGTTCGTATGGTTAATAACAGGAACTATCTCACCACGGGAACAAGAAGCTTCTTGACTTCTTCTACGGCCCTGGCGAGTTTCAAAGTGGCACGATTTTCAGTATCCTCGACTGTCAATAGAACATGCAGCTCGTCTGTCAGGTGTTCCCAGTTCGGTTTACCCCGGTTTAACTCTTCCTAATAAACGAATTGGTGCGAATTAATATGGTGTTACGATGCATCACGTGCAATACAATCCCGCAACGGTTCATTCATCAATAGATCCCCGCGTCTCCGGCAGTTTCTGAGATGCACACCCCCACGAGGCGTGGATCGGAACGTGGACTTTCACTAGAAACTGTACAGCCCGCGAGACTTTCTTAATTTTATTAACAACTTTACGGCGAACAAAAGGCACATTTAGCTTCTAACGTTCAAGGCTGTACGAAGCATCGAGTCATCACGCTGGCATAACTTTTACGAACGGTTTTTGAGAATGAATCCGACGGAATCTAGATTCCGGGCATGATAATTGGTTCTTACGTGCGTACTTACGATTAAACTCTCTCTCACACATCGCATGCAGCTTGAAAGAAATATATTTCACTTGAGCAGGTCAGTATTAATTTCGTTCTAAGTAGAATTCTCTGTTATAACATTCAAGCATTAGGAGGAACTTTGATGCAAGGGATACCGACTGTGGTGAATGCTTAACGTTAAGATAATTAATATTTTATCGAGTTAATATGGGTGGTCTTGTAAAAAGGGGGGATGGAACTTTACGAGGGGCCTAAATGCTCTTTCAGCTTCGCAACGGTATTCCATAATTATTCTTGCGAGCGACGCTGCTCCCGCGTGTCGCGGAATTATCGGCAATTCTCAAGCGACGATGGAAGCTCACCTTCTTCTTATCCCTCATGGAACCTTTTCCTCGGACCATTATTTTACATCCCGTTTCCTGCTCCAACTGTTTGGCCGTCATCCCGCGTGGTCCGAGAATTCTTCCAACAAAGTTGAACTGTAATAAAAAAAGGGACAAGAAACAAATGAGGCACAGTTCTTCAAAATTTTATTTTATTTTTATTTATATCACTTTGACACGCTACTTCGAGACAGTGGCGCACTCAGGATTTGATCTTCGGGGAGCCGAGTTGAAGGGATAACAATATTCTGAATGCAAATTCGATAAAATTCATTAAGTGATTGTAAAAATTTATTTCAAGAATAAAATCCAGTTTTCTTTTCTCTCTAGAAAGCTCCTTCTTTGGGGGTGCTAGGGCCCCTTGCCCCCTGCTCTGAGGGCGCCATTGTTCTTCTTTTTAACCCTCTGGGGACGGGGATGTTTTAAACTTAACGTAGAATTTTTTTGAGCGTTAAAATAGTCTATTTTATACTTCGGAGTTGGAAGCTACTCGTTATTATTTTTTTTTTTAATTTGTTTATAACAAAAAAAAAGTTTAATTTCGGGTTCTGATGGTACAACAGTTTCTTCTCTGCCTACTAAAGGTCACTATACCTATCAAATCTCGATCTTATTGATGGAACGTAAATAAAAATGTGTTAATCCGAATGGGACTCTGGAGTCCCACTCGTCCCTAGAGGGTTAAGCGGGGAGCCTGGTGTAGCGGATCGAAGAAATCGAATTTTTTTTTTTTGCATAAATCAATAGTTGAACATCACGACAATATGTTCCCAAAGCCGCAAAACGAAATTCGAAAAATTAAAGCGGATATAGCCGATTTTGCTACGGAGCGCCAGGCTACCACAAAACTTTAAATGCGTTTTTCTCGAAACGACAGTTTCACACTTTGCGGGCAATATTACTCCAAAAATATTCAACCAATCGACTTGGCCTTGTGCACGGATATTTGTGAACATTTTCTTCATAGAGCTAAGTTATTGGAATAATGATATTGTTTAAATAAATAACTTTTTTTACACATTTAAGGGGGGGAGTCTAGTGTAGGGGGTCGAAAAAATCGATTTTTTTTTTTGCATAAATCAATAGTTAAACATCACGATAATATGCTCCCAAAGCAGCAAAACGAAATTCGAAAAATTAAAGCGGATATAGCCGATTTTGCTACGGAGCGCCAGGCTACCACAAAACTTGAAATGTGTTTTTCTCGAAACGACAGTTTTATACTTTGCGGGCAATGTAACTAAAAAAATATTCAACCAATCGACTTGGCCTTGTGCACGGATATTTGTGACCATTTTCTTCATAGCACTAACTTATTAGTATAGTGATATTGTTTAAATAAATTACTTTTTTTTAGACATTTAAGGCAAAATTTCGTTGGAAACAGTGAACTTTTTATTCAAGAGGCCGCCATTTGTTCATTTTGCATCTTTTAAGTTTTAAATTTGTTCAATCTGTGCGTACACTCATAAACTAAAAGAAAATTGTTCGATTTTTGGTTTCAGATGAAACCAAAAGACGCTACGTTGCCCGCAGTGCAACAATTGCGTCGCCAACGGACTGGGCATAACTTTGTTATTTGCCGCTCTTTTTTAATAAAATTTTTTTGTTATATACCTTAACCTGTTAATACAATATCCTGAATGTTTCAGAAAGATCTATTAAATACTTTCTTTAAAAAAAATTCCCGAAAAATGCCTCGATTTTCATTTAGTTACACCAGGCTCCCCCCTTAAGAGAATCGAAGCTGGTAATACTTACATCTGGATGTTCTTTGACGGGTACATAGACCTTTTCTGTGAGTGTCGTGATTTCGCCATCTGGTTCTGGCAAAATCAGCGGCTCCTTTTTCACACCACTGATTTGGAATAGGCTCGCCCGCACTTTCGCGATCTCTGCAACAGAAAATACAATCCGTGTAATCAGCTGCACCCTTGCCAAAAAATAACAACGAATTGAGTAAAGCGTGAATATAAATGCGACAGCAATTTGTGCCCACAAATGTGTTCCCTACGGAAAGAAACAGACACGAAGTTAGTCGATAACAGTTTCCCACGTGCTACGTTCGTGACCTCAATCTGCCCGAGTCTTTTTCATATCTCGCTAAAAGACGGATCATCTAGATCTTGGAAATCTAGACCCCAGTAGTTGACAATGACCCCTTTCGCAGAAGTAGGTATAGAGGATCACCCGAAGGCTCCCAGAGATATTCATTTCAGTAAACCGCTGACCGGTCGCAGGAATCGCAAATTATTCTGCCCCGAATCCGGGGAACGTGGGGCCGCGGAGAACGAGAATGTGAATGAAGAGGGCAGGACTCGCGCGGGCAGGAAGAGCGGAGAGTCATCATGTCCAGTTTTAGCAACATTGCTCATTACAGCTGACATCAGCTGTATTATATTCTTGGCTTCCATGCGCTTTCTGCTGCCCCGTCGCGATTCCTTTGTTTTACTTTCGGCAATTCATCAGTGCGCTCATCGGGAGCGAGCTCCCCAATAAATTTCTTAAACGCAACTGCACAGCGAGGCTTGGTAGTGTAACACGAGTGGTGCCTATCCGATTCGCCACAGGGTATACCTAAGTGAACCAAATGAAGGGTAAGGGAGAAAACAGGGAATGTCGCAAAACAGCAGTATCGCGTAATACTCGCATTTCCTTCGCTTGCTGGATGGGGAATGGGCAGGGGAAAAATATATTTTTATTATTCACGACTTCTAATGGTGGGCAAAAGTTGCCTTTTATAATGTTATTTAAGCTGTGAAAGTTTGATCTTGATCAACAAATTTTTTGAGGTGCCGCAAGCCATTCAAAAGCAGGGACTCCTACCGGTACGTAAAATACCGGTATTATACCGGTATTTTTCGGTTGTATCTTCGTCTGAGACTCAATACCGGTATTTCGCTATACCGAAACCGATATCATACCGAAATAGATAAATACCGAAAACAAAAGGTTACCGGTAACCGAAATAAATACCGGTATTTTTTCGGTATTCTTTTCAGTAACATGGTAGGTTTCGGTGTTCACCGAGAAGAATACCGAAAAAATACCGGTATTTATTTCGGTTACCGGTAATTCCGAAAACCGATTGTTTTCGGTATTTATCTTTTTCGGTATGATATCGGTTTCGGTATTTATCTTTTTCGGTATGATATCGGTTTCGGTATAGCTGTATTGGCGAAATACCGGTATGAAGCATTATACCGGTATTAAGTCCCTGTTCAAAAGTCACACAATCAGCGAATATGAATGTTTGAATGGCTTGCGGCACCTGAAAAAATTTGTTGATCAAGATCAAACTTTCGCAGCTTAAATAAGATTATAGGAGGCAACTTTTGCTCACTATTAGAAGTCATGAATAATAAAAAAATATTTTGCCCCTGTATTTCGTTCCACCCTAATGGGCATTCCTTTATCATAATCTCTTGTTTTACCTTGACGACAGAAGCTTACGCTCAGGTAGAGTGGAGAGACTCTGGGATAAATTTGACGTTATTTTACGGGGGCATTTGAACTTTGCAACCCTTTTGTGACTCGACAAAAATGGACATTCCTCGATTTCTCCCTTGCCCTTCAAATAGCATATGGCTCCTATTATTAAGAATCGTTGGAATGCCCCCCAGAAAGCAATCGGTAGAATGGCCATTATCCCGCGTACTTGACTCACAGCGTGACTCACTTAGTTGATTTTCTTCTGAGAAGCACGGCTCGTCGTTGCTATCAAGTAAAATACTTAACGTCATTTGCAAAACGACGCATGCACAACTGTTTAAAAGCAAGGTTCGAAGTGTACCGTAAGCAGCACGTAACACCTGTGTCGTAACTTCTCTTTCGCCGTTAAGCATGCCGAAAGTTACAGTTAGTCGAACGTTCCCAGTACACGAAGAGATTCGCCTCGTCCCTCGACCGTCTATCAGGATAATCTCAAAGAGTGCGGAGAGTCTCCGGCGAGGGTAGCAAAAGCTCGTTTGCTAGAAAGATCCTCGAAGCAGAAGAGATGCTCGGGACGAGATCCGAAGCTGATAATTGATTCGGCGTGGAGGAACGCTCGCGACGCCATGTAAGGTGCGTCGTGGCCCACAAAGCTGCGGCTAAAAGTCGACTGTTTCGGGGAGTTTTTTTTTTTTTTTTTTTTTTTAAATTTCTTCATCGACCACCTTAACCACGCCGGGACAAATGTCTACCTAAGCGTAGGCAGCGATGTTGGAGGACGGTGTTGGTGTCGGTATAGGTGCAGCGTCTATGACATCACCGATGTCGTAATCACGAAGACTACGATCCATGACACAGATCACATGCTTGAAGGAGGAGATCGTGTGGCGGAGACGAGCATTATTTAACTCGCTGACGATCCTGCTCACCAGGCAACCCATATTTGAAGGGTAAGGGAGGAAAACGGGGAATGCCACGAATCAGCTTCATCGAGAAAATTAAGTTTTAATACTCTAGTTCACCAATAATGAATTTATAATTTTCTTCTTAAATAATTCCCGGTTTTATTTTGATACAGAAGCTTATGCTTAGGCAAATAGCGTGGACATTCCGTATAAGGAACTAGTTCTTGATCAGGCACTAATTTTTTATCAGTTCATGAAATAAATCGTCCTTTTAAGTTTATGTCAATAAATAATTGTTTGAAATAATTACTAACATAAAATGTGGTAATTCAAAAATATATGTGTTGTCCGTGAAAGCAGTTAGTATTGTTAGTTTCCGTGAAAATAAATGTGTAAGGTGGCCCACTTGACGGAAGCCCCTGTTGAACGCCATCTCTTACTGTTCGAAGTAATAGATCACCAACGACGCCACCGCCGATTTCGTTGCTGGTTGTTGCGGTATTAAAGGTTATTTTCATACATTTTGCTTAGAATAGTTTACTTTGCAATGTAGAGCAAGAATTTTAGTATTATATGTATCATTTTGCTTTAAAAGTCACTGATCATTATTTAGTTCCAATTTTTTCTTGTGGAACTAATTTTTGATCACCTGAATAAAAAATAGGTTAGGACATTATAAAATTATAAAAAAAAAAATTTAGATGGTATAATACTAAAAATAAGTTTATTTGGTACTTTCTTTTTAATTAGTATCCGATTATTTACATTGAATAGTTCCTTACCTAATAAGAAATTAGTTCCCATGTATTTTACATGATCAAAAACTAGTTCCTAGTCACCTTATTATTCCATACCTTATAAATAATTAAATTATACTTATTTTCAACTTTTTAAATTTTTTCCTTATATTTCAAACATTAATTCATCTTTTAGTATAAAAAAAGTCTATGGTTTAAAGTTGTATTAGGTTAAAAATAAATATTAAAGCGGGAAGCCCTCTAAACTGATCAAAAACTAGTGTCCTTAACGGTACCTATACCAAATATTTAACGTTCCACCCCTTTGTGATTCCACAGTTCTGTAGTCCCAGTTGCGAACTACAGAATATGCTACAGACTCCTCGTTTTTCCCCTTAACCTTCATCTAAAATTACTTAAAAGTTCCTTCGAGCCCCCAACGTCATTATCAGACATCTCAGAGTCGTCTTTCAAGAGTTTCTGAAGATCCAGTTGACACTTGCTACATATCCGAGCGGAATAAATCAGTCTGGTTTACAATGGGAGCATATCGATCACGGTGTTAACAAATCTACCCCGCGATATATTACACTTTAATATACGGCACTGGTAATCTTATTACATCGTGCCGCCGAACAACGTAAAGGGGATCGGTTACAAGGGTGTAAGCCAACACCCGGCGCTGATTATCCCGCCAAATATAAGTTTCGCGGACGAAAATACATTTTTTTAATACCGTTTCGAATTCCAATTTAAATCAATGTCACAGGGGCCGTAGGTATATCGCGGTGGCCAAGCCTCTTAGGCAATTCATAACTTATTTTCACTGCAGTGAGTCACGCCGGTGGATTATATTTATAAATCGGTGCCCGAGAAATTTTATACAACATTAAATCGCGGGGCTCCTAACATCCGCGGTGGAGCCCGAGCGGGTACAACGGGTTAAAAATATCGGGGACAGGAATTTACCGCTCTATTCGCTGGGAGCCGCGCGAAAATAGAGCAATTATAAGTTTTTATCGCGGGACGGGTACGGGGCGACGACGTCAGCGGGGTTGGATTACGCAAAACAAATTGCAAAATCCTGCCGCCGAGAGGCTACGGGCGCGAAATACTCGCGGGCACAATTGGCCGCTGTTCCTGACGGACAGGGGAGGTAGAGTTTCAATGTCGACCGAAACAGAAACGGTATCGAGTTAATTAACCCAGTGAAACATCGAAACGAAGGCCCGAGGCGCGCGCAGCAGCAGCAGCAGCCCGCTCGGCGGCCGGGATTTAAATAGCGCGCGCCGGAAGTCGCACCCCCGAAATCTTAATCGCTCGCAACTGAAGAACGAAGCCTCCGATTGCAAAACAGCGACGGGGGGAACCTTTCCGTGGCTCTTGCCGCGAGGAATGCGCGTACGCCGATTTTTCAACGACCCGGTCTCACTTTCGAGCCGCAAGGACCTTTATCGGCATTCTTCACCAGCTTACTCTATACCGCCTTTAGGCTTCCCGAGAGAAACGGTTTCATGCTAGAAACTCGCGTGCCTTAGGTACGATCCTATTACCCACATATCGCTACGCACCACTCTTTTACGCCTGTTCCGCTCGCCCCTGCTATGCATTCGCGTCGACTTATGCTATCTGGTGTCGCCACGCCACTTGGCTCCACTTTCCCGCAGGGATCGAAAAAGTTCTCGGACCCTCGTTTTTTAAAAATTCTGTTAGAACTTATTTGTCTCGATTCGGAAAATATCTGTTTCTGTGGAATTTTTAATGAAACAAATGCTACCTTCAGGAACTTCTTTAAAAAGTGTTCTCATGGAACAGATATTTTAGAACCTATATAATAAAAGTTCCATGGAAACAAGTTACGTTAGAACATTTATTAAAGAAGTTTTCAAAAGATAAAGAAAAGTACTCAACTATTAGGTACAAGTTTTATTTATCAATATGTTATAATATTCTTCATGTGTTTATTTAATAAACCATTAATTATATTATGATTTTTATACCTTTTATTAAATAAACATTTGAAGAATATGATATTATATTGTTAAATAAAACTCGTACCTAATAGTTTAGTACTTTTCTTTATCTTGTGAAAACTTTTTTAATAAACGTTCTAATATAACTTGTTTTCATGGAACTTTTATTATAACGATTCTAAAACATCTACGTAGGTAAGTATTACATATAAATAACAAATTCAAAATATCAATTTAACTGTATGAATTATTTAATATTCTTGTAGTACTATCCATTGAATAGTATTTAGTGTTTGTTACAACGATTGAGAACTTTTTTAATATCGGTGAACAGAATATCTGTTCCTGTTATACAGAAATTTTTATTCTTATATTTTGTAAGTTCCATTCCAACTAGAACTTTTATTTTCAAGAACTTTTATTTTATCGGTTCTTCTGAGAACTTATAATGTGAGAACATTTTTAAAAAAAAGTTCCGCGGCATTTGTTTTAAATGGAACCTATTGAAAAGTTTCAGAACTTTTTCGATCCCTGCTTTCCCGGTGGCTTTCAGCATTTCGCGAGCCTCGCTTGAAATTGCCCCTGCTTCTTCTTCCCTCTCCCCGCAGCCTTTCCAAAGATCCCTTCACTTTTACTAATAGTCCGGTGAAATTAGGATCTGCCTGCGGCATAATTCCCAGGGAGCTAAATATCTGTATGGGACTCTATACTTCGTCCTTTTAAACAATATGTCGGAAGTCCCCATCGATGGGACCGCCGCTAAAAATTTCGCAGACGGTCAAAGTTACTTACAGTTCTTGCATATAAAAGGCCCGTACAAAAATTAGCTTTGCTGGGAATTATTCCGAAGTGGCCACTTTGTCCGTCTAATTTCACTGGACTACAACTCCTATAACCACTTCCTACTGCTGCTACTACCCACTCTTTTCCCTCTCTTTCCTATACACGGGGCCAGATATATTGGCCGGTGAGTTTCGTGAGGGGTATTCTCCCACCACACCGTTTGCCTGCCTCGGTGCTCCTTTTCTCAACGTTTTCTTACTCGCTCTCGTTCCATACTCGCTCTCGCCTTCGCAGAACAAGAGTGAGCCAGAAGTGGTGGGGATAATGTCAAGCTTCTGGCGTGTAGGTCGAGCCGAGCTGTCAGCGTAGAAATACACACATCAGAATAGGTGTGCGTTAGCTCCGAAAAAATTCAGGAGCTTTATTGGTCAGAACATTGATTCCTTCTCGATAGCTTCATCTCGTATTGGTAAACGCATAGCTTCGTAACGCACACAACTATTACGCTAAGAATAAATAACAGCCAAACAGCTAGGTTCAGGCGGAGCCGAGCAGCGTTCCCGTTACCCCACCATACCCTTCGGGGGCCACGAAACTCCAACTGACAAATCCACGATCGTCATATGGTGGTGGTTGATTTCTCCTCGATCGTTGCTCGCGAAAACGAATTCACCGGCCAATAGGGTAGAAGCCCCAATTACTGACGCATTAAGGACTGACTCTAATATTATTACATAGTATCTGTATTTATTGACTAAAAGTATAAGTTTTTTATTTTTTTTATTATGGTTTAATATGTTTACTTCATGAAAAACATTTTGTGGGTCTTAGAATTTCTATTACTGACACCTCTAAAACGTGTGTGACTGAATTACTGACACCCCAATTACTGCCAGCTAACCTAATACTGTTTATTACTCATTTTACGGTTATGTCGTCTCATGTACATGAGCAACCACGGCTATGACAGTAATACCGAAATGCTTGAAACGCTTGTACCAATCACTATCACCCATATATTAATTAAAAAGGCTTAATTAATCGTTATATTACGATCGTTGTGACTTTCTATGATACTTATATTGTACTAAAAAATTATTGTTTATTATGTAAATAATTTAAACATAGTAATTATAGCCCTTTCTTTAGTGCCCTGTTTTCTCTTTCACTAGTAAGGAAGTAGCCATTTCCACTGTTGTCATCAAATTAAAATTTTGTATCGTCTTATAGAAATTAATGAAAAAAAAATATTAAGTGATGCATTTTTTAACGTATAGATTATAGGTTGAATTACATAATTCTTTTTTTGTATGACTTTACAACGTTTATTTATTCGTTATTTTCAGTAAAATAGCTTAAGGTGACAGTAATTGGGTAGGTGTCAGTAATTGGGGGTTCTACCCTATATCTGGCCCCGAGTATAGTATTCTTTTTAGTTTCTAGATCCCTTCTTCCCCTTTTCACAAATGGCTACCTTCCGACCACGCGCGCCCGTCCTCTCCCTTCCCATTCATATTCCCTAGTTACTCGCTTATTCTCATTCATTCGGCACCTTATCGCCCCTGCCATCTAATTTCCTAGTCTACACTGCGTTCCACATTAGAGCATACTGGTTGCGCGCAGGGATACACTGTTGATTGGTAGTAAACCGGCAGCGAGAGTGCTGCGACCAATCGCGAAAGTGCTACGACCAATCGCATGTGTCAGATTCGTGGGAGTTGCGCAGATCGGCCGCAAATCGGTAGGGGCATCGGTATGCTCTAATATGGACCTCGTAGCTCTAATTTTCCATTCGTGCCTTTCCACCTGACCGTGGATCGACCGACCCAACCGATCTTCTTTCTCTGTACCACCTGTCGTACCCACGGCAGGTCCTTCACTCTCCGTTTCGCGCCCCTGTGCTTCCCTGCCCCAATTCTATTCACACACCCGAAACCCCGTCCCCTCGGTAAACCCCCCTTTCTTCAAGGGCCCTTTTCATTCGCACTCCTAACCCGCTTTCCCACCTCCTAAATCCACCGTCATGCCCGCCGCTCCTCCTTCCTGCCACCGCCTCCTCTCCCCTCCCGCGTCTCATCCCTTATCACACATCTACGCGTTCCGCGGTCTAAATCCAGCGTTCATCTCGTGCACTCCATCTTGAACTCCCCTCGCGCCCACTCTTCCCATCCAACCCTACTAACTTCTCGAGCAGCGTTATTTTCCTGTCCCCGTTACCCACGAAATTTCCTCTTTTCTATTTCCACAGTTCTATTTGTTACCACAGTCGCCCTCCTCCACTCTCCCCCATTCGTGCGCGCCCCGAGTCCCGGTTCCTTCGCCACCCTGTACATCGGATATGTAAATTCCTCCGCTTCCGCAAGCGTTTTCCCTTCCCAGCTACTCCGCTTGCTTCTTCTACTCCTCCTGCGCCGCGAGCCTCGGCCCTGATTTTGTTTTACAAATTAACACCGATTCAAAATGTCCTGAGCGTTGCATATTTCGGTTGCGCGTGATATCTTTGGGGGATGGAAATAAAAAGCAAGAGCTGCAGCAGAGTTTCCTAACATTTTCTCCGTCGCGATACCCTTTTGGAATGTTCGAATAACCTGCGACCCTCCCAGTATACGGCAAGGTAGGTTTAACGAGGTAAAGAAAACGCATTGAAAATAGGTATTTCAGGATAGAATTCTAACTTAATAATATTCGAAAACAAACCCCAAACACCGACTCCCCAGAAAACATTTCGCGACCCGCCGGTTGGGAGTCACTGAGCTAAGAGAATATGAAGAGGTCCTTGGAGCACTTGTAACATTAACAGAGAAGAGAGAAAAGTGGAAAGGCTGGCTTCTGTTACGTTATAAATCCCGCCATCGAAAATAGCCCCCCAGCTCCGCGACCTTCTTAGCGCGGGGAACGAAAGAGCGGATCGGATTTTCAATGTCCTACATTAAACAGCGATTCCAAGTCGGGCGGCGCATCAGCGCTTTAATTGCAATTATCGGCCTGCTCAAGGGCAAGCCTGGCGAAGCCGTTCCACCGTATTCTATCCTATCCTTAGAGACACGCCCGGGGGCAGAGATACCAGGCGATAGTCCAAGCAGAATCGCTGGCCAGCGCCTTTAAGTAACAGCCCGTGGATGTTGAACCTGCTTCGTTGTAACGCGAGGCAGAGCTGACCGACTAAAGGCGAGTACAGTACGGGAATATACGGTTTGGTATAATGACCCAGGCTCGCGTGTGTGCGCGCGCGCGCGCGCGCGCGCGTGCGTGCGTGCGTGCGTGCGAGTGCACGCCCAACTCAAGGCAAGCAGAAAGAATGATGAAGAGAAGAGCGAAGAGTGCCGGGTTGGAAACGGAGACGGCAGAGAATTCCTTTCACCCTACCTACTTTTCGAAGCTCGGAGCGGGAGGCTCGATTCCAACGGGGAGAGGGAGACGGAACGATACAGGGAGAGAGAGAGAGAGAGAGAGAGAGAGAGAGAGGTGGAGAGAAGGAGGGTACAAAAAATGCCTGAGAACGAAGGAGGACGAAAATCGTGGGAGTGGGACAAGGGTGGAGGGACGGAGGAGCGGAGGAATCGGAGTCAGAACGAAGAGGGAAAATTAAGAGACGAGAGCCGTGCCAGTCGAAATGTACGGGGGACTCTTCTCTCCCCCCCCCTCTCTCAGCGGTGAAAAAAAAAAAGAAGAAGAAGAAGAAGAAAGAACGCAACCAGAGATGCGCTCACGAAGAAAGGAATACGAGGGTTTTAAAGAGTAAGCTCGGCGCGAGCAAGCGAGCGAGCGAGCGAGCGAGCGAAGAAGCGAAGGAGCGGGCGCGCAGGAGGCAGCAGGCAAAAGAGAGAGGAAGACGTAGAACGACGAGAATGGAACGAAGCCGAAGTGGCACGAGCCCGTTGGTGGATGCCGCGGCGGCATGAAGCGAACTGCAGGTCAATCCGGTCATCGGCCCCTACCGAGCCTCCCAAGGGCCACCGTTAAGGGTTCCACGACACTTTCCCCTTACCCGAGACTTCCAATTTCTCGGCCCGTTTCCACGAATTTCCAAGGTGCGTCGCGCGCCCTCTGAAAACCGATCTCCGACGCCTGTCGTTTCGTTTACGAAGCACAGTGGCTTTTATCCAAGGCCCCTGCCACAGCCGATCGCGAAACACCACGGCACACGCACATTCCACGTAAAAGGAAATGTGCACTGTGCAGCGATACTCCTTACACCTCCGCGTGCTTCTAAAATTGGCCAACGCGGCTCCGCGCAGCCGATTGTACTCCGTGGCGAAATGATTCGACGGAAATTTTATACTAAAGTGTCGTCTGCGACTTAAAATGCGAGCGAGACGACGGATTCCTTGGGCTGTAATATTCTTCGATTTCTATTCAATGTTAATTCCATATTGTAGGCGAGTGGTAAAATGGTAAGAGGGCAACGTGTAATTATGGAGGACCGCGGAATAGATTCGTTAGTGGGAGGTGAATATAAATGGTATCCAACTTATTCCATTACGGTCGGGTTAAGATGTGGACGACCCACATCCATGTGTGAACGTGAACATTGACAGATCGCCGAGGAATCTATATATGGTAAGCTTACGGGACACCCTGTATATGCGTACGCGTGTGTATACATAGTGCCCCGCGCGACATAGACGAAAACGGCCGCGCCGAGGACCGCGAAAGTGGGGGCGCGTAAGACATTTCCTTATTTAGAGACAGGAGAAACGTCATTGCTAGTGCAATGGCTACCGTGAAGGATTCCGTAGAAAAAGAATCCAGAAAGCAACGTGCACTTTCTCGGGCGTGGGGGGGAAAAGAGACGCGAAAAGGAAGCGCACTGTACAGCGAGCACCAAAAAATAAATTAACGGTACACATAATTCGGCTAGTTAATATTCCCGACATTTTATATAGCGATAAGAACTTCCCGTTTAATTTACTCATACTTCTACAGATCCCGTTCGTTCCCTTGGGTACGTCTTCATGAATGAATTTATTGCTCGAAACATTTAATCCCTTACTATCTAGAAAGAAATTTATCTTCGACACCATACTAAACTGAAAAATGCAGAGATATGGGCCTCAAAGAACTACCGAGGAAGATATCTCGAGATGCTATCGCTTATTTATAGGTGAAAGTGTCAAGGTCATAGCAAGGTTATTTGAGTTACTTTTAACAGAGAGAGAAAGAGGGAATAGCCAGGCGAATCCATTTGTTTCTGTTCCCTCAACAAAAGCTCGAAATCAAAGCGACTACGTTAAGAGAAGCGTTCCATTTTTGCAGGAACGTCAACGACCTTGGAACGCCCTTGATATTACCAAATAAAATAACATCATCACGCGATATCCCCTCGAAGTTCCAGGTTTTAATTGAATTACGGGCCCGAGCCAATTACGACGGCCAGGGGAATCGTCCGCGAGGAATTCGTTCCGCCAGATTGAGCATTAAACGAGGAACATTTGTGTGGGAGTGCTCTTCTCGGCTCCACAGAATTCGAGCCGACGCAAGACCTCAATTTCGGGAAAGAAGCTGACTCCTCCCGCATGAAAACTTCCAAGACTCCGGCTGCGCGTTATAAATAAAGCAGCTTTTGGCAAAACGGTGTCGAAAAGCAAGTCCGCGAGCAAAGAAGTGCAAGGGACCTGCATGTAACTGTACAAGAAGCTACGAACACGGTAACAATCATCGTTCCAGCCAGCCCTAATCGCATCCTTTCATAAACTTCCGAACACTCCTCCCATTAATTTACAATTTACAATAACGTTCGTTATCGCCCGGTTATCGCGACGGCCCCTTATCCAGCGATTACAATCTCGCCTGCCGTTTACACTAAACGCGTGGCAGCACTTGGGAAGCTTCTCATTATGAAGTAGTTATCGAAATCTGATATGGCGCGCCTAATCCCGAATTACTATTTTCACGCAAGTGTCTCGAGTGTTTCAGCAGATCCCGCGGTATCTGGCTAGGAAGAGTGGCCGAAGGCTTGATCGCTGCGCTCACGGCGTAGCACACCGCGCCGCTGAAATAGGTAATACCCGCTTTTCTGCTTTAGCGAGCGCCTACGTAAACCGCATACATGCACGGCGGCATGCCCCCGGTCCGGCCGTTGCTAACAGGTATCTGTAACCTCCTCGCCGGAGTAAAAGGAAAAGAAGCGAAGAGGAACAAAGAGGAGGGAAGAGGAATGCGGCCGCTACCGCCTTTGTCGCCACTGCTGTCGCTATTGCTGCCGAGTCGCGTTGCTCGCTTCAACGACGGCGAAAGAAACAACGTATCAGCGGGGAGGAAGAGACGGGGGGCGGGGGGAGGGGGGGGGAGGGCAGTATGTATCTCTACGATTGGCCTTTCGAGTTTCAACAACTAACGAAGGGGGACGAGAATATATCGGGGATACCACAAGGAAACGAAGAAAGTACGAACACCGTGACCCTCCGCTGTCGAGGAAGTCACGTTTCGTCTTCGACGATCCGTTTCCCCTCGGGGAACGACGGTCGCCGTGTTCCGGGTGGGATACTGTATATACAAGTAATTCACGGGACGACGCACGGGGTCCAAGAATATTTTTAATTCCTGCGTACGCGCGCTCCAGACCTATGTTTGGAGCCGAATGGCGGTTTCCGATTTGGAAAATATACACCGGACATGTAAGAGTTGAGGTTAATGCATACTGGGCGTCACTACTGTTTGAATGAGAAAGAGGGAGAGGAATTTTGCTGCAACGATTCACCGACGTTTGGATAGAACGCTGAGAAGGATACAAGTCGCCTTCGATAGGTGAAAGCGGACTATCGTGTGTTTACGTTGTGTACCATCATGGCGGATCAATGGTCGGCGCGGCTTAATCTTGAGAAAAGCCGTAAGCAGGCCAGGTCAAGTGCGAGAAAGAAATTACACCGTCGAGGAACGGTTACCAGTGACCGATACACCAGCGAGCATGCGAAAAGCGGTACATTCTGGCTGTTTCTAGAACACGCGAGATTGCGCAGTGACAGATTTCGAGGCGACCATGAGTAGACACGAAAACAAACACAAAACAACAGCATCGTGTATCGAACTAAATACTGTCCCCCCGAGTATCTGCAATGGGGGCTATATTTAGGGCACTTTGACCAGGGCCGGCGGAACCCATTATGCAAGTAATGCACCGCATAAGGGCGCCAGCCGTAGGGGGCGCCAAAAACTATATCGCAGACATAATAATAAAGGAACCCAACTCCCATATAAACAAAATGTAAATGTAATTCTTTTTTTAATTCTACTTCGTAAAGGCAAAGCGTATTAAATAGAAGACAGGTGCAAACATTTTGAGGGCGCCAAGAATTTTCTTGCATAAGGGCGCCAAAAATTATCTTGCGTAAGGGCGCCAACCATCCTCGCGCCGGCCCTGACTTTGACTCCTTCAGCGCGTGCTCGGCGTGTACGATCAACGGAATATACTGAAAGATTCTCTAAAAAGGGGATATCTCGATTACGTCTGAAGAGAAGAAACTCTTTCTCGCCAATTACCACTCCCAGGTTACCAATGAACAAGAGAGTAGGTTCTGCATGTAGGAAAACCTACGTGAAAGTTGATCAATTTCACAAGATACAATAATCCAACCTCTAACCTCTCCTATCGATTACTAAACATTAAAACTATCCAATGTAGGAAACGGTTAATTTCGAGATATCTGCAGGGATTAACTCTAAAAGCGAGCTATTTTTATCCGAAGGAGCGTCACTTCTGAACTCTACATACTTGCCACTAGAGGGCACTCGTGGCAATTAATAATTTTCTACCGCGAGAGGTTTCACACCGATTTACTCAGTGCATCACTCCTCTTAGCTGTGCTCACTCTTCTTCTAGCAAACCGACGACACAATAAACTTCAAATACACTGAATATATTTGTCGTTCTTCTGCGTTCGTACGCCTTCGGATAGGAATGAGTAAATAGGTTATGAAGATCGAGAGTTTCGGTGCTGAGAGCAGAAATCGTTACGCCGCGAGGTGACGCGACATCAATCAACGTTATAATAATCTCCCGGAGACACGCGTCGCGTTTCGTGCCCGCTTCCCCATTTGAAATGATTAAGCGCAACGACCTAGTAGCAGAAGAAAACTAGACCTCGCGTCTGTCCAAGTTTTCGCTAGACAGTTTCGAAAGGACGCGCTTGACAACGAGTTCTATTCACGCCACTAGGTCACCGAGAAAACTTGCTACGTCGTGTTCGAAATAGATCTCTCGGGCACGATTGCGATACCGTAACGTTTCGGCCATCGTGTGAACGGTGCATCACGGGCGGGCAACATTGTGCACATGTTCCAGATCCGTGTCAATAGCGTCGCCCGTCCACGATCCCCGTTTACCCCGTTTCACGCCCTCCCGCACCGCGATATATATTTTCTGTCAGCTTCCATCGCCGTGTTCCGTAGGTTTTCGATGCGCTTCGATCTCTGCTAGAGGGAACTGGTCGCGCGGCGGGAGAAGGCTATATATGTAGATAGGCGATCCGTGCTTTGGTCTCCAGGCGCCATGCACGGGCACTGCGCGCGGAAACCATATGCCTGCCAGGCCAGCGAGCTTAAGGAGTTACAGATGTCTACGGACTCCTGAAGTGGCATTCCTCAATTTTAACGACGGGAGAAGATTTTTAAAAGCCCCTCCCGCGTACGAAAATTACGAAACCAGACGGGAATAAAGAGAATTTAAATTATACGTTTACCGTTCTTTCGGTAAACTCGCGTTTTGCAATTCCACCTTAACCCTCTAAGGCCCAGACCCTTGAATCGTTATTTTTCAAAATTGTGACTGATACATATGTTGTATCTTCGTATTTGGAAATGAAAATAGCGATTTTTTTATTTTTTGTTTTTTATTTTTTATAATAATCTACAATCATTTTTTGAAGGGTATGTTTGATTTTCTAAACCGGGAACATTGAAATCTACTTTACCACCATGAAAACTACGGATGGTTGCTAACAGAAGTTAAATATAAAAATATAAAAACTTTTAAAATGAGTGTTGCACCGGTGCAACTCTGGGAGTTAGAGGGTTAAGGCGGAGTTAATTAAAGGCTGGAATCGAATTTTGGATGTTGAAGCGATGAAATGAATCGCGTTGAGTCGACGGGGGGACGGGGAAAAAAAAGAGGATGAAATTCTTTCCATCAACAGGGCTATGTCCGCAGGAATGCGAGAGGCCCGAGTGCTTTCGTAAAACCGGTTCTCCTCGTAAACGTCATTTGACACATTTCCTGTGAAACACTATAGACGGATTCGAGCGTACGTACACTGTATGCAACGTTATTTTTCGAACAAATGAAACGAGAGAATTACAAATCCACTTTCACCGGTTTCCTTGAAATTATAATGCTGGGAGGTAAAGTAATCGTTCTCGGCGAATATTAATCACAGACGCCACCTATCGAATCTCGCGTTAATTGCAGTACGAAGCTGATCGTGCGTATATTCGAGCAAGGTTCGCGCAAAGAATCGTAAATCGCCGGGTATTCTCGGGAGGAAATAATAATTTTAAAACTGACGGAACTCCAGCAAAACTCAACGCGTCTGCGTTTTACGATACGCTTCCTACGATGTTTACCCCTCCAAGCCCCAAATGCTTACGCTAAGTATAATCTGGGTAGTGACTCATAATGGAAAAATCGCCTCGCAATTTTTTGTGTACTAGCCTGGCATGCTTGATTCATTTATGGACGCGCTCGCTGTATAACAATTACGACATTCTTTCGATTGTGTTATAGCTCCGAGAAGTAATTTGACAAAATTATTATGTATAGGAACACTTTATATATCTGTACTTATTTACGTTAAACATTCGAAACGTCCAAATGACGCAGATACAATGAAACTGTTTACTTCGGACTCTGGCCAAGTTCTAAGCGATTAAATGGCTTTCGATATGTATATGCGAGCACGTTCGATCATTTAGAAGAAATTATTTCACGCGATGACTTTTGTCTGGATTCTTCTGTACTTGCGTATTTCTTTACGTGATTAATTGTAATATGTGCAATGTACATGAAAAAAAAAAACCAACAGTACTGCAACGTGTATTAATTATAATTATGGATGCTTTCAAGTGATCGGGAAAATCAATGCACACGCGCTCGAGTCAAATGGAATGGAAGAACGTGCAACGCGATAGAGTACAGATATATTAAGCGATATTGGTCCATGCATACACCAAAAATGTCTGTCCGCTGAACTCGACTGTTTCTCAACTTCGCTACGACCAATGTTTCAAAGAGGTTATAGCAAAGAAAACAGAGAATCGCGCAACAGAGTGAATAAAACAGTAAAGAAAGAGATAAACACGAGTTCGCGACACCGGGTAGATCGCAGGCTTTTCATTATTCTCGGTCACTGTTCTGAAAACACTTGGTTCACTTCGGTTTCACTGGCAACCCTCTCCCCCCCCCACCCCCCCTTTCGTATCATATCTCGTTTCCTCTTTGGTATTAATTCGACGATTCTTGGAGTCGTATAGGACCGAGGAGAACAAGCCGGCGAGACCGAGTAACGTGTCGAAGATTAGTACGAATCGATCGGTCGATCGATCGTAGGAACGGTAGCCCGCGAGTACCGCACGAGAAATTGCCGTATAGTGTTGTATTTAAATTCTTGGTGTCGACTTACGTTGAGCAACCGTTAATTTCCATCACTCCTCGCTGCGACGTGGACAAATTGGAAAAATAAAGTGAACGGCACAGGCCCGAGGGTAGAGCACACGACGAGCAGAGAGAGACCGGGACGCGCAACACGTGACACCACGTTCTGGTTCGAGATATACGATGTTTGCAAGCAAGTCCGTTACCGATTATGGCAAACTGTACGAAAGGCAAACGAGGGAGAGAGAGAGAGAGATAGAATGAGAGAGATAGAGAGAGAATGAGAGACAGAGAGAGAGAGAGAGAGAGAGAACCGGCCCTCACGCGCTGCAAGGCAGAGCACCATACGCATACTTCTCTTCCTTCTCGCTCGTTTGTGCGCGCGCGGGCGCGCGTTTTACTGGCGGTGTACACGCGAAATCGCGGCGTATGCACACAGAGGTTTCCGTAGGAAACTATGGCGAAAGTTTCGCGAGGCATGTGGAACGTGTTTGGTCGGGAGAGCTCGAGCCTCGGACGCGATGGAATATATCGCTACGAAGGCACAGAGGCGGCGGGTTAATCATGCAGAGATCAGACTAAGGCGTGTCGCGGCTAGCGTGGAATATGTAATTGCTAATATTACGACTTGTCGTCTATTTAGTTACAGAAGATATTAGTGGATTAATGGTGGTTGCTTACCTTCGTCTAGTAGGCGCTCTACGTGTATGAAGACATTAGGGAAAGCAGCTAACTGCTTTCTGTCTTTTAGTAACTGTGACAGGTAGTCCGCTATACTCTGCGTCGTCGTGTTAGTATTATCACACATCGCAATTACTTGATTACTCCTATGGCGGTCACGCGAAAATTGTAAAAGATGTACCAACGAGAACAGAGACAGATCGTGAGAGGAGAAGAAGTTGGCGGAAGAAAACGTATCGCAAAGAGAGGGAGACGAGAAGAGAGAGAGACAGAAAAAAAAAAATGTAATAAGAGAACGTTAGACGTGTGAACGAGCAAGAGACAGACGACGACGTTGACGACGACGACGACGAACGGGGCGACGTTGCGACTGAGATATCCAAGAAAAAAAAAAAAAAAAAAAACAACGGAGCCGCTCTTCTGTTCACGTTCGGATATTGCACAACGATCGGAACGCAGGATCTTCCCGTGGTTTTTCACGATGCTCACACTGCGGTACGAATACGTCGGTATCACTTTGCTTTTTCTCGCCTGGTATTTTCTCTTCGCACAATCAATTCTTTCTCCCCCGTGGCTTTTAATGTAACTCTCCCGATGTGTTCGTACGTCGCGCCTCCTCACTCGTGGTTTCTCTCTGGCGCGCTCCTCGCATACGTCGCCACGATTGCGTTACGTTTTTAGAAATAGCGGAGTCAGTATACTATGTGTAAGGAGAAGGAGGAGGAGGAGGAGGAGGAGAAAAAGAAGGATAAGGAGAAGGGGAGGGGGGAGAAAGACAGAGCGAGGGAGAGTGAGAAGCGGGTAGGAACGAGCGAAACAGCGTGAACAGAGAAACAGCGGAGATTAAGGAGGGAGGGGAAAAAAAGAAGGAGGAGGAGGAGGAGAGAAGGGGAAGGGAGGAGAAAGAGTGAGGAGGGAAGAAAAAGAAGAACAGATAGGGAAAGAGAGTGGGAAAGGCAGAAGAATTAGACAACTGAGACAGACAGACAGAGAGAGAGAAGAGAGAGAGAGAGGGGGGGAGAGAAGGAGGAGTAAAAGAGTACACAGCCTCTCGCGAGAGTCGGATTCTGTTAAGGTTAAAAAGTTAAAGATTGCAAGATCGCGAAATTAAAAACAAACACGCGCTACGGGATTCTCGGCTCTACTGCACCAGCCGTGCATGTGCCGCGTCGAGCTACCCGTAAACTCTTGCGACACGGGGCGCATGCGCAGGCGCGGGGTGCCGGGCATGCGCGCCACGCGCATCGGTTCTTGCGTGTTTCTATCGGCGCGCTCCTACCGCCCACTACCATATACGGCCTCTGCATACGCGCGAATACTGAGGTACGCGCCATACCATCGTCGCATACAAGTTGGATAATTCAGGGCCGTGATTATTGGACGTAGGTGCCCGGCGTCTCGGCACCCGGGCGCGATCCATGGATCGTCCACGGCGCACACGCCCCAAGCCGGGCTCCCTTTCGCGAAACTCTTTTTCACTAACGGGAACGCATCGCGAAACGCGCCTCGCTCGCGGATCTTACCGTTGCCCGAGGGACCACGGGAGATTCAAGGGCACGCCGCGCAGATACACACGGCCGTCGGCCGTTTAGACAGCCTTCTGGTCCTCGTCCAATTAATCCCCCGCCGAAGGGAAACGCCTTTTCTTTTACGCCATGAATATCTAGCCCGCTCGCACGCTTTCGTCTCGCGGACTGCGGTGCTACGTGATTTTTGGTGAATCCTGGGAAAATCGGACCGCCGTGTTAGACCGAAACACCGCGCAATGCCTTCAAAATAAACGCTACGCTATATTTAGAGTTCTCGGCGTTAACGCGATATTTTCAAGCCAGCCGACAACTTTATTTCACGCGTAAACCTACGGACCGAGGAATCGGATACAACACTGCGTACATTATACAGGATGATTCATAGATGCATGTCAATAGGGTGGGTCTAAATACTGAAACGCGTAGTAAATGTTATATGACTGCAGGGCGTATATACTATGGTTCCTGGTATTTGGAATGCATTTATGAATTTTCTTTGTAATCCACACGCACGTTGGCGATGGTACGAGAATTTCGAATATCTTTGTGGCACTTTCAGTCTCCGAAACTTTGACGAGCATTGAGAATTATATCCGAGAACGATTTCTACCGTCGAGTCGCAAAAAATATAGAGAATAATGAGTTGAATTCTATAATCTCTTTTTAACTTATTTAGAAATAAATAACGCCTTTCCCCTTAATTCCTGCAAACCATATTGCCCGCTTCGCTTTCCAGCATCAATATTGTGCAATTGGGTAACTGTATCGCGCACTAAGATAACGCAACACGGTTGTCAGACAAAGTACACAAAAAAATATGGTCGCTTTCCGAGACCGTTCCCCCAACTTGCCTTTTTTTTTTATACAAGTTACCAAAAAGTATGCGTCAGGTTCTGTTTGCTTCGGATCATTTCCCAATGAATAAGAAATTCGAAGCGCAGGGGAAACCTACTCCGCGCAAAATAATCTGTCTATGCCAATAATTTCGCGACTCGCTGTGTATGTGATCGCACTGTATCAACGGTGTTTAACTGCGCTATAATCTCGAGGCGAGTACGCTTTAGAATGCATAATTAATGGCTTCTACCTACTTTCAATTTGCTGCCACGCAGAGTATCGCATCATGGATCGCTACTACGCATCGATCGATACACCATAGACCGTTCAGGCACCGATTAATTCATCAACGTTCATTAAAAAGGAGATCGATCTCCTAGGTTTATAAAGTTGCATAAAACGAATAAAGGGAGACATTCTCCGCTATAATATGCGGCGCAGGAGTGTCGTGAGATTAATCGGTTAAATCAGAACCGCGGCGTTCGCCTTTCAAAGGTGTGCGCCTGTATCGGTGTAGCCTCGCAAAAAGTCCGCGTGGGTGAACTTCCGTATTTGTTTGTCAATGAAACGAGCCCCACGTATGTAATGAGAAAGAAGATATCCTTCGATTAAACGTGCAGGCGTCGGTTACTTATTTAACGACAATTACCACGATCGTTCTCGTTTATAGAGTGTCGTTGAATAAAAACTGTAGCGCCGAGAACAGCCATACGTATAAGACGCGTAATAGGCAGGGTGAGCCACGCCGATCGCGAGTTTTATCTCTCTTCTAGCAAAGCACCCGGCGCGACCGATGTGCGCTGTAACAAACACAATTTTATGAAGTAATGCGTTAAATGAAAAAAAAAAAAAAAAAAAGGGACACGCCAATGTTCTAATTTGAGCCTCTCCTTTCGAGAGAAAGAAGAAACTGGGTGGTGGGAAGATGCAGGTCAGACGAAAGCAGGGTGGAATTCCTTTCCATTGGCCAACAGCTTGAAGGAAAGGGGATAAGATGGTTCTCTTAAGGTTTAAGAATTATGAAAGGAATATTTAAGGTTGCGGAGTTACCTGAAACGTTACTTTCGAGCAGGGACTCCTACCGGTACGTAAAATACCGGTATTATACCGGTATTTTTCGGTTGTATCTTCGTCTGAGACTCAATACCGGTATTTCGCTATACCGAAACCGATATCATACCGAAATAGATAAATACCGAAAACAAAAGGTTACCGGTAACCGAAATAAATACCGGTATTTTTTCGGTATTCTTTTCAGTAACATGGTAGGTTTCGGTGTTCACCGAGAAGAATACCGAAAAAATACCGGTATTTATTTCGGTTACCGGTAATTCCGAAAACCGATTGTTTTCGGTATTTATCTTTTTCGGTATGATATCGGTTTCGGTATTTATCTTTTTCGGTATGATATCGGTTTCGGTATAGCTGTATTGGCGAAATACCGGTATGAGCATTATACCGGTATTAAGTCCCTGCTTTCGAGCTTGCGCTTACGGTTTCGGAGTGTCCTGTATTATATACTGAAATGCGATTTACAGGAGGGCTAGCAATTCCTACGAGTGGCCAGCTATAAAGACGTTGGCCGGAGACAACGATCGATTCCAAAGGCTGTCGCCTTAGTGTTCTCCCACGAGGCGTTGCCTTTGCGCCATATCCAACGCGCCTACACACGTATATTGGTTAATGTAAAGTAGCGTTGACGTCATACAACATGTGCCATACATGGTCCTACCGAGATACAGCGTGGGCGTCGCGCGTTATACAGTGTTTCTCTTGTCACGGGCCATCGTTTACCAATCGATGCTGGCTTTCTAGTCCCTCTCCTCCTACGAAAACGTACTCCTCAAAAAAGTTAAAAGGGAAGCATGCCTCTCCAGTCGTGGTATTTAAAGAACATTCACTAACTCTGGCAATGCAATTCAGATCCAATGTTGAATGCTTGTCACTCGCGAGAGAGAGACAGAGAGAGAGATAGAGAGAGAGAGCTACTTTCAACTCGACACACCTACGTATAAAAATTAATTTTGCAATTAAGTAATCCATCTTTAATGTAAGGACGTATGTACATGTACATGTAAATGTTTGTTCGCAATTTTTTTTAACGCTCCATTAGAATTTCATATTTGTGCGGTTCTATCAGAATGCTCGTAATTGATTGATTAAACTATTCCTTTTAGGAAAAGTAACTGATGCTAGTTTAAAATAATTCGATAAAAAAAATATGAATCTACTTTTGGATTTATATAATGTACGTATAAAATATTCAAATGTGTTGAATTTATTACATATTTCCAAGTATGGTTATCTAGCAAACTGCCTATTGTCTTTCCCGTGCTTTCCCACTTGGCGGAAAGTCTTCGTGCGTTGCAGTTGCCTTCTCGAATTGAGATTGTCCATGCTTTTCGTATATCCAGCACCACTTCCAGCTAATCTCTTTCGTGGCCGTGAATTCTTGCTCACTCCCACTTCTGTCGCGGCAGAATGTTAAGGAAAACTTGCCGGTACGTACTAAAGAAATAGATATATCTCCGAGCAGCGTGGCTGAGAGTAAATAATAAAGAATAGCATAACGCCGAGGTTCTAATGTGGGCAGTGTTAAAAAAGGATACTCAGGTCTACAGCTGGCGGTACAACAAATCCAAAAGATTTTGCAACCTTCGCCAAGTCTAGGGTTTCAATGTCGAAGATCTGTTTCAAGTGATGAGAATCGTAGGCCCTCACGTACGCTTTGAATGCTTCTTTCGCCGACATGTTTAGGAAATAATTCTTCGAAATCAACTTTTCGAGCTAAAACAAACAGCCAATAATTCAATAATAAATAAGTTATCTGGAATTCGATCGTCGGGATACATGCGCTAAAAGGAGTGGTCCCTGAATCACACACGTGGGCGTTATCTTCCAGTCTTTCGATCCTTATTGGCTTCTAATCTGAATTATTACCTCGACTCTTTTATCATACCTTTTTAACCATCGCCCCTTTACCCGAAAATAGGGAGAAAGAAGAAAAGGGATTGCTATTCGGTTTTTAAATTAACTACTTCGGAGGAGATTAACGCGAAGAGAAATGAAAAGGAAAGACTGATATATTATTCATGTGATTAGCAACTGCGATCAAGAACACGGATAAATGTGCGAATATAATTTACATTCCCTATCCTTTGTTACTGCCATTTACATGCTTGCAATATAGAGGCATTGCACACCAAGCACGAATGCATAAATTTGAGAACTTTTACTACGTCTCTTCCTTTTTATATAGACCTAATTGCAATTATATCAATATTTATGGTATTTCTTAAATTGAAAGTTTCGCCTTTTTCACCTTTTATTTCAGTCACTTAGAAATCTGTGAAAGTACTAAAAATAAATCACGCACGGAGTGTTCCACGCCACGTGATTAGAATAGAAATAACGTAGTAGTTAACAAGGGCCTTTGTTAAAATCGTTATGACAAAAAGTCTGCATTTACGTGTAACACCGGAATGAAAATAAATATATATGTTTTTTTTATAATTTCTTAAGTGGCTTCTTCCCGTCTTGTCTACTTAAATTGAATTTTCGAAATTCACACGGGATCTCATTTGTAATACATTGTCTTCTTCATTCTATGACGCATAGAGCCTAAGACTGAAGTTATCCAGGCACATATTTAAAAATGTCAATTTGAAAATATCAATTTATCCGTATTTTCAAAGTAAAAGACTCGCCTGCAACTGAATGTCGGCAATCTTATTCCACGAGAAATCGAATTCGTTCACGGGCACTCTAGCTTGTTTAAGATATCGCAGAAAGCCAAGTTCTTCTGGCCTTAGAATTAATAAGGCATGACCACTGCTACCTTCTCCTCGAGCTGTCCTACCAACACGATGAATGTATTCCTGAAAGCATATTTAGTTTCACCCCTTACTCTGCAATTAATCCTTTAGCTTCTAAAAATATCCAATTTCTTAACGATCTACCTTGGGATCATCCGGTGGATCGTATTGTACGATCCAGTCGACAGCCGGAATATCAAGACCACGCGCAGCTACGTCAGTACAGAGTAGTATACCAGTGGTGGCGTTACAAAATTGAAAGAACGTTGTCGTTCTCTTCGTCTGCTTCTGTTTCCCCTGTTATTTAACGAAACAAATTTAATGCAAAAACAGGCATCTCGTCGCTAGTTACGCGTAATGTTTCTCGTATCAAACGACCGTACATGAATACTTAATACTGGTAAGTCGATGTAGTTCAGAAGTTCGTGATGATACTTGACCGACATGCAAGAGCTGAAGAAAACCATAACTTTTTTCTTTCTATTCTTCTTCAAGAAAGTGAACAGGAGCAGAAATCTTTTCTCGCTGGGGCAGACTACGTAACCTTGTTCCAAACCTTCTACCGTGGCTTTCTCTTTGTCATCGTCAACGCCAACGTACACTGGCTCCTTTTTCAAAGCCAACGTCGTCAGCAATTCTGTCTTCTTAGTTTGCGTCGCGCTGAACAGCATTGTCTGCCGTTTCTCTGCAAGCACGATATACGATTAATACATTAACGCCTTTCGTTAATCAGTCGATACGTGAGAATTCGAAGATGTCGCGCTAACTTGGCAGGATGTTAATAATCTGCTTCAGCTCTTCCTCGAAACCAATGTCTAAGATACGATCAGCTTCGTCGATGATGAGACACTGTAGATTTTTGTACAAGAAGTCTTGAGTGTTCTGTAGATGGTCCAGTAATCTACCCGGAGTAGCTACGATAATGTTAATTCCTTTCGCTAGTTTCTGAGCCTCGGTCTGCCTGTTAGCGCCACCCATTATCAGACCGTACGTGTGGTAATGATGCGCCATCAATTCCTTTAACACTCCGAACGTCTGCATGGACAACTCTCGCGTTGGAGATATAATGATACAACCGGTGCCTGTAAATAACAATACAATGAAGCAAATCCAACTTGTAGGAGCCGGAAAAAAAGAGCCACCGGCGCCGGGAATCGAACCCGGGCCGCCCGCGTGCTGATCAGCAGCGTTAGCCACACCGCTACGCCGACTCTCCGCGGTCTCTCTAGTTCCGAACTCCTATCTAACCGACGCCACCTATGGGCCACTCCGCACCATAGGCCGTCTTCTCCGAGCGCCCAGCGCCTACAGCTCGGCCATCCTGACCATTGCGGCCGTCCTCGGCCGCGTTCCTCAAAATCCCAACCACCGTGGAACCGGACACGCCAAGCACGAGAGGCACCCCACAATATCTCACAGGAGCGTCACACTTGGTGCTGCCCAACGCCAAGATCGAGGATTCAACCATCTCGCATCTTGGACACCAAGTGTGACCTCGCCGCAGAGCGCTGTCGATCCCACTTCTGAACTGTAGGAGCCGGAAAAAGAGAGCCACCGCCGCCGAGAATCGAACCCGGGCCGCCCGCGTGCTGATCAGCAGCGTTAGCCACACCGCTACGCCGACTCTCCGCGGGTCTCTCTAGTTCCGAACTCCTATCTAACCGACGCCACCTATGGGCCACTCCGCACCATAGGCCGTCTTCTCCGAGCGCCCAGTGCCTACAAACTATTTCCAACGTATCGCTTACGTACCATTGCGAGGCATAAACTTCAACTTATAAATCAGTTCGACGGCAGGTATTAAGAACGCTAAAGTTTTCCCGGATCCTGTTTTCGCGGCGCCAACCAAATCTCTGCCTTCCAATAGCGGCGGAATTGACATCGCTTGTATCTCGGTCATGCTCGTAAAACCCATATCTTGTATCGCCTTCATCGTATTCTCGCATACGGTTCCTTCTAATACTTTGAAGCTCGTATCGTTCGTTACATTTAAGCCCAATGTGGATCCAGGTACTACAAAACCAACGTAATTAAACACGTTGTTCTAATGTTCTCCGACATAATAGTCGATTATTATACTTACAGTTCATATCGCTAGGTACAACGTCAACATTAGGTTTCTCCTCTACAGGAGTGTCACGCTCGCCGCTGCTGTTAACACTTCCATCTTCCATCGTTAAGACCGTACCCTCTTTCGCTTTCTTCCTTTTCTCTGTAATAACGACGCGTATTATTAGCGTTAATACGAAAATACTTCGATTCGCGTATGAGTGAACCAGCTTCGACTTACTCTTCACTGGACCGTCCTCTTTGAAACGTTCAAATCCGTTTGACACTTCCACCTCGTTCTCTGCGATATCGTGTTCCGTGTCCTCGACCGCAGTTTCGTCTTTCGTCAATTTATAATAAATCAGCCGTTAGGAACAACAAATTCATTGATGAATAAAGTGTATTGCAACAAACAGTTAACCGTATATTTTTACCATTTTGTACTTGTTTCTCCCGTTCCTTTAATATTTGCAGTTTCTTCTTCTCCCGCTTCTTAATCTTCCGCATTAAAACTTTATCGGGCACTGACATTCTTGCGTTAACGAACGAAACTGCTCGCACGAATTCAACCAAATGGTCACGGAATCACGTTTCGGCCATGTGGTGAATGGTGGTAAACTATCAAACGTCCGAGCATAAAGACAATAATAGGTAGAGGGGAGAAGTTGACGGAATTAAGAATCCAATATGGAGTTGCAGACTCTGTAGTCCAGGGTCGTGACACCTCCATGTATTCTACTGTTAGCGCGGACAGCACCCTCTAGCGAAATGGGGTGGAAACAAATTACTATAACCGGGAAATTTGAAACGTGGAGTAGGCACTTTTCAGTTATAGCGAATTCGGTACCTGGCACTGACTCTGCACTGGTGCCAAAAAATGATTTGAATTGGTTGATTCTTATAAAGCTATCTTTGTTTCTATCAG
Organism: Andrena praecox; assembly: GCA_963932275.1. Lineage (NCBI taxonomy): Eukaryota > Metazoa > Arthropoda > Insecta > Hymenoptera > Andrenidae > Andrena > Andrena praecox. Next base: position 3,024,106 of record OZ010729.1, read on the forward strand.
AAACAACCAATCCAAGTCATTTTCTGGCACCAGTGCAGAATCAGTGCAACGTACTGAATTCGCTATTAAATTCATCGAACTTCAGAAACGACTAATACAATTTCTGTATGACTACTGGACTACACATAATCATATTGTATGCATCCTATATACAATTTTAGAAGTATACGTAGTCATGCAGAAATTGTATCTCAGATGTTAGTTTTTCAGGGAACAGAAATTAAACATTACACATTTGTTTGTTTCTTTAATGAACTCTTTTATTGGATAGTTTGGTCGCTTTACAAACAAGACCCTTAAGCACTCCATGTTGTGGTACTTTTTTGCCCTTAATTATATTATTGATTTTTTTACAAAATTGAGTTGTACAAAGTATAGTTATTGTTTTAATTAATGTATCTTCTATCTTTTCGGCATGCTGACATTTAAAACTAACTTTAACATAATTATTTATGTAATTTGTAATATTGGAAATCGTCTGTTCATTAATATTTCGATTATTTAACATGTACTTCGCAATCACGCATATTTGTTCAATACATTTGAGAAATGATGGATTGTATCTGTCTCTTTCATTTTGTGCCTTGCAATCTTTAAAAATGTAACTATTGTACAAATTGCAGGTTATGCCGCGCAATACCGCATTATAAACATACGTGCATAAATATTTTGAAGAAGTTTTTCGCAGAGGTTTCTGAATTCTTTTTTGAAATACACACGCAATGAATAAAATACCTTCTTTTAAATAAAATTCACGCAACTGAACACGATAACACAATAGCTCCAAATGAAATGCAATGAAATTGCCAAAATGTCGTCGGAGGACGCGTTGGGACGCGTCCAACATGACACTGCCAACACCATCTAGCGCGCAATTCTGTCACTAAATTGAGTACAGCGCCGCTAGGCGAAATGGGGTGAAACTAATCTAGTGCTAACAGCTCGCCCATAAGAGTGTCACGACCCTGGAGTAGTCACCAGGAGGTTCGGCAAAGCAGAAGAGAATAGCGGGGAATTGAAAAAGTAGATCGATTTGTACGAAACGGAGAAATTGCGTGATTTCTGTGGTAGAAATAAATGAATATTACGCGAATGACAAGAAATTAAATTCTCGTGACGCATATGAAATATATAAAAAGTAAAACGGACGGCTATTGAAATGTAGGGCAGCAGTAGCCTTGAGGAACGACGAAGTGAAAGGAACTACGAACGTGTTTCAGGTGTTGTCGATATAGTTTCAGATTCGTTGCGAACAGTAGCCTTTCTAGTCGGATATTTTGAGTTCCGTCAATTTAAGTAAGTACCGCTGGAATTCCATATTATATCCATTTCCCATTTTTGCACTCGAATGTTATTCAGTAATAAAGATTTGTAATAATAAACCACGCTCAAAGTTCTACATTATCAGCAATATGCGGAATGCTAGGTGCAAAAATATTCCAAGTTTCTCTACTTTTAAAATGTATCATATAAAATAATGTATACACCATTAATCGTAAGAAGGGTGCTTGGATGAAAAGGGTACAGGTCAGAGTTCGGCAAAGCTAATATCTAGATAACATCTAGTTAAAAGGTCCTTACGGTTAGTCGTTAGTCAAATGGTGACTATAGTCATCTTTATAAAGATGATTTAGCTTAGCTTTAGTCATGACGCCAGAGCTGAAGCCGGTTATTCTAGGATCTTTAGCTCTTGGGTTGTGACTAACGTGGTTTCAGCTTTCATTCAATTTTTAGTCGCCTACCGGTCAGATTCTACAGAATCTGAATTTGTTTATTTTTCATCGTATCAATATGAAAGTGACGCCAATGGATTCTTGGTGTTCTCCCGATTGATTGGACAGAAAATAATTTAAATCGGACTATTTTTAACGAAACGGGCTTTGAATTCTGCAAACAAATTTCTCACGTAATATCCTTAATTATGGTCCGAATTATATCATTGTTTGCCAACGTTTGTTTTTTTTTTTTGTTAATTAACCCACCATAATAATTGTAGGCGAAAGCATCAGAAAGAATATGTATGTACAATCTTTCGATTGTTGAGAAGCCTTTGGGCTCGGATTATCGGGAAAGACCTACCCACTCCACCGTTTTGCTTTCTCGCTTGCGAGCGAGGACCTTCGGGCCCCAGTAGACCGCTCGTTGACAGCCGAGAGCAATAAAACCGACGGGCCTCATAAAATCTTCCTGTTTTTGATAAGTGTTAATAAAAGTATTACCAATCGATTTCTCATGTCTTCCCGATGAAAATGGGCCCAAAAATGACATAATTCGGACCATAATTAAGGATATTACGTGAGAAATTTGTTTGCAGAATTCAAAGCCCGTTTCGTTAAAAATAGTCCGATTTAAATTATTTTCTGTCCAATTAATCGGGAGAACACCAGGAATCCATTGATACCACTTTCATATTTATACGATGAAAAATAAACAAATTCAGATTCTGTAGAATCTGACCGCGGTAGGCGACCGCGCGCGAGCCAGACCGCAAGGCCTTTCGCCGGTTAGTCGCCTTCTAGACTAAGAATAGAATGACAGCTGATCAACGATAGTCACAACCCACGACTAAAGGCTCTTGACTAACCAGCTTCAGCTCTGGCGCCTTGACTAAAGCTAACTCAGGTAAATTTTAGTCGACTAAGGAAAAAGGTGAAGTAGCTTTAGTCGAAACGTTATTTGAATCACTTTTTAGTCGAATGATGCCCAACTCTGGTACAGGTAGAGCAGAAAAAATTCAAATAAACATCAACGATCCTCCGACGAGTCGTGGTGAGCTGCGAACACTGCGAATTGTCGCTGCCGCACCTCTATACATATATACTGTTAGGCGGGGTGCGAATTTGAAAGTTGGCGGGCGATTCAAACGTGCGCGCCAGCTGCCGATAAATTCTTTAAAAAAATATCATTAATAACCTTTTTATTTAAGCATCGTGAAGACGATTAACAATTGTAATTGATAGAAAAAGACGTGCAAGTAATATTATGTAAAAGATTCTTGTTAAATAAATGAGGTTTCGAAATTCCAGAAGTTAATGCTTGTCGGATGATAACTACATCGAATATCTTTTATTTCAGATCAATAATGAAACTTTACAGTGTATTCGATGGGCCACCGTCTCTTGCATGTCGCCAAGCATTAAAAGCCTTAAACATTGAATACGAATTGGTTGACGTAGATTTCGGTAAAGGCGAGCACATGACAAAGGAATATGAACAAGTACGCTGCTTCTAATAAAGAGTATTCAGAAGTATCTCCTACTGTTAATAATCAATTTTGCTATGTATAATTATCTTTGCAGTTAAACCCACAAAAGGAAATACCTGTATTAGTTGACGGCGATCTTGTAATGGGAGAAAGGTATCGATTCTAAACGTGATCTTTAATTATTCCCACATAATCTGTAAATTAATGCCCCTTCTTTTCTGTTACTCGCATACGCCAGTAATGCCATTTTGCAATATCTTGGTGACAAGTACGATACCACTGGCGAATTGTATTCGAAGGATGCAAAGGCTCGTGCGATCGTTAACCATCGGTTGTGTTTCAATTTGGCAATATACTACCGCAATATCTCTGAGTACGTGGTAAGTGCACAAGTCGTTGATTTGAGAAATAAATTCCGCTTAATTGCCGGTAATATAATTTCTTGACAATTTCTTTCAAACACTTTATACAGATGGCTCCTATATTCTTTGATTACGAAAGAACCCCTATGGGCTTAAAGAAAATGACAATTGCTCTAGACGTTTTCAACACGTATCTGCAACGCGAGGATTCAGAATACGCTGCTGGCAGTAACTATCGCCTTTAATTATTACACGAATTGTCCGTCGATTGACCTTATACAATAGGATCAAGCTAAAGTCCTTCACTTAGAAGATTTATTTCCTCAATTATAAAAACAAACAAGGGCATAATTTCTGTCCGATAATACTGTTGTATTTTACAAAAAATAATCGTCCCGTGACTTCTCCTATTACATGCTACCTACGCTATATAATTCAAATATCGAATTAAACTACAGAAACAAGACTCTCAACTGTGTTTTTTTTTTATCACTTAACAGATACTCTGACTATCGCCGATTTCCCATTAATTACTGCGACCATGTGTCTAGAAGCGATCGATTTCAAATTAAGTGCCTGGCCTTACGTAGAAAAATGGTACGATAATTTCAAGGTGAAGCATCCGGAATTATGGGAAATCGCCGCGGGAGGTATGCGAGAAATCAGTTACTTCGAGAAGAATCCGCCTGATTTATCACACATGGATCATCCGATCCATCCAGTACGCAAGAACCAGTAATAATCATACGTCGCTTATTAATATCTTACAGCGAGTACTGTACGGAACGCTACGTCGCCTATTTGTTATTCCCTCGAATTAAATATACGTATCATTTATCCTTTAATAAATTACAGTGTTTCTTTATTGACATATGTGTGACTTGTAATCCCTTAAACGCTAACTTTGCACTAAACAAAACTACGTATGTATACGTGGTAAGTATCATATGACTAGTAAATGTACTTCTTTATACAGTTACAATGTTTATAATGACCGAAGTATTAATTGACCATATGCGTCATACGTTACTCAATTGAGACGCGCATATCTGATCCAACTCAGGAATAGGCGCATAATAATGAGAACCCATTATTACGATTAACTACGCCGAAACTTTTACGAATATCCTTCAATGGGAGATTTTCTCTCATAGATGAATTAGAACATGGTTTCGCATACTTTAATTAACGATTCCCGAATTCCTGTCTCCCTACAATCTCCCCACGAATTCTTAGAAGATCGCAGTTCTCTGATCCTAAAGCGCTACGTTATTTCTGAGAGAGTAAAATAACTCGACGTACAAATTTTTAATAAAATCATGCGAAACCATCCCGTGCTTCGATTCTACTTATTAATTAACCGTCGAAGTAGAGTGAAAACTTAACGAATTAATACCTCGATAGTAGCTATGCTATACGATTTTAGTTGAGCGAATACGTTTAATTTTGTACGGTGTAAAGTAAACATCGGCGATATATTTTAATGATGAGAACACTTTGGTAAAACGTACATGGTTTTCATTGAATCGACAAGATCGAGCTATTCAAGTATTACGTTCAATTTATATAGCAACGTAATTGTACACGTGTGGATACACATTTAGAAGCGGTGTGGTAAAACGATAGTCGTCAAGTAACAGTACGTTATCATCATCGCTAGGTAATAAACACGCACAGTGATCCGAAGGGAAACATCGTCTATTTCTCTACCTACTGCTGCTATATTTGATTGTCTTTACATTTTACAAATCGCGTACTTGTAAACTAATCCTACCTACGGTATACTAATACTGACGATTAGAAACTTCTAACAGAAGATTAGGACTATTTCCTAGAATGACGCGACGATGAAACTGCTTGATAGATACTAGGGGGAGGACTTCAAAAATGTTTGAACACATGTGCCAATAATTCTACTTCCCTTGAATTTATTATTTAAATGCTCAAGGAGAAATATACTTTTATCTTTAAATATATACTCTTTTTTTTTTAAATAAAAATACCCACATCGGGGAGACGAGTTTGTGTAAATTTGTTGTCTCATTCTGAAAAATATCTATTACTTCGTCACGAGTCCGAATCTCTATTCAAAGCAACGGGAACAGTACTACGTCCACTACCATCATTTTACTTACTGCCCAAGTAAGACGTTTGACGTTAAGGAATTCAATTTTCACAACAATTAACCGTCTGAAGATATGTTTGAACTTCATAGAAAACTAAAGAATTCGATTTGCTTGCTGGGTGAAATGTGTTTATATCATTTAAAAGAAATCGTAGTTCTTTTTATTAGAAAAGTTTGTTCACAAATTCTCAAAAGATTGCGACGAAGATGTTCGAAAGAATTCTTCCGTGGCGAAGAATCCATTTCGACGCGTTCAGTTTAATCTCTGGTTGGAATGCAAACATTTCAAACGTCCATGCGTTATTTTCTTGAGAATTTAGCTCTACCTGCGATTCGAATGACGGTAGATCTGGTCACCGAACTCTTCCTGAAGGTGAACGAAGATGCGACTTTATGTAACCAGTGCGATAATCGATCACGTCTCGTTGCGTACCCCCTGGTACACCATGCCCGTGTCTCCTACTCCACCTGCAATTAGATCTCCTATTAATAATATTGTTCTCAGGCTCTCGCAGACTAAAACTTTGATTCGCATGCAGATAATCACATCGCTTCTCATTCTGAGGATCAATTCGCCGCGTAGTAGAAATTTTCTGAAGCGGAACCGTTCCAGGAAACGTAATTGAGAGGCGCAGAAAATTTCTACAGCGTTGGCTTCAAATATCTCTTGTTTAGACATTTGTGGACTATTCCTACGTTTGTAACGACTGGAAGTAGATAAAGCATCGAGATGAGAGAGTTCAGACGTTACGTGGTCTGCGGAAGAGTCCACAAATTCTGCGAACCATTTCAATTCGTGGTCCGAATCAGGAACAACTGTCGTATGAGACACCGAGCAGCATGACATCGGTCACGATGCTTCATTCCATAAGAATTAATAATTATTCGATACATCCAGGGACATAACAAAGATATACTAGAAGAATCTTCTATTAGCTACGGGTAAAGAAATGCTAAGAAACGTCGGTCGAAAAATGTCCAAAGTCATTCCTTAATGCAGGCATATTATACATAGTAACGGATACAAGTACAGTACTTGTAGGTAACGGGTTTAAACATAGCTTGCTAAGAAATCAGCGATTCTAAGGGAACACGTACTATTACTGTACAAAAGTCCAAGAAGCAAATTCTAGCACGCCTATCGCTTCGCTCTATATCGTACAAACATGGTTCCTCTGACTCTACGACCTTAACGACACGTACACCGTCCACCGAGTGAAAAAGTTTTCTCGAACAAGAGTTACGCCGCACGAGCTTCCCGCAACCATTCTCCACGCCCGAGATGCGGTGGCCTTTAAGTTCTCAAAATGAAGCTCCGCGAGTACAAGAACTGTTGGAATAGTACTACAGCGCATGGTCTGAAGCGAACAGTTATCGAAACAGTCTTAGCTCAGTATTCTATCGTAAACGTTACGCAAAACTTATCCAAACGGATCGGTCCTCTACGTTGGCTCAGCTTTCACATAAATATTTAACAAAGAACTCTTATATGACAATCCATCGGGAATGAAGAGAAAGAAAGAGAAGAGTGTAATCCTCTAGCGAGGACGAGCTTCTCGGGTCTAGAGCCGTTATCTGCCGTCGCCAAGAACGTGGGACCCTGAATCGCGCCTTTAATATTTTCAGTCATACCTTGTTATTGGTTCTGAAGGCCAGGAAGATGGGAACGTTGATGACTGTTCGACGTGGTCGAGGTGAAGGTCGAGGTTGAGATCGGGGTCGAGGTCGAAATGGAAGTGGGAACGCGGCGTGGTTGGGATTCGGAAGCCGTGTTGTTCTGTTGGGACGAATTAGTATGCCGGTGTGTCAGACTCGAGGCCGCCGCCATCGGCGCTTCACCGGTTGGCTGATTGCTGTTAATCGGCAGCAGCATTTGACCGTCGCCGTGAGCCGAGGAGACACCGTAGCTTCTGAGCCGGTATTGCCGTTGCTGCATTGACGGGCAGCGGCTTCTAGCAACGGTGCTCCTGCGTCGCTGGGTGCCGGCCGTGGTACTGTGTATGTTAATCCCAGGCTTTCATCAGTACTTTCATTACTTCCGTCAAGGACCTGCGTGCAGCTTCTCGGGGCAGCGGCTTGGTGTGTATTGTCTCGTCGCATCTCATTGAGATGTTTCTATTAAACTTGTACGCGTTATTAAGGGGTAATGTGCAACGTCTGCCATACCGTTGGCGCCCAACACCTTCCGGTCTTCGTATGTACATCGTTTCAATATACATCCGACAAGGATTACGCAATTCGTCGCAGAAATTCAATGCTACAACTACGATACAGTATTCTCCTGCGTACGATACAGTCGATTAGTTACTCGCAGCAGGTCTCAGGTGGAATCTGTACTACGTTACCCGAGCGGATCGTTGCAATTGGCGACCGATAGAGTTTCTGCGTCGATGGAATTGGCGTTTAAACGATAGATGTTCTGTCATGGTAGAGCTACGCCGTATGATACCATTTTGCAACATATATTATTGGCAGGCGAACAGCCTTTCACGAATCGTGGGTATAGTAATCCATACAGTTAGTTCGAGTATCATGTTCTCTGTTACGTTTATATAGATAATGGTACCATAATTCCGAAGGAAAGTGGAGAGTAACGAAGGAAAATAAAAAGTTTGTGTTCACAGAAGCGAGAATAGTCATGCTCTTTAAACTGGTAGAAAGAGGCCGATGCGTTTAGAAATTAAGATTCGGTGCATACCCACACAGACTCGGAACTGACACAGCAAACGATATGTCATGCGTCTTTTGACATTCTCTTGTTTGTTATTTCTAAGAAATTCATCAGACAGCATTAAGAACTGCGCCGCGTCTGTAAAGCGTGCGTTACGTACCCGCGTAACGAGTACTTTAGGCGAGTCTTTCTGGCAAATGTTATCGTAAGATCGTAGGAGACGATTGAACCGCCCGACGGGTTTCGACAATGGAACTAATATTAATCGTTGAATAGTATTTACCGTTAATAGCGAGGGGCAAATGCTTGAGGTCGAGAGAGATTCGAAGATTAAGAATAATCGATGAATTTTTTAGGTAAATAACACACAAAACGAAGGCGATGTATTTTCTTACCTTGAACTGTGACTCATGAGGACTATGTTTCTGTAACAGCATATAATGGATCCTGATTGTTGGGAAGCGAGTGATGAAGTGTTGACGTCGATTCACACACAACACAACAAGCAGCTCAAGCAATTTTGTTGTATTTTTTTTTTTTCTTTATGTAACTGAATGTTTTTAATTCAAGTTGAAAACAATCTTACTGAATTTAACTGGCAGATAGTAGATCGGACTTTACGCTATCTCTGTAGCTTGAAATAAAGAAAGGAAAAGTACTGGAACTCTAGGGGCGAGACTCGCAAACCTTTCTTAAAAAACGTATACGTGGTAAACCTTCTTTATTCACTGCTATTATTGTAAAACGATGTCGTTATGACGATGGCGAAAATATCGATATATGCAAAGTAATTACGAAAATTGAGGAATCGTGAAATCATAGCACGAAAAGAATCAGAAATTAAAGATAACTGTATATGTCAAAGAATTGAAATACTTTAATAGAAATTAATCATGACATACTTTTTCATGCCACCCGCAGGCGATATATGAATAAGTGAACCCTGTAAAGTACCTCGCGTAAATAAAGTTTGAACACGAATGTAACGAGTCCCGTAGACACACCTGAATACTCTACGGTAGGGCTCTAACGAATATTCGAATAATCTAAGTATTCGAATATTCGAATATTCGAATACCACAGAATTCGAATAATTTCTTCGAATATTCGGATCTTTCGAAGTTATGATTGCACCGAATACCAATCTGAACATGAGATATTTATTCACAGTTTATCGTGAAATTCTTTTCATATTGGCCTTTACAATTATTTGTTTCTCAATCGATAAATTTTTAACTTTATTAATCTTTGGTAAATTTATACATTTTGAAACGAAAACAACCATCAGTTATTAGTATTATTTTTATAATAATGAGTGGACAACCCCGACGGAATTGGCCAAGGGCCCTCTCCTCTAGGCCCACCCGTGTCCCATCATAAGCGGATGACAAACAGTATCAGCAGACTTTTTTGTAGGGAGCTAAAACCCCATAAACGATTTTGAGGAACTATAATATTTTTATTTTTCCTTCGTTACTATAACGTTATTTTTCTAAATTTATAGAGTATTATTCGCTTTACAGACACCATCTTACTAATTAATAGCAATTTTATTCTTTGTTTCTGTAACCTACCCCCACACGCGCGAATGTCTCTCCTTTCTCTCAGGATTGTAAGACTCGATTAACTCTCGTGGTACGCGATGTAAGTGTCACTCAGCAAATTAATTTTAAGTGATTGGTTGAAAATATCATGACGAAAAAGAACTCATTGGCCCGACGCACGACCAGACAAGGAAAAAACGTTGTTGTCAATTGTAAAGGCCAATATGAAAAGAATTTCACGATAAACTGTGAACAAATATTTCATGTTCAGATTCCTATTCGGTACAATCAGAAATTCGATTGAACAGAATATTCGAACGTTCGAAGGTTCGAAGTTCGAATGTTCGAATGTTCGAATGTTCGAATGTTCGAATGTTCGAATGTTCGAATGTTCGAATATTTGAATATTCGAAGAAATTATTCGTATTCGAAATTATTCGAATTATTCGAATATTCGAAATTATTCGAAATTATTCGAATTATTCGAATATTCGAAATTATTCGAAATTATTCGAATTATTCGAATATTCGAATAGTCGAATAATTACAGCTCTACTCTACGGTCTAGGATCGTGATATCTTTATGACGCCGTAATTGTATTATTGACAAGACCTGAACAATACTTCAGTTAACAACAACATTCGCGTTAATCGAGTAATAATATTTAAACCTACTGCACAAATAATTTTGTAAGCCTGCTTACGTACAATCTCGTCATCTTAATTACACTGGGAATTATGTACTTGATCTTTTTATGCAATCCTATTATCTCTCTTAACTACGAAAGGTATTCGTTTAATTATACTTTAAACCTGTTGCATATTCCAGGCATCCTGCAAAACAATATCAGTGCCGCTTTTTTAATTTTGTCGATTCAGGATACACACACGAAGTACCTCTAAATGCCAAAGAAAAGGTCTACGGTTCGCTTCGAACGTCTTCTACGCAGCAAAAATATAAAAACGTTAAACAAACTGTCACATAGTTGTTTCGTAAACTCGATCAAGCAACAAAGCAATTCCAATTAACAGACCGACTACTTGACTCGATCCCTCTCTCCTTAATTTCACCTACACAGATTACCTATCTCGGATAAGCGTCAAATGATTTTATCCGTAATGCTGGTATGCACGAATCGCAATGATTTAAATGTTCCGGAAGAGTAGATTGCCTCTGAACTTCTGTCATAGAAACCGTTTACAGGGCGAGCTTTCGCGCGCCTCGAAGATTGAGAGAACGAAGGGGTATGTAATAGGAAATTAGAGACTTATAGGCAATTTCATGTGTCAAGCATATCCTACGTCAGTGAGACTACACGCTGCTTCTAATTTGGTGCAAAACAAGATGAACGACATTTCGAGAATCTTGCAGAAGTGGAAAGAAGAAATATATATATATATATAAATATGTATAATAGTATATACACGCGAGGGCGTGCGCGTGTAATGTGTGAGGAGTTAGAGACAACATAGGACGCTTAGAAAACTTACTACAGAACTAAAGGCTAAGAAAGAAATTAACTTGGAATTAATGAACATACCGTAAAATTATGTTTACGAGATATATTTGAAATAACATACCGAAGTAGTCTGGTTATGTAGTCCGGCCAGTTGTCCGGGAACATTACGAGGAAGAAACCGACCGCTATGAAGATCATCCCTGCCAGTTTCATGCCCATGAAATGGGCTCCGTACAGGACAACATCCAATGCTGCGAAGTAATCGCGTTAATCGGCTTGTTAAGTGGCAACGATTGCGACATACAGTTAGTAAAAAAAGTATTTGGACGGAGCATCGACTTTCATATTTATTCATATAACTACCATTAAAAAGAATTAAGCGGATCTTAACTATAACAAAATGAAGAGCTTAAACATTATACTTTACTTCTGCTATAAGGAAAAAATATAAACCTTAGTTTTACATCCAGAAAATAATAGATCTTTGTCAAGTGTAGTATAACGCGCCGAAAAAAGTATTTGGACAGATGAACAATGCCGTAAGGAACAAAAGACAATCGCTTCTGTTTCACGAAAATTACATTGTAAGCTTCTCGTACTTCAGTGGCAACAATCCACGCGTTCAGTTGTGCAGTTTCACAGTGCTAACTAACAGTGAGCCCTAAAACTCAAGAAACTTCTTTGGGCGAGCGAGAAATTATCGTGAAGATGTTTAATGAAGGCAAAACGTACAGAGAAATAGGAGATCTTACAGGCAAATCGCATTCTACCGTCGGCTATATAATAAAAATATATAAAAGTGAAAATACATTGGAGGATAAGCATCGGATCGGCCGACCAAAGAAAATCAGCGTTAGAGAAGAGCGGATAATTCTACGTGAAGTACAAAAAAACAGTCATGTTAGTGCACCTAATTTAGCCACGACGTTAAAAAAAGCGTCAGGAACGACAGTTACACCACAAACAATCCGAAATGTTTTGAAAAATGCTGGTTTGGAAAAAACCGTTCGTAAGTAAAATAAACAGAATGAAGAGGCTGCAATTCGCAAAGCAGTACGCGAGCAAATCCAAAGAGTTTTGGAATAAAGTTATATTTTCCGATGAGTCGAAAATTAACTTATTTGGTTCGGATGGAAGAAGAATGGTATGGAGGAAGCCAAGAGAAGAAATGAAATCGAGGAATTTAGTCCCTATTGTCAAACACGGAGGCGGGTCTGTTATGGTATGGGGATGCACGAGTGCAAATGGAGTTGGAAATTTGCACATAATAGATGGCATAATGGATCGTTTTATGTATTTAAATATTTTAAAATCAAATTTGAAAGAAAGTGCAGCAAAACTTGGATTACAAAACGCTTACTTATTCCAACACGATAACGATCCCAAGCACTCATCACGAATTGTCAAGGAATGGATTCTGTATAACACCCCAAAATTCTTACAAACACCCCCCCAGTCGCCGGACTTGAACCCCATAGAACACCTCTGGGAAGAACTTAAAAGAAGAGTACGGAAACAGCAAACTACCAATCGTCAAGCATTTATTGCTGAACTAAAGGAAGAATGGCTTAAAATTGAAGCGGAAGTGACAACAAAATTGGTGGAATCAATGCCAAATAGACTAAAAGAAGTCATTAAGTGCAAAGGATATCCTACTAGATATTAGTTAAAAATTATTAATTACTTTATGCAGTTTAACTCGTCTGTCCAAATACTTTATTTGGCGCGTTATACTACACTTGACAAAGATTTATTATTTTCTGGATGTAAAACTAAGGTTTATATTTTTTCCTTATAGCAGAAGTAAAGTATAATGTTTAAGCTTTCATTTTGTTATAGTTAAGATCCGCTTAATTCTGTTTACTGGTATTTATATGAATAAATATCAAAGTCGACGCTCTGTCCAAATACTTTTTTTACTAACTTATGTGATTTCGGCGCACAGGTTCGGTCAATTTAACAAACTAAAAACAAACTATTTAGCAATAATAAATATATAAGCTTTCGACGTTTCGATCTCCGTTTAGATCTTCTTCAGGAAAGTTAAAAATATTGCTTTTGCTCTTAGAATTGAGTCACAGTGCTATGGCACTGCCTACGACACGCGAGTCGGTTGGAATAAGACTAACATATATCGTGAACCAAACATCAGCTTCCAGAAGGTGAACTCAATTTCTAAGAGCAAAAGCAATATTTCTAACTTTCCTGAAGAACATCTAAACGGAGATCGAAACGTCGAAGGCTTATATATTTATTATTGCTAAATAGTTTGTTTTTTAGTTTGTTAAATTGACCGAACCTGTGCGCCGAAATCACATATATTAATTATTACGGTCGAAAGAAAATTTATAAATAACTTTTTTTACTAACTGTAACACGATCGCCGAAAGTTTCTATCGTACCTGCAGATACGGGTACAGCCGTGATCAAACCCAGCGTGATGAATAGGTCATACGTCAGAGCGATACTGAAGTTACCCAGCATGTTTGCAACTGTGAAGCAGCGATAAAGTGTCGATGTAATATCCAGCAACGTCTCCTTTAAGAATCGTGTATTACCTAGGTGAAGGATGCTCGCCGAAAGCAACGATGTCCATGGTAACCGACCCCAGTGTACACTTTCCGCTCCAGAGAAGTACAGGGCCAGACAAATTGGCCATAATAATGCAGCGTTGCACAATCCGATAAGAGAAAAGAATAAAGACATTTGACCGAACGTTGTTTCTCCTATAACTTTTTTAAACAGCACCTGGATTAAAATTACATAATGTGGTGGACGGGTAACCGCAGAACCGTGATTACGTTCGACTTCATCGCCGATCGAGGATAATTATGAAATCAGATTTTACCTTATAGACCGCAGAACCAGCTGCTGCGGATGTCGCCAGGACAACGCCCCCCAAAGTCGGACTCCCAGTTATCCCGTCCATATACGCCAGAAGCGCGATCCCGGTATTGCATAAAATCACTGCTACTATCTGCGATGCATTCGTCTTTATGGAATACGAATTCTGACCCCGGCGAGTAATTATAATTCTTATCGAACAGCGCTACTAACCCTTACGCCAACAAATTGTTCGTGAAGGATAACCCACGACAGTAGATAGACACAGGAGACATTCGTTGCGAATAGTGCCATTACGTCGGTAGCTAATAGTATCCTAAGCGAATAAATATACATGTAATTCGTGACTACCCAAAGTCCGCAGAACAGGCTGCATCTGATCAAGAAACGACCACCGGTGAAGCCTTTATCGCGAAATCCTCGCAGGCTCTCCGCGATTATTTCCGACGGAGCGTTGCATTTGATCCTCGCAGCCTGGCAAATAAAATAAACTGGGAAATAAAGGATCTCCCAGTTTGTACAAAACCAAGTCGTGAAGAAAGGAGCATTGTACGGGACTGTCTGAAAATAGTTACGAGAGCGCCATTAAAATCTCCCCCGTCGTTCTGAAGCCGAAGGAGAGCCGGGTGCAGAACGAACTTACATGGCGATGACGCAGCTCGGTCACAGATGAGTTCGAGGACGACGAGTTGCTCGGGCTTTCGAGCTTGTGGAAGTATAAGTATTTGATGAAATGAGTCGCGCCAACCCAGCTCGCCGTCACGCATATTGTGACGCACACCCCGAAGTATATCTGCGATCATAATACGCTGCCATGTAGAAGAATGTACATACTTTAAACGGTTATTAATAAACCGGCCGAACCTTTATCGCCGATTCGGCGCAACAAGACGCGTAACAAGTGGACAATGAATTATGCCTTTGACGATAATTCACCGCAGGCGTCGTCATATGAGACTGAACTTGCGTTTGACCGGCGTTATGCCCCTGGTTGTCACCAGCTCCCCCAGCGACGACCCCGCTTCCGCTCGTCTCCAAAGGACGACAAGTCGGCGCCGAATCGCCGCGGCCACCGGTGACGCTGCATCCTTGCTGCTGCTCGCAGCCTGAATAAGAAAAGTCGCAAGGTAATCCGATACTCCGTCCTGCAAAGCGTTCGATTACAAACCGGAATTGTCGTGAGTGCCTTGACCGGCGCCGCCCTGAGGACCGTGTTGACCGTCGCCAAGAACGATACTCGGGGCACGAGTTTGCTGAGGATGAAATATCGTCGGAATGTCCAAGGCTCCTCTGCTACCCATGCTTAAGTTTGCTCTTTAAAACAAGCCGTAACGGTTGCTCTCAAGTGGAATCGTTACGGTGCGGATAATCGACATTTCGTAAGAATTATGAATTAAGAGGAAATAAATGAAATCTGTTGGTGTCGTCAGTCTTGGCTCACCTTCTTCACATTTCTCGTCGGAGGTCACGACGTGCTTGAAACTCGACGTATCCATCATTCGAAATGCATGGAATGCACGGGACTACTTATTCCGCATTACATGCGCCGTCACTTTGATTTTTATCGTGATTATATCGCAAGGGTAGTTTCATCCTTTGCCGCTCCATCAGTTCCATAGATTAAAATGTTTTATGGCTGCCCTATTAACGGAATCTAATAATGCCGTCGGCAGCGGGGCATTTGTGTCCCGCTGTTATCGAGCATAAGTTATGCATCGTATTTCGCAAATAAACAAATTGCACAGGTGCAGTTACGCGGCAGCGAGCATTTCGAATTGTTATTTAATTAATCGCTCGATCGCGTCCGAAGCACAACCGTGGCTTCAGTCTCGAGTCCCGTCTTACTGTTTATGTAAATTCCGCACGGTCTACGCTAATGATCCTCGAGTAATTTTACGTACACTGTGCCATGCCATTGATTACCCGTAAACTTTGCACTACCACTATTTGGGACACCCTCGTCGCGTCTGCGCCCTTTCCCCAATCTATCCGCTTCATTGAGCTTCATTAAGCAATTAATGTTTGCCGATTTTCAGCTATCTAATCCTGACGCGCCTTCCGTACATAACAGAATTTAGGAATTTTGCAGTACTTGATTGTTGAAATATATGTTGTGTATTAAAAGTAATGAAGCCTCTTGAAGTACAGCGCTAGAAAGGACTAGGGAGAACAAATTATACTTACATAGAATAATGTAGATTTATAGTACACTTGTAACGAATATGTATAGAAAGAGACTAATAAAATATCCTTACATTCGTAAACCACTTGTTTCCGTGAAATGTCGATGTACATGCGATAAATATTGAAGCCAGAGTGTTGATCAATGGGAATCTGAATTTTGGCAATGCATGTTTCATATTTCAATTCGTATCTCTCTTCGGTGAATGCTTTGTATTGATTTTAGGGTGACACAAAATAATACTAGATGTTTAAGACAAAAATACTTTATTCTCTATTTTTCTGAAATAAGAGGCTTGATTTATTTCAAATAATATGCGAAGTAAATATTACCGAGCTTGTTCCTTATTAATACTTGAGGTTTCTCTTTTGTTATATCTAAACGGTCTAAAGCCTATTCGTGTTATCTTGTAAAAAAATATTAAGTACAAATATACAATCATACGCAGAATACAGTCATACATAATAATAATTTATGCAACAACATTAAATGTAGATATTTACGAGATTCAGTATTACAATAGAAGCATAGAAACATATAACTCTTTATCTATCTCTCGTACAATTTTGCGTATTACTGTAAAGGACATTGTGCCTGTTAAGTTCCATCTGTGTTTACTATAGCAATACAAAATTAGTCAAATGAACCAACCATTGTAACAGCACATAATTAAATTTACGGTTCAACCAGCTTTATTATAGAATAACACTGAGGGACGAGAGTCGCGATACAGCACTGTTCGCAAAGAAGTAGCATGAATTATATTACAATACTTTACACACACCAGAAATAGAGAGCATTGGACTGCGAATAGAACAAAATGTTTAATGACTCTTCGCTTAATAAAATATAGCACATTTCGTTTGGTTTGTCTTTAGAATACGTATTATTCGTCACTTACGGACACGAGTAGCTAGTTATTTGTGTTATTCTATAATAAGTGATTCGCTTATTATTAATAAGGCAGTAAAAGTCTTTCTGTGTATCACATTTTTTAATGATAGATAAATTCAACAGTTTCTAAGTCTTTCAAGCTATTCTACGTTTATAACAACAGCGTGCCTATGACTCGACTCTCGGAGTCGACGGTTGAAATACATGCGTGAAGGCATATAACCGAAAGAGTACAGGAGAAATATAGTTCGACTAACGCAAGAGCATTACGCTGTGTTCCTAACAAACACTTAAGGATGTATCAGTATGATATGATGAAACAGAATATAAATCATAACACGCATATAATGATTCCAAGTATTGCTTCCTTCATATTTATAAAAAATTGTATATTTTCGAATTCCCATGAAGATTTCACAATATCTTTAATATATCATTATACGATCATATAAATGTATTAATTTTCGTTTATTGGATTAAAAATAACACTTACACCTTCATAGATACTATGAAGTATGCTATTTCATATATCAAATATAATATCTGAAATAATCTAAGCTTATACTTGTCAGTGTACTGACTACTGATCTGTATATCGGTAACGTATAGCGACGGTCTACCTTTAAATGTGTATTTTACATGCTATTTATTAAAAACATAAAGTAAGTGTACGTATAATAATAGCTAATTGAGAAACACCTTAATTAAATATCATGTAAAATACAGAAGAAGAAATTTCATACGAATCTTCTCTTTCAATCGTAAAATAAAAAAAGAATCCTATAAAAGAGTAGAATAAATCGTTATCACAATTTACCGAAACTCGAGATGTATACCACTTCGAAAACTGAGCTCTTAGCGATAACAGATACGTTTCGTTGTGAAATAATAAATTTATACTGTGTGCCTTGCATTCTGAATGTAGAAATTCGCGTTTGTTATTTTGTCGTTCCCAAATGATACAGTAAAACCATACTGTAAAAGTGTAGTGTACAGTAAAAAATATATTTCAATAAAATCACTCTTTTGTCACTATAGGTCATATTATACAGCATATTCAGTGCCTTAATAATATTAACTCAATTTACAGGATATACATCTTATTCCTCACTCTTCACACGCTTATTAACAATTAGCCTTATTTACAATTGATCGATCCATTTATACAGAACTTTCTCTCTAGAACAATAAATATACTTAGGTTTACAAAAGATGACTTTGGGATTATCAATGATTCTTATTTATTAAATGAGTGACTGATGTAAATTATTTACAAATACTTCAACACAACAAATGATTTAATATAATCACATGTAATCAACTATCTACTATGATGCTTAACAATAAATAATTAGATACAATCATACATACAGTATTTTGAAATTTCGATATTGTCTTCTATAAATCTTATTAATTTTTTTTTTCCTTTTTATGCTAAGTCACACTCCAAATAAAAACAGATATTTCACTACACGAGCGCAATCTTTAATAGAATGCAACTTTTAATGCATTTTTTTTTTATCTTCCTATGCTGACAATAAAATAGGAGGTAAGATGAACAGCTATGCACTCTTCATATAAATATGGAATCAGGAGAACACACGATTACTTTATTCCTAAACAAAAAAAAAAACAACAGATCACGTTTATCGTCTCCTAACAGAGATTCACGTAAATCTATCGGGAGAAACTAAAAGTATTCGAAGTTACGCAACATCTATATTCTACTGCTAAAACGTAAGGATAATTTCATATATTTTTCTTTATAGCGGTTTAAAAGAATCCGTTACCTATTTCTCTTAAATTTTGCATCACGACGAGTCGTTTTATTTATTTCTCAATTTCTTTCGAGACTGATAATATTCCTGCACAGTGATCCATAAACTATAATGTAGTAAAACAATTCTTAGTAGAATGAGAAACTTTCTCGCAGAGGGATGCATCTCATAGGTGTTTATATTTTTCAGGCATTGAAAGGCAGAATTAAACATATTTGTAATATATCTCAACGTCGTATAAACCTACGCACTATTTACTTCACAAAATAAGAAATGTGTGGCAGGTTTCGATATCTGTGTATTCTCAGATCGCAGTTCTTTAGTGGTTCGATAGCTCTGTCCATTATGCATTAATGTAGCAGATCGGTCTAAATTTAATCGGAACAATATAATTAAAATATTTACTTTCACAGCTTTCCGAAGTAGCAACGAATAATCACGCAAAGCTTTATCCGCTCGAAGTATTCAACGCATAAAAACGGGGCAAAAGATACGATTAAGCTTATTGAAAAGTTTGCCGAGTGTTCTAGAATCTTAAATCCCTGTAGCCATTGCACTTTTGATTACGAGTGAATGTACAGACGGTCTCTAACAAAATAACAAAACGAACGGGAAGAGACTCGTTTTTTTTTTTACTTTTTACATTATACTTCTAAATAATTACAAATCATGGATGATCACATTAATTGTGTTTCAAGAATTCAATATTTTTCATGCATATTATAAAATAGTAAATACTATGTTGAACTGGATAATCCAACTAATTCTTTTGATATCGATAACGTAATTGGCAAGTTTCAACAGCTAAGCGCATTAACTGCAATACTATACTGAGTTGTACGTTCCTCATCTGTCGTGTGTCGCAAAAACTGTCTGCATATGCTTATTACGCTAAACATAAAGTATGTACATTCGTTTAATTCATTATTCCCTCCTTTTATGTATCTAAATATTGAAGATGTCAGCATTTGCTCGTGACGGGTAAATCATTAAATGCAATCAACCGAACGAAAGCAAAGAAAATTGACAAAGTACAATCTTAGGTATGTAAGATATTACGATACCAAGCTTATGCGTAAATAGTAGTTTTCTAAGAAATTTGAATACACGAATTTATGTACACTTGATAAAGCGTAACTTTTGTATTATATAGTGTGTTCAGTATTAGTTAAAGGCAAACTGACTTTGTGCTTTACCTTGCGACCCTGCCTTTTAGATGCCTTTCGTGAAACTTTAGACTCTCTGGTATCTTGCACTTGCTTGTTGAGACCCAGTCTAAAACGCACAGGCACCTTTGAATCCAGAGTACTTTCGTCTGTAAACAAATAACAGATCGTTAAAAGTGATATAATAAGAGCAAAGAAAAAGGTGTAAGGAGCATGTATAAAGTGAAGATGAGAAAAGGGTTCGATAGACTTTTTAATACGAACTGTTATATAAAATTGGTTTTATTCATAAATAAATAGAATATTCAGATCGCAACAAGTTTCTAAAATGGTATAAAAATATTGTGTACAAACCTTCTGAATCGTGTAATTCAGGTATCGATCTATGAAGAACAGTAACTCGTCTAACTTCTTTTTGATTAGCTGTAAAAGAAAAATCAATGAAATTAAAGTGCAAAACGATCTTGAATGCCATGGTAGGCATTCTTGCGTCTTTACTTACATTTCTCATCTGCTTTAATTAAATGTCTCTGATTCGCTTTCGCGTTACTCTTGACAACTCTGCGAAAAGAAATAAAGCTATTTAAGTAATAGTTATCTCGAGTAACTCGGTCATTTATATGTTCTATATTTATATTAATAGATTTCATGAAACAAGAAGCATCGTAACACAGTTGTTTCTATGGAAAAGCCCATTAAAGATACTTACTCATTAACAACACCTTTAAAAGCAGACTGCACCAATCTCGCAGATTGAATCGGCACTGTCCTATTTAATCTTTCCGCTCGTCTTCTACTCAATTCGGTTCTTAAATCACTCTCTTCGTCAACCGTTATGTCCTCGAAAATAGCATCCACCTCCTCGCTCGGCCCATCCGAAATAATATCTTTACGCTTCTTGCACTTCTTATCCTTCCCGATACGTTCGGAGAGCGGAAGTTCATTTTTCAACTTTCCCACCTGATACAATTCCTTGTCGCGCTTTTTCTTCTTCTTCGAGGTCCTCTCTTTCTCTACTTTCGGTGGTTCTACGTCGATGCACGAGTTAACGGAGCTCGTAATAGCAGCGGGCGATGTATTTTCCATACTCTCCTCAAATTCTTCGAACTCGTAATGAGTATCTATACATAAATCTGTATCTTGAATATCATAGTCCTCCGTAATTTTATTAACTTTCTTTGCGTTCCCTGACTGAGGTTCCCCCACTTCCGCAGATTCCGCCTTCTTACTCGTATTCTCCTTTTTGCTTAATTTAATTTTCTTATTCACATTTATAGGATCTATAGGCTTCGTAGACTCGAACTTCCTACGTCTCGCTTCCAACACAGGATCGCTCATCGCCTCGGGAGTCTCTTTCTCTGTCGCAGTGGCTTTCTCGATATTCTCCTCTTTCTGTTTCACCTTCACGCGATTCGTTTCCGGTGATATTCTACCTTTAACGATCGGAGAAGGTTCTTTAACGTACGACGGGCTGCCAGTTCCATCTGGGGTAACGGATCGCGGCCCATGCTTGCGAGGTAATTCCTTCGGCGACCACCTCGGGGATCTCCTCCGTCTGGGAGACGCACGAGGGGAATTTCTCGGGGACGACCACGGTGATCTACGTGGCGATAATCTCGGCGACCTTGAGCGCGGGGACACTCTACGCGGTGATAGTTTCGGTGACATTAAACGCGAGGACCCTCTTCGAGGCGACATCCCGGGGGATTTCGATTTTGGCGAGGGCCTGCGAGACGGCGATATTCTTCTTGGAGATAACTTGGGTGATCTCGACCTTAACGGTGATCTAGATTGAGGTGATGATCTGAGCGGCGAGAATTTCGGGGAGCGTGACCGCGCCAATCTTGGGGACTTGGTTAACGATGATTTAGGTGAACGTACTGGCCTAGGAGATCTGGAATGCGGTGACAGTCTTGGCGACCTTCCTCTTGGGGATAATTTCTTAATAGGCGATCTTCTTATAGGGGACTTGTTCGGCGATCTCCGCGGTGATAATCGCGGTGACCTGGATCGCGGCGAAAGCTTAGGTGACCGCGAGCGCGGCGAATACCTCACCGGAGACTTCCGAGGCGACCTGTACCTCGTTATCTCTCGCTGAGACTTCTTCGACTGTCTAATAGGAGATCTTCTAGGAGACCTTCTGGGCGACTTTTTCCTTGAGCGTGATCGCGGCGACAACGACCTACGCTTCTGTAATATTCGATTGGTATGCGGCGACATCGACCGTCTTTCACTCTTTAAGCCCGTCACTGTTAAAGCCGGGCTGTACGTCTCTTTCCTACTATTACTGTCCTCTGTTCTGTTCTTCTGATTCAGTATTCTGCTCGCGTCATCCTTCTTTATCGGCTCTTTACTCTCCTTCTTGCTATTCTTCTTCTCTTTCCTTTCAGATGGCTTGTCAACGTTCATCTCCCTCTCCATCTCATCCATCAAGCGCTCCAAACTATCCTCCTCCTCGAGATCAGCCATTATAAGAACGTCGTCGTCGTCGTCATTAATATCATCCTGATCATCTTCCGCCTTCTTCAAGCTCTCCGCAGTCTCTATCTGACTCTCAACCTCCGCGGAGGGTATATCGACTTCCGTACCATCTTTCCCGGCCGTCTTCTCTGTCTTTACGACTATGCTCCTTTGATCTTTATTATCCTCGTCGTCCGAACCACTCCCGTTGTCTTTGAAACGATGAAACTTTGATACTTCTAAAAATATTACTCTTCTATAATACCTCGTAAGTAGGAAGGAGAGACAGAGGCGCAGTAAAAGTCCTGCCACAGAATACCTTTGTAACGAACGTGAAACATTTTACATACCTGCTGAATAAGATTCAACAGACGGCTCAGTCTTTTCAACCGAGCAAGCGACATCCGTTTGTTGAAGTAGAAAATGTTCGTCTACAGGAACTATCGCTATTAAGTTCGGATTGCGTGGACTTTGGTAATACAAGTTCTACGAAGTAAATCATGTACAATTTTAATACGCGTCGAAACAAAGTGTCCGACGCACAACTTCCAATCGAGACCCGTTACTAGGTTTGTCCAACGGATTGAATATAGAAACTTACTCCATTTTGTTGCCGCTGTAATCTATTATGAAAATATCCTCTTCTCGGAGGACGCTGGCCTCTGTACGGCGGGCGAAACGTATGCGTGACTTCTGCAGCCTCCTTATGGACTTGCGGCGGGTGCTTTTTTTTGTTATGTACAGTGTCTTTCGCTCTTAACGATTGAAGAGCTGCTAATCGCAGCGCCTCTAAATCTTCGTCGTCCTCGTCATCGCTCTTTGTACTTTGTTGTGTAGGTACGACCACCTGAAATGGCAAACTTAATATCAATCTTCCATAAAGGTTAACGCAATGGTTAGCGAATCGCATCAAGATTATTTTAAAGAAACTGCGCTTCTTAACTTCGTAAAAATGCTCCAAAAAACTGAGTACGTCGGAGCAATATATGTTTAGAATTTCACACCGCTTGTATAATATATATCTTAATACACGCATCCCCGTGCAAATAAAATTGATAGTTAAATCGTACGAGAAAAGCATCGCGATGAAATCCGTTTATCGTCAGTGCTTGAACGATTTTGAACGAATTTTCAGCTCTATTTGTGACAGCATTGCGAGCGGAATTGGAATATAAATTGCACGTAGGAGCGATCATTCAGTAATAAATTGTTCGCTTTTATTAGTTCCTGCGTTAAATTCTGTCTCACCTTTTGGCGATAATCCATTTTATCCGGGTTACAATTGTGGAAAAACTTGTAGTTATCACTAACAACACGAAGGTCCACCAATTGCATTAATAACTTTATACCGATTCCGCGAGAGTACGATTCACCTTAAGGGCAGCCGTAATGTTCATTACTGCTACATTGCAGAAACAAGTGTTTCTTTCGATCAATTTTTTTTGATAATTGTAAATTCCACGGATAAAGTTGCACACTTTGTTACCCCCCACCACATATAAATAAAAATGGCGTAGGCGCTCATAAAATCAAAGGTCTTCGAAGTACAGCGTTGTATAAGACGCGCCGCCGATCATTCATTCCGCGGCTTCCACTAGAATTTCTTCCGAAAAACTATATATCCCTACGTTCTCGCGGAAAATAGATTTCTGTTAGCAGTTACGTTCGAATTAAGTTAACTGTTGATGCTATTTCACTTTTTTATTGCAGACTCATTACTTATCTTTGATTTTACATTGCAGAGAAAATAATTACAGACTTCGGATATATTTATAGAGACTTTTTGCACCGTTAGGTTGACAAGAAAACTTCAACGATACAATTGAATTTCAAATCTTCGGGAAACTTTTATTTCAGTAAATAACTTTTATACGAGACAATTTTAAAAGAGACAAGCTTACCGCAGATCGAATATGCATTTCGGAACAGAAAGTCTGTAATCTTTTTTTACAAATTGTGCATACAAGTATTTATTTGACTAAAAGATTGTTTGGATTTATAAATGCTTGGGGAACATGCAAATTTGCAGCAATAAAACATCCACTCCGCACATCTTTGTAGAAGATTAAAATCTGTCGTCTAGTACGAGACCTAGAAAAATATCACATTGCTAATACGAATACATTCGCAAATACTTCTTCAAATTACCCTGTACAGACTGTATAAATAAAATATACTGTACCACACACTAGCACTCGTACAACATATCTTAACAGAGGCTAACTTAAAAGTTACCGTCTAATAGTACCTTTAAGAACACTAATCAATATGGTCAAGATAATAGACATATATAGACGGAGCAGAAGCTGGGACTATCGGCGAGGGGAAGGTAAGATTGGAGGGGAAAAGGCAGAGGTTCAGATACAGCCTAGCATACAGGCACGTCGGTTAGCTTCGGAAGCATTCGGCATGCATAACCACTGCGTTACCCGATTTGCCTGTATCGCTCCCCTTACCGCGAATCTTACAACCCCCCTCAGACATGATCCGTCTATATATGTCTATGGTCAAGATACACATTTTACGTCATCCAATACTTTATTACACCATCTTTACCACATATAACATTATAGATACAAAATTTTTGTCGTTACCTAATGCGAAATTCACACCTTCTGTTGGAAAGGATGAGAGTGAAATTTCTAATATACGCAAATACACGAGTTATGCATACAAGATCAGTTTTTTCGAAGTTCTTGTACAAGTCTAATGCGCGTGAAATGTATGATGGATTTCCCTCATTGCTTTCCAGTATAAAGTAAGGGGGTCTATTAATTGGCTGGCGATATGACGATGTGCAGTTTGAGCATATCTTTCTTTGGACCTACTAAAAATGGGGACGTAGTTTCCGGCACGGCACCCTGTTGCGGATTCAGCTCCTCGAACGGTAGAAGATCGTCCAAATTAAGGACACGTTCCGATTGAGTAAATCTGTGAATGATTTCCGTTACTCTCGCGATATGCTCGACACCACCCTGTAGTCCATAAATTAAAACACCTATTTTCACGCGCATCCCAATATCGTTATTCGCTGGTGGCTCTTTGCACGTAAGCGACAGCCTGACCGACCGTTTCACGTGCTCGGGCATCTCCACCGTTCCCTGCCAGACGATTAGGAAAAACTTTTTAAACCAGACTCCCTTCGGGTATATGTCTACGACCCATTCGCACGCGCGATCGTCGCCGTACTCCGCCAAGCACGAATGACTCGAGAACACCAGCGTTCTGGTATGGTAAGACGGCAAGCCGTGAAACTTTTCTATCGTAAGTAGCGAGCTGCACGTGTCTACGGTGTAGAGCCTAGGCTCGAACAGCAGCGCGCCATCCTCCTCGTTCGAGCTCACTTCCCTGACTCTGTCCAGCTGGCCGGAATGAAACGACATCCCTATGGACATGCGCTCCACGAAGAACTCTTTGTATTTCTTCGTTAACGGCGACAGAAGCAGCTCCGCTAATTTCCGCGGGGACATCATCGGGAATCTAACGGGCGTCATAACAGTTATCACCAACTGTTTCAACGTGGCTTCGAATTCGTCCGGCGGCAACTGAGTTCTCAAACGCTTCGCCTGGTGATCCAACCATGATTCCAGGCACTTGTACAACGTCATCTCATCCTTTATCACTAAGCTACTTTGATGTAACAGCGACACTAGAATATCCAGGTCGAAGTTCGCAAAGTCCGCGGTCCTGGCCACCAGTTCCAAATTCCACTTGATAAAATTCTGGCACGCCTGAGTTATATCGTGGTGGCCGCAATTCGAAGTGTATTGCAGCCACGATACTAGAGTGCCGTGTATCGCGGCTAACGCAATGTGGTTTTGCATGTAGTCAAGGCACAATGATATTAAATCTTTCACATTGTACTTATCAGCTAGAGATAATATTGGCAGAACGACTTCGTAGTTGATTCTTATTTGGCCAGTGTAAAAGTACCGCAGAAATTCACTGAATATAGGTGCGCACTGCGGCGTCTCTTGGAGGGTCACTCTACTCTCTTGAGATTCGCTCCATTGCGGGCTCATTAACATTATCTGCGTTAAAGAAACAGAATAAATAAGATGCTCTGTTGTATGCCGCTTAACTCCAGAATTACTAACAAGGGGACCTTCAGGACTGGCAAACTCAGAAATTGTTTATACTTAGTATACGCGAAGGTCTTCGCTCGGACTTTAATTTCCCGAAGCAGTAAGGCGCGCTTCCCATCCAAATTCGAGAAAATCGACTTTGAAAAATGTGGAGTTATCTTATATATATATTTGATAGAAGCCGATGACCAATGAGCAGCGTGGGTCAGTGCGTAGCGCTCCCGACTAGCAAGCATGAGGTCGTCAGTTCAAATCTCACTACTGGCACTATTTTTTTTTTTTCAATTTCTGAGTTTGCCAGTCCTGAAGGTCCCCTTGTAAGATCAAAGTATAAGCTCAATTCAGGATGCATTTGGTACGATTCGATCGGAAATTTAACGTCCGAAAGAACCGACTTAATATTATTTTATTCTAAGTTTCAATCCCACCATCGTCGCTCTTCTGTATCTTCTAGGGGTTTAAAACAGTTATGATATCGGTTTCGGTTCTTGAAACAGTTATGAAGAACCGATATTCTGAATAACTGTTATAAGGAACCGAAATTTCCGACTATATCGATTTCGGTTACGGTTCTACGGAACCGATATTATATCGGTTATAACGGTTCTAGAACTGTTATTTTTTCGGTTCTATGTATATCGGTTCTATATCGGGTCTAACGAGGGGAGGCCGCGAATGGGACGAGCGATTTTTTAACGAAACCGGGCAGAAAATGTTGAGGCCGATGTGTATAAACAAAATCCAGAATATTAGCTGTGAATGGCCGGTCATTTTTATAAAAAATTATGAACAGTAAAATTATGAAGTCGTCGAATCGATTTTATACTTCATTAAGTGGTAGATCTTGATGAAAGGAATACAAAAGTCTTATGTGTTATTGGCATAGTATCAATAATTTAACCAGAAAATTCCATTTTTGTTTCGACGACTTCATAATTTTACTGTTTAAAGCCATTTTTTATCAAAATGGCCGGCCATTCACAGCTAATATTCTGGAATTTGTTTATACACATCGGCCTCAACATTTTCTGCCCGGTTTCGTTAAAAAATCGCTCGTCCCATTCGCGGCCTCCCCTCGTAAAACGGTTCTGGAGTTGGTTTATTTCGGTTCGTAAATTGATTCTTATATATTGTTCCTACGAAATTGTTATATGTTTTAACTCTCCGATGGCTGTGCTTGGATTTATTTTGTCAACGCAATTTCAACGCAGACATCTATTCTTGCTTTAGCCATCGTCTCAGTAGCGTATCTACGTCAATGTTTCGATGCGTAGCTGTTTATTACTCCGTGGCGGAATCGGCTTGACTGTGAAAGTGTGAAAGCTTGCGTTTTTTTCAAAGTAACCATGTGGCGCGGATGGGGACGAATGCTCCTATACAATGTATAGGTAATTTGCTCCGCACGCGTAGCGCGGACGCTCCGCTGAACTCTGAAACGGGCCTAACGTAAACAATTTTTAGCTTGAACCAACCATCGCGAGTTGAGATGTTTGAAGAAGCTCTTGACAAAAGAAACCCATGGACGGCCATCCCAGAATTGAAACAGCGCGATAAAATAGAAACATTATTTCTGATTTGGATGTCGCAGGATACACAAGTCTCATTTGTGAAGTGCATTTTTAGAAGCAACTACAATTAGAAATTCTAATAATAAGTACAAAATTATTTCTTCAAAATAAATTCTTAATATACAGTAATCTGTAAGCGTAATATCCACTTATTTCAATTCCTGTAAAATCGATGCGAGAATCAATTCCAGAACCGTTTTAGAACCGATATAGAACCGAAAAAATAACGGTTCCAGAACCGTTATAACCGATATAATATCGGTTCTGTAGAACCGTAACCGAAACCGATATAGTCAGAAATTTCGGTTCCTTATAACAGTTATTCAGAATATCGGTTCTTCGTAACTGTTTCAGTCAGAACCGATATATAACTGTTTGAAACAGTTATTTTCGGAACCGTTTCAATCCCTGGTATCTTCTAGTAATACTTTTGTTCCGATTTCTGCGATATATCCAATATTATAATAGGATCGTCGATAATACGTGCAACTATGCGTACAAACTTCTCTCTAAAAATACATAGCCGTTACTCGATTCTTGTAAGAGCTGCAAGTTTCTGTACCTAAATTGAGCTTCGGGTACCCAAAAACGTAAAAAGATTCTAATCGATAAAGCGACGTTCGTCAATCGTCGAGCGTTAAGTTTCACTCCTCCGCGCAGTCGAAAAGCTAACTTTTGTATCCGCAGCTTTTATTCCCTCTCGCCTTACCGCTTAACCCTCTAGGGACGACTGGGACTCCAGAGTCCCATTCAGATTAACACATTTTTATTTACGTTCCATCAATAAGATCGAGATTTGATAGGTATAGTGACCTTTAGTAGGCAGAGAAGAAACTGTTGTACCATCAGAACCCGAAATTAAACTTTTTTTTCTTATATTGTTATAAACAAATTAAAAAAAAAAATTAAAAAAAAAAAAAAAAAAACTAACGAGTAGCTTCCAAATCCGAAGTATAAAATAGACTATTTTAACGCTCAAGAAAATTCTACGTTAAGTTTAAAACATCCCCGCCCCTAGAGGGTTAATGTCGAGTAACACTTTAAAACAGCATTAATGTAAAACGGAATTCGCTTACTTGGAAAACATCGCTAGAAGCGCAAAGTATGAGGCGATGTGCGGGATATTCAATACCATCGACGACGAGACAAATATCGTTCATAAGTCGCTCGGCATACAGGGTTGCTATCTTTAATAGAACTGTATGTGAATTGTCTACCTAAGTAGGGACACAACAAGTTTATTTCTCGACCGGGAAATAAGGATTTGCAAAATACCATTTTTCTAACAACCTCTATCGAATCTGAATTCTGAGCTCCTCCCACATTCTTCGGAATGCTACTGGCTTCCTCCGTTCGTTTATTCGTATCCATTCCTGAAACACCTGTCGTCCACCAAACAGTACTCATTACATCTGTACACACTCCGCTCGCGTTAATTTATTACTTTTTCACTCCATCGGGTAAGTTCGCAACGATACGACCGACTCGCCCGTTAAATTCTCCATTAATCGTTACCCGCGTTTCTGCAGTATCTCTCAAAGCATGATAACTGTAAGAAGGAGAATAAATACGTAACAACGATGCGTGTGCGTATCTCTAACAATCGTCGGAATAATAATTATCAAAGCGGACTGAGATGTAATTAGACGCGAGTTATAACTCGTACGTGACTCGAGTGTACATCGCAGTTTCGTAAAAAGAAGAGCATCGGTTGAGAGATATTAACAAGCTGTCGTGAGAGTGGCAGTTATTTATTTGTAATTATTTAATATTACGAATACGTATTATACGAAGAGCACGAGTAATCGTATCTTCTGTATCCTTTGATCGACGAGATAATAAATACGCTGTATCCGATAGAACTGTCACTTTAATTTACATAATAGCATTTAATGAAACAGCTATTCATAAATTTCGTTATTACAATTAATCAAAGGGACTACCGATTGCCTCGGAGTGTAATTCGGATGTTCTATCTCAGTCCGTAATTCATGCTATCAAATCACCGGAGCGTGAATTATTTTTTCGAAGTTAAACGAGATTTGTCGCTTTCCTTTATTTTCATATCTTTATCCATATACCTAATTACGATTTTTCCACGAAACGCCAAAACTACACGTACCGTATCAACGTGAAACACAGAATTGTACTGATTCGAAAGTCGGTGTATAAATACACGCGATGAAAATGGTAGGCTTGGACGGTGTTATGCACTTGGCGCGAAATTTGAAATCTGGATTAGCAGATTTATGAAAATTTGTTAAATCCGACACTCGATTAATCCAATCCTCTATCGTAGATTTACCTATCTTTATTCTAAGATTAGGCAATTTATAGGAATGTAAATTTGCAGTGCCAATAAATAATCTACTTAATGAGTATTTTAATGGATGCGAGTTTTAACTTTTAGGAACTGTGAAGAAACATTTGCATTAATATTTATATAGTTACTAGCAAAAGCTTCTGAAGATTATTATTATAGTGTTGTGAGGTGGCTGAAGGAAATTTCTACTTAATATTTTATTTCGAAGACAGGAAGCTTAAAGTAACTATACTTAAAAAGTTTTATTCATACTTGTTGTACTTTGAACTATTTGACAATAAAATTACTTTTTTCGTTCCAATTGTACACCTAAAGGTATTCTTTATGTAATATAGCTTTCCAAGATCTGTATTACGCTATTGCAATCAAATAATAATAATAACAACAATATGGCAATGTTATAATATATTTATAAAATAGCAACTATATTTTATACATAATATATACAATGTACATACTCACACTTACATTCAGATATAAAAAACAATAAATTCTGTTATGGAATTGAATATTCTCAAAGAATCATTATTTTCTTTTAAAGTAATAGTTAGATCTGATTGTGAGTTGTACGACCAATTAATCAATTATACATGAATGCATTCTAAATACGATGTGTTTATGAGTTGATCAATGAAGGCGAATCAAATCTGGTTCGAAACTTTTTTTATATTCTGCGAAGTCTATTCACAATTGCTCAGTACCGATAAATTTTTATAATTACTGTGATCTATAATTATTATGCTGGTGTTAACGTTTTCAGACAATTCTGCAGAGCTTTGAAATTTCTCTACCGTATACAAAAACTCCTTATTAGCGTCTAGCTTCTCGAATTTGTAATTCATCAACCAATAATATTCAGAAATCTCCATTTGGAAGCTGTCCATAGAGTTCTGTTCTTTTTCGTTCGCGAAATGCTTCTCTTCGTCGTTCATTCTTATTTCACTGCAACGCAATATGACATCCTCCATAGTATTCCCATGTTCGTTAAATTCCAAAGTCGCAGCAATTACTTTCTCCGTCACCCACAGATACGAATCGACGGATATATGAATCTTAATTTTGTGCTCGAATGCTTGGAAATTGTGCTTGAATTTTATATTACATAACAGACATATTTCATCGTGGCACTTCAAATAATGAATCCTATAAGATTGCACGCTTGAGAATTCTTTTAAACATGTTAGGCAATTGAAACACTTGTTCTCCGGAATATTATCGAATCTTTGATACTCGTAAAGGGACAGCAAACGGTTCAAGCCAAGAATTCGCGCTATATCATTTTGAAAATCTTCCATTCTCTCATATTTCATTCGAATGTTAATATTGTCTTCTTTGAAATCCGAATCGTCCAGAACTATGTGGCGACTTATTAGATGCTTCGTTATTTCGTCCGTGGTGTATAGATCGTTACAAACTTTACATATCTCGACTTTAATGCTATGCCACTTCTCTAAATGAAATTTCATTTGTGTCTTCGTCAGACATATAATATTGCAGAGTTTACATTTAAATAATTCATCGTCGTCGCACGGCAGGGATATAACATTCGAATTGATGCATGTATCCAAGGGTAGTTTGACCGTTTCGCTCGTCCCGTTCAAGTTTTTCGTATTACTATTCGCGTAACTGGTACCTTTGTCATTTATGAGCTGCGTGTTTTCCTCGGGGAGTCTAATGTCGGGGCTATTCGTATCGCTTAAGCTATGAGGTATATTACTTTGTACAGATAAATCTGTAGAATTGTTTACGTTACTGCAATCGCCAATCATCGAATGCGCAAGATTATGTCTTTCCAGCATGTACATCGTAAGGAAACTTAAATTACACACGTCGCACACATGCGGACCCGCGATCTCAAAATGACAACTCACATTATGCTGCGTTAACGATATACCGTTGGTGAAGCTCAGATCACACCTCTGGCAATTCCAAGAGGCAACGTTAGTACATATATGAATGTTTACCATTGCGACCGACGTAAGAACTTTATTACAGTTATCACAAATATGAACCACCGACTCATCGTTATGACAATAATACTTGTGCCGCAAATAATTTCTAATTAACGCAAAGTTTTCTTTACAGGGATTACAACGCCACTTTCTATTCCTTTCAGCCGTGCTCCTGTTATCAAGAACATTAGAAATCGCTCTTTGACATATTTCCTTATTCTTCTTCAGAAGCATTCCTGACATTTCCCTGCTAGGCGAAGCGTTGCATTCCTTTCGAAAGATATCGGCGCTCCGCGACGGCTTATTTTCTGTTATATACAAATTGTTGAAATACGGCGTAAGTAGATTCGTTAACTCCGTACCATCGAAGATAGAATCGTGCATGAATAACATATGCTCTTTTAACACCTTTTTGGAGTTGAATCTCTTATCGCACATATCGCAACGTACTTCTTTTGGTAAATAAGTTACAACCTCTTTCCTATTCGTATTAAGCGTAAAATCAGTGCTTGCTTTATAATTTATTGGAAATTCATTTCCGATTTCACTATCTATGATTTCTTCTCCAGTGTCGTTTGTTTTACACTTCTTCGTAATATTTATGTTACATTTAATCGATTTCTGCCTTTTCACACCTCTTGACTTTTGTGCTAAGTTTACGTGTAATATATAATTGCAATCCAATGCATTATCCATGTCTAGCGTATTTTCTTCTTTTACTATATCTTCTGCATTTTCATTTTTGGCATTGTTAGTTTCCTCACTAATTTCGCTCGACATCGAAATATTACATTTTGGTTCTTCTAAACATCTACTCGTTACAACAGAATTAACTACATTATTATTTTTACAATTTTCGGAGCAATCCTGTGCGTCCTCTATATGTACATTTGGTGCAACAGCATTGCTTTCGAAACTAATCATATTATTATTCTCTTGCTCTTTACTCGTATTAGTATCAGGGCTTATTTCATGTTGCGACATATGTAACAGAAACGGGCCTCTTCTCTTATAACATTTAGAGCAAATATCGCAAACATATAGACTACTATTTAACTTTGAATATTCCTCTTCGTTATTTAAATCTTCCACGCTGCTTTCCAATTGCGACACTCTCTGCGTAATGTGAGTGATACTCGAACATTTCACCTTGTTCAAATTGGTGTAACACGTACTGTTCTTTAAATTGATTTCCTTCGAATTGTAATAATACTCGTTTATGCAATTGCTAGTTTGTACTACGCTCTTCTCGTCTTGATTAGAAACTTTCGCCACATTATTCGTTACATCAAACACGGGATTAAATATCTGCTCGTGCTTGTACATTTCATACAACTCCGAAGTTTCAATTAGTTTCTTCCCCCCGTACTTTTCTACATTATTTTTCGAGTAATTGAAATTGTGATGTATTTTCCGTACATGGTTTTCGAAGCACTTCTTGGAATTAAATATTTTCAGGCAACAACAGCACTCAAAAATAAACTTGTCTTTAGCGTTTAAACTCAAATGCTCGTTAAGATTAATAATATCAACCGTAAACTGTTCCCTTCTAGTCGCCGGTATTCCTTTACATTGTAGATGTATGTCCATTATGTGCTGCTGGAAATGAGATAGAGAATAGATTTGTAAACCGCAAAGCGTGCATTCGATGCGCAACTTCTCGTCTTTCACAAAATTGATCTTACTCGAGAACTGTAGCAAAAGATTAAACACTTGCTTACAAGTAGTGCACATCGCCACGCTTCTCCTTACCCTATATTCTTCTAACGATTTCAAATTGCTACGCCTAGATCTTCGTTTCGCTTTCCCATTGAACGCCTTCTTTTTGTGCTCGAGGAAAAAATTCACAATATTCTCCAATTTGGATATATCATTTTGCAACGTCGCTGTTTTACTAACTTCGTTGCTCGAAGGTAGCCCATATTTATCTGGTTTCTCATTTATCTGTGGACTTAAGCTTTCATTTTCTGATATCTTCTCCTCCAACGTTTCTTCGTTATATTGATGTATCGAGACAATCTGCTGCTTCACCTTCTTCCCAAATAAATTATCTTTGCTGCTGCTCTCGTATCTTAAACTTTTGTTCTGCACGCTAATTCCCTCGTCGGTCTGTATCTGAGTATTCTTATATAACTTACGCACGGAACATTGCATTTGCACGATGTCCTTCGTCCGATATACTTTCCGTTTCTCTTCGCTCCTCCTTACGTCCATCGTACAGCTTGGATTTCTTATCATTTGCAACAATTCGGACGAAGGGAAGTTTTCTACTTTAGTTAAAGATATCGTCAATTGTTTGTTGTTCGTAAAACTCTCGGGCGTCGCTACGTGTCCGTTTACTTCTCCATTATCTTTAGCTGCTCGCGCTATATCAAACTTAGAAGAATTCCCGGAGCCTCTTCTTTTTACCGCCTTTCCAAAATATTCCTTCTCCACTGTTTCAACGGCACAGTGTTCATGTTGCTGCGATATATCGCACACCTCTCGCTGGTCCGTTTCATTCACTTGAACGCTGCATCCCAGTTTCAGAATTTCAGGTTCCTCCATTTCCTTGGGAACGCTTTTCGTTGACTTCACAACTGTAACGGACTTGTTAATTTCATATGTGTCTTCCTTTCTAATCTGCATGTCAACCAGTGTCGGAGAATTGGTTCGTAAAGCAGCCCGCTCAACATTTTTACTCTCTTCCCGCTTCAAAGATCTTTTACGCGATGCGTGACCCTCGTTCCGATGCTCATTTAATGCTTCATTGGGGGGGAAAGTACTATCGCATAAATTACAAGACAATGCATTAGACGTAGAATGAACGTGCGTTGTCGTTTGCAAATTACGTTCGAACACTGTTTTACGCTCGACTTGAATTATGCGTGGTATAACAGTATCATCTACCTTTCCTTTATTATCACAGCTTTTAACGGAGAATTCGGATATACTTTTCCTGGATTCGTTTAAACTTCGACTATTTATAGATTCTGGTTTTATGGCATTCGCTTCCGGAGCATGCGAAGCTGAAGTAACATGGCTCGAATCTTTTAGCGATCCCTCGAGTTTTCTTAGCCTAGTCATAGACCTCGTTCTTACACGGTTCTTCAATGGACGTATCGAACTATCTTCCCCCGATTTACTTACACGATCCTGTAGAACTGTATCGCCCATAAAAGTCTTATAAAAATCAGAGAGACCCATTGCGTTCCCTTCGCTAATAACTCGCTCGACCTCGCTTCTCCTTTTTCTCCTCGCTCTTTTGAGCACTTTACTTTCTACGGCATTTTCTGCGCTCTTTGTAGCGCTCACGACTTCAGGCTGTTGTTCGTTCAGCTGCGTCCCATTGGTGTGCAAACTCTCCTGCGTCGCATTCTCGGACGTTTCTATTCTTGTTACGCTACCCCTACGTTTCTTCTCTAAAGTCGGTACGCCCCTCTGCTCCGAGATAACCATGTGCGTTCTATTCATCAAATTAATATTCATCAGGGCTTCGTCGGTTGTACACTTCTCTTGGAAA
The DNA here is from genome assembly GCA_963932275.1 of Andrena praecox. Lineage (NCBI taxonomy): Eukaryota > Metazoa > Arthropoda > Insecta > Hymenoptera > Andrenidae > Andrena > Andrena praecox. Next base: position 3,060,227 of record OZ010729.1, read on the forward strand.
TATTCGAGTACTTTCTCCGGAGATTCTGTGCGCACCACCTCCTCGTCCTTCTGCTTTTTCCGAGTCTCGCTTCTAGGCCTTCCTACCGCACCCTTTCGCCTTAACTCTATAGCTATTCCGCTAATATGAACTTTCTTTTTATGATGATGCAATGCTTTCTTACTGGAGAAAGAATCGGTACATAAATCACAACTGATCGACTTAGCTTTGCCTTTAGTCGACCCCGAAACGCTACTCAGTCTTTCGTTGGAATTACTCGGAACAATATCCTCGCAGTTCGCAGTAAATTTGTTCCCATTTTGCTTCGCGACGCAAGTATTTAATTCCGTATCGCAAACAGGTAGATATTTCTGCGCCGTTTCTTTCCCCTTTCGTACAGGCTTAACTCTATTTACCGAACATTTCTCCCTCGAATTCAAAGAGTCCTCTCGCTTCGCAGTCATAAACCCTCTATCGCGAATCTCATTACCATAAACATAATCTTTATGTTTGAACATCTTTAAATTCCTCTTTGGTTTTCCATTACTCCTAAGACAATCGATATTCGATAACTTGCCGTCGCCGGACTCCGCTCGATCCTTATACTGCTGTTCGGCGATCTTCGTCATCGTGTATTAACAAATTCTCTTCGATCTCGGAATATCGAAATTTTTGTGTTATTCAACACGATTTGCATTTCCTTTGCCAATATACAATCGTATTATTACATTACTACAATATTCCCAGGAAAACGCCTGTACATTATCTATACATCTGAAAACAATAAATTACATGTAACTCCGTACGGGTATCTGCGGTATTCGGCGCTATTGAAATATCAGGTATTCCTTATTTATATCCTTCGCATTTCGATACGCAAGCTTCTCCCGTCGCTTCAAACTGTTCCAAACACACGAATGAGTTTATAACAACTTACCGACGCGACGCATTAATTATACACGCCGTATTCGTGTGCACCAGCATTTATGGCTTCCAGATATTAATTAGAGTCATTAGAGTCCTTGTTTCCTGTCTATATTAAACAGTGATAGTCGCGTCGGACAATGCGCAATGTTTCAGCATCTGAAAGATGAAATGTGATACTTCCGTACGAGTCCATGTATACATACAAACTAGTTACATCTGATTCCATAAATCAATAGGATTAAGGGTTTCGTGCAGATCATAATAGTTAGGTGAAGCAGACGTGTTAACCTTACCACTCTTCCTGCTTTAACAGCACGATTCTTTACGCATAACAGATATTAGAGAATCTCTTCATTTGCGCATAACAACTTTTACACCGATACTTCTGTTTGTTATATTTACGGCTTGCTACGTATTTGAAAGTTTTCGCACCGTTAATCATAATTCACGTCTCTTGCGCCATTGACGAAATTCAAATTGAAATTTGAATCACGCGACCATTTATTCTTTATAGTAGCGAATAATAAATACGAAGCATAAACATTATCACTGGATCTTATGAGGTATTATTTAATGATATAATGCGGTGACCGTTAGTTAATACTGGATAATACACTGAATACACGTTTCATGAACTTAATGTTGGTATCTCCAAACAATGTACACCTGTGGTTAAATTTTTATAGATAGCCATTGCACAATTCTGCAAGGTAGCACGACTAACGCCTGCTTTCCACGGCTAAACCGAACCTATTTGTCGAATCGGCTGGACGCGCCCTAAGATTTACAATAGTTACGAAATTGGTGTATTTTTTTTACTGCTCTGGGGGGTATTGTTGCGCAATTTGGCAGGGAATTTGAAATCGTAAAGCGCGGGGGATTTTAAATAATTTCAAACAATAGGATATTGGAACACATCGACTTTACTTCGTACTCGAACGAATTACACTTCTTCTGCAATCAATTTACGCACTTCAGCGATTGGACTTTGAAATTTAAACTTGTGGCTACTTTCCAGTATGGTCTTCGTAATTATTTTAATTATAATTAATTAGTAATTACTAGATTTATTGGACACGGACATTAGCCTGGGCAAATATATTTCAACTAATTATGCAACGATCTTAAGCAACAAAACAATCTTATAACTGGCTACTTCTTTACGTTTCTGTATTGCACAAACATAGCATCTTCTCTGACCCTGGGACTAGGGTAGATGTCCCGATTAACGTGCCCTGACGCCGACTTGCTCACGACGGAATTAATAACTGACTTCTCTCACTATAATTTTGCTTGGTGAAAATTTATATTGGTATTTTGAACCTTTCTCTTTATTAAGGCATTTTTTTCGGGTTGAAAATGTTAATTTTTCATATTTTGTTAGTTGAAATAAAAATACATGTTTTTGTCCCAGTAACCGTGCCCTGAAAAAATGCGTTGTCCCAATTCCCGTGCCCGTTTTCGAATAGCGTTCCCGCGGTTAGGTTATGTCTTTCAACTTTGAACTGTTCAAAACATTTTTTTGTTCTACGAGAGGTGTTTTTATGTAATTTTAATATGACCTCTTCATTGCAAAAGCAAAATATGCAAATATAAATTTTTGTTCACCCGTTCTGAGAAACGAAAGTAAGGTTAGGTTTAGCAGTTACAGAGGGAGCCAGTGGGCACCGCGGGGCACGGTAAATAGGGACAAGCGTTAAATACCTGTCCCAATTACCGTATTCACTTTAAAAATACGAAAACGTTTCAAAAGTGCTCATTTGGCTATTTTTTAATAAAATTTGAACCTTTTATGATATAATAAACCCTTTACATGAGTGCAAATTATGATTAATTAATTAAACACGTAATTATCAATTTATTCACTTCTGTAAAGTACGTGTTCCTTACCGGAAACGGTAAGGTAAATCCATCTAGGTAAATCCATCGAAATCTTCATATGCATTTTTGAAAATTTTTTTACTATGCTTTAGTTGTTTAAAAACGCAACTTTCTCGTTTGTAACACATACATTAATAGTTTAACTTAATTAAAAAAATTTCTTTCCTTATTTATTTACGCGAGTTTTTTTGTACGGCGTCTTTAAGTACAAAAGCACGGTAATTGGGACCGAGCACGTTAATCGGGACATCTACCCTAACCCCAGATGCTCTAACACAGTTATCATTTTCTATAATTCTATTTATTACGAACAGAAAATTACCATATTTAGTACAAACGTAATAGTTAACAATTTAGTATCAAACAGAATAGCCACTATCGATATTCTCCGTATTAGTCAATGTTCTGCAAATACTTAAACTGAAGTTTCTAAATATCAGGTACAAATTATGGGATATTCGTATTCGTCTATTTCCATAACGCATAAGTATCACATTGTTCTTCTAATAAACAGCCGGAAGAAAAGAGAATGCTCCGAGGAGCATCATTAATATGTATCCTGCAATTTTTTCATTATTATTTTTACAGGTTACGTCAAGAAAATGTACGCAACATACTGTATTTATGCTTTCGTAACTGCTTGTCTCGTAATTGCCACAAGAATATGTTTCATGTTATTTTTTCCGTATCAGACGGGGCATAGAAAGAGCGTTCGGCTCGATGCCGCTAAAACAATGATAATATTAGGGTCCGGTGGACACACCGGAGAAATGATAAGAGTTCTCGAGAATCTAGACTTCGAAAATTACTCGCCGAGAATATATGTGCAGGCTGACACGGATGAGCTCAGTTCGTTAAAAGTCGAACACTTGGAAGAGAATAATACGGACTATAAAGTAATAAAAATTCGCAGGAGCAGAGAAATTCATCAATCGTACTACACGTCCGTTTATACTACTACCCGCGCGACATTGCAATCCATTCCTATTTTATGGAGAGAGCGCCCGGATCTGCTCCTGTGCAACGGCCCGGGCACTTGCGTCCCTTTGTGTCTCGTAGCATTTCTCTTCAAAGCGTTCTACGTCGCAAACACTACTATAGTGTTCGTCGAAAGTTTCTGCAGAGTTAAATCGTTATCTTTAACAGGCAGAATGTTGTATTATATAGTCGACTACTTAATTGTACAGTGGCCGTATTTAAAATCGATGTATAAAAAGACGCTTTACTTATGAGTAAAATAATATTTATAACGTACTATTCCTTCTTTTCTAATCTATGTACCTATGTCATTTTTAGAAAATGTGCAATTACACGTTTACTACGAATCTGATTCCTTGGGACTCGTTAGAAGAAAATTCGCAGAATTCTTTACCCGTTGAAATGAACAGACATTTAATGACAATTGTGAAAAGATTAAAGAGTCTCACTGGAAACGAGACGTATATACAAGTTTCTGTAAATCTTTCTAGCGCACTCGCTACGATTTATTCTATTTAACAAATTAACTTCTTGTAAAAGGGATCTGCCGGGGAAATGGATAGAAAGTTCATTGATTCTGCTCGAAGCGTGCTTGGATAGAACATGGGAAACATTAAATTCGGGGTATTGGCAGTCGGTTCCGATAGAATATCGATACTGTTACTCGTTGTGCTCCATTTTAAAGGTATTATAATTTATATCGCCGTTACAACGTTTATTTTAAACGAATATTCGCTACTATATCTCCGTAGGTAGTACTGCTGGAATTTCAATACGGCATCGATACCAAAGACCTCGCGAACAATGCTTCTTTGTTCAGAAACACTGTTCAACAAATTGATAAAGGTATTTTATTGGGGGCACCTCTTCCGAATATGCCTCGCTTGTTACCAACGATCGCTTCGAAACTGAATAATGATTGCGCAGGTAAACGCTGTACTTTTATAACCATTATATTATGTTTTTATGTTACGCCGGTGTTATTTTTTTGTTTTTAGTGGAAACGCTGGCTTCGAACGACTTGCCTATTAATTCCGTAAACTTCCCTGACTCCGCAGTTCCTGGATTTAGCGAAGTTGCCCGTTACACCGAACCATCGATGGAGTTATTTTATAAAGAGATATTCATGCCAAAAGTTCCAGCGTTGTTAAAAGGTAACTCCGTTGTTGCGGTACTTGAATGGTATGCTGTTTTAATTCGATACTGTAGAAGCGTCTACTTTGTATTTCCAGATTGTATTAATCATTGGGAAGCCCTACGACGATGGCAAGATTTAAGTTATTTGAATAAAGTAGCTGGAAATCGTACGGTACCGATCGAAATTGGATCGCGTTATACCGACGAAGATTGGACGCAACAGCTACTTAGCTTCTCAGAATTTTTACAGAAGCACGTATTAGTGAAAGATAACGGAGTTGGATATTTGGCTCAGCATCAGCTTTTCGATCAGGTTTCCACATTTCTTCCTTTCGAACTTTTATGACGATGAAATTTTTCAAGAAAAGCTGAGTACTATTGCGATACTAATTGTAGGTTCCCGAATTGAAAGACGATTTCACGATACCCGAATATTGCAATTTTACAGACAACGACGAAGCGGAACCGCCAGACATAAACGCTTGGTTCGGGCCTGGTGGAACCGTTTCGCCTCTGCACTTTGATCCGAAAAATAATCTCCTGTGTCAGGTGCGAGGATTAATTTCCATTTCGAGATTCATATCTTACGAACTATTCTGCATTAAATATTTCGTATTATTACTGGTTATCTCTTAGGTATTCGGATATAAAAAGGTCGTTCTGTATTCTCCAGAGGACTCGCCTAATCTGTATCCATACGATACACGATTACTTAACAACACCGCGCAAGTAGATCCCCTGAATCCGGATTACAAGAAGTGGCCGAATTTCATCGATGCTAAAGGTTTTATGGCTTATTTGAAGCCAAGCGACATGCTCTATATACCTCCGAAGTGGTGGCACCATGTATCCGCATTAACTCCAAGCTTTTCGATCAGCTTTTGGTGGAATTGAGAGCATAAAGTTCTCTTGAGAAAATAGCTCGAGCAGAAAAGGTTTCAAAACAGAATTTACTTATAAAAAGAGAGACAAGTTACTTTATCTAGTAACTAAAACTTGTAATACAAGCTTGCAGTATTATACACCATATCGACGTGCGTTACGAAAAGTAGCACGTTTCAATTTTCTTACGAAAAGTAGCACGTTTTGGTTTGCCACGAAAAGAAGCACGTTCCATCGTTTCTGACGAATATTAGCACGTTTGGTCTTCTGCCGCGAAGACTAACACATTCGACTGCCTCGCCACGAAGAATAGCATATTTCGTACTGTTGCGACGAAAACTAGCACGTTATACTGTTTCGCCACGAATAATAGCACGTTTGGGAATTTATGGCGAAAACTAAGATATTATCCGGTTTGGCCACGAAGAATAGCTCGTTTTGGATTATACTGCAGACTGCAGAAACAATCGCGTTTCAGCGCGTGGGCAGTTTAAAAGAATTCAACTGTTGAAAATATTGTTTAATAAATAATAATTCCATCTAATCTCCACAAGACAACACATATGAAAATGTTAATCTACATAATTTAAGTAAGGGAGGGTGCGGGAATTGCGAACGCGGGGTAAACGCGAACATGCTACTTTTCGTGGCAAACAGCTCTAACGCGCTAGTTTTCGCAGCGAAAGACGAAACATGTTATTTTTCGTGGCAAACCGCTGAAACGTGCTAGTTTTCGTAGCGAAAACCGAAACGTGATAGTTTTCGTGGCAAACCGCTGAAACGTGCTAGTTTTCGCAGCGAAAGACGAAACATGCTATTTTTCGTGGCAAACCGCTCAAACGTGCTAGTTTTCGCAGCGAAAACCGAAACGTGATAGTTTTCGTGAGAACGAAGGCAAACGTGCTACTTTTCGTAAGAAAATTGAAGTGTGCTACTTTTCGTAACGCACGTCGATATCAATCTATCACGAGAAGAAGCATGTTTCAATGTTTCTGCCGATAACAAGGATGTTTCGAATATACCACGAGAACAAGCACGATTTACATTTCGCCACGAGCAGTAGCACATTACAAACGCTGCAGCGAAAAGTAGCACGTTTTATTTGTTTTCCGAAGAGTAGCATATTTCAGTCATAGGCAATCTATGAAACCGACCTGCGTTACGAAATGTAGCACGTTTCATTTTTTTCTACATGCAGTTGTCCGTACGAAAAAATGAAACGTGCTACTCTTCGTAACGCGCGTCGAAACGTGATATGTTTCGCGGCTAAAGGCAAACCGTGCTATTTTTCGCAGCAAAGTACCGAAATGTACTACCTTTCGTCGCGAAAGAGCATAAGATGCTATTCTTCGTGGCGATGAATGAAAACATACTACTTTTCGAGAACAGAATCGAAACATTCTGTTTTTCGTGATCAGAACGAGCAGAGCGCTTGTCTTCGTAAGACAAAATGAAATGTGCTACTTTTCGTAACGCACGTCGATATGTAAAATAAAAACGAATTAAAAACATGAGAACAGTAATTTACATTGTTTATTCTACATATACGTATCCATCACATATACTACCAAAAAAATTTTTTGCAGCCAAGTACTCGATTAATAAAAACTTTCGCGACATACAACTATCATGGTAAACGAACGATTAAACGGACCGTTAAACAGTCCCGTTAAGTTAAATAAACATATGTATATACAGATCACCGAAGCAGACGCACCGCAAAGGTGTTCATGAGAATAAAACAGAGTGCTATAAATATCCCCTGTGACTTACGTTTTCAGCATGGGGCGTAGGAAATGTACGCGCACGTAAAGTCTGTCAAACGAAATACACAGTTTATTATTTAAGAATGACGACAGAGGAAGCATTTCCGCCGATCATTAGGTTAAAGGTAAAAAGAACAACGTGTGCAAATAACATCTACCACAGACTGTGTTGTATGACTCGCGGTTTGAGCTTAAATACCCGCAACATATCTGAAATGTTGAACATTTCTTTCCCACGTTTGACGCCACGCTAAGCTGAATGTGTTCCTTCAGTTTCCTAAACAAAATACTGCGGACAACCGCGCCTAATGGAATAATCAATCCCGACGCGTGGTTTTTAACGAAATCTAAGCTGCCCAGCATAGCGTCGTCCGAAATGTCCATGTTTTTGCATAAAACGGCACGCACGTGCTGTGCTTTTCGCAAAGGTGCTAAGCAATATAAGGTTATACGACGCTTGATGCTTAGCGTTATAGTATTTATGTCGCGATATTGGCGATACTCCAGTGTCCAAGAAGTTCGTAACTATTTTTAGACAATCCGCACGATTAACGTATCGTCAGTTTCTTAACCGAAACAGGCTTCTCCATGTTGACGAACCAGCTACAACGTTCCGTTAGCTAAAAGCACGTAATTTCGTTCGAAGCATCGCGAACGACCTTCGGGTCTCAGAAACAGTTACGCAGTTCGCCTTTACTCGAAACGTGTACTTAATGGAATGTAACAACACTAATAAACGATTACTTCATTTATCGAGTGGACCTTACGATTCTCTTTAACCCACCACGATCCAAGTATCATGCCTTACGATACATGTTTGAACATGTCTGAACTGCCTACCTCGCTTGGGACATTTTGCTATTATCATCGAACAATTATCATAACCATGACGATTTTGGGGGACGAGAATATTCGGAATATTGAATTAGAAATAACTCGCTACACAACGCGAGATCGTGCGAAGTAATATAACCAGAAACAAACGATCTAAAAATACCACTTACACTCATGCTTCAAATCCTGACGCTCCAACAGACTGTATATAATTCAGATGCTTCCTCTATCGCTACAATACCATTGGAGAGCCGCATAAATCCAGCCAAAATTCATCGGTTAGTAAAGAATGCGGAGCATTCGAAGCAGTCCTCCCAAAAGCTAGTTAACAAGTGTCATCAAATACTCCGAAAATTATCCATACGTTGGCTTTTAACCACAATTCCACTAAAAAACAAGAGCCTCGTCTGAATAACTTTCCATCCTATTTACATTCTCTCTCTCAACATTATCCTTAACGTTATACTTTCTCCTGTTGATCCTTCCTGCTGCTTCCTACATAGAGTGTCCCCTTAGTAAAGCAACCGGGAATACGTGCGCGACATCCGGTTGCGCCATCAGCAGCGCGCCACCCTGTAGGGTAGATGTCCCGATTAACGTGCTCGGTCCCAATTACCGTGCTTTTGTACTTAAAGACGCCGTACAAAAAAACTCGCGTAAATAAATAAGGAAAGAAATTTTTTTAATTAAGTTAAACTATTAATGTATGCGTTACAAACGAGAAAGTTGCGTTTTTAAACAACTAAAGCATAGTAAAAAAAATTTTCAAAAATGCATATGAAGATTTCGATGGATTTACCTAAATCCTTACCGGAAACGGTAAGGAACACGTACTTTACAGAAGTGAATAAATTGATAATTATCATGATTTGCACTCATGTAAAGTGTTTATTATATCATAAAAGGTTCAAATTTTATTAAAAAATAGCCAAATGAGCACTTTTGAAAAGTTTTCGTATTTTTAAAGTGAATACGGTAATAGGGACAGGAATTTAACGCTTGTCCCTATTTACCGTGCCCCTCGGTGCCCACTGGCTCCCTCTGTAACTGCTAAACCTAACCTTACTTTCGTTTCCCAGAACGGGTGAACAGAAATTTATATTTGCATATTTTGCTTTTGCAATGAAGAGGTCATATTAAAATTACGTAAAAACACCTCTCGTAGAGCAAAAAAATGTTTCGAACAGTTCAAAGTTGAAAGACATAACCTAACCGCGGGAACGCTATTCGAAAACGGGCACGGTAACTGGGGGCACGGGAATTGGGACAACGCATTTTTTCAGGGCACGGTTACTGGGACAAAAACATGTATTTTTATTTCAACTAACAAAATATGAAAAATTAACATTTTCAAACCGAAAAAAATGCCTTAATAAAGAGAAAGGTTCAAAGTACCAATATAAATTTTCACCAAGCAAAATTATAGCGAGAGAAGTCAGTTATTAATTCCGTCGTGAGCAAGTCGGCGTCAGGGCACGTTAATCGGGACATCTACCCTACGCGACAAGCCAGCGGTCGCCAGCGGCGATTCTTGCTCGGCCGATAATTCGCACATGGCGGAACCCGGCTAATCGTGGCGTAGGGTCGCGTAGTGACCGCGACGCGGAGGGTGGCGGAGGGACAGAGACGGCCTGCGGCCGAGGGATGAAGCGAGAGGCTCACCTACCCCTCCGCTTCGATAGGGGGCGCGTGCGCCCACGCCCGCGCCCGCGCCCCGTGGCGAGCTGCAACCCCCGGGCGGCCGTCGGACAAGGACAGGTGGCGCGCACCGATAACGGCGCGGCGCGGGGCGGGGCGGCGCGGGGCGGGGGAGGGCAACGCGGTGCGACCCCTGTTTTTCCCCCGTAATCGTTGCCGCCCGATTCTGCGCCCTGGCCGGCGTACGGGGGCGGCTCCTATGCTCCTGTTTGCCTTCAGCGTTACCCTCCAGGAGTGCATGAATGGTGATTTGACGCGCGTGCCGGAGGAAAAAAAGTGTGCGTAACTCCGGTGTCCGGCGGCCGCTGGACAGGTGAAAGAATCGAGGAGGACAGGGCGTCTAGATCCGCGTAGAGGCACGATGGTCACGGACAATACTAGCCAGGTATGGGCCCTGCGTAATTCTGCCATCGGCGGTGCGAGCGCCGGAATGTTGCCGGTGCCCTTCTCCACCCCCGAGCGATCGAAGGGTGTGAACTTCGGCCGGGGTGTACGCGGCGATACGATTTTCGTGGCTTCCCCGTGCCGCGCGACGGTTCGATGGATCAGGTAGCCGAGGACTTTGGGTTTCTCACATTGGGAAATTGGTTTTTCTTTTTAAGGGGATGATGGATGTAAGTACGGCGGAGCGAGGAGGTTTTTTTCTTTTTTGGTGCTCGCCTGACGGCTATTGATAGAGGAAAAGGGTGTCGGGAGAGGGGATGGTTGTAAGCAGGGTGCCAGGGGTATGGGAAGGTGGAGGGCTACGCGAGCCGGTTGCTGTGTATGGAGGCTTCTCCGGGGGGTAGTCCTGCAGGTGGACGGTCCAGGTTTATGGGACGAAGCAGATTTATATGGGGGGTAAGAAAGTAGAACGCTGGGGCGAAGGTCACGGTGAACTGTAACGTGTAAACTGCGTCGGTTGGATCTAGGTGTCAGACATCTCCTCCCCTCGCGATGCTGTAACGGAATTACGGCTTATTATGCGGACTAAAAATAGTGTCGCGTGTCGTTTGCGAGTAGGCGAACGGGAAGAGGGTGGTTTTACAAGAGGAGGCCTTGCTGGAGCTTTCGTAACGCTTACAAGCATTAAACTCTAATTCTAATGTATAATACCGTCTTATATTAACATTATTCTAGAGATACGAATGCCGAAGTAGTACGTTAAATGGAGCATCGAGCGTTACGCTTCTACGATAAATTATAAGATCGAATTCTTACCTGTAAAACACCATTCCCACCCCCCCGCTGTGTCTCCACGAATTCAAATTTATGCCGAGGGCGACTTAGGCGGTCAAGAATGGGACACTGCTGGTCGCGATTTCGTAATTGCTTGAATTTCTAAATTGGAACTCCACCTTTGCAGCTGCTTTTAACGCTATACATTGTGCAGCTTTTAAATCGTCTTTTCGAGTCTGCTCTGTATCCAGGTCTTTAAAACTCTCCGGTCGATCTATAAGTAATGCGATTAGTCCGAAGACTATGCGGTAAAGTATAACAAAGCTGGGTGCAATATATATTCATTCGTTTAGTATAAAAACTAGCCTAAATAGAGAACTCCTTTTCAATTGATTTCAACCCCCCTTGCAATTTTTCACCTTTAATTATCCATAAGTACCGAGTCGCATTTAATTGCCGAATCTATTTCATAGGCCGACGACACGACAGCATTTCTTCGCGCTGCTCGTTCCGGGAACCTGGAAAAAGTGATCGAATTCCTCGACACCGATTTAGATATTAACACAGCTAATTCGGTGAGTATCCGGCACTGCCTACTCCCCGTTCACATCCCAATGGTATGCTCTCGCGTTGCAGAATGGTTTAAATGCCTTGCATTTAGCGTCGAAGGACGGCCACGTCGAGATAGTAACCGAATTGCTGAAGAGGGGTGCTAGGGTCGACGCGGCTACGAAAAAAGGGAACACCGCGTTGCACATAGCTTCGCTGGGTAAGTGTCTTATACAACGAGCAATAAACGTTGGGCGAATATATTTAATGCGCTGCATTCCAGCCGGTCAATCGGAGATAGTTAGTATCCTCATCCAGTATGGAGCTGCGGTTAACATTCAGTCGCAGAATGGCTTCACACCCTTGTACATGGCCGCTCAGGAGAACCACGACCAAGTCGTCAAGTTGTTGCTCGGTAATGGAGCTAACCAGAGCCTCGCAACGGAGGTGAGTAGTCTGCACGGCCGCCCCATTTGCGATTTAGCAATGCCAGTTAACGCCCGATGATCGTTCAGGATGGTTTCACCCCCCTTGCCGTGGCGATGCAACAAGGGCACGACAAGGTGGTCAGTGTGCTTTTAGAGAACGACTCGAAAGGGAAAGTCCGACTCCCAGCGCTGCACATAGCGGCTAAGAAAGATGATTGTAAGGCTGCCGATTTACTGTTGCAGGTGAATGACGACGGAAATAAATGCATTCCTCTCTATACCGTAGTACTGTACGTTGAGGCTTTTATACCGAACGACGTTTGCCGTCTCCTGCTTTCAGAACGACCATAAACCCGACGTTACCTCGAAGAGCGGCTTCACGCCCCTGCACATCGCCGCTCATTACGGGAACGAGGAGATAGCGCGTCTGTTGATAAAGAGGGGCGCCGATGTGAATTACTTAGCGAAGGTTTTTACACAGAGCATGGCCTTATATCCGTCGAAGATCCTCGGCGGCCGCGTATTCATGTCTCTGGTTTCTTTTATTTAGCATAATATAAGCCCGCTGCACGTAGCGGCGAAATGGGGTAAAAACAATATGGTTAAAGTATTATTAGAAAATTCTGCGCAAATCGATGCTAAAACCAGGGACGGTTTAACGCCGCTTCACTGTGCGGCTAGATCTGGACACGAGCAAGTAATTACCACGCTTCTTGAGCACTCTGCGCCTATCAGTGCACGAACGAAAGTACGTAAAAGACATGGCGCTAAAAGCGATTGCAGAGACGTACAGTAAGATTGGCCAGCGTGGACGATACACGCTCGATTGATTCTTTAAACGTGCTTCTCAGAATGGGCTGGCGCCGTTGCACATGGCGTCGCAGGGGGACCATGTGGACGCGGCGAGGGTGTTGCTGTATCATCGTGCACCGGTCGACGAAGTCACGATCGATTATTTAACGTCCCTACACGTGGCAGCGCATTGTGGCCACGTTAGGGTCGCGAAGCTGCTCCTCGACCGAAAAGCTGACCCGAATGCCCGCGCCTTGAATGGCTTCACGCCGCTGCATATCGCTTGCAAGAAGAACCGAATAAAAGTTGTCGAGCTTTTGCTGAAGCACGGAGCATCGATCGAGTCCACGACCGAGGTAATCGGGACTAGAGGATTACTTATTCGTGCCGATTATATCCCGCGCACCCTGTTTATTTGCAACGTGTATAATTCCCTTTCTCAATTACGCTCGTGCAGAGTGACCAGGGGTAAATTATCTCTCGAGTCTGGGCAGACAAAAAAAAATACCGACCATATGAATCATATATTTGACGTGCGAGAGAGCATATTACCTAACACCAGCAAGTAGTTCTTTTGGCTGGGAAGGTCAAGAATGTTTTGAGAACGCAGTTCTTTTAAATAGAAGAAAGAGGAAAGAGAGCACGATGAGGCTAAGGTAAAAGACCCAATACGTGGACACGTCCCAGTAGCTGGACACTGGTGCAAATAATACTGATTAGTACATTTAATATTCGCTTTATCCAAAAAAGAACTATTTTATTCAATTATTCAAATATTTAGTAAAATATATTCATATATATATATATTTGGTATATTTGTAACACTTTCGTAAAAAACAATTTATTCTCTTGAACTGTCCGGTTTACACCATTTTAGTATTGGATTTATCTGATTTGCTAAGCAGTCGGTGTTACACACGAATACACATAACCTTAAAATTAGTCATTCAATAATAGATTCTTTTTACTCAAGTTTGTTTACTGATTTGAATGAATTACTTATACAGAAGAAATATGCAAAAAGAAAAAACTATTGTGTTGTTTTTTTTTTATTTAATTTCTCTAGAAAACATCCAAATTGCTGATGTTTCATTATGTGTCCATGTAATGGGACAGTCAAATCGGGACGCCGGGACATTAGAGCTGTTCGAGTACTCGAATAAAGCCAGGCTCGGCTCGACTGACCGGGCCGAGCCGGATACCCGTCAAATTCGGGCGGCCCGAAAAATCCGAGTAGCTCGAATTTGTTTCGGGCGGCTTGAAAAATCCGGGCTCGGAAAATCCGTACGCCTTGTACGCACTGTTCGAACCACATTCAAGACGTACGCCGGCGGCCCGAAACGATTCGGACTACCCGGATTTTTCAAGCCGCCCGAAACAAATTCGAGCTACTCGGATTTTTCGGGCCGCCCGAATTTGACGGGTATCCGGCTCGGCTCGAAAACCGAGTCCCGGCTCGGTCCGAACTTCAAGCCGCCCGAATATTCGAGCACCCGAACAGCCCTACGGGACATACTAGTTAAGCTGTCCAAGTATTGGGCCATTGTAAGGTCTATGAATTTTCAATATTTCACAAAATTATTCACTCCTACAATATGTGTTTTTTTTTTTTAATGATAAAGTACACACGATGCCCCATGTAATTGCAAAATCGTTTTTATATAAATCGATTTGTATAACTGAAAAATTCTCAAATGTGTGTACGCCGTACCTTAAATGTCCAGGTATTGGGACATTTACCTTAGTTCAACCACACGGCGTGCCGAACGCCGTCTGTGGCCGAATTAGTTTCATTATGCGCTTCCCACTTGACGACCCCAAGTTGACCTTGCGGTTCCACAGAGGTTCTTTTTAATCGAAAATTGTAGGAGTCAACTGATGTTTTTAGTTGATACAAGACTGGTTAATAGATGCTGTTACAACCGATGCAGATGATCATTTCTATGTATCCTCTGTTCGATAAGCGCCGTTTCGAGAATCGTGGAGTCATGGATTTAGAATTCTAATGGAACATCTGTGTATATTTTACAGTCTGGACTGACTCCTTTACATGTGGCCAGTTTTATGGGATGTATGAATATCGTGATATTTCTACTGCAACACGAAGCCAATCCTGATGTGCCAACTGTTAGGGGTGAAACACCCCTACACCTGGCAGCTAGATCTAATCAAACAGATATTATTCGAATTTTATTAAGAAATGGGGCTAAAGTCGATGCTCGTGCACGGGTAAGTAATGCGTGAACAACACATGCGATAATTAATAAATACCGTGTACACATAAATGATCACTCGTGCATTCATTACTATTACCAAACTTCGTGCATTCCATTAACCAGTCTTATTTTCCGCTTTCTTTCTACATCTGCCGTTGACGTTACGTTGTCGTTCTCTATCATAATGTACGCATATCATCTCACACATATCTATCGCAATGATTATCGATCTATCGTCGCGGTACGTGCTACGATACTCCGCAGTATAGTCCTATTACTATTTCCAGGAACAACAAACGCCGCTTCATATCGCGTCACGATTAGGAAATATCGATATCGTTATGTTACTGCTGCAACATGGCGCTGCCGTTGACACCACGACGAAAGATATGTATACAGCGTTGCATATCGCTGCGAAGGAAGGTCAGGAGGAGGTAATGTACAAAGAAATTACAAAAATCGCGGATTATATCGGCGCGCAGAGTAGATTGCACTTGTTTTGGACGCGGCATCGCGAGTACCTTATGTAGGCCCTGTATTTACAGGAATTCGTTACTTTCTTATCGCATATTTCCCTCCGTCATCAACGTTTCATTTCATATGTTGTTAATAAAGCTTTGTTTATGTTCGGTATATTTTATGTTGTTTATATGTATTGAATTTTAATAAAATCTTTCGTCACATTGATTATTTTTTATGTTGCCTTACTTTCGATATTATAGTTTGCATGCATTTGGCGTAGCAGTTTTAGAGATTAAGGGGGGTCACTCAAGTGAAAATGAACTACCAGTTATTTTAGCGATGAAAATTTGAAAATATGTATTTCCATATTATTTTTTACGCTGAAATGAATTATGTAAGAATTAATCCAGTGATATTTTTTTTTTCAAAATTTAAAAAAAAAATTTCGAAAAAATTATTCGATTCTAAAATCCATACCCTTATCTCTGTAGTATTGTATACAAAGACTGCAGAAAAAATTTCAGCTCGAAAACTTCATTTCTGCCCGAGTTATAAAGTTTTTATGTTTCGGCGTAGCAACTAAAACGCTCCTGCTCCGAACGTTGGACTTTCTTCTTCTTGCAAGCCAGAAATTTTTCTCTGATAGGTGTTCCTATTTTCTTAGCATGAGAACCATACGCGACGATATACCACGCAGTTTCGACGGATACGAAACCGCAACGTTATAAATAACCATCGGGTGAAGAATCATGGTGTTTCTACCAATCAGCAATTGCGAAAGGAAGAAAACCTGGTTCTCATGCTAAGAAAATAGGAACACCTATCAGAGAAAAATTTCTGGATAAAATATTACCAATTTATAATAGACTAAGCGATGAAAAACTGCTCCGTCGTTGTGCACAATGCCTTACGCAAAATTCTAATGAAAGTTTGCATAGCATGATATGGCGTAAGTGCCCAAAGGATATTTTTCCTTCCAAATATCTTGTTGAAGCTGCAGTCGCAGAAGCTGTTACTGAATATAATGAAGGATGGACGAAAACAATATTACATGCATTCAAGGACAACCAAATGCAAATGAGCGAACAATCATTGAAAATGGTTCAAAACCGTCACAAAGAACGAGTACGCAGGTATAAACAGAAAGCCTCAGAAAGATACAAACGTGCAAGAAAAATGATACGAACTGCACAATCACGAAGAGGACAGGCATTGCAAGAAGAAGAAGGTACAACGTACGGAGCAGGAGCGTTTCAGTTACTACGCCGAAACATAAAAACTTTATAACTCGGACAAAAATGAAGTTCTCGAGCTGAATTTTTTCCTGCAGTCTTTGTATACAATACTACAGAGATAAGGGTATGGATTTTAAAATCGAATAATTTTTTCGAAATTTTTTTTTTAAATTTTTGAAAAAAAAATGTCACTGTATGAATTGTTACATAACTCATTTCAGCGTAAAAAATAATATGGAAATACATATTTTCAAATTTTTATCTGTAAAATAACTGGTAGTTCATTTTCACTTGAGTGACCCCCGTTAATGGTATCGTCTCGTTATTACTTCTATCTCAAGATTGTATTCGCGCTGAAATTTAGTTTCACTTCGTACGCAAACTGATTTCTACAGGACACCGTTGTCAGACGTACCGTTCTATAGGAGATAATTTCATTTGTGTTAATCGTAACTTATTTAGTGTATTGTTTTTTTGCGTTGTGCATAATGTAAACTGTGAACGTAGTTCCCGTAAACTTCATTATTTCTAGTCGTTCGAAGGTAAGCTATGTATTTCCGTTATAAATTATAGAGCTGCTGTGGTTGATTTTACTTAATAATTACAATTATGCTTTATGTATGTTTAGTTAATTTTAGTTTGTTATATTATTTTAAGTGTTTTAGCAAACGAAGAGTACACATTTAAAAACACAGCTTCGAAGGTTTCAATGCGTTTCTATTCGAGTTTAAATTTCTGGTATTCAGGTGGCAACTATTCTTGTGGAAAATAATGCTTCTCTTAAGGCTACAACCAAAAACGGTTTTACCCCTTTACATATAGCGGCTAAGTATGGCAATATGAGTGTCGCGAAGATACTTTTACAACGCGACAGCAAGTTAGACGCACAAGGAAAGGTTTGTGTGAATTCATCGATACTAATGTTACTATATAAGTTTTCCATTGAATGCCTGTTAAATATTTCTCACGATAAGTTTTGTCGATCGTCGCATTGATTATAATACAGTAGACGTAAAATATTTCAGAACGATATTTCTCCTTTACATCTGGCGTGCCACTACGATCATCCAAACGTGGCGAATCTTTTACTAGAGAAGGGAGCATCTCCTCATCTTGCTTCGCAAAATGGGCATACCCCTCTACATATAGCTGCTCGTAAAAATCAGGTAAAGTCGCAACGTATATCGTGGGTCCCTTAAAATTTAATTAATGTATGAACCTTTAGATGGACATTGCTTCTACTCTGTTGGAAAATGGAGCGAACGCTAATGCTGAATCTAAAGCAGGCTTCACGCCGTTGCACCTAAGTGCGCAGAAAGGACACTACGATATGACAAATCTATTAATCGAACACGGCGCTGATCCCGATCACAAATCGAAGGTAAAGAAACTTGCAGTGGCGTGCAACGAATGAACACATTGCCAGCGACCGGAATATAACATTCATTTTCTGCTCAGAATGGTCTCACTGCGTTACATCTATGCGCTCAAGAGGATTTCATTAAGGTAGCTTCCATTCTTGTGAAGAATGGTGCGAACGTGGAGAGC
The DNA here is from genome assembly GCA_963932275.1 of Andrena praecox. NCBI lineage: Eukaryota > Metazoa > Arthropoda > Insecta > Hymenoptera > Andrenidae > Andrena > Andrena praecox. Next base: position 3,078,697 of record OZ010729.1, read on the forward strand.
GAGACCGAAACCGGATACCGACCGATACACGTAGCCGCGCATTTTGGAAATCTTTCAATGATTCGATTCCTTTTGAAACATAACGCGAGTATCGACGTGAAAACTCAGCAGAATTATACTCCGCTTCATCAGGCTGCTCAACAGGGTCATGCTCATATTGTCACCGCTTTGTTAGAAGGCAACGCTTCTCATAAAGCGAGGACTAGCGTAAGCGTGCTATCTTTAGTTTAAATAACTTAGAAAGTCCTTAATGCAGTAACGTAGTAAAATAATTCAACGATGTGACGGAATCATACGCATACGAATTGTTCCAGGACGGTTTAACTGCATTAAATATAGCTCAGAAACTGGGGTACATATCTGTTACGGAAGTATTGAAAGGACTGTCTTACGATACATTGACGCCCGATAATAAGAACTGGGAAGAGAAGTATAAAGTTATTGCGCCCGAAAGTATACAAGAAACAAGTTTCATGTCCGATTCTGACGACGAAGGAGGTATACATATTCTCTCTTTAATGGTTGTTCGATTAGGGTACTTCGCTGGGCTAAACAGATTCGGCGAATGTGGTATTTATTTAAGGGAGAAATATTTGCGTTCTAGGTTCAGACGCGCTGATCAGTGAACAACCATATCGCTACCTTACGGCAGACTTAATGAAAAGCTTGAGAGACGATTCCCTACCTATCGATGTTACAAGGGACGACCCGGTGCATAGGCAAGGTAAACGCAGATACTTATTCTATAGCTTCGAATACTACAATTAGTTTCGCGTAAGTTATAAAGTCATTTTTTATCAGTTACAAAAGAAGAGAAACAAGAGTTTACACAAAGCAATAATTACTGTCTAGCAGAAAACTTTGATACTGATGGATTTAATCTGGGGTACGTAACTATCATTTACGTACTATCGATTATAAGTTTTGTATAAAATTGGCCACAAACTGAAAGAAGTTCATTTTTATTTTCAGGCGACTTCATTTCAGATCGTAAGTAAATTTCTTTACGTATAACAAGATTATACTGTTTCACTTTAGAGATCTGTAGCTTCCCTTCCGTTTTCTTAGATTTCTAGTAAGCTTCTTAGTGGATGCACGTGGAGGCGCTATGAAAGGATGTAGACACAGCGGAGTACGTATCATTGTGCCACCGCGCAGAGCGACAATGCCAATTCGTGTCACGTGCAGATTGGTAAAGCCCAGTAAAGTAGCGAATCCTCCACCTCTAATGGAGGGCGAGGCTTTAGCGACTCGTATCATAGAGATGGGGCCAGTCGGCGCAACTTTCTTAGGGTAAGTACTACTTTTTCAAATACTCCCAGCCACAAATTATTCATCCAAACGACAAATTTTATTCCAGGCCTGTTTTAATCGACATACCCCACTTCGCATCCATCCGGGGCAGAGGAAGGGAGATCATCATTCTTAGGAGCGAAAACGGAGAGACTTGGAAGGAGCATGACAATTCTGTTGATAACGACGATACATTGCTGAATACACCACACGGTACTTTTAATGCGCGAGAGACCGAATCGTTTATAAACAATAAGAATCTAAGCATCCTTGTTTTACAGATCCACAAATGAGCGCCCTTCATTCTGGTAGAATCACTCGCATAATAACGACGGACTTTCCCCAATACTTTGCCGCAGTAACAAGAATTAAGCAGGAGGTCCACGTGATCGGCGCCGAGGGTGGCATTTTAATATCAAGCGTAGCTAATCACGTCCAAGCAGTTTTCCCACCAGGAGCGTTGACGAAGAAGATTAAAGTTGGACTGCAGGTAAGTTGTACGGAAGCTTTCTAAATAGGAACGATCGATGAAATGTGTTTCGCTCCTTATAGGCTCATGTGATTCCGGCAGAGCTTACAGCAAAATTGCTTGGCAATTGTGTCGCTGTTTCTCCGGTGATAACAATTGAGCCAAGAAGGCGGAAGTTTCATAAACCTATTACTCTAACGATACCGGTACCTCAAGCTGCGAATAAAGGAATGATCAACCAATACGGAGGTGACACACCAACGCTACGTCTCTTGTGTAGTATCGCGGGTAAGTGGATTATTAAACTGCTACATGTATTTTATACGAATCTTGTAAGGCTCGCGGGTAATATTTATTTGCCTACACTTCAAACGCAGGTGGTACAAGCGAGTCACAGTGGGAGGATGTTACTGGCTCCACGCCGCTAACATTTATGAACGACAGAGTGTCGTTCACTACAACAGTTTCTGCTCGATTTTGGCTGATGGACTGTCGAAATATAAGCGCGGTCCCAAAAATGGCTACGGAATTATACGAGGAATCCTTATACGTACCGTACATTATAAAGTGGGTGTTATTATTGAACTAACTGCGATTTACTATTGCGATCCAGCAGATAAAAATGCACACACTTCTCTTTCACGTAGTTTTGTAATCTACTCAAAGCGAATGGATGTGCTCGAGGCGACGTTAAGAATATTGTGCATGACAGATGGGAAAGAAGGGATGCACACTTTGGAGAAGCAAGAGGAATTCGTTGAGATCGTGAAAAGCCGCGACGTTGAAGTAAATATCGCCCGTTGTATAATTTCGATCCAACTGCGCTTAATTGGAAACGACGTAGCATGCCCAAACACGTGATTATGTCGAACTGTTTCAAGTAACGGAGTTCTATGTCGTACAGGCTCTCGACGGGAAGGATCTCTACATCGAGTTCAGCGGAAATCTGGTGCCCGTGACAAAGTCGGGTGTACAGTTGAAGTTCACTTTTAGAGCTTTCCGCCAGAACCGTTTGTCTTTCCATGTTAAAGTAAAAGATCCGTTATTAGATCCTGTAGCTAGGATGCTCTTCATGAGAGAGCCGAAGGTCGCCAAAGGAGAGCCGCCTCAGCAACCGATTTGCGTATTAAATATCTTTCTTCCAGAAATCACGTCTAAGGCAGAAGTCGAGAAGAAGTCGAAAGGTGAGGACCTCGAGCATTCTCATATCCAACGAAGATGTTCCCATTCGCATGTGACAACGTTATTATCTCTCTGTCGCAGATTACGAAGACTCGAATATCATTAATCAAAAGATAGATTCTTACGAGTTAAAGTACAAGATGGAGCAGAAAGAGAAAAGCGACGAACCTAAGGACGCTTCACCCACCGAAAAGAAATTCATTAGCGACGCTCTGCGAAAAGAACGATCAGGTATGACATTTTCGCTTACAGCTCCTTTAATCGAATGGGTGACGATGTTAGAGTAACGAGAGAGAAAACCAACTTTCACAGAGCTTCCGTAGCATATTCATGAATACTTTGAATATAGGTCTGTTTCTTCGCAATGGTATCGTTTAGTTGTTGGATACCGATCACTTTAATAATTCTAATTCCATATGATATTGCGATTGAATGAATGATTAATAAGAAGAGTACTGCAGCGACTGATATTTGTAAGTTTGATGAATTTGATTACTGAGTTGGGGAAGTATTCTCTCTGAAACGGTTCAATTGGAAAAACAAGCTTGCGAAATTCCATTGTAATTCTATTTCCGTGCAAGCGGAGAAAATCAATCTGCTTACGGCTTAAGCGTCGAGTAAGGCTTCTTTAATTCAATTATACATATAACAGTATCAACAAACTGTCGAGGTAGCCGTGACAAACTTGTTTAGTTTGTTCTGAGCCACTGCTGGAAACGTTATTTCTAGACACTATCTTCTTTTGAGTATCGTCTTGGCACGATTCTATAAACGTGAGTTTACTTTATTTAAACCGAGTGACAATTCTTGCATCTTTCTGTTTATTTCGTTTATTCAAAATCTGTCTCATACATCCACTGTATTTCTGTTCACCTTAAACATTAATTTCCACTTTCCTTTCGATTTTCAGTTTCAGGTTTTTTTAAGTTCTTTAGTAATTTGCACTTAAGATCTGCACGCTAAATCTTAAAACAAAAAAAAACAAAAAAAGAAGTAACCGATCGAGAAAGTTCTCCTTCGTCATGGAGGAGTTGAGTGAGCGACGAGAAGAAAAAGTGGAGATGGAGTGTGATACTTTGGAGGCGAGCCCCGAGAGTCTATCATGCACGGAGAAATCCGTGCCAGATACAGATACGTTAGAGCAAGCTACTCACACGGCAGGAGTGAACACGAGCCTGGATAAAAATCAATCGCCGTCCGTGATTGTCGAAAACCCAAGCCCATCGAGAACGAAAGTGAAGCGTAAAGCGAGGTCGACGCGAAGGAAGCTGAATGCAATGATCAATAACACGTCGTTGCATTTCTCTGACAGTGATTCTGAAGGAGAGTTGACGGCGATCAAATCTCATGTTCGAGTATCGAGTCACCCATCGGACGCTCAGCAAGGGCCAGTGATCTCTGTGATACCAGACGACGTGGGGGCTGAGAATGGGCTCGATAAAATTTCGAATCTTCTTTCGCCGGACGTGGAAACCTCGCGGCGCAATAGCTTTGTCGACAATCTCACGGACGTCGACGAGATTTACGCGAGTGAAACGGAGGCCGAGCAGAAGGAGATTCAGACTCTCAAGGTCGCTGAAAGCCCTTGCCAAGGTGACACGGATCTCGAGGACTTCGAGGGCGAAGACGAAGTTCAGGCGATGATTTACGTGGAGCCAAGGTCCGATATATTCTGCGACTATAGCGGAGAGACTATAATGACTAAAGAAGGCGACGGGCCGTTTTCCGTAGAGATAAGAAATAAAATGTACCGCGAGGAGATCCCGCAGAACAAGTTGTGTAGTACCACGCCAGATATTGTAGTCGTGACTAATACCCATACCGATGAAGAGGATATGGACGTATCCGATGAGGAGGACTTACAGGAAGCCTGTTACAGTCAGAAGGAGATACTCGAGGACTTGGACGTTCTTACAGCGTCTCAGATTATTATGAGGAATATTAATAAGATGGACAATACGTTAACGGTTAAGGATATTAGCGAAGACGGCGCCAGCGATTGTCACACTGATGTTGAGGATGTTGATCAGATCGAGTAGAGTAATTTAGACCATATCGGGAGTAAGGGTATGGATTTGCAAGATATGACGATGATCATGTGTCTATACATGTATATGGATTCTAAATAATCACAAGGTGGCTACGCATTCGTCAGAGTGTGATCCGTGGGTTGAGGAATCCAGTCACTGAAGATCTTTTAAACGGCGACGGAAGAAAACTTCACGGGAAATAATTACGTGTAATTGTAAAAATAGAGCATTTCAGACGGTAAACTTAGGTAGAGACTGAAATCTGCATGCGCTTCTTTGTAAATTTAGTAGTTTCTCTTTTTATTACGTACGTAACGAAATCTTCTTTGAGAACTTTTGTTTTCCCTTTTTTGCACCACGCTTTGGATGAAATTTCCGCTGCTTGTGTTAGAGCTTTGAATGGGTCGACAAGTAGAAGTCGACACTAGGAAGTAGAGGAATTTGACGTGCCGGGACTTAACTTGGAAAAATCTCGAAACGATGAAACGATACAAGAACACGGATTGCGTACTGATGTTTCACGAGGATTTGTTGATGAGAAAATGTTTGCTTCCACCATTGTCACTTGGTATTAACACACTTTTCTATACTTATACTTGCAGACAGAACTGCCGTCCTCAACATTATCATAGACAACCGTATGGGATATTAATTTTAAAGCTTGAAGGCTACTAATGTCTAAGGATATTGATTAGAGAAAAATAAATGAGAGAGCACTGTTCATAGTCTTTAAAGCAATTCAGAATTTACGTACATTACGATTATACGCGTAGCGTGCATGTTTCACATTGAGAAGTATTGTTGATGTCCCGATGATTGATCGTTCTAAAATTGTATTCCTTTTAGAAGGAAATTGTTGTATGTACAGTAATAGAGTTTACGATAACGTTGTGTTGATAACGTTTAAATGAGGTCTCGTGAAAGGAACTCTAAAGTGTTCGTTATAGATGTTTGATCGCATAATCTTATGAACCTATGGACGAGATTGTAAATATACGCAATGTATCTTATGCGTCATATGTACCTATCTAATAAAAAGTAATGTGAGCATAATTCTTGGTTGTTCTAGATGCTGTTACTATTCACGAATCCCTTGCGCAAAAAGCGGCTTCTCCCCTAGAATCTGTAGATGCTAGTTATCCCAGTAACGTAGTCGAGCAAGAGCAAGGTCTGTCACCGGTCGTTGAGAGGCAGACGTACTCAGAGAAGAGGAAATTCTGGGAAGATATATCGAGGAAGCGGGAGAGTTATCAGCGGTCAGAGTCCGAAGTGTCGAGGACGTCGCAGTTAACGGACAATGACAGTGACAGCGAGTGCGTGCAGAACATTGTCACAGAGGATACCACAGAGAACGTTCCGCAGCTGGAGAAGTCCGAGACGCTGGAGGATCTGAACGTGCCTGACATTTCCGAGTGTTCCGTAGCGGAGAAGGCTCACTACTTCGAGGAGCAGATACAAAAGGAGATGACGAATCCTCCACCCAAGTTCCAGCACCAAGACTCGCTGAAGCTCAAGAAAGAGAAGCTAACGAAAACTAAATTGAGCGACAAGGAGAAGGTGGACGACGACGAGAAGTCTACCAGCGAGGTGATGGAGGAGACGATATTCGAGGAGAGCACAGAAGTTATTATTCTACACAAGAAGGACAAGAAAGACGATGAAACGAAAGAACTAAAGAAATTGTCTTCCGAAGACGAGAAGGAAAAAGACGAGAGCAAGGAGCTGCAGGAATATGCAAGCGAGACACGCGTGTTAGACAGTGAACAATTGCTGAGCAAGGAAAGTGAAGAGTACGCAAAATCAACGAAAGAAGAGTATTCTGCCCTTGAAGTTGCAACGGAAAAAATAGACGAGCCTGAAAAGTTGCAGAGAGATGCTGAGAAGATTGTGAAGACTGCAGATGTTGCTGACGAAGTTACAATAGAGAAGGAAGAATCTGTAGAGCAGGTAGTAGAAGTTATCGAAGAGAAATCGCAAGGAGCAGTTAAACTAGTAGAAGACGCAAAGACGATAGAGCAAAGTCCTACATTAATGAAAGAAGAACCGGTAGAATCAACAGTTTTAGACATTAAAGAAGAAAAAATTGACGTAACAGATACTACTCAAGAACAACATTTAGAAAGTTCAGATATCTTTAAAAAAATGCATATAGGGCACATAAAAGATACAAAGGAAAAACGGGAAGAAGCGCAACAATCTCGTACAGACGTACAAGAGGAAACTGTAGGAGATGCAAAGAAAGAGCAGAAAGTAGTAAAAGAGTCTATTGTACAAGTAAGTGTAACAGAAGAAGTGAAAACGGGTGCGGAACATAAAGAAAAAGGGGTGCAAGAGCCTCTTACAGGCATAAGTGCACAGCAAGAAGCTATATATATAAAGAAAGAGCAGGAAGAAATGAAAGAGTCGGTCGCAGAAGTGCATATAAAAGAAGAAATAATAGAAGCCGCAGAGAAAACTCGAGAGGAGGTGAAAGAACCTGTTATGGACATAAGTGCACTACAATTAACTCTAAAAGGCATAAAGAAAGAAAAGTTAGAAGTAGAGGAGCCTATCACAGAAGTAAGGATCAAAGAAGAAATGATAGAGGGTGCAGAAGGAAGGGTAGAGGGGACACAAGAATCTCTCACCGATGTAAGTGTCAAGCAGGAGGTGACAAAGGAAACGGGAGACACGCACAAGTCTGTTACAGATACGAAGTTAGAAGGAGAAGTTGTGAATGGTGAAAAAGAAAGACACGAGGAGGTGGCACAGCCTGTTACAGACGTCAGCTTGCAGCGAAAAACAGCTGAAACGCCGAAGATCAAAACAGAAGTTATTAAGGAAAAATCGAGTGGAAAGCAGATTATAACAGAGGAGACCACTATAATTTACAAAGTGCAGAAGGATGGCACGTTGGTCCAGGAACAAGTGCTAAAGTCTGTTCAAATCGAAGGAACAGGCGATGGCGTAGGAGGGTTCAGTGAAATTCCTGCAGACAGAGTAGAAATGGAGATATTTGAGAAGCATATGCCTGAAACAATTTCTTCTATGGAAGTTCAGAAGGAAATACAGAAGTTTCTTGAGGGAGGGAAACGAGCCGAAGCTGAAGTTCGCGGGGAGGTGACATCGGTCGGCCAGGAAGCAAGCCTCGAAAGCTTGGAGAAAGTTGAACCTTTCGTTGAGGTAACTACAAAAGAAGAAGTGGAAATAAAAGAAGAGAGCAAAGAGGACGAAGAGACTTTAATCGGTAAAGAGGAACCAGTAACAGAGATTGAAACAAAGCATATTAAGAAGGAATTCGAGTCTCGTATTCCAGTCTCAACGACAAAGGCAGATAAGAGTCAAAAAGAAGTGAAAGCTAAATCACCTGCAGACACCAAGCAAGTTGCGAGTAAACCCGAAGCTGTCTCAAGCGCAGAAGCGTCAGATATTTCTCTGGCGAGTAAAAAGAAAGAATTCGAATCTCGAATTCCCAAACGCGTGTTCGACGTTAAGCCGGCATCGGAAAAGCCTGGGAAGAAAGATATACACGTTAAAAAGGAAGAGGTGACTTCGAAGTTAGAAGAACATCTGACCACGAAGAGTGAAACACAAACGTTTTCGAAAACCTTCACCGATCCCCAAGAAGCCTTCAAGATGTTCGAGGGCATGGATAGCGCGAAGAGTGACTTCACCACTGTTACTTCAAAGATCGATCACAAGAGTTCTAGTACGTTAGAGAAGAAAGAGGTAGTGTCTTCAGAAATCTCCAGCGGCACGGACAAGATAGTTACTCTCGAGGAGACGGAGCGCGTAGAAAAGAAGAAGTCCTCGGAATCGAAAATGAAGAAGGAATCGCCGACTGAAACGCTGGAGGAGAAGACAAGCAAGCACGAGGAATTAGACAGAACCGCCATTCAGAAATTGTCCATGAATATGACGGACACTGAGGAAGTAATAGACGCGAGCGCGTCGGAATCAAGAGCTGAGACGAAGATGGAAGAAAGGATTGAAAAGTTGTCGGACGAAGATGGAACGACAACGCATGAAGTGGGAAGTACTGTTCAAAGGGAGAGCGACGCAGATGTGGCCATTCGAATCAAGAAAGACATTTCTGAGGAGGCTGTTAAAGATAGCGCGATGGACGAGAAGATAACAGAAGAAAGGACCTTTAAACCTATCACAGATACGGATCACATTGAGACGCTTGCTCAAAGTGACTCTCATAAAGAAACTAAAGAGAGTTTCGATGTGATCCAATTTATACCAAGTGAGAAGGCAGCGGAGGAGAAGGACCTGTTGAAAGAGGAGGTGCCTCGAGAGGAGGAGAGTCTAGAGGAGAAGCAGCGACAGAAGTTTAAAGAGATCGAGGCGCGCACCATAGCGGAAACTTTGATCCAATCAATTGAAAGTGAGCTCGAGGCGAAGTCAGCCGAGGATCTAAAGGCAGAGCTACTTAGTAAAGGCTATTTGGAGCAGATCATGAGGGAGAGCACTGAAACCGACCACGAGAAGCTGGCTGACGACTTGACACGTAAATTCCAAAGTATAATGAGGAAGTCAGCGGACAAGCAAGCGGATGCAGGGGACCAAGGCTTAGCCGAGACGCCAAGGCTAAGGTCATCGATACAGGATGAGCTGCATGACAAGGGTTCCACCAGAGACAGCATAAGTGTCAGCGAAGACACAACGAAAGACGAGGAATCTTCTCCACACGAGAAGGAAGAGAGTCTTCTTCTATCGTCATCGCTGGCTAGATTGCAGGACAGAGACATCACCATGAGTCCTAGTAGCATATCTGAGCAGATAGACTTCGAGGAGACCATTGATATCGACACAAACGATCTGGAAGATATGTCCAAGCCGACCCTGAGCCCTCAATCTGAGAAGGTCCGATCGGACAGGTCAAGCAGTCAAGTGGAATTGCGGAGGGACGTTCACAGCGACGGGAGTTTTCTTCAGGATAAGATGGTGTCTGAAGTATCGGGCGCCAGGGTATTAGAGATCCTTGAACCTGGCATGGAATCCAGGCAAGATTCCGTGGACGTGCCTTCCTTGGAGACGGACGAGCAGAAGATATCTGAGCAGACCAGCAGGGGGATCCCATCGTTGCGCGAAAGCGCGGAGACAGACTCGTTTGAGAGGGCGGCTCAAGAGCGTGATATAACCATCAGCCCTAGCACCGTATCGGAAGACACAAATGTAGATTACTCTCTGGTGCAGGAGCCGTCGGTTCCCAGCGCGCCGCACAAGGAGCACGAGATATTGGTGCCAAAGCGGGCGGACAGTTTCGAGATTGAGAGTCCTCCTCTGGTTTCGCCAAGGACAAAGGCTCCCGGTCTTGAGATTAAGCCGGTCAGTTGGATGATCGGCGAGGAGAAGATCGAGATATCAGAGACGCTACAGCCGTCCCAGATCTTCAACCAGGAACTGGAGGCGTACGAGTCGATGCGCAAGAAAGAACGATTGTCATCCCAAGACGGGTCCACGGATCACGACCAGGAGTCTGGCACGAAGTCCACGGAGGACATCAGCGTGATAGAGTCGACGAAAGAGGCCGCCCTAGAGGATGGTCTTGGATCAGCCAGCAAAAGTAAGTTCACGGTGATTCCTGTTAGCGAGCAGGACTTTGAAAGCGAATTAGTAGAGAACAAATTAGACGTTAGTTGTCAGGAGTTAATGGATACGTTGCAGCGGGAATACGACGCGAAAACGCCCATTAAAGAGTACGTGGAGAGCATGCGGCAGGAAGAGTTGAGTGAACAGGTAGTGGAAGCGCAGAAGGAGGAGGATGAATCGGAGAAGCAGGAGGAGGAGTCTCGCGAGGTAGAAGAGGAGGCCAGCGAGACCGTAGCTGAGGAAACAAAGACTGAGGAGCCTTCTGAAGAAGCCAGGGAGGAAGTGTCTAAAGTGGAGGATAAGCAGAAAGTAAGTCAACCAGTTATTAGACCAGATATAGAGCTGAAACTAGAGAACACGACGCAACCGTCGAAGGAGGAAGCAGCACAAGAAGTGACTGGGACCGACAAAGGGATACGCGTGGATGACATGTTGAAGGAGTGGACAGAGAGTTATCTATCGAAGATGAAACCGTTCGGCGAGGACTACAAGAGGCATATAGAGAAAGCGACTGAGAAGACCGATAAGCCTGGAAGATCGACGACAGTTCCTTCCAACACTTGTGCCTTTAAAATAAAAAAAGAGGATCTCTCTAGCGTCGATTTAAGCGCACGGTACGCCATAACTGTTCTAGACCAGGTAGTTAAGAAGGAGATCGCCGAGGTGCAGGAGTCCTTAGAAGCGGCGAAGCAGGATCTAATAGAGGAGTTAAACGAGAACAGCGAGACTGTCATTCAAATAAAAGACTCACCCTCGGAGTTTCAGTTTATGCTGCAACCCGAGTCCATCCCGAACGACTTGCCATTTTTATACAAACCGCCATCCCCCGAGCGTGCCCGCGAGCAGATCCCCGAGCGCGACACGGAAACGGCGAGCAGCGCCTCGCCGAAGGAAGAGCCGCGCGAATCATCGAAATTCCAGGAGAAAGACAGGACTGAATGCAGAATGGACGTAGAGGAGTCCGCCCCCAGTAGTATGGAGGAGCAAGCACACCCGAGACCGGAGCTACCTGTGATCAAAACCGATAAGTCTGATATAGAGACTGCGATAACCGTCCACGAAGATACAAGAGACGACGACGAGGATCGTCCGAGCCCTAGGCCCACCAGCAGGTCCGGGTCGGACGTAGACAATAAAGACGAAAGCTCTTCTCTGGCCTTGCCGCGGCCAGTGATGAGAAGGCGCCAGAAGCCTGGCAGGTCGTCCAAGAGGGCGGTCACCTCCGAGAGCGAGGCGGACATTGGTTCCAGTTCAGGCGACAGCAGCAACTATCAATCCTGCGATTACGAGTACGGTAGCGGCAGCAGACCCAGCTCTTCCGACGTGGAGGCCATGCAATCCTGTGGGATGCCGTCAGGGACAGTCTCGGAATACGAGACAGCGGTGATGTCCATCGAGCACTCCACGTCCTCTAAACCGACTTCCCAAGACTACCATACCGCAGCCACCACGATGAGCTCGCGAGAGTCCATGAAGTCTTTGGCGTCATTGAGCTCGGGCCACCTGGGCAGCATCGACAGCACCAGCGAATTATCTGAGACGCTGGTGGCTTCCGAGGCCGATGTTGAGAGGGAAGATGCGGATGAGAATCTGAAGAGCGACCTCGAGGACGAGCAGACGGAGCAGTCGGATTCCTCGGGCAGCGATATGCCGATTGACGAGTCCATGGACAAGATCGACAGCCATGTACCTTATCGCATGAAGAGGTCGTCGGAAATGATCTTCATGCAGGTACTGGACAGCGACGCTAGCCTAGATGCCGAGGGTCTGGAGGAGTCGATGCCAGAAGACGCCAAGGGCGTGGATTCTGCTACGTCTACCTCAACGGTTACGCCCGGGGCTCTTCACTCTGTAGATATAATGACGTCGAGGGTCACCGAAGACGGCGTGCAGAGCGTGTGCACTCAGGTGAGCTCGGTTCAAGCCGCGACAGAAGCTGAGACGACTGAGGAGAAGGTGTCTGATACGGAGACCATCGAGAAGGACACGGAGACTGCTGAGACCACTGAGAAGGATACGGAGACCGTGGAGACCACTGAGAAGGACACGGAGACCGTGGATACCACTGAGAAGGACACGGAGACTGTGGAGACCACTGAGAAGGACACGGAGGCCATAGAGACCACTGAGAAGGACACGGAGACTGTGGAGACCACTGAGAAGGACACGGAGACTGTGGAGACCACTGAGAAGGACACGGAGACCCTAGAGACCACTGAAAAGGACACGGAGACCGAGTTAGAGGCGCAGATACCCGAAGCCGACGCTGCAGAGCAGAAGTGCGCGGGAGCGTTGAGCGAGAGTCCCGAGATGTCCGGGCAGGCATCGACGCTGTCGCTGATGCAGCAGGCAAGCATGTCCACGTCCTCGGCCTCGGGCGTATCCGTGGACACGGTGATAGGAAAGGAGAAGATCGACCGTCACTCACCAGACAGTGACTCCTTCGAGATGGTCGACAAGCCGGACATCATCGATGACTTTGTGGTGGTAGAGGAGGTCGGCCGCGAGGCCGAGGAGTACGACTCCGAGGGCAAGAGTATCTGCATCAGCGCCATACCGCAAGCGAGTAGCAAGCAGTACGACAGAGATCTGGAGAATATGATCACCGAACCTAAAGAGGACTCCCAGGTGTCCGGGAGCCAGACGTCCAAGAACAACGAGCTGTTCGACTTCGAGTCGGAGGAGAGCCCGCCGCAAGCGTCCAACGACGACCAGTACTCGCAGTCGTATTCGGACGAGGAGCAGTACGAGGGCGGCAAGAAGTGGATAGAGATGCAGTTCCACGCGGACCCGCGGGCGTACGACATCGAGTACGATCGCGGCCCCCTGGAGGACATCAAGGAGGAGGAGATCACCGACTTCGAGGCCGGCAGCAGCCGGTTCGGCAGCCTTGGTAGCCACAAGGAGTCCATAGGGAGCGTGGGCAGTATGCGCGGCAGTTTGGGCAGCACCCCCGACTACGATATTCTGGCCGGCAAGAAGTGCTTCGTTAGGCCGGCGGATCACGACAATATATCCCTGAGCTCGTTGCAGGAGTTCGAGAACCTGGAGAGCGCGGTGGCCGCCGAGAACTCGAAGAAGCTCCAATGCGGTTCCCACGATTCCGTGAACAACGGCAGTCTTCCCAGAAAGTACGTGGCCAGCCGATCCGGCCACGGCGACGACGTGTCGTTGTCGTCGTTGAAGGACTTCGAGGGCCTGGAGAAGGCGTGCAGGGAAGCGCATCTGATCGAGCTGCGCGCCAGGGAGGAGGAGGACCTGCTGGAGCACGAGAGCCCCGAGAACAAGTACAAATTGGAGGGCCTGCCGCGGACGAGGGCCGACACCAGCACGGCCGGCTCGTTCAACCCGAGCACGTCCGGGTCGGACGACTACGAGAAGCGGATCAAGGAGATCGACGAGATCATACGCATAGCACAGTCGAACGTGGAGAAGTTCGACCGGCAGGACGACACCACGGAGGACATCTCGCAGATAGAGATCACCGACGCCGAGAAGATCGGCGCGCAGGCGCCGGCGCTGCCCGGCTTGAAGCAAGAGGAGGTCACGGACGTACTTGTACAGAAGGAGGGTAACATCATGGAGACGAGCACAGACTCCCTGGAGTTGGAGGATAACATGGATAAGAAGCACCATCCTCTGTGCCGGAGCTCCGATTCGTTGGAGATGAAGACCACTCTGGATTATCCGTCGCTGAGCTCCGACTCGTTGAACAATGTTCGGGACGGGAAGGAGACACAGCTGGATATGGCTGAGCACGCCAGCAACGTTAGGCGCATCTCGTCCGACTCCTTGGACATGCCTTTGCTGGAACAGCAAAACGTCGAGGGTCAGGAGAGGGGCAGCGACCACTCGGATAATTCGCTGGAGCAGAGGTCCGAGACCACGGAGACCGACGCCAGGGGTGAGAAAATCAGGACGACGCCGACCACTGGTACATAGGAATAATTTCGTAGGTACGTGTTACACAGATTGCGCGATAATATTGAATTAATCAGTCGAAGAGAGATTTGTGAATTAAGTATATGTTGATGAAATTGAGAATACAATGGGTACTGGTGTTCGCTGCGAATGTCTACTATTTGCGCCGTAGCGAGTACTAGTGTCCACTTGGTAACGTAATTACGATTCTAATTATTTAAGAAAATAAATATTTAATTATTTGTGGCGACAAAAAGTTCAATAATGGTATAATGTTTTTCAACCATTAAGCGTACGCTTGTAACTATCTCTTCGCGTTGTCAGCACACAGAATTCCCCTTGAAAGTAATCAGCATATCAAAGGAAATGGAAGAGCCGTTGATACGCAATATGTACCTTGATTAAAGCACATTTTTCTTTGGACACGCTGATCTTTTCTCCTAATTGATTACGCACTCCAGACATTGCACTTGAGTTTCAGTTTCGGCCTCGGTACCGACTGAGCTAGAAAAATGTTAATAACGAATTAATCTAGCGCCCGTACATAAAACTCACAATGTTCTTTGTAATCACTAGCGAGGTGACGTTATAAATACTTACTGCTCAAATTACAGATAGTGGAGCATCACGGTAAATTCGTCGCAGCAACCGGCCGCAAGGCCGCAACGATGTATTATCGAGCCACTTGGATTGCTTTACGTGTACAACATAATATTAAAAAGGAAAAAGAAAAAAAGAACACACACATACACACAAACAGGAAACAATGTACCAGGGAAGTACTTGGCGCGTTGGGCATAACGCGGGAGATCAACGCATTCGTCTTTGTTTCAATGGCAACATATTCTAAGAGCGTTTACTTTATTATGCTTAAGTAAGATAGTTATGATGTTTAATATATAAGGTTGTTATCGAGATGAGATTGAAATATGAACGACGCTTGATTGTTTCGAATATTATATCTAAAGACCAAGCGATCTTGATTCAATTATTTAAAGGGTCCGCGGGGCGCTCTGCTCGGCCCGTTCCCGCGATCGTTCGTAAGTTGCATTTCTGAGGAATATTGTACTCCGACCGCTATTTATGTGTTCTACTTGTATGATAACGATTAGGCGCGATTACGTGGCATGCGTTGTAAATTTTTCGATTATAATACCGTGTCTTCGCGGGCGCGCTCTCTCCGTGCGCCGATACACAGAGACTTCTAAACACTTTTACCAAATCCCACACACTGGTATCGAGGAACGTTTTACTCGTTAACATTATTGATTGCAAGTGTTCACAGAAGAACGGAATATATAACTATTAATCGAATAGAAGGAAATTTTATATGCAAACACGTAATGTTTAAGACAATTAGGGGGAAAGGAACAGACTAAAAGCGCGTACATTCTTTACTATTAAAGGTAAGACGCGTACGCGCAAACGTTGTAGACACTTTTTGTATGCGAAATCTAAATCGGTACGAGATAACGTTGCTTTGGTTCTATCGTCGACGTTTTTTTTTTTTTTTTTATGTATGTCGTCGATCGTACGCGCTATATGTTGTATCGAGATTTTAACGATGTTCTTATTTTATTCTGAGGATCTGTTTTTATTTGATCGATCGAAATATAAATCTATATAAAAGCAAATTGTACGAAATTCATCTATGCCTCTTACGTTAACAGTTGCATTAACGTCATAGCCGCAGCGAATGATGATTGGATAATGCATTATTTATTATATAAAGGTTAGTACGATCAGGAGCTAGTAAGATTCACAGAACTATTCTCCCATTTCTTCCATCACTTTTTTATATTTGCAACGCTCGATCTTGCTTTACAAAGAAAATACAAAATCCAGGCGCAACAGGACGCGACGTACGCGTGGTAAACGTACACGTTCGTCGGCTCGTGCGCCGCTGGGAAACTTAAATACATGGAGCATCGGACAAACTCTACGACGCCGGCGTAGACCGATTTGTCAAACAGCAACCCGATCGCGGTGAGAGCGAACAGATTGTTAATAATTACGAACCCAGAGGAGATTGTCCTCAGATCCTACGAACAAAAGACACTTGTAAATCCTCTGGCAGCCGCTTCAAAGCATCGTTTACGCGTACTTGTAACTCATAAAGCGGAAACGAGACAAGCCGGCTCTATCGTAATCCTCACCCGTGTTTCGTCGCACAATTCGAGATGACTGTAGAAAACCAGGCAAAAGTGTACTATTATGTAAAGGGTTTGCCACGGGGGCGCACAGTTGTCGTGCTTAATCCTGGACGTGACCTGAAGGAAGCATTGGCAATATATAATTTGTAATCATCATAAATATACGCGGAGTCGGCGCGCGCGTAATAGAGGACTCTTTACAAAATCAAACCGGTTTACGCGGTCTCGTTGTGACTCGAAACTAGTGCTTACTGCTTATGTCACATTTGCATTGCCTGCTGGTTGGCCAATTATATAAGTTCATTGGTATTCTTAATAATAGATCGCTGGCTTTACGGTGTTGTCCGATGATGCATTAGAATCGAGGGCCTTGCAGCAACAGGCGTGCAGCTCCATCTTTTCCAACTTCGAGTAAATTAGAAAAAACTGTTTATAAAATTATCGAGTTAACATTGAAAAGAGAGCAGAATAAGTAGTAGTTATTGAGTTGATAAGTTAATTTATTTCCATTTTCGACGAAAGAATATTCTATAATAAAAATCTATTTACAATAAGTCGCTCATTTGTTATCGGGTGTGCCCCAAACGTGCAGCAAACGATGTAGAAGTTTTTTTTACATATATTACGCGTCATGATTCAAAATCTGTACAAAAACGAAGCTGCACCCCTCTTAAGCTAAAGTCCTCAATTCTGATTCGACCGCGACGTCGATTCTTTTCATTTGCTTCGCTTTCTGTTAATCCTCAGAACTTCCTTGATAACAGCTCGCTACAGACATTGACTAGAGATGGAAGTTAAAGCGGAGGAATAAAATAGAAAATGTCTATCAATCAAATCTCGCGGCACTGCGCCAACAGACCAGATGCCGTGCGAAAAGAGAACTCACGTTTATTTTGTACTCGTCAAGACCCAGCCGGGGGCTACCAGGAAACCAACTGGGTCCTTTCCAGAAGACAGCCAACGTGTCTGCCAAAGACGGCATCTGCAAGCTCTTCCGAAGCAGCTGCGCGGTGTAGAATACCTGTAACATCGCCGTAGTTTATCAGGGCGCGTTACGGCAATCGACATCGTTGCGTCGCGCGGTCGAAAGCTCCCCCCGAAGATTAAAAAGTGCACATGCGTGCGGAGCGGCTGTAACAGCGGCGCGCGTAATTACCTTGTCCCCGTAATTTATTCGCCTGATTAAATTACGCGGCTAACTGTTCCCGCCGGTTATTCCGCGCGAATGCCAGTTAAAATCCCCGGGAGCCTCGTGTCAACCGCGCTGGTATTTGCATAACCGATTGTCACTTTATGTAACAGAGCGCGATCGTGTGCTTCGGCCGCGGATCGCCTAGGGAACGGTTACGCGCAAGCTCGCGGCGGACCGCAGCGTCTCACCTGCAGATAGAGGGGATTGAACGACTGGGGGCTGACGACCAGGCCGTATATTATTTCGTCCTCCTGCTTCTCCTCCATGAACGTGCCGAATAACTTGTCCCACACTATCAGGACCCCGCCGTAATTTCTGTCCAGGCAATAGAGATTGCAGCCTGCGCAAAGGTATCGCAACGCTCGTCAATACTCCACGCGGATGCCTCTACCTTTACATAACAGCCACTTGGCAATTGCTCACCGTGATGCACGCGATGATGCTTCGGCGTGTTGAATACCGACTCCAGCGGGCCGAGATCGTCGATGACGGTCGTGTGTATCCATAGCTGGTAAATTTGATTGAACTGGTTGTGCGCGATGAAATGCGACGGCGGTATGAACAGGGCTAGGGGTAAGTATAGCATCTGCGAACAAAGCGTCCTCGTATGCGCCATTGACAAAGCAACCTCGCTGGACCCGAGAGAGCGAAATGCTGTACATCGGGCAGGGAGGGGATGGGAAGGGCATCGATTTCGCCGGCTTCCGGTCACGGATGCACGAGGGCACGTAGCGGGATCCCGATCGGCGCGCAATGCGATACTCACGAAGTTACACCAGTGTTGCAAAACGGATTGCCGCAGGCCGACCGCGAGATTGAACTCTTCGCTGCTGTGATGTACTTGGTGGTGAGCCCATAAAAAGTGCACCTCTGCAAACGGTCGAGAATAGCTCTAATGAGATTCGTCAGGTAGACGGACGGCGAGGACGCGCGTTCGATTTTTTTTTTTTGTTCGTTTGTTTGTTTTTTTATAGGAATTTAACCGTGGTTACTGCGGTGCACCCAATAGTAACAGAAATCCACTCCGACGGCGGTGATGCACCATGTCCAGGTTGAATTCCACGGCAGATCCCACCAGTGGTATCGCTCGTGGATTACGATGTACGCGCAATACTCGGCGCCGCGGAAGAAGATGCTGAAAGCGTGGAGAAAATTAGATTTCGATTGCAAAGATTATTGGAAGGTTTGGAGGGAGGATTATTATTATTATTATTATTATTATTATTATGATTCACGGGCATCTCGCCCTTTAGTTTACAGAGAAGGAGCATAAAACAAAAGAATAATGGATTACATATAGACTAAAACTAAAAGCTTAAACTTTAAATTTAACCGAAACTTAAAACTAACACATAGAAAGAAGGAAATAGGGGACGAAAACGACGCTTAGATTAAATTAAATTAAATTAAATTAAAATTAGAGAAGGAATGGTGAATAGCCAAGCGGGCTAGAGCAATACATCTTTAAGGGGACCTTCCGGTCTAAAAGTCGATTTTTTTTTTTATTACATTTTTCGAATGTTCAACCTTTTAGGAATACGTGTTTAAAAGGATTCGTTGAAATTCGTAAAATTCCAGAAGTTATAGGCATTTGAGTAGCGGCAAATGCATGGGCAACAACCAGCCACTCGGCGCTCACGTAAACCTTTAAACGCGTTTTTCTCGAAACAGTGTTCTCAAAACGGTGGGACCTGTATCTCCAAAAGTTATTATCCGATTCGACTGAACCTTTTTTTATTTTGAAGAATATACTTCTGGCTAGGGGGGGGGACTAGAAAAATTACAAAAAATTGAAAATTTATAATTTTCAAAGGCTTTGAAAGGACGAAAAGTATAGGGAAAAGTGATTTCAAACTTCAAGTGTCGTTATTTTCTAAAAAAAATGTCATTTTTAATTTTTTTTCTAGTCCCCCCCCCTTAGCCAGAAGTATAATCTTCAAAATAAAATAAGTTTCAGTCGAATCGGATAATAACTTTTGGAGATACAGGTCCCACCGATTTGGATCAATTTTTTGACGCCTTGACTTTAACGACTCCCCAGGGCCGTCTGCAATGATTAATTATAAAACCAAAAATATATTTCTATAACTTAAGACATTCTTAATACAATGCAAAAAGTCCCATTAAATTATATATAGTAGTTTTCCTTTAATTAATTCCTAAAAATCACCTATTTTTTTGGGCTCTAGACCGGAAGGTCCCCTTAACGGCCATAAAGCAAAGGATTTTGTCGCATCAGACCGCGCAGGTGAATTATGGAAGAGTGGAGGGTACTTAAGTCCTGAATGTTAGTAAGAAGAAGTCGGCGGTATAGAGTATTAAATTATTATTTGAATAAAATTTCGAATAACGAATTAGAGTTAAAAAAAATTATTCCTCATTCGTTCGTTAACCGGAGTTAACTTTATTCGACACGTGGCGAATAATCTCTTTTAACTTTTATTCGTTATTCGAAATTTTGTTTGAATAAAAATTTTGCCCATTTTGGTGCGAAGGTGTCGAGAATTGATCGAAGTGATACTAGCGGTTAATTAAGCTCGAAAGGCGAATAGAGCTCCTTCGTTTGGGGTGAATATAAGAATCCACAGATTCGTACATCGCTCTGCGTTTCCCCGTGCTCCAAATTGCAATAAAAATACACGGGGTAGCGCGGTGGCTAAGAATATCTGCGCTTTAAAAACAACCGCGCGCGAATAGATTTCGTAGCGTTAAACGGAGCACCGAGTATTCGTACGCTCGATCCGCACGGCGAGGGATTTTGTCCGAGCGAATGCACACTTGGAGAATCGTGGCGTTAGTCAAATAGGGGATTACATTACGCATACGCGACGGGCCGTGTGTCGAAATAGCAGATGGAGATAATAAGTGTTTAAACAACAAAGCGTTACCTATGCTTACCGGCCAGTCTCTTGAAACAGCCAATGGGACAGTGACGTCACTTGGTCGTTCAAACGAAACCTCTTGTTTTTCGATGTCAGAATGATTTGCTCCACTATGATCAGGACGAAGAACGGGAACCATACCTGCGTGCACGGTTATCTTATCTCAGTTATTAAGTTCCCGAAATACTTAGCCTTAATTATTCGTAACAGGCGCCTTATTATTTTACAAGCTCAACAATGACTACTCGAAGCGTAATAACCGAAAATAATGCGCAGCGATTCGATAATATCGATAAGTTATGTTAAAATATGGTATTTTATTTTATTTTATATTATTCTATTTTTGTTATGGTATTTTATATATTTATATTTTTCTTTTTTTTTTCATTATTTAATCATACTATGTACTAATTTGTATTAATTGTTAGCTCTGTATACTAAAGGGTTTCCCGTTAAATAATAATAATAATAATAATAATCGAAGAAGATCGTTCGATTTATTCAACGCGCCAAAAATCAAATTCGCGATCATAGAATCGCCTGCCTCGACTTCCTTCCGCAAGAAACAAAAGAAAACGGCACCTTCTTCTGTCTAATATACGCGACGTTTTAAATTTCGATCTTCGCTCTCTAATTTCAGTGACCAATACGCGTCGATTTCAGTATCTCGATATAAATATAACAGTTCAAAAGTAACTACGTGTTAATAGTTACCTGCTGCTGATAATCGGGCACTTGGTGAGGGAATTCGAAGGTGGTCTCGTAGGGGTTGACGATGTACCAAAGCTTTCCCGCGTTCTTCAAATGGCGGGCGAAATCGACGCAGGAAACGTTCGCCATCCTGCAGCGCGTCTTTCACGGGCCTCCTTCTGCCGCGATTATGCCAGAGAAAATGAGAAACAAAGGGAGAATGAGTATGTCCGGGAGAGGCGCGTAAACACACAGCGAACACTATACCGATGACACCATCGGTATTCTGTTTTAGTTATCGAGGGGACGGAGCGTGCACGCATCGTTTATATACGTAAGTTCGCGCCGAACCGAGGACACGCGAGTACGCGCGCGCGACATTTCTTTCACGGCCGTACGCGATAAAGGCGCGAACCAGCGATACCGCAATATCGTTTTGTTCCATTTGAACCGTGGCCATCCCCCCCTCCTCCCCGCCTCCCCCGCCCCCCCCCCCCCTCGTCCGACGCGTAATTCGTTGAAAGTCACTTCGCGGAGGATTACTGCTAAAACTTCTTCGCGATCCATAAATATCAGTCGTATGCGTAGCTTGCGGTGTAAATTGCGTATTTACGAAGGGATGTGCCTGGGAAGATTATATAACCGAGCGACGGGTCGATTAATAACGGTAAAAGTTACTCGAACGCGCGTTGATATTCAAGTCTGAAAGAATTATAATAATGGGAATCTTATTGGTAATTGGGAATAAAGCGGTCCGTACTGTATAACAGATATTTCAGGGAATAATTGGAAATACTTCGAGGTAGTGTCACTCTTGTTGATCATACGTTCAAGCTCTCCCTAGCCCCTTGATATTGGAAGTTGCAAATGGTGATATAACGCGTAAAGTGTTACGCGTAATCTAGAGGGTTTGTCGAACTGATTGGGAAACTGCGTGATACACCACTGTAAGCGAACCTTCGATATGTCGGACGCTGTACCTCGCTGGCAGACGGGGTCTTTCATAACGCGCATTAATTACCCGCGCGAGACTGGGCAAACCGATGAATTACACTATCGTTGCACGCGGGGCCGTCTATAAATTTTTTTTCGATACTTCGAATCGGACCGTTTCGTCGTTGACTGCTCTTTTTTTTTTTTCAATCGAACGCGAGCGGCCCTCTCGCGCTCGACAGCGACACTACAGCAACGAGTGTAAACAGACTGATTTCGGTGGCGAATAAAATTACCATGAGCGAATAACAGATATACCGAGGCTCGTACGGGAGATCGATAATACAACAGCTTGGCGAATATGTTTATAGGTGGGCGTTATCAGAGGGGGATTCGTAGCGGCGATAACGGTCCAATAAACAGGTTGCACGGAGAATTGAACAGTCTCAGAGACGTTTCTACAGACTAAATATTGCGCATATGATAGAGTACTCCCCCGCGAACCGGTTAACGTAATCGGGGGCATGACCTAGCTAACACTGCCAGATAAGAGATAAACCAGTCTAAAGATACATAATCTATCTTTCGACGTTAGATGCTCTTTTATTTGGCCACTAAGATCCCTTGAAATTTCTGCTGTTTGTCGAACGATCGCTAGAACGAGCTTCCTCCTTTCGCAGTATTCAAAATTCGGAAAGGGATCTCGCTCTCAATTGATACATATTTTTATGATGCTCAGCGCTGCGAATAAATCTTCACCGATTCGTCTATCGCGTTATAGGCGAAGAAGTTAAGTTGCTCAAAGACGCACGTTTCTTTTAAACTCGGAATTATTCAGGAATTGCTTCTCAGTGTGTATAAATTACATTGAATATGCTGTCTACATTAAACGTAGATGATTGTACCTCTTAATTATAGAATACACGTTGGATTCCTATGTTTTAGTCATATTTAATTAATTCATGGCCCTTCGGCCTGCTACATGATGTTATCATTAAATTTGCATAAGAGACACTGTCATAGACGGACAAGGATCCCCCTATTGATAAGTATCTGACGTAGATGGGATACCTTACAAGAAATAGCTGGTACCTGTGGCCCTCTATTAGCGCGTCAACGAACTCTTACCACTCCGATGGTAAAGACGATTTCATTTTTAACCGCGTTCAATGTTTACGTCAGGTTATGCACGTGGAAATTTGAAAGAATTACTGGCATTGTTTGTAAGGCAATTCTGGGCTGAATATTAAACGTTTAAGTCCGGATATCATAAAAATGTGAGCGAAGATATTCTTCCTCTGTGTTTTCAACGCATATACATAACGTGCTGTTTGCGACACTAATAGTGTGAAAATAGTGTAACCACCTTTTTCAGAGGTTATATGCATTATTCGAATACCATTTCTTACTTTCAGTTGAATAATGAAAATAAAGAGTACCAAAAGCGCGATGAAGAAATCGAAGAAATCCGGGACAAAGAAGAAGAAACATTTAAGCAAAGTAACTACGGACGACTTTTTTAATCAAGACTTCGAGAATAACTCTAACAGCGACGATGATGATAAAGGTAAGAATATGTAGCGAGTTACTCGGATATTAGTAAGGCAATGATTCGAAATGAAATGTTCTGAAGTTCATTTCGATAATACCATGTAATTCGACAAGTCTGTGTAATTATACGTACGCGTAACAGCTGGGAATGACCGTGGGGATGACGCGGGAAGCAGCGACAGTGACATGGATCCAGTAGAACATAAGAAATCTTTAAAGAAACTAAAGCAAACGGACCCAGAGTTTTATTCGTATTTAAAAGAGAACGATAAGAACTTATTGGAATTCAATCTGTCCGACGATAACAAGGACGGTGCGGACGACGACGATGATAAATCTTCGTTAAACGAGTCTGATATGAGACATGTACCTAACGATCAATTGGAGGTATGTAAATGGAGCGAGAAGGAAAGACTAACAAGGGGACACTAAGGTCGACGGGAAACGGATTTTCCTGAACCTTGCAGTATTTGAAGATGTCGCCTCCGAAGTTAATTTGGCAAAGCAGTAGGGCGCGCTTCTCGAGATTTTCCGAGAAAATTGCATTTGAAAATCGTTTATAGTGTGTGCTAGGTGCCGCAAAAATTATTGTTTTCCATGCTTTTATGATGAATATCACCCTGGCTCGTGTCATACTAGCATGTAAGTAAAAAAGGGAAAGTAAAAAAAAAAACAAAAAAAAAAATAAACTGAAACTCGAAGAAAGCTATTTGCGAAAATAATTCGATTTTCAAATGCAATTTTCTCGGAAAATCTTGAGAAGCGCGCCCTACTGCGTTGCCAAAATAACTCCGGAGGCGACATCTTCAAATACTGCAAGGTTCAGGAAAATCCGTTTCCCGTCGACCTTAGTGTCCCCTTGTAAGCAGCAAGAATGAGTTTTCAATTGAAACATTCGAACGATACTCTAGGTCGCTAGTGACGAGAGCGATTACGAAGCCGATGGGGATGGCGAAGCGAAGAAAGATAGAAGAAGAGTCACGCTACAGTTGTTGAAAACATGGCAGGAAGAAATTCAGAAGGACAAGTAAAATAATTTATCATGGAAATTAACTCGAGTATCGCATTTGCAAACTGACAGTCGGGTCGCTTTCGAATTTACAGGACACTGAGGACTATCAAATGCGCGGCGGAAGCTTTCCACGCCGCGTTGCGAACAGTATCGGAATCTACAGGCGCAGAATCCTTGCCGTATAAAGTCGAGGGCGGTGTAGGTCAGTTCGTGTCTATCTAAGGTCATCTTCGTGTTTGATAAATACACTGTCCAACACGATTTTTGGTCTGCAATATCCGCTGGGTAATTCTTGTAGAGTTTTTCGCCCTGAACACGAATCCGCAAGCAGAATTGCTCTATCACACTCAATTTTTGAAAAAATCGATTTGGAAAAAAACTGCAAATTTTCAACTTTGAACATTTTTTGTGTGGAAACGGTAATAGTTATTCGGTTGCTTGTTCCGTCAAATTATTCTATGAACCCTCCCGAATACAACGATATAAGTTATTATTGCATTATGATCATTTAAATAACGATCAAAGGGAAAATGACACCCGAAATGCACCCATTTTTGAAGATATCTTTCAATTTATTTCCAAAACTAAGGGTCTAGGAAAAAATCTGACCATTCCACGCGATGCAGCAGACATTTTTCCGTCGGAAATCATCAACAAAACTGGTAAGTCACGTTTTGTTTTAAATACAGAAGCGAAAGAGTTTGGCAAAACGCGCGGTGTCGACAGTGGTAGTCAACGGCGGCGCGCGGTCCGCTGCCGCTCAGCGCAACGCAATCGCTTAACGCGCCTGAGTACCACTGTCGGCACCGCGCGTTTTGCCAAACTATTTCGCTTCTGTGTTGGAAACAAAACGTGACTTACTACTTCTGTTGATGCTTTCCAGAGGAGAAATGTCTGCTGCATCGCGTGGAGTAGTCAGATTTTTTCTAAGACCCTTAGTTTTGGAAATAAATTGAAAGATAACTTCAAAAAAGGGTGCATTTCGGGTGTCATTTTCCCTTTGATCGTTGTTTAAACAAATTTAAATGATCATAATGCAATAATAACTGATATCGTTGTATTCGGGAGGGTTCGTAGAATAATTTGACGCAACGAGCAACCGAATAAGTAGTACCGTTTCGACACAAAAGATGTTCAAAGTTGAAAATTTGCAGTTATTTTCAAAATCGAATTTCTCAAAAACTGAGGGTGATGGGGACAAACGGTTTGCGGATTCGTGTTCAGGGCGAAAAACTCTACAAGAATCACCCAGTGGATATTGCGGAACAGAAAAAAAAGTTTCATTTTGTTGGACTGTGATATTAGCCAATCTCTAAATGGCTAAACATTCTTCCAGTGTTCAACGGAGTTGTCCAATTATGCATACTGTATTTGCCAGACGCATTCAAACGGTTTTTAAAGTTGGGACCAGAAAGCCAGTTTCAAGCTCATAAGTGTAAAAGATTTGGCAAAGTAAAGGGTATTCTAAAGTCGTACCTGACTGACTTAATAAAAGTAAGTGCAATTGCTGAGTAATATTAGAGATGGGGTTTCTCGACGCGTCGAGACCCAAAAAATGTTTCGAATCTCGAGGATTCGAAAGTTTGCACGCACTCCTTTCGTGATTCGGAACTCTCGAAATTCAAATAAGAAAAAGTATAAAATCAATAAATAAAGATTGCAGCGTGCGACGAGAATTTGTGTATTATATTTTTACCTGTATTTTCTTAAACTATGGTCATTAGAGATTTACGCAAAAATGTTGTTCACTGCAGTTCTTGAAGCAAGGTATTACAAATCAGAATCAGCACTTCAAGTTTCCAGAGTTTCGGAGGCTTACAAAGTTTCGGATTCGAGTTTCGAGAACTTACAAATTAGCTTCGAACCCACCCCCACTGTATGTATCTCTTTATCCGTAGATCTTGCAAAATGTAACGTCCACTAATATACTCACAGTGCTCCTGAAGCATTTACATCAAATGTTACCCTACACGCAGTCGTTTTCATCATTGACCAAGCCACTGTTAAGGATTCTGTTGAAAGTTTGGTCAAATGGCGAGGAGTCTGTTCGTGTTGTTTCGTTTTTAAGTATATTGCGTATAGCTACCACAAATCGAGAATCGGCCTTAGATATGTTATTCAAGGTGAGCCTGGTATTTCGATGTTAGCAAAGTAGTTCGTATACGATTAATCTTACAGCGACGCGTTTCAGGCAATGTATGTGAAATACGTTGAAAATTCGAAATTCGTATCTTTCACGGCATTACCAGGGATAAACTTTATGAGGCACTCCTTGGTGGAGATATATTTGCTCGATAATAATCTAGCCTATAATCATGCCTTCCTGTATATCAGGCAATTGGCCATTCATTTAAGAAATGCCACGACTTTGAAGAAAAAGGTAAGGCACTTTAAGTTTTATAATTCACGCGCTGTTAGCAATTTTGTATGTTGAGAATTTTATAGGAGCACTTCCAAGCTGTATACAATTGGCAGTATATAAATTCGTTGCGCTTTTGGACGGAATTAATTAAGCTATCGAGAAGTGATTCGGTGTTACGTTCGCTTTTGTACCCCCTTGTACAAGTACGTACGGATGTTTTTAACAGTATAGTTTATTCGATCGATGGGATACTTCGTCGCTAATAAAACTTAATTATTTATTTGCAGATTATTATGGGAACAATAAAGGTGATACCAACTCCGCAATACTATCCTCTGAGATTCCACTGTCTACAAATGTTAATAGATATCTCGAAGGAAACCGACACGTTTATACCTATATTACCGTTCTTATTAGAGGTACCGTATTTTAAAATTAGAGTTCAAGCATAGAATTACATACATTCAGTCTTCTAATATTCCGAATGTCTGATTATTTTTATAGATATTAAGCTCTTACGATTTTAACAAAAGACACAAAGCGGTTTCCATGAAACCAGTACCCTTCATTTGCGTGCTGAGGATGTCGAAGTCCCAGTTGCAGGAAAACGGCTTCAAAGATAATGTGATCGACTCCATATACAAGCTCATATTAGAAAACGCCGCAAAGGACAGCCACACGATATATTTCCCAGATTTATACGTACCATGCGTGATACAGGCAAGCAGATTATCTTTGAATTTGCTATTACGATTTCGTATCTCACCGTGAGTTATATACTTTAATGCATTTCCTTCGTCTAACTTTCAGCTGAAAGCATTTCTGAAGAAATGCCACGTAGCGAACTACTGTCGAAAGATGAAGCAGCTGTTGGACAAGATCGAAGAGAACAGAAAGTACATCGAAGCGGAACGCAGCAAAACCGTGATCGACCTGAAGAACATGCCGGCGATAAAGAACTTTGAAAATAAGATTAAAACGCAGGGGACATCGCTGCCGAAGTTCTACGAGTCCTGGGTGAAGATTCATCAGTCCCAGAAGCTTAAACTGCTGACGAGGAACGAGGACATAGCCGAGTACAATCTGCCGAAGCTAAGGAAGCCGAAAAGGGGAAATAATCTGATCGAAGACAGCGAGGAGGAAAGCGGCGAGGAGAGCGATTTCGAGCTGCGACTCAAGACCGGCGACGAGAAGCCTAAACCTAAACCACCTGCTAAACCGAAGAAGAAGAAACTGAAGCCTAGCAAGAAGAATGATAATATCGATCTACCAAGGGAGAATACAGATATTGTTCAAGATATAAATAGTGACGATTGGGACTAAGTAGACTTTCGCTGGAATCTGTGCGACAATAAAAAGCCCTCGGTGTATAACTGGACAATATCGTACAATATTTCTCAAAGTTTCACACGCTGCAACATTAAATGTTTCACATATCCTATGCACATACTGAATCATGGTTATTAAAATAGAAATAAAACCAGCACGTTTCTGTTTATTAGAATGCGAGTTTCTCTGTTTTCTTTAGCACTCGGTATGTAATCGTCAATTGCGATTCCAACGGGTGGATCGCGTTATGCGTCCCAGGCCTGGTGCGACCTCAGTTCCGTCAACCATTCCCGCGGGCTCGTTGTTCTAACATGGCAACGAAGTAGGGTACACCTCTGGGAGGAAGCAGAACAATTCTCCGACTCGGCCGAGCAGGCCAGCGATAACTCATGTCGCGTAAGGCAGCGGTGGCCGCCGATTCCTGAGGTGTCGCTTTCTGATGGTCTATTTTTACCGAAGACGACTCAAGGCAGTCGGGAAGTCGGTATAGCGACGGTTGGCCGCTATTATAAAGCACCGTGTGCTGGCCGTGCGGTAATTCATCCCATGTAAGTGCCCGTATCAGATAAGAGAAGAAGGATTCCCTCGGTGGACCGGGGGAAAGCAGAAGGCAAAGAAACAAAAGCGGAGCGAAATAACGGTGCTTCCATTCATTCCAGACGAAGCGGGAGTTAAAGAAGGGAGGCTCGAGTGAGGAGCATCTCGGCGCGGCTACCTCCGCGAAGAGGATACCAGCGTTTACGTGGCGTAGGTGAAGAAACGCTGGGGCGAGCTCGGGCCTTGCCTCGGTTTCTGGTTTTTCCGAGGCGATACGCGAGCCCGCCGCGCGAAACCGTACTCCGCCGCGGGATCGCGACGAATTTACAGTACGGCCCGGTGGCGTGGCCCGCTCGATGTAAAAATAAATCTCTCTATCTCGTTCCGTTTCCCTCGGGGAGCATCGCCGCCGGCTGATGAATGAGCGGAGGGCCGATCCTGGGCGATGCTGGTGGCTGCCGGCCACTTAGTGTGCCGCGCTGACGGAGTGGCCTGTGTGTGCCTGCTCGGCCACCTCTTGGTGCTTCAACCGTGAGCCCCGCGTACGTGCGTGCCAGGGAAGCGTTTTGTAAGATGCGACTTCGTGCCTCACGGCCTGTCCGTCGTGAGATCCGTCGGTCTCCCGTGCACGGGCCGCCGCCGTTTCGCTCGTAGTGCACGGCCTCGCGGGTTACGTAAATCTCACCGCGGTGGATACGCGCGTAGAATAACGATACGGTGAGGAACGGGAAGGAAGAGAAAGAAAGGGACGGCGCGCCCGAGAAGGGAAGCGGATTTGTAAAGTAAGAGGGAGAGGAGAGGAACGAGCGAAGAAGGTCGCGCGTAGAACGTCGAGATGAGGAGGGCACCGTTCGATAAGTAAACTTTCATTTTTCTTCGTTGCGAAGGGAGACCTTTGGGGGAGAGACGGGGCACCGCTCAACACTCAGAAAAATTCATGTACCGAGCGCTTTCGATCAGAGTTTTCGCGCTGATTGCCGCCACAGTTGGGCTGCTTGGGCTGAACTGCGCTTAACCGTGTGCTTTGCTGGCTGAAGGGGAGCGCGGGCGAAGTGCATCGTTAAGTGCAGCTTCAAGCTTGAGTTTTCGACACCGAAGAAGCCCGGAGTATACTCGTGTTACAGTTTTTTGAGGGAATTAGATACTCAACATTTGATACTCTTCTGTGTCACGTTCTCTGCGTCGAATAGTGTCTTTCCGAGCTTGCTCACCTTAGATACCTTGCTTTCGTACTCAAAGCCTACGAAGAGAGCTCCCCTTCGAGTTAGAGCGCCGTTTGAACAGTCGCGAATGTTGTGCAAGATCAGTAGCAAAATTTCGAAGGCATTAAAAGTTAGAAGCGATTCTCGACGATATGCTTTATTGCGCGCCAGTTCGCTGATCTTCGAAATGTTCGAACTTCTGCCGAACGGTCTATTTAAAGACGTGGATCAATCGCAGAAGTCGCGCAGTCGAAATGTTTACACGGCAAATTGCTTTAATTCAGAGCGAATACTGCGCTCGAAAATCTCGCGTATCGGGTGAAGCAAGTTTGCGGCTGGATTTGAATAAAAAAATTCGCAACCCTGTCTGTTTCCAAACACTCATGCGCATTCATTAATCGTTGATCCATCTCGATCATTAACACGAGAGCAGTCATTTCAAAGACTCTGGTAAAAATGACGCGCGAAATATTAAAAAAAATATATATATATTGCAAGAGTGCGATACGAATTTTTGCCAGTGAATTTTTTCAATTTTTTTTTTTAACCAAGGCCTCCGTCTCCGTTTATGTTTATTTGGTCAAAGGAGGAACGAATGTAAAATGGAATTTTCCGCGAGCGTCCCCCACGACTCACCTCGTACTTTACGCTACCGTGCTTCGACTCGAAGGGACGTTTAGCTAGACCGGATCTATTTCCCTCGCATTAACACCCGCGATTGGTTTCCAGAGCTCCCGATAAATGGAGCACCGGTTGTACACCCCGAGCGCGGCCGTTCGAACTGTTACTGCGTATTACGTTACAACAGATAAATTTAGCATTTCTTTTGCACAGAGCCTCATTGTAACGCTGCCAATACCGCAACGCGGAATTAATCGGCCGCTTGGAAGAGGACCAATTCCCTCCGATAAAAAGAAACCGATCAGCCGGATGTCGATGCTTCGTTTTGCATTCGTCAATTGTAATTGTAGACGCGCGACGACGGTCGTTTTTGTCGACCGAAGTAGAGTCGTCGGCGAGAAAGCCAGTAAAGCAGAGTCTCTGACGATCTCTGTTTAAGCTCCGATCGCGATTTTAGCCAGCCGGAAGAATGAATTCAGACCGCACCTTTCTCTTTCTTCACCCCCGACTTCCGCTCATCACCCAGCTTTCGCGAGCGCAGATAGAAGAGCAGCGTTTGCCAGACCCCGATCATTTGGAACTCTGCGACGCTCGTAGAGCATCATAGACAGCTTAATTGTATTAAAATAGGAAGATCATATTTTTCCCTTTCTTTAACATCGAAGAAGTTGCTTGAGGTGTCCTCTGCTTCTCGTGTATCGCTGCGATTCCTAATTACCCGAAATGGAAGAGCCTCGCGCCGTGCTCGCTTCTAGATTAATCCACTGAAGCTTGCGGTCGAAGTAGAGCTCTGGAGGAGCGGCCTGGCGGAGTAAGAAAATTTCCGTTTCGACAGATCGAGCAACGCGAAGCGCAGCGTGCTGGGCAGCGCGTACAACTCGTACGCTTTCGCGTCTGAAAGCTCCAAGGATGCGGAGTACACGTACAGAGTGAACTATAGCAGCGCGCAGGAGAAGAATCATCTGCAGCGGAGCATCTCCGCGGACAATGTTGTAATACGCTCCCGTGGATTTAAACCCTCCGACAGGCACGACCCGGTGAAAAGGAACTTCCTTGAGCACCTAACTTCCAAGATACTGCACTTCGACATGGTGAGCACGCGCTCTAAAATAAATCGCAAGCTGAGTCGTATTAAGGGGGAACGCCACTGTGACGGCCGGAAAAATGAGACCATTTTTAAGATTTTTTTAAGTAATAACTTACAGTTTTATTATAAAATTGTTATTACCTATCTTTAGAACAATGTCTTAAGAGACTATAAAAAAAAAGTAATAGAAAAACATGCATAGATTTCCATATACAGTTAATCTCCTACACCCCTCACAAGAAAAACATAGGTCGCTTATCGAAACGATATCTCTGGAACGGCAACTCTGAAATCAAATTTTGTTTTTAATATAATCGGTATGAGTGTAGTTTCCGTTGTGCGTACCGATTTTTTGATCGAAAACATATTTTTTGAAATACGCTCGAAGAACTATCCATTTTTTTGCCGATTTTCGAAACTTTTTCTTCCCAAGCGCACCATTTTTACAAAAATAATTTTTTTTAAAAATCGGTACGCACAACGGAAACTACACTCATACCGATTATATTAAAAACAAAATTTGATTTCAGAGTTGCCGTTCCAGAGATATCGTTTCGATAAGCGACCTGTGTTTTTCTTGTGAGGGGTGTAGGAGATTAACTGTATATGGAAATCTATGCATGTTTTTCTATTACTTTCTTTTTATAGTCTCTTAAGACATTGTTCTAAAGATAGGTAATAACAATTTTATAATAAAACTGTAAGTTATTCCTTAAAAAAATCTTAAAAATGGGCTCATTTTTCCGGCTGTCACAGTGGTGTTCCCCCTTAAGGGCAGGTTCCGGTGTAAAAATGTCTGAAGGTCGATTTTCTTTTATTTCATCTTTCCAATGTTCGACCTTTTAACAATGTTTAAAAGGATCTTTTGAAATTCGATAGATTTCTGAAGCTATGGTCATTTGAGTAGCGGAGAATGCTTGGGACAAATATCTCGAAATTTATTATTTGATTCGATGGAAACTTTTTTATTTTTGAGAATATTCCCACCGTTTTGCATGAATTTTTTGACACCCCCTTCACCGAATCCCCAGTGCCATTTGCAATGACTAATTACAGAAAGAAAAATATATTTCTATATATTTAAGACATCCTTAATACAATGCAGAAAGCCCCATTAAATTATCTGTGGTAGATTTCCTCTAATTAATTCCTAAAGATCACCTATTTTTATGGGGCCCAGGCCGGAACATCCCCTTAAGCGAAGATAATACATACGGGTCCAAAGCTACTATCAATTGCCTCAGTTATCGTGATAATGTTAATAATTAAGAGGGCGAGTTAAGTCCCGCGACTCTCACAATTCTGGTCCCGCAGGAGCACAAGGAAACCGGCCCGGTCGATCTGCAGAAACTGCTCACCCCTGCCCAAGACGCGCAGGGGATGATGCAGTCGAAAAATAGTAAGTAGCCATCCGAGTGCGAATGATTTTCGAGTCGGCACTGCTCGATTATTTTCGATGGAATAAGAAGAGTATCGTTCCCAGGGAAGATGTTCGCGTCCTCCTACTTTTACGCGCCAACGCACCCGACGGTGGAGGATCAGGTGGAGCTCGCTCGACGAATTTCCCATTCGCTCAGCGACGTGAAGAACATGAAAAGCAAGGGTCAGTCTATGTACGTGAACAGAAAGAAACGGTCAGTGAAATGGATTCACGATGGTAACGGTACGTGCGTGCAGGAATCTTTACAAGTTCAGTAGTTTAGCCCGCATTATGGCCAGACACGGGGGAACCAAGAAGATTGTCGTTAATTTTCGTACTGTATGCTTGGAAGCTGTTAACGTTGAATATTCTAAGATCTATTGCGATTACTTTTCGTAACGAGCGCACGAATTGATTCATTGCAGGCATAGAAGACGCGGAGGAGCCTTCCACACCTATCCACAGAGTGAGTATTTCCTTAATACAATTATTTCATGAATAAATAAGTTAAAATAGTAATTATTTCAATAACAAAATGGCAGGCTAGACGCACCAATAAATGGACACCTAAGGGTAATGAATGAACACTATTATAAAATTATTTTTCCGATTCTACGTGCTGCAAAAATTCTTTGGATAAGAAGCAAGAAATTAAAAGAAGTCTCTAATTAATTAGTGACTTATTTTAATAATTTATTTTACTCGTTTTAATCATTTACTGGTGCATCCGCCCTATTTGCCAGTTTATTTGAGACGAAGTTACCTAGTGAATCTAGACTTCTAATTTATTTAAAACTTCTCGCCAGGACAAGGTTCCTCTAAAGTGCATGATGAACCCGTACGGAAAAGTGCTAGATATACACGGTATCCAAGCTCTGGGGGAAGAAGTGAATATGGAGCCGATGCCGAAGAATCCCGAGAAGCTTTTCGACATTGTTCGCGACCTGAACAACCAGAGAGGCCGTGGTAAGAATCCCATTAACATAAACTAGTCGCAAATAGATTCTAGGGGTGTTACTTCTGAGTCGTGACACCCCTAAGTCCTTGCTCGAAGACAGCGAAAGACTAGAGTGATCTGTGCAGGTGCGGAGATATTTGCGAAGCGCAGGAAAAGGTCGGAAAAATGGGTGGTGGACAGAGATCAGTCGTCGCAGACGCTGAGCGCGCCGGGAACCCCTAAAACGCCCCTCTACCCGAGGAAGCTGGTAAGATTCGCGTATATCGAAGGGACGGTGCTAAGAATACTGAGAAACCGCGTTGTCCCCTGTCCAGGAGATGAATGGCAATTCGAAATTTGCCAGCGCGCCCCCGTTCGCGGCCGAGCCAGTCGCCGAGAAGCCATTTTACAATCCCTTCACCGTGGACTTGTCCCTGGATGACACGAATCCACCCACAACAGGTGCGTAAAATACAAGATTACGTCGTCTACGGCCACATCATCTAGTTGGCACGATCGCCTGGCGCCGGTCCATACTGTATTTTTGTTTGTTCGAATTGTTTTCGATCCGCGAGCAAGTGGCTAACGATTTCCAAGGACCCGGCGAGCTCGAGCCGGGGGTGCTTGCCTCGCGCTTTATTTCCATCGGGATACGCTAGCTTGCAGCCGCGCAGCTTCGCTTCGCAGCGTAGATCCCTGCACGGAATCCCATTGCCGCGGGCTGAAGGAGAAGAATGTGGACGCGCGTTCCCGAGCGTGCAGATCGGTGGTTTAAATTGAAGCTCCGAGGAGTGCAACGACCCAGGAGGGGGCACCGATTGGCAAACGACGTGGATGTTATTCAATCAATGCGAGACCACCGCCGCATTCTTTTTTGTTGTATATCTAAAATAAACAACGATCTGCACGGTCGGCTGCCAATCGACGGCTTCGCGCCGTTCGAGGCGATCGAGGTGGAGGCGCTACGGCGTCTCATCTCAATCGAATCCACGGCGTCTGCGATATTATCAATCGCTTCTCCCAAATATGGGTAATATCACGGGACATTTAATTTTGGAATTGGAACGGTAATCTTGGTTCAAAGCACGGGCATTGGAAGTTTAATATCGCGAGGGTAGCTTTTCACTTCCAGCGCCATAGGTTCCCGTAAACCAGGGATGGGCAGAAGTTTTATTTGAATAAAAATTTCGAACAACGAACAAAGGTGAAAAAAGTATTCTCGAGCGAAAAGATTAACTTCATTCGTCAAATGATCTGAAGTTAGGGAAACTTTTATTTGATCCGTTATTTAGATATTTTGTTTTATTTATTTAATGCCCAACTCTGCCGTAAACGTTGCAGGCAGGAATCAGTACCGATGCAACGGTAACGAGTGCACCCACTTGCACGAGGTGAAAAAGATCTATCTAAGGGAGGTGGCGGTGGGCACCGATAGCGATTTCCCCGCAGAGCATTCTCGGTCGTCGATCGTCGAGAAATCCCGACGAACCACGTTCGACTCTGACGCAGAGCGATACGGCAACGGCTACAGGCATAACGCTGGCAGCGAGAACGCGGCGATAATGCCGACTAACGCTAACAGACGCAATCACAATTATAACAAGGCTTCGCTGAGCAAACCTAACTATTCTAACACGCACAACGCTGCCACTAACAAAGAGGCGATGGGTCACGCCAAGGAGGAGCGCGCGCAGACCGCGATTAATGAGAAGGGAAAGCTGACGAGCTATCAACGGGAGACCGATACCAGCCGCGTAGATAGCGAGGGGAACGAGTACACTCCGGTGCCAGTGAGACAACTGATACAGGAGTTCGAGAAGACCTGCAGGCCGGTTCTACAGTACAAACAGATCAGTCCCAAGGTCATACCGATCGTCCAGCAATGCCCTCTCGACAGCGACATAGCTCGATTCTTCGAGACAAGATCAGCCGTCAAGTATAACGCCGAGGAGGAGCAGAGGAGGTGAGGACTATTCACAGCAATGGAGATTACGATCCTGTCTGGAGCACGGCACTATAGTTAGCAAAGTTCAGTGATTAAATCTGAAAGTTCGAAGTTCAAAGATGTAGCTGAATGGCGCTTCCGCTGATCCAAGGAGTTGTAGATCTTCTAGATAGCTATCAATCTTGATATATCGTCAAAGGGCATTTTTGAAATTTTCATTACAGGCTCAGGTAGAATAGTTGTAAAAAACGACCTTCACTATTTTCTTCGCTATTGCGGCGAATTGCAATTCTTTTCAAAATTACGGAAAACGTCACCCAGTAAACTAGGGTAGATGTCCCAATTACTGCCACCTTAAGATTATAACCGAACTTCATTTAATCATTTCGCGTGTTGTGTAACCTAAAAATTGTTTCAGTTTGAAACATAATATTATTTAACATCTCTTTCGTTAAAAAAAAAAATAGTTTTATGAATTAAATATGAAGAATTTATTAATAATTCATTAAAATTCGCGAGCGATCCTAGTGTACCTATAACTGTCACCTCAAAAATCATCTTGTCCTAGGTACATATGAGTACATATATTTTTTTATTTTAATGTAAATCAGAATCTCCAATTAATAATAACTATTTTTTGTACATTTCTTTTTATACGTTACGTTTTTATTACATATAATAAATCAAGTGGCAGTAATTGGGACATCTACCCTAATCCTCCTAGCTACTCAAAAGAAACTCGAGTCGTTTGGACCAATTTTAAGAAAGTTATTCTGTTTTAAAGGGTGTCCCAATACTTTTGCCCGGCAGTGTATGTACCTGTACTTATGATAACTCGTGTGCGCCAATTACGAGCCAAGACACCTAGAGCTTGGCGTAGCTTTAGTTTCAAAAGTCGCGATTCAAGCGGGGCTGAAACGAATCACAGGATCGCGGTCTCATTGTAATCGATTCTAACGCAGAGTACCTAGCCAGCAACCGTACGAGGAGCCGGCGAAGCTGCAGGATCGCTGCAACAACGGCTACGTGTCCACCGACGACACGGAGTACACGTCGGACGAGAGCGATTCCCAGATGAACGACTACGACAACGAGGAGGAGATGATGTACCGGGAGAAATCGGAGACCTCGAGCATGATGAACGGCGAGCAGGAGTACTCGTCTATGTTCCGCGAGCAGTACTCCAGCCACCGGCGTCGATCGGCCACCTCGGAGGAAGTGGAGAGCTTCTGCAACGACGCGGACGCGAAGTTCGTCAACACGGACACGGATGTGCCTGTGGAGGCGAAATCGTTGCTGCTCTCTATGCTGGCATCTCAGGAAGACATATTAGACACTATCAAGCATTTGCGCAACACGCCAGTCCTGGACAATCTCTTGCACGGCGTCCCGTCGCCGGACGGCAAGTTCAGCAGCGTGTGCCAGGACGACGGCAAGTTAACACGCACGCGCTTTCCTTTAACAAGCTTGCGCTGCTAACATATTTCATACGCGAAACAACGACACTCTGCATGACTATTTGATAGACAGTTTCTGTGTAAGTCCCTAGGCTGTGATTCACGACGTTCGATGATTGCTGGTTGCAGGGAAGAAGCTTTACGACAGCAACACCTACACGGGGCCGAAGCTGGCTAGCGTACACAACCTGACGAACTATAATACGGCGCCTCGAGGATGGGATCAGACTCTCACCACCTATCGTCCGATAAAGTTCGAGAAACCGCAGGAAATCGTTTATTCCGACTTCTAGCGTATTTATTAAAGGGCACTCTTTGAACGGGTACGTTTCTAGCGGGCCGTACAGCTGTTTGGGAGGGTTAATGCGATTTAGAGGTGCAAGGTTTCAAGATTATGGGGCGAGATGAAACGTGCTGGGTTCTTTGCGATGAAAGGGACGGGAAAGTCCTTTGCCGTTTTTAAATCGGAAGCTCCGTTCTCGAGATACGGGCGTTCAAAGATTACAGGCCTTCAACTTCCGGCGCGCGCTGTTTAAATGCCTGGCGCCGGAAGTGGGGCCACTGAAACTTTGA
This sequence comes from Andrena praecox, assembly GCA_963932275.1. Lineage (NCBI taxonomy): Eukaryota > Metazoa > Arthropoda > Insecta > Hymenoptera > Andrenidae > Andrena > Andrena praecox. The sequence goes on from OZ010729.1 coordinate 3,117,052, forward strand.
TCGTTCATAACTCGAGACCGAAACCTCGGATTGCGAAATGGTAAAGGACTTTTCCGTTCGTTTTGCAATGAAGAATTTATAGGGTAAATCCGGGACACGCGGTCGACCTAATATAAAATGGCTATTAAAACTAATATAGATATTACTTATTTTATCAGAACAAACCTAATATGTTCAGAATTTTATGCCGATTCAGAAAAACTGGTCGATATTTGCTTTAAGACAATCTTTACTGTAAATCGGGTTGAAAACTGAAGTCATGGCATCTGACCACCTCTCCCGGGAGAAATGGTTTTCGTCGTTGGCAGAGACCACTCACATAATTATTCATGGAAAATTAACAAAGGATAAAGCAAAATTATTTATGATTGAATACAACTACGGATTCATTGATATTTAATTTGTTTACGCTAAACAAGTAAAGAACACATAAAAGAAAAAGTGAATTACCTACTGGCGATTAGCAAGGCAAATGAATAGAAAAGTGAATAAATAAACTAAATAAACAAAAATAATAATAAAATAATAATATAAAATAAATAAATAAACAAAAATTATAAAAAAAATCATAACTCGACCATCTCACCTTTCTGCAGCGAGACATGGTCTTCTCGTTAGCTTTGAGAGGAAGAGTTAATATGGCCAAATACTTTCGCTGCATTGTCCCTCAATGTCTCTACTATCTTATTATTCCAAACATTAAAGGAAAATACACTTAGAAGTATATTTTAAATACGATTCCGTACAACCGCTGTTTGACAAAAGAGGTTAAATGTAACATCAATTTACCTTTTATAGCCTATAAATCCAGAAAACCACAGAAGGAAGCGAAATAACGCTATTCATTCAACTATTTGGCTTCTAGAGATGTAATTGGTCTGCACTTTAATGCATTTTTACGTATAGACTCTGAAATATAGCGACACGACCAACTCTCCGGCCCGACCGCGTCTCCCGGATTTACCCTATGTCTGATCTTTCTTCTCAGAGTTTTCACAACCTATAGAACGCAGTACAACAGATCTAAAGTGTTCTCTTTCAGAAGGATGCAGCAGCTATGGATCTACTCATAGCACCGCGGATTATTCTGACTTTCTCCCTTGTTGACAACGGCGAACGAACTCGTCTTTCTCCTGGTTTCGTCGAATAACGATGTCCCCAACAACGAGTTCCAGGATTCGAAAGACGCGAGGAGGAGTCTACGCCGATTGTGCAGCGTATATACACACACGTTTTGAAGCTTCGTTTTGCTTGATGTACCTACCTCTCCCATTATTAAAACGTTGATCTTTATTTATGCTTATCTGACAGTGTTATTGCATTTTACTTTGTAAAGTATTAATTATGATATGCGAAATAAATGTTGTTTTCGTAAGCGAGATTGTCATGATTCGTTTCTGCGGACAAACAACCGGATCGAGGGGCAGCTGAGAGGAGCACGAAAATAGTTTTAAAAGCACAAGATAAAAATGATAGAAATTTCGGCAACCCTTGTTACTCAGTCGTTAGAGACTTAAATCATGTTCCTGAACAGGAATATTTTACAGGTTCCTAATCTTTCGAGTGCAACTGAAGCAACAGTATTATATCAGACCTCATTGCCCCGTTTATTTTGCCGATAACTAAACTGACTTTTTACAAGTGTAATAAGAAAGAGCGCTGTTGGTGGTGACCCAATCAATCAGTGTACTTTACATTTTAATTCTCCATCCAAGCGGAAGATAAGCCACTCGATATTGAACTAAATTCACTCGCTTCTGCACTCCTGTATTTACTCTTTGCCGTTCCCGCTGCTGCTGCGCATAATTTAATAAAACCAAATGAAACCCCAGGTAATTACATAGAAGAGTCTTTCTCCTGTACACGTTACCGCCGCTTTAGTTTTAATATTTATTCGGCATCAGCTACACCTGTGTTAATCGTTTCCGAGGTATCGGTATAGGTCTGGGGCCAGATTTGGAGTGTGGTGCTTATATTTCGTTTCAACCGAGAGGGGGTGTGTGTGTGTTCAAATGCCGCCGCACAGTGGCGTGTTTATAGGGAAACATTGTGAATAAATTATTTTATGCCCTATTCCTACGTATTTTGACCTGCTGATTTCAAATATATTGTTATTTTTGTTGTAAACTAAAAAGTGGTAAAAATGAAGGTTTTATTTGTTTAAAAAAAATCATAACTCATAAACTATTTATATGTATGAAAAGAGGTTATCCAATGGTATTTCTGCATATATTTACAAAATACAAAAACTGAATTTTAAGGGTTGGTGGTGGGGGTAACTTGAAAGGTATGGATGTTTTGAAGAATAATTTTACGCGGTTTTGTAGATATAAAAGAAAGATGTAACTTCTGTTTTAACTTCTTTTCGATATCTCTCACCATTCTCGAGATATTCCACGAAAATAAAATTCAGTTTTTTTTTCGAGGGGTAATTTCACCCCCTAAAACCGTACGATGGCATCAACAAAAAATATAGTTATGTTACGGGTGAATTACTGCACAATTACTACACTATTTGCACACCATGTTTCATAATTTTCTGAATTTCCGGGTTCCCTAACTTCTCTTGTTAATCAGCTATTGAGCATTCAGACGTTGAGCTCCAGGAAGAAGATATATCACTTTTTATGTGATTTCTGTAAATTGTTTATTGATATTAGTATTTTTCTAGTTTCAAAACTGAGTAAGTTCCTATTGTTAGTTTAAAGAATATTATTATTTTATTATTATTATTATTGTTGTTATTATTATTATTATTATCGACGTATAACATTATAACATTGTGTTGAATAAAACATGATATAAATTTCATTTGTGTCATAACTTGCTATGTGCATGATATTCTTGTAGTCAGTTATTTTTGTACCTCTTCTTATAACTTTGAGGGGTGGTTTTACTCCCTAAATATGCAAACGGGGCAAAATAAAAAAAAAACGTATTTCTTATTTTCCGGTCGTCTAAAACATATCCAAAATCCAAAGCAATCGGAGGGAACATCTCCTTTTAAATCATAAAAAAGGAGACGGTTTGCGGCCTAGTTACTTTTACTTTACAATGGTTTTCGGCACCTAACACAAAAAGTTGCGCCTAGTAGCAGCTGATTCCTTTTCTATTCGATAGTATACACTTCTGCCTTCCTTATGAAGCAACTTTCAGCGTGTCACATTGTGTCACATTTTTTATATACGTAAAATTGCCGCAAATAAAATGTGCTTATCTAAGAACGTTACAGAAAATGTTTAAAAAATCGGAAAACGTTGTTCTATGGATCATTTTGTTCGCCTTAAAATATACTATACTGTCAACTATCCCACAGATTTGTTGCAATTTTGGATACGCCAAACACAGAAGAAATAGAACGCCCCCAGAAGTGCCTAAAAAATTTTGCTCAACTTTAAACATTTATAGAGCAGTTGGTAATACTTTTAAGGAAAAAACAAGCTTTGACCATTATACTAGACATATTTAAGAACATTTTCATGTGTTTACATTTTCATTATCTGTCAAATCGGAAATTGAATTTATGCACAATTCCCTAGAAAACACGCCACTGTGCGCCGGGCGCGTATGTGAGTTAGGCCCCTAAAAATGCCCTTTAGGTGACCAATTATAAGGGAAACCCCCGTCTGGTGCCCAAAAGTCGTAAAATTTCGTATTTCATTGGGCTTACCTTAGGTGCCTTATTATGCTATAGGATAGTAATGCCTGGCGAAGGCAGGCTAAAAAAACTAGTAAATAAATATCTACTGTGCTCCTTAAGTGGCGCGTAAAAGTAAATGGAACTTCGGGCCGCGCGCGGTTCACCAACCGAAGCCGCCCATGTAAACAAATACATATACTGTATCGTGCCGCTGCAGTAATAATCTAGCTGCACAAAAAAAATGCAAAACAGATAATACCTGAAACGATTCGGACTTCCCTCGATATTCCTGTCCCTGTGTATACCGAGCGAGAGGCGGCGAGCGGACTATTATCTATCTTCGACGCAATCGCAGTGGCGGCCGCGCGGCATGGCAGCATAAGTAGAGAAGCGTGGGTGATTATTTCATTAGTTGTGACTGAAGGCATCCCGGCCAGTGCTCAGCTATGTCGCGGTCTGGCTTCTTGCTTGCGCTGGTGTGCGCCGTGCTGCTGCTCGACCATGAGGAAGCGGCGAGCATACCAAGGGGAACGGCTGGCGAAACGTGCGGCTACCAGGTACGTGAAGCAATTGCCAATACCGCGGTGTCAGGGTCTCCTGAAACCGGCGAAACGGTGGGCGTTAGTTCTTCGTCGTTCAGATTCTGTTCTTATTCTACGCCCAAAATTCCACGGCTGGAACGTACTAGGCAGATTTTGGTATAAACCCTAGTGACTTGTCTCGGCTTTTTGAAAAAAAAAATTGCAATTGGTCGGGATAGCGAAGAAAATAGTGAAAGTCGCTATTTCAACCTTTTTATCTGAGTTTGTAACGAACATTTAAAAGCATGCCTTTTGTAGAATTAAGTAAGTTGCGTACATGCTTGAAATCTCATCGAAATCGGTTAACGTAGCTATGAGTTGAAAGTGATGGAAATCACAGTTTTCGGCCCGGTACTGTAATAAATCTAAATATTTTACATATTTCGATTTTCGACGCCTGTCGCTTGTGTCTGCATCAATGGGCAGGCATACGTTTCGATGTTTATACAGTAACGTGAAATGTAAACGCAATATAATGCCTGCAACGTGAATATGTACAAGTGGTACCTGCCGATTCAGTAATTTCCATGACGAATCGTGCTCCAAGTTCATCGTTATTAACCGTTCAAAAACTTTATTCAAACGATATTATAAACCTGTAATGTATTAGTTCTGCCAGCACTGTGCCGAGCTCGTCGTTTAAACTGAAATTATTAGAGAAGTATTGGTAATTGCGAATATAAGCCACCTGTTATCGCTACGTTCGTTTTTTTTTTTTTCTTTTTTAACAAGCCACTGTATCAATGAAGTTGCAATGCTTCAATATGGACTCAAGCTAATTTTTAAGATTTATCTAATGCATTATACGTGCTAGTCATGCTCCGCGGTGGACCCGAAGAAGTTAAACATCCATTTAGTTGCCCATACTCACGACGACGTCGGTTGGCTGAAAACAATCGACCAGTACTACTTCGGGAGTAAGTCTGCTCAAAGACACTTGTTATTTAATCCAACAATTATTCCTAATACAAATGAAAACGCCACCTTTCTGTTTCTATTTTCTAATAAAGGTCAATCAAGAATACAGCTAGCAGGAGTGCAGTACATTCTGGACAGCGTTGTTCAAGCTTTACTAGCCAATCCCGAAAGGAGGTGACTATTATAACCATCCACAAATACCACTAGCACTCGAATTCCCTAATTGTTACAAAGAGTCCAAGAAACACCTGGCACTCGCGTTACAAACGTTCAGAAGATACCTGTGCAATTATATCCTGTGCCAGGTTTATCTACGTGGAGTCTTCTTTCTTATGGAAATGGTGGCAACGCCAAAGCGACAGGGTGAAAGAAGACGTGAGGGGTCTGATCGATCAAGGCAGATTGGAGATAATCGGTGGTGGATGGAGCATGAACGACGAGGCGGTTACTCACTATCACTCTATGGTCGATCAATACACTTGGGGCTTCAGGTAGCGAAATTGAATTCCACGGTGAGCCAGGCCCATTCGAAGTGACTAAGTCCTACGTCCATGTCTTCAGACGACTTAACGATACCTTCGGGAGGTGCGCGACGCCGCGCATAGGATGGCAGATAGATCCTTTCGGTCACTCGAGGGAGCAAGCATCCATGTTCGCGCAATTGGGATTCGACGGCATGTTCTTCGGTCGCTTAGATTACCAGGACAAGAACACAAGGATCGCGGAGAGAAGCATGGAGTTTATATGGAAAGGAAGTCCAAGTTTAGGTGGACACTTAGCAGTTGCCGTAATTAATTCGAGAAGTGGAAGATCACCCCTCTGCGAACTTAATTCTGAACATTGTTACAGGCTCGCGGGCGAACTTGTTCACGGTCGCCTTGTACAACACTTATTCGCCACCGCCTGGCTTCTGCTTCGACGTATTATGCACGGACGAGCCGATAATTGACGACCCTAACAGCCCAGACTATAACGTCGACGAGAGGGTGGGTAATTCACAGTGTAATTCCCTTACGGAGCATACTCTGCAAATTAATAATCGACGGCAGCGCGTTTAACGAAAATTCGTTTGAGATTGAACTCGAGCGAAGCCACGGGAAGATATAATTTGCAGACTGTGAGTCGAAGCGTAGCGAATGTGCTCACAGACCTCGTACTTCTTTCCTTTTCGGTAGCTGCGCGGGGTTGCAAGTAGTACCCCCGCTTTTGGCTAATTAAAAAGCTTCATTAGTTGCTTGAAACGTGCCTCAGATTTGTTTGCAAAAGGCGCCGCGAAATGCGAAGCACGATTCCTTAATTAAACGCCCCGATTGTGTCGTGACGAATTCTAAGCCGTCGTCGATTGACAACGATGTCTCTTGCGAAACAGATCAGCAAATTTATGCACTTTGCGGCTGGGCAAACCGGGGCGTACCGTACGAATAACGTCCTGTTAACGATGGGAGGAGATTTCACTTACCAGCAAGCAGAAATGTACTTCGCTAATCTGGACAAGCTGATCAGGTATTAATTTAGCTAGCTTAGTTTCGTTTCTTAAAAGAACAAAAATCAAAGAGAATCGACCCCGGCACGAGTTGCTACCAGAAGGGAAGGAGGATAAAGGTCTTACGGCTCTAATCGCACTGTATGTCTGTTCGCGGGTGAGTAAAATCTACTGCGCCGTCGACAGGTCGGCAAATTTTTAGAGTACGGGCGTCACCAGGCCGCGGCCTACAGGACTAATAACATTATCCTCACGATGGGCAATGATTTTAATTACCAGCACGCTGAAATGTGGTTCACTAACTTGGACAGGCTGATCAGGTAAAAGATAATCAGTTAGCGATAATCGCGATAATTACACTTTACGTCTACAGTGTTCGGCAACAGATGGTAGAGAATGAACTGGATGATTCTACGTGACAAAATGTGACGGAAATCAACGGCACCGAAATTGCGATGCAGGCTTCGTTTTTTATTTGTAAATGCTCTGAAAGTTCCGCTGAGAAACGCCCGGAGGCACGGCAATACGGTGGCCGTGTTAAATAAATTACATAAACCTTTCAAAGAATTTTAATAACTGAGAAAATTGAATGTAATAAATATTACGCGAGGAAGGGCGAGGGGTCAAGAAATGGCAAAAATTACCCTTACGTAATTTAAGGGGGAACACCACTGTGACGGCCGGAAAAGTAAGCCACTTTTGAGAAATTTTTTTCAGGAATAATTTACAGTTTTCATAGAAAATTTTTATTATCTATCTCCAGTACGCAGTCTTAAGAGACTATACAAAAAAAATAAATAGAAAAACATCCATAAATTTTAATACATTAATTAATCTTCTAGACCTCCCCACGCGAGCTGGTCGAATGTGTAACTATGGAACAGCAGGTCCGAAATTAAATTTAATTTTTTTTTCTAAACTATAGGAGTGTAGTTTCGGTTGTACGTACGGATTCTTGGATTGAAAACAAACTTTTTTAAATATGCTTGAAAAACTGTCCATCTTATTCGCAGGTTTTCGAAAATTTTCTTCTAAAGCGCACCATTTTTACAAAAATAATTTGTTTAAGAAATCGGTACGCACAACGGAAACTACACTCATATAGTTTATAAAAAAAAATGAAATTTGATTTCGGATCTGCTGTTTCATAGTTACACATTCGACCAGCTCGCGTGGGTGGGTCTGGAAGATTAATTAATATATTAAAATTTATGGATGTTCTTCTATTTATTTTTTTGTATAGTCCCTTAAGACAGCGTACTAAAGGTAGATAATAAAAATTTTCTATGAAAACTGTAAATTATTCCTGAAAAAAAATTCTTAAAAATGGCTTACTTTTCCGGCCGTCACAGTGGTGTTCCCCCTTAAGGGGGGTCACTCAAGTGAAAATGAACTACCAGTAATTTTACAGATAAAAATTTGAAAATATTTATATCCATATTATTTTTTACGCTGAAATGAATTATGTAAGAATTAATACAGTGACATTTTTTTTTTCAAAAATTTAAAAAAAAAAATTTCGAAAAAATTATTCGATTGTAAAATCCATACCCTTATTCCTGTAGAATTGTATACAAAGACTGCAAAAAAAAATTCAGCTCGAAAACTTCATTTTTGTCGGAGTTATAAAGTTTTTATGTTTTGGGATAGTAACTGGACAACCGAATTGTTCAAAACCGTCACAAAGTACGAGTACGCAAGTATAAACAGAAAGCCTCAGAAAGATACAAACGTGCAAGAAAAATGATACGAACTGCACAATCACGAAGAGAACAGGCATTGCAAGAAGAGGAAGGTACAACGTACGGAGCAGGAGCGTTTTAGTTACATACTACGCCAAAACATAAAAACTTTATAACTCGGACAAAAATGAAGTTTTCGAGCTGAAATTTTTTCTGCAGTCTTTGTATACAATACTACAGAGATAAGGGTATGGATTTTAAAATCGAATAATTTTTTCGATATTTTTTTTTAAATTTTTGAAAAAAATGTCACCGTATTAATTCTTACATAATTCATTTCAGCGTAAAAAATAATATGGAAATACATATTTTCAAATTTTTATCTGTAAAATAACTGGTAGTTCATTTTGGTCGGTCCAACGTACGAAGCAGGAGCGTTTTAGTTACTGCGCCAAAACAAAAAACTTTATAACTCCGACAAAAATGAAGTTTTCGAGCTGAAAATTTTTTTGCAGTCTTTGTATACAATTCTACAGAAATAAGGGTATGGATTTTACAATCGAATAATTTTTCGAAATTTTTTTTTTTAAATTTTTGAGAAAAAAAATGTCACTGTATTAATTCTTACATAATTCATTTCAGCGTAAAAAATAATATGGATATAAATATTTTCAAATTTTTATCTGTAAAATTACTGGTAGTTCATTTTCACTTGAGTGACCCCCCTTAAGGACGGTCCCTTACTGACCCACGTAACGCGCCCCGTTGATTACCGAGTTGCCGTGCTCCAGGCGTTCCAGACTTGTTGCTGAATGCCCCTTAGCCAAACGAAATATGGACCAGGTTTCCAATAACAATGCCAAGTAAATTAACAGCAGCTCCTAAGGTGGATCGATTCGTATTTAACAGATACGTCAGGGAAAAGCGTGGTTCGGAAGTGAATGTAATTTACTCGACGCCGTCGTGCTACTTGAAAGCTGTGCACGACGCGAATCTTCAATGGTCAACGAAAGCCGACGACTTCTTCCCCTACGCGAGTGACCCTCACTCTTATTGGACCGGCTACTTCTCCTCCAGACCGGCGATCAAATTCTTCGAAAGAATGGGGAACAATCTCTTGCAAGTACGAGTAACAATCTGCTTGAATTAATTCGAGAGCCATTGTCGAGAATGATTTTAACGATAAGGACGTTTCAGGTATCCAAACAGTTGTCTGTACTGACTGGTTTGGGGAAGTACGACGAGCAGTTGGAACATTTCCGCGAAACGATGGGCGTGATGCAGCATCACGACGCGGTGACTGGAACCGAGAAGCAGCTTGTCGCCGATGATTACGCACGTTTGTTGCACGACAGTATGCAGCATGGCACTAACATTGCCTCGGAAGCTATTAGGTAAAGCGGATGGTATCCCCACCGGCGGGTTTTTGGGATATCGTTTGATTTATAATCATTCTCGACTTTGTTCAATGCGCCAGGAAATGGAAAGCAAGCGGGAGTGAACTGTTGCCGCAAGATATGCACTCTTGCATGCAATTAAACATTAGCTCCTGCCAGTACACGGAGGACGGGGATTTCATGCTGACGATCTACAACCCTCTGGGTCATAAAATTACAACGCCCATTCGACTTCCGGTCCGGGAAGGGGCGTACTCGGTTGTGGATCTGAAAGGTGCGCGGTAACACTCTTAAAATATAAAGCAGAAAGTTTATATGCTTCTGTGTTTGTTTGTCGCCTAAAAACTATCGAACGGTAAAAAAGGAAATTGAGAAGATTCAATTGCCTCCCTGAGAGTGCGCTTGTTAATTCGTGATTACGGAGACTGGAATATAAAGCACCGGGATTTGGAATATTTAAGATGACAGTGATGTTACTTCGCAATTGGTGCCCATTCCCGACCCCGTACGAAGGATACCCGGAAGAAGGAGCAGAGCAACCCAGGAACTGGTATTCCTCGCAATGCTGCCAGCTCTGGGCTACAAATCGTACAAGGTGCTGCAGAGATCGGAGGTTCCTTATCAGCAAGCCGATTCAGCAGCACCCATCGGCAACGAGGTGCCACCTTTCGTTCTAATTTCCCGAGGAGAAGATCAACATCTGCGGATAATAAGAGATTCCTTTTTCAGTTCTACAACGTGTTCGTCGACGATGATGGTCAAGTGGTCGTAGAGTGGAAGAAGCAGCAGGATATGAGAATAGCTCAATCTTTCCATTACTACGAAGGCATGGAGGGGAATAACAAAGTCTTTGAAAATCGATCCTCCGGCGCGTACATCTTCAGACCCAGAACAGCCTCCACCAAGGATTTCACACAAGTTGTCTCTCACCAGATCTACACAGGTAATATTCTACTTAAAAATCGTCCACCGGACTGTTCGATTAACGAGCCCGACTCTCATCCCCTACAGGCCCAGTGGTAAGTGAAATCCATCAAACCATCAACGACTGGATCAGCCAGGTGATTCGAATTTACAATGGAAAGGAGTACGTGGAATTCGATTGGCTCGTCGGACCGACGCCCGTTAAGTAAGCAACCGGATAATTATTTACCGAGATCTACGAGTGCTGTATCGAATACCATTCTAGGGACAAGATCGGCAAAGAAGTTGTAACGAAGTACAACAGCAACTTGAACTCCTCGGGAGAATTTTACACGGACAGTAACGGCCGCGAGATGCTGAAACGGACGAGGAATTATCGCCCGACGTGGAGCTTAAATTTGCAGGAAGAAGTGTCCGGTAACTACTACCCGGTGACTGCTAAGATCTCCTTGAAGGACGAGGAGAAGTTGCTGAAGCTCAGCGTGCTGACTGACCGGGCTGAGGGCGGGACCAGTCTGAAGGATGGAGAAATCGAATTAATGGTGAGAATTAGATAAACACGCTATAGTGTGGGAAATAAAGAGAGACGCACGCAGAAGTGGCTAAATTAAATACCTTACAGCTTCATAGAAGACTCTTAAGAGACGACGCATTCGGCGTGGGCGAAGCTCTCAACGAGACTGCGTTTGGGGAAGGTTTGGTAGTGAGGGGTTCGCACTACGTAGTCGGCGGGAGTATAAGAGATTCGGACGAGTTTGCGATGAAGGAAAAATCCTTGACCCTTAAAATGCTGCTTCGACCGTGGACGCTTATTACGCCGATAACGAACGGCTCGATAATGACAGACGCGGCCACCTCTGAAGTAAGCATGCTTGGGTACTAGATAAAATGTTAGAGGGCGGTTTTTGTAGTTACCTAATGTGAGTGGGAGGAACTGGGATATTGTATTTCTGCGCGCTTTCAGGGGTCAGGTCTTGCCAAGAAGCTGCCGCCAAACATCCACATCCTAACTCTGGAGCCATGGAAAGATGGTACCATCTTGCTGAGACTGGAACACATTTTTGAAGTGGGTGAAACGGAGAACTTGTCGAAACCTGTAGACATTAATATTCAGGTTCGTACCTTCGCTTTCCTTTAGTTATTTAATTCGTAGTTTTATATTTAAACTCAATGCACTGCGAGAAGTACTTTCGATTTATATTATAATTGTAATTTCTGCTGTTGCAGGATCTATTCTCAACCTTCACAATCACATCTATCGAGGAAACCACGTTGGGTGGGAATCAGTGGTTGAAAGACTTGGATCGTATGAAGTGGGAAGCGGAAACGAACGATGTGCTTCAAACGCAAGGGACTGGCACTCCCCTGGTAGAAATCGGAGAAGGTGTTACGAACGTTCTTTTAAAGCCAATGGAAATACGAACGTTTATTGTTAAAACAGCACCACGAAACATTTAATTTGGACGCGAATGATTTTTTTACATTATATGTTACTGCAACGTTGTGATATTTTCTGTAAGATTAAATGCGCATATTAGTCCTTGTATTAAAAGAGCGATGTAATAAATAATCATTGGAAATATTTCGGATCCTATTATTCTCCCATTTTGCAATGGAGAGTTTCTAGAAACGAAAGCTAAAAAGTTTCATTGTGAAGTATTTTATGGAGGTCGTATGTGTGAACAGTTGTCATTGCCTTTGACACCTAACGTAATTTATAACCTTTTTACAATGCAAAATTCTCCGTCGCAAAGTCTACGAACACTTCGTTGAGCTATCGAGAAGCTGCTGGGGGAAGTCTGAGATGCCCTCTTGGGATAGCAAAGGTGTTTTTTCGTCGAACTTTGACGAGCAGAATTCTCAATCATAGATTGACGATTGAGTAGCTTTTTTAAAATAAATATTGGAGCAGCAAAACTGATCATGAATAATGAAATTGAATGCCATGTTTCGTCCTCCTTGCATAGCAGATGGCATCGGAAGGTGACGCGTGGGCCCAAACCCTCATCACAGTGACTCCGGAGGAGGACGCAACTATCAGAGAGATTTCGAACGCAGCTACTCTGTCCGCGACCTCGGACACATCCTTGGCCCTCGATGCTGACAAAATCGTGTTCAGGAGGTCCTTCACTCACAGGCAATTTATAGACTCCAAAGAGCCAGATCAGGGAGCCGTGGAGGTTGAGTTAGAGGCAGAAGTGGAGTTGGCGCCAGAAGAGAGATCTCAACAAGATGCCGAAAACCAGACGTATCTACAAGGGATGCCAGTGGTTGAAATCTCGATGGAGCATCAGGATGAAGCTTCGCAAACTATGTACATGAGTTTGCCATGTCCACCCTTGAAGTACTTCAAAGACATCCTGAGTACGTAGCTCAGTGTCCTTCGTAGGACTTGGCTGCAAGTTTACTAATCTCGTTTTTTTAATTTCCATCGCTGATCCATATTCGTATTCCATTCAGCGTCCATGAATGAGAGTCTGTTGCCCGTGATGAAGAAAACCAACGCAACGGCAACGTTCATCAGCTTCCCTGCCGAAGCACCGCAAGATGCTGTAATAGATCGATTGTCTGAGGACGTAGATAGAGAAGAGCTGGAGAAGTTCGAGTTTACGCTGAGCAGCGAGGAGGAGGCGCAGATGGAGATCGCCGATATTTTGCACTTCTTAACAACGCGTGCACACTGGATAGTCGACCCGGCTAGTCAAGGGGAAGCGGAGGCAGCTGATAAAGAGACGCAGACTCGCCTCAGATTCAATTATCACACGAACACTCTTATTTCTGACCGCGAGACGCAAACTGAATTGACTTGCGAGCCGAAGAAATCTAACACGGCGCTTCTCTCCGGTTATATGGAGACGAAAGGTATGATTTCGGACTTGCTGGAGGAGTGCATTTCGAAAGGGGTCGAAGCTGGGACGGTAATAGAGGATATAATGGACGAGATCATCGACAAGAGTGTGGATAGGATCAGACTTCCCCAGAGGGAGCAAATTACGCAAACTATAGCGGCCAGGTTGCACGACGAGAAAGAGGCGGACGTGCTGCGAAGGCTGAGGGTCACTATGATCGTGGATCCTCTGGAGGCGTCGATCGTAGTCGTGCCCCTGATGAACGACATATTGCAGATAGTTTGCGATAATGTGTCTAGAAATGCTTCGAAGGCAGTCAAGGACGTTATAGCCGCGGTCCTCCGGCGGACAATGATCATAGTCAGTAGGCTTGTGGAACTGCAAAAGGAATCAAGGCGTTAGTACCATTTTCTAATAGTTCGACCGATAGTGTGGCTGAGTATGAGATGATTTTTCATGGTATCATCTGTGATTTTAGCTAAGCCAATAGATAAGAAATTGGAGCAAAGGAGGAAGAAGATTCTAGATTCGATGACAAAGACGGAAACTGAGACGGTTTCCACTCAGACAAGTCTGGCTGGGATCTACGAAGTGAAGAGAAGAAAGGAATCCAGAGACCTGATATGCTCGGTTTGCAGAAGACCATCAACGTGCCAAGCGTGTTTAATAGATCAGGACGACGTGGGTGCCCCGTGGCAGGATACCAAAGTGCTTCGTACGCAAGACATATTGTTAGCGTACAAGCCCTGTTACATTGTGACCAAGGCGTCTGAAAAAGATAAGAAGGGTCTCCTACCATCTTGTCCACCAGTGGCTAAAGCCCAGCCGCCGCCAGCGCCAACATTTATTTGTACCTCGAAATATTCCCCTGGAGAATCTGGCGAAACAATTAATGTATTCCTACAGCCTGAAAAGAAGATTAAACCACAAGGTACGCGTGCTTATTTGCATAATCGCTGTCCACCAAGGAGCATTCATTTAATTATCATCTTCTAGCTTCCATCAACGAATGGTCCCACATCATTGACGCCACTTTCATGAAGCCGTGCTCGATGAAAGGTATAAAATTGAATTTATCATGAATCGTTGTCGCGTGCTTTCCGTCGAATATAGTGGCGTTCTATCGTATTCAACAGAATCCATCAGTACAAGTCGGACAACAATTTCATCGGGCCAAGATTCACTGTGCTTTCGTAGCACTTTGGCCACGGATGCTGCAAATGCTTTGCAAATACTGAAGGATACATTCTGCAATCAAGAAACCTGCATCGCCACCTCGCTGCAAAATTTGAAAGAGTCTTGTACCCTCAAAGAAAGCGAACATAAATCTGTTTCTTCGAACTGCGATGTGGATTCCAGTATAAGTAGCATCACTGATATAGCGTTCGGACACCACGCGTTACTCTGCACGCAACAAACTTGTAAACCTTACTCCAAACTGCATTTGCCGAAAACGAGTAGCCACAATGCATCTAACTCGCCACAGACTCAAACGAAATCGCGCGGCGATGGTTTTAAAATTATCCCTATACGTATCTCCCCGAGCTCCGATGCCTGAAGATCAAATATAATTTATCGGACTCCTTTTTCTTTTTATACGTTTAATAATTGACAGAAATAAATGCATATACAATGCTTGTGTGTAGTTACAGAGCACTCTATGCACGTCACATTCAAAAACACTTCTCCGAAATTCCTTATAATGTATGTTTGAGTAACAGCGTACATACAGCATACGTAGGTATAATTATACTTCGAGAGCAAATCTCAAATGAAGTGTAGCGAAAGAAACAAAATCGTCCATGTCTTCGAGAATTTAAATTTGCGCTGTCGCTTCAGGCTGGTTCAGACATGTCCAGTAATTTAGTCGAGCGGCGAGTAATTTAGTAATTTACCATTGTTTTACTAAACTAATCGACTAAATTTTAGTGTCCACACGCGGTAAATTAATAAATTACTTGCTATTCGACTGAATTGCTGGACGTGTCTGAACCAGCCTTTATAAAGATTCTCTTTTCAGTAAAACATGTTATTGCTGTTACCACACTTTCATATGTAAAGTCAGCACGCACACACACTCTTTTATACGAGTTTAGTAATGAATCAAACGCCACATTAAATTAAATTGGTCTCTCTCACTCAACCGCGCATTTTTATTTCACTGCTTAATATTCCTCGTTTTTTCACATATACGACACGACTTATATGTACAATATGAATGAAATGTCACTGCCATTGTAATGATACAGTTGTGACACGACAGGCGTAGTAAACGGCCGGCGGCTATGCCAAGATATGACTGACGTCAAGCATTGGGCGTTACCATGACCTACATTGATTCTAATTAAATACGCCACGTATGATTTGGCACGAAATCAAGAAATGCGGTCAAAGAGTATTTTTCTCGTTTCTACGTATTATTGTTCTTTTCAATTATTCCAACGGCAATTCCGATATACTTGCGTATTTGTACATTTAAATCTAAGTGAGAAATGGCATTGTCAATGTACGAATACTTGTTCACAAATTAAACTATGGCACCGTTGCTATCGAGTGTTTCCATCCATCGATATAAAGTGTAAAAGTAAAAAAGATTTCTGCAAAAACATTCGCATAAATAGCTAGTATATTCTTAGAAAATTTTCTAAAATACTGCTAAGTGATAATAAAAAAAACACCTCGTGTCAAAAATCCAGAATTTTTTTTGGGCAATAAGTCGAAATTTGAACTTGATGCTTCAGTAACATACGCGCTTTAAAATAAAACTGAAACGTCGAAAATGTTGGATCAGTCGCGACATCGATCACTGATAAATAAAATAATGAGTAACTACAGAATGGAACTGTATAATCATTTCACACATTCCTCGTTCTTTCGGCGTATTACAGTGCCGCTGCAACCACTGCCTGCATTAAGGTGTATCGCATGAACAATTGAATAGCCGTATTATACAACCGGAGTTATGTAAATCCGATCTACCTGCAGGCGAGTCTCAATCAGATTTGCCCGAGCAATTATGTAGAATAATCACAGACAAGTCTAACGTGTTTGTACGTACCTTCGGAAACTGATATCCTGTATCAATATATTCCCCTATATTGCAATAAATACGTAAAAAATAGTTCACTTTCGACCCTCAAAAAATGCAGCTTTTAAGTAGTAAATTTGTAAGTTGAATTCGATGCCTACCATGATTTATAAATTATTCCTATAAAACTACAGACGTTCATTCTCTTCTTCGTCCTCCGTCTGTAACTCCTTAACAGGTAGCTCGGTCATCTGTTTTTCCTCCGCGGCAAGGTTCTCTGCATTGTATCGATTCAAATCATTCCACGGTTGAATCTCTGCTGAACCGAAGAGCCAGAACAGTATTGTCGCCGAGGTAAATATCCCGGACGACAGCCAGAACATAATACGCCATTCTTCTATTCCGTTCTATAAAAACGATAAAAAAAAACACTTCGCATTAAACTGGCTAGAAACGCTATTAAGCAGTGTGGTAAATCGAAATTTAAACGCACCCTCTCGCTCGTCAGAGCGCCGATAACCGAGGGAATAATAAATCCGGGGAAACTGCCGAAAGTGTTCATGATCCCGTACAAGGAGCCAGCAAAGTTCGGAGCAAGATCTTGATGATTCTGCAAACTAGTCTGGCATGCAGCGCCATTGAACGTTAACGCCACTATCAGCATGACCATTGCAGTTACCGCGTCGCAACCGGCGTATGTCATTACTATTAGAGCAATAGCAGGTCCCATGTGCGCTATTGCAAAAAAAGAACAAGATTCCTGCTACAAATTTTCATTATTTAAACCAGCTTCGCAACGGTGATCATCGAGATTTACTTACAGAAGATCATGAATATCCTTCGAATCCATCCTAAAGTTAACATGTTCTTCCTTCGTACGTAATCACCAGCCGCGGCGAATAATACTCCAGCTCCAAGTCTAGCTATATACGGCAATCCCGTAATTGATCCTCCCTGAAGGTGATTTAAGAAACTTTATAATTCAGTGTACAGAGAACAGTTTGAAAATACGTAAGTAGAACCGTACCGATTTCATATCGAAACCAAGAACTCCCAAGGTGTACTTTGGTCCGTTAGTAGCTATGAAGTAGATGCCCCACATGTTCGCAAAATGCGCCCACAACAGAGCTATAAATGGTACCGATGTGACGACAGACCTGAGTGGCAGTGGCGTCTAAAATTTTCAAACGACCCGTGAAGGGAAACATGTTTATCGTAATAATTAATTTGAACTTCAAAGCCTCCGACTCACCTTCTGTTTAGAGACACTTGTACCTATCTGCTCTCTGATGTACGTGATTTCTTTCTCTGTAATTCCCGGATGGATGTCGGGCGTATCATATATGAGATAAACCCACAGAGCGTAAAAGACCAGTATGATTCCGCTTGTAACGTAATACGCGGACTTCCAACCGAAAGCACTGATTACTTGGCCGCATAACGCGAATGTTACTACTGTGCCGAATGGGCCACCTTAAAAGGAACGTTTTCTTAGATATTCAGTTCAGTGAATTAATTAGTGTATTCGCGATGGCGATACCTTGCATCGTCCAGACAAACATTCCCTTTTCGCTAGGGGGAACCCATCTAGCAATCATGGCGTGAAGAGCAGGATACACTGCCCCCTGAAAATTCGCATCGGCCTTAGTCAAAGTGTATTTCTCCCGAAATACGGAGAAGGTACGCGTAATAGTGTTATGTACACTTTCAAAGGAATAGAGTTTAGTGGACCACTTACTCCGAAGAAACCCATCAGGAAACGAAGTACCAATACCAAACTATAATGAAGACCAGAAGCCCAAGGCATCAGAAGGTTTAATACTGCTGGTATTAGTGTCGCGAATCTATAGTAGCATTTAATGGTTTTAATGGCGAGATACGTACTCTAAGTATAGTATTACGTGTAATGGAAATCTACTTACGCTACTACTTTCGACCCCCCATACTTCTCAGCTACAAGACCAGCAGGTATGCTTCCTGGAAGAACCCCGCAGAAGTAGGCGGCGAGCAAAAGACCTTGCGTCGGCTGGTCCCATTCGTATCGTTCACCAAACTGAAAGGTGTACAGACGTGAGCGCTTACAGCACGTTGAGCCGGCGTAACTCTTCCCTTCGGCATGTTTTACTATTTAATATATTTACGGACAGAAGATCCCTAAGAATGCTTACATCTTTAAGCTCGGTAGTTTTGTTACTGCTATTACTAGCGGTTGCGACGGTACAAGCTGGGCCACTGCCGCCGCTTTTGCTGGTCGCATTTACCATGGCGACAATGGTAATGGATAGATTTGTGCGAATCATATACGAAAACATACAGGCTAAAAACATCATCGCCCCTAGGATTCCTCTTCGGGGTACTTTCTCTGTAACATATGCATGGATAGGGATGTATTTAATACTGTAGCAGGCTCTGCTTGGGAAAATAGCAGTCTACTTATAAGGGTTAACGAAAGTGTTTGATATTAGCATTCCAGTAATTTCCGAATCGATCTGCATTTACAATAGATGGGCATTTTCAGTATTCGGTGTACATATACGCATTAACGGCGAATGGTGCAACGCAATTCAATTGAGAAGCTTGACCTTTGTCTTCCAATAAATTTCGGTGGGAATTGACGCATTTGTTTGCTCCAAATATCGTCGTTCTCTTTAACACGAGCAAATTATGTATTCTGAATTAAAGTAATTTAAAGCAAAAGAAAAATCCTTTTATTCCGATTCCGTTCTCGTACTCCCGATAGTTATTTATATTTAGAGCGCGAAGGTTTCGAAAATATGTAATGCGGATGGAATATTCATTTTTTTTTTTTAAATCCCAAGTAGTATTTGTGTATAAAATAAAAGGAACAAGCATACGGGTGGAGGGGTAATCATTAAATGACGATCGGCCAATATTTCTCGCACGATGTATTGTTTAGAGTTTAGACTACTTATATTATGATAATCGCGCTGCAACAGGGGAAAACCTATTTAAAATATTTTTATAAGCACCAGAAACTTCTGTCTAAATCTCAACGTGGTTTTAAGCCATTTGTTTAAATCTACTCTCGAAAGAAACATTGCCGATTTCCGACGATTATTTATATATACGTAGCTGAAATATGTGCGTACTTCGGGCTATTTCCGTAATATTGGTACGCAGTTAGGAAGGATCCCGCCAAAAATGAATCGCATCATGCGTACATCGCGGAAAATAAAGACAATTTTAAACAGAAATGACATCGCGACAAATTACTATAAAATATTATATCCTAACGATGTAGGAATTACATAGAAGCAGGCCCGGATTAAGATTTTTGGGGCCCGGGGCTATCCAACCTTCGCGGGCCCCCGTGGTTGAAAAGCGGGGGGGGGGTTAACAAAAATTTAAACAATAACGAGTTTAAATTGCTTAGAACTGAAGGCTTAGAACGGGCCCCCCCCCCCTGGAAAGTGGGGCCCGGGGCTACAGTCCCCCCTAGCCCCCCTTTAATCCGGGCCTGCATAGAAGCTTAAACTGTTGCGATTAATTAACTCGTGGAATATCCTGTTACTACAACAGAATAAGCAGTAATGAATGTGTACTCTGCATCTTCTGTTTACTAGAATGGCCTCTGTTGCGTAACTTGTTTGTACTTGTGGTTTGTGTTCCGTTTCTCGCGCTAACGAAATTATATGCAGCTACGCGACGTCGGAAATCGCTACGCGAACACAAACCCTACCAGCCCACCTTCACACTTATCTTCACAAGTGTTTAAAGTCCTTGTAAAAAGGAACGATGTATTTGAAACTCGTATTTAACATAAAAAAGTCATGAAGTCGTTAAAAATTGGTCTCCAGAGGACAGCGCAAGAAATCCTTTTGAATTCGAACCCGAGTTTACTCGCCGAGTCCATTCAGGACACTTGAGACGGTACAATTGTTTATACGCGAGCAATTAGAAGAAGGCAGCAGAGCGCGAAAGGAATGCGTTTGCATGCAGAATGTCTCACGAGCTATCAAATATTGTATTCATAGCAATTTTCGTAATCTCAAGGTCATCTATGCTACCTCAAGTAGAACAGACGATGAACAAACGAACGCTGTGTAATTAGTCGGCAATTACTTCGCGCCGCGCGAATTTAAAAGTACTTATTAAGAGCACGATTAAGAGTTTTAAAAAAAAAAACCACTCACCATTGAACTTCCGGAAGATGGCCATTTTGTCTATCAATGCGCACAATTGGGCAAGATTATACCGGCGTGGGACCGCGCTCGATCCTTTTCAAACTTCGACCTGACACAACAGACTGTCGATTGGAACCGGACGGTCGATAATAATCATTAACTGTTATCGACCGACAGCTCCTCGGGGGACGGTCTGTGGACGTGCCTTCGATATTCAATCGTTTCGATTAACTATTGGCCCGTTCCAATTACATCATACTCTCGCTGTGTCTGATAAAAGGCCGTTACAGGCCTTATCGCTGGCCTGGCTGATGACGTCTACGCACGTGAAATCATACACCTCCGCGAAGATGCTGAAAAAGACACGATACTATCGCTATATCTGCACGCTATATTTAATCTCCAACGATATTAGAGTCGCTCCGGCTTACGCAATATTTTCCATTCGACGTGTATGCACATGATAAAAGGAAGATATTCCGCGGACGTGTGAATCATTTGAATATACCGCTGCATATGCGCGATGGTATGGTGATCACGCGACGATTACATATCGCGACACGATAGAAATTTACAACGTACGATTTATGCAGCCTTATCATTTCCACGGTATCGATAATATCATTCATTCAAATGGATTTAGTACAATACGATAAACGATTGAACAATGCTTTACGGGGCTACTTTTATTGATTCTTCGTGTTGCTACTGGAACGTTTCTGTTTGATTCGTGTCTCGTATTATTCGATGAAACTTCTTAGGTTATACATTGGGAATATTAACAGTGGAAGATTATGTTGAAAATAAGGGGGATTTGAAAGAAACGTTGCTATAAATGACACAAATTTAAGTGTATTCAAGGATGGATCGTAAATGTGGATATTATATTTGTGAAATAGTTCTCGAGATCATTTGTGTTTTATCTTCTTTTCCGTAGAGTTACAATTACATGAAGTAACGAGTTATCACTCATTGTCATTTTCTCTCCTTAGGTCAGAGGAGATTAACGAATGATTGAACGTTTGATG
Source organism: Andrena praecox (assembly GCA_963932275.1). Classification (NCBI taxonomy): domain Eukaryota; kingdom Metazoa; phylum Arthropoda; class Insecta; order Hymenoptera; family Andrenidae; genus Andrena; species Andrena praecox. Next base: position 3,138,727 of record OZ010729.1, read on the forward strand.
ATTTAAGACTCGTCTAATATTCAAACAAACACCCTTACTTACGTTAAATCCTAAAGCTAATCGTCTACGAATTTAATTAATACTATCGTACTTTGGAAAATTTTTGTTAATTAATACATTTACTTTTTTTAATTAAATATATTCCATACAGAATCTTTATTTCGTATTCCATCTGTTTAGAGGTCAACGATAGGAGACTAGTGTTAATACAGAGAAATATTACTACATTCTTACATTAACAGTTTATTATACTTTTATTTATTTCTATTATTTATAAATATCTTAGATTATTCATTGCAGCTGATGCAAAGTAGATCGAGCAAACTATATACATAAAACGAAATATTTGTATCATTCGTGTTCAAACTAACCTCTCTGAAACGTGCCTGCTTCCTCGACAAATAACACAAGAAGCAGTCACGCGCGTGTCCTTTTAATCGGTGTACGGGAGGATATGCCCTTCTGAATCATTATCTTCGACAGAACAAAAGAAAATTGACCACTTTCTTCGAGTTTTTCGCGTAAGTATACATGCTGGTTAAACTTAATGCCGCGGAAGATACTAACAGTAATTTATGTTTTATCAGCGTTGCATCACACAATAGAATACAATGTAATACTTTATATGCAAAACGATCGAACGACCTTCCACGCTTGTCGTGCAAATGTTACTGAATGGTTACTGAACTTCCCACTGCGTACCGCTGATTAGAAAAAAATTTCTACGCGCAGCTTCCCTCTCCGTCGTCACCTGTTGAGTGTGTGGGTACGTATCGCGCGAATATCGATACAATAGTCAACGAAACTTTCGTTTGATAGTTTAAATTTTGTACAATTATTTCTCGTTGCCGGCGCCAGTTAAATATTACTTAAATGTGTGACACAAGAAATACTCAGTTCAAGATTAACGCGAAGCCTATGTCAGCATCAAATCGTACAGGTAATATTAAATACCCGCGACTCTGTTTCGCGTAAGTTAAAATGCCCGAGAATCGGAAAACTTCAATTCGAATAGACATCGATTTTAACCTATTTAATTCCCAATACAAAAAGTGTTTCGTTAGTTTATGCTATTGCATGGGAGATAAATAAATGTTCCTGGGTCTGACATTTATCGTAACGGGAGGACGTAAATGGAATTTATTAATGCCTGTACTTATATATAGGATTCGAAAAGTTTTATTGGCGAATGTACACATACATGAAATATTGGTTCTTACATAAATTCGCATTGGATACGAACATACTCCGTAAAATTACTTGTAAGCATATAAAAAATGATTGTATACTAATCTTAGAACGCAAGAGGTGCAATATAGTTAGCTTACATTTAATCTTTGGCAGTGTTGGGTATATGCAGTGTTCACGGAAAAGGGCCTGATAGCTGTGAGCTACCCTCTGTTGCGCATGCCCGCGACGAGCTGTGACGTCAAACCAATCAACGCCAAGCTGGTAAACGAACCGCATCGACGCCAGTGGCTGGCTTCGTTTCCCAGCTTGGCGTTGATTGGTTTGACGTCACAGCTCGTCGCGGGCATGCGCAACAGAGGGTAGCTCACAGCTATCAGGCCCTTTCCCGTGAACACTGGGTATATGTATAAATGTCTTAAACTATGACACGATTCCTTACAGGGTAGTAATAGTAAGTAATAGTATTACCGCAGTACAGGCCGCTATAAGTAAGAGTTTTGATTACAAGGATGTTGCATAAGAAATATCATAGGTTTAAAATAATAAACAGTCGTGTGAAATATATAAAACGTAACCGAATCTGTTGCATTCTGTTTTTAAACTTCAAGATGGTAATATAGATATTTCGTGACGGTGGAATTTACAAAATTTATTTCCACCTTCGTTTTGTCTTAGGAACATATAATAAATACGACAAAGAAATAATTTTTGAATACTCGGTTAAAAAATAATCATTACCAACTTGATAAGAAGTAAGACATTTCTTATGTAACTTTCCAGCACTAAACTACTTTCTAAGTATTTCTCGCTTACGTACACATATATATACTGTAACATAAAATGTATAGTTCAACTTAGAAAGTATTGGAAGACATTCTTATCTCTATTAGGGTACGTGTATCAGTGTGTTCAATACCTAGGACTCTGAATTATACATGTATAATTCCCACGTAGTATTGAAAATGGAAGAATATTTCAGCAACGTTCGATACTATGATTCATGGAATTCGATTTTGTTACTCGTAACAAGCAGCGCCGATTTCCACGTAAAAGCTTTGATCGGACTTTCCAATATCTCGTAAAGCAACGTCTATTATAGGCAATCTTACGGGTTTATCTGTGTCGTATGAGATTACCGTCTTGCCCCATTCCCCTTCGTGCGTCTGTAGAGAAAAGTAGCATGTATCACAATATTTCAGTTCTAAACGTGCTGTCGCTGTTAATATCATTGTTTAAATAATTTGAAACTCACCCTACATTCGTCCATTATCATCTCGTATCTGAGACGTTGATTCCCACGCGGTGTTAGCTCAACGTCGTTCCACGTTAACAGTTTCATACCTTTCCTGTATGTCTTTCGTTCGGAATCGAAATACGCTACGCTGTTCTTACAGTGGTACGTTATATTCTGATAAGCGTACTTCGATAGCAGTTGTAGGAAACCGACTTGATTACTGTCTGCTTTGTATGTAATCTACGCGAGGCCAAATAGATTGCGATAGTAGTAATCGTGTTGAATATGTGTATCGTGCGAAACTTTACCTTCAGTCCACCCTCTATTTCACTTAACCACGTTTCTGGTTGATCGGTGATATGGGTAACTTCTGGAGAACGCACTGGATTCGGTAGCAAGCATGTTGCGCGTTTTGCAGCATCGCAGTGTACCAAAATCGCATCCCTTGTATCACCTTCGTTTGGATCCACCCAATATTCCCCTAAGTTTTTCAAGAATCAAGGAGCGTTATACTTTAGACTTCTTTGTACGAACTGATAGTTTAAAGTTAGATATTTAACTACATTCTAAACTTACCAGAAGGTTTATCAGGGTAAGCAACGTAAAGGTCCCTGCAGGTTTTAGCCGGCGAAGCCTTCTGGCCATCTGGCTTCACAAACTTTTGGAAAGACGATTTTAATTGCTTGTAGGCTTTGAAAATGAGCTCCCTTCTTTCTTCCTCTGTCATGTCTTGACTAAACATTCTAGCTGGTTCATCGCCAATCAATGGATCTGGCCCTTTAGTTTGACCTTGTCCTAAACGCGTAGCAATGATTACTTGTGTAATGGACCACAATGATCGCAAGTGCTATACTGTTGCCGAGATCCCGTTGCTTAACAATTACCTAAGAGGGCCGCTAAAGATGCAGCATCGTATCCTAATCCAAGTTCACCAGGTGGACCTGGAGGACCCGGAGGGCCGGGAGAGCCTGGTGATCCATGTCGACCTTCGTCACCAGCAGGGCCTTTCAGTCCTGGATTGCCAGTTAATCCAATTGGCCCGGGACTGCCATCTCTTCCAGGACTACCCCTCGGACCAGATTCTCCATCTTTACCAGGTGGTCCAGGAGATCCAGTCAATCCTTTCTCTCCTGGTAGCCCATTGGATCCGGGCAGACCTTGTAAACCAGTGAATCCTCTATGTCCTTTAAGACCTATCTGACCTTCTTCTCCACGATCGCCTTTCGGACCTTCCAATCCTATAGGCCCTGGTTTCCCTCTGGGGCCCTAAAGCGAAAGCGAATTGTTGTATACAATTAAGAATTGTGACCATCGATTGCACTGAGACTAACTTGTTGCCCATCTACTCCTTGTGGTCCTGTCTCGCCTTTTGGGCCTCTTTCTCCAGCTGGCCCTAGAGGTCCTGCTTGGCCAGGTGGCCCCTGATTGGAAATAAGTTTATCCATTGAAAAGAGTATCTTTACTTAAAAACTGATCCGTATGTAGTCACATCTTACCGGTAAACCTGGGGAACCAGGCAGCCCCGTTTGCCCAGATATTCCAGGCGGTCCCTTATCTCCAGGACGACCGGATATTCCATGAGGTCCTGGTTTACCAACGGGTCCTTCTGCTCCTACTTCCCCGGGAGGTCCAGCTGGTCCAATTGGTCCCACTAGCCCAGGAAGTCCTGGTGGACCTTCTGGTCCTGGCTTGCCAGATACTCCAGATTCACCCTTTTACAATTAATTACAAATTACAACGCAATAGATAACTGGATATATATACGTATGCAGATTCTAATTAAACTCACGGGTGCTCCCCGTATTCCCCTGGCGCCTGTCGGCCCAGAAGGACCTGGCAAACCTGGTAAACCCCTTTCACCATGTGAACCTTGAGGGCCTGGGGGTCCAAGTGGACCCGACGGTCCTTGAAAGCCACTTTCCCCTTTGTTTCCATCGCTACCAGGTTGACCTGGATTTCCAGCCGGTCCAGGACTTCCTGCCCGCCCAGTTTCTCCAGTGCTACCTTTCATACCCGCAAATCCAGGCGGTCCTATAAGTCCTGTTGCGCCTGGTGGGCCCTAAAAGCAGTTTAAATCGCAAAGATACATTTGCGCCACATAAAATCCCTTTTTAGTAAGGACACACGTATGCTGACAAGAAGTCAGTGCACACTTACTGCTACTCCAACTATTCCTGGTATTCCAGGTGGTCCCATAATACCTGTCTCTCCTCTGGGACCAGGTTCACCTCTCACTCCTTTGGCACCCGTCAGTCCCATCAGCCCTTGTGGCCCCGTTTCCCCAGGACTGCCTATATTCATAAGATACCTCGTGTAAATATTCCATTCGCCTTTTAAATCGTAGTACATACTTAGCGTACATACCGGGTGAACCAGTATTTCCTTGATCGCCTTTTAAACCTGCGTAGCCACGATCCCCCTTCAGTCCCGGTAATCCAATGAGTCCCTGAGGTCCTGGGAACCCTTGCGACCCTTGCAGTCCCTGAGGCCCTCTCTCTCCAGGGTTACCAGGTGCACCAACCTCTCCTGGAGGACCGGATATGCCAGGATCTCCCCGTTCGGCTGGTTCGCCTGGTGGGCCAGGTGGGCCGACTTGGCCCTGTGGTCCACGTTCTCCAATTCTTCCTGCGAGAAAGTGTGTCAATACTTAACTATTCCTCGAGAGTGTATGTTATTTTTTAAACATACAACCTGGTGGTCCTTCGGGGCCAAATGGGCCAGCAGATCCCCTTTCTCCTTTTAAGCCTGGTTCCCCTTGCACACCTCGTAATCCTGGCAATCCTAGCAACCCAGATGGACCTGGGGTTCCTCTGTCTCCTTTCAGCCCTGGCAATCCCTAGAGAAATTATTTCGTAAGACTGAGTTAACAAAGCTTTTTATGAAAAAGCTAGGATCTCACTGGTGGGCCATCTTGTCCTTGTGTTCCCGATTCTCCCCTGAGTCCCATTGATCCCGGTGCTCCTAGTGGTCCTCTTTCACCAGGAAATCCACGTTCACCCCTATTCCCTGCTGTGCCTGGAGGACCAGGTGGTCCCTGCACTCCTGCTTCTCCGTCTTTCCCAGGTGTACCTGGGCTACCAATTGCGCCAGGGAAGCCCTGATTACATCAGATCATTTGGCTCGGTTACGAGTACGTTGTTCACTATATTCAAAAGATTGTGATTATTTTAACATGTATGCGCGAAGTATACCTGGAAACCTCTAGGGCCAGGGGATCCTGGAGGGCCTCGTTCACCGTCTGCTCCTGATGGTCCAGGCGAGCCTTGTGGTCCTAGTGCCCCTTCCTTTCCTGTATCACCTCTAGGCCCAGGTGGTCCAGGATTTCCTGGTTCCCCAGCTTTTCCAGATTCGCCCTGTTAATGAACAAATTTTCAATAGAACCAGCATTCTTTGAAATGTTCTTTACATGACACTTCTTCAAAAAAAAAAATCACACTAGGTATAACCCCTTAACAAGGAAGCAGAAATAAATATATTTGGTACCTGGTACCCTTTCTCCCCTGTGAAGCCTGGAGGACCAGGTAAGCCTTGCGACCCAGGTGGCCCATGATCGCCAGGCTTTCCATCAGCACCTTGAATTCCACGCTCTCCCGGGTTACCAGGTTTACCAGGAGCACCCGGCCGACCCATTAAGCCGCGAACACCCTGTAGAATATTACATTTCAGACTTTCCCTCTCGAATTACAGGCCTCGCGTTTGCTTTCAAAGTAATTAAATGTTTCTGGTAATAGGGACCTGTAATCCAGGCGACCCGGGGCGACCAGGATCCCCTGTGCCACCTTTCGACCCCGATGGACCGACCAGCCCACGATCTCCAAGTTGACCTAATGAATTTCCCAGGGACATGATAATAACGAACGTAAATCCAAAAGCAGAGCGCCGAGTCATCGAGTTAATCAGAAAGTACCTTTGGGACCCATGGGTCCGTCTGGGCCGGGGAAACCTGGTGCTCCAGAGGCACCACGTTCACCGGGAGGACCAGATGTACCCATTGGACCGCGCATTCCTCTTTTCCCTCGTTTTCCCTCATTCCCTGGGGGGCCAGGCAATCCACGTGGGCCAGGTGTTCCTGCGTCACCTTTCGTCCCGCCATCTCCTTTAAATCCTCTTTCACCTAGGAGTCCCTGCAAATTATAATTACCAGAACGATCGATTTTATGCGCTATCCTTCTAGATAAGCGTTGGATTGTAGTCCCACAAAGGCCCGAACTTAGTATTTACAGGCATCCCTTTTGCTCCCGGAGTACCAGGATTGCCAGCTATCCCAGGTTGCCCGCGAGCTCCGGGGAAACCAGGAGTTCCAACCAAGCCACTCGCTCCTGTACTCCCTTTCTCCCCTGGTATTCCGTCCTTTCCTTGCGGGCCCTGCGGTCCTGTTTCGCCTGGCTGTCCTGGACGACCAGTTTCACCTATGGAAAAAATAAAATAAATTAAGTATAACAATTAGGAAGTACGTTAGAATATTTAAAAATCGCGCGGACACACCTCGGGGACCTTGTAGACCTTGACTTCCCTTTGGGCCTTGAGCTCCTTGGTCTCCTTTTCCACCAGGACTACCGGGGAACCCAGGAGATCCTGGTTTCCCTACAGCACCCTACAAGACCATATACAAATTATTATTCAAGTCCCGCGCTTCTGCTACGTATTATTTAACGTACAGGCTGCCCAGGAGGCCCAGAAATCCCATCCACTCCCCTAATTCCTGGTGGTCCCGACGGGCCCTCCCTGCCTCTTTCTCCGCGTGGTCCCGCAGGGCCCTATCGAGCAACAGATTTCTATTAAGTTCGAGTGTATTTTTAAAAAGTCACCTTTATATAAATCAGACATACCATGGGACCCACAAGACCCATTGGTCCGGGCCCACCCGCGGACCCCTTTTCCCCAGAGACACCTTGTTCACCCTTTGCTCCGTCTAATCCTGGAAAACCACGATGGCCTTTCACGCCAGGGAGTCCTGGCATTCCTGGAAGGCCCCTCGGGCCGACTGGGCCAGAGGATCCTTGAGGGCCAGGTTCTCCGTCTTCGCCAGTATTACCCTAACAATAATATCAATATATATAAACACTGCTCCTGGAAGCTTCTAACTTTTTACATAATTAATAACATACATCTTTACCAGGTAGACCAGCTAATCCTCGCGGCCCTGGTCCACCTGGAGGGCCAGGGGTGCCAGATTCACCAGATTCTCCTCGTACACCTTGAAAGCCCTGTGGCCCGGCTGGGCCAGGCGGTCCTGTAACATATTAAAATATGGATAAGCATTATGTAATTTAACGCTTGAGAAGATGATAAATGATTGTTCAAGGTGGAAGAATACCTGGTATACCCCGTGGACCAACGGGGCCTACTTGAGCCTGCATATAAGCATCTGGGCCATATAAGGGGGCTGCTGCTCCTGTTGGGCCCTTGTCTTGGTTTGCTTGAGACAGAGCCAGTTGCTGGTAGTACATTGACACCTGTTGACAGTAATTTATGCATGGTAATCCAAAATTCTACTTGTCTGATAACTGTGTAAAAAGGAAAGTGTTAATGAGATGCTTGATAAATTACTCACGTCAGGCACTGGTCCTGGCGGGCCTGGGGGGCCTGGAATTCCAGGGGAACCGGCTTGTCCAGGAAATCCAGCGTCGCCTTGACGGCCACTGTCACCAGGTCGTCCAGGCTCACCCTGATGAGAACGTATAGAGAATTGTACAAATAATCTCACTGAAGCATTGCTTCCACATTTTAGTGGAATAATCTCGTTATTAATTATCGAATGCTTACCCTGGGTCCAGGTACGGCGACTGCACTTATCACGTTGCTCTCGCCAGGCACGATTTCTGTTGGCGACTGATGGGTATAAATAGAAATTATATTTAAAATCATAATCTGCTTCGAGTCTAATGTAACACTTACCACATGATCCCGTTCTGGAGTGGTGGCTACTTCGTCCGGTGATTCTATGATAGAGTAAGCCTTCGTTATCAATCTTTCGTTAGATTAATATCTCAAGACGAAATATTTCTCGCGAACGAAATTCATGAAATATAAAATGTACCGTAATTATTAAATCGAGTCGTCGTTGGCGATGGTAGATCGGTGGGTAGTACTGGCAATGACGGTCTGTAAAACGTTTGCGACCCTTCTACTGGTAACCCACCCCTGCCTTCACATAGCATGTAATACGAATTGTTAAAGCAATGTGCTACTTTCATTTTTTATTAACTATTTTAGTAACGATTTATCAAATTCTTAGTACTTACTCGCGCTACCCGCGCCAAGTGAAGTGGCAGGGAAAGAGGTGGTCGAGGGTGATGTTTCTATATATAAAAAATAGAGAAATAAACATACCGCAATATGCAACGAAATGTAAAGAGATAATATCTTTCGGCATAATTGTAGGAAATTTGTTTCAACCGCATTACAATCGATGTTAATGAGAAGAGTGTTAATGTCGAGTTGTGCGCAAGAAATTAATAGAACCGGGAAGCATTAGTACACGATCGTCATTAAACCGCGTGTCGGTTAATAGGCAACAATAAAAACAATTGTCAACCGTTAATTTTTATCAATTAACGCAATTGATTAATTGCATTACGCGAAACGCTAAAAATGGCATCCAATTCAAGGCTTCCGGTATCACTTACGTGCTTTATTAATACTTCCTTTAATTACCTTGTATTTAACGCATCGAATGACGTTCTGCCGTAATGAGAAATGTCACAGTTAATGATCTTTTCTTGTGGATCGTTTCGAGCATATTATTAATGATTTTCAATAAGCGAATATGAAATTAGTAACAGTGAAATAAAGCGTATCACAGAAACTAGGACATCACATGTAGCATGCGCACAGAATTATGATAGACAGCTATTAGAAACGTAGAACTGAACTGATCATTGCACAACCACCAAAGAAACTAATCGAACCCAATATAAAACATTCTACTCTGTACGAAACCCATAAAAAACTATACTAAAACTATTCCTTGTTTCTAATGGCCAAAATGGGAGTGGTGCAAAGCATAGGGGTTGTGTCTAACAACCAAGATCAGGGGGACCTTTCTACTTAGCTTACATAACATATTTTACCTCTACATCCACTTATCGATCTCTTATAGGGGTGGTTCGAAAATCATCGATCCCATTTACTTAGTCAAATCATAAATCGTTGAAGATGTCGGATGCAAAGTTACACTAGGTGGAACTGAGGTACCCGGGTTCCCCACAACGGGATCTTAATTTCTAACTATAATATGCAATACCACCGGTCACTTTTTACCGACAAAAGCTTTGACTGATCCCCACTGAACGAGATCTTCTCCCCATTTTCACGCTAATCTATCCTACATATTACTCAGCTACGATGTCCACCCCTGGGTCCCTCGCACCGAACTCCAGTGGTGCTGCCAGAAAGCCCTGGCCGCGGATTTTCAGAAGTTTAATAAGAAATAGTGCTGCCGTCTCTACCTTGCTCGTAATTGTCGCGCTCAGCGCGTGCGAGGCTTACCGGTTTTGTCCTCGTACTCCTCGTAGCCGTCGTAGTATTCATCGTAGTCGTAATTGCCGTTCGCGGGTTGTTGGGCTTGCAGCGGTTTGGATCGTTGTTTCCTGAGCTTGGTCCTGGCAGCGCCGACCCGAGGCAGAAGAAGCTGCACCACGAGGAGGGCCGTGGCCAGCTGAAGGGCCTTCGGCCCCATGAGGGAGTCACGTCAGCGAAAAAGCGAGTGGCGCGGGGTCCTAGAGCTAACTCGCCTTCGTCTGAAGCTGAGGGCGACTAGACTTACGACAACCGGCGTATCATCTATTTACCAGATGCTTTGTAACTCGGGGGAGGTCATCATCCTCCGTTTTACGATGTAGATGCAGTCCTCCCACTGCCTTGGTTCGATCTCACCCCTCCCCTTTGATCCCTTTTCTTTCGATACGCTTTTCTCCATGCCCGTCTTCCTCCGTTTCGAGGGGCTCAATGACTCGGCAGCGACCTGGCCCGACCATGTTAAACGCACGTAACTTCACCGGTGTCCTGCTAATTTTTTGGCACTGCGAGACTTTAGGGGACGCTCACGGTTTCGTATCGCTTTGGGGGGGTATTTTCTACTAGCTCGCGGTCGAGGGGATCGCAAAAGAATTTTGGGGGCCCCTCCGTTGCCTTCTGTATCCTTTTGTAATTTTGGATAACTTCGTGTACCTAAATTTTGAATATTGCCACTGGATGCTATTATTGTAGACCGTGTAATTTCTATTGCGTGCAGTTCTCCGCAACTTCTGCAAGCGCATATGTCATTCTAGATTCTTTTAACAGAGTAAAGAGGCGATCATTCTTTACCAAGAAACTGAACAGAGAACTGACTTCCATTTCTATAATTGGCTTATCGTTCTATCTATAGTCCCACTTATTTTCTTCTACTAACAGACGGGGCATCTCTCATTAGGACAGAGTACGGTGTCTCAGAATTTGAGGGGAATGGTTTACTGTTGGCGTTCCGAAAACTAGTGCGACTATTTTGAAATACAAGCTACCAATACTTGTATCAATTAGAAAACAAGACATTCGGTGTATCTGTTAATCGATATCGCTATTCAAACGCCCCCGCAAGGTACGGCCACTTATCACGCAGCTCAATCGACACATTCATGAATGCCAATTCATCATCGGTTGAATGTTACTATTAACATAAGAAGCACTCCATTGTGCCGGAGTAGCATCGTTACTGGTATCGATGAAATTCTTTTCATCGTTTCGCGCGACATTGTCCACGGACACTTCAGAAGAAGCCAATTCCAATGATCGCGCAATAGGAGGTTGCGCTCGCCATACAAAGTTCTCAGCAATGATAGCGCCAATTAGTAGATGCGTCCTTGCTTCAGATGCGAATCCAATCCGCGGAACGGGCGAACAGGCCGTCGACCCACTTCAGCAGTTCTCCCTCATTTTTACCAGCCGGTTGCACGGGACCGTTCTGGGTGCACAGAGACGCGTCGCTCCCGCTTAATAAGTTTATTAAACGACAATCATCATTTTGGCCGCATTCCCGGAGCGCGACTTACTTTACAAAGCGTTAACCGTAATAGGCTGCATTGACCCGCGTCTGTGCGTTCGTTACAGTTGACTATAAATCAGCGTTGCCACTATTTCTAATAGTACAACTGGGCCAGCCTAACGCTCTATGCTGCTTTTATAAGTTCGTAGTCTCTGGAATCTTTCAGCAATAAGTTATAGCAACTTCGTTGCTCGCTAACGTTAACAAATGCAGCTCGACGTCCACGGTGTCTGTGCTTACATAGTAGGATTCTCTGATAAATTGCGCAAGACACATGAATCCCTTACTGCGATCTTCCATCTTCTCGGCGATGCGCCAGATATCTATTTGACGACAGTCACGCCAAACCGGATGCATAAAATGTGTCTTAACGAGATCTACAGTTCACGGAGTGGTCGATGCATCAGTAACACTCTAACTATTGTTTTTCTAATGCTTTTTATTAGATGTAATAAGGCCGCTAAAAGTGAGAGTTCGGAGTAATACAGCGGTTCCATTCTGTACTTCCATGCTCTAGTTATCTAATACATATAACGCTGTCTATAAATGAAATATTATGTGTTTAGAAAATAAATAAAATAATATGTTTCAGTCTTATCGATTTCAAGTCGTACTATTCGACTATCACGTTTATAAAACGAAAATGTAAATTCGTTGATCTATAATTTTATAGAGTTTGAAGATTCGTACGAATTTTATTATTCGTGCGTCAAGGAGTAGTTCTGCAACGAAAGTGTGAAGAGTACACTTTCCAGGTGTTCCACGTCTGGCTGAAGGTAAAACAGAACATAATTTTAAACAATAAAATAACATGCAGATAATAAGATAAATTGTGAAAATCTTGTATCAATTTTGAAGGAATGGCAGCGATATAGGGAACATACGTTGCTGGAAATCCCTATAAGAGCGTCGGCGTGCGAGTACAGCCTCGGGTTCAAAGATATTATAATAAATTGCATTTCCGTCGATTTAGCGCGCATAAATTGTATAATGTTTTTTATGTTCGGGTTATCCAAAGCTGCGTCCACTTCGTCCAAGACGAAGAACGGGGCTGGTCTGAAACTGCCACATCAATTCACAATTATTGATAGAGAAGTACATCTGTGATAATAATCGCTCGATAGCTGTTGATCTAGAAGCTTCACCTGTGAATTGCAAATAGCAAAGCTAAAGCTGCTATAGTCTTTTCTCCGCCAGAAAGGCTCGACAGTGGTTGGAACCGTTTCCCTGGCACTATGCAACTGAAGTTCACGCCGCCCAGATACGGTTCCTCGGGATTATCCGGCATTAGCACAGCTTCGCCCAAATTGTTTTTAACCAAGGACTAGAAGAGCATTTTGCAATAACGTGGGAATCGAAATGTTTCAGCGGAAACATTCAAATTAAGTAGAAGAACACCCTCTGACCTTGTAACTAACATCCAGCTGTGTGTTAATATGCTGCAAACTGCTCGAAAAGCGGTCGTACCTTTCTTGCTTCACCATTTCGAACTCCTTTTTAATCGCGGTCGCTTCATTGAGCGCTTCCCGGTGCTCGGCCCTCTTTTCCTTTAATTCCTCCATCGTGTGCTCAACTTTTTCATCGGCCTGTAGACGGATTTAAATATGGGAGCGTGGAATGTCCTCGAGAAATTATTTTAATCTACTGTACCTTAAAGTTGGGATTTTTCACGGTTTCCATTTCGTGTTGTAACTCTCGAAGTTTTCCCGTGATATTGGATCTTGATCTATCCATGTCCTCTTCAACCCTGCATCTGTTACCACTGCCAAGTCCGCTGAAGTCTATACGCAAAAATACATCTACGTTCCGCGGTTCCTCTGTGTTCGGAGAAGAGTCGACCGTAGTCTCGGAAGCTTGTACGTCTTCACCATTATTGGAAAGCATTGGAATGGGAATATTTTCCATCTGTGAATGTAATAAATATATATAAATTTCTCCAAAAATGTACTGCATCTGCCCGCTATAATACACTTGCCTTGCTATACATAACGATAGCATGGTACTCTGCTCTCTTCTTCTTAATATTTGTCACAATCGATATATGTTGCTTTTGAACCTTCAGAATTGCTTTCGCGATAATACCAATTCGATGCCTGCATTCTTTAACACTCGTTTCTTGTTCAGTCACGTTAGCTTTGGCCTCATTGCACTTGGCTCGTACATTGTTTACCTTCTCTAATTCTTCTTCGATCACGATCTTATTCGAAGCCTCTTTTTCGCGTGCTTCATCTAACTCCTGTTTAGCAGCTTTCATGCTTTCCTTGAGCTTGGAATGCGCACCTACGGAAAAGGAACATAAGCTTTCTTCGCGAAGAATCTTGTCCGAACATTTTTGTTAATATTTACTCTTCGTGTCACGGTTTATTTCGAAATCCAATAGATTGTAAATTCTACCGTACTGCTCCTCCAATTCCAACTTCCTGATTGCTTGCTCGTTGTACATTCTGTCGCAGGAAAGATTGTTGTCTTTTTAACTTAAAAGATCGTTTAGAATTTTTAAATTTAGAACGAGTAGAAATAAGAGACAAAGACCTTATATCTCTCTGCTCGTATTGGCGTATACTACGTATACCGATATTGCTGCAAAACTCTCCAAAAACAGCATCCTCGACAATCGTAATAGATTCCTCTGACTTCTGAATTTCTTGGTCCTTCGTCCCCATTATTTGTTTCGTCGATTCTAAATTATTCTAAACAATATATCGCGGGACGAAATGTCAATTATGTACAACGCACACGACGCACATTGTTACGCGTAATGGACAAAAGTCAAGAATCCGAAGTGTTTGATCCACCAATTCTTGTATCTTATAATGTTAATAAAGGAACGTAGGTTTCAATGTTACCCATAACTTCTGCTGAATTTACTAATTTGTTGTCAAAAGTGATACTAGAAATTCATTACAAATTTCGGTGCATTTTTTTTCAAACACGTGCCATTGGCAGAATGTTTATGCTTTTCATTTGCTTTTTATAAGTTGTGTTTAATACTGTCATACCTTCAAAACTGCCGAGTCAGTTTTTTACAATACTAACAATTTGTACTAATTCTTTATGTTAAATGTTTATCAACTTCGATGGGACTTTAAAAAAAAACACCAAAAAATACCTCCCTGATTTTTTGTATATTAAATTTAGGGATCATTAAACTTTATATTAACGTCAATTTCAACTGCACGAATTTGCACGAAACAGAAAAAATAGCCAAAATCATTATTAAGACGTTCACCGCTCCGGCCCTTAGCGTAGTCTCTAGGTCTCCTCGTGCATAAGACCCTTATGCGAATCTACACATCCGATATGCTTTTTCCAATTGTTTATACGATATCTACCATGACTTTCCCATCCTGGATGCTGTCTTCAGTTTTAAAATAGCAGTCAAACGCGATACACGTGTTAAAAATAATTTGATAAAAAAATGTTTCGAACAAAAGTTAGTCAGTATTCAGTTGACAACAAATTGCAATAGTAAATATTAATAAAAAACTTTTTATTCACTGAAAAATCAAGATCGGCTTAATATTTTTAATGGAACTGTATATTTTTTTTATGCACCAATCGATGCATTTTTATATTCTCTTTAAAAAAGTATTAGGGTACTTAGGACGAAAACTGATTAGTTCAGAAGTTATGAGTTTTGTCCCGAACGCCCATACACGCGTAACACTGTGCCGTATAAAACACGGTGGCCGAAGGAAGAGAATGCTACAAATACTTGCATTTACTAGCTGCAATTCATTTTCAATCATTTCTATTTCACCCCGCAGACTAGCTACACTGTTCTCCTAAAAAATAGTACAGATGCTAAGAGAAATGTTACATTACGCAGTTATAGATTGAATTTTCTCATTGAAAACAAAGAGATTCGAATGAACACTTGCAGTCTCTGTTAAGCTCAATCTATAATAATTGAGTCTGGCCTTGAGTCCACGAATTTGTATATCCAACGTGTTCGTTTCAACTTCCTTCTGTGCAACTGCGGGCGTTTCTCTTAGTTTCTCTACCAATGTCATCTGAAATATATGGCGCACCAGGGTCAAGTATATTAAAGTTAATTTAATTCATCTGCAGAGTACGTATTCGGAGAAATCAGTAAATGTCGATAAAGCCGATGAAACCTTTTTCGATTTTAATTCAAGCAAGCCCTGTTCTTGCCACACTTTAGCCTTCTGCGATAGCGAAGCCTGCCCACCAGACATTAGACCTCCTTTCTTGTAGTATGTCCCGTCTAACGCGACACACTATAACATTATAAACCTTACTAACAGTTTCAAACGGCAGATATATTGAATTTCTGATTAAAACAAAATCAACCGATGCGTGCTCAGTTCCCCCATATCTGGATAAAAAGGTAGTATATGGGGGAACAGCTGCACGATGACCTTTAGCGGCCAATCGATTCTATTCTAACCAGGACCCTTCGAGGGACGAGAAAGAAATTGTGCCAGTCCATACGTCGTATTTGCAATTCGGATCAACTTCGTACGCAAGCATTCTTGCATCGTCCGGGGTTTCACAAACAAGCACGTTGTTAGTTACAAACAGAATGGCATTGTTAATCGTCGCAGGGGTAAAGTGGAGCACGTCGTACAAAAGTTTCGCATGCTTCGGATGGTTGATACCGCTGGATGGATAAGAAATGGAAATTATATACTTCGTCGATCGAATGTACAAATCTAACGAAGCATCGGTACCGTAGCTTTTCCTTTACGGGTTTAGCTTTCAGGGAGTCTAGGGGTAGAAACGTTTCGACTCCTATCTGTTGCTCCTTCAAGTACACGACGCATTGCATCGCTACGCTGTTCGTAGAGACGACGATGGAATTGCAATATCTTCCGAACACTTTTGTCATAGCAATTTCGTAACGGGAATGGATGGGTTTACAGAGGCTATATAAACGTCCGTACTGAAATTCAAGTACAGGATGCTTAATTATAGAAGAGAATTGTAGCTCTTAATATCTGCGCAGTGTTGATTTCGAAACGTACCACGCCGGAATATAAACTTTGCAGAACTTTGACCGTTTCTGCTTCTTTACTTAAACGCGATGTTGCGTACCGATCTAATTTAGCATTACCAAGCTGCTCGGATACGCATCGAAGCTCCTCCTGTACAATCTTCAT
Organism: Andrena praecox; assembly: GCA_963932275.1. NCBI lineage: Eukaryota > Metazoa > Arthropoda > Insecta > Hymenoptera > Andrenidae > Andrena > Andrena praecox. The sequence goes on from OZ010729.1 coordinate 3,155,300, forward strand.
TTCCGCTTTCTGCGTGATAATTGTGTCTTCCGTGTCACGCTTTCTATTTGTCTCGGAAGTTAACATATTTGAGGTCTCGTCTATGCGTTGTTGTATATTTCTGATATGCTTCTCTTTTTCATCCAGCGAAATCTTGCTCCGATGCAATTTGACCTCTAATTCGAACTTCTTCCTATTTTCGTTATCCAGTTTATTTTGATTTATGCTCTGTTCGCGTTTAAGCGAGTCAGAGACTTGCGTGTATTTCAAGGTCTGTAACTCTGCTATTCGTTTTAAATGAAAATAGTTTTGCACCTTAAGGAACATAAATTTTAATCACTGAACCAATAATAATAGAATAATGTATATAAAGAACATAAGTCTACTAATTTTGGGTAACGAGCTATTCGCATTGTTTAATGAAAATATTTATTTAAATATAATTGTACTTGGGTATCGTTGAATTCTATAGTGCTGCCTCGAGATAATAACTGCGTTGCCATGTTATCTTCGAATGTAGTTTTTAGCCCTTCTACTCGAATCAATTCTTCTCTCAATTCTTTTATCGTTCTTGTATGAGCTTCGTAAGATTTGTACGCTTCCGCTGACAATAATTTCAGAGAATTCACTTTCTCCTGCCAGTGTGAAACTTTTTCTTCGATCTCTACAACATTGATCTTCTTCCGTTTGAAAGTATTTTCTGCCTCTGAGAGAACTAGTTCGATCTCCTCCAAATATTTAGATGCACTTTTTAGCTGCATCTTTTTTACTTTCAACAGATCGACGGCGAGTTCTTTGTCTCTTTCGTGATCTATTATTTTTGCGTCTATAGCGCCTAACGCGACTATTAAGTCCTCGATATCTTTCCAGATGTGAAACAGCTCGAAAAGTTGCAACATAGTTTTTTTACTTAACTGCGTAAAATAGAAAAAAAAAGAGAAGAATATTTAGGATATGTTGTAAACTTTGCATCGATAACTCTCTAATGGAAGCATAGGGTAGATGTCCCGATTAACGTGCCCTGACGCCGACTTGCTCACGACGGAATTAATAACTGACTTCTCTCGCTATAATTTTGCTTGGTGAAAATTTATATTGGTATTTTGAACCTTTCTCTTTATTAAGGCATTTTTTTCGGGTTGAAAATGTTAATTTTTCATATTTTGTTAATTGAAATAAAAATACATGTTTTTGTCCCAGTAAGCGTGGCCTGAAAAAATGCGTTGTCCCAATTCCCGTGCCCGTTTTCGAATAGCGTTCCCGCGGTTAGGTCGTTCAACTTGGAACTGTTCGAAACATTTTTTTGCTCTATGAGAGGTGTTTTTATGTAATTTTAATATGACCTTTTCATTACAAAAGCAAAACATGCAAATATAAATTTCTGTTCACCCGTTCTGGGAAACGAAAGTAAGGTTAGGTTTAGCAGTTACAGAGAGAGAGCCAGTGGGCTTCGAGGGTCACGGTAATAGGGACAAGCGTTAAATTCCTGTCCCAATTACCGGATCCACTTTAAAAATACGAAAACGTTTCAAAAGTGCTCATTTTCCTATTTATTCATAAAACTTGAACCTTTTATAATATAATAAACACTTTACATAAGTGCAAATCATGATAATTATCAATTTATTCACTTCTGTAAAGTACGTGTTCCTTACCGTTTCCAGTAAGGATTTCGGTAAATCCATCGAAATCTTCATATGCATTTTTGAATTTTTTTTTACTATGCTTTAGTTGTTTAAAAACGCAACTTTCTCGTTTGCAACGCATACATTAATAGTTTAACTTAATTAAAAAAATTTCTTTCCTTATTTATTTACGCGAGTTTTTTTTGTACGGCGTCTTTAAGTACAAAGGCACGGTAATTGGGACCGAGCGCGTTAATCGGGACATCTAACCTAGTGTACGACTTTGAAAGAGTACTTTAGAAGACAGATTATTAAAGTGCATACATATTGACTATGAAGCTTTTCGTATTTCTCCGCTTCCTCTCTTTCTGACACAGCGTGTTTCATTTTTGTAGCAAGATGTTTTATTTCTTTGTTCGTATATCGAACCTCGTTTTCTGCTTCGAGCATTTTACTCTGTAACCTTTGGGTATGAAAGATCAATATAGTTTAAAGGGCAGTTTGAAAAATCCTTCTGCCTGACAATGCTTTTACCTTTCGTACTCCCCTTTCAACTCGATGGAGTTACTAATCTGTTCGAACATGCGAGTATATTCTTTTGATGTTTTCATAAGTGTGGACTCGATAGCCCCTTGAAATATCAAGAAATTTTTGGCCTTTATATTCAGATTAAGTTCCCCCAACTTTGATATGTATACCTGGACTGTAACTACCTTAATGACAATATGTAATACATAAAATAAATGGTATTCGTGTTTGTTACAAATAAAAGTGTCTGCGATAAGCGTAAGGGATGTACAAATTATTACAGATATAGAATTACCTCATCGTTAATTTTGTACTCGCAAGAGTTACGGTGGATAGTTCTATTAAAAGTTATGCCACTACTATCTTCAGACATGAAAACAGCTGTTACGTAGGCTCTGCATCATAAGTAACATGGCGTTAGAAATATTTCTACGAGTATGGCAGGATGAAAGGGAAGGAAATGAAATCTACATGCAAGTGAGCGAGTTTCTATTTAAATTAAGAATTCGTTATTTGTGTGGCTAGAGCTTTCATGTGTGTTACTTAAAGTAATTCCGAAGCAAAGTTCGAAATATATAGGAAGAATGTTAACACCTGTTTGCTATGGGCATTCCTATATTTGCACCATGAATAAGTTCATTCAATTGTTTAACGCGCAAGTTTCTCGATTCCTCTCCCATTACGAAACTGATTGCATCCATAATATTCGATTTTCCTAGAATATATTATTAACTTTAAATCGTTTCGTCCGTGCACGAACGATTTGTAATTTAACGGATAACAGATTATTTCTCCGAACTGCCGATTTTAATGCCGATTATTTTAGATACTTCTATCAATTAAGTGATTCGGTAAGTACATGTTGTTTTATAAATGTTCCATTTTTTAAATTCGACAAATGGTTAACAGTCAATGAAATCGAAGGGATGAAACTTACCGGAACCATTGTCACCTATAATCGCCGTGAACGGCTTGATAGGCCCGACAATTACTTTACCTTTGAAGGACTTAAAATTAAATATTTTAATACGTTCTAACTGCACCTTCATCTTTTACAGCGTATTCGACAAAAAAACCGTTGGATTCAACTTGGCGCCCAAATTCCTTCCTTTGTGTCTTCGCGAAGTAAACTTAATGCAATGCTACCAACTTTAAGGTGACGTTGACTTCGCAGAAACTTCATTTTCGTACTTACCTGCGTTGCTCTTGCGCGGCCGAGGAAGCAAATTTAAAAATTAATGCACATCAAACCATCATAGTGAAATTCTTTACTCTACAAAGGTGCATTTGTTTACATACATACGGTGTAAAAATTACGTCTCGATATTTCACTTATTTCACTTGAAAATTGACAGAATATTTTGATCTAACACGGTAACTCTATGCGTTTATATTAATAATTTATTACACAACTACAACTTCTTTTACAATATGAAAGGCAATTTTCCATTGTAAGTTAATCTTTAAACAATAATAAAAATAATAGGAGTACACTGAATGTTTATTAACAACAAAAACGCCATATTCAAATGGTACGAATATCTAGTAATAGATTGAATACTTTTATAAAAGATTTTCATCATTGGAGATTAACATTCTGACGTAAACCCCCCCCCCCCCCCCCGACAAAATTGTTTTATAAACTCAGATATGGTTTATTCCAATATTACCCGGAATACCCACTGTCGATATAATGTAAATTAGAATTGCAGTACGAAATAAACATAATCGAAATGTATAAATATTGAATTGAAACATGTTCTACGAGTTAATGTGCGTAGGATATGCAGTTAAATCAAGAGTTAATACTTTACTTTCCAAGCATTCGCCAACCTGCAATTTAAACAGAAATAAAGTAATGTTGGTGGGTATAATTATATTTAGTAGGGATGGGTTTCTCGAAGCTTCTGAACCTCGAAACCCAAGAAAATCCCGAGTTTCGGGAATTCGAAACTTTGCACTTTTTTCGTGATGCGAAACTCTCGAAAGCCAGATATTAAAACATATAAAATCAATGAATAAAGAAATTCTATATCGTTATATTTTTATTTTTATATTCTTTAACTATGGCCAATAGAGATTTTGCAAAAACTTTGTCGACTTCGGTTCTTAAAGCAAGACAAGCACTTGGGGTTTCGAGAGTTCCGAAACCACCCCCAGTATTTAGAGTGTTAAAAAGAGAGACTTACATCAGGGCAAATGCCAATCAACGCGTCAGCATGTGAATAAAATTCTTCCTTCAAAGATATAACAATAGTTTGCAAGGAGCTGGTTTTATCGCGTATGTAACTTGCAACTTTTCCTATATTAGTATTGTCTAAGGCAGCGTCGATCTCGTCCAGGACGAAGAATGGCGCAGGTTGAAAGCTGCAAAAATGAAATACTAATTAGAATGGAAAGCGCACTAAAACATAAATTCGTGGCTCTACACATATACGTAGTTACCTATGAATTGCAAACAATAAAGCTAATGCTGCGACAGTCTTTTCCCCACCGGATAGATTGGACATTGGCTGGAATCGTTTTCCTGGCGCTACGCAATTGTAATTAATACCATCCAGGTAAGGTTCTTCTGGATTCTCTGGACCAAGAAACGCTTGGGCAGATTGATTTTTTGCTAAGCTCTAAAATCGCACAGATTTTTATGTTATTTGGGTTTATTAGTACCGCATAAGTGATTATTATAATGATTTATAAGTACTTTATAAATTGGGTCGATCTCATTAGCCACGTGCTCGAAACAGGCCATGAATCGGTCGTGCCTCTCTTTCTTTATCTTCTCAAATTGCGTCTTCGCCTTCTTTGCTTTCTTACGAGATTGTTCAAATTCTTCGTTGGTCTCTTGTAACTTCTCTTTGGCTAGATACAATTTCTGAATTGCCTAAAGGAACAAAATACGACGGAGGCGTTAAAATAATGCGTCTCGTTATTAGTAACACCTTTCTAAATCATTTCTTACCTTCATATTGGGAGCTTGGATGCGTTGAATGGTACTTTGTAAATCATTAATCGACTTTGTGAGCTTGTCACTAGTCTTTTTAATATCCTCTTCGTCTACGTCTTTCAAATGTTCTGGGAGTAATGCATAATCTATGGTAATCCGTTTTTCACGTTCGTACTGTTGCTGGGTGCTTACAGACGAGTCATTGTTGGTTTCTGAAGCGTTAGTCGCACTAGACTCGCTGGCTATATCTTCCATATTTCCATGGAGCATTGGAATCGCGATATCCTCCATCTTGCACTGCATTAGTATAGCGTGGCGATCAGCCTTCTTTTGCTCAATCTTGTTTTCGATAACGTTCAGTTGCTTTTGAGCAGCTTGTATATCTTTTGCAATTGCTCCGACCTCGCGCCTAGCTTTGCCTATCTCGTCGTCTTTCTGATCGACTTCCATCTTCTTCGCGTTCCTCGCGGACTTCAATTGCTCCATCTGAGTCTCGTCGTGATCTATCTCTGCCTTCTGATTAGATTCGGTCACTCGTGCCGACTCGAGCTTATCTTCGGCATCTTGAACAGCACGTTCCCAACGTAAAACGTTGCTCTCCGTGTCGCGTTGCTTCTCAAAGTCTAACTGATTGTAAATGCGATTGCACTGGTTTTCAAACTCCATTCTCTTCTTCGCCCTTTCCTGCTGCGATCGTAATTCCCGCTCCTCGTACTGACGGATGTTGGACACACCTATCTGCTCGCAGAAGCTAGCGAATACGTCATCCTCGACGTTATTCATCTTCTCCTTGATGTTTTGTATTTCCTGGTCCCTTTCGGCCATGGTTTTCTCAATGGCTGCTATTGCTGGGCCAAACATGTTCAGATCATTCTGAAGGCCATCCAGCTCCCCCTCGAGTTCAGAAATCTGTTTCTGAGTGGCGGCGAGATCACTTTTATTGTATTTCAAACGGGTCTCCAGTCCACGTATCTGCGATTCGACTGTATTCAACTCGGACTCCTTACGCGACTTCTTCAAGGACTCGCGCAGCTCTTCCGTTAACTTCTCCTTCTGCGCTTTAAGCTGAGACATCTGCTTTTCGTCCCACCTCTTCGCTTTCTTCGCAAGGTCTAAACTACCACCGGATATGATCCCAGCTTTCTGGTAAAACGTCCCATCTAACGCGACGCAGTCGTACCTCGCCTTTTTGTCCATCTCGTACGCTACTTTATTCGCGTCCTCGGGAGTCTCGCAGACAAGAGCGTTGTTGGTAGCGAACAGCACTGCCCTGTCGATATCCTTGGGAGAGAAATGTAACACGTCGTACAGCAGCTTTACATTTTTCGGCTCCTGTATGTTCCTGAGTCTCTCTTTCAGTGGCTTCGCCTGAATATAATCGAGAGGAAGAAACGTTTCCGGCTCAAGATATTGCTCTTTAAGATACTGAATACACTGCCTAGCTGTTTTCTCAGTATCGACGACAATAGCTTCCATATATTTACCAAGAACCTTTGTGATCGCAACGTTATATCTCTTGTGAATGGGCTCGCACATGTTGTACATACGATCGTACACTCCAGGGAAGAGGCGTTTGAAATTTTCCACGATTTCAGTTTTCTTCTTGGTCCTCGACACCTCGTGCTTATCAACTTTCGCATCGCCGAGCTGCTCAGAAATACTTTCCAACTCCCGTTGAATATTCTGTATTTTATCCTTCGAGCTGCCGACATCGGACTGCAAGTCGGCCCGCAATTTCTTTTGATCTTCCAACGCAGCTTCGGATGTTTTTATGTGCTCTTCTAATTTCTCCACTCTCTTCGTAGCCTCGTCTCGCATGTGACCTTTCTGCTTGTGCTTATTCTCTATTTCCGTTTTCTTCCTCCCTTCGTTGTCAAGCCTGTCTTGATCCGATTTCTGCTCGCGATTAATAGAATCAAGAAGTTGCAGATACCTCGCGGATTGCTTGCCCGCCTCCTCCTTCAAACGATTATACTCTCTAACTTGTTCGTCCTCCAGCTGTACATCCCGCCCCTGCAGTTGCGATTGCCCCGCAATGCTCGCCTCGTAAGCTGCCTTAGCTTCTTCTACTTGGCGCAGCTCCTCTTGGAGTTCGTTTATGTCTTTCTTGTGCGCTTCGTCCGCGATGCGCGCTTGCGCCAGAGACTTCCTCGCGGATTCCACTTTCTTCTGCATGTGGGCGACGCGCTCCTTCGCTTTAATGAACGTAGGTCTCTTCTTCGTTATTTCAACTTCCACCTCCCTAATGTCTTGCTCTATTTTAGCCAGGTCTCTTCCTAGTTTCCCCGCTTCCTTCTTCTTCTCTTTCAACAATTCCTCCGCTTTCTCTTTCTTCCTCTCGATCTTCTCTATCTCGTGTTGCTTCTTCTTCTGCTGAAGCTCCAAATTCTCTGTACACTTTTCATTATGGAACAGACGGAACAGCTGCAGCTCCACCTGCCTCTCCACGTACTCTTCCTTCAACCGCTGATACTTCTCGGCCTCCTCTTTCTCCAGTTTCGCTTCCTTCCTCTCCGCGGCTATGCCCTTCTTCTTCTGATATGAGAATTGGGTCTCCTCTTCCGCCTTCAACATCTCCGTCCTCAGCCTCTCGTACTCCGCCTTCAGCGCCCCGGAATTACTGATCTCCTCGAACAGGGCGGTGCGCTCCTTCGGATTTTTCATGGCTATCGATTCGACAGCCCCTTGGAATACCAGGAAATTCTTTGCCTTGACGTTGATCCCGAGGTGCTCTAACTCGTTAAGGTACACTTGACTGGTAACGACATTATTGTTTATCCTATGCTCGGAGGAGGAGCCCTGGACAGAGCGCATGAAACTTTTCTCCGACCCATCCTCTAGCTCGAACACAGCGGTGACGGACGCGCTTCGGGCGACTGGCATCCCTATTGATGCTCCGTGGATGAGCTCGCTGAACCTCTTCACGCGCAGGCTACTCGTTTTCTCCCCCATAACGAAACTGATCGCGTCCATGAAGTTAGATTTCCCTGTGTGAAAAGAAACGCTTGTAATACCTCGCAAATACTCGATCGCTCCAGAAACTGTTATTGCTAGCACAGGTTATGGAACATAACCTACCAGATCCATTTGGTCCGACGACAGCGGTAAATGATTTCAGAGGTCCGATAATGAGCTTTCCCTTGTACGATTTAAAGTTCTCTACCTCGATGTGCTTCAGAAACGCCGGCATTTTCAAAATGATAAAAAAAATTCACGAGCAACAGCGTAGTAGCATAATTGGCGCCATAAAGTTTCCAACACAAACAAGCATTATATATCAACAATTGGTCCCCTGGCCCCTACGCTCTGAAGCTAGCTACATAATGCTATCCAACGGAACACTTATCGATACCATGTTTATAAACATTCACACTATTTTATCAATTATTACTTTGCTACGCGTAAACGAATAATCATCGTAAATACAAATATTGCGTTTTAATAAAGAAATAAATGCTCGTAACATTTTGTTACCAGGTTATGTAGGATAGCTAGGATAGATAGGGTGAGCAATTACAGAAATGATATCAGTTAAATTAATTTTGTTTTATTTCAAACAGTAGATGTATAAGGATTGCAAACAAAGTATAAACTATTCTGTATTTACTAAACTATAAAGCAAATTACATATTCAATGTACTAAGAATTTACGGTACCAGGTATTAAACAATCCAGAATTTTACAGTATCATTTTCAATGTATAAACGTGTAACAAGATAAGTTAAAATGTGAGTCTACGATGTTTCGAGTAGCGAACTTACTAACCGATAATTAGCAAAGCACGTTTCACAATTTAATATTCTCGGCTAAGGAACACGAGAGCCCAGTATTATCTGGTTCCACGTTTATCTCCTTAACTACTCCGTCTTCCAGAACCATCGAATAGCGCTTACTTCTTTTCCCACCCAATACAGGCAGATCCACGGCGAGGTCTAACGCATCTGCAAATTGGCCCGTGGGATCCGCTAGCATACGCACCTGTTTAGACAAGCGTACATTAATATTCCCTATATAACAATGTATAAGAAATGTATAATGCAATAATAAACATCACCTTGCCATCCGCTCCATGAGCTTTACCCCAAGCCGCCATTACAAACGGGTCGTTCACAGCAACGCAGAAGATTTCTGATATCCCTCGAGACTTCAAAGTAGCAGCATTCTGAACGAAGCCCGGAAGATGCGTCTGAAACAATATCACGCTCGTACGCATGCCTTCTTTCCATAACAGAAATGAATGCTAAATTAATGGATACCTTGGAACATCCTGGTGTAAAGGCACCGGGGACTGCGAAAACAATTATCTTCTTCTTACCTGCGATTTTCGCAAGATTCACCTTATTCGTCGGCGTATCTTCGAAAAGATCAACCGCCGGTAGCTTATCACCTACCTAAGCATATCAATGAACATATTAATTCTTAGGGGTCTCGGAGATTCATGGCCGAACGACTGCGGCGTATTTGCGTCTTACAATATTGTCGCGGCCACCGGTCATTGAAAATATATAATATCGCAATTGAAGATCATGTTTGTCAATTTTATTGATTATAAAAGTCTTAGATTACGTTTCTATTAGGGACTTACAGCGATAACCATGTTTTGGGAGGATACGTGAAAGTGTCTTGTGAGGCAACTGAATGACGATCGCTCGCTGACAGAGAGTACGCGACTTATGAGTTGGTTCATCTGTGTATGTGGCTGTCGACGTAGCAGGCTAAATAATCGACCGCTTACAATGGAAGAAAGTGTAAAGAAAATTCGTTAAGTCGGAAGACAGTATCAGTAGCTGGTGGTAACCGGCTCGCAAACACGGGGTATTGCGCAACCAAGCCGGCTCTTGACGTGGCCTTAGCGCCTTCATTGAATCGATGCAATGCTCTATATTGTCCTATGTTGAAATAGAAGCTTCTACATTAATTAAAGAGTAGTAATTGATTCTCCTTTGTTTAGCCGCGCATCTGTGAAAGCTTTCTAAACTAAGTGGATGTATTATATTGTTTACATAAAGAAATTGGAAGGCATACAAAGTGCTATAGCTATGTAACGGTGGGACCTATGTATTCAATTGTTATGATGAATAAAAGAGTTATTCTATTCGATCAGTCCTGCGAATTATTTATACACCTTATACAATAATGTTAATTTCTTCGTTCTTGATGAATTTTTCAAGGTTGTTCAAAATATGACGGGTGCGTAGCGGCAAAGGGAGGAACTAAACCATAGGCAGTTGATTTATACTGACCTGGGCGTCTTTAGACGTCCGTTTTTCATCGGTGCACGGTGTCAAATAAGTGATAATAACTGATTAATTAAGGGCGCAATCTTTACCAATTTTCTGGGAAAAGTCACAAGTGTCTCTATTTTGAGGATTAGTGCTCAAAGTGTAGAAATATGATTCCAAAAAGTCGCCATTTCGAATCTGGCGACGAGAGTTCAATTTATTGCGAGAGGCGTGTTGCCAGAATAGAAATTAGTCGTTTATTTAATGATTTATTTGCAATCTGAAGTCCTATACCTCTTTGAGGAGTCTTTGCTAATCAGTTTGCGACAATAGTCATCGAGAAAACTGTTTATTTATTGCTAGAAATGCGATTTAAACAATTGAAAAAGTTGACGTTAAAACACTCCTACGCCAGGCTAAGGAACATGTCCCTGCAACCTCAAGACTGACACTCCGGCGTGTTTTAACGCCCACCTTAGTTCGCCCTGTTCACCGCTACGCGTCGCTAGCATTTGTGTCCGTGATAAGTCGTAAAGAAACAGTAACTTTTTTTGATATCGCGCTTCATTTTCGAGAAAATCGACTTCGAATTTCTTGACCTGCCTACCAAACGTGCAGACCAGTTCAAAATGAGCAATACCAGGGCCGCATTGTTTATAACACTTCGCTAATAAATTAAACGTATCGACCCTGATTCTGGTCCGAAGTCTAGCGGAATACCGTCGTATAATTCTTCTTCGGCTGTTGGACGTTTCGTGAAAACGATGAAAGGGGATGAAAAGGCAGGGAAAAAAGGGAGGAAAAGGCGAGGTAACGCGACGTAACACGACACGTACCTACTTGAGGGGTGGAGGCGGTGGAACGGGTGGATGGGGTGGAAGGACCGCGAGGGGAATTACCTTGAGATTACTCGGAGTGCAAAGGCTCGAATTGAATACGACACTGCTAGGTGGAACCATCCGCATCCGGGTCATTAAAAGCGGTTCCTCTGAACCCAGCGAGCACCGCCACTGCCACAATGGCGCCCTTTCAATGGGAATAATATGCTCTATTTACAAATTAAAATATCCGATTTCAAAATATTCCGCGCCGCTATTTTATCAATATTGGCCTCCATCTGCGCCGCTGCGCGCCTTTGTCTTCCTACGCAACTTCTTTAATAAGTCCTTAGGCTCCGCGACGGTTAGCTAACTGAAAAAAAGTAGAGAAGAAAAAAACGACGTTTGGTTGTTACCTATTTCTATTTTATTAACAAGTAACATGCTTTAGTAAATACATAAAAATACATAAAAATTAATCAAGTCCATATTTCTTAATTTTTGGTAAATGCAAATTTTAATTACGACTAATCAGGTAATAATTAGTCCACTTCAAAGTGATTAATCTATTGCAGCCTAGGGCGCAAATTTTTGGGCGAAATAAATTTTTGTCTGTAACCTTTTATTTCGCCCCAACTCTTTGAAATTAAAATATTTGATGATATTTCACTCCTAGGGGCGCCAAACGTCCAAATCGGCCCTTGGCATTCAATCCGTATTGGTGAAATATACCAAAATACAGGATAATCATTTCATTCACTCTTATACAGTTTCCGTCTACAAACTAAAAACTCCACATTCCCAAGAAGGGGAATTAAAGTGTCCTTGTAGAAAACAAAGTAAGCGCCTAAATTGAAAAAAAAAAGCAAATTTTATCGGAAAATATTCTACGTTCCAATGGTAACACTATATAAAATTTGATTTTTGGCACGGTGTGTTTCTACAAGATCTCTTCAATTGCCGTCTAAAAAAAATGACGTCCCCGAACAAACTTCTTTAGTTAAACAAAAAATACAGCTAGGAAGAACGGCCTTTTTGAACCTTTCCCAAGCTTTTTGCGCCGAAAGAAATGCGCCGGAATTTTTAAGGTAAACAGCAGAGGTCGCGTCGTAAAGTCTGCGCGCCCTTAAAAATCGTGAACGCGCAAAAGCGGCGAAAAGAAACGGTGAAAAAAAGAACGGTACATGGAAAAGAGCGGAGAAGTCAGAGGTTTTTAAGTAACGGGGGTGTTCCGTCGTTTTACAGCGCCGGCACGTCTGTTTTCGCGCGAAGCAATGGGGGTTAAAGGCTCGAGACGTTCGCGCGTTTTTTTTTCCTGGCCCTCGAGTGACCCAGTGAAAAAATGCGAACGCCTGTAAATTACCTTGCCGTGGGCGGTTTTTTTAACGGTACGCGTCTCGTAACGGCGAGAAAAAGTAGAGCTGCTAGCGGGGTCGTAAGTAACGGAGGGGCCCACGGTGATTTTACGGCAGGTCGTGGAAAAAGTGTTAGAAAAAAGCGACAGGGGTTGCTCTTTTAACGCGGCTACTTCTTTTCGACGTTTGTTTCCGCGAGACGGAGCTGAAAATTATTAGCATTAGTGATCCTCTAGGTAGTGATACGCAGATGTGTCCACCATTTTGGCCTAAAGCGGAAGTCGCAAATTGGCGGGCACATTTTGAAATAATCGAGAAAACTGAAGTTGTACTGTGTACACACATATGCGCGTGCTCCCAAGCGTTTACCCATGATTTCAGTTAAGGTTAGCTACTTTTTTTGTACTTATCCAGAGGCGCTACAGCACGGAAGACACGAATACAGAGAAGGCTCGGGTATGAATTAGAAATATGTTTAGGTGTTGTGAAGTAGGAGTTAGAGTTCATCGTACAGAAACATGTAGGAATGTGCGAAGCATAGACTTATATAGACGGAGCGGAAGAGAGGACTGTTGGCGAGGGGACTGTAAGATCGGAGGGGAAAAGGCAGAAACCATACAGGCAATTCGGTAGTTAGGTTCGGATGTATTCGGTTCTTGTCGGTTCGGCATTAATGGCTATGTTCGAAACATAACCACTGTTGCTCAACTATTACTGTTCTAAAGCGTCGTAGTGGTCGTTGTATATAATCATATATTAATTGAGTGTAATAATGACTTATTGCGTAGTAATCGGTTGTGCAAATCGCAGGAAAAATAAAAACTGCGAACAGTTGGAGAAAGAAAATATAAATAATGATAGTATTCGATTTCACATGTAAATAAATAAATATACATACATAACCAACAATTTATATATTATATATATAATCTTAGAAATTCAAATGTGTTGCTTGATTATCGAATAGATAATATGTTTATAAAAAAAATTTTTTTTTTTTTTCATCAGTTATGTCGCAGCAAATGAGCGATATATATCTATTATACTATATAATTATTTATGCATATTAATTATGTTTATGAACTTTTAAGCTTACAAAATCTTTAAAAATATAACTATTATTGCATATATCTATAAGTACGATTTTATTTAAAAAAAGCTTCATTCTATTTACTAATTTTGTTATATATATAACCTACATGATATACGAAATTTTGAATTATGTATAAGTATACCTAACCTTTTCGACTAAGTATCCCTCATAGATATATATAACGTCATTGAATTTCCGAATAGCCCCGAGGAGGAACGGAGTTACCCGATTTGCCTGTATGACAGTCCCCTTACCGCGAATCTTACAACCCCCCTCAGACACGCTCCGTCTATATATGTCTATGGTGCGAAGATGAGTGCAACAAACGAATGGAGTGCAAATATAAGATAAAAATATATGTAGATAAAACAGTGAGTCCTGGAAATCCACTCATGTACGTTCGGAAATATTTTTCACTCGTGCATTGACGGGTTAGCTTTATCCTAAATCTTGTCTCATAAATATTCATACTTACAAAATCTGCACGCGTTAGCAATAGTTTGCACGTTCAAAAATGACAGCATTAAATGAAGTTTGCTGGTGATTCCACTTTTCGCTCAATGTTGTGGAATCCAATTGGTAGATGTTATTGCTTCGCCCAATAGGAAAAATTACGCAGATAAACGGTGGTGGGGCTAGGCACGTACCAATTACATGCGAGCACTATCTCTTTGTTTTTCTACTTGTTTACTTGCTCCCTCTACTTCCGGTTTCGGTCACTAATGGTGTCGACCAATAGAAAACGGCGGCCACATCTGCGTATCACTACCTAGAGGATCACTAATTAGCATCACTTGCGGCACATTTCCGCCAAATTGAGAATCATTTCGAATTCTCGAGTCTCCGAGCCAGGAGTCCAGATTACAAAAATAAGGCGAGGTGCCGTTTCTCACAGTGACTACATGGCAAGCATTTTTTACAGCGGCGGCGACAGGCTGTCGCGGAGAACGGGACACAAAGGAACCAGAAATACTGGGGAAATACAGTCGGAAATTCCGTGTTGCACGATCAGAGCGTGGATTACGCGACACGGAGTCCGATAATATCATGTCCCCCCCCCATCGTCGCCCCGGAAAGCTACACGGTGCTATAAACGCAGACAGCCGGATTCTCGTTAAGTGTCGCCTGAAGGCTCTAATTAAAATAACAAACGGAAAATTCGCGAGTTTCCCGTCATTTATGGGTAGGTCCGTTTCCAGAGAGAGGGGGAGCGAGCTCGAGGGCGGTTGCGCGCACCCGCAGCCCACCAGCAGCTTCAACAATTGTTTCAGCTCGCTCCTCTGTATATAAATGTTTCCATATTATATCGCGGGGGGCTGCCTCGACGCGGGAGCTGTCGATAATCTGCCCCCCACTAAGCACACCGGGCAAATGGGACAAAGAAACCCTATGTGAAAAGGGTAGGTACAGTATGTAACTTTGAACGTGGCCATTTTCCTAATTCCACCTTCTTACCATTATCTCCTGGTACGCAATAAAATACACTTATCCATCCTACTATTTTTCGAGATAATAGGATTGGTAGTATTATCGAAGAAGGGCGCGAGAGGGATGAGAATTCGGGGGCGTTTCGAGTGAGTGGACATTTCCAGCTGTCGAGGGCACAGTGGCATTCCGGGACCATATTCTACAATATTTTTCTTACGATCCGGCGGCAGGGGGAAGGGACAATCGGCCGGAGGTCCAGCAATTTTCGAAGGCGGGCACCATGGCGGCGTCGCCCGCGATTGGTACGGACACGTACGGGCACGCACGTATCCGCTGTGCAAGACCGTGAAAGGACACGTCTCGAATATTTTACCCGGGGAGTTTTTCCTCTTTAATTGATTCAATCGGCGAAAAACACGGCGGGACCGGCTTCCACCCTCCGGGAGTTTTCATCCGCCGCCTCACGCCACCTCCGCGTCATCCACGCTTTCAGCAACCAACCGCTGTAACGAGACGCCAGAACCGACCTTCCTTCTCCCGATGAAAACGCCAACCCCTCTTCGCGGTTACCCTCCCCCGTATCCACCCCTCCTCCATCCACGTCCCGCTCTCAACGCTGTTATTTCCTCTTTATTATTAGGGTAAATCCGGGAGACGCGGTCGGGCCGGAGAGTTGGTCGTGTCGCTATATTTCAGAGTTTATACGTAAAAATGCATTAAAGTGCAGACCAATTACTTCTCTAGAAGCCAAATAGTTGAATGAATAGCGTTATTTCGCTTCCTTCTGTGGTTCACTGGATTTATAGGCTATAAAAGGTAAATTGATGTTACATTTAACCTCCTTTGTCAAACAGCGGTTGTACAGAATCGTATTTAAAATATACTTCTAAGTTTATTTTCCTTTAATGTTTGGAATAATAAGATAGTAGAGATATTCAGGGACGTATAGCCAAAGTATTTGGCCATATTCACTCTTCCTCTCAAAGCTAACGAAAAGACCATGTCTCGCTGCAGAAAGGTGAGATGGTCGAGTTATGGTTTTTTTATTATTTTTGTTTATTTTTTTTTTATTATTATTTTATTATTACTTTTGTTTATTTAGTTTATTTATTCACTTTTATATTCATTTGCCTTGCTAATCGCCAGTAGGTAATTCACTTTTTCTTTGATGTGTTCTTTACTTGTTTAGCGTAAACAAATTAAATATCAATGAATCCGTAGTTGTATTCACTCATAAATAATTTTGCTTTATCCTTTGTTAATTTTCCATGAATAATTATGTGAGTGGTCTCTGCCAACGACGAAAACCATGTCTCCCGGCACCTCGGGGGAGGTGGTCAGATGTCACGACTTCAGTTTTCAACCCGATTGACAGTAAATATTGTCTTAAAGCAAATATCGGCCAGTTTTTCTGAATCGGCATAAAATTCTGAACATATTAGGTTTGTTCTGATAAAATAAGTAATATCTATATTAGTTTTAATAGCCATTTTATATTAGGTCGACCGCGTGTCCCGGATTTACCCTACTATTTTCACCTGCTTCCCATCTTCCATCCCCATCGTTCGATTAACCCTCCGCCCTTGCGCCGTCTTCGCGAAGCTGCGATACCGAAGAATCCTACAATGACGCCTCTGTAATCTCAGTCTCGGTGCGCCCGAGTCCCGATTGATCCGAATTTTGGTCCGGGTCCATTTTCACCCGCGTCACGCGTAGGTAGTTATCAGTGGAGCACTGAGGATTTCAATCTTGGGGCGGAGCCGAGTTGAAGGGATGAAAATATATTTAACGGGACGGGCCCGTATTTTTTATTACAGAACGACTGCGAGCCGCCCGATTACTGTTTCCTTTGTAATGGAAGCGCGCTGAATGGAGGACAAGAGAAAAGGAGGGACACGAATCCCGCGAGGTTAAGCGGCGTTTCGTTACGTAAAGTGTGCAACGAGCAAGGTGATCGAGATAACAGATACGTAACATAATAAATGGGCCCAGGTTGAGGGGGAAGAGGGTGGGCGAGGGGAGGTGGCTGAGGGACAGGCGTCAGGCAACAGGGTTTAATCTCTTAATTACCCGCGGAATAGGCTCGGAGGCAGGGCGCGCTAAAGTCGTCGCGAAGATTAACGGTAACAGTATACTCCTGTTAAGCCCTTCATCCGGCTTGTTTGTTAAATAATATCATCGCTACCCCGCCGCGGGATTGCGATAGTCTCTCTTGTTTCGCCGTGCCGCTGTGTGCGCTCGTCTACGCCCGATCCTCTCGCCTAGCGATACACGGATGTGTGTAAAGGGGGATCCGCCGCCGGAAGTCTTTGCAGGTTTTTGAAACCCGATCAGCAGAGGAGTTATATAATTGCCCCATGCCTGGCTACTACGGCAACTCGATGCCAGCTATTTTCAAACTTAAAGAATTCAGGATTTAATCTAGGTACTCATTGCGCGCTGGCTTCGTAGCCTGACACTGTTAACATTCGGTGTTTATCGCTCGAGATGTACCCGAGGGATTACCTAGGAATTGTAATTGACATTTGCAGGCTGGGCCAACAAGAATTACCACCACGAATATCTCTGAAATCATGGAAGTAAAAGAAAAACCCGCTCGAAAGTAAGGCTGTTCGAGTACTCGAATATTCAAGTAGCTTGAAGTTCGGACCGAGCCGAGCCGAGTACCCGAAAAAACCGAGTAGCTCGAAAGAATCGATCGGCTCGATAAAACCGAGTAGCTCGAATTTTTTCGAGCGGCTCGAAAGAACCGGGCAGCCCAAATGAACCGAGAAGCTCGAATTTTTTCGAGCGGCTCGAATATACTTGGAGCAGATCGAAATTTTCGAGCAGACCGACTGTGTCGAGTAGCTTGAAGCTTGAAGCTTGAACGTTTCGGGCAATACGAATGTTTCGAAAATTTTAGGCTACGTTTGTCTACTGGAATGCAAATATTGGTTCTCAATAGGTAATGTGAATTATTAAAATGTAAGCTGTAAATGGAAATATTCTGTAACTTTTGAAAATAAGTACTAAATTCAAATCATTCTTTTTTTACATATTTTTCGTGTATTTATAAACGTATTCATACACTTCTCTTTATGTTATCTTTCTTTTCTTCTAACTTTTTTCTTTTTTCTTACTTAAATAAATATAAATATAAATAAATAAAAATAAATATAAATAAATATAAATAAATATAAATAAATATAAATAAATATAAATAAATATAAATAAATATAAATAAATATAAATAAATATAAATAAATATAAATAAAAATTTTATTTAATTAAATAAAAAATGAGAAATTGAAAAATTAATAATGCAAGGTTTACATATTCAAATGTTTACAAGTACTTCACGATTCTTTGTAATTACGCTTATTTATATTTATTTAATTATTTATTCATTTATTTATTTATGAGCGGGTAACGCCCTGTGTTAACAATGGCGCGGCAGAAGTAAAACCCATACGAAGAAGGTAAAAAAGTAAGAAAAAAGAAAAAAGTTAGAAGAATAGAAAGATAACATAAAGAGAAGTGTATGAATACGTTTATAAATACACGAAAAAGATGAAAAAAAGAAAGATTTGAATTTAGTACTTATTTTCAAAAGTTACAGAATATTTCCATTTACAGCTTACATTTTAATTATTCACATTACCTATTGAGAACCATTATTTACATTCCAGTAGATAAACGTAACCTAAAATTATCGAAACATTCGTATTGCCCGAAACGTTCAAGCTTCAAGCTTCAAGCTACTAGACACAGTCGGTCTGCTCGAAAATTTCGATCTGCTCCAAGTATATTCGAGCCGCTCGAAAAAATTCGAGCTTCTCGGTTCTTTCGGGCCGCTCGAAAATATTCGAGCTACTCGGTTTTACCGAGCCGCTCGGTTCTTTCGAGCCACTCGGTTTTTACGGGTACTCGGCTCGGCTCGGCTCGCTTTTTTCGAGTACTCGAACAGCCTTACTCGAAAGCGATCACGGCTGCTAAAAAATCGGTATGGAGACGAATGGAAATGTCGCTTAGTAGACATTTCCTGCAGAGTAACAATTTATACTCTTGGCAAATAAATAAATTTAACGTCGAATTATTTACTTTCTATGCGCGTGTAGGTCTCTGAGGAATTGTTTGTCGTACGTATAATAGAAGCAGGGGAATTCCACAGCAATTACTTCGGACACCCTGCGATTCGTTCTGAAGGGATCGATTCAGCAGATATTGAAAGGGGCCAACGGACTCCTAATTGACAGTTTCGCAGGATCGTTTCGATGTCACGTCCGTGGGCCTTCTGCTGTTCTAAATGCCATGTAAAACATAACTTATGGGTGGTGAATTTTAATTCCAGTTTCATGCTTGGAACGGAGAATTCGGTTTCGATGCAGCACGCTGGTGCGCTCGACACGAGTGCCTCACAGTGCTCCGCGCGCCTGCTGTTCCATTCAATTCCGTGGATTATTGTCGCGAGTTCTTTCTCGTGTTTATTATGCAACACGGACACTTAATACCGTGCATTAAGAGTATCGAAGGGTTGGAAGGACTCCTGCCGTGAATATTATATGTACGCCACGTTTATTCCGGTCACTCGTGCGCAGTTGTTCCATATTTTTTTCAGAGCACGTTTCAAATCTTTGTTCGCGATACACTCTTCTTATTAAACATTCAAAAGAACAGGGTACTAAATCCTAAATTGAGGGCCATGCCGCAAGAGGGGTGCAGCTCCATCTTTACCAACTTCAAGTAAATTAGAAAAAACTGTTTATAAACTTATTGCTTTGACTTAACATTAAAAAGAGAACACTAATTGAAAAATAGTGTGCGCCAAACGGTGTACCTAGATTCCCTTTTTTTTCACGTCATAACTTAAGAACTGTCAGAAATGGAGCTGCACCCCTCTGGTTGCAGGGTCCTCAATTGAAGATATACAATACTGAAAATATACAGGGTGGACCAATTCGCCACCTTGAATATCTCCGAGATCATGGAAGGTACCAAACGACTTTCGTTCGAAAGTCTTTCCTATCACTTCCACGGTTTCGGAAATATTCAACGCGGTGTGTAATTCTTATTGCTCCACCCTATAATGAGGGCCATGCCGCAAGAGGGGTGCAGCTCCATCTTTACCAACTTCAAGTAAATTAGAAAAAACTGTTTATAAACTTATTGCTTTGACTTAAGGGGGGTCACTCAAGTGAAAATGAACTACCAGTAATTTTACAGATAAAAATTTGAAAATATTTATATCCATATTATTTTTTACGCTGAAATGAATTATGTAAGAATTAATACAGTGACATTTTTTTTTTCAAAAATTTAAAAAAAAAAATTCGAAAAAATTATGCGATTGTAAAATCCATACCCTTATTTCTGTAGAATTGTATACAAAGACTGCAAAAAAAATTCAGCTCGAAAACTTCATTTTTGTCGGAGTTATAAAGTTTTTTGCTTTGGCGCAGTAACTAAAACGCTCCTGCTTCGTACGTTGGACCGACCAAAATGAACTACCAGTTATTTTACAAATAAAAATTTGAAAATATGTATTTCCATATTATTTTTTACGCTGAATTGAATTATGTATGAATTAATACAGTGACATTTTTTTTTTCAAAAATTTAAAAAAAAAAATTCGAAAAAATTATTCGATTTTAAAATCCATACCCTTATCTCTGTAGTATTGTATACAAAGACTGCAGAAAAATTTTCAGCTCGAAAACTTCATTTTTGTCCGAGTTATAAAGTTATAAATCGAAAAAAAAGAGTGTGTGAACCACGTTGGCAAAAGATTATGGAGAGCTTTGACCGATTTGGTAAAACAGGAGCGTACGAAAGGTATTACTTTAGGGGGTAAAGGGCAGGGTACCCTGAAAGGTATAAACAGAAAGCCTCAGAAAGCTCCAAACGTGCAAGAAAAATGATACGAACTGCACAATCACGAACAGAACAGGCATTGCAAGAAGAGAAAGGTCCAACGTCCGGAGCAGGAGCGTTTTAGTTACTATCCCAAAACATAAAAACTTTATAATTCGGACAAAAATGAAGTTTTCGAGCTGAATTTTTTTTTGCAGGCTTGGCATACAATACTACAGACATAGGGGTATGGATTTTACAATCGAATAATTTTTTCGAAATTTTTTTTTTAAATTTAAAAAAAAAGGCACTTTATTAACTCTTACATAATTCATTTCAGCGTAAAAAATCATATGGATATACATATTTTCAAATTTTTATCTGTAAAATAACTGGTAGTTCATTTTGGTCGGTCCAACGTACGAAGCAGAGCGTTTTAGTCACTGCGCCAAAACAAAAAACTTTATAACTCCGACAAAAATGAAGTTTTCGAGCTGAATTTTTTTGCAGTCTTTGTATACAATTCTACAGAAACAAGGGTATGGATTTTACAATCGAATAATTTTTTCGAAATTTTTTTTTTAAATTTTTGAAAAAAAAAATGTCACTGTATTAATTCTTACATAATTCAGTTCAGCGTAAAAAATAATATGGATATAAATATTTTCAAATTTTTATCTGTAAAATTACTGGTAGTTCATTTTCACTTGAGTGACCCCCCTTAACATTAAAAAGAGAACACTAATTGAAATATAGTGTGCGCCAAACGGTGTACCTAGATTCTTTTTTTTTACACGTCATAACTTAAGAACTGTCAGAAATGGAGCTGCACCCCTCTGGTTGCAGGGTCCTCAATTGAAGATATACAGTACTGAAAATATACAGGGTGGACCAATTCGCCACCTTGAATATCTCCGAGATCATGGAAGGTACCAAACGACTTTCGTTCGAAAGTCTTTCCTATCACTTCCACGGTTTCGGAAATATTCAAGGCGGTGTGTAATTATTATTGCTCCACCCTATTATATTAACGAGTACCTTCTCAAGCAAATACACCTTCGATTTAAACGAACAGTAGCAGAAAATACACGAATACCTACGTCCCAACCACTGAGCCACAAAATTATCCCCTCGTTGTCCTTGAGAATCACAATCGTGGCCTTTTGGACCACGGTTTATGGAAAGATTGGCGCCAACGTAACAGACCCCTGGGCCCCGTCCCCTTGATCGTGACCCAGTCACGGTCCCCCGCGTTCCCCCACCGAAGGCCACTACGGAGACAACGATTGTTGGCAAACGAGATTAATGGAACAATGGACCTGTCCGCCGCGCCCAAGAGCAGGCCTCCACCATCTCCGTTTTACGATCGCGGATATTCCTGAGCGACGTGCCCGCCATTATCCCGTGGTAGTAGATCCACGGTCAATAAATCTCCCGCGCCGCTCTCGCTCCATCCTAGGGCCTCGAGGTCGGCCAGCCTCCTCGGGGGAAGGTCCTCAAGGGTGAAAGTCCTCCGCTTTCCAATTTATTGTCGTCGGTCGTATTTCTGCTCCTCGAGCCGGCTAGCGCCTCGTTCACGTCCGCAGACAGTTGGCCAAGGCTCGGCGGGCGAGGGGTTTTCGTGGTAACCCAGGCGAGGTTTCGCGAGAAGGATTATATCGGGAGGGGACGACGCCTGGCCGGATGCCACGGATATTCGTCGGGCGCTCGTTGCATCGACGATCCCTTCCATAATCCTGAAACGCTATCTCCTTGATAAATACATTCGAGGAAGCGAGGTGGGACCAATATGGCCGCGTTCTGGGAACCGCGCCTCCTAAGAATCCCGTGTGCCTGTGCAGAGACGGTGGAGGGAAGGAAGTTCACGAATTACGGCACTGTCTCATGAAGATTTTCTGCTCAGGCGGACGTTCCTAACGATGAGTTTGATTTTGGGTAAGGGCACTTGGTTTGCCTGTGACATTCTTGCATATATATTAGCATCGGAGTGTCGAAAAGTTACTGGATGTAAATAGTGACTTTATGGCTAGCTTCTTCTTTAAGGGCAAGTTTCTTGTTGAACTGTACTTGTTATGACGCAGGGAAGAGGGGAAGGAGTGGACGTTGCAGGGGATGACGATGTTGTATGGTATCGCTGGTGGTCCATGCATATGTAAAGATTTCTAGAGGGGCTTCTTCTGCGGCACCACGGCCACAGAGGCACGATTGGGGATTCCCTTTCGCGTGCCCCTCCATTTGTTTTATGTAACCGAGCTTATGTCACTCGTGGCATCGTTCGCGATCATCTGGCAGTGTTTTATATAAATTTTTAACTTGATTACACACAGGGAGCTCGCACATCAGAGGCCTCCTACTAAGGCTGGCTGATTGAATAATACGACGCCCCTCGGGCTCTGACACTGTATCCACCCTGTGTCCAAGTTTCACACCCTCAGGTGTAAAGAGAGCTGAGCGCAGCTTCCTTCTCACTTCGCGAGACCATGGGGCAGACAGTAGAAAAATTCTGCTGGATGGAGAGAAAGATAAAGAGTTAGTGTACACCTCCCAAACCCTCTCGGTTCCCTGGCCCTCCCTCCCAAGGAAAACGTCACCCCCGAAGGGAGATAGCCGTTTCCCAGAGCGAAAGGGTTTAAAAAGCGCAACAAAGGTGGGAACGGTGCGGCGGGAGGGAAAGGTAGCAGGCTGAGGTAAAGCGCAGCGGAGAGTGGAGGAGAGGAGCATTGAAGAAGGGTGCAACAGCAGCGTGGATCCCAGGTCCGCACGGCAAAGCGCGTGGCGAAGCGGCGCGCCGTGCTCCGGATGGACCGGTACGTGTTTGGATCGCTTTTAAGAGGGCACCGTAAATTTTGTGGCCCAACAGGGTCGTAAACTCGTACCGACCCGAACAAACGGCCCTCGCGAGGCAGGGGTGCCAACGGCCCACAGGGGGTGCCTTCGACGCGCGCACGACACGCCGCGCCCCGCGTACCATGCTGTCAACACGCGCGTCCACGCTCTCGCGTCTCCATTTCGAGGAAGGTTGGAGAAAGTTTTGACAGCCCCGACGCCCATTTGCATCGGGAAAGCAGCAGCTTTATCGTCGCGGGAGGAATAATTGATTCGGAACAGTTGGGAAGAGGGGTTGCGAGGAATGAATGTACAGAGTAGTGATGTCTTGCAGTGTTGGGCGTTATTCGAATAAAATTTCGAATAAATATTGCGAATAACAGGAAGCTGCTCCAGAATAACGAATAATCGTACTGTTCGGTGCAAGAATCTTAGGGCACTCAGGCCCTTTTTGCATAAAACGCATAATTAGATTCCTCGTTCTTTTCTACATATGCCCTCTAAATTTCATTGCCGTATCTTTAACATTGACAGAGCTATGGCAAATTTTGTGAATCCATGTTGACCAACAAAAATATTTTATTATTTATATTTATTATTTGTGACTATATTTTTTTCAAATACCATGCGAATATTAAATAAATAATAAAAATAATGTTAAAAAACTGCATTGTTTCTTATATTTCTACATTTTATGCAAGAAGGGCCTGAGGGGGCTATAATTAAAATTAATTTCACTGATTAATTTATTACATAGCTCCGATTGTAATACTGCAACTACAAAGGAGGTATATCAAAATTTTAAATATTATAGACAGTCTTACAACTTCACTATATACAAAAAAGATCTAACTTCGTAATGTTTAGAGATACTTTTCTTGGAACTGCCTTGACACTGGGGCTCCTCTTGCATCCAACAGTTCTTTTATTCGATTAGATCAGCGAATAAATGTATCACGTGTCATCGACGAATGTATGTTATCTCGAGAAGCGTTCCCCTTATCTCACGGACTAACGCTGCAGATTTATTCCTGACTAATGCTACAGATTCATTTGTCACGCGAACAAATCCTGCGACTTTATTCGTTATTCTTTATTCGTACTTCGAGATACAAGCCCCACTCTGACGTTTTGGCACTCGATGAGAAGAGCCGAGGAGGTGATAGTGAAATTGGAGGGAAACACGATGCGAATGATTAAGTTTTACGTTTGCTCGAGCACTCGGTACGTAAAAACAGTTTGGAATTGACTCTGCTCACCGTCTAATGATAGCGCATAAAACGAAAGAAACTCCAGCTCATGTAAATCATCTTTTACTACCAATTACGCTTTCCCAGTGCAAGCTAAAATTGACAAAAAAAAAAGAGAGAGAAGGGCGAGAAAATGGGGATGCAAGATTCTTTTGATGGAAAACCAAAGGTTGGGGTTTCGATTGGAGACCACGACCGGGCCAGTGATCTCTCGAACAAAGCCCGAGCGGCTATAAAGCTAGAAACAAAGTACGAAAAAGAAGCGGTGAAAAAAACCGGGCGAAGATGATTTATCACCGTTTGCAGAGGTCACCGAGTTTCCTTCGAGCGTCTTTGGAAAGCCATGGTTAGCCCCGTCTGGCTGTGGTGGCCGGCGAAAACGACTCTCGGCTTACCGCATGTGTCGTAAAAGTTTTTTCGCCGCACCGAGAGCTCGGTGGTAGCTGTGGAAACGAAGAGGAAAAGCGTCGCCGTGATGAGGGGTGCGCGGTAGCCGCTTTGTGGCCCCCTATAAAAGTTATACGACGGTCCCCCCGAGCCAACCGCCGTGGCACTCCCGAAATTTGGCATCCCTGGGTGATTTGTGGGTCCTCTGATCAGGCCCCACCGTGGTTTCTCCTTTATCCTCCAGCTTCCTCTTAAAAACCAGTGTTTCTTCGGGATCGATCTTGCCTGGACAGGGGAAACGAAATAAGAAAAATCGATGCCGACTAGCGTAAACAGTTGGTCGAGTAAAAAGTCGAGTCGAGTGGTAAAGCATAGTAGCTTGCCCACTCGCTCTTCCCCACCATCGCCGTAGGACAGTGACGCGGCTGAACCGGTAAAATGTATGCTCGCTTTCCGCTAAACACGACCAGAGACACGACGTTGCCCCGCACTCGCCGTTTCTTCTACTGTCATACTAAACTTAGCATCGCGTAAATATACCTCCACAGAAATCGAGGGTGAGTCGAGTATTGGGCCGAGCACTGGGCTCAGTTCACTATTTGGGCCGAGTTACTCGACTAATGTAAACTAGGCTCGTCCACACTCGTCCACGCTGAGCGGATCGGTAGTGTGGATCGATAGTGTGGATCGAGCCTAAAGCTCTCAGCGCACACATATCAGTTCGGTCAGTTCGGTGCCAGTTCCGTGCCAGCAGTAGTAAGAAGAGATCCTCTACCCTCACTTCTTCTCACCAATGGCAGTATGGCACCAAACTGACACCGAACTGATATGTGTGCCAAGGACTTTGACCCCTCCAATGACATCGCCAGTGTGAGATGATTTCATTGCAGCCGTGGCGAGCGACGTCTTTATTATTAATCAACGTGCAATGCGTGCAGCAGTCTACTGGGAGCAGTCTACCCAGTCGTTCGCAGGCTCGCCTGATATAAGAACAGACGTAGAGGGCTAACTGTTTGCTGGGCGAACGCGAGGAGAGTTTCGTATCACTCGAAAGCTACGCGTAGCGTCGCGGATCCTGCGGTGCGCAGCATTTCTTTATGTTGAGGTTCATTATGCGCTGTGTGGTTCTTTATAAACTATACTTTAATTAAGGTCTCGCGCGACTGGAGACGAAGTACTAAGAAGGGCCATTTTAAAAACATTGGTTTCCCTTGGCGCGGAGGAGGGACTGCGTCTGGGCCGTTAGTAACTCACGTTACTCGATCGTTCTAATATAAAAAATCTCATTGATCCGTCTGAACGCTGGGGAAACATCCGCAGCAGGCTCACATGTGAGCATCTATCATCAAGTTTGAGTGGCTGCATCGAAATCTGTGCTGTGATACTGCAAGGATAACCACGTCGGGGCTGCAAAGTCACGAATGTTGCATTTCGGATTGCAATTCGCTGTTTTTGGTAGCCTCTGGAGGCAAGTATACCGACGATGACAGAAGGAGCAGTGGAGAAACACTTGTTTTTTTAGCTAAACGTGAGATTGTGGCACAGGAATTTCAGGCGCCGTGTGCCTTTATTAACCCTCCGTATCCTGAGCCTTTGTCATTTTTGACCCACGGTTTCAGAACGCTCACGCACACAGTGACAGAGCGGTTGATATTGTTCGTAGCCAAGCGGTCATTTAGCTGTCGTCAAGGAGCGCCTCGCGCTTGGGGTGTCATAAACCGGGGTTTTCCGGGGACTTTGTTGGGGCCTAAAGAGTCAGAAACTCGAAGCGACTGTGTTGCCTTGGGGCATTCGCGAATGTGTCGCCGACAACGACACTTCGCTGCATTCTCGTATTTTTTCCTGTGTCGTAATTTTGTTAGCTTTGTTAAACTATTATAATTCCACAAAAAGTGGGGTAGATGCTTTAGATAAATTAGTAAGGGCTACATACTCTTGTAGGCGTTGCACCCGTCGTTGGCCATTATCATTATTTATCCACTATATCGACATCGCCGCATACATATAATGCTTTTGTTATATGGCATACTAAGAATCCTACATGGGAACTTAGACATTCGTCAGAAATGAGGCGAAAGTTATTTTTAGAAGAATTAGCAAAAAATATTGATAGCCGGGCTAGTAAATTTGAAAATGAAGAAGGAGGGCTACGTGCAAATGTTGCAATCGCGATAGAAGCGACGGGAAGAAAAATTGTAAAGAAGAAAAAACTAGCAGGTCACAAGCGTAGTAGATGTTGTTTCTGTGTGGGGAACAATAATAAATATCACACTGTATGTGATTCTTGTAAAAAATATGTGTGTTTAAAAACCACTGTACAGGAAACCGCACACTTTTATGCAATACACGTACTAATATAAATGTTGAATAAACATAATTTTTTTATAATTCACAAATCGCAACCCTATTATTGTTTCGTATATGTAGAACAAGTATCCAAACGTAATCCGAAACCCTCTTCCACCACGTTCCGTAGTATTTCGGCGAGGATCTCGAGCTTGAGCGACCATCCCCACCTGAGTACTGTATCGGCGAGGGTCTCGAGCGACCGTGAATATGTATTAGTGAACTATCGGTGTGGGGTCTGCAAAGACCCAGCCTCAGGACTCGAAGTCCAGTACTCGGAGGGTTAAAGAGGGAGAGACAGAGAGAGAGAGAATGAGAAATACAGGGTGAGAGAGTGAGAGAGAACGAGTGTGGGTAGGAAAGAGAGAGAGAGAGAGAGAGAGAGAGAGAGAGAGAGAGGAAGACGCGCGTGAGGTGTGCCTCCTTAGACGATAAGTGTTCTCTGTACGAATGCGATAGCGAACAGACATATTTGCAGTGTGCAATAAAGTGCAGAAAAGTCCTAGCACGGAGAGTTTCAATTACTAATAGAAGATTAGACTTCAGCTGCTTCTACGAAATACATAGATAACGCTTCTTCACGGTCATATTGATAAAGTGAATGGAAGAAGTGCGCTTAGAGGATGATTGTATTTGCAAAGATACTGCAATACGCTACTGCGAGTGACAGAGCCGTCAATATATCAAGTGTGTTTCGTTTCCTACGGCGAAGCTAATTAGTTGAACTCGTGATATAACTAATTAACGATACAAGAACGAGTGCACGTATCTTCGTACTAATTGATATCTACGCACCGCGTCCTCCGTTTTCCACTTGCTTCCCATGCAGGGATAAGCTCTCAGACTCTGATACAATTTATCTTCCTTCCGAACGGCCGAAAACAAGAATCCCCTGGA
This sequence comes from Andrena praecox, assembly GCA_963932275.1. Taxonomy (NCBI): domain Eukaryota; kingdom Metazoa; phylum Arthropoda; class Insecta; order Hymenoptera; family Andrenidae; genus Andrena; species Andrena praecox. The sequence goes on from OZ010729.1 coordinate 3,183,830, forward strand.
AGCTACCGTATTCGCTCGGCGATTTTCCGGGATGGAAGCGAATGGCTTGAGGATCGACGAGCGCACGTTCGAGAAGGCGCTGCGGACGCTGGCGCCCGATGAGACGGTGAAGGTCCTCGGGATCACGAGTCGTTGCCTCTCTGATAAAGGGTTGAACTTCCTAAGCGATCTTTACCAGGCGTCCGTGAGGTACACGGTGACATCGAGGAACGAGAAGACGAAGTCGGAGCGCCTGGCGGACGTGATTATCAAAACCGAGCCGTTGAACGAAGTGTGCAGGACCATGGTGCGCCAGCAGGATATGTTCGCGACGGAGCTGAAGGTCCTGCGCGACGTTCTGCCGAGGATAAAGGAATTCGTCGGCGGCCAGATAGGGCCAAGATTGTTCTACGGCAGCGAGAATCCTCGAGCTCTTATCATGGAGAACCTGGCCACTAGGAAATTCGTGATGAAGGATCGCCAGAAAGGATTGCCCTTCGAGCATTGCCGCGTGGTCGTAGAGCAGATTGCCAAGTTCCACGCTGGGTCCGTCGCTGTTCACGAGAAGGTGACTTACGAAAATATTACCGGAAATTGGGTCACTTTGACCAAAACTCGGGTCACAAATCTTCATTTCTCCTTTACTAATATATTATTTGCACTGAAACTCTTTCATATCTTTAAATAACTAATAACCGTCAATAATACAGAATAATAACTTTATTTTTAATATTTTTTATTGTAGAAATTAATAAGTTCTTAAAATATCAAACCGTAATAATTAAACGAGCTGAGATTTATTGACTATAACAATCTGACCCAACTCCATTTATCCGTCCAACTATTAAAATTCCGTATAAGGGTGAAGCAAAACGAGAGTCGAGTCTTTGGTTCCCTTCTGATTCGCATGCTCGATCACTCTTCATTCTAATCGATGTCTCCGGACTTCATTCTTCGTAGTTTCTACTGTTTTACAGTTGCAGAGCTTGAGTAACCATAAGATTGTGAATCCCACAGGATCCAGAGGCAATCGAGTGGTTCAAGGACAGTGGGATCGTGTCCACCAAATGCCCCGCGTCTTACATCAGGCTGATGGAGGTGAGCCTCCTCCGGATCGGCAAACAGTTGCAGAAATGGTCGGACGAGGAGTGCTCCGCTTCGGGGGGGAAATTGATTAAGCTGGCGGGAACTATTGGCGCGCGATCCATGGACGCGTATAATTATGATTCAGATGAGTTCTGCGTGCTGAATCACGGGGATTGTTGGACCAACAATATGATGTTTAAGGAGAATGAGAAAGGCGAACCTGTCGATCTACTTTTGGTAAGGCGCACTTTTTGCTTGGCATTCTGTATTCTAATTTTTTTATTTTTTAATTCCTTTAATGCCTGGGTTTATGTCACTACTACACGTAGTCGTTACATTCAACGCGGAGGCACTGCCCATAACGAATCACGTTTTTCTCAGGTCGACTATCAAATGTCCGTCTACACCTCCCCAGCCGTGGACTTGTTGTACTTCCTAAACATTTGCCCCGAGTTCGCCGTGAAATACGACAATGACGAGTACTTCCTCGACCTTTACTTGGCCACCTTGAAGGAGTCGATGGAGAGAATCGGTTGCAAAACAGTGCCGCCGACGATGCAGCAGCTGAAAGAGGCGATGCACAAGAGGAGAGCATACGCGATCATGTCTGGCATCGTGCTTTACCTGCGAATGATGGCGAACAAGGAGGACACCGAGGATTTCGGCCAAGTACTAATGACGCACTGCGGCGAAACCGAGATGGACGTTTTCAAGAACCCAGACGCGGTGAAGCTGGCGCGCAAGATGATCCCGGTGATGAACAGAAGGGGTGACTTCGATTGATGCCAGTCATTAGCCTACATATATTATAATAAACGATCTATTTTTTTTTTCCAGTAACTGAATACCTTAAATACCACAAACGATACCCAAACACCCAGACGCTATCCAATATTGCTTAAGGTGCGAATCCACGATGGGATTTTACGAAATAATCGCGAGAGATTTTTGAAAATATATCACGAAACTTGTCTCATTCGAATCTAGTTCCACGAAACTAATGACAGAATAATGAAATAACTGTCTCGTTACATTAAAGCCTCACGCGGGACACGATATTTCTCTCTCATCGTGGATTTGCACCTTTACACTTGTGATTACGAGAGTGGCCCGAGTAAAAAATCTAGAACAATTGAATTTACCACAAGCGCAGAAGTCGCTCAGCGAAAAGAAACTGACTCGTAACAGTCCCGTAAACGTTCCGAGATTTTACCATCCCTGATCTAAAATCAATGGATGGGCACGACCGACGAATCCCACTGCGATCGAAAAGGAGTTGCCCGGGTCGCCCGAGGAGCGAAGGCACCGGCGCGTTTGCTCGTACCCACCGAAAAGGGAAGCTGCTCACGTCGACACAGTCGGTGAACTTTCGAAAGGATCCTCGGCAGGGCGAGGGCGCGCGTCCTTGGCGGTCAGCCGGTAGCAATTGATTTATTGTGGGGCAGTAAAGCACTAGGCTAAAAGGTCCCTGAAAGCATCGTCTCGGTAACCTACATCGTGAACAGAGAAATTGTTGTGGCAAGCCTCGATGGGGTGGCTTTTGCCCCGAGCTGAATCCTCGCCAATGGGCAAGGAGAAACGCGCTGGAACACAGGGCTCATCGGCTCCGGGGAGTTGCTCTGCCCTGGTGTTACTCGACGGTCATCCCTCTTCCCTCCTTCATCCCCCCGCTTATTCTGGAGCCTCTGTTGGTCGACGACTGCTGTTCCTCCTTTCTTGTTCGCGTTGACCTGGAAGATGCGACACGGGGGATTCGTAAATCATCGGCGGAAAAGGGCGAATTGGAAAAATTCGGCAGCCGAGTTCTCGGCTCTCCGCACGAGGCGACGAGAAAGTCGCGGGGGAGAGGACGGAGCCGAGGGATAATAGAAAAACCGGCCGATCCGTGAAGTATCCGGGTTACTCGGTCGTCAGTGGCAGAAAATTCCGGTAGCCGGCCGCGATTAGTCACGTGCCGTGCCTGGCCGAGCCGCTGGGAAAGTGAAAATTCGATTTTCTCGCTGCCTTTGTGCCCCTGTTTCGCTCTCCTCTGGTTAGAATGGAGGCTCGTAGCGCGGATCCAGCAAAGGTTTACGATCTTCCGGGGTATTCGGAGCTTGGCACAGTTCCCGCAGTTTCTGCACACCAGTGGCCATTTTTTTTTTCCAGTGCCGAAGTTCTCGATGGTGATTGAACATTTCTGCTACCGATTTGAACAGGTACAGTGGCGAGGAGGTTGCTTCGAAATAAAACTCCGTGCTGGCACGTTAGCGTAACGCGACAGAACGGTCTCATTGGTAAATAGATAATAAAATGCGCGGTGGAAATGAAAGATGTTAGGATGAAAGGTTCAGAAAGGTCTCGGATTCTCGAGGGGGTTACAGGCTAATCCTCCGATTTTTCAGGTGCTCCGTTTAAACGCCCGTTGGACGACGTATTTGTCAATGTCCCTCCCTGAATACCGCCTGTTTCTTATCCGTCTCCCAGAGGAAGGCGATACCCATGCCTGGGAACAAGGATTCGGAATTCGTGAGGCGCGATTGATAAATTTCGAACCTTAGAATATGTTCTCCTTCGTTCAAAGGGAGGACGAGAACCTGTTCCCCGAACGAAGGGTTTAGCACCCCTAAACAAAACTGGCTGGACAAGTAAAAACTGATCCCTTGACACCCACGTATCACCGAATGCTTCGATCGTACTAGCTAGCAGAGTTGGGCAGTATCTAAATAAAAATTTATCTTTATCCGTTCCCATACAGCACACCTCGTTGCAGCAGTATTGCAGGGACGTTGCTGCAATATTACGTTGTTGCAGGTTGCATTGCAATATTGTAGGAACGTTCCTGCAATATTGTCGTGCATTATTGGAGTGGCAATGATCCTACAATATTGCAGCAATATTGCAATTTCGTTGCCGTGCAATGTTCCGTTCGCAACGATGGTACAATATTGCTGCAATATTGTACGATCGTTGCCGTGCAATGTTCCATTGGCAACGATCCTACAATATTTCTGCAATATTGCGCGCACATCGACGTGCAATGTTCCAGTGGCAACGGTCCTACAATATTTCTGCAATATTGCGCGCACATCGTCGTGCAATATTGTAGTGAAAACTTGTGGAAACATTACAACAATATTCTGAAGCAACTATGACTTTGTCAAAAATTTTCGAAATATGTACATGACGTCGAGTGGATTCTACGGCGTGTTTCATTTAACCGGATACGCACCGCTATATTGCCGAAGAGTTGCAGGATCATTGCCACAATTTTGCCGTTTCGTTGCAGAATCATTGCCGGAACGTTGCAGGAACTACATATTCGTAATGTTGCCGCAACTTTGCAAAAATACACACCTGCAATATTGCGAAGGCGGACATAGGACTGAACTTGCAACGTCTCTGCAATGTTATGTTGCAACATTGCCATCTTGCACCGCATCATTGCAGAGACGTTGCTGCAATGTTATGGTGCCGTGTGGGTTATCGAATAAAATTTTTTATCTTTCATTCGAGCTGAAGATTTTTGCTCATCTTTGCCCGGTCGTCGTAGAATCTGCACTCCCATTTTAACGCGTTATTTCTCTCACCAACACCCAGCAAAATTAGTTATCTCCTCGCTGCAGATATCCTGAATAAATATCAAGCGAAATGAACAATCTTCCACGGAAGACGTTTGAGCTCGAAGAACCTCGCACAGTTTTAGGTGGCCCGTTCGATATACTGCAGCGTGATTTTCCCAAAAGCCTGTTAAACGGCTAATTCGTCTGCTATCGATCGAGGAGATTCTGTTCCACATTCTGGTACATATTTCCAAGGGGGGGGATTGTCGACGAAAGATCCCACGACCACCCGAAACGAGGCCCGCATCTTGACATCCGCCTCTGGCACGGCATTTAGCAATAATTTAGTGGGCACAGCCGCATGGAATACCGTCGAAAACTTCAGAATGGCGTGGTCGTTGACACCAGCAACGAGGGGATCTAGCTACCGGATCCCACGGGTATATTGTTGTCCAATGACACGTTTGTATTTACACGTCGCGCGCCAAAATTGCGCGCCGCGCCGGTGTAAATACGCCCGTATGAGCCTCCAACGACGGAGGATAATATTGATAAGTGCTTTTCCTTTTTTTTTTTCTTCCCCTTTAGCCGCCGCGCCGCGGCCCTGCAACACAATCCCGCCGGCACGATTCCCATTTAGACGGATCCATTTCGTCCAGCGAGGCATAATCCGGCGCACAATGCGCTGCGAGACAGGTCGCCCGAACCTTCCACGGGGTACACATATTTTCGACTGGGAAATTGTCCACGTGTAACGATCGACGTGAAATTTATCGTGTGATGGAATCATAGGCCAGTGCGCTTAGTGCTCGAAGTGGAAGGAATCCATGTTTCGAGGGGATGAATAATAATAATAATAATAATTATTTATCGCACAGTAGACATTGCGAAAGTAACAAGAAAACAAGATAGAGAAAAATAGTAGAGTTAAAGAAGGTTAAATGGGGAAGGATGAGGTAGAGTGAATGAAATTTCTTTAATTTTTCTAACATCATTAATATCTTTAATATCTTTAATTGCTTTAATTCTGATTTGACGATCCCCCGATTATTTCAAGTTAGGGGAGACCGGGGCTGGTAGGCCAGTTTTTCAGTTTTTGATTTTGAATAAATTATGTGGACGAAATATCATTAAACCGGTTAGTAAATTTGATAGGGCATACATTTGGCTATCTGATTAAATTATTAAAGGTGACTAAATGTGACAACAATTAAGGCATTTTAATGTTTCTCTAACACCTTACATGCTGGTCAACCAGCCCCGTGGTCGGGGTTGGTAGACTAACAGTATGGGGTAGGTTGACTATAGGTGCAATCAGTGAAGAAAATGTTGTTAGCAACTTATCTGAATGGTAATAAAATAGCGCAATGTCACGAGAGTTGTTTCATTATAAAATATTTATTACTTTTTAATAATAAATAACAATTTAAACCATCACTGGGGTTGGTTGACCAGCTTAGTCATGTAACCCCGAGCGTTATTAGTCAACCAGCCCCGAACGATCATTTTGACTTCAATACTCTATATAACCTTTAATTATTTATGTAAAATCAAAAACGCAGTCTCAGTAGGTCGTTTAATTAACCAACTTTAAAATAGTCCCTTCGCATTAATTCTACTGTAACTATATAGAGCGTAGAAACATAAAATCTTTAAGAAAACATATTTACTTACATAGTCAATTTTTTGTTTAGCCAAACGTGTAATGGTGGTGTCGGAAACAAATGAATGACATAGTAGAAGTGACTTGTTTCTACAGAAAATCGCTCAGCAGTAGAGCACACGTTAGTGAAAAGTTATTAACAATTAGTCAATCTACCCCTGGGGCCAACCAGCCCCAGTCTCCCCTACTCGTTGCAAACGGGGGGTGTTCTGTCCTCGATGGAACCTTTAGTAAAGAATTATCTATATCCTTGACGTAACAGTGCACACTTGACGCACCAAGCCTTCCTGTAAATTACATTTCCTTCCCCGACGTTACAGCTGTCCCCAGGTTGCGCGCGAGCATTCATTAAGAAGGTTCGGAACTGTTCCACGCCGTGGAACGTTCGTAAATGGAGCAGCCAGCGTTTACGCCTCGGTGTGATTCAATGGAAGCCACGCGGTCCGTGCCGAACATTTGGTTAAAATTAACCGGAAATTTATGGGCCCGGCAAGGCCGTGGGCCTGAAATACGATCGAAGAATGACGAATATTGCGATCGTCGTGGTTGCACGATGTTTTGGGAATCTGCGGCCGCAGCGGCATTCAAAGTCGACCGAGCATTCCCTCGGTCACTGCTGTTCGCAAGGGACAGTAAATCACGTGGCACGGATTTATGGGTCAATTCCGTGCGGCCGGAAGGTACAGAGACCATTCGGCGCTTTCTCCTTGGCTCGCCTCTTTCACCGACGTGCTCTCTGCGCTTCCACGTATTTAAACGATCAAGGCTCGGCCAGTTTTCACGATGGCCTTGCAGAAGTCGCTTGAAAACGGCACCATCTTTCTCTTCCCTAGCAGCAACCCTCGCTGAAAATAAATTTCAACCTTGTAGAAAACACTGTAAGTGCCAAAATTAAAAAAATTTTATCGGAAAATGTTCTACGCGCCAATGGTAACACTGTAGGGGAGACCGGGGCAGATTGTAACACGGGGTAAATTGTAACATAAGTAAAATCTTTTGAACGACAAATCTGGTAGGGTAAATCCGGGAGACGCGGTCGGGCCGGAGAGTTGGTCGTGTCGCTATATTTCAGAGTTTATACGTAAAAATGCATTAAAGTGCAGACCAATTACTTCTCTAGAAGCCAAATAGTTGAATGAATAGCGTTATTTTGCTTCCTTCTGTGGTTTTCTGGATTTATAGGCTATAAAAGGTAAACTGATGTTACATTTAACCTCTTTTGCCAAACAGCGGTTGTACAGAATCGTATTTAAAATATACTTCTAAGTTTATTTTCCTTTAATGTTTGGAATAATAAGATAGTAGAGACATTGAGGGACAATGCAGCCAAAGTATTTGGCCGTATTAACTCTTCCTCTCAAAGCTAACGAGAAGACCATGTCTCGCTGCAGAAAGGTGAGATGGTCGAGTTATGATTTTTTTATTATTTTTGTTTATTTTTTTTTATTATTATTATTTTATTATTACTTTTGTTTATTTAGTTTATTTATTCACTTTTATATTCATTTGCCTTGCTAATCGCCAGTAGGTAATTCACTTTTTCTTTGATGTGTTCTTTACTTGTTTAGCGTAAACAAATTAAATATCAATGAATCCGTAGTTGTATTCACTCATAAATAATTTTGCTTTATCCTTTGTTAATTTTCCATGAATAATTATGTGAGTGGTCTCTGCCAACGACGAAAACCATTTCTCCCGGCACCTCGGGAGAGGTGGTCAGATGTCACGACTTCAGTTTTCAACCCGATTGACAGTAAATATTGTCTTAAAGCAAATATCGACCAGTTTTTCTGAATCGGCATAAAATTCTGAACATATTAGGTTTGTTCTGATAAAATAAGTAATATCTATATTAGTTTTAACAGCCATTTTATATTAGGTCGACCGCGTGTCCCGGGTTTACCCTAACCCACAGCATGCGAGAGCTGCTCGACGATATTAGCACCGTCGGTTTTAGTGACAAAAACGAGCGTTATGTATTCATTTTGTGGTAATAGCCCAGAATGTTAGTATTTAGAGCACGTAAGTAAATGTTGTCTTATCACTTTTATTTCAATTAACCGCCACTAGGAACCGTTTGAATTTTTGTTTCTTTGTCGCAAACGAATCAGTACACATCGGTTTATTATTATGTGTACGCATTTTAGTGATTTGATGTTTAGTTTCTCGTTTGCTGAGATAAAACGCAAAAATTCGACCTCGGGGTAAATTGTAACATGTTACTATACTTACTCCGCTCCAAATGGTGATAGAGCAAGCTATTTGCTGACACACCGGAAAAAGATGCTCTAGACGAACAACAGAACAATCGAGAATCTAAAAAATAGAAAAAAAGTACGAAGGCAAAAGTATAGATAGCACAGAAGAAGATTTTGATAGAATCAGATGAATAAGCAATTGCTTAACTCGTGTATATCAAATGTTTAATAATGATCCGTGTTTTCATTTATATTTTTTAGAAATGTTTATTTGTGTTCATATTTGTATTTAAATAAGTAAAACAGATGTGTTACAATTTACCCCGGGCTGGGGCAGATTGTAACAAAGGTTCAGATTTGTTTAAGATGAAGCTAGATCTTTAGTACTTTCGCGCAATTAGTTCTCCACACATGTAAGTAGTAAATCACGCAAATTATTTCCTGATTGAGGAAAACACTTTCGAGAAAAAATTGTGAAAACTTTTTTTGTTACAATCTGCCCCGGCCTCCCCTACTATAGAATTCTAATGCAATTTCCCGTTGTAAATAAGGTACCAATAGTGGTAAAAGACGCTGCTGTCCAACGCCACTTCTGTAGAACTTGAAGTACTTAGAGGCACCCCGATTAACATATCCGATTAAATATTAGTTAACCTAGAGTAGAAAGATGTCAGCAAGCAACAGAAGCTTCGACGCAATCTCCGTTTCCCACAGGTCGACGTTATTCAGCGCGCAGTGCGTATCCATTTCGCGTGTCAGAAGGAGAAATAATAAAGACAATTACCGAGGGAATGGCACGACGTCTAGGGGGTGTGCATTTCTCGCCAGCCGCGCGTCCTACTGTTTTACTATACAGAAACGAGCCCCTAACGTGATTTGTGTGCCCGTACGTGATTCCTGTGTGAAAGGCAGAAGCCAAACGCGATTATGATCGCGGGGGGGGGGGGGGGGGCGACGAGGGGGTGGGTGTATTATAATAAAACGGGAGCGCTGTTGCTGTACTCACGTCGCTCGGCACGTGGCGAGTCGTGTATACTCTGATATTGTATCACTGTCCGCCACGTGACTATCACTTTATAAATGTATGATCGTATCATGCTCGGTTGGTGGTATCGGGGCACGCGTTTCTATCAAACTCTGCGAGAGACATCATCAAAATCTCCGTCATCGATTTTTCTTACCTCCCCCCCCGAATATGTGTCCCCGCGTGAAAATCAGAGGTGGGTCGAAAGAGTTGCCATTATTATCCTTAAGGGGGGACTCTACCTTGTTCGGCCGAAAAATCGATGAATTTGGTGAATTTTTTGTACAAAAACGGTTTGACAAATTAATTTGCGGTTTGACAGGCTGTTTTATTGTATCTTCAGCTCTTGTTATAAATTTTTATGCGACGGTAAAAAAAAGATGTGGCTGATACAGAGCGCTGACTTGAGGCGTTGAAAAAAAATCGGGTGGTCCTGGCGTTAACGAAATATACTCGAGGGATAATCTGAAACACAAAACCGAAAGAGATTCTTAATCTGTATGAATGTGGCTATCGATGGTAGTAGATTCATTAAGATAAACAAAGAAATGTTAAAATGGCAGGCTTCTGAATATGATGAATCGAATTTTTCTCAAAAATCGGCAAAACATCATTAAGTAAAATTAGGAACGGTTACAATACGGCAATAAATCTACTACCATAGATAGACAGACGCTTGCTCAACATGCATGTAAAATTTCAAGTTGTTTGCTTCATTGGTTGTCGAGATTTCTTCAACGCCAGGTCGAAAAATGTAGTTTCGAGAAAATCGAGTTTAAAAGTTCATATTATGTATAAGGATAGAAATTGACTACTTACCATTATTTAACCTATTCCAGGGCCATAAAGGACTTTGCAGAGTGTATACACGAGACTCGTATCTTTCCGAAAAAGCAAAAAAAAAAAAATGCAATTTTTCGGCCCAACAAGGTAGAGTCCCCCCTTAATGCCTCTAATCCCTCAATTATCTCCGCGCAGGTATCTGCGCGCTTCTGAATCTTGGCGTAAAATAACGACAAAGGAAGGACAGCCGGCGGCGGGGAATATAATGGACCCGGTGTGTGTACCATTCGGCCCTCAAACGGGCGAGAAAAGTGGATCAACATGCTCGGGCCGCGGGTGCGGGAGAGTCCCCGGCTCTCGGACGTGTCGTACGTGTCCGTCGGGGGGGGTGTCAATTTGTCCCGTGGAAGTGCAGTTTTGTCCCTGTTTGTTTCCAGGAGAGGCTTTATTTGCAGCACACAAGGGCCGCGGGGCCGAGAACGGCCGCCCGAGAGGCAGGGGTGGCCGAGGCCCGTGCAGGACGGCGGAAAAGTGGACGCTTCGCGTTATAACGACGTCCTGATGCCGGGCTTCTTGTTTCAGAGAAAAAAGACCGGGTAACGAGGGCGCGACAACCGTGGAGACAGCTGTTTCACAAGAGCCCCGATCCAGGGGTGGCCGAGGCTCCTCGTGTGAACGGAGACCTTCGAAATCTACGGAATCTTATCCCAGCATACCCCGAGCAGACGCTAAAACGTTGCTAGCCGAAGGAACGGGCTGCGGCCCCAGCGTTATCGCCGCGGATAATGGAGACGCGCGACCGCAATTGCCTCCTCTGCCGATGGTTAATCCCATTGTCAGGGAACAATGCCTGCGGATGACGAATGGTGATCATACGCGGATGAAGTTGTATCCGAAGTTGGCGCGGAAGCCGCGGGGACAAATCATTCGATGAAAGAGGGGCACGGAACCGGCAGGGGTGGAAAAAATGGGGGAGCCGGCGTGGGGGCCGGCTGGAAGGGTCCGGGGTGGGTCGCCGGGAAGTGTGCGTAGGTTTCACGCACGTGCGTCTGTTGCGCCGTGTATCGAGTGCAGACGGGGCACGAAACCCTAACAACAAGGGTGAGAACACGCCGCGCAGACAAAATGTGACATCCGGACCGGTCAATTCCCAAGGTTTCCGAGACAACCCGCTCGCCCCCCATGGCGATCTCGCACTCTGTCCTTCGCTCTCCCCCCTAGGAAGATTGATTCTCCCGTGATTACGTGCTTGTACACGCTTCTTGCAATCTCAAATATACATTGCACCGTTTATCGACGCGCGCAGTTAAAGGGTCGCAGCTGTAGAGGCCCGAAGCACTTGTTTTCTTAGGATACTTTATTTATACCATTATATTCGAAGCACGCGGAACGCATGGCCCCATTCTTCTTCCCATCGGAAGGGTGAAGCTCAGTGGCGGATTTAAAGAAAAAGGCCCTAGGTGGCAAACGTTCTGGGACACCCTGTGTGCATAACAGAATTACAAATAAATTTACGCGCGTGTGGTATGGATGGAATGGGAAGCAAGGAAAATAGAATTTGGAAGAAATCGTAATTTTTTTCGGAAAATGGCCCTGGGGCCATTCTGTGCAGGGCCCCAGGCGGCACCTGCGCATCGGCCGCCCATTATGTCCGCCACAGGTCAACCCCCTTCTCGAGGAAAGTGTTATCTGTGTCGTGGGATGAAGGGAGGAAAAGAAAGGTATCGCGCGTCGACAATGGGCGCGAAGAAGGGGCGGAAGGAAGGCGAAGGGAAGAAAGGCAGGAGCGGCGCGGGTTCTCGCGCAGACGGTTTCCATGGTGTTGTTTTCGTCGAGGCGAGGACAGGGCCAGAGAGTTTCACCGCGATTGCTGTAACAGCATTGCTGGTGACGAGAGACGCGCGTATCGGTAATGTAACCAATCACCGGGGCGAGTCTGTCTGGTTATAAAGCTCGGCGGTGTCGTCGGTGTGTTGGTTTGGCCGTGCACCCTCCGCGCTAGTTCGCCTACAACCGGCTGCGAGAGTTGGTTTGGCCCCGGCACCCCGTAACGAGGAGTTTAATGACATCGTCGACGTCCACGTCGGACACGTGAATGTCAGGGGAAAGTTCCTCTTGCTCTCTCTTCTCTATATTTTGATGTATCCGCGTCTGGCCGGTGTACAGGATTTACCTCCGTTGGAGCCGTGCTCCGTGTCGCGGCAGGATCTATTTTCTTTTTTCGTTTTTATTCGAACGGGAAGGGTAGAAGGAATGGGGCGAAGGGTGTGAAGGCGGAGTACTAGAATAAGAGGAACAACTAAGAATTCTGGAGCGATAATGATCTGATTGAAAATCGACTTTTTTTTTTAACGAATCTCGCTCGAAATTAGGGCGAAGGAAAATTAGTGCAAAATTAGGCTTGTCTATCGCCATCCCTTTTTTGAATTTTTCGTCAGACGAGCATCATTTTGGTTCTGATTCGAGGGTGAGTGGTACAGTCGCTCGCGTTATCGTTACACGCGATTATTAACGGTTAACGAGCAATTTGCTCGCGCGAGCCCAGATGCTGTCAAGCTCGGATCCTCTGAAAGGTGAGCTGGCGAGGTGCCCATTGTCGCGAGTCGGTCAGAAATATTTACCGGGACATTAATTTGGAGAAAGGGGCACGTGGCCGGCACGCAGCGATGTCACTAGGTCCTCCCTACCCGTGGTTAAAACACAGTAAAAAGATGGGCGAGAGACACGCGGCCCCCGGGACCGTCCACGAAACCAAACGAGCGCGGGGGATGAAGGATGCGAGCCAATGGCGCGTGATCGTCCGAGTCGTTAGCGAGTGCCCCCTTATTTTTGTATTAAAATCACCCCCTACTACGCTCACGCGGCTCCTTTTATCGTGCGCCGACGGACGGCGATGATGATAATGGCCCTGTTAATTGTCTTGGAAAGGACAGTGTTCAGCCGCTGAACTTCAGCGGCAAGATGTGGTAAAAAGAATAGGTAAATCGTTGAATTATTGTTGGATTACAAGGGAGTATTAAAGAAATGCGGAAATCTGAGGATAATTGATAATTATATTATACGTAATTTTGATTATTAATTTTAATAATTAATACTTCCATAATCTTAAATATCAGCTAAAATTCAATTAATTTTCATTGTATCATCAGGAAATAATTTTTAAGCTCATCAAAATACACAATACGACTAATTAAACAAAACTAAATTTACTAAATTTGACCACCCCCACTTAAGAATACCTCCATAATCTTAAATATCCGCTAAAATTCAATTAATTTCCATTGTATCATCAGGAAATAATTTTTAAGCTCATCAAAATACACAATACGACTAATTAAACAAAACTAAATTTACTAAATTTGACCACCCCCACTTAAGAATACCTCCATAATCTTAAATATCAGCTAAAATTCAATACAATACAATTACAACTTTGGATACTCGTGCCCTGAACCCCGAACTCAGTTACTGATAGGAGCTTCATACAGGTTCTCGAGTTGCTTTTACGATCGCACGCTTTAATGCCCCGAAACAGTTTAATGGGAATTTTAAAGCTCATTTCTGACAACATTCTTGACTCAAGAAGAGCGTGAAACAGGCTTTTATTCCATTAGTCGGTGACCTTTTCTGGGAATTCCCCGGTGGAGATTGTTTCTTCTACGTTCTCCTACAATAATTTTCATAAGCTGTTTCCCAACCTTTTTTTGAATCGCGATCTCATTTTATAATATTCAAATAACCCATATAAGGTAAGGTAAATTTAATCAGTTAAAGGAAACACATTAAAAATAGGTATATCAGAATATAATTCTAACTTAATAATATTTAAAAAAAAACGAAAACACTTCGCGACCCACAGGTTAGGAATCACTGGTGTAATTCAGTAAAGAATATTACAGTTGCCCGAGCTATATTTAAATTTATGAATATAGAACCGAAAATACATAAAGGAGTATCTTTTGCCAAGATCGTGCTAGATCCCAACATCCACCAAATCCCTCTCCCCTAACGAGGGATCAATATTCCTCCACGAAGTCACTGGGAACCTGAAAATTTCACAGCGGCCAGTGGGAATTTCGAGCGACAAAGCACAATGTGTCAATCTCGAAACGTTTACGACGTGTTTTCTATGACTCTGGTCATTTACGATCTATTTTAAGCGTTCCTCCTCCAGAACCAATAAATCAGCCCCGGTCGAGTTATTCCCGGCGTAGCAGGAAATCGATCGTAAAATTTGATCCAAGATCCGAGAACGACGGCCATGCCCGCCGAAGCCCCCGAAACGAAACTCCTGTCACGAAATCCAATTTTAAGCACTTCGCTAACGACCACTTTCTGTGCTTCATCCCCTCAATAACTCGGCACCCTGCACCCTGCGTACAATGCAGTCCAGAGTTGGGCATTAACTGAATAAAAAATTATTTAAATAACGTATCAAATGAAAGGTACTTTAACCTTAGATCATTTGACGAATAAAGTCAACATTTTCATTCGACAATAATTTTTTTTTTAACTTTTATTCGTTGTTAGAAATTTTTATTTAAATAACATTTTGCTGATCGGCAGTCGATTTTCTACAAGGACTCTTCAATCGCTAATGGTCAAGCACCCAAGAACAATACGTCACATCCCCTATTTAATAATCACCTCCTTAAAAACACACCCCCGTGAACGCTACCCCCTACTTGATCAGCGACCGATGATCACCATCGTCCAGTAGAAAATTGGTGGATAATTTCCCCCGGCCAGACGTTACACGCGAAAATGGTGGAGCAGGGTCCGCCATCCCCGCGAAGTCACGTACGATCGGCTCGCCTCGGACGATATTCCCCAGCGTGCGGGGACGGCCGCTTCAAAGGCTCGTTAGCGACCGACAGGGGTTTCCCGATGAGGCTTGTTGCCGGACGGGCAGGTGAAAAAAAAGTTGCACGTCGGCCGGTGTAGTCCGTTTGTTACAGATCGCTCAAAGCCCGAGCAGGATCCGCGCCGGCCGCACGTATAATGGGCCGTGCACGCGCGTCCATTCTTCCGCGGGTCTCCCGCGCTGCTCGCACCTCCGCTTCTCTCTCCTCCGGGTCCTTCGGGAAGCGTGCCCGGAATCCGGAATAGAAAGAGCGAAAAGGATCGCCCTGGGGGAGGTTTTTAACACCATCCCCGGGAAATGACGTCTTAATAAACGGGCACCAGGTGATGCGCTCTTCCAGGCCGCCTCTTTCAACCTGCCCCCGACACTCCAGCTTCGGGGAATTATTAGCTTAGCGCGGTGCTTTCGGTTACCGAAGTATGGAGGTTTAATTGAAGTCTTGAGGTTTCCAGAATTGGTCCCGGTCCGTTAAGATCTCTGATCTCTATTGGGGTGGAGCTTATTTTTCCACTATGAAAATATGATCTTGTTACCATTTTAAGTAGAGCTCTTACTACCCGCCCGCCCGGGTACTCGAGTACCCGGTGAGACCCCGGGTAGAAAAAAATTACTCGGGTACCCGGGTACCCGTAGGATACCCGACTACCCGGGTAGACAAATATTACCCGTGTGTCCATGAGATACCCGAGTAACTGAAGTGTGATGAGATAGTTGAGAATTTCGATTTGACAGCCGATCGTTTTTCGACTTTCGATCATTTTCGGCTTACCTCAGTAATGAACGGAATATGCTGTCAAATCGAAATTCTCAACTATCTCATCACACTTCAGTTACTCGGGTATCTCATGGACACACGGGTAATTTTTGTCTACCCGGGTATCCGGGTATTGCACGGGTACCCGGGTACCCGGATACCCGGGCAAAAACAATAGCTCTAATTTTAAGTAGTTCCTTTTTATAAAAAATAATCTTTTACTCGCTTGAGTAACCCCTAAACATAAGAATATATTGTCCAAAGTTTTCATATCTAAAGGAACAAGCCAGGGTGGTAAGACTTATAAAAGAATGGGTAGTGGATGAGAGAACATGTATTTGACGCGCGAGAGGGAAGTCTGCCCTGTTTTGGTTAACAAGCATCGTTACAGTGTAAATCACACGTATCGCGCGGCTCGCGGGGGATGACGGGGGCGCGCCAAGGTAGAATTGAATTTGCAGAGGTGAGAATAGAAATGGGCGAGGGGGAGGTAGTGGAAGTTAGGGGTGTTTAGACGGCGGATTCACGTGGCGAGGCATCTGTCCGACAACTTAACAACCACCCTCCCTTTGTCCGGCCCTCCTTCCATCCCCTTTTTATACTGTAGCACTGCGGGGTGATACACGCCTGAGACGCCCCGCGGCTTTTCCTTCTCTCTTTTTATCTCCCTTTTTTTTTTTTCTCTCCGTTCACGCCGACAAATGAGGGCCGCTGCACGAGCGCGTTACACGCGGTAACGAGTGAACGGTCTTCATCGCGCACGGAACGAATCATTCCTTCTTTATGTCGTCGGGGACACCTCGTAACGCAAGAACTACCCCCGAACCTAAACTTTCCCGGATCGCCTCCTCCAATCAAGCCGTCGTCGACTTAAGCAGAGCTGGAGTCAACCCCATCAGCGCTATAAAACCACGTATCACTCGTATAGCCTGCGAACGTTTGGCGAAAGGCTTTCAAACGAAGCTCGGTTCGTCGAGACTCCATTGCACGAGGATTCGTAGCAACTACACGTTGGAGGAGATCCACTGTGTCCACGCGATTTCACCCCGGCACTCTATTTAGCGCTTGTTAGCGCCGACAATGCGCCGCAGCTGATCCCCTTAACGAGAACGATGCTTACATTATGCGACGAGGGTGTAAGCTCGCACCGCGTGGCATCCACGGGAAATTGGGAGCACGCGACACCGGCCACCGAATCGTTATTTCCCCAGCTTTCTCGAAAACACGGCTCCAACGAGCTTCTCTATTCGAGAAGCCTCGAGAGCCCAAAGCATCCTCTCGGGGGGGGCAGAATTTCCGTTGTCTCTTCGGGGGGCGCAGCTTGTCGTTAAAAATTTCTCGTGCAATTGTCCATCCCAGAAGGACGGTGGAGAAAGCTTCGGAAGCTTGTAAGATAGTTTTCCCTAAGTCTAAAAATTTGATGTTGGAAACGTACTCGATGGATAGGGTAGAACCCCCAATTACTGACACCTACCCAATTACTGTCACCTTAAGCTATTTTACTGAAAATAACGAATAAATAAACATTGTAAAGTCGTACACAAAAAGAATTATGTAATTCAACCTATAATCTATACGCTAGAAAATGCACCACTTAATATTTTTTTTTCATTAATTTCTATAAGACGATACAAAATTTTAATTTGATGACAACAGTGGAAATGGCGACTTCCTTACTAGTGAAAGAGAAAACAGGGCACTAAAGAAAGGGCTATAATTACTATATTTAAATTATTTACATAATAAACAATAATTTTTTAGTACAATATAAGTATCATAGAAAGTCACAACGATCGTAATATAACGATTAATTAAGCCTTTTTAATTATTATATGGGTGATAGTGATTGGTACAAGCGTTTTAAGCATTTCGGTATTACTGTCATAGCAGTAGTTGCTCATGTACATGAGACGACATAACCGTAAAATGAGTAATAAACAGTATTAGGTTAGCTGGCAGTAATTGGGGTGTCAGTAATTCAGTCAGACACGTTTTAGAGGTGTCAGTACCGTTAAGGAACTAGTTCTTGATCAGGCACTAATTTTTTATCAGTTCATGAAATAAATCGTTCTTTAGAGTTTATGTCAATAAATAATTGTTTGAAATAATTACTAACATAAAAATTGATAATTCAAAAATATATGTGTTGTCTGTGAAAGCAGTTAGTATTGTTAGTTTTAGATGATTAAAAACTAGTTCCTAGTCACCTTATTATTCCATACCTTATAAGTATTTAAATTATATATTTATTTTCAAATTTTTAAAATTTTTCCTTGAAGTTTAAACATTAATTCAACTTTTAGTATAAAAAAAGTCTATAGTTTAATGTTTCATTAGGTTAAAAATAAATATTAAAGCGGGAAACCTTCTAAACTGATCAGAAACTAGTTCCTTAACGGTAATAGATCTAGAAATATGTTTTTTAGATTAATGAATTTATATATGAAAATAGAAATTCTAAGACCCACAAAATGTTTTTCATGAAGTAAACATATTAAACCATAATAAAAAAAAATAAAAAACTTATACTTTTAGTCAATAAATACAGATACTATGCAATAATATTAGAGTCAGTCCTTAATGTGTCAGTAATTGGGGCTTCTACCCTATCTCGGTGCTTAGAATCCTTCACTTGTTACAAAACTATTTTCGGAAGCTCCTCGATTGGCAACTTTTAACAAACGTATGTCCTCTGCGGAGATTCGTTTCGTACGCTAATTAGACGCGAAGAGATAGGGCCATGTCATGTTATGCGATTCCGTTGGAATGGACTTGTATAAACTAATTAGTTGGCGTAGCAGACATCGGTGTATTTATACCGAAAGCTACAGAAGCAAGTCTAAGAAATTCCAGGCCTGCGCCGTGTTTTCATCGGGGGTCGAATGAAACTGTTATAATTTTCAATTATTTGTCAAATATAGGTTCGACGAATAACTTTTATTTATAAAAGTTAACAGTTTCATTCGACCCCTGGTTTTCATTGTTTCCTTCTGCACCCTCTCTATCAGCTCCCCATCGTCTGCGATTACCAATAGAGATTACCATTCCATTATATTTACTAGCACAATGTGGACTTGAAAGGTGATTTGTTACTTAGGTGCCCTTCTAATTGATCGCGAGACAGTGGCTCTAATAATAGCGCAGGGGAAATCAGCTGCAGGAGTTACAAGAACGGCGAAGAGGAAAAGGGTGGCGCTCCTCCTAGAAAAGGATTAGCCTCCTTGACTTATAATCGTCCCTTAGGAAGTCTATTTGTAAAAACGGCCGCCGAGTCGGGCGCTTCGGTTTCCCGAGCAAGGTGGAAAATGTCGCGCCGCGTTACCGCCACGGTCGTAGATCCAAGGGATTTGTCGGGTCGCCGACGTAACGCGGAACACATTTTCCGGAGCCCGCTCGTGCGTTATATATTGGTTCCGGTTCGGTTTACTTTCGACAATTAGCTGGCTGCCGTCCGTCATGGATCTCGGCGATTAGCGTTTCGCTTACGAGCGACAAACGAACACTCTGAAACTACGCCACCGATTGTGGGAGTCGTTCGTAGTAATTGTAACTGAATTAAACTCTTGCGCAGGGAGCCCTCGTAAAAAAGCGGTTTAAACAGAATCCTGGCAGAGCGTTCGTAGCATAGAGATACTGGCGTGAAAAGGTCCTGAGTTGATTGTACATTCTCCAGAGCACAAGTGAGAAGCGGGCAGGCTGACAGCGAAGAATAAAAGACACACTGTGTACATAATAATATTTCGAAAACGTTGCCAGTCGCTACAGATTTTTCCCAGGAAGACGAAGGGAGGAAGACATTCTCCCGGTGAAAAGGCAATCACATCGCATTCAGCCTGGACTCGCATGCAAATCGCGCTCACAAAGACCTCTTTTTCTTTCGTCAAGTCCCCGCTGTGGATCATTCGATGATCCATCATCTCCGGTGGCAAGGAAGTCCCAAATTCGTCGCCAGCTTAGCTCGACGCGGATTTGATTTCTCGCGGTTGGCTTGAAATCTCCCGCGATTCGTTTTATAAAGAAATGTACGATTCCCCTGAAAGTATTTCCACGAATGCACGTGAACGTGTGGGTCCGTTGATTACCAGCGAGTCTAGAAAATTTCCACGTAGATCTTGATAGTTTGGACAACTTTAAGGGGACATTCTACTCTCTCGGCCGAAAAATCGTCCACTTTTCGGTGATTGTTTTTATAATGAAGTAAACACTTAATGTTTTCGAATTTCTGGGGGTATATTTTACCACTCTTGAAATACAAGAAGAAATCATTGTTGTTTGTTTATTTCATTTGTTTACGCAAATATTTCGCAGTTAAGTTGGCGGTATCAGAATTGCTGGCGGTTGAAATTTCTGACGACTGGATCATCGGAAATAAAAAAAACCAAACATATTTTTAATTCGCAGGAGTATGGTTATCGCGCTTACCACGAAAGAAAAATCTTGGACTAACATTATTAAAATGGCGGTCGATCGAAGTTGAAAGTACCGAGAAGGGCATTTCTTTTCTGTTTAATAGATATAAAATGTTAGAAAATATTAAAAAATCTTAAGATATTTGTGCTAAGCGGGAAAGCCACTAATGCGTAGAATAACATATTAAAATTTTGGATTAATTGGTCATGGAGTTTTTTTTTTATCATATCCGCCAACCAAGAAAATGCTGTTTCGAGAAAAACGCGTTTAAAGTTGTGAGTACTCAACCGGCGCGGTGGAAAGAATCAGGCCGCTGACGCTACAAATACCTATAACATTGAAAATACATCGAATTTCGCTCCAAAAAATTAGGAGGATATTGTAGAAGGTGCATTCTTCCGAATTCGGCCAAAAAAAAAATTGAATTTTTTGAGGCCGAGAGAGTAGAATGTCCCCTTAAGGCAGGATACCACCTTTGACTGCGATTTTGGAGGCGTTTTTCATGAATTTTTTTTGCATACAAAGAATGCGCAGAAACAAAATCGATTTCAGTCATTCATTAATGTAACTTTAATCTGTAATTACACATTTTTTGAAACTGAAAAAGTGAAAAATAATCTCTTGTAGGTGGCGCCAAAATACACTCCTTTGGAGGAACATCGTTAGACGGCGTGTCAAATTCCGCTTTGTACGTGGCTCTTAGAAAAAAAACCAAAGAATGTTCCTATTGGCAACAATATTTTTTAATGCTGTACGTAGGGATTTTACGAAATTTCGATTTTTAAGAAAATGGCGGCCATTTGAACAAAAAGGTCAATTTTTTTAGGGTAAAAAAGTTTAAAGAAGTTTATAAAATTGCGCACCAAAAGAAAAATAACAACGCTACAGCAAAAGTCCTACGTACATCGTTAGATTACACCACGGGGAAGAATTGTGCAAAGTTTCAAGTCAATCGGATGAAAATTATAGGAGTAATCTGACACGCCGATTTGGAAAACATCGTTTCGAGAAAAACGCGTTTAAAGTTTTATACAGATTTATATATCTGTTCCAATCCGGTTTTTACACAAGAAAAAGGTTCCGGTCACCTTTCTAATGAATGAATTTCGATTCTATACACTTGAAAGAGTACTTTGAGAACAAAAAAAAATTTTCAATTTTTTTTAAGTGCGAAGGTGGTATCCTGCCTTAAGGAGCCAAAGTCGCGAGATCTTCGGCGTACGGTCGAAGACACGATTCAGGAGGATAGGAGAATCGTTGGAAGCGCGTGTCAAGTGCGATAATCGAGCTGTCGGCAGGAAGAGGCGTTCCTATTCGCGCCGGCCGTCCATCCTGCGCGATCCTGCTGCGCCAGGATCCCGAAGGACCACCGTTGTAAAGGAAGCTGGAAAATGGACAGCCTCGGATGTCGCAGTTATGTGCAATTTTAGGGTACATGAGCGTCTCGGGGGGCACAATGGCCATCCTAAACGCTTCTGGGCCCGCTGCCCTCTCGTCCTGCTGCGACGGAACCCAAGAAAAAAAAAAAGGGGACGAGCAGGAAAGAGGACAGTTTCCTCCGACACTACGCTTTGAGCAGTAAGTATTCAACCGAATCTTCCTTTGCCATAAAACGGCATCTCTTCAAATACACGCATACCTTATTGCAGCACCTATCAGGAAATAGCTACCACATTGCAAGCAAAAGGACATTTCCCCCGTTTCCGCTAAATACGTAGATCATTACACTATAAACGCTAGCGCAGTGTTCACGCATCCTGCCGCAACGAAAGAAAGGAGGCAGGAGGAGAGAGGAGCTCTCATACCCTGCGAGATCCAGCATGAATGAAGAACATCAGCCACCACAAAGGTCAGTACGCCAGAAGGCGATCATTCGACCAAAACGGACACGGTGGACGTTGAAAATGTAGCCCCACCAGGGGCGCGTGTCCTTTGGACAATGGCCTACAGATCCTGGCGATTCTGCCCAGCGTGATGCGTCTTGAACGGGATGCTGGGCCTTCTATTGGCCGGAAATTTGTTCCGGAAGAGCCGAATGGGAGATAGGTTCGAGGACTTCTGTGGAACTAATGCTGCGATATCGTCACCATTACCTTCAGCGTCTCCGAGAAGGGACCGATAGAAAACAGTTCCTTCCACCGTGGAAGATCTTCCAACGTCCATCCCCCGGACCAAGTGATGCCGAATTTATTTTAATTCCGACATTTTAACCAGGGGCGAGGCTGAAGGCACACTTCAGTTCACCGTTACAGCTGGCCGAAGAGACATTAAATAATCTAAACCACTCGCGATACACTGTACGCCACGTTTCTCGGTAGCATTCTGCCCAGAGAAGGAAGCAGCCCCGATTTATTCCTGGAATCGATTCCTGTTCTAATTGTGTTGCGAGAGCATCGGCGACGACCCAGCCGCCCGAGGTCTCGCCTACTGGGATTAATCAACGGCGAGTCTTCAAAGATCCGTAGGAAGCCTGCCCCCTCGGAGTAGTTTGTTTATCGTCGGCATGGCGGGTAGCCTGCTCGATCATTTCCCTTTTTTTCCCTCCGACCGAAGAATTCGTACGATCCAATGGCGCTTCGCCCGGGCCCGTTTCCTGGAAGCCTCCTCTGATCGGTCTTCACCAAGTGACGAGCACCAGCCCTCCGCTTCCGGGGGAGCCTCGCACCGCGCTTTTTTCTCCCCTGGTGCTTCCACGTATTTTCGTTCAGCAGCCACGCGCAGCGCGCCTCGCCGATCCGTGGATCGCGCGAAAAACCCGGATCGATCGCATAAAAGCGACTCTGTTTGAAGAAGCTCGCCGCTGTATTTACGCCCGGACGTCAACGGGCGTGGTAAAATAATTCTCAGCGGCGCGGGGCCACTCGAGCCGCAACGTAAACCGTTTACATCTTCGACGCTTCTTTTCCTCTCGTGCCCGTGGTGTAGGCGAATCTCCGCTAGGCACGCGGTACAATTAAGTGGCGGGAATGGTAGAAAATGGTATTTGGATGGTGCCATTACTTACCTAGCCGCGGTATAACGTCGGGAGCGATACGACGGTGGCTGAGAAGTTATTTCCGAGCTCGTAACGAGTGCTGGAGCGGCAGGCGCGAGGTCCGCGAGCAGGATCGTGTCACAGCAGAGACAGGTTGAAGAATTCGGGTGACGCGATGACGTTCCGCGGCCGCGGCGATAAAAAGATGCGGGAACGGTGTGTTATTACGGCCTCGCGGCTCTCCCGCGGCGGCGGGATCCTCTGGTGCTGAGTAAACACCGGCCGCGCCCGTCTAGTTAGTTTACACTTTGTTTTCGGGGGATGTTAACGAAACACGCGATCGCTTTGAAGCAACCGCCACCAACCGCGAGCCACCAATGTAAACCTTCTCCTCGGTCGAGGAGGAACGTTTTTCTTCTCCATTTTTTACGGCCACACCGCGGCTTCGGTACGCCCGATCGCTCTTACGGATCGAGCGAGTGTCGGAAGCATCTCTACTCCTCGATTTATGGATCTGGAATCGAATCAAACGTAATGGCCCGGTCTGTTGAAATCACTTGAGAGCAGGGACTCCTACCGGTACGTATTATACCGGTATTTTTCGGTTGTATCTTCGTCTGAGACTCAATACCGGTATTTCGCTATACCGAAACCGATATCATACCGAAATAGATAAATACCGAAAACAAAAGGTTACCGGTAACCGAAATAAATACCGGTATTTTTTCGGTATTCTTTTCAGTAACATGGTAGGTTTCGGTGTTCACCGAGAAGAATACCGAAAAAATACCGGTATTTATTTCGGTTACCGGTAATTCCGAAAACCGATTGTTTTCGGTATTTATATTTTTCGGTATGATATCGGTTTCAGTATTTATCTTTTTCGGTATGATATCGGTTTCGGTATAGCTGTATTGGCGAAATACCGGTATGAGCATTATACCGGTATTAAGTCCCTGCTTGAGAGGTAGGTATTTGGGCCTAGTTACGCAGGGAGCTACCAACCTGACAGTCAGTTTTAGTTTGAAGATTTTAATTGTTGAAGAAGATTAGCTTCGTTTCTATTGGGTATGTTTTATGTCTTTTTAATGGGTTAGTTAATAGTGAGTAGTATAATTAATATTATTATAAATTCTCTGTAATTTTTATTTTTTCAGCCTAAAATGGAACTGTGTACTTGGTAGGTGTAATAATTGTATAATGTAAAAGTTGTTCTATGGGTTGGTAATTTTTTGCAAATTAAAGATCACTAAATTATGAGTTCCGTAGGGTAGACCGGGGGCGGTAGTAACACTTTGACTTTGGAATACGATTACGCAAAAACTATTACAGTTACAACAACAGTTTTTTTACGAAAATGTTACTTACTTATCTGACATTATTTGAGCCACAACAGTTTCGCTGTATGTCAAGTAATATTCCGGTTATTAATAAAAAATGAGAAGCGGAGAAAGTGTTACAACCGTCCCCGACCCCGGGTCGGTTGTAACACTGCATGGAGTCGATAGTAGCACAAATATAACTTTACAAAATTAAAATGTTTATTGATTTAGATTATAATAATAAATGAAAAAAGTAAAATCTATAACAAATTATGTGGTATCGCAATTCTGGCAGAAATAAAATACGTTTTGGCTGGTGCATTTTGCATCTGCTCAATCCTTACATTCAGTATATTGCACCAATTTTTCATTTGGTTTGCTTGTGCTATGCTATAGGATTTCATGCAAATAAGACAATATTATTCGCCTTCTTTGTCCCTATTCGGTTCTGTTGCGGTAAAACCGACCCCGACTGCCGATGTTACAATCGCCCCCGACCATGCTTTTGAACTTAAATTATAAATTTTGACTAACGAGACGCTTAAAAGTGCCAAGTAACGATCAATACTAGTTTAAAAAAGGTCGAATTACAGATTAAAAAATCGAACAAGCACATACTTGCGAAGGGAGTGTTTATATTACAATTTTATGTCAGTAAGGAAAAGTTACTTTAGGGTATCGAAAAGTTATTTTCTTCACTATCCATGTCTATTGCGCATCTGTATTCCTAGGGCATGGATGTGTATATTCCAAATGTCATTCTTCATCATATATCCAAAATTGGTGTTAATATCTATTATATGTTTTGAGATATTTAGCGTGTTACATTCGCCCCCCTGTTACTACCGCCCCCGGTCTACCCTACTACGTTTAACTAATTTTTTGTTATTAGACCCATTTGATAGTGGAGACACTTTCGCCTTCAACTTCCGTTCTGCACTATCGTTTCCCAATTGGGAGCTGGTTCTATCTACCGACTCGTAAATCTGTGCCAATCGCGTAACAGGGGACAATGTTAAGATCAGCCTTTTTTGTCGAAAGCCTAGCCTTTTGTTATAAATGTAAAAATGTACTCGTCGTGTGTCGACGATACATTGGAAAAGAAAGATTATTGGTGTTAGCCGCGGACGCAATGGCGAGGAAGCACTCGAGGCGACTTTAACGGTTCCATTTAGTCCCTCGCGATGCGTAACTCCCTCGCGGAACAAATAAACCAGTGTCTGCCGTTTATTTACACGTTGTCGCTTTAAAGTGGCGTTCGCCGGCGAAATGATAGCCAACGATTGTTCCCTCGAGCCAGATTTCGTGGAACCGGCGAGTCGACGCGCCGTAAATCTTCTTTAACGAGATTAGAAGCGCGGTTATGAGCGGGGCGAATATAGATTCGACGGGGGCGATTAGTTGATCCGTGCATTCATTATTCTATTAACCGGGGGAAACGTTTACAAACAGACAGAATTGGGGGGGGCAGTCGATCGGTTGTCACAGCTTTTTAACGATCCGGCGCGTCGTGCTCTCATCGTCGGGCTGATGTTTGTTGCGCTTACGCACATTTATAGCGCGTGTTTATTGTATCTCACGTTTCCATTGAACCGCGAAGCTCGACTCATCTCCACTCACTTTCCGTGGCTGGCTACTGTACATAGAACTTTGGACGGCAACGACGTTAAGGAGAAAGCTCCTTCTTCGTTTGAATCTTGGCGCTGTAAACCATTACTATCAATTTCGCGAGCAATCGGCAACGCGATCTATCCGGCGGAACTCTTTAAATAAATTTTTCAATCTCACCTAATGAATTTCATTGAATTTGTAGTAAAAATATTTGTATCCCCTCAACTCGGCTCCCCTCAAGATTAAATCGCGAGTGCGCCATTGCCTGAAAAATGGCAGAGGCTCGAAGATAGCCAAGGAAAATACTCCGATTACTTTTCTACTTTCATTAAACACTTTGGTGTTTAAATAAAGCAAACGAACTTTTGGATCGTCCTAATGTCTATAATTTGAATGAAGACCACCCGCATCGGCAGGCCAAGGGACGCGCCAACACAATCAAAGTTCACGGCTAGAAACAAGCTAGCCAGAAAGAAGATGATGGGCCAAAATATTATATACCTCGAAGGAAACGAATTTCCGCGTGTCACGCGCCCAAGGATCGAGCGCAGGACGGCACCGGACCATTCGTCATCGCGTTTCGAACAAGGGCTTGCAACAATGAGACCTAATATCTCTTGCAGCCTCTATTCGTGGTCCACGAGGATGGCCCGTAAGTCAGCACATATTCGAAAGAGGTGTTCGGTGCGAGTTTAACGACTCGGCCTTCCGTTCGTCGTCGCTGCCATTCGTTCCCTATTCAGGGCTCGTTCTAGCCGAGAAAAGACGCGCGGCCGTGGTCCCCTCCGTGCAAGATCCGCAGGAGGACGAGCGTGTAACGCGGAGCGTAGTCGCCGAGTGGGTCATTGTGGCGGCTCGTCCTGGTAACTTCAGAAGCTGGGAATCAGCACAAAGCGTCGCAGGAGGCATCCTCTTTATCCAATCATCTCTGTATTCACGCCTCCGGGAGTGAGTCCTTCCCTGGGCAACCTGGATCTGTCGCTGGACAGCCATTCTTAAATCGACCATGCAAAGTGAATGGGCGATGAAACTGACGAGAGCGCTAGGGCGTGGGTATCTACAGTGCTGTTCGTGGGCATTAGTAGGTACACCTGCTGTACTTGCAGAAACTGCGATGGTGCCGGATTGAATAATCACCGCTTTTAATTTAACATACCAAATAGAGTAAAATTTGTTAGAGTTGTCCGATAAATTTGCAACGGTTTTCACAATATTATTCCACGCAGAGTAGGCGTTCTAATATTTATGAAAGGGCCCTGGCACCCTCACAGGAAAAAAAAGAAGATTACTGTAACCACGACTGAAGTAATTCCAGAGGTTTGTAAAAAATAAATAAAGGGGTTTTATTCTTTAAATAAATTTTTATAATCTACATTTTAATAATATATATTTTTATTATATTTATTAGAAATACTTTATCGCTTCAACTCGGCTCCCCCCAAGATTAAATTCAGAATACGCTACTGAACGGTATTTTTTGGAGATAATTGGAAGACGCGAATTTTTGGATTTTAAGAAAATTATTAGGGGTAAAGGAGCACTTTGGGGGTAGAAGAATGGACTCGGGGACATCGATGCCTGAGTGTCATTGAAGGGTTAAGCCTCCCCGCCACCTAATTCTCGGCGACCAGGATGTTTGCCTCGGTTAATGATATCTGCAGTCAGACGAAGTTGCCAAACTCGCTAAAATCGCTGGTACTTCGTAGGTACACAATGGCTGAGCGCGGAGAGGGAACAGTTGCCGGCGGGGGCGCTCTTCTTTTCGGCGCGCCTCGCCAGGATCCGTGTGTAAGGAAATGATCGGATTACAGACAAAGAGGCCATTGTGCCCGGGATATGAAGAAAAGCAGAACTGTATCTTCTGAGATATCATCTACCGTTTGCGCGCGCGATATCGGATTACGAGGCTGTCCAGAAGTTTTCGGTAGTCAGAAAAACACCGTGTACCCAGCACGATCGTAAAAACGTCCAGTTTTCGTTTTGATCTCTAGATCATCCCGCGGATTACGCAGCGGCTCACAGACACTTGCACAGACTACTCTTTGTTCGTCTTCGAATAGAGGGAACTGTCACGCGGGAGCAATCGCTTCTGGATAGAGTTACTTGCCATTAATGGGCAAACATCTCTAACAAGATTTACGCACTGGGACAAGGAATGGAATCTAAGCGCACCTCCCCGACGGCTACTACCAAAAAACAACTTCTCTGAAAACACCTCTAGTCTTGCAAGACCAAACCAAGTAGCAATATCACGCATCAGAATTGGCCACACCAAAATGTCCCATTCGTGACCAAAAGAAGATAAAATAGTTACTGAGATTCCTTAAAAATATTGTTACTATAGATCGCTAATAACCCAACCTACGGGTTGATGCGACTTAAAATAACTGAATTAAAATAGTAGAGACTTGCGCAATATATTAAATCGCGAATCTAAGAACGATTAAAAGGGAGTTCGAAGTAAAATATTCCTTAGACTCGTCGTCCTAGGAGGCTCGCCCTCGAGCCCCCGTATCGATCGAAGGGGAGTTTCTGGTATCGGGAGTCAGGCCTGATCCATTCCAGAATTAATGGCACGCTATAAATATTGATACCAGTTAGAAACGCGGCGATGTACATAGGCATAAATTCAGAAAGATACGTGTCACGCTATCCTTTTATCGATGTAACCGAACGCCAATTACCGACGCCTCGGAGAAGAGAAAGGCGAAACCTTGTAACGGGGCAGCTTGATCCGGATTCATATTCGCCTCGTGAGCATAAAAAAACCGATGCTCGGTCGCGATATTTCTGTAGATACTACCTTGCGTGCTCCATCCCCTGCGACTTTGCTTTGCTAAGGGTGGCGACAACTCTACTGGAATTTTACACATATTCTTTTCAATCCTCGTTATATCACGTGGAAGAAAAAATAACCGTTGCTGCACTTCTCATCAGAGAAAGAAATCCCACAAACTGGGTAAAAATAATTATCAAATTAAGAATTGCTGGTGGGGGTAACTTGAAAAGTATAGACATCTCGGTACATAATTATTTTTACGCAGTTTAAAACCGCACCGTGGCACCAACAAAAAATAGGTTCATCTTACGAATGACCTACTCTACATGCACACAAAGTTGCAAAATCTTCTGAATTTTTGGGTTGCCTAACATCCCTTGTTGGCCTAGGTATATACAAATCCACTCCTGTTTCCACCGAAGTGGTAGGTATGTAAGTGTCTGCCTCGCGAACGAGGGCTGAAATTCGTTTTCGTTTCACGAATTTTATAGGGGTTTGGAAGGCAGCTTCGCACTTACTGCTTTCAGGTAACTTCGTAAAACTGTTGCTCCTCTATGGACGCCGTCGGTCACATATTTATAATCCTCTATCCTCTGTGGTTTTCGGTTGCGGCTGCCGAAGAACCTGGACCGCAAGATTTACAACGTTTCTGGTCCTCTTTGCGGAATGGAAAAACATTTATAAGCCCATCTGAATCGTTAGGAAAAAGACTCTGAGTTTCCGGTTCCTCGCGTAATGGCCGTGGCGGCAGAAATCCTCAAGGCCTCTATTTTCGGTAACAACCTCGCAATTTTCGGGCGGGAGGAGCAAAAAATTGAGATTCCTAAGAAAGCATGGTTTTACTTTAGAGTTTAGTGGTTTTGAAAAAGGCAGGAAGGTGATTTTTTAAGGGGAGAAAGCGCTTCGAGTGGTCAGGGTTTCTTTTTTAGCGTAACAGGCTAGAGAGTTAAAAATTAATGGGCCAGCCGGATATTTCTGGTGTAAATCATGATGTGAGGCCAAGTGGACGCGTTCAAACGTGATGTTGCCGGACGTTGAGGGAATTGAATCATTTAGTCGGACGACATTCTATGATCCACCTTTTGTGCGTGCAAATATTGGCTTTCTTTCGCCAAGCCGGCTGGCTGCATTAGAATCAATCGTTTTATAGCCTCAACGAGACTCGTTTTAAGTGCTTTGTCTGTCAATAGAGTTCATCAAGGCTAAGCGTCTAGTGTGGCCCACAGACTAAACTCGAAAAGAACCAGCGGACGACGGCTGTCGTCGTCTCTGTCGATAACAGCCTTGCTCCTCCCAGTGAATAATAAAGACAACAACAGAAAAAAAAATAGAAGGAAAACGGAAAGAATTAAGCAAAAATCCTGGAAGTATCAGTGAATGCTGACGTGTCAAAGACTTAATTCGATTTGCATGCCAAGTGGATCGAGGGAAAGTATTCATCGGAAGGGTCGAGAAGCGGAAATCCTGACTTTAACGCATAACCAGCTTATCCCCTGGCAGCGGTGAAAGGGCTGCGCGTTCCTCGTGGATATCGAGTCGTGTTTGAGACCTCTGGCGAATAAAAGTTCTCTAATTCCGACAAAGGTCTACGCCGCCCCGTGTTTAGAAGACAAGCCAAAGTGGCTGGACAACAGACCACCCCCGTGGCATTCAGCGACCCCCCTCGGGGTATTATTTTTATAAAAACCACTTGTACCGCGCCGGCGTTCGACAGCGTCTCGGGGACAAACTAATCCCGATCAGTGGCAGGAACGAGGCTGGCTAATCCGAGGAATTCGGGAATCGGTGAATGCGCACGGGAGTGTACAGTTGGAGAAAAGGAAACTCATCTGCGCCCTTGGTAGCCAGGGCGCTGGCTGCTTCTGGCAGCCAAAAGTCCTTCGAAGGCTGGTGTAGTCTAAACCGAAAGAAGAAACACGTGGGGAAACTCTTGGACAGTTGGGCACTATATTCGCATTTAAAGTTAATGCGTTTCTTCTACTCGTGATAAGCGAGATATAGAATCAGGGCCTGACCTAGCTCTTCTGCCACGCTGGGCAAACATGATTTTTGCCGCCCCTTCTTTTCATTATAAATAATTATTTTAAAATGTGATTTTTCACAGTGAATGATTTTTGTGTAGGTAGGGTAGATGTACCATTTGTGGCCACTTGAAGGATTTCCGTACCATTCACAGATACATAACTTACAAAAGAATACGTACACAAAAGTAAAGAATATATAAGTGTAATCCAAAATAGACAGATAATTAAAATATTCTAGGTTGAACAATGTTTTAAACATAATTATTTAAAAAATCATTATATTATCGTGCCAGACTGTTTTGCACCATTTGTGGCCACTAGAGTACCATTTTTGGCCAGCCGACTTTCCATTTGTGGCCACTTATAGAATTGATAATACGAAAGACCCACAGTAAGAATTGTAGTTTTTAATTTATTACAAATGTTCACTACTGAACAAATAATACAATACTTGCTGCACAAAAATAATATTAACTGCCAATATCCTTTTTATTTTTTATTTTGGTAGCGACAGGTTTTGCTTTTTCTGTTTTTTTCTTATTCCTTTCTTCTAACTTTATGGCTTTAATCTTTTTACTTTCTTCTATTGTTGCTAGTCTTTTTTCTTTATTAATCTTTCTCTCCTCTTCTTTGTTCTCCTTTTCTTTTTTTTTTGCCAACATGATCTCCATCCATTTGTCTGATTTTATTACAGCAGGTAAATGTTCAACTGCTTTCGGCTTTCGCTTTATGATTTGCTTTTCGGGCCATAAAAGAATTTCTTTGAAGACATCATCGAATGACTTTTCACGAATCGTAAAAATCTTCGACTTTAGAAGAATTTTTTCGCTAACTATTGTATAATAATTTTACAATAATTAGGTATTCTACGATAATGTTGCTAATGAGAATGCCTACTGACCAAAAATGGTTGTACCGTGGACTGTTTATGGCCATTACGTGGCCACGATTGGTACAATTCCATTTTCGATGTACCATTTTTGGTCAGTGTCTAATTCCAGTAGAGTTTAGATAATATCGTTGAAATTCTTTTTTAAATCTCAAAAATATTTGTTTTTTAATATAAATATGTATAAAACTTCTTCCATACTCTTGTTAAATACAGTAACTAATTGTTTTCTTACCAGTCGTATGCTAAGCACCATTTGCAAGGATGTGGAAAGTTATCAACGATTTGCACATTCACGTATGATTATTAAATAAACCGGGACAACAAAACAGTAGAAAGTAGTAGAAATGGTGCCAACATAACCCACCCTTAGACAGCTTCATTCATTGTAATGAAAGTAAACTAAGAATACTTAATATATCGGAATAAATAAGACAGTGGCCACAAATGGTGCAGTGGCCACAAATGGTACATCTACCCTATTCGTTGAATAACAAAAGCCTTTTATTTTACAAAAACTTTAATATTCATGAATTACCGATTAACCAATATTGCAGCCCACAAATTTGTGGCTCTGAGCGGTTGCCCTGCTTGCGACCCCCCAGGTCGGGTCCTGAATATAGGTACGCGTGTATCAATTTTCTTTTCGGTACCTATGGAATTTACATAGTGTCGCGCTGCAGAATGCTATCATGTAAAGGTGTGATAACAACACGATCTTCAGCGTCACTTGTCACCGCTCTACCCGATCAGTCCGACGAAAGAGTCAAGCCAGATGATCCGGTGGGATGTCAAGTCACACCCTCCGTAAATCTCCGTAAGTCACGAGACAAACTCAGCTTGCTGGTCACCTCGCAGCCTCCGGAGCATTGAAACTAGTGTGCATGGACCCCGCGCGGCACGATCTCCACGGTTCGTCGCCGCTCACCAGCCAGCAAGTCAAACGGATCATCTCCGAAGCGTCGACGAAATCCGTGGCTCGGCGAGACTTAAGGGGACCTCCACTGGGCGACGCGTCCGCCGAGGAATAAAGGCCGGGAACAAGATGAAGCAGCTAATCTTCGACCGTTCCGTGGCTCTTTTGCCACGGAGATGATCCTGCGCCCCGGGCGAACGGGTTGAAGTATCTCGGGCGAGGGAGGAAAAAGAGGGTGACTCGGGGAGGCGCGTCGTCGCTGGATGGGAGAGGAGTGAAATTTCACGAGAAAGTCAAGCGGGATCGGGGCTGAGGCCGGAGATCGCGGGGGAGCGTTAATGCGATTTACGCCGCTTAAAAAGTTAAGCGGCATTGACCTGTCGACATCAGCCGGTTGATCCGCGGGAATCTGACCGCGGCTGGCAAGGTGTGACTTTATATTCAATGGGGGGCATGTGGAGCTGGCGTCTATTACCTGAGACCGCTCGCCAGCGCGTTTCTCGGAAAACAATAAACGCCTCGGCCGCGTCTACCCGGCGTGTTCCGTTCTGGGGGGTTGAAACGTTGAGCGGCCCTCGTGTACTTCGCACTGCAATGACATGTCACTGGCGAGCGTGGCGTGTCGAGTGATGCATAATGTACAGGAAATAGGTGGCCGATCGACGCATCCCGCTTGTGTAAGGGAAAGTACGGGACGCTTAAGAGAGGGTAGTCGCGAGCAAGTAATTGCTCTCGAGTAGGTAGGCATTCATTCGAGCTTAATTCGGAGACGCTTCACTATTTAATTGTAAGTATAAGTTTTTACGTAGGTAACCGCCCTTTGTTTCTTCGAATGGAAAGATAGCTGAATAATTGAGGGCTCGGATGCAATAAGGGGACTAGCGCTCGAAAATGGGAAAAATTATTGTCCAAACGCTATGAAATATTGGAAAATTAAATGTTGTTAAAATGTATTTTACAAAATATAGTGTTGTAAAGCTCGTCACGACACACATTTTTTCTATTCACAGTTTGGTTATCGATTCGATTATCTATTCGAGCTAAAAATTATAAACGAAAAATTTTTCATCGTTCAAAATCATTATTTCTTTAAACATAAATTGCGATAACTTGAGTAAATATTAAGGGATCGTTATGAGACGTGAAACATAAAACTCAGAAAACTCTAGCCAAGCCGTAAAATGTATGCACAAAACCCTTATGTTAACAAATGTAATAATATTTCATTAAGGCAGGATACCACCTTTGACTGCGATTTTGGAAGCGTTTTTCATGAATTTTTTTTGCATACAAAGAATGCGCAGAAACAAAATCGGTTTCAGTCATTCATTAATGTAACTTTAATCTGTAATTACACATTTTTTTAAACTGAAAAAGTAAAAAATAATCTCTTGTAGGTGGCGCCAAAATACACTCCTTAGGAGAAACATCGTTAGACGGCGTGTCAAATTCCGCTCTGTACGTGGCTCTTAGAAATGAAAACAAAGAATGTCCCTATTAACAACAATATTGTTCAATGCTGTACGTAGGGATTTTACGAAATTTCGATTTTTAAGAAAATGGCGGCCATTTTAACGAAAAGGTCAATTTTTTAGGGTAAAAAAGTTTAAAAAAATTTATAAAATTGCGCACCAAAAGAAAAATAACAACGCTACAGCAAAAGTCCTACGTACATACGTACTTTGAGAACAAAAAAAATTTCAATTTTTTTTAAGTGCAAAGGTGGTATCCTGCCTTAAAAGGTAATACTGGATATAACGCATGTTTTTCAACGTTCGCCGTTAAAAAGTATCGAGGCAATTTTGAGGTACATATAACTTGCAGCGAGAAAGTATTTCCTTAATATACAAGGAAGATTTTCACCAATTTTCACACTGATTAATAAATAATTGTAGAAGTTATGGCGATATATATAATTCTCCCACGGCGCCAACTGTCAACGCGAATGCTAAGACTGCTAAATAGCCCATTACACGCGGCTGTTGACTATTGGTGGCGCGGGAGATTTATATATATATATCGTCATATCTTCTACAATTATTTATTAATCAGTGTGAAAATTGGTGAAAATCTTCCTTGTATATTAAGGAAATACTTTGTCGCTGCAAGTTATATGTACCTCAAAATTGCCTCGATTCTTTTTAACGGCGAACGTTGAAAAACATGGGTTATATCCAGTATTACCTTTTAATGAAATATTATTACATTTGCTAACATAAGGGTTTTGTGCATACATTTTGCGGCTTCGCTAGAGTTTTCTGAGTTTTATGTTTCAAGTCTCATAACGATCCCTTAATATTTACTCAAGTTATCGCAATTTATGTTTAAAGAAATAATGATTTTGGACGATGAAAATTTTTTCGTTTATAATTTTTAGCTCGAATAGTAATGATTCGATAAACAAACTGTGAATAGAAAAAACGCGTGTCGTGACGAGCTTTACAACACTATATTTTTTAAAATACAGTTTAACAACATTTAATTTTCCAATATTTCATAGCGTTTGGACAATAATTTTTCCCATTTTCGAGCGCTAGTCCCCTTATTGCATCAAAGCCCTCAATTAAGGGGTAGCCGTTATTAATATATCATAACCGAATTTAAAATCTAGACACCTCGCTGTTCTTTTTAAACCACTTTCGTCTACACTAATGAGACACCAAAGTGCCAATCGCAAGTCACGAAAGTGTCTCGAGTGCAAGCTGCAAAAGGCCCCCAAGCGATGAGATTCTCACGAGGGACGTTGCCTGGCGAAAGAAGACGTCCAGGGAGCAGGCACGTGACAAACGCGAGGAACGTTCCGGGCCCGGGCCCCGGGGATGGCCGAAAAAGGACTGATCGGAAGGAGCGTCTGCCGGGCCCCTCCGGGAGGACATCTTTATACGGGCCGCTCGACACCCCGTCGTGAAAAACGTCGTCACCCCGTGGCGAACCATAGATTTAGTTGCATCCTCCCGCTTGCGCCCACCATAGCCGCGATCTCGTGTTTTCCCTCCTCCCGTGCATCTCGCAGCGGACGAATGGGCTCGAGTGACTCGCGACAATTAGAGGCACCAGCCCCGGGGCAGCGAGACAACTCGGCCACTCGGGACATTGTGCGAAAGGTCACGGCCAATGATTTACGACCAGCGCTCGGTACATTGTCAGTTTAAGTGGATTAGGGTTTACCGGTTGCTCCTCGCGTAAATGAGAATCGCCCGGATTCCGTTACCTTCCACGATCCCCCCGACAGCTGTACGTACCAATCCCGGCACCAATGAAATCGCCACCGAACATTATCGTTCCCCTTTCAACGCCACAGTCTCGCGCGAGGATTTTAACGGGACAGCAATTACTTGGCTCTGAACTTTACGACGTTTTGTTCGCGGAAACGCGGGCCGTCGGAGCTCGAAGCCCTCGCTGGCCGTGGATCTCTCGGCGCAGGTCGGCCCCGGACCGTATCAAATCCTCGGTCCCAGAACGTTCATTACTTCATTATCGTAGAAGACATTCGTATTCGTCACAGGTTCCGGGGGGGCTGGAGTGACTTGCCGCCTTTTTCCGTTCATCGGGGACCTGTTGTCGGCGTAGGTACCTTTCTCTCGCGCGACTCAACCACGCTGCGGATGACATTACCTAAACACGAAAGTTCCAGCAAATTCGGTAGAACACCTATCATTGCCATAATCTTAAAGATCGAAGCTCAACTTTGCAAACAACGTTGTATATCTTTTTAAAAAAAAAAAGCAGAATATTAGAGTAAGCTCGAAGGTGAAAATGGGACCATGGATCCTAGA
Organism: Andrena praecox; assembly: GCA_963932275.1. Lineage (NCBI taxonomy): Eukaryota > Metazoa > Arthropoda > Insecta > Hymenoptera > Andrenidae > Andrena > Andrena praecox. Next base: position 3,220,424 of record OZ010729.1, read on the forward strand.
AGATCTGTAGCTGTTGCATGTTCGGCTAGGCGGGTGGTGGTGCTGCAGAAGGAGCTGCCGTGGCGAATCGAGGGTAGCCTGGCCACTCATTACGTCATTATCGGGCCAGCACGGCCCTAGCCTCTAAACGTCCCCGTGGAAGCTGCAGGACGCCGACTTCCAGCCGCGCGCTTCACGTCTTCCGCCTGCCGGGGGCCGTCCCCCGGGTCCCCTTTTTCACGGCGCGGCCGAGGAAAATCGGTTTTCTGTGGCGCATGACGCTCGCATCCCCCATTACTTCATCCCCTTGTCACGCAGCCGCCGTCCACGGGGCCCGGCGCGACGACGCGCAGGTACCGACAGTGGACCAACAAACGACTCTATTTGCTCAACAAAGCGGGGGCCGGCGTCCTGCTCCTCGGCTCGCAAGCGGGATCCTCGGCGATCATTCGACCACGTGTCCGCCGCGTAGAGACGACGGCATTCAGATCGATCAGCGCGCCTCTTGTCTATTGTGGCGAGGTCCCCGCGCCGCCGAGCATGCGAGGGTGACGTTTCTAAGCCGCGATGGATTCCTTGGATTATTCTTCTGCGCCCTGAACGGAGGGGCACCCGTTCGCGCGGATGGCCCTCGACATCGCAGGATTTCAGGCTTCTAGTAGGCGAAACGGAAAATCAGATTAGATTTTGTATGTTCGATCACAGATTATGAGATTTTGGAAAATTTCAATTGAGAATATGGGGAAGGTGTAAGTGTCGCGGGATCAGATGTTGACTCGTCTTCTGCTTCTTGGTGGTAGAATCGAGGAGTCCTTCAAAACACTGCAATGCCAAAGTTGACAGAAATTTTTTTTTTTTATCAGAATATTCGAGTTCTTTTATCAGCAGAATTTCATTTTTTGGCACTTACAGTGTGTTTTTACGAGGGCTCTTCAATTAATCTTGATTATACAATTGAGGCATTTGATGGAAAAAGGGCACATATGCCTATGTGCCCTTTTTCCGTAAATCGGTTAAATCGACTCAGGTATATGTTATATATATATATAATATATCAAGGACATTTCTTCTCCCACGTTTAAATTAGCTAAACGCTGTTTTGTTAGGTAGCGTGAGCGACATGCAGCTACATAGTCGCTGACCGGTCGCGCTGCCGTGCTGTCTACTGTCTAGTCGTGCAATACGTTTGATTTTGTGTAAGCGAGGAACTATGGAAAGTGAGGCGTGTATCGAATCCGCAAGGAAAGAAGCGAATTTAGGAAAGATGAAAGTGATTTGTAAGACAGCTTGCTGCAAAAAATCGGAGAAATTAATACTTACTTAAAACATAACATTTTTTGTTTAGTTTTGCGCTTCATTTTGTATTTTTATTTAAGCGATGTATAAAAAATGGCCAACGAAGTATGTGAACAAAATTATATGTAAATAACTAAACAAAGAAGCAATTTTGTTACGAATTTACCCTATTTACGGAAAAAGGGCACATAAACCACTTGCATAAAACTATTAAATAAAGACACATATCATTTTCAAATCATGACTTCTGTTTACGAAACGTTTGAAGGATATGATACTACATCCTTAAAAAAAATTGGATTTAATTGCATTACTTTTCATTAAGTTATACTATAATGAAAGCTTTGAAACCGATTTACTCGAAATGGCATTTTGGCGTATGTGCCCTTTTTCCATCAAATGCCTCAATTTAGAGTGGAATACTCCAGACGGCGGTGCACGATATTTTATGATATTTGTGTGTTTGCGACGGGCTTAGGGGGCCCCAGATATGTTTTTTTGGGCGGGAGGCGGGTAGCTCGTTCAGGGTGTTCTGGTTTTTTTTCCTCGGCGACCACCAAGGGTTTTCCCATCGAGAGATGAGGATCTTACAAGACACTCTGTTTCGAGGAGACACTCGGTGCCTTTTTCCGGGATTAACGAGCTCCTTTAAAATGGCGCGCACATACAGATCAAACGAGCCGACTGGCCACGCTTAGACGCGTCTCCGGGCATTAGAGTCACAGGTGGCCATTATCTCATCCAGACGATTCAATTGAGCCACGTTAGCGATTGTCTGCAACCGCATTGGTGCTTTAAACGCGACGTTAATTCGTGGTGGTCTGATGAATAGATATCAATATAGCATGGATATAAAATGAAACGTTCACGTAACATTCGGCAAATCTTCTTCCTCCATCTCCATATTCTGAATCTCACTTCCTACAAATTCAAATCTAATTCTCAATTCTGCCACTACAATTTAAATGCAGCAATACCTACCTGAGTGTATAACAGTACATGCGTACCTATGTAGGCGGAGAGCCACCCAGCACGTAGGTATTTTCCCCGAAAACCCTTCGATTGAATAGCAACTGATCGACCCTCGAGACAATAGGTGACTTGACAATTATTTACGATTCGTAATTCGGATGCAATAAGCCTATTGTCTCTAACGAACGGTAATCCCTTGGGAATTATTATATTTACGCTGGGACGAGTAGAAGGCAAGCGGAGCGACAAAAGGTAGCCTAATTAATCGGGCAATCTGTTTTATTGCCCTACGCGTGGACTTCCAGCAAGCGGATAGTAAAAACTCGCCTCGGGAACTCTCCGGCTCTACCGGGAAACCAAGTGGAGGCGTGGCTGAGATTTTAGGGTAGTAAAATCTATTCATTGATTGTAAGGTACGAGTAAAAGTATTTATTGATAGTACGCTGGGTCCCACCAAACATTCCGAATAAGTATTTATTAATCGAATAAGTATAAATTTAGTGTTCCAAAAAATTTAAAAACACTCGTCTTTCACAACATGTCTTTATAAACACTGATAATCATATGGGCTTCGACGGATTTCAGCCTACTGTGAGTAGCTCAATTTTTTGTCACTAGTTGGCGTATCGAAATTCTTGGTTTCCCAATAGGGGAGACCGGGGTAGGTTGTAACACGGGGTAGATTGTGACGAACTGCTTGCAGCAAAATGCAACTACTTACACTGCTCCGAATGGTGATAAAGCAAACACGCTATTTGCTGACATCGGGAAAAAGATGCTCTAAACGAGAATCCGAAAAGCAGAGAAAAAGTATGAAGGCAAAGGTAAAGAAAGCGGAGAAGAAGATTTTGATAGAATCAGATGAATAAGCAATGATTGTTTAACTCGTGTATATCAAATGTTTAATAATGATCTGTGTTTTCACTTATATTTCATAGAAATGTTTATTAGTGTTCATATTTGTATTTAAATAAGTAAAACAGATGTGTTACAATTTACCCCACATGGTGTTACTTTTTACCCCGGACTGGGGCAGATTGTAACAAAGGTTCAGATTTGTTTAAGATGAAGCTAGGTGTCTAAGTGTCCAAGATTTTGTCACGTACCTGCACTCAATGAGTTCAGCATATACGTAAGTAGTAAGTCACGCAAATTATTTCCTGACACAGGAAGACACTTTCGAGAAAAAAGTGTGAAAACTATTTTTTCCCATTTAGAGTTAATTAGCGAGTGGGAATCGCGGGCGGTTCTGTTTTTCCTAACATCTTCTTCTTGCGCTGTTCTGACCTGGAGAGTCTCGGGGGACAGTGGGTTTGTAAAGGAGGGTTGCAGCAGTCGCATCGCAGGTGGCGAATGGGTGTACGCGTCGCTGAAGCGTTCGCTAGTTAATCCTATTAGTGGGCAATAACGGGAAACAATAGTAACCGTGGGCGAAGTCTATCCGACTTAGGCGGACCCTGCCACGTCCTCTCGCTGAAAATCTCGTGGCCTACCTGATAAACCGTAATTCACGCTCCGCTGGTGAGAAAATCATTAGGCTCGGGGCCCCGCGAGTGCCGCGAAGTCCCGTGGGCGCTGCATTTCCCGCCTCGTCGTTCTTCCATTTTCCTTTGATTACTATTTTGGGACCTGAAACAAAGTGTTTACGAAGGCAATAAACCTCTTCGCTTCCTATTATTCGATAATCATTGTTTATTGCCGACCCCCTCAGCCAGGGAACGGCCCTTCGTGGGAAAGGGTCGGCCCGTGCGTGTGCACTGGGCTAAGTTGGATTAACAAAGGGACAGAAGTGACCCAAAACAAATAACTGTACGACGTTCTAAATAAATTACCTTAGGTAGCTAATCGAATTCGATGCAGAATTCTTGAGATTTCTGTCAGGTATGTACTATTGCACGATGAGAAGAAGACCGACTACCCACAAGCTGAAATGTCACAGGGGCAAGGGGAATCGTCCACTCGCGTCAACCTATCCCCTCCAACACAGTTCCTCCGGTGACGAAGCACGTAAACAAAAGCAATCGCGACAATCCGCGGATATGGACAGCCGCTAAGAACCGAATAGTAGGACTTCTTGGAGGGGATAGGGTGGAGCGAGCGGGCGATTCCCCTTGCCCCTGTGACATTTCAGCTTGTGGGTAGTCGGTCTTCTTCTCATCGTGCAATAGTAGTTATACACTCGTGGCACAGAGTTAAATAGGCATGACAACGATTGTTTGACAATGTGGATAATAATAAATAACGATTGGTCGTTACAACGCTGGTGATCGGTTGAAGTAATTTAGCGGAAGCAACGAGTAACTAGTTAAATGAAATAGGTTTAGTCGGGCAATTAGGTGTCTCGTGGAATTATTCGATATTATCCGAATGACGAAATCCCACCCCTCTGCATAGATAAAGCCCATTCTCTTGATTTCCCAAAACTGCGTGGCCCTGTTTTCCGAGGAATTCTGAAGCATGGTTTTCAAACGAATTCCCGGAAGGACGCCAGTTCCGTAAACCCTACCCGGTATTTCCCCACGTACTGTTCCCATTGTTACCAATTAGCAGGACGGCCATTGTCCGCGCACTTGCGTCGCCGACCGCCGGCTATATTACCAGATTTACGACGTACACTTCGCCTTTCATTAATCCAATATATACCTCTGTACGCGCTTCGCCAAAGGTCTAATTAGGGGAGACCGGGGCTGGTAGGCTAGTTTTTCAGTTCTTGATTTTTAATAAATTATGTGGACGAAATATCATTAAACCGGTTAGTATATTTGATAGGGCATATCATTTGGCTATCTGATTAAATTATTAAAGTTGACTAAATGTGACAACAATTAAGGCATTTTAATGTTTTTCTAACACCTTACATGCTGGTAGACTAACAGTATGGGGTTGGTTGACTATAGGTGCAATCAGTGAAGAAAATGTTGTTAGCAACTTATCGGAATGGTAATAAAATAGCACAATGTCACGAGAGTTGTTTCATTATAAAATATTTATTACTTTTCAATAATAAATAACAATTTAAACCATCACCGGGATTGGTTGACCAGCTTAGTCATGTAACCCCGAGCGTTATTAGTCAACCAGCCCCGAACGATCATTTTGACTTCAATACTCTATATAACCTTTAATTATTTATGTAAAATCAAAAACGCAGTCTCAGTAGGTCGTTTAATAAACAAACTTTAAAATAGTCCCTTCGCATTAATTCTACTGTAACTATATAGAGCGTGGAAACATAAAATCTTTAAGAAAACATATTTACTTACACAGCCAATTTTTCGATAAACGCTGGTAACTGCCAAACAACGTGTAATGGTGGTGTCGGAAACAAATGAACGACATAGTAGAAGTGACTTGTTTCTACAGAAAATCGCTCCGCAGTAGAGCACACGTTAGTGAAAAGTTATTAACAATTAGTCAACCTACCCCTGGGGCCAACCAGCCCCGGTCTCCTCTACCTGCGTACATTTTTAGCCAACCCTTAGATAATTCTCATTCCCTCGAATTCTGTCGCATCAACCTACCAGAGTCAAAGGGAATAAAATATTCATACTCCGTGACGCGTACATAATCATCGGTACAACAAGAACCAACCCCTTCAACGTCTTACTTGGCATTCCCAATAATTCTAACAGCGAAGCGGACAAATCAATCCAGAAAAGATTCAGTCATCCCCGTCATTAATATCCCGTGAATTAAGTATCTAAGAATTTTAGCAACCCTCTTTACTAGCTACTAGGGTTAGTAGAGGATGCCGCATGCTTAAGCATTTGCTTAATCTTAAGACACGTTTGTGAATACCGGCCTTAGTATCCCAACTATACGCGAATCTGTTTGCCCCTCCCCCCTCCCCCCCCCCGTCCCCTCCCCGCTCCCCTCACTCCCCTCGATCGAGTCACAAAACGCCAACAGAAGGGCATCGATTTCAACTATTTCGCGATTCGATCGATCAGGCATCTGTAGCGAGCGTCGTACTCTGCGACAAAGGGCATTTACCCCCTCCCCCCTCCCCCCCCCCCCTCCCAACCCTCCTTCCGTTTCGGTTCCGCGTGTAATTCCTGTATAGGAAAGGGTGGGAGGGGGGGGGGGGGGTCCGCCACCCCGCCGAAGGGTTGCGTGCCCCGTCCTCGTGAGAGGGCGTAGAAGCGATCCCGTTTGGATTTGTTTGTGTACGCGGTGTTCGCGGGGTCGAGTTTAGTTTGCGGCTGCGCTCCCCACCATCCGCGCCGTCACGATCGTCCACCTTCGAAAATCCCTGCCCCCGTCGAAAGCTCCGGGTTGTTTGCACTGTTTGCTGTCAAACATTGGCCGCAAAACACCGTGGTGGGGGTATCGTCAGCGGACGGCGGAGGGCGAGCGGGGCCGCACGGGATTGGTCGTCATCCGTGGCACGGTGCGCAGGCCTCGGCGCACGTTGGGCGTGGCCTCGGCGACGGTATAAATACCCCCGGGCGGCGGGGGATAGTCTAGATATGCGAGGAAGCTCCGTAGGAGCAACATCGCCGCAGTGATTCCCGTGAGACCACAACACTGTATCAGTAACAGACAAGCGAGAGAGAAGGGGGTAGAGACGTTCTGTACGCAAGTTCCGCCGTGTACGAAGTATCGGGTGGTGCGGTATCACCGTTCCGTCGGCGTCGCGGGCTGACCCAGTGAAACGATCATCCCGGCACCTGTGCGCTCCGCGGACGAGCCGGTCGTGTTTTATAACGTTCCGCGGGACCACGGTCAGTGCGACGATCCGTTTGGGAGAGGATGGTGAACATGGAGGGTTCCGGCGACCAGCAGACGGTGACCGCCTCGCCGCCGCCACGCGCCGCCCTGAAGAGCAACTTCAGCATCCGCAGCATAGTGCCGGAGGCCTGCGCGGTGACGCCCGCGCCATCGGATAGCAGATCCGTGTCCCCGGACGTCGGCCATGTGGACGACAGCGAGGACTCCTGCGACCTGGACGTGACCGGTGACGGCGGCACCGACACGCCGCCCTTGGACTGCTCGACGAGCGCGATCAACGCGACCGCCGCCGCTGAGCAGAAGGGCGCCAAGGACCGCGCCACCGACGAGAAGAAGAAGTGCGAGAAGCCGCCGTACAGCTACAACGCGCTGATCATGATGGCCATCCGTCAGAGCCCCGAGAAACGGCTGACCCTGAACGGCATCTACGAGTACATCATGCGCCACTTCCCGTACTACGAGAACAACAAGCAGGGCTGGCAGAACTCCATCCGGCACAATCTATCGCTGAACAAGTGCTTCGTGAAGGTGCCCCGCCACTACGACGACCCCGGCAAGGGTAACTACTGGATGCTGGACCCGAGCTCCGAGGACGTGTTCATCGGCGGCACCACCGGCAAGCTGCGCAGGAGGACAACCGCCGCCTCGAGATCGAGGCTGGCTGCTTTCAAGAGGAGCGTCGTCCTCGGCGGCCTTTACCCGACGCCGTACGCGCCGCCGGGCTGGCCAGCGTCCCTGTACACCCTCCCGTATCTGCACCGAGCCGCTGGATATCCGCCGACCGCCGGCCCGTACACCACGCCGGCCGGCTACCCAGCCAGCTTGTTACCCGGCGCAGCGACCAGCTCGGCTAGCAGCCTGCCCTGCAAGCCTCAGCCGCTGCCAGCCACCGCCGCGCCACCCGCCCATGGACCGTTCTCCATGGAGAGGCTGCTGCAGCCACCGACCACCGCCGGCTACCCGGCCAGCATCCCCGTCTCCAGCAACCCCTACGACTTCTACTCCACTCTGAGGACTCTGGCGGCCCACCAGCAACACCACACCACCGCCTCGGTGTTCGCTCACAACCCGCAAGCAGCGAGGTACCACGTCAACCAGCCTCCGATCCTGGGTCAACCGACGTCGGCCACCGCCTCCCCGGGCAGCAGCCCCGAGCCGATGTCGCCCCACTCGCCCCCGGTCACCATCTGCAACTCCTCCAGCGTCCAACAACCCAGGCCTATGCAGTTCAACCCGCCGCAACTGCTGCTCAAGCCCATCACCGTGCTAACCGGCAGACAGAGCTGAAGGATCTGGTAGACACTGTGAGAGTTACATTTTTGGACTTTTACTCTCCCGACGAATGAGCTTGATTGGGGAAGGTCGCAGTCGGCTCGCGGCCTGCGGATCTAGGAATAGAGGACTTTGTACATGCCTCGACCTAGGGTGTACAGAACGCGAGACGGCGCGCCCGGAAACGCTTTCACTCCGAACCCAGTTGAATTGCGTACGCGGCGAGGTTGACACTGTACTCTTCTCTCCCGTCGCTCTATTTTTTTTTTTTTTTTCTCTTCTCCGTCTCGATCTTCCCACGTCGCAGTTGTAAACGATAGCTTTAAGCCGAGCGGCCCGCCCGCTCGGCGCAACCCCCGATACCAAAACGCGATTGCCGACTCGCGAGGATCAACGCGGACATCTCCGGTCGCGATCTGTATGCGTGATTGCGTAGGAGAGTAATATAAATGATACGTGTAAATAGGCGATTTTAGATGATCTCGTTGTCGTCGATCCGAGAGCACCGCGCTCGGTAGAACTCTGTTTCCGAGCCCAGCTTTACGTGCCGACGAACGTCGCGCCGGATGAAGTTTAATCTTATTCGCGGGGGCCCCCCCCGCGGAGAACGATGCTTGCTCGACGGTGGTCGAGGCTCGTCGACTTTTATCGAAATACTGTACATAGAAACTGTTACTCGTCGAAGATAGATATCGTATATGATGTATATATGTATGATAGGGGAGAAAAGCGTGAGTACATGTGCAGCAACATGTGTACGATCGTGAGAATAAATGTGCAAAACTTTTTTTAAAAATCTCTTGTGTAATCGTTTCTCCTCCATCATCATCCTCCGTCCCACTTCCGTTTACTAATAACGCATCGGTGCGATTATTTTGCAACCTAAATCCATCGACAATTTCTCGATACTTGCTCCAATATATCTCACGATATATTAAGCTCAGAACATTCAAAAAGCCCCGCCGGATATCTTGATCCACCGCGGTATAAAAACTCTGAAGGGGTTGTTCGCGCGAGTTCGCTTCGGTCGTCGATTCGGTATATTCGCCTCCGCTTGTTTACAATAGAAACTGAGGTCTCGACTCGCGGTATCGCGGCTCTATCGAGTGCCCATCCTCTGTGCCCATCTCTTGCTTCGCCGTTAACGCGAGGGGGTCGACGGCACAGTACTTTTCATCCGAGTTCCGTGCGCGTCGATCGTAAAAGTAACAGGCAGAACCCGCCGGCTGTCAAAACACAGGATAAAAGTCTCGCCGGGTCGAAGTCACCGGATAATGGCTGAGAGCGGGGCGAGGTCGAGGTTTCGGAAAAATAAGGAATTGCTTTACGGCTCCAATATAACCATAAACCATATTCCAGCGGCCTTCGCCGAGGAGCCTCCTCGCCCTTTGGTCTCACCGAGTCCATACCACCGCCTTGGCAACCGTCCGTCGAATAAAACCGACGGAGTTGCGTCCCGGCTCATTCTTCTCTTCTCTCTCTTCGCTTCCAAGGATGAGAAAACATTCCTACGATTCCAGGTTCGTTTTCATATTTCTTTCCCCCGCCGTGCGTCGTACCACGAGATCCTTTAACGCAACGTCTCTGAGTCTCCTCCGTTAATGTTTGATTAATTGAATCTCTAATTTATGGCATCTACAAGATCGCGCACGGTATCTACTTATTGTTAGCCTCGGTTTGAGTCGTGAGAAGTTGGAGGCGTGAAGTCTTCGGGCACCCCATAGCTTCATATTTGATTTAATATATAAAGGCGGAAGCACACGTTCGGTATTTAGCGAATATACCGAATATTTGGCAGTCGACAAGTTGCTCGCCAAAGTATTTTGGCGAAGCGAAGCGAATCGAAGAAATTAATAATAATTCATTAATCGTCACTGCTCCACGAGAATCCATTGTTTACAAACGTTTCTCTTCCGACTCGTGTTCGGGAGCTGCGGACATCCGTACCGAAGCTCGCGCGAGCATTTGATAATCACCGAATGACGCGTGGCTCCACCTTAACACGACTTTTCCGCGACATTCCAAGAGCAGAGTGATGTGTTTTGGATTGAAGAATGCGTCACCCCCCCAGTGGTGTACGCTCGAAGGTATAAGAATGCGAAACACGTCTGCGAGTGGAGAGGCCGCGGGGGTCACAATCTCATCTACCGATCCTAATCGGCCGCCTCTCTCTTTCGCCCGTTCGTTCCTCGGCCCTTCAAACGCTTAAACCTCCCCCATCAGGTTGGACATACGCGAGCGTACGCCATTATCTTATTTACGCCTCATTGTCTCAATGTATCATACCAATATCGAGCGGCTCGGTTCGTACCGAGCAACAGCACGCTCCTGAATCGCCTGCACGCGAAAGTAGCCTGTTTACAGAGGCTCCGTTTAGGCCAGTCCTTGTCCATGAAACGAAATCCCAACGAGTTCCTTCTTTGCTAAACGATTCCATTCGAATATTCTCACGGGGGGGAGGGTCCACAAAGATCGCTTGATCCTTCAAGCTTCGTACAGTGTCGAATTAATAATTCCACGCGTTAATTGTCCACTTTAGCCTGTTGCTGTTTGGAAAACTTGTCTACGCTCGTGACCAGCCGTGTGATGAAATGGAGGCTTGGAAACCGCGCATGGTGGATCGTCGCTGAGGACTTCGCCGTCTTCTTCGAATCGTGAGTGCACTCTTTCTTTTTCAACGAGAATGGATTTATTTGACTTGCTGGCTGGGAACGTACCTTTGCAACATGGATATCGATCATCCTTTAGTGTACAAATGTAGAGTTAGGGGACAAACGAGGAATGTCCATTTTTCGTGATTTGCAACTGGGACTACAGAACTGTCGAATCACAAAGGGTTATCAAGCTGGAATACTCCTGCAAAATAACGTTAAATATTTGGTATAGGTAGTGGCTAAAAACAGGAAATGCTCAGTCTGCACTGGAATAAAATAAAACACGGAATTGCCTCACTCTTTGCCTACGCATAAGCTTCTGTGGTGAAGGTAAAGCAAGAAAATTAAATTCGATGAAGCCTTCTATACTGGTGGACTAAAGCATTAAAACTTAATTTTCTCGATAAAACTGACAAGGGAAGTTTGGCAACCCGAAAATACAGAAAATTATGAAACTCGGTGTGCAAGTAGAGTAGTTCATCCGTAACGCAACTCTATTTTCTGTTGGTGCCATAATGCAATTTTTGGGGGTGAAATCACCCCTTGGAAAAAATGCAAAATTTTCTTTTCCGTGGAATATCTCGGGAAGGGTGAGAGATATCGAAAAGAAGTTTAAACAACAATTGCACCTTTTTTTTATATCTACAAAACCGCGTAAAAGTAATTATGGAATTAAGGATTGGTGGTGGGGGTAACTTGAAAAATATGGATTTTTCGAAAATTATCTTTATGAAATTTTGTAGATACAAAAGTAAGATGCAACATTTGTTTATACTATTTTTCGATATCTCTCACCGCTCTCGAGATATTCCACGGAAAAGAAAATTCTGCATTTTTTTCAAGGAGTGATTTCATCCCCAAAAATTGCATTATGGCACCAACAAAAAATAGAGTTGCGTTACGGATGAACTACTCTACTTGCACACCGAGTTTCATAATTTTCTGAATTTCCGGGTTGCCAAACTTCCCTTGTGATTTGTGACATTCCCTGCTTTTCCCCTTACCCTCAAAGTGTCGCTAATGATTCTTTATTTTATGAATACCGTAACGGCACATACACACGCCCCAGCGTCGCTACATAATATAGGGTAAATCCGGGAGACGCGGTCGGGCCGGAGAGTTGGTCGTGTCGCTATATTTCAGAGTCTATACGTAAAAATGCATTAAAGTGCAGACCAATTACTTCTCTAGAAGCCAAATAGTTGAATGAATAGCGCTATTTCGCTTCCTTCTGTGGTTTTCTGGATTTATAGGCTATAAAAGGTAAATTGATGTTACATTTAACCTCTTTTGTCAAACAGCGGTTGTACAGAATCGTATTTAAAATATACTTCTAAGTTTATTTTCCTTTAATGTTTGGAATAATAAGATAGTAGAGACATTGAGGGACAATGCAGCCAAAGTATTTGGCCATATTAACGCTTCCTCTCAAAGCTAACGAGAAGACCATGTCTCGCTGCAGAAAGGTGAGATGGTCGAGTTATGATTTTTTTATTTTTTTTTTTTTTAATATTATTTTATTATTATTTTTGTTTATTTAGTTTATTTATTCACTTTTGTATTCATTTGCCTTGCTAATCGCCAGTAGGTAATTCACTTTTTCTTTGATGTGTTCTTTATTTGTTTAGCGTAAAGAAATTAAATATCAATGAATCCGAAGTTGTATTCACTCATAAATAATTTTGCTCTATCCTTTGTTAATTTTCCATGAATAATTATGTGAGTGGTCTCTGCCAACGACGAAAACCATTTTTCCCGGCACCTCGGGAGAGGTGGTCAGATGTCATGACTTCAGTTTTCAACCCGATTTACAGTAAATATTGTCTTAAAGCAAATATCGACCAGTTTTTCTGAATCGGCATAAAATTCTGAACATATTAGGTTTGTTCTGATAGAATAAGTGATATCTATATTAGTTTTAATAGCCATTTTATATTAGGTCGACCGCGTCTCCCGGATTTACCCTAATCATTCCTAATCCGCAGTAGGTATATTAAAATATTGACAGTTTCAAAAACAAAATCCCAAGTCGAATTCATCGAGCACGTCCCCTTTCTCAATTTCTACTTCCACCTTCGAGTCTCCTCTTGCACCTCTCATCCGATAAAGTCAACTTTTCATAGCCCCATTTGCTTGAATCACTCTTTGATTAAGAATACAAAGTATCCCCGACACGGTTCTGTTGATTTCACACACAGAAGTTGTGGTGCATAGTATGCTCTATAAGACTTCAAGCTGTAAGCAACACGGCTATCTTCTAATTGCCGGCCGATGATTTCGCTGTATTCAAATTAAATCGTCGAATGACGTATGTACAGGCGCGCAACGTTGAACGTCTCCGGAGCCGAGCAGGCCGAGGCGGCGTTTAGTTGAACGCGGGCCGACGATTTCGCAATCGGGCGTATCATTCTCGATTCAGGTGTTCGATCTGCCGATGGTGTACGTGACGGTCGCGGCTCGCGAATCCCGCTCGTAATTACGGGAACGTACGAGGCCCGCTGCCGGCGCGCGTTATCGGTGGACCGATAACAGCTGACAGGGACGTATATGAAGCAACCAAACGAATATTGTGCATAGCATCACGTAGCCGAAGGGGACGATAAACACTTGCCTGGCCAATTGCTCCAAGTGGCGAGTGGTCTATGCGAGTGTTGGCTTCTTCGTCTATGCGCGATAGGTATTCTTCTCTATCCGAGGCGCGCCGAATCGTTCTTTAACCCTTCGCACTCCAACCACACTTCTCGCCGCCACCTAACTTCACATTCGCGCTGCTGATTTCATTAAACTCTGTGCAAATAGGGGGACACGTCGCGCGTAGGAACGAGTGAGTTAGCGGGGGGTCGGATCGATGGGATTTTGATAGAGCTGCAGTAAAATTTTCAGTGGAGATATAAGGATTTCTCTTATTATTATTATTTATTTATTTCAACGGAACTAGCTTTTGGTATACAAATTGTACAGTTATAATTATTATGCGATATCTCCTTGTTTAATATTTTCTATTTGGTGTGGAATACTCCGTATCTTCTTCGTTCTCCGCTTACTTCGCTCCAAATTTCCTCAGAAGGAAGAGGTAGCAGTGGGATGCCAGCGGATGTTGAATTTCTATCGCGTAGTAACTGTCGTTCTTATAAACCTTCTTTGAAATCGATTTAACCCTTGCCATGCGTGAGCACCGATCCGTTGTCGATGAAACAGTGAGCGGGGCCTGCGAAACGCGTAAAGATCGTAAGTGTTCCTGGCATTTTAGTAAGTAGTCGGTAACTCGCTGAATTACTTTGCGCTATTACATTATTGTCGATGTCGTCAGCGTTATTCGCAGACTCGAGCTGTGCTAGGGTTACCGCGATGTCTTTCAGAGCCCTTGCGCTGCCGTTTTACTAATGCCATATGATTGCCGCGTGATGCGTAAGGCAACGAGACACGTTTTAAGATTGAACCGCTCTTACCAGTCATCATACATCCTAAACATCTAAAATCCGCGTAGATAACAATGCTATCACTTGCGACCAATCGCAACCTGCCACTTGGATGCTCAATTACACATCAGCATCCAAAGAAGAGCATAATTCATTAGGTATATTCATCGAGCTTTGCATAAAACCAAGCAGGCGACTATACAAATCCCCGCCAGCGTGAATCTTCGCACCTCGAGTGGCACCGACAAGTTCTCAAGCGGAGCTATTCGTATCCGTCGCATGATTTTGTCGAATCGTCTGCGAACCGGAGCAGATTTGGAGAAATGGGGCCCCGCAAACGAGTTCCACCCTTTTCGCGAAATATCATCGAATACTTTAAGTTAAAAGAGCCGAGACAATTTCAAAGCTAATTCAATATGCCAACTCACATAGGGTAAAAGACCCAATTACTGTCACCTACCCAATTACTGTCGCCCTATGCTGTTTTACTTAAAATAAGCCTCAAACCATGCGAATTCATACACGAAAAAATTTTAACATACATTTAACATTGTAATTTATGCGAGGAAAAGCAGGAATTAATTTTTTCTTCTTTAATTTTGATAAGATGGTAAAAAGTTTTAAGTTGGTTACGCTGTTATTGTCACTTGTCATTCCTACCATTTCACGTGCGTGCGCGTATTGACATAACCTTGTCCAATTTCGAAAATTTTGACAACGTAACCGTACACGTTTTGTAAGTACTATTGTTAATATTTATAACAGAATGTACTTTGACATCTTTTATTAAAATAACAAAATTCCTATATTTATTCTCGTTTACTCCTTGCTGAACTAGAATTTAAAACTGACAATAATTGGGATGTCAGTAATTCGATTGAACACATATCACAGGTGACAGTATTAGCTCCCGTCATATATTTTTTAAATCAATAAATTTATTAATAAAAATAGAGATTTCAAGAGTCATACAAATTTTTTTCTTCAACTAAACATATTAAATAATAATAAATAAATAGATAAACTTATGCCTGTGATCAATAAATACAAAAACTATGCGATACTGTCAGAATCGATCCTTAACCTGACAGTAATTGGGTCTTCTACCCTATCATGAGTTATTGTTAATTCGCTGTACGAAATATAGGAGTGAATTGTTTTTAAAGTTGTCTCGAGCATCGGTGTTTGAACCTATCCCAGTTTCTTGCGCTCAAAAATTGTCGCCCTAGTTCTGCACAAAACCAGCATCTTCCAGCGGCAGGGGCCATTTCCAAAACGTTGCACTCCCTTCGCCTCTCCGTGACACTTTTCCAAGATTCAGTGAAAGAGGCATTCTTCCGAATGCCGCGCCTCTCGGAGTGTCGATGCCCAAGGACCCCAGCCAAGCGCAGCGGCCTCGATTCTGCCCACGGTTATTTTGACAGCGCCATTTTGCGATCGCGCAGAAGTCAGCCGACACGGAGAGCCAGCGGCCTACTCTTGGTCGAAATTCTCGCAAACAGAGAGAACGGTGGCGCGAGGAGCATGTGCGCCCCGCTTAGGGTGGCGGTGTCAATGGATTTCAATGGCAGCGTGTTACATTATTTTCATCCATAGGCGCACACACGCAACCCCCTTCTGCGGGGATCCGTTGCGCCCCACCTACCCCTCCGCTCAGACAGGGACGTTTACGGGGTAGAAAGGAACGGACTGGTTTTCTGCAGAGGGTCCTCTCATCCCCGCTGCGGTGGCTGTCCCAATGGGGGTAGCGAGGGTTCGAGGAGGGCTGCCGGGCGGATCTTCAGCCTATGGGGATGCGTCTGCAGCGCGATGATGGTTGATTTGCGGTTAGCCCGGGGCGAGCCTCGACGCTTCCAGCGAACTGCCACGATCTTCATCCCCTCGGCAGCAACGTTTCCAGGTCTTCGCGCCTGGTTTCCTCTCGGCTCCTCCACGGGGATGAGTTGCCGAGAGATCCTTATCGAAAGAAGGAACCGACGGATAGTGAAACTGTGCGGGGGATAGTGCGGTGATTATCGAGGCTACAGTGTCCATCTCCTTTTGCACGAAACGAGGGCGCCCCGTTATTGAACTTTATCCTGTAATTAATTCCCACTCGATATCCATCCGAACTACGCAGCTCATACCATCCACGAGGCAATCGATCACTGACCACTTTGAAAATAAGAAGTCGCGCGGGATCCTTGCTCCGACGACCGGCATCAGTGCCCACTCACAGCCAGCAGCTGTAACTGCTGTCTACCGCGGTATTCGACGCCATGGTTACAAAGAAGTCTCGCGGCGTTAGCGCGAGGCGAGTGTCAGTCGCGGCCTGCAGTCCAGTTGCACGCGCGCCGCCTCTCTCTCTCTCTCTCTCTCCGCTTGCCCGTAAATCGAGAACAGAGGTTGCGCGAAGCGTTACTCATCGATCCTCCTGGCGCGTAGCAGAGAGACCCGCCGGAAGTCGCGCTCGGTTTTCGTGACGCAGGGACGGCACGGCGCTCGATAACTACTTAGAGGCGCGTAGGATAATGTTGACGTGGCACTTTGATTGCGGCCAATTTCGTGCAAGATTCAAGGATAGTACGAAGAGTATAAGCGCAGTAGCTCGGGAGCACGCGTTCACCAGCGCGTATGACGTAAGGCCGAGCGTGCAGCAACACCTATGGAGGAGCTGGGACGTGTACGTGCGCGCTGTCGCAAGACCGCTCGGCTAATTTATTTAAGCGAGGAAGAAGGGTTAAGAGGAGACGCCTTGGCTGGTGCCGCCAACAGTGCCATTCCTCGCCACCTCCGCAATAGTTGGTAGCAATTACGTGCTCGCGATTGCTTGTCTGGAGCGAACCAGTTTGCGGGCTTTCGGTCGGGTCGCCTTCGCTGGCAGATACGCCCACGTTTACAGCGCTGGCTACCGCGATCCTGCCTCCTCCATCCCAGGACCCTAGGAAATTACCATTTCAGGCGCGCACTCGCGGATACTGTACGCTTTGTGCCGATAGCTTTCAGTCCACAGATGTCAATTGGTCTACTATCCTCGAGTCTCTTAGTTCTACCACATAGACCCCCGTGGATTATTCCTTGGCCACTGAGAGTGAAACGGTCAGGGCGGGTGGCTAGAATCATGGGACGATTTACGAATCTTAGTGTCTCTCGGCGATGAGGATCTAAATGAAGCATGGTGGAGATCCGGATGGGGCAGGAAGAGGAGAGAGGCTGGGATTGAAACTAATCACGTTATACAAAACAGTTAAGAGGTTCCCAGGCGCGTACCGACGGCGACAGAAGGCCCGTATCTTCGTGTAGCACAAAAGTGTTAAACGAATGAATGAATGAAACGGCCGTCGAATGGCCGAATGAATGAGCGGCCGCTCGCATGTCTTCGCAAGTCGGTGGGGGACGAAAACGAGGGTGGAGAGGAAAGCGCGTGGTCGGGGGGGACGAACGTGAGTAAAGAGGGGTGAAGGCGAATGGTCCATCGATGGGGCATGCTGGCGGCAGTGTTCTTCGCCGCTGGAATCAGGAAGTGAGAAATCTGATTGCAGGGGAATGAGGGAATCGCCCCGGTGTCTCGAGGAGGTAGCAAGAGACGGTAGCTATTGGTAGCTTAGTTGCCCGGGTAGATACTTTAAAGGAGGACGAAGTAACGAACACGCCTAATTAGCTGCTTGCGTTTTAACGGCTCTGTGTCATAATAAATCAAACTCGTTGCAACGTACCGCGTTATCTGGGCACAACAGTACACCTGCGCGAGGGAGCAGGAGTCCGCAGCACTTGCCGCCATTGGAGGGTCAAGGAACTCGAAGTGCCTCGGAGGATCGCGTCGCGCCAGATTTATGTTGAAGCTGATGGAAAAGAACGCGCGGCGAGAGCGATAGGCGTCGGATGGCGAGGACACGGATTGTGACGAAGGAGAAGGGGTCTCGAAGGAGGAAGGGATGAACGGAGCCGCGGCGACCGGAAACGCGTCGTGTCGCGATGGCCCGGCGACGGAGAGGGCAGCTTAAGGCTGGGGCAAGAGGAAGACAGCGGTAGGCGCTTCATTCGGTTTTATTAGGTGGAAACGAGCAGTCGCTCGTTTACACGCCGGGTAAACTCGGCGAAACGGGGTTTACACTGTTGTCCTCCCGTCCTCTTCTTCTGCATCGCCTCAGCCGACACCGACGCGCTCGCCATGATCTTGAATGGCTTCAATTAGCTTCGTTTAGGACGGTAATTGTTTCTTCAGAATTCCCGTAGAAAGCTTCTTCTAGCAGCGCGCGCCGCGAAATAGCCAGCCACGCCGACGCGATGGAATAGGGTACACCTAGTAGAAAATTGCGGCAGCTATCATTTTCTTCTGGTCCCTTTCTCGAAGCTTGAGGAATTTCAAATTTAAAGTCTCGAAGAATTTGTCTGTTTTTTTTTAACTAAGGTAAATGTCCCCATGGCGAAACAGTTAAGGAAGCAGTTGAGATGATTGCAATTTTTTTTATATTTAAATAGTATAAAATTATAACTAAATATAATTATTCGAAAGCGTGAAATTTCTACTTTCGCATAACGTAACAAGAATCTACATTTGTTAAAGCAAAAGTTTTAAATTAATTAAAACATGAAACTGTTCATATAGCCCAGTAATTAAATGAAATTCATAGCGTGTCCCAGTCATTAATTAACAGTGTCCCAATTATTGAATATGTATTTAATTTAACTATTTCTATCAGTTAATGAAAAGAAATCAACTGACTGTAGTTCTTCTTCTTTATCTTTTTTACCTTCGGCATGACTTTATGTCTGAAAAAGTTAAAAAATGATTAAAAGTATATTATAAAAGTTTAGGTTATGTTAATATTGTAACGAGTATAAGATTAATTATCCTAATAATTCTTAAACAGTATTATATTTTTGTCTAGTTATTATTAACGTAAATACATAGGATACAAAAAATACTTACTTTGGTACAATAAATATTTATAATTTTATAACTACTGAACACTGACGCCTGTAACACCGCGGTTAAACAACCATTGAACACACGTTTAATGATTGGTACGTGTCATGTTACCGTGTACTAGTGGATAAACGCAACAATTTCAATATTAAAAACAAAAAATTATTAAAAGATCCAATTAATTTTAAATTCTTCAATGTATAATAAATCCAAAAGAACTGTATAATTTCAAAAATTATAAAATAATAATTAATTACAACCTTAACAAAAATATTCTCTCGCTTGCTTGAGCCCATTAGGTAAGAAGCGAGATTGAAACTGTTGAAGCTTTACTGTACAATAATATTTTTGTACGATATAACTATTCAGTTATGTAAGCTTATAGTTGTATCTATATAAAGTTAATACATTTTGCAATTATATTTCGAACAGTTTAAACGTTGCAAATTAGTAAAACTATTATTATTAATAAAATTTCTTCTCAATTTTTAATTATTGGGCCATGTTTAAGGACTGGGACATTTGCCTTACTTCTTGGCTTCGCCCGGAATTTAGATTCTGATTCTATAATTTTCACTTTTTTAATTTTGTTTTTGTGAAAATAGTCACATTCATCTGGATTAAGGTCTGCGCACACATATCCGTTCCGTCTCAGTTCCGCGTCAGTGTGCCAATGGTAAGAAGAAGAGACCCTCTACGCCCCTCTTCTTCTTACCACTGGCCCGCCGGAACGGAACTGACACGGAACGGATATGTGCGCGCAGACCTTTGGCCAGGCATAATGAGCTGAGTCACGTTTCGTGATCTAAGAGTTTTCCGTTCGAAAGTTTTTAGGCGACAGACAATCAAACCATTTTCTGCTTTATGTATTAAGATAAAATTCGAAGGAAGCTGAATGAAACTTCACCCTACAAAGTCCCCTCCCCCCTTTCTCTGCCCTTCGAATTGGAATTCGGCGGTGTTCCAAACGACGAAGGGAAGGGAAACCTTATAAGGAGCCGACAAACGCGAGGGCTTAATTGCTTCGCGCAATAGATCAACAGAGGGTTGTTCGCGCAACGACAGGCTTCCGTTCTCTCCCGTTTTCATTATGCTTTTCGGTGTCCAAATGACGCGAGCGTCCGAACGTTACGTTAGATCACTGCGATGGCTGCCGTGTTAAGGCAGGATACCACCTTTGACTGCGATTTTGGAGGCGTTTTTCAGGAATTTTTTTTGCATACAAAGAATGCGCAGAAACAAAATCGGTTTCAGTCATTCATTAATGTAACTTTAATCTGAAATTACACATTTTTTGAAACTGAAAAAGTAAAAAATAATCTCTTGTAGGTGGCGCCAAAATACGCTCCTTTGGAGGAACATCGTTAGACGGCGTGTCAAATTCCGCTCTGTACGTGGCTCTTAGAAAAGAAACCAAAGAATGTGCCTATTAACAACAATATTGTTCAATGCTGTACGTAGGGATTTTACGAAATTTCGATTTTTAAGAAAATGGCGACCATTTTAACAAAAAGGTCAATTTTTTAGGGTAAAAAAGTTTAAAAAAATTTATAAAATTGCGCACCAAAAGAAAAATAACAACGCTACAGCAAAAGTCCTACGTACATCGTTAGATTACACCAATCGGAAGAATTGTGCAAAGTTTCAAGTCAATCCGATGAAAATTCTAGGAGTAATCTGACACGCTGATTTGGAAAACATCGTTTCGAGAAAAACGCGTTTAAAGTTTTATATAGATTTATATATCTGCTCCAATCCGGTTTTTACACAAGAAAAAGGTTCCGGCCACCTTTCTAATGAATGAATTTCGATTCTATACACTTGAAAGAGTACTTTGAGAACAAAAAAAAATTTCAATTTTTTTTAAGTGCGAAGGTGGTATCCTGCCTTAATCAACACAGCTCGGTGAAACACTGGAACGCGAGATAGAGGAGAAGGGGTTAGCAGCTAGGGCAGCTCCAACCCCCCCCCCCCCTCCGCGGGCAAAGCACGCTTCCTCCCCTAATGAAAACGCCGAATCTGTAGCGTCGCAGGGCACATTTAAGTGCAGCAAACGAGACGATAAAGAGTTTTCTCGCAGCAATGAGAGCGGAGACCCCTCCTCGCCTCAGAAGGGGGGTTGCACTTCCTGCTTAAACGTCTGACCCGTTCGTGCTCGAGCGTGGAATAGAGCAGCGCGGGGAGGGGTGGACGGAGGAACGAGAGAAGGTGAATTAAAGTGCAATCAAGGCTGGTGTCTTTGTATCGACACTTTCTCCCTTTCTGTCTACCGGCGCTTCTGACAAACGACCATTTAAACTGACGGCGCAGCGACACTCGAGTCTCTCGTAACATTTAACCACCCCTCCGTCCATCCCCACCCCCTCCCCCCACGTCATCAGCGCAACCACGATTTCTTCCTTCGAGTATATCGATCGGATTGCTCTCTCCTCGCTTATCGCGCGCGCGCGCGCGGCTTCGTTTCAATCTATTCCGTTCGTCCCTTCGTCATTGCAACCAACGCTTACTTGCCCATTCTTCGTCCGGTTGCCACGAAAGAGTCGTTGGCAAGGATACCGAGGACACTCGGGCGGTGGTCTCGGCGAGAGGGGGTGAGCCTCGCGGATGAAAGGAAGAGTCGAGGGGCGGCGGGCAGAGTGAATTAACACGCGCATAGATAAGGCTCGTGTCTGCTCCTCCCCTCGCCTCTTATCGCTCGGAACTCGATCTCATCCGACGGAATAGGAGTGCGAGCGCGGGTGCGCGTGCGCGCGCGCGCGAACACTTACCGCGCGCAGGGGGGTGGGGTTGAGAGGGGAGGCAGAGGGAGAGAACGAGAGGGAGAGCGCGAAGCGAGCGTAGCCGACTGAATGACTGAGTGACACTCGGCTGACGTCCCTTCCGGTGTGTCTCGTGTTACACCGAGCCTGTTAAGCGTTTTATATATTAAAGTTACGGCACTGGGCGCGTGCCACCCACTGCACACTCCGTCGCCGACCATTTTTTTCCTCCCCCCGCGGCTCCCCGTCTCACCTTGGCTCCCCGGCTCTGCTTGGGGCGGTTGCGCGGGACTCCGCGGCGCGCACGGCTGCAAAGGATTGCACAGGGCTCTAAACGTTTCCACGTCCACCCTCAGAGTTTCGGGCATTTTGGACAGTCGTTAACACTTGGTGCAACGTGCAGAGTATATTTCACGAGCTCCGCTCGGAACTGATTCCCCCGATCGATGACCAACGCGCGCACCGATGATCGTCTAATTTCATCAGACCGACGGGATGATTAACCAGCGAAACACGCGCCCGGTTGCCGGCGGAGCGCGTTTCTAGAATCCCCGCGGCAACGAAAGTGAAGCACGTAAAACGCCATTATCGGAGAATAGTGGTGATCCTTTCTCTGAAGGAGCTTGTTCATTTCGTACGCCGAACAATGGCACCCGTCGGATGGCGCGTAATTGTTAATACAACAACAATATCCACAGTGCTCTCAGCCATCCCCTTCCTTTAACAAGGTCGCGCAAGACCCAGGGAAATAATAGGGGTAGTTTTTGTTCCACAGCCGCGCCACTCGCGTATGGTATAATGCCGCGCCACTTATAAAATCGAGCATCGGGTCGGGGTTTAGATTCGATAAATCTTCGCCCGCGCCCCCTCCTCGCCCCGTCTTTCGCTCCCCGTTTTCATTTTTCCGCTACTCGTGCCCGGGGACCATTGTTCCCCGGGCGACGTTCTGTTTGTTTTAAAGGGCCGCAGAAGCTGTCCAAATGGGCAACGGGTTAACGCATCGAGCGCGCAGACACGTTCCCGCGATCTCACCCCCTCGGTGGACGTGGCTGTGCACCAAATCGACCGTTAATGCGAGCCGCAAGAGTAAATTCTCCACCCTTGGTCACGATCGGGATACACTCGTCCCTGTTTCTTCCCTTGCACGGGAATAATTAATTGATGACCCTTTGAGGATGAACTTCGGTAACATTAAAAATAAGGGTAGGTCTTTGAAAATTGGAGGAACTGAAAATTCTAAACTCTAAATTTTAGAGAAATTGATTCGGTAGTTTTTTAATTATTTATCTTTTAATTTAACCCTCTAGGGACGACTGGGACTCCAGAGTCCCATTCAGATTAACACATTTTTATTTACGTTCCATCAATAAGATCGAGATTTGATAGGTATAGTGACCTTTAGTAGGCAGAGAAGAAACTGTTGTACTATCAGAACCCGAAATTAAACTTTTTTTTGTTATATTGTCATAAATAAATTAAAAAAAAAAAAAAAAAAAAAAAATAACGAGTAGCTTCCAAATCCGAAGTATAAAATAGACTATTTTAACGCTCAAAAAAATTCTACGTTAAGTTTAAAACATCCCCGTCCCTAGAGGGTTAACATGTATTCTTATGGGGGAAACGCGATACTGAGAATTATAGCTACAAAATTAAGAGCGAAGTAATAGGCTTGCGCCACTCAAAGTGATACTAGCCCGTAGATGATTGTTAAGATTTAACTAAGTAGTTCCAACCTCGGCGGTTCTCTCAGGTACCGAGTAAGGCGCGGCAGCAAATATTCTCGTGGCCAGAGCCAGCTGGTTCCAAGTAGCCGATGAGCCTCCAATTCCTGCGCGGTGAATCGCCAGAGGTTGCGCCCGAGCGCGAAGTCACGGTATGTCATTCATTGAGGCATTCGCCGGGCCGTGGTTCTCGGAATCGTAGGATTCATGAATGGAGCCACGCACTACACGCCTGGACGCACGACATACGCGTAAGGCACGACAAGAATAATTGTCAAGTTGTCTAGGGGGCAGCTGGTGGCGGTCGCGAGTCAAGGAGTTTGACCCGTGGGCGCAGCCGTCAATGAGGCAAGGGTCTAACCAAGACCCAGGATACGGGGTCGTCTACTTGACCCCGGAGCGCGCGCCGGATGCCACCGTTTTTCTCTCCAGAATTGACCGATTCAATTGGAACCGACCACGCTTCGACTCGCGAAAATTCACGAGCCGCCAGCTTCCCGATCGCGTCGCGACCCTCCCCAACGATCGATTCAAGTCCCTCCGCGACCCACCCAACACTGGATTCAAGTCCCCTCGCGCTCGTGGCGTCCCAGATCCGCACCCAGCATCTTGCATCCCCTTCGGTGGACCCGCCAACTAAACTACCCTGACCCCAGTGCTTTGGATACTCGATAGTACCGATCTGTTCCGCGTTAATAATTGGCAAGTCTGCATCCTCGATTCATAATCCTTAATTGTATTATAGAGACGAAGTCACGGAGAACACCTTTCTCACCGCGAGATTAATTTCGGTATCGTTTATTCGTGGTCTCCAGAAGCTCGGGTCGCTGGTGGCTAGCGAAGGGAGGCAGCGAATGGTCAATGCCGCGGAGAACAATAGGGAGAGAAATTAAAGTCACCATGGGAAAGCCCTCGCCTCTTCTGCTCTAATGCATCTCCAACTATTTTCTCTTTCGGGGGTTCCCTTCGTCATTCCCCGGATCCTCGGTGCGTGTAGGTATACACATGCGCGTATCCTGGTAACACGTGACTCACGGTGCAGTGTAGCTCCACTGCGGCTGGAACACGTGTCATTCGTGTTTCGTCACGCGTTTTAGACTGGAACCTCAACTAAATAGGAGCACGCACGGCTCTATTTGCGCTCGTTTGCCAATGCCTTCCCTTCCTACAAACGGCCGCATCTTTCAACGCGCAAGCTTGTGGCATCCACGATCCTCGTCCAGAACGGTGGACTCGACGTGTAATTAGAGCTACCCTTTGGGCAAACATTTCGAGGAGCGAAAGTTCGAGGGCTACGCAGCCGTTGGGTCTAAGCTCAGTGAGCGCGGCGCTGATAGGCGCGTAAGCACTGTGCATCAGCGCGGCGGGGAATTTTTTGGACGCTTGCTTCTTGTTTCTAAAGAGCCGCTGAAAATGAGCATCGTTGCCGAGCGACGCGGAGGCGAAAGGCGGCTCGGTTAGAATTCGATTCGAGAGGGGCGAAGGACCGGCTGCGTCGTGATCGATTAGTCACGGTACCAGCGTGGCCAGAGGGTGACTTTGGCTTTCGTCTGGACGGATTACTTTCGGGCATTAGTTTTGCGCGGCTGATCGTGAGCAATAGGACTCGCCCCCGCGCGTGCCCGCCTCTCGGTCCTCGATGACCTCGCGTCTGCACGGATCGTGGCCCGTAATGACTCCAAATTACCCGCGCAACGACGGAATTGCTTGCGCGCCGGGCTTTTTCGACCACCCCGGCAACCGTTTGCGCTGCTGGACCACTCGCTTGCTGCTCTATTACGACAACTTCTAGCCTCTAGAGAAATAGGAAAAATAGATAGGAATGTTTAATGTCAGATGAGAAGAAAGAATTGTAAAATACTACATCTTGATGTGATTTCGCGACCACTCGCGCAGCCAGAGGGGGCGGCTGAGGGGCCCTGGCACACCCCCAAAGAAGGGGCTTTGTAAAAAGAAAAGAAAACTGGATATTATTTTTTAAATAAATCTTTCTAACCACCTAATGAATTTTATTAAACTTGTGGTAAAAATATTTTTGTCCCTTCAACTCGGCTCCTCTCGAGATTAAATTTTTTTTTAATTTCCGTGACGTTTTTCTCGCTATAGGCTAGCGTTAGAAATAGAGAGGAACGTAACATATGCTTACTTGCTCCGAAACTTGAAGATCACTGAGGTTTTCTAAAGGACCAAACAGGAGAAAGCAGACGCGAGCTGGCGCGACGCTGTGCGTGCCGGGGGACATTGTATTCGAGGGGATTAAAGAAGCCCACTTTGCTGCGTCCGATTCTCGAGACGCGCGTGTGCGCGTGGCTATCTTGGCCATCGGCGGCGTGGATACGTGGCCGGTCGATCCTCTTCTCCGTTTATGCGCGCGCGTATCGCGCTATTCGAGGCGATGCGTTATCGCTACCAGTGACGTCGCGTGCGTCCTCTTCGTACGCTGCGTTTCCTGCGTCTCGCGAGTGGGCGCCCCTCCAGCAATTTCTGCGTCCAAACAAAGCCCGCAGGGCCTCCGTAAAATGCGTCTCCGGGCTTAATAGGGCCCGGCCGGCGACGCGTACGCGCCGAGGAAATTTGTATGGCCTTCGTTCTTGTAGAATTCGTTAACGTCCCTTCCGCCGTCTCTCGTGCTTTCCGCGCGGGGCCCCGTGCGCGCTGCGCGTCGCCCGCGGAGGATGTCTCCTCTGTTCGTCACGGAGAATGTCATCCTTGTGCCAAACATCGCAAAAAAAAAAAAAAAAAAAAATAGGCCCCAAACACTTGCATCTACGAGAAGCTAAAAATACTCCTAAATTTTCAATGCAACGTGTTTATAAAAATTTATTTAAAAAATAAAATCCAGTTTTCTTTTCTTCTTACAAAACCCCTTCTTCGGGGGGGGTGCCAGGACCCGTTGGCCACCCTATTACGGGTGTGTCATTTTCCCCTGTGTTTATTAAATGGGGAGGAAAGTGACACTGAATTTTAGATTTCGGAGCAGCGATGCTCCCAAAGAGGTGGACAATTTTGGATTAAGCAGAGAGCTGTACGATACAGTGTTCAGGTGAGGCAGTGGTATCGGATCCGGCCAGGGACGTGCATTCGCGATATGAGATATTTAGATGCATGGCGGGCACGGGTGCGTTGCGTCCCGCTTAACCCGCGGATCGGAACTACCTATTTAATTGGCTGTGCGAGAGCATGCATGCACACTGTCGCGGCTGCGGGGCGAAGAGGAGGCCGGTCGTTGGGGTGTAGCGCGCTGGAAACGGGGCTTAAAGGTGGAGGGCCCCGGCATTCACGGGAGGAATTAGTTAGCGGTTGCTTTAGAAGCGTGGACACCCCGTGGTGCCAACAAAAGAGTTACAGGCCTTTCGCACCTCGACACGGGGGATTACATGCCATAAAATAAATCCTCCTGCACCCCCTCCCGGCGTCGCTGCTCTTATGACCTTAGATTATAATGTTTTGCTCGCGCGTGCTTCAACGTCCACGGGGAATCTCTTCCTTTTTTTTTTTTTTTTTTTTTTGCCGGGGTAGGGGGCCGTAAGCGAGGACTCGAGGCAGAGGATCCTCTGGACCCCTCCTTCCTCCTGCTCCCTCTCGGCAAACGCGGGCGCTTTCGTCATTTTCTCGCCCACCTCCGAATTCCTAACCCCGCTGCACATCCAGGTTAATATTTAGAAGTCAGATGTGCTATATAGAACGAACTGCCGCGGTAACAATCTGGAATTGACTCATTCGAGTAATGTCTCCCTTAAATCACGTCCTCGGGATCACAGAGCGCCTACCCTCCCGCTGCGGCGATTTCTCCGACTGCCTCGCGACTCGTCCGAGGGCACTGTCTGACATCCGGAGACAAGGTTCCAGGGTGTGGAGAATTAGGCGGCTGGGATCGCCGAGAAGGCGGGCCCGAGATCAACCGGCGATAGCAACCACCGTCGTAAATATTTGCCAAGATGATTGGCGAACTGTCCGATATGGAATTGATTCGATTCGAGCGATATTCAGTATTAATGAGATTAGCCCTCTCGTTTAGGAGGGAATAAAAGAGTCGGCTCGGCCGCCGTGGAAAATCCTGGTCCCCCCCCCCCCCCCTTGTTGCCGTAAAAGGGAACGAGAGACAACAAACAGCCGGTTGGTGGCAACGCGTACGGAATTGAGAGGGGGGTCGTGACTTTTGTCGTTTTTAATTGATTAATCGCTCGCGCTATTACGTGATTATCATGGCTTCTCGAGAAGCCTCCGCGGAGATGTGGAAGGGAGGCTGGCGGGGGACGTTTTC
Organism: Andrena praecox; assembly: GCA_963932275.1. Classification (NCBI taxonomy): domain Eukaryota; kingdom Metazoa; phylum Arthropoda; class Insecta; order Hymenoptera; family Andrenidae; genus Andrena; species Andrena praecox. The sequence continues at coordinate 3,248,400 of OZ010729.1, forward strand.
GGCGGAGAAGAAGACCGTCTTCCTGTCGCGTGGCCCCCACGTTATCTCGCTTTCTCGTCTCCCTTCGCTGGAATTAACCTCTACATTGGGATTAAAAAGCGGATATATTAATTTGCCCGGCTCTTTCTTGCTCGTCCGTGGCGAAACGCGCCGGAGGCGACCGGGGAGGAAGGAATCCGCGCAAAAAGCGGATTCCGCGACTGGAAAATGGAGGATGTCCACGGCGATGGTTCGCGGCGCAGTAATTCTTCGAGTGGGTGAAGATATTGCCGTGCAAAATTGAGGACCTTGCAGCGAGTGGGGTGCAGCCTCATATTTACCAACTTCGAGTAAATTAGAAAACGCTGTTTGTAAATTTATTGCTTTGACTTGACACTGAAAAGAGAACACTACCGTTAAGGAACTAGTTTCTGATCAGTTTAGAAGGTTTCCCGCTTTAATATTTATTTTTAACCTAATAAAACATTAAACCATAGACTTTTTTTATACTAAAAGTTGAATTAATGTTTAAACTTCAAGGAAAAATTTTAAAAAGTTGAAAATAAATATATAATTTAAATACTTATAAGGTATGGAATAATAAGGTGACTAGGAACTAGTTTTTAATCATCTAAAACTAACAATACTAACTGCTTTCACAGACAACACATATATTTTTGAATTATCAATTTTTATGTTAGTAATTATTTCAAACAATTATTTATTGACTTAAACTCAAAAGAACGATTTATTTCATGAACTGATCAAAAATTAGTGCCTGATCAAGAACTAGTTCCTTAACGGTACATTGAAAAATATATATTTTCCCATAATAAGTAGTAGTTTATTGTGTTGATAAGGTAAATGTACCAATACCCGGCCGCTGAAGGGGCTTAAGGAATAGCGGCAAAGTTTGTCTCCTAATTTAATTTGGAAAACCATCATGAAATAAAAAAATGTTGTTGAAATGTTGAAGATGACACAATATTATACTATTGGAAAATGAAAAAAAAAGTTTATGTATTATAATAGACGTATTTATTAATGAAAATACGAAAACATGCAGGTGTCCCAGTAAGCGGACAACCTAAAACTGCATGTCCCAATACCGGAATTATATCGCCCCAGTAAGCGGACAACCTAAAAATGCATGTCCTGATGTCCCGATATCTGAATTATATCGTCCCAGTAGTCGAACATTTAGACTTGTTTAAAAAAATATTAATTTTCTTGCAAGTTTAACCATCTTAAACTAAATTTAAATCTATTTACTATTATAATAATGTATTATTATAATATATAAATAAGAAATGCAGTCAATATTTTCTTAGCAAATGAGTGGCGTTTCTTAACGGAAGCCATAGAAATTTCTCGAAATCTGCTATGCGTACGAAGTGTGTTACAAAATAATTATTTCTATCTAACGATTTTCAATTTTCTATAATAATGATTTTAATTAATATTGCTAAATACTTATGCATTATGGTACTATTTTTTGTTTCTAATTACATTAAAAATTAATCTTAAAAATAAATAAAATTCGCATTGTTGTTCAGGTACTGGGACATGGCCGGGCACTGGTACATTTACCTTAAGTCTTTATTTCTATTTATGGCGAATTTTTCAAATCTGGAGCTGCCTCTGACTCGCAGTAGGGTAATGGGTGCAGGTTAAAAATTTGCAATTAATCGCTCATTTGTTATCGGATTTGCATGAAACGTGCACCCAACGATGTAGAATTTTTTTGGCATATATTACACGTGATAACTTAAAAATTGTCAAAATTGGAGCTGCACCCCTTTTACCGCGAGGTCCTCAATTTGAAACATCACCTTAAAATTCGTATAACCGAGTTGCGCAGCGTCGCATGTTTTCCACCGCCCCGACGTTGAAAATCACAACATTAGATGCTCGGGCGACGACAATTTCGACATCAATCTCCGTCGTCGCTCACAATCGCGCGACATTTCTTGGCCAGCAGAGGCACGGCCACGGTTTCAACTGGATTTACATACGAATGCGCCTTTGGAATAAAGACAGGAAAGTCGAACGTCCACCGGAACTAATCGTCCCGTTGCCTTTTGCTATTCGTCCTGGTGAACTCTTGCCTTTCAAGCACTTCCCTCGCTCAGGCCGGGCCTCTTGTTGTATTCGTGTTTCTCGGCGAGCGGACAAACGAGATCGTTTCGCAGGGAAACACTTCGTCAAGAATATCAAAGGTGTTAACGATCACCTGAATGTACCTTTTTATTAGAACCTTCCATTTTCTCACCGGTCAATTAAAATTCTCACAATATTGTAGCCTCCGCGACACCTACTTTGCTTCTAACAAAAATAGATTCGATAAATCACGCACGTTGATCATAAGACAATATTGGGATTGTCTCCAAGCGTCATAGACGTCGAGGCGAAACAGAGCCCCGTAAATTAATCTCGGCGCTTGCTCCCCGCTAATTTGAGAGACCGCGAAGGATGTTCGGGACCAGCTTGAGAGTCATGAATGGAGGTTGGTTCCCATTATGTGAATGGATCGACGGGGTCAGATCTCGTAGCATTTGACATTTTCGTGGCGGGGTCGGGTCGCTGCGAGGCCAAGAAAGTCGTTGCTTGTGTCATTAATCGTCCCCCGAGCGCCCTTATCTAAATTGATCGAGCGAGAGGCCAGCCACTCGGCCACTATTACATTACAATTTGCTACTGATTCTCATCGATCACTCTTACGTACGATCGAGTCACTCATAACTACCGATATTACTTCTCAAAACATATTTTCGTTACGATGATCAGTCGCTTATTACAGCGGGCTGATTCCACCCCTTCGCACAGTGGTTCGAGTATACTACATGCTAGCTGGACAAAATTATTTTTTCGCGGGTTTGGGTTTATATGGGGTTCAAATTGTTAGAAAACAAACCTGATTCGTATCACAGAGTATTCTTTCACTAAAAATATCAATAAAATAAAAATATGACTAATTCAATAAAGGAAAAAGAACAAAACGACAGTATTGTACTTTAACTATAATTATCAGTTATAACATTATGTCTATTCCCGTAATTTCTGAGTTTTTAAGTTTAAAACCTGGTTTTTGAAATCAGTTTCCTCTGCATCGCTATTAAAATAGTGTTTTACTATATTTTCCACGTCGATCCACGCGACAAGGGTTGAATGTACGGAAAGTAGAGACTTTCTAGTTTATTTTAATCAAACGATCGATCTGCAAAAATTTGCAAAACTATATTTTTTTAATTGTTTTCGAGCGCGGCGCTCGGCAGGAGAGATAGCACAGTTGTTATATTTTTTCGCGGTATTGGGTTTATATGGGGTTCCAATTTTTAGAAAACAAACCTGATTCATATCACAGTGTATTTTGTCACTAATAATAATAATATTATTATTATTATTAACGGGTATAACCCTATAAATATATTATTGCACACATAAGAAATAAGAAAAAAGTTACTACTAGGTTACAAGTCGTTAATTATGTTTACAAATATATACATATCTACAAAGTGTACAAAGTAGTGTAAAGTATTTTTGTATTTTGTAATAGTAAACATAATTAACGACTTGTAACCTAGTAGTAACTTTTTCTTATTTCTTATGTTTGCAATAATATATTTATAGGGTTATACCCGTTAATAATAATAATATTATTATTATTATTAGTGACAAAATACACTGTGATATGAATCGGGTTTGTTTTCTAAAAATTTGAACCCCATATAAACCCAATACCGCGAAAAAATAATTTTGTCCAGCTAGCATGTAGTATACACGAACCACTGTGCTTCGGCGTGAGTTTCCGCAGAAAAGAAGAGTTACTTCTTGTGAATTTTCGGAGATTATTATAATAAAAATGAGGTTGCATTCGGCTCACCGATTTGCTTCCAATTTCGCGTGCGATTAATGCACGCTTTATGTAATAAAATATTAATTTAGCAGGATGTTCTACTGAAAGTTTCGATCGTGGATTTTCCAGATACCAGTGGGTAGGTGCCGAGGTGTGCTCGGTTGAGATGGCTGTGAACGAGGGTGGGAAATACCGAGGGGTGGTGAATTTCGAGGCGAGCGATTTGCTGGAAGTGAAAGGAACCCTTGGCCTCGGGGGCCACTTGTTGCGGAGCGCTGGGATTCCTGTTGATCGCGCACCGCGGGACACGGCTTCCGCTAACGATTCCGAATGCCCTCGAAAACCGACTCCCTGTCCTCGAGGTCGGCCGCTGCCTAATCGTCCCTTTATTCCTACCTTTATCCCCTGCCTAATCGATTCCACGACCGCTCGAGCGGGTCGCGGCGAATATGTCCGTTTCCGTTCTCGCGTTTTCTCCCGATTCGGATCGAGCTACGACGGAGGAGACACCTGAATGACTCTGTTATGAATGCCTCAATGGGACCCGCCAGAAGGGAATTCATTTATATTTCGCATTCCACAGAGAAATCATAACCAACAACGTTAAATTTTAAGCTGTTAAAGGTATATTACCGTTCAGTTATATTCCAGTTCTTAATCCCCAATCTTTAAGCAGTTTTCTTTAAAAAAAGATCGAAAGTCCGCCAGACGAATTGACGGCCCCTGTTTTTCTTTCGACGAAATTTGGTGGAAAAAGGGGTGTCTACTTAGCAGCGTAAATTGGCGTGAGGAAAAGCAAGATCGGTGGATCAAAGGAGCGGTGTCCAGAGACGTTTATTAGCTTGATTTAATTCAATTTAGCTACCAATAATGACTGCGGCGTTTAATTGGCCCAGTGAAGATGTCACACGGTATTTTTCTGGATCGCTGACATATAATGGCCGGTCGCTGGCGGCATCATCGGTATCCATTACTTAATTAACACGTCGAACGGGCAGTTCTTCTCGACCATGGGACCGTTCAAGGATAACAAAGATAATCCTATTCGTTTCGGACGATTTGTGGCCGCCTCCCGAATGTTTCTGACAAATGGGCCGTGATTTTGATTTATTTAAACCTTGCACCGCGCGCGGGATTAATATCCCTTCAATTTTCAGCGTGCTGTAATCGGTATAGGAAGCCAGCAAGAACTGTTAACATTCCCAATAGTAATTGGTATTATTCCTTTTAACAATGTACGCTCCCGCGAGCGTCTCATGAAACATTTATAAATCCCAGCCATTAAACGTTCGCGATCGAGTGAGTTTTCGAGATTGCGGTAACGGCTGTGAGAAAATCGGCGTCAACTGTTTTCCGACAATGAGCCGATCATGAACGGATGATTGGATATCAATGACCCCGGGAAGGATCGATCGGGGGACGTATCGATGACGTTGGCCCTGGGGACTCCCTTTCGACTCCTTTTCTTCGACTCGAGCACCCCTCGATGACTGCCGATCGGGAATAGTTTTCACGGTGATTTGCATCGTGTGTATCGCCGCGCGAAGAGCCTCAAAATCTCGCGACGATAAGGGCCATTCCTTTGAATCTTAATATTCGTGGGAATGAATGAGAAGTCATTCTCGCTTCTCGCGTTATTCGTGATAAAATAAATTCGCGACGACGAGGATAATTGGGGATATGACTGAAGAAGCAAGGAAAATCGAAGATTTCGGAATAATTATCACGATTGTATTAACAAAGCTCGTCTGCTATTTTGTCAAGGAACCCGGAGCATGATTTCGGATTGGCTGGATTTTTTTTTTTTAGATAAATGGTAAATTGGAAAATGATATTTGCATGCCGATGCCCGAGAGGGACAATTAAACCGATCAAGGGGCATTGCGGGAGGCGAACAGATGACGACTCAATGTGGATAGGGGCGGCTCGTTGCTGGAGGGGTGAGCAAAGAGGGGAGCCTCGGACGGGGATTTCTAGCCAGCGGTGTATAGATCGGCGTGCTCGTAGACCGCCGATATACACGTTGTTATTAACAACGACACGAACTAAGTAGATTGGCCGAGTGGATAAACCGGCCCGGGTGTGAAGCGCTCGTTATACCAATTATTAACTGTTACCGTCCTGGTATCTACCCTCTGCTGGAAAGCTACCCTCTGTCGCGCCCTACAACGCCGTAATTCGCTCTACCTTCGCCATGGCGGCGCGATTCGACAGCTAATTACGATACGATGATCGATAATAGCGCGGCGTATTACCATAACGAGCGAGTTAACTGTCTTCCGCCGTCATCCATATACAAGACACTTGGGGCACGCGCGCAAGGGACACGTGTCCCTCGGATTTCTCCGTGTAAACACAGATATCAAGAAGGGAGCTACCATCTAAATATTCCCAGACATCTGCCGCTTCGCGAAGTCGAATTGGCCCCGCCACCTATTCCTCATCTTCCTCGAGGTATTGTCCAAGTGTCCATGGGCTCTCTCCACTTCGCAGCATTAAGCTGACAAGCCTCGATCACCGGAATGTACGGTCGTCTTCTTAGAGGGATCGTCCGACTGATCGTACCTACACTCCGAGGAGATGGAGTAGCCACGGTGACCGGGGTTGGCCGAATGGACGTTCGCGAAGTGGAGAGCGCGGATGGTGCAAGTGGGAGCACTCTGGTCGGCCGGGATCAGCGTGATCGAAGGATGATCGAGGAGGACAGCTCTAACGGACGGTGGCATCGCAGTCATTGGCTGCAATCCCACGGCGATCCAAGGGGCCTCGGAGCCAAAGGGTTGGCAGTTAAGATGGATCACCGCGCGGCATCGCGCGTGTCGTCAAAGAGGCGATCCCGAGCGTGTTCGCCAGCCCAACGAATAACTCTATACATATCTCCGTTCCAGCCCGCCACCCCGCCCAGCCCTCGCGCAGGTTATTGTGATTTTATTCTGTCCAGAAACGTGCCACGCGGTTACATCCTTCTCTCGTCTATTTCCACCGGGTCGTCATCCCGGCTCTCCTCGGCTCGCCACGTTAGCCAGCGCTCCTCTTCTCCGTGTACCGTTAACTGTCGCGTCCACGCCACTCGCCGATCCCGCGATCGGGTCGCCTCATTCGGCCACGACGACAGCCGACACAGTGCTCCGCTAGGTCTTCGCTGTCCTCTCTGTACGATTGCGGGAATGTTGGTCGCCTAACCAAGCTACATTTAATAGCAACGCGAGGGCGCGGCTCTGGTTAGGTCTGGGCGCGTTGGGGCGGATCAGGGGTGAGCGGGATTGAGTATGTTTTGTAGGTGTTTGGGGATGAGCTGTTAGGGGTGGCTAGGATGCGGGTCGAGCTGCGGCTCTTAGTCAGCTGGATTTTTAGAGATTTTAATTTTATGTAGGGAGCCCTCTGTTTTGGAGTTCTTAGGTGTTTGTTAACCAGGGATCGAAAAAGATCTGGAACTTTTGGATTTTGATGATCTTTCTTTTATTCGAAAGAGGATGGTGCCCCGTTGGTCCCATTCTACGCGGAATCAATATTGGCCCAATATTTTACCAGTTATAGTTAATAATAATTTATATGTTTGTCCCCTCATAACTCCTCAGCATATGGACCGATTTTGAGGATCTTTCTTTTATTCGAAAGAGGATGGTGCCCCGTTGGTCCCATTCTACGCGGAATCAATATTGGCCCAATATTTTACCAGTTATAGTTAATAATAATTTATATGTTTGTCCCCTCATAACTCCTCAGCATATGGACCGATTTTGAGGATCTTTCTTTTATTCGAAAGAGGATGGTGCCCCGTTGGTCCCATTCTACGCGGAATCAATATTGGCCCAATATTTTACCAATTATAGTTAATAATAATTTATATGTTTGTCCCCTCATAACTCCTCAGCATATGGACCGATTTTGATGATCTTTCTTTTATTCGAAAGAGGATGGTGCCCCGTTGGTCCCATTCTACGCGGAATCAATATTGGCCCAATATTTTACCAGTTATAGTTAATAATAATTTATATGTTTGTCCCCTCATAACTCCTCAGCATATGGACCGATTTTGAGGATCTTTTTTTTTTTTTATTCGAAAGAGGGCGATGCCCCGGTGGTCCCATCCTACACTGCATCAACATTGGCCCAATATTTTGCCCGTTATGGTTAATAATAAAGACTATTGTCACCTAATTATTATTCTTTTATGTACGTACGCGCATATCTCCTCAGCATGTTGTGTCAATATATATAAAACTAAAAAGTTAAAAATAAACAAAATTTAAAAAAAAAATTAAAACCGACTTCAAAAAAAAAAAAAAATTGCACTAAAAAGTAAAAAATAATTATTTCCCTTATTTAATCTACGACTCATATTTTTCAAGTCGGTGCCTCATCATTTGCACTGTGTAAATCTGGCGCCGGCTTAAAAAATATGAGTCGTAGATTAAATAAGGGAAAGAATTATTTTTTACTCTTTAGTGCAATTTTATTTTATTTCTTTTTTTTTAAGTCGGTTTTAATTTTTTTTTTAATTAAAAACAATTCTGTTAGAACTTATATGTTTCGTTTAAGAAAATATCTGTCCCCGTGGAATTTATATTGAAATTGGGTAGAAATTAACTACGTAGGTAAATATTACAAATAAATAACACATTCAGAATATCAATTTAACTGTAATAATTATTAATTATTGTTGCAGAGCTATTCACCGAATAGCATAGCTGTTATAGAGATATTTTTATTTTTATATTTTGTAAGTTCCATTCGATCTAGAATTTTTTTTCAAGATCTTCGTTTTTTTACAATGCTATTGTGCCGATTTTCAAGCCCATTTCGGTGACATCGATGCCTGTCGGTGCAACAAGGAGAGGTTCCGCGCGCCGTGTTCCTCTTGCGCGGCAGAAATTCGCGACAGGTGTGCGAAAATGACGAACGCCCGGGAGAATCGACGACACGCGTGCCTGCGGAGCGGGGTAATTAGTCGAGCAGAGTCGGTGATAATGATTCCCGCGTCGCACGAGCGCGCGAGGCAAACGGCGCCCCGTTTGCTCGGCACCGCCACCAGATGCGCCGGAGATAATTGCTCTGTTCGCCATTAATGTGGCCATCATCGCGGGTCGAATCGCGCGATGGGCGTGACAGTTCGCACCCATCGAATTTTATCTTGGGAATACATCACGGGGATCCAGGAAGCCGCTCGTTTTCAAGTTTACTCGTCGGGTGTGCTGTAACACTTGTGTGCGCCGTGGAACATATTTTAATCGAGTGGGGAGGAAGAGGGGACACAATTAAAAGTTGTCGCGTGGCTTCAGACGAGTCATTGCCAATTTTCAACAGTGCGAAATCAGCTTTAAGGGGTTATGCCTACCTGCAAGGTCTGAAAACGCAAGTATTTTCGGGATTTTTGGGGGGAAATACTTGAAGAGTTTTTTAAGCAAACCTTTATGTATTAGAAAGTGTACGTCTTATATTACTTGTAGTAATTATTCCAATGGAAAATATAAATAAATAAAAGAAATATCAGTGATCTCCCGGCAGCGATTTTTTTTCCAGTAGTTTGCGGTGATCACTCTAACTTTGACCAGATTCATCTGAAATGAAAAATTCGACGGAATTTAGTTAGTATATTAAATTATCTTGTCCTTAATCGTTCATTATCCCGAAAAATTAATTTCCTACAAAATGGCGGCTGTTCAAATTAAAATATCGATTTTCGCCGCAAAAATCGCTCATTTTTCATCTGTAAAACAAAAACTACGCAACGGAAATGAAAAAGCCACGATTAAGGACAAGATAATTTAATATACTAACTAAATTCCGTCGAATTTTTCATTTCAGATGAATCTGGTCAAAGTTAGAGTGATCACCGCAAACTACTGGAAAAAAAATCGCTGCCGGGAGATCACTGATATTTCTTTTATTTATTTATATTTTCCATTGGAATAATTACTACAAGTAATATAAGACGTACACTTTCTAATACATAAAGGTTTGCTTAAAAAACTCTTCAAGTTTTTCCCCCCAAAAATCCCGAAAATACTTGCGTTTTCAGACCTTGCAGGTAGGCATAACCCCTTAAGCCGTTTCCGCGCGTGTCCACATTGCAAATTTTTTGCCGATCGGTCACGCGAAAAGTTAAACGAAATTCATGTAAAGTAAATAGTGTATCATCTGATACATAGGTGGCATTGTTTTAAATGATCAATTATTATTTAGAAGAAGATGGTGTACTGTTTCAAATTTAAGAATTAGTAAACAAGTGACTATTCAAAGTGACAAGCTTCATCGTCAAAAAAAGTGTCGCAATAAATTGGCCCTCGCTATAAGTTTTCTAAAGTTGTATATAAATTTCGTGTATTCAAATTCTTTTCCCTGTATTTTTTACATCTTACATGATTTTTACGAAAATTGTATATGCCTTTCCGTGGGCATTTATGTTTCGATTAATGTATACATAATCATATGCTCGGCAAGAAACAGTGTCGAGCAGTAGGGTAGACCGGGGGCGGTAGTAACAGGGGGGCGAATGTAACACGCTAAATATCTCAAAACATATAATAGATATTAACACCAATTTTGGATATATGATGAAGAATGACATTTGGAATATACACATCCATGCCCTAAGTGTACAGATACGCAATAGACATGGATAGTGAAGAAAACAACTTTTCGATACCCTAAAGTAACTTTTCCTTACTGACTTAAAATTGTAATATAAACACTCCCTTTGCAAGTATGTGCTTGTTCGATTTTTTAATCTGTAATTCGACCTTTTTTAAACTAATATTGATCGTTACTTGGCACTTTTAAGCGTCTCGTTAGTCAAAATTTATAATTTAAGTTCAAAAGCATGGTCGGGGGCAATTGTAACATCGGCAGTCGGGGTCGGTTTTACCGCAACAGAACCGAATAGGGACAAAGAAGGCGAATAATATTGTCTTATTTGCATGAAATCATATAGCATAGCACAAGCAAACCAAATGAAAAATGGGTGCAATATACTGAATGTAAGGATTGAGCAGATGAAGAATGCACCAGCCAAAACGCCTTTTATTTCTGCCACAATTGCGATACCACATAATTTATTATAGATTTTACTTTTTTCATTTATTATTATAATTTAAATCAATAAATATTTTAATTTTGTAAAGTTATATTTGTGCTACTATCGACTCCATGCAGTGTTACAAGCGACCCGGGGTCAGGGACGGTTGTAACACTTTCTCCGCTTCTCATTTTTTATTAATAACCGGAATATTACTTGACATACAGCGAAACTGTTGTGGCTCAAGTAATGTCAGATAAATAAGTAACATTTTCGTAAAAAAACTTTTGTTGTAACTGTAATAGTTTTTGCGTAATCGTATTCCAAAGTCAAAGTGTTACTACCGCCCCCGGTCTACCCTATATCAAGGCGATTCTTCCTAATTAAACACCATTTAGATATTCTAGAAATATAGAGATCAGTACCTTCTGTCTCTAGTATACTACCCCTAACTCCGAGACGCGAAGCACCTTCGAAGTCCCCTCCTATTTGTCCAACACCTCCCACGCATTGCCACCGCCACCACATTCAATCTTCTCCAACTCCAAACAACCCCCACGGCTCCCACATAAAAACGAGGCTTCCTCCAGAAGGCAGGAGATTGAATCGCAACAAACGTGCAGCCCCCGACAAATCGAGCACAATATGTGCATAACGTTATTATTCCAAGTGGTCGAGTACACGAAGCCCCGGGGGTATTTTCGTATCTTGGAAATCGGCGTGCCCCGTTGACAGTGGCAAGTAGCAAGCTGCTTCCGGTCGGACGAGAAAGGAGCCCCCTCTTCTCCCCCAATAATGGCATCTACGGGGCTGAAAGGGGAAAATCCGCTTGTGCACCAGCACGCGGGGCAGCACGGGGATGCGATTATTCGGAGGACAGGAAAACCTCTTTCTCGGCGGGGTAATTACGACAAATATTTGGCCAGCCGGCCGACAACCCTTCTTCCAGGGGGCAGCCACGCGAGCTAAGAGCCCACGGACGGGAGAAGAGGCCGAGGGATGCCGGCCAGAACGGGAAGGAGGGAGACAGGGCGACGGAGGTAGGCCCGGGGTGGACGAGCCTCGAAGGAAATCCGATAATGCAAATATCGGTAGGACAATATCTCTTGCAGGATTTAATCGGTTCTAATGATGGTAGGCGGTTCATTGTACCGTCCAAATCCCATAAATATTTTTCCCCGTACTCTCGAAAACACGGTGTTTGGATCTCGTAGAAGAGTTGCCGCTTAGATGGGGCAGCAGAGGGGCCCGGCAGCTTGGGCATTGCCCCGTGGGCATTTAATGGAGATTTCGTAGAGTCGACGGCGAAAAGGGGACGGTTCTTTGTGAAGTCGCGGCGCAGGGGATGAAGACGGCGGAGCTCGGCCGCTTCTGGGGAGCCTTTATCTTGGGAAATTATTTCGTGCGGAAGGATTTGAGTATTTCATCCCTTAGACTGATTTATAGAATACTTTTAGAATTAGACAGTTCGATGCTAATCGTCTTTTTAAAGCAGAAATTATTTAAGTTCCTTGCTGGGAGGGGCTCAAGCGATTAATCATTAAGCGTTGGAGAGTTGTAGGACAATGTCGAGGAGGGAGGCTGAAGGGATTGTAACAGATAGGTTGAACAGGCCGGCCTGTAAACAGTTCATCTGTTATTTCGGAATATCCGCAGCTCCTTTCTCGTTCGCGTCCCACCCCTCGCGAGAGATACAAACGAAGATGAGCAGCCGGCCGCGTAATGATCCTAAGAGGGAAGATCTGTCAAAACGACCGGTCCGGTCCTAGGGTTTCCCGACACGCGCGTTTAACTTTTGTCATCGATATGCCTGATTCCTGATGGATCTTTCGAGTACCTGTCCGCCTCGCGCAGATCACGGGAAGATAAGAGGGAAACGGAGGATCCCCTCGGTCTGGAAAGCGATACCTCTCAAGAACTTCCACCGCGGCGAACACGGGTCATCGGTCCAGCCTGAAAGCTTCCCGAAAAGCTGCACGTTCCAGCTCCGGAAATGCGACGTCGAAGATGTCACGGAATTGTCAAGAATCGCGGGAAAGCTGGGTGTTGGTTCACCCCTTTTCGATGTTGAACCGAAAACACGGATCGTTGCGGAGCGCCGTCAACGGAGCGCGCCGCGGCGAGGATGGGGGCCAGGCCCCGGAGGATGAATTATAAATATTCGAGGGACGGTGTAAGTAATAAGTCGCCGGGATGTTAGGTGTATCTGTCGCAACGCCGACATTCGGCTCCGTGAAGCGGACGAGAAGGCAACGGGGCCCTCAAAGGAGCCGCGCCGGGTAAACCGGGTCGTATCATCGAGCCAGGTCCGAGGGAGCCCCCGACGTCTTCTCCTCGGCCGTCGCCTATTAGGAAGTCTCGTCGCAACCGGCTAATGATCGCCTTTTACCTCCTTGACACGCGCGCTCCCACCGCCCGCACTCCCTTTTCCACGCGTTTATAAATAAGGCCGATTTGTTTTTCGCTTTAACGTCCGCGACGGAGCGGGCCCGCTCGCTGGTACATTCTTGCGCGGCTCTTTCACGTGCTTTCGACTCGCATCAGCGTTCAGCCTTGTCGTGACAATGCTCTTCCTTTTCTGCCGGCTGAAATTCGCGGCTGGAAGGTAGAAGGCTGGAAGATGCATACGAGAGCGAAGTGGAAACGCGGTGGCAGGGGATGCAAGGGTGTCGGAGAGGGCGAAGATGTTGGGAAGGGGACAATATAATCTTGGAGATAATAGAAGCCGGGGGAGGAAGTGCGCACTGAAATTGTAGAGGAGGTGGCGGAGATGGAAACTGGTGGCGAGAAGACGGGGGAAGAAGGGAAGCGAGGGTTGTAGATGGCAGCGGCGCGAGTGGAGGGTGGAAAATGGAAATGGAGGACAAGTAGAAGTTTGGTCTACGTAGACCGTGAAGAAGTTAGTTGCAAGGTGGAAAGTAGAAGGAATCGTGGACGGAGAAAGGAAGAAAGGGCCCACAAGTGGTGGACGCTAAAAGGGGAGCTAATGTAGGACGGGGAGGGAGCGGTGAAATGGAGGAAGAGGAGGCAGAAAGAGAAGAAAAGGAGAGCTGGAAGATGGGGAGAAGGAGTGGAAGAACCCCCCGCAGCTGGTAAAGGGTTTACGGTCTGTCAAGCTCGCATACACGCCGCTCGTTCGCTCGTTCTTCCTTCCACGTGAGCGTTTCAGCTGGTATCGGGCATGCAATCACACGGAGGATTAAAATGGAGGCGGCGTAAAAGAACGTGCTGGAGGAAAAGGGAGAGCGTTGCCTCCTATATGCTCGCGTTTAGCTCGCTCGCTGGATCAGGAGGCGAGGGCCGCTGACGGATTATCCTTTCACGGCGAGTCGCGGACACATGCACATTCTTCACGGACGAAAAAAAAGAGAAGCCGCGGGCCTCGCTCCTACCACCGTCACAAAGAGCAGGAATTCGTTGTTTTCTTCGATGATGGACGCCTCGAACTTGACTCGGAAAACCATGCCACTTATGGGCCCTCGACGTCTTCCTTCGCTTTAATACATTCCCATCTGTTAAGCCGGTATCGCGCATCACGAATGCTCGTCATTCGTGATGCGACTGCCGAATATTCGGTAGTGTTTGTCGCATACCGAGTTCGCGCGAGAAGTGGAAGCAGAATTGAATTCTCGGACATTGGAACTTGGATACTCGGTCGGTTCCCAGTGATGGAACTCTTCATTAAATTATAATAAGATTGAGACGCGGGACGTTCCAAGCTCCGAATCGTCGAATCGAGGATCTCGCAGCAGCGCTCCTCCGCGCCGGACCCTCCCATTCGGATGCGCGTGACTCTTCTGGTTCGGCCGGCGGAGATATCGTCCCGATATCGAATCAATCTGCTCTGTCAGCGTCAGCGACATCAGGCTAATGGAATTATCAGACGGGACAGACACCCGCATCATTCTTCGTGGCCGCTCGCACGTGGAGCTTGCCGATCAGCCCGGCGACCGATGTGAAAACGAACCCACCAACGTGTATACAGCCGAACGAAACGAGAGGAATCCTCGGAGAGGACGTTGCGTCACGTAGACATTGAGGAGCATTATTCCTTCGGCCCGGCGTTACAATGCCTCCATTACACGCGTGACACTCGCTCACGCTCCAATAAAACCGTCAGATGAAACCTGCTCGGCGGGCACAATGCTCGCGGCTTGATACATCGGCCTGTTGGTATGCGCTCCATGTTTCCTTCTTGCGCGATCGTAACGTAGTTGTCCCGATCGAACCGATTCCCATTAGGGTAAATCCGGGAGACGCGGTCGACCTAATATAAAATGGCTATTCAAGCTAATATAGATATTACTTATTTTATCAGAACAAACCTAATATGTTCAGAATTTTATGCCGGTTCAGAAAAACTGGTCGATATTTGCTTTAAGACAATATTTACTGTAAATCGGGTTGAAAACTGAAGTCATGACATCTGACCACCTCTCCCGAGGTGCCGGGAGAAATGGTTTTCGTCGTTGGCAGAGACCACTCACATAATTATTCATGGAAAATTAACAAAGGATAAAGCAAAATTATTTATGAGTGAATACAACTACGGATTCATTGATATTTAATTTGTTTACGCTAAACAAGTAAAGAACACATCAAAGAAAAAGTGAATTACCTACTGGCGATTAGCAAGGCAAATGAATACAAAAGTGAATAAATAAACTAAATAAACAAAAATAATAATAAAATAATAATAAAAAATAAAGAAATAAACAAAAATAATAAAAAAATCATAACTCGACCATCTCACCTTTCTGCAGCGAGACATGGTCTTTTCGTTAGCTTTGAGAGGAAGAGTTAATATGGCCAAATACTTTGGCTGCATTGTCCCTCAATATCTTTACTATCATATTATTCCAAACATTAAAGGAAAATAAACTTAGAAGTATATTTTAAATACTATTCTGTACAACCGCTGTTTGACAAAAGAGGTTAAATGTAACATCAATTTACCTTTTATAGCCTATAAATCCAGAAAAACACAGAAGGAAGCGAAATAACGCTATTCATTAAACTATTTGGCTGCTAGAGAAGTAATTGGTCTGCACTTTAATGCATTTTTACGTATAGACTCTGAAATATAGCGACACGACCAACTCTCCGGCCCGACCGCGTCTCCCGGATTTACCCTATAATTCGACGCGAGAGGAAGCTTGCCTTTTTAAACGACGAGCGCAGCCACGTCTTGTGTTCCTAGTGGTGATTAGGGACAGCTTTTATCTTGCCCATCATCTGTGCTTCCATTCAAAAAATTGAAGAAAGATACTCTTTGGAGCAATGGGATCATTCGACATGCTTTTTTAATTGATTTGCGCGCGGCGTTAGATCGCACCGAGCTTTCAATGCTCTCTGTGACGACGAAATGTTTGCTTTCCCCGTGCGACCTCGATTTCAGGGATTACGGTGGATCGACGCGTGCGTTGCGTGTGACTGGCTCGACAAGTGGGAGCGCGGCTTTAGCCCGAACGGCCCGTCGTATCGGGCACTCGAATTGACGCGGTAAGTCGTGGCTCGGTTAAGTACAGTTATGGCGAGTCATTGGGGGCCATTGTGCTTCTGCCAGTGAATCCCACAAACCCATGGTCTCCTGTCTTGGAATATTGTCGGTTCACCGTGCACGTCGGCTCTAGTGGCCACGTCTGTTGATAAAACAGATAAATACGTCGGCGTATCGGAGCCTACTTGAATTAAAAGACGTGCGCGTTAGAAGTGAAACAAGCAACCCTTTACGCTCCCACCGCTTTTTGTCTGAAGAGATTTTTACACGACGCTAAGGAAATCGTAATAGGTATTTTAACAACAATACATTTGTTCAGATAATCTCGCGGAAATAGATGGTCCTATACGCTTCACTAAATAATGGCCACTTATAAATAGTAATCCCCTCAGAAAATGATGAGTTTAAAATTATCAGATTTTTTATTCAAATTTTATATTTCATTCGTGTTACATTTTTGATAGTATATATGTATCTAATTCCATTTCCTCGATTTTCGAGCATTCCACACAACTGCTCCGTCTGAATTTATCCAGTGCCCTTCCCCACCGATATTTCCACGATCTTCCAGGCAAGCCGGAATAGAATAGAAAATATTTACCCTGGCGATTTCGTGGACACTGGTAGCGCCGACTGTCCCCGCAACTGCGATCGCTCCGAATCCTCTATTTACGGGGAACGGGGGTGGTGAACGGGGATGAATAGGTAAACCACTTAAACCGCCCAGTCAACACGAATCCACCCCGAGAAATCGGTGATTCGTGAAATCTCGGTTACCTGCGAAAGCCAGCAGGGCTCCGGGAAACGTGAACGTCTCTATCCAATCCGTCGATGCAATCCTTATTGCAAAAGTAAACAAGTAAACGTTTATGCTTCCAGAATCATGTCGATCGAACGTCAGAATACATTCAAGAAATCTATATTAAAAAATCTGTGACTAAATTAAGAAGTCTTCCTAAATAAGACTTTTCATACACCGCCGTTCCTAAGTACCTATTACGTCACCCACTCTGTGTGGAATAATTGTGAAAAACGTGGAAAATCTACAGAAGACTTCTAACAAATTTTTCTATATTCGGTATTTTGAAATTAAGACCAGTGAAAAGTGTCGAGTCTGTATCAAATTAAATTCCGAAGATTGGAAAAATGGGGTGAAGCGGGGGTAGGTAAGGGACCACAAATGAAGTCACAAGCGGAGGCAGCAGGTGGCCGACAGTTTCCGGCGAGGGATCCGAAATCACGAGCATCCATTGTGCGACGGGGCGAGAGCTGTCGTGGGATCCTTCTGGCGGCATCTTTCATCTTTTCCAACCCCCTCTGGACACCTTTGGACGCCCTCTCGCGCGCATTATGCGACGCGACACCCCCGCCTCGCCGGGCATGCGATCGTTTCGGCGACGGAGTCGGAACGAAAGGTATGTTGACAAGACACCCACCGCTATGTTGGCAGCGGTGTCAGACGGTACAGATCCGTATGGCCCCACTCTCACGACCGTCGCCGCCGTATCGTTCCAGGACTCTTTTCTCGCCCGTGGGAGTATCCACCTGACAATTTGATTAGCAATCCGGTTCAACGAGGAGGATCATCTGGCCAGGTTGCGACGAGAACGAGGAGGGGAAGATTTAGGGGAAGATGTTGGACGAATCTGTGAGGCCAACGTAGGGTAAACGCACCAATAAATGAACACTTAAGGCTAATGAATGAACACTTTTATAAAATTATGTTTGCAGCGCGATTGATTCCACGTGCTGCAAACATTGTTTGGATATGAAGCAAGAAATTGAAAGAAGTCTTTAATTAATTAGTTGCTTATTTTAATAACTTATTTCACTCGTTTTAATAAAAAATGTCCATTCACTGGTACGTGTTCATTTACTGGTACATCTACCCTACTCGTGGGAATGGGTAATCGTGTGTAAAGAAACTTCTAAGTAGACCTGGGTATTCTTCAGATTAGGTATTTGTAGATTGAGCGTCTGATGAATTAGGTACTCCCAGACACGTGTACTCGTGGCATCAGGTGCTCCCAGACGTGAGAACCCTAAGAAATCGATATTAATAGAAGTAAATACCCCCGCCGTATAGATATTCCCCAAAAATGGGTCCTCCTCCTAAAACTCCTCGCTCCATCACCCCCGGAGCAAGGTTTCCCCAAAAGCCCGAAAAAATTGCGGCGTAGGAAGCCGGGAGAGGCGAGAACGGGCACGTCGTCCTGAAAGCGCCATTTCGCTCGAAGAGGCTTCTATGAGGCTAGGTGTCAAAGGTGCCGATCGTTCGCTACTTCTCTCCTTTATTCGAGATTCACGTGTTGTCGCTTTCAAGGACCAAAGTAGGGTATACACCTCGCCTTTGTCCGGGCGTCGTGCGTTCATACGCGCGTTGCAACCTTTCTGGAAAGATCCTGCACCTTTTAAATGGGCCTTCATCGACGCGTCGCGCTCTATTGAGACAAAAGAGGGGACGGATAGAGCGCGCACTTCTTCCCGTCGCTATCCCAGCTGTAACCGTTTCGAGTGGTCGGCTTTCGATCGATCTATAGACGCGGGAAGACCTGTACGGTTTAGGGAGCGGTATCGAAGCAGGTTCGAAGCAGTGACAAGTGCTACGACACATTCTGCTCCGCTCGGGAGATCTCGCTACTTACGGAGATACCGTAGATCGTGTTCGTAGATGGGAGGACAGCGGGTGGCGTCGCCGAGTTCCGATCTCCTTGTCGACATGTACCGGGCATGAATTCATGAATTTATCGGCAGCAAAATCGCTCGCGGAGTGACTGATGATCCTTCCTTCTAGAAACCGTTTTGTCTCGGGCCTGCTGCCGGAAGGAGGCCAGTGGACGCCTGCGCCTCCATCTTGACAATTTCCTCAACGATTGCCTTTTTGCTCCGCGCTTTGCTTCTCCCCTTGCCTTCACCTTTCCGCCTCTTCATTTTGTGATAGTCACTGTAAAAGGGAACGTATGCGAGTTGCATCTCTAAATCACCGGTAGCTTAATAAGAGGAAGTGAGAAGGATTACCTACGGAAACTATAATTTATTTGGATTCTGCTATCGGTACTGTGGTGTAGATTACGATCATAAGTTCTGCGAGCTTCAAAGTCTCTTATAAAATGTTTGCTAGATTGGTATCAAGCCCTAGTTATTTTTTGTTATTTTTTATACAAGCATAAGAACCCAGAGGAGATCGGGATAGAAATTAGTAGGAAGGTTGTAGAGGAAGAATGGCTCCTCCGAAGATTTCCCCTTTACTCCGTAATCGATGATGGACGCTTGTTTGCTACGTTAGCGGCGCGATTCGTAAGCGAAGCCGACTGCCAAAACATTGATCCCGGTCAATTAATTTCACGGACAGACGTTGATTAATGAGAAACAAAGGTGCACCTGGCTGATCTAGGTAAGGGCTTGCTACCTGCTCACTCCCTTGGGAAACAATGATCCCTCCCTTCGGGTCACTACATTCGACTCTCTGTTCATTATTCCTCCTTCAATTAGCAGTCCTCGTGAATTTTATTCTTTATTAGCCTGAAAATGATTGCAATTTTTTTTCTGTCTCCATCTCGGCACACTTGGAATGTTTAAAAAATGTTTTTATTCGCCATCTACGAGGAGTAATACAAAGACTCTTAAGGGTTAATCACATTCGCTACAATATCACTGAATGACTACCCGAGACAGCGGTAGTTTTCAGAGTTGTTTGCGTGTCGCGGAACATATTTAAAAGACTCGGCGGCGAAGCAGCTGTGGACAGCCAATGTTACCGCATAGTTGTCGATCAGATTGGAATAGGAGCCGAAGTATGCCCCTACATGTCGTCTGCGTGACACGAACATCCATCATTTCGAGGGAAGATCCTTCAGCTCGCGGATTCTTGAGTCCATGTTGTTCCAGTTAGGGATAGCCAACATTTAACTGTTCTGCATGCCACGAATACCTTCGACTTCCATGTACAGGACCTTTATGCGTCGATGATAATCGAAAGCAGCAAAAGATAGTTGATAATATTCCCCTTAGTAATCTCTGAGGGTCTAATAGAATTAAGCTTCTTCTATTTTTAATAAAAGTAATTCCGCTCCAAATGAAGAGTCCAAGAACAAGATTCCAACATTTCTGTGGCTTCAAATCTAATCCTCATCAAGCCCATGCAGAAACTTGCGAGAAATCCTTTGGAAACTCGCTCCAGCGATATGGATCGGTGAATTAATAATTCCTTCATCTATTTATCTATCCTACTCATCACGGGCCACCCCCAGTGGCTGTAACACATTGTATCGACGAAGCGAGCACTCGCAGCTTTATTTTCCGCCCCCTATTGTTCCAGCGACTTGATGGTGACCGTGCAAAAATGCTATTATGATCGTTTTATGGTCGGTCGTTCACGGTGGAGGATCGAAGGAGGAAGATGAGTAGCCATTCGGGCTAGCTCGCATAGATGGACAAACACGATACCTCGACTTCTATGCGCGCGATAATGTTCTTTTCGCGTTCGACGTGCCTCGATCCCCCCAGGGATCCATTACACAATTCAATTTGCTGATAACGGTATCGATTCATCGCGATCGACGGTTACTGTTCGAATCGCCAATGAAAATGGGCACCGTTGCGCGTATCCTCGTTCAGTCGGCCCCGCGCTACTCAGCTTCGCAACACAGCGAACGAATGCTAGGGGACACCGGGGTAGATTGTAACAAAAAAAGTTTTCACAGGTGTTTCTCGAAAGTGTTTTCCTCAATCAGGAAATAATTCGCGTGATTTACTACTTACATATGTGGTGAACTAATTGCGTGAAAGTGCGTGACAAAATCTTGGACACTTAGACATCTAGCTTCATCTTAAGGCAGGATACCACCTTTGACTGCGATTTTGGAGGCGTTTTTCATGAATTTTTTTTGCATACAAAGAATGCGCAGAAACAAAATCGGTTTCAGTCATTCATTAATGTAACTTTAATCTGTAATTACACATTTTTTGAAACTGAAAAAGTGAAAAATAATCTCTTGTAGGTGGCGCCAAAATACACTCCTTTGGAGGAACATCGTTAGACGGCGTGTCAAATTCCGCTTTGTACGTGGCTCTTAGAAAAAAAACCAAAGAATGTTCCTATTGGCAACAATATTTTTTAATGCTGTAGGGAGCATACGTAGGGATTTTACGAAATTTCGATTTTTAAGAAAATGGCGGCCATTTGAAAAAAAGGTCAATTTTTTAGGGTAAAAAAGTTTAAAGAAGTTTATAAAATTGCGCACCAAAAGAAAAATAACAACGCTACAGCAAAAGTCCTACGTACATCGTTAGATTACACCACGGGGAAGAATTGTGCAAAGTTTCAAGTCAATCGGATGAAAATTATAGGAGTAATCTGACACGCCGATTTGGAAAACATCGTTTCGAGAAAAACGCGTTTAAAGTTTTATATAGATTTATATATCTGTTCCAATCCGGTTTTTACACAAGAAAAAGGTTCCGGTCACCTTTCTAATGAATGAATTTCAATTCTATACACTTGAAAGAGTACTTTGAGAACAAAAAAAATTTTCAATATTTTTTAAGTGCGAAGGTGGTATCCTGCCTTAAACAATTAAATCTGAACCTTTGTTACAATCTGCCCCAGTCCGGGGTAAATTGTAACACATCTGTTTTACTTATTTAAATACAAATATGAACACAAATAAACATTTCTAAAAAATAGAAATGAAAACACAGATCATTATTAAACATTTGATATAGGTACATGAGTTAAGCAATCATTGCTTATTCATCTGATTCTATCAAAATCTTCTTCTGTGCTTTCTTTACTTTTGCCTTCATACTTTTTTTCTATTTTTTGGATTCTCGATTGTTCTGTTGTTCGTCTAGAGCATCTTTTTCCGGTGTGCCAGCAAATAGCTTGCTTTACCACCATTTAGAGCGGAGTAAGTATAGTAACATGTTACAATTTACCCCGCGGTCGAATTTTTGCGTTTTATCTCAGCAAACGAGAAACTAAACATCAAATCACTAAAATGCGTACACATAATAATACACCAATGTGTACTGATTCGTTTGCGACAAAGAAACAAAAATTCAAACGGTTCCTAGTGGCGGTCAATTGAAATAAAAGTGCTAAGACAACATTTACTTACGTGCTCTAAATATTAAAATTCTGGGCTATTACCACAAAATGAATACATAACGCTCGTTTGTGTCACTAAAACCGACGGTGCTAATACCGTAAAGCAGCTCTCGCATGCTATGGGTTACCAGATTTGTCGTTCAAACGATTTTACTTATGTTACAATTTACCCCGTGTTACAACCTGCCCCGGTCTCCCCTACTTTTAATAGAGGAAGTGCAGCATATTTGGAATACTGTTGGTAATTTGGAATACCGAAGTATCTAATAAACTACTAACGCTATTTAATTTGTAACACCGTAGATTATAGGGGCTACTGACCTCTTAACTAATGACATTTGTGGATGAACCGCAATTTTTACATTTTCGACTTAATCTGCAGAGGAAGAAAACGTGAATCTGCAAAACTTTTTCAGCGCGTATTCAATCGTTCCAATCATGGTTAAAATATGTCAAAACTTTAGTGTTAAACACTTAATCGACTCATTTGCATGTTCCTTCTATGGTTCCGTGCCAGTTTTGCGATAATTTCGAGAATACAAAGTGTGACATGAAATTTTCGGTTTCGATGCCATGTGGTTAATTCGGAATACCGAAGGTGAAGGTAATTTGGAATATTCCAAAGCCTACCGATGCTTTTGTTTCACGCGTAATGGATACCACCGCGTCAGTTTCATCTGTCACCTGTATAACCTTTTAGGAGCATTTGTGTAAATAATGTCTTATAGACATCTACATCTTCAAGATTGGTAGAAACTTAATTGTAATTTCTTAGCCTCATTACGTCATAAAATAAACTAATTTTATTATCGGCATGTTTTGTTTAAGTTTATAAAGTGAAGGTAAATTGGAATACCGGTATTCCAAATTACCTGCACCTTAACGAAATCGATACTTCTTGTCATTTTTCATTCAAACCAAAATTTCAGTTACTTTTTGTTTTTTATTTTTACTGACACTCAGAAATATGAAAGTTTATTAGTTTCCCTATGATATTATGTAGTTTAATTTGATCCCATCCTCTGTCGTAATTTTTTGTTCGTCTTAAACAAACTGGTATTCCAAATATACTGCACTTCCTCTAAACCTGGTATCCATTCTAATCAATAATCAATTATCCCTATTCGACAATGGAACCAAAGGATCCCTCGCGAAATCGCTTCCACGAGTTGCCACTGTGCCCACCAAAGGTGAGCTGCATGCGCGTCCACGTTCGAGTTGAGAAAAAGTGGAGAAGAGGAGGAAAGAGGTAACCAGGACATCGTCCTGCCGCTCATTGTCCCGGGGACGAGGCGAGGAGCAGCTCGGAGGGGACATTGTGCGCGCCAGAGTAGAGGTTCGCACGACGGTAACCTGATCGACTTATCAATAACCGTGTAATTATAGTACCAAAGAGTTGGTAGAGCTCAAAACAAGCCATAATAAGACGCAGGCATCTTTCCCACAAGTAACCTTATATCCCTGACGAAGCGGGCCCGTGCCGCGCCCGACGTCTTTTCAGCTTTCAGCCTTCAGTCCCGAGCACCGTGGCTCTTCAAGAAGATGGAGGCCTGCGAAGGTCCTTCCATCCCGTCTCCTTCCCTGCCGCTCCCTCCTCCGCTCTATCGGCCACACGAGCTTGCCCGGCTCGGCCTCTCCTCGGCGTGGAAGCTTCCAAGCGGTGGCGTGGCAGGGCGAGCAGTTTTGTGCCTGCAGACTCTATTGAGGCTTCGTGTCCCCGCTATGTCGCACTGCCCGTTGTTTTGGTCCCGCGGGCTTTGTCAGCGAATTAATTTATTACGACCCAATTATCAGCGCGTTACCTGCCAGCCCTACGCCTAACCCTCGTTTCCTGCTTCTGCGCTCCTCGGGACCGCCGCGAGCTCTGCCCCGGCCGCGCTTAGAATGGGAACAGCCGCTTCCAGGATGCGGCCCGTTTTCGGGTTGCCGAGACTCGGAGGGGATTCGATTTCAGCGTGCGCATGGCTGACGGGGTTAATTCGCTTCTTCTAGTTGCTTTCTTTTCAAGCATTCAGCATCGACAGTTTAGAACGACGACCAGGCTGATTACTGGGCAACTCCATTTCTGATACTCCTGTTTCTCGATGCATCGCAACGCACCCTGCAGTGTATCGGTCCCCCCGGTCGAACCTCGCTGAGGAGAGTGAAATGGAGCAGACATTATAGCCGCGTATCCGTCTGACATAACAAATTTCGTTAGGAATGGCGTCGAGGGGGAGGATCGGCGAAGCCTGGTATCGACGAACGAGGGCCCCGAGGAGCAGAATCTTCGAAACAGCACAGTTCGATGGCTCATCCTCGTAGAGCTTGAGTGACAACCCGTGAGCCTTCGGGGCATGAGAAGACCCATCTTCGACTCCGCGGCACATCAAAGACGTTAATGCTCGTCTGTCCTCTCGTTTCTTTTTTTTTTTTTCCCCCTTTGTCTCTTTTCGAGCCGCGTCCTCTCCTCTTCTCGCGCTCGTCCGCGGTCCTTCAGCTCCATTTAATAAACCCCCCACTAGCATTCCACGTCTCGCGTGCCCCACCTCCTCCCATCGATTCAATTTCGGGGCACACAGGTACTCGTGTCGATGCAGCACTCGTGTGCATCTGATTGCTATGCGCATTGTGGTGTTTGGAAACCGTAGCCTCCCTGTACACATAAATATATAAGCTGCGTGGTGGAAGGCGTAGTAGGTAAGTACGCACTGGCCAATTTAACAGGCGGCCGATGAGCAGTTGTCAACTGTCCAGAAGGCCCCCCCATATTCCACAACAACATTATGGTTCTATCCAAACATTACCAATGCTTATTTTGTTTCCCAATAATTTTCGTACCACACGCGCGTAAATTAATTTATAATTTTTTTATGTGTACAGGGTGTCCCAGAACTATAGGTGTACGCAAAAGAAAAATGCATTTTCTGAAAAATTTTGATAGCAATGTCCGCTTAAATCCGCCACTGCCCATACAGCACACCTCGTTGCAGCAGTATTGCAGGGACGTTGCTGCAATATTACGTTGTTGCAGGTTGCATTGCAATATTGTAGGAACGTTCCTGCAATATTGTCGTGCATTATTGGAGTGGCAATGATCCTACAATATTGCAGCAATATTGCAATTTCGTTGCCGTGCAATGTTCCGTTGGCAACGATGGTACAATATTGCTGCAATATTACAACAATATTCTGAAGCAACTATGACTCTGTCAAAAATTTTCGAAATATGTACATTACGTCGAGGGGATTCTACGGCGTGTTTCATTTAACTGGATACGCACCGCTATATTGCCGAAGAGTTGCAGGATCATTGCCACAATTTTGCCGTTGCGTTGCAGAATCATTGCCGGAACGTTGCAGGACTACATATTCGTAATGTTGCCGCAACTTTGCAAAAATACACACCTGCAATATTGCGAAGGCGGACATAGGACTGAACCTGCAACGTCTCTGCAATGTTATGTTGCAACATTGCCATCTTGCACCGCATCATTGCAGAGACGTTGCTGCAATGTTATGGTGCTGTGTGGGTGTAAGTGCGTAACTCCGAAATGAAGATGATTCCCGTGACTGGGGCAGTAATGGAAGCGCGTAGGAATAAATCATAGCCGTGTTTTGGAGCAGGTGGGCTTCTAAACCTTCCGGCAAAGATATATCAGATGTGTTTCAGCATATAGGTACTCTGGATGCATCGAAAATGGAGAAGAATCTCGGTGTTCGCCGAAATGGCTTCCGATTTGTCGCCGGCTACGCGGAATCGTATTAAATTCCAAGAGAATCCCCGGTGCCAATAAATCTGTTTGCAATTAGCGGGGATCTACAGGCGAGCGTCGCTGGTTCGCGTGGACTCGCCTGGGTCGAGGATAAATGACGTCATAAGGAATGGGGGTCCTTGATGACCGCCCGTCGCGAAGAACGGGCCCTGAGAAACGGCGCGGCACGATGAACGGAGTGGGAGTGCTTCGACTGCCTACACCTGTAAACAAAACCGTTTTAAACGAAACGCTTCGTAGCGGCTCGTTCGGGCGCGGAGGCCCTGGAGGATTCGCCGAAAGCACGCAGGGGTTCGAAGGCTTAAAAAGAGACAGCGGATTGGATACGGGGGCTCCTTCGTTTCTCGCTTCACGCATCGGTCTCCACTTTTCACGCTTTCCTTTCGCATTAGCAATTAATCGTCGAATTTTTCCTCCGTTACAGAAGCAACCCTGACGCGCGGGACTCGGACGGTGTCGAGCGCACATGGCGCACCTGCGAGCACTGCCGACTCGGTATCTCCTCCGTTTCATTTGCATAATTGTTTGGACAGCGAGCACCTGTTTCGCGCCGCTATTCAGCCAGCAGCCGAAATTCCCGTCCGTGCACGACGCCAAACGAGTGGCGAGTTGCAACTTTGGGAATCGAATACACACGGCATCCGTTTCTATCGATTGAGATGCCTGATGAAACGCTGGCAGCTTCGCGTGAACGGTCATCTGCGCGCCGATGATTAAAAAGGTGGGGAGGATCCGATCCGGCGCGGTTAATTAGGTTCCTCTATCCGCGGACAAGGGAGATGTCTTTGCAGGAGCATCCCCGTTCCGGCGGGCCGCTACGTGGACCGCTCTCGAGTCACCGGTTTCGATAAATCACCGGCGAGTCGAAAAGCGCAGCGGGACTTGATCTACGGCAGCCGTGGAATAAGGTAAAGGAGGAAGAGCCGCGGGGAGGAGTAAATAAGAAGAAGGTGACCGAAGGGCTACGGGGTTGGGGAGGGAAGGCGTAATGGAGATATCGTGCTCTCGCGGCGGTAACTCGCGCGACGCGTTATGCAAATAGGATTGCCCTTTACACGCCAAGTCGGATCGTAATTGGCTCTCGCAGAAATGGCCTTTCCGTTCTCCTGCTTCTGCTCCACCTATGCTTCCTTCGCCCTGCTCCCTTTTCTCCTGTTTGCGCCGCCGTTCGTGTACGCGTATCCCAGCAGTTTCTCTTTCTGTCAGCGTTTTCCCTTCCACCACGCGGCCAGAGGAGCCGCGGCGGTTCAACACTCTTTATCCACCCCATCGATTAAGGGTCGTAAGTGTTTTCTGAGCCGCTGACGGACACGCGCGTTCTCGGGGGAATTTCTCAGTCTCCCCGATATATAGGGTAAATCCGGGAGACGCGGTCGGGCCGGAGAGTTGGTCGTGTCGCTATATTTCAGAGTCTATGTATACGTAAAAATACATTAAAGTGCAGACCAATTACTTCTCTAGAAGCCAAATAGTTTAATGAATAGCGTTATTTCGCTTCCTTCTGTGTTTTTCTGGATTTATAGGCTATAAAAGATAAATTGATGTTACATTTAACCTCTTTTGTCAAACAGCGGTTGTACAGAATCGTATTTAAAATATACTTCTAAGTTTATTTTCCTTTAATGTTTGGAATAATAAGATAGTAGAGATATTGAGGGACAATACAGCCAAAGTATTTGGCCATATTAACTCTTCCTCTCAAAGCTAACGAGAAGACCAGGTCTCGCTGCAAAAAGGTGAGATGGTCGAGTTATGATTTTTTTATTATTTTTGTTTATTTTTTTATTTTTTATTATTATTTTATTATTATTTTTGTTTATTTAGTTTATTTATTCACTTTTGTATTCATTTGCCTTGCTAATCGCCAGTAGGTAATTCACTTTTTCTTTGATGTGTTCTTTACTTGTTTAGCGTAAACAAATTAAATATCAATGAATCCGTATTCACTCATAAATAATTTTACTTTATCCTTTGTTAATTTTCCATGAATAATTATGTGAGTGGTCTCTGCCAACGACGAAAACCATTTTTCCCGGCACCTCGGGGGAGGTGGTCAGATGTCATGACTTCAGTTTTCAACCCGATTTACAGTAAATATTGTCTTAAAGCAAATATCGACCAGTTTTTCTGAATCGGCATAAAATTCTGAACATATTAGGTTTGTTCTGATAAAATAAGTAATATCTATATTAGTTTTAATAGCCATTTTATATTAGGTCGACCGCGTCTCCCGGATTTACCCTACAGAGTAGGAATACAATGGAAGTATGATCATTGAGAACTTGTTGTTCCCCGTGGCAGTTCGAAAACACCCCCGATGGTTAAATTTTATAACTCGAACGACGGGAACCACCAAGTGCAAGTAGAAATTTACATGTCGTGCCACAAAATATTATGTGGCCCCTTTCCCATCGAGCAGTTAATATACGTGGTTTAGCTTCGGTACCAGTAAATTATTTGTAATCGGCTTGTTGGAGAGGCACCGAGGGATAGCGAGGACGCCCGATGGTAGCCAGTACGCCGCGCGCCGTATTTATAGAGGCCGATGGCGAATAGTGCCGGTAATTCGCTCGGTCATTAATCGTCCGCCCTGGTGCCGGGCATAATTGCGCTCTCGCGGTGGTACCGCGACCGCGCGCAACTTAATTGCAACTGCCCGCGCAGGAACCGCGCGCGGGAATCCACCGGATGCTGGTTCCGTCCCCGAGAAAAATTGCCACGGGAGCCGGCGCGATCGAGATCCGCTAGTCATGCGTTCTAATTAAGATCCCACGGATCGGGCGCACGCGATGGCGACCCAACTCTCGCCGCGCGATACAATTCATCCCCGTTAATAATTACCCCTTGGAAGGAGAGCTGCCGTGCGGCGACCGGTCAACCGGTCAATCGCCTCACGGACAGTGTCACTTTAAAATCACTGATCGCAGATACCTACTTACAAGGGAAAATCCCCAATACGGAAACCCAAACAATTCTTTTGCTGCCCAAATTCACTCTGGGGTGAAATTGACCCCTGAGAATCCGGCTATTTCCCGATTTTCTGTTACAACTCGCGAACTGTAAAGTACATCTTTTACCAAGTGATATTCCTAATTAAAAGATGGAACTTTTGTCTGGAAACTTTTTTTTTATATCTTTCACAGTTTTATCTTTACAGAAAATTCTACTTATCCGCTCTCGAACGAATAGGTAGCTTCTGGAGAAACAATGGGAGACTATTGGCTCCCCCGCAGCGCTGATGCATTTAAGTAGGAAGTTTAATTAGAGAGTGGTAATAGGAGACACTCGATTGTTTATCTCTCGGCTGGGCGAATGCAGGGAGCGAGGGGAAGCTGGCACCGCGGCGCGAAGGCGGTGAATTCGAAGGCTGCGGTTGCGTAGGGCGCGACGATGGGGGCCTCGGAATTTAACGCGTACTGCGTGAGATGGTGGCGCGAACATCCCGATGGGGTATCGTCGCGTCCCCGGCAGTGGCTTGTTAATTACGCGCGGCCGGGGCTTTCCGAGGCTGGTTTTAATCGATCGTCTAATTCCGCGGCGTTGAAAGAAGAAATTTTATGGCGACGCGTTGGCTCATTACGTGGCCGGCCTCCCGGTCGTATCCCGCGGCGTCTCGTGTGCGTTCACCATTCGGCCAGGTGTCGGTTCTCGTCCACCGGGGGTTCCAGCGTTAACCATCGTCCAGATCGTTTCATTTCCAGGGGCTTCCTTTTATTCCTCTCCGGCCGCGCGGTTAATTGCTAATTCCCTGCTTGGATCTGTTTAATCCGCGACAATCGACGTCGCTACATAAACAATAAAGAAGAAGCCGTGCATTAGTTTCTTCTTGTAAACTAATTGGCTTGCTGGTGAATTTCTTGGCGGCATTGGGCAGGTCGAGTTTGTCAGTGTGAATAAAGTCTACATTAGAATAAATTCTAATGTAACGTAAACATTAATGTCTCCTTACATAATAAAAGTTGACGTCGAAAAATTTGGTTTTATTTCACAACGTCCTCCTTTTCAGACGACTTCAAACTTGATTCTCCTCCTTTCTCATCTCTCGATCTGGTAACCCTAGCGTGGATCCTTTTATTTTATTTAATACAGAGAGAGAGAGAGAGAGAGAGAGAGAGGCAGTGTTATTTGTCTCCCGCTCGAGGAAAATTAGTCAGCAGCCACGCGACGTGATTTTTCAAGCGATCCGGCCGAGTTTCAGTGTGGCAGGATTCACGGTGGGACAACACGTGGTTAAGTACGTGCTTCGGGCACGTTTCCTCTTCGAGTATTTTGATAAGGCGGCCGACACTGTCTGTCCGCATTGTCGCGGCTGCTCGTGAACGCAACGACGGGGATTTACATAATTTGTTCTGCCACTATTTTTTCAGTTACCGTAGGAGCCGTCGGTCCTCGGCGACACGTGCGCCGGGAAAACACGCCCTTGGCATCCAGCGACGCGTGTCACCGTGGATCTCGGATTCCAAGTGGGAAGAAACGAGCGAGGATATTAAACCTCCTCATAATCACAATTTTATTTCTTACGGAACCCGGGTCCACCGAGCAGCTACTGTTGCCAGCGAAGAGAAGACCGCAGACCGTAGAAGATGCACACAGCCCTGTGTCTGCTTATCCACTACGCTGAAGTGTCTATTCAGCCCCGTTGATCGCGGCCGAAGGAACAATGCGCGACGACACGGGATCCCTCCGAGGAGCAGATCGCGGCAGAAGAGGGCCACCTTGGTGTTCCAGCGAGGGCAACGAGTGGCGGATCCATAATGGAAGCGTATTGGAGCTCCAGCGTTCTTTCACGCACGGTCACCACGTGCCCAAGTGGTACCGCGACAACCTATATCCTCTTCAAGGTCCTCGTGGTTCACGTGCCAATCCGGAAACGGAAGCTAACCCTCCGGAGCACCGAGGGACAAGAGCTGCGGCCAACGTACACACTTAACCCTTCGAGGCTGACGGTGGAGAAGTCCGCGAGACAAAGATACGGCCAACTGCTTCGGAAACTCGATCTGACGTCCGTGGAGAGGGAATCGGTGGTCGACGAATCGATTCCACGGTGCAGAACTCTATTTCCTTGAAGATTAGCAGATGTCCTACATTTGAGAATTACTGTATCCCAGCTCCAACTGCTCCACCTTGTTTCATTCGAGTATTCATATCGTTATGGAGATTCAACGAGGTTGGGAAATGGAGGAAGGATTTAAATCTCGATTGTATCGTGTGTTAAAAGATTCAGGATCGAGGCAAGTGTGCTCTGGATATTGGGCACGTGGGAACGCGGCTTTAGGGGGTCCAGCAGCCCGGTCCAGGCTGCCGCGCATATCTAGGACGCATCTAGGCGTAATCATTAATACGGATAACGTTTTGGTGTTGGGTTTCGGTGTGGCCTCCCTGCGATCTATTTTCAAGTAATCCCCAGCGCAAACCAACAAACAGTGACAGCTGCTGACGTCGACCAAGGAACGATTACGCGTGTATACTATATCCGCTTTCGTTTCGACCCTTCGTCGGCCAGCGTCCCGCCGCGCGACTGCATTCACCGGGGCAACTTGGAGTTATTAGTCGAGCAAAGATCGAGCCCGGCAACAACAACAGCTTTTCGTACGGTCAATCGAGCCAGGAGGATGCTAGAAGGAACCTACCGATCTCGGCGTAATCAGATTAACCCCCCGAAATAACCTGCGTCGCGACGCAACGAGCACTTGCGCTTGGGGGTAGCTGGTGGACTCAATTCCAAACAGGGGAACGCGATATTCCCGCAGTTGCGATATTAATATAGTATTTTGCAAAGGGACTCCGAACAAGCTTGTTAAATAATATTGCCTACTGAAAGGGAGCGTCGCTCCTTCGCCCCCCGAACTTACTCACGCGTCCACGGACTGTAGATGATTGGGGAAAGATGGAAATCCTGATCTAGGATCTAAGGAGGCACGAATTATTCTCAGCCCCCGGCAGATTTTAAGGCTCCATGGCGGACTCGACTGCTCCCCCGCCCATACAGCACATCTCGTTGCAGCAGTATTGCAGGGACGTTGCTGCAATATTACGTTGTTGCAGGTTGCATTGCAATATTGTAGGAACGTTCCTGCAATATTGTCGTGCATTATTGGAGTGGCAATGATCCTACAATATTGCAGCAATATTGCAATTTCGTTGCCGTGCAATGTTCCATTGGCAACGATCCTGCAATATTGCTGCAATATTGCGCCCACATCGTCGTGCAATGTTCCAGTGGCAACAGTCCTACAATATTTCTGCAATATTGGGCGCACATCGTCGTGCAATGTTCTAGTGGCAACGATCCTACAATATTGCAAGAACGTTGCCGTGCAATGTTCCATTGGCAACGATCCTACAATATTTCTGCAATATTGCGCGCACATCGACGTGCAATGTTCCAGTGGCAACGGTCCTACAATATTTCTGCAATATTGCGCGCACATCGACGTGCAATGTTCCAGTGGCAACGGTCCTACAATATTTCTGCAATATTGCGCGCACATCGTCGTGCAATACTGTAGTGAAAACTGGTGGAAACATTACAACAATATTCTGAAGCAACTATGACTTTGTCAAAAATTTTCGAAATATGTACATGACGTCGAGTGGATTCTACGGCGTGTTTCATTTAACTGGATACGCACCGCAATAATGCCGAAGAGTTGCAGGATCATTGCCACAATTTTGCCGTTTCGTTGCAGAATCATTGCCGGAACGTTGCAGGACTACATATTCGTAATGTTGCCGCAACTTTGCAAAAATACACACCTGCAATATTGCGAAGGCGGACATAGGACTGAACCTGCAACGTCTCTGCAATGTTATGTTGCAACATTGCCATCTTGCACCGCATCATTGCAGAGACGTTGCTGCAATGTTATGGTGCTGTGTGGGCGTATTTACAGTATCCGAGCAGAGTGTTGTTCGTAATAAACAATTAGGTATACGTCGTGATCCTTCACGCGACAGTTCCGCCCGAGCCTAAGCCCTTCGACATTGTCCGAGAGGACTTTGCGGCAAGCCAGAGGAGATTTCTGTTTGGCGAATAAACGTTCCAAGGGGATTCCCCGCGGCAGCAATCCTTTTGATCCGTGGAGAGAACTACGAGGCCGGCCGCGTTTTCACGGGCCTGCGAGCCGCTCGCTTTTTTCCACGTTCGTTATAATCGTCTCAGCCGCTGGAAGCGTCGGGGATCAGCGGTCGGCGAGGCGGAGGAAGAAGGAGGAGACGAGGGATCCTTTTGAAGGTGCACGCAGGAGAAACCACCTGGCCGTTGTTCGGCTTTAACGCGCAATAAGATCGCCCTTTCAGATTACCGCGGCCATTATCTCGTTAATCGGGAAAAGAGTTCGACAGGGAAACCGGCTCGCAACCGGAACTCTTCCTCCGCGACGGGCATGAATGCGCATATTTATATTGTAAACAGCGATGAGCATGTCGCGATAGGGGAAGGAATAAAATGTCTATTAAGTAATACGATACGCCGGTGTGCTGCGATGGGGATGAAATTGTCGTTGAGGGGCTTTATAATCCTGTTGTGCTTTCGAGCTGCGTGAATTTTAATACCGACGTAGGAAAGGAAAAGGGAATTTATGGGTCCGACGAAAAAGAAAAGGATCTAAAAGGAGTATAAGCACATTGGATTTCTAGGAGCCTTTCGAACCTCTATAATAATAATAATAATTCTTTGTTGCACCGGTAGACATTAAGAACAACAACAAAAAGATAAGAAAAAAAAAACATAGGTATAAGAAAGGAAGGAAGAGAAAATAGTAGAAACAGAAATTATTAACTTAACCATTTAATGTACTACAAATAATTGCAATTAATGCTGAAAACTAAGTGGACGTGCAATATCTCCCAGCGGAGCTCCATCGGTAAATCAGTGAATCCACCCTCCCAAGCTCCTAAACGCCTCCTCTTTCAGCGCCAGTCGCAAATTAACTCCTCGAAACACCGGCAACAAACTCACCTAAGGGCGCGGCGGCCACGAAAATAAGGCCGCGGAGGCGACGAGGAAGCCGCGTGAGAGAGCGGCGCTCGTGGAACAGATGCGGAGGGCACGTTCGTGCCCTAGGCACCGTAGGCGAGCCAGGGTAGGGACGAGGGGAAAAAAAGGAGAGGAAAAGAAATAGTAACAGGAAACGGTGGGGGCCGCGGAGTGGCTAATCTTACTAGCAAATATTTGGATTGTCGCATCGATGGCATTGATACATCGAGTGGCGTTGTAGGCAGCCAGCCGCGGTCACGCTCCGCCGGGGAAGCCAAAAAGGGATGGCCGAAGGGGAGCCGGGGGGGTGCGGACGGCGGAGCGCCCTGCAACTCGCTGTTTGCACGGCGTTTCGGCCGATGGAAATATTGAATGCGCGCCCGTGGAAAGTCCGGTATTAAGATGCTCAGATAGAGTTGTGCGAATCGTCGACGGAGATAAGCTCCTTTTCGGGATACATCGATGATCAGCTAATACGAGGGGAGGGACGAATGGCGGTGCCCACTGTTGCACCGGCAGATGTAATTGAGAATAAAGCCCGGGCAACTGGATTCCATTCGTCTTCCGAGTTCAACCCGTTTTGTGCCCGCGCATACCTGGGCACGCTGGCTCTGCACCGTGGCCATTGTACCGTGGACGTGTTGCGCGGCGCTGCTTGCAGGTCCCTCTCCGGATCAGTGTATTTCAACGTCACCGAGCGTAGGTACTTTATTTTAGAAGATTGGGACCGGCTTTGTGGATTAGGAGTGGTTGAGGTGGTTAGTGATTGAATTTAGGACAGCGGGGCCACGCGAGAAAGGGAAAGTAAGTTGGGTAATCGTGCCTCTGTGTCCCGGTACTCATTAATTCCTAGGAAAGATGACGGTTATTCGGGGCGGTCGGTTTGCTGGGTAAATTCGAAGATATCAAAAGAAACGTGTTTTTTTTTTTTTTTTTTGGTAATTTCGGGCTATCCTCTGAAAACGTGAAATGCAGTGGCTGCAAGGTACCCGGGCGACCGTGAAACCGAGAAGCCGAGAGACGGTCGGCAGTGACCGGCAGATACAGATCCATAGCCGCGCGTTACAGCCACTTGCAGCTGATAGGATTTATCTTCATTAAAGCGAGTACAGTGAGACGTTCCGTGGAGCAGTTGAAACGCGGCTGCGTGGTGCAGTCTCGGCTCTCCTACGCAGCCCATGAGAGTAGAAATCCGGTCCAGGCCGGTCCTGGCCGCACCAGGTCGGACCAGTCTATCACGTGAGGATCTCCGGCGAGTCCTGCAAAACGATTCGTACGCGCATTCCGCCCGGGGGACGGCGGGGACGAGATTATAGCTTCTTAACCGAATAGACCTCCGAGCTGGGAGCACCTCTTTCTCTCGTTCTACGATCCGCGCAGCCTGTTTCCCTCTGTCCCACTTGCATCGGGGCCGTCGTCCAATCTAGTTGGCTCTCTCGATGTCCACGAAGAGTATCGAACGCGGCGATGTCGGGCGAATTAATCTGTTTGGTAGGCTCGGTGGCCACAGGTGCCCGGGTCGCCGCGTTACGTCCTGCTGCCGAGGATGCCCGGGGGCAGAAGAGGCTTTTTTTATTCTCCGTAGAAGAGGCTACCTTCTGCGTGAAATCGAGGCGCGTTGCGACGGTCTAGTTAGAATACTAGTAGGGCTGTGTGGGTAAGTGAAGTGGTTAAAATTTGAAGAGACACGCGCGGTGTAGGGGAGTCCGGGGTAATGAGGAGGGGGGTAGTATCGTTTGAACGCTTCGTAAATGGGTAGAGGGGAATTCTCCTGTCCCCCTTTATCTGTCTGTCATAACTGTTGACGGTGCTATGGCACTGGATGAGCGTTGTTACTTAAATTATCGTGTGTATCTTGCGCTGGATTCTCCTGTAAATTGGATCTTCAGCGGAGGGCACCGAGGCACTGCACTTATACGTTATCCATTTTTTAACTCGTCGGCTAGGTGGATAATGATCGGAACGCTTTTGCCGGGACAATTTGAGGAACGGCAGAATGTTGGAAGAACCTCGTGGCGCATTTCGATAAAATCGTTTAGAAGCGGCAATCTAGGGCTGCGATGTAGAACCGCCGGGTAGCGGGGGTCTTGAAAACAACTCGACAGGGACGGTATAAGATAATGGGTGGTAAGTTCGTGGCGAACTTTCGTTGGACTCTACCAATTGCGACAAATAAGAAAACAACTGTAGTGACACCCAGTGATACTTCATTCCGTATACATAGCATACCGGTCAGTGGATTTTAGGGACGCGTAGCTTTGGCGATTCAGCTTGCAGCTCGCTGCGCAAGGGTGGCACAATAGCCGCCTACAACTCTCATGGAAAGGGGGCAGCTTCTGGGTACAATAAAATTGAAACTGTTTGTCAATTAACGCCTGAAGGCCACTGAAATGGCGCAGTGGGCAGGAAAGCTGCTGGAAAGCCAGGTCTACGCTTGTGCCACCGATCGCATTAACTAGTCTAGCCTATGCTGATAATCATGGGAACGGGGAGCTTTCGTTTCAGAGTTCCCGATGATCAAAGTTCCGTGACAAGTTCCTTTACCTTCGCGGTGCTCTGAGAAAAACTGTCAGAACGGTGGTCTGGCGGGTTACGGTTTCATGACAATCGGTAACGTCGGTCGTTCTTCTCCGGGCTGAATCATTGATGAATTGGCGATGGGGTCGTGGGAGCGCGCAGCTGCGATCACCGTCGACTCTTCTACCAGCAAGGTGCTCTATCCTCCCGGTGCCCCACCTTCGCTACTCCCTGCTACGAGACCTGGCATGTGTGCCTCCTCCGATCGCCCCGGGAAAAACACGGCAAATTAGGTATCTGTCGTGGCCTGCGCCGATACTTAATGCCGTGTTTGCGTAATGAACGTCTGGAGATCCTTTAAATGCCTTGGCCCGACTCGTCCGCTGCCCCCTGTGGCCAAATCAATCGATCGTGGTCGAGGCAAGTCGATTGGGGCGATCGAAGGGGGCGCAGCAACTCGGCTCCATTAAGTGCATCATCGTTTTGTGGCTCCTGGATCAAGGAAACACTGTCGAAACGAATTTTATTTATTTATTTATTTATTCGGTATACGGGTCAAGCCCATTGATAACAGAGTATTTGCTTGTAAGGTCTGTATAGGCGGGACAACAACAAAGAGTACGTCGTGTAGGTGTGGACAATCTTAATTAGCTAATGCCACTGGAAACCAGGGCTCTCTGGATGTTAGTCTTAAAGCAAGGGAGGGATCCAGCAAAGAAATCAATGTCGCCATGGTGCTTATTGGCGATACCGCAAATTCTATGAAGGGGATCAGCGTGCCCTAGCGAAGAGGAGTAATCTGGAGAATTGAACAGGCGTGCTTGCCTAGTAGCGCGCCCGGGCACATTGAAGTAAACCAGTGCCACGACGCCAGGGTTGTCAACCATCCCGTTCAGAATCCTGTATAAAAAGGATAGGTCCGTGACCATCCTCCTGTGCTCCAGAGACCGGATACCCAATCTACCCATGATAGGAGCATAGTCGTGATCAAACCGAGCAAGAGGCTGGCCAGTCTTATATGCTAAAAAGCGCAAGAATCTATGCTGAACCCTCTCAAGCTGAACTTTATATTTGCCCCAACGCGGTGCCCAGATGACCGACGCGTATTCCAGATGAGGCAGGACAAGGGAGTTGTACAAATAACGCAGCGTGGTGGGGTTCGTGAAATCAGCGCAGCTTCTGGTCAGGAACCCTAAGGCTTTATTTGAGACTGCCACGATGTGTTGGATGTGCTGTACGAAAGAAAACGATGAGTCAATAAGGACTCCGAGGTCACGAGTAACGTGAACGCTTGATAGCTGACTCCCAGCGATTTCATAGGGAAAAAGCAAAGGATTTTTACATCGGGACAGCCTCATAACGTGACACTTGCTAATATTTAGCTCCATGTGGTTTAACAAACACCACTCTGAGAGCCTATCCAGGTCCGACTGTAGACTTAAGGAGTCCGAGAGGCCCGAAATGCATTTTTATGGATATTCCAGGTTCTAATAGTTGCAAATGAACGACAGGTATCAGCGCGTCGCGTTAATCCCTCGATCACTATCGTGGATCCTAATAGAGGTGGTCCGCAGACCAAAAGACGGAGACACGAAATTAGTCGGTGACATAACCAATGAACCATTCGACCGGTTGATTCAATAAATCCGTGCTACGGAGCAGGGTTGCGCGTCGCGGCAACGCTTACGATTAATTCGACTGAATTAATGTGAACCGCTGACACCGTGCCGCGAGGTTAAGTCGTACGGTTGAAACCCCGTTGACTTCGCTCCGGCCAGCCACCGATTTCCCTTGTGAACTTCTTTAGGAGTCGTCCCTCGATCCGGGCGGGTCCACCCTAACCAGCGACACCACGGATCACCTGGGATCCAGAGGAGCGCTCGATCCACGATCCTTCCCCGCGTGCACGCGAGAAACGTCGGGGAGCCGCGGCGAGGATTGGCGTAGGCCGCGAGGTCACTTTATCGCTTATTGACCATTGTTGACTCGTGTTGACACCACAGACCTTAGGTGGATAAATATACCGTCGGAACGCGGGTCAAGTGGATATCTGCGCCGGCTTCGCCCACATCAGGTTGAAACTGCCGCGGAACTTATCTCGAATGCCGTCCAGAATTCGGATTCAGAGCCTCGATGGAAATCAGAGGCTCTACATTTACGTCCAACCGCTTGAATGTCGAATCAATTCTTATAGACAATGAAACGCGGCAAGTTCTAGCGGGAAAAGGGGGAGACGGGGTGCGCGTAACTTGTAATTAGCGCGCAGTACGTATAGCGATATGCTACTTAAAGGCACAGGGCGCGGATGGGCAAGGAAGATGCTTTGATTAAAAGAGCTTGCACAATACTTTTACTTTCCATAAAGCGAACGGACTTTTTCATCGACCTAATATGGAGCGCAAGGGGAAAAGGAGTTGGTGCCAACTGGGACTACAGAACTCTCGAATTACAGAGGGTTATAAAGTTCATATGCCCCCGTAAGAGAACGTCAAGGTTTTGGTACACTGGTTAAAAACAGCAAAATGCCCACTCTGCACTGGACCATAACACTTAATTTTCTCGATGAAGTCTGTTTTTTCACCTCACCCTACACATTAGAGCTCTTACTACCCGCCCGCCCGGGTACTCGAGTACCCGGTGAGACCCCGGGTAGAAAAAAATTACTCGGGTACCCGGGTACCCGTAGGATACCCGACTACCCGGGTACCCGGGTAGACAAAAATTACCCGTGTGTCCATGAGATACCCGAGTAACTGAAGTGTGATGAGATAGTTGAGAATTTCGATTTGACAGCATATTCCATTCATTACTGAGGTTAGCCGAAAATGATCGAAAGTCGAAAGACGATCGGCTGTCAAATCGAAATTCTCAACTATCTCATCACACTTCAGTTACTCGGGTATCTCATGGACACACGGGTAATTTTTGTCTACCCGGGTAGCCGGGTAATTTTTGTCTACCCGGGTATCCGGGTATTGCACGGGTACCCGGGTAGTCGGGTATCCTACGGGTACCCGGGTACCCGAGTAATTTTTTTCTACCCGGGGTCTCACCGGGTACTCGAGTACCCGGGTACCCGGATACCCGGGCAAAAACAATAGCTCTACTACACATATGAAAGACATTTTGCTGCACGTTTCCGATTCGATTCTTCCACCCCACCTTCGATCCGGCATCAGAGCGGCAGAGAAAATCGGTGTCGCGGCCAGCCGCCGTCGCGTAGGTATGCGAGAACGGGCAGTGAAGAAGGCATCAATTTATTTGGATGCTTAGCAAAGAAGCAGCAGCAGCAGCGGCAGCAATTATGATATTTGTCCCCATTAGGTGAATTGGGGTGGCGACTCGCGTGACCCCAACTGATCGCGGCGGTCCGTTAACTCGCGCAATGGGCCCGGGGTCAAATAAGAGCGCTTCTCTCTTCATTCATTTTATTCCACCCCCTCCCGGGCCCCGCGCCCCTGCCCGCCGCTTGAAAATCCTCGCGGTTTCGTCGAATACGGGAGCACCTACACCGCGCGTGTAGAATTCCTCCCCGGAGGTTCAGCCGGCCTGACGAATTGGGTCAAGCCAATTAGCGAGCCTCTTAACCGTGACGAACGCGACCATTTGCCGAGGTACTTTTTAAGACGTGGTGCCTCCAGGGGGACATCTATCGCCCATTAAGATTCCCACCTTCGGGGGCTTGAGAGACTTGCGACCAAGCTAAGCAGTCGATTGGTTACAGAGGCTTCACAGCCGGAGGAACTCGAAGCTTCAGCCTCCGGCAATATTACTCGACGAAGTGGAATTTAAGTTCTCAGAAGAATGGTTGGTGAAAGGGGCAGGTGGAGGTTAGGGGAGCCAAATCTGAAGTGCCCGCAGTGCAGTTAAGAGAAATGAGCTTCTTAACAACTGGACTCTATTAATCAGACGCAGCTCACACCCCACATTCCCTGGAGGAACTAAAACCGCGAGTATTTAGGGTCAACGCTCGTCTGCATTCTATTTTCCCCAGCGGTAGCTTGCGTTTCGATGAAGCCGAGCGTATCGACGGGCCGGAGCCAGGAAAGCCGCTGGTGCGCCAGGGGCTACTGCTTCAGCGTGGAAGAGGGAGACGATCTGAAAGGAGTCGTGACTGTACAGCCGGAAGAGGAGATTCCCCGAGGAGGGAGAAGGAGAGCATGGGCGCCAGAGGGGGCGCGGGGGGAGCGGGAGGGAGAAAGAGGAGAGTGGAAAGAAGAGAAGGGTGGAAAGTGGTCCCGCCCGATTCGTACACCTAGCCGGGCGGATATGCGTCTGATTCGT
Source organism: Andrena praecox (assembly GCA_963932275.1). NCBI lineage: Eukaryota > Metazoa > Arthropoda > Insecta > Hymenoptera > Andrenidae > Andrena > Andrena praecox. The sequence goes on from OZ010729.1 coordinate 3,289,396, forward strand.
CGGCCGCAATTGGTGGAGGCGGTACAGACAGGTACCATATCCGGTATGGGTTGGGTTACCGCTGCTCTCCTGCTCACCCTCAACCTCTTCATCGTCTTCTTGACATGGATACGAGCGCGCACATCCACCGTGGACAGGTCTTCTTTTTTCTTTTGCCCACCGATACACGCCCCTTTCGCGTTCGATTTACTCGAATCTTCTTTGCTCACCGCGCGCACCTAAGTAGTGCTAGCTTGCAGCGGCGAGGATTGCGTAGGCACGATTCATTCGATCATAATATCGATAGGTACTACTGAAGCTTCTATCATATTCGCCAGGTCATTCCGAAGATGTGCTGGTGGGCCTTGCCTCATTTGTAGATGGACATTTTGGTCCTCCTTTGGGCTTTTGCTTCCTCATCTCGGGCTACGAACTCAATTGCAAATGAATCATTTAGTTGGGGGTATAGACACCGAGGGTGAAGCGGGCTTCGGCTTGTGCTTCTGTAGCCGTTTGGATAACGGTACCCTTTTATATTCAGTGGCGAAAGGGGACCAATCTCCCTTGAAATTCTGCGCGTGTCATTGGAAATGGAGAAGTTCGGGACTCCAGATTCCAGATCCGGCTACTAATGTTCAACGTTGGCGCGTTCTGGTCCCCTTCAAGGTACAAAGCAAAGCAGAGCTGAACGGAGTGTAGCGGAAGGCGACCAGAAACGGATGTCCCGTAGATTCCGGGCCCCATGAATAGCGTCCAAGTGTAGGCGTCTGATTTACGGTGTTTACATCTGTAATCCTTTTAATGAGAACTCACGGCCGGCCCGTTCCTAGCATTCGCAGCGGCCGAGCGAAAGAATAGAGGTCGCCTCCGGTGACCATTGAACGGGGAAGCGGGGCGGGGCAGCGTTGCGGTTGCATAGATTAGCGCTTGCGCGCACAACACTCATTAGCGGATTTATTGCCCGTTTTCTCGTTAAAGCCCCATTGACTCGGGGCCCTGGCCACGCCTGGATCCGACACCCCTTGGAAAATCTCTTTCAACCGGGCCCAACCGAACAACAGCTTTGTTGAGGCCACAGACGTTAGATGGACGAAGTTTGCCTTGACTTCCGTTACCGCCACCCATCCACTAATTTCCCATCGTCCGCAGGCTTCAACGTTCCTAGAAATCCTCATATTTCTCGTTAAACACTGTTCACAATAGTAAGCCATGCAACTCATTACTAAGGAGAAACAATGTTTATAAATTCTAATAAAAAATGCTACCAAAAATAAATGCAATAAATGCAATTCCTCAACATTTCGAGAAACCCCCTCGATATATTATACCCTCATCAAAATTACTTTCCTAAAAAACTCCCATTTTCAGAATTTTTTTTCTAAACTCCAAGTTGTTCCACTCCCTCGCTCCAAGTCCACAATCTGACTACCCTTGCTAAATGCACCGACGCGTCCCCGGTATCAGTGCCTCGACCGCCGGGCAAGGGAACCGTTATCGGCAGGCAGGAAAACAACAACATTGGCCCCCGGGGGCAATAAATCAAGCTGCGGTTTCTAGCGTCACACTTATTTGTAGGAACGATGGAAGGTTTGTATCAGCGGCACGGTAGGAGCCGGAGCCTCCTCATAATCCGTCTAATCGTCAAACTCGGCGTATCGCCTCTGGTCGCTGGTACGCGCCGCCATAAGTTGCTACGTTCCCCTTGTGGTTCGTCGGCTCTGCGGGGCCCGTTGTCCACGAGACCGTGTATAATCGCGCCGTTGTAAATTACGAGTGCGGTTTGCCACGAAAGGGATCGGCCATCCAGTGGACTCCGTCGGAATCGCAATAGCGAGCTCTACCGTTTCTGACGCCTCGCCACTCTTGCCGGGGTAATCCCGTTCTAGTTATACCGTGGCTACGATGGGACGCGCGATTACTTGGCTAATCTGAGTGCTCGATGCATTGTTCCATCGTTCGTTGGCGCTGTTCTGGCATTAGCAGTGTGAGTTACAGTTAGACGGGCACTCAGATCGAGTTCAGGTACCGTGGCGTGGATCTTCGGAGTTTAGATGGGGGAAAGTTGGTGTCGCTGACAGTGGACGTGGTGGTTGATCAGCTTCGAGCGAGATTTTGGTGGTGAGCTGGAGAATCTTGTTCTGGGGGGACTCTGGATTAGTGTAATCGAATAAGGGATTATAATTGGGGAGTTTTGGGCTGTTGGAGTTGGAAGAATTTGAGGAACTCGGATTTGAGGAGTAGGTATTAGGCTAGGCTGCAGAGTTCTGATGGTTTAAGGGGTTACGCCACCCTGAGGCGCTCGAAACAGCACTAAACTAGACGAATTTTTTTTACTGATACTATGAGGTTGAAAATTATTTATTTTCTTCTTATGTGTAGAGCATGTATTAGTGCATATATTGTATAAATACAGTACAAAAATATTAAAAAATGACCGAGTTATTTGTTCTCCCGCGAAGCTCGTCCGCCGTTACACGCGTGACTAACCTAACAAATTATAACGAACATGTTCGTCTGAAATCAAAATCCCGATGATTTTCGTGTTCCTTAATAAAATACCTACGATGTAGCATAGGGATTTGAGAAAAAAAAATTTATTGCACAAATGAGAGCAATGTGAAAAAAAATATACGTTTTTCACGTGAAAAAACGAATCTAAACCATTAATTATATACGAATGGGGTATCGGATGGAAAAACTGGTATGATACATCGTAGATAATACCATTAAGAATATGCGTACCAAGTTTGAAATCAATCGGACAAGTAGTTTTGGAGATATTTGATAGGTCACCTTTGAAAATGTAGTTTCGAGAAAAACGCAAAAGAAGAAAAGTAGAATGGTCGCTACCTGCTGCGGAATATCGACATCCGCGCCTCGTTTAAACTCTGTAACTCGGCTATTTTTGGGAATTTTGCGTCTACCATGACTCAAATTATTCTTAAAACTTTACGCAATAAGAAAATGCAAAAAAAAAAATCGATTTTTCAAAACTTTCGGTGTGGCGTAACCCCTTAAGGCAGGATACCACCTTTGACTGCGATTTTGGAGGCGTTTTTCATGAATTTTTTTGCATACAAAGAATGCGCAGAAACAAAATCGGTTTCAGTCATTCATTAATGTAACTTTAATCTGTAATTACACATTTTTTGAAACTGAAAAAGTGAAAAATAATCTCTTGTAGGTGGCCCCAAAATACACTCCTTTGGAGGAACATCGTTAGACGGCGTGTCAAATTCCGCTTTGTACGTGGCTCTTAGAAAAAAAACCAAAGAATGTTCCTATTGGCAACAATATTTTTTAATGCTGTACGTAGGGATTTTACGAAATTTCCATTTTTAAGAAAATGGCGGCCATTTGAACAAAAAGGTCAATTTTTTTAGGGTAAAAAAGTTTAAAGAAGTTTATAAAATTGCGCACCAAAAGAAAAATAACAACGCTACAGCAAAAGTCCTACGTACATCGTTAGATTACACCACGGGGAAGAATTGTGCAAAGTTTCAAGTAAATCGGATGAAAATTATAGGAGTAATCTGACACGCCGATTTGGAAAACATCGTTTCGAGAAAAACGCGTTTAAAGTTTTATATAGATTTATATATCCGTTCCAATCCGGTTTTTACACAAGAAAAAGGTTCCGGTCACCTTTCTAATGAATGAATTTCGATTCTATACACTTGAAAGAGTACTTTGAGAACAAAAAAAATTTTCAATTTTTTTTAAGTGCGAAGGTGGTATCCTGCTTTAAGGAATTCTAAGTTGGGGAATATTATTGACCTATGAAGTTCTGATGGTTTAAGGTTCAAGGATTCTAATTTGGGGAATAGTAGACTATCATGTTCTGATAATTTAAGGAATCCTCATAAGAAATTCTACGCCACGAACTTGTTCTAATCAAAGAAATTCTAGTTAAGAAATCGTAATTCAGAAAACTACTACCTACTCAGAAATTTCTCCTACAAAGCTTCTCCTTCGAAAAATTTATTGAATTCAATCCCACTATCGCGTTCTCCATCACACAGGTTTGCACAGGCACTCCACCGCGCTCCACTTCCACCGTGCTTTATTATATTCACCCTAAAGACGTCCCAAAGCTAGACACTCGTAGACACATTACTGCACCTTAATAATAGGAGCATATTCATCCTCGGCCAAGAAGAGCGTGGAAATAATATCCAACGTGCGCGTGTGCACGCGTGAGCGAACGCGCCGTTCGAATTTTACCTCTGTCTTCAAACCACCCTGTCTCTCGAATCCTCTCCCAACTCTCATTCGGAGGGTAAGATGTCATATTCATGATCGTCGAGTTGTCATCCTCGAGCAACACACGGATGACGAGCAACTCCAATCGAAGGGGTGGGCTCTTGGAACTGGAAATTAGAGCGACGTTTTTGTGCTTTCACCCCTGGTCTTCTCTTCTCATTCTACGCTAGTAGACTCCTCTGCTATCCTCTATCAATCCACTCAACAATTCGAGTCGACAACTCATTGCGAGTGCGTGCTTAAACAATCGTTAAACATGCGCAGAATGTTTTTGAAACGTGGATCAAAACTTTACAGGCTAACAGTACCTACTCACTGAATTAAACTTAATTAATTAATCAAGCAACTCTGCCGGAAATAGAATGTCGCTATCGACTCTGAAAGGGTTGATTCCACAGAGTCGCGGTGGCTAAACATTTTTTATCAAAAACACGCGTCTTTCTTGTATTCCTGTTGAAGATAGGAAACGGTAATAAATTATTATTTTAAATACACCATTCCCACACGCGCAAAAGGCGACACAGAATATTATCCTCCCTATTGAAGTAAGTACCTACCTCTCTTTGTCAAACGAGTTACACGTAGACGCGTGAAAGATGCGTTCAGCAAGCTGGACGAAGGTAATTGGTGTCAGGAAGGGAGGGCAGAGTAATTCTATTCGCCGCGTGCAATTTCATTAGGGTCGATCTTGAGCAGCCAAGAGAGCGTGCGTCCCCCAAAAGGAGGACACGCAGGACCGTGAAAAGAGTCGCGTCCGCGATCGGCTACCTGCGAAACCCCGTAAAGTCCCACGATCTCTCGCCACTCGAAAAGCCAGGTCCCCGTGAGGAATCGTTCAGGTAGCCAGCGGAGAGGAGAGGACTCGAGAACGCAGCCCGGCTACAAAGGTGTTAATACGAGGATAATTGATTAATTTGTATTCACGGGGAGGAAATCACGCGCGATTGAGCGCGTAGCTTCTTTCGACAAAAGCCGCTGGAGACAGCTCGATTGAACTCGAATCAGGGATCCTCCATACTCCCTGAGAAAATTGCGCTGTAAAGCAGTGTAAAGCCCGTCGATGGAATAAGCTGATATTTTATTGAAAAGAAAGAGGTGTTTTTTAATTCAGTAAGAGATTTTCAAAAAGAGCTGAGGAGCCCTGGAGAATATTACAGTTTACAATTTTGTTTCCTCAGCACTTTTTATAAACTTGGAGATTTGGTGCCCTAGGCTAATAAGCGTCTACCACCCTTTCCATGAAATATCACCAAGCATTTTAATTTCAAAGAGTTTAGATATATTTGAAATTAATTCACAGATGAGTTATTGCTTTATTTTTAATTAATTGTTTTTAAACTTGTCTTAAGCCTTTGTGTTTAAACCTTTTTCAATCTCTTTCGCCCAAGATTTGCAGTCCTAGCCCTACTTAGCCTACCCATACAGCACACCTCGTTGCAGCAGTATTGCAGGGACGTTGCTGCAATATTACGTTGTTGCAGGTTGCATTGCAATATTGTAGAGAACGTTCCTGCAATATTGTCGTGCATTATTGGAGTGGCAATGATCCTACAATATTGCAGCAATATTGCAATTTCGTTGCCGTGCAATGTTCCGTTCGCAACGATGGTACAATATTGCTGCAATATTGCGCGCACATCGACGTGCAATGTTCCAGTGGCAACGATCCTACAATATTTCTGCAATATTGCGCGCACATCGACGTGCAATGTTCCAGTGGCAACGGTCCTACAATATTTCTGCAATATTGCGCGCACGTCGTCGTGCAGTATTGTAGTGAAAACTTGTGGAAACATTACAACAATATTCTGAAGCAACTATGACTTTGTCAAAATTTTTCGAAATATGTACATGACGTCGAGTGGATTCTACGGCGTGTTTCATTTAACTGGATACGCACCGCTATATTGCCGAAGAGTTGCAGGATCATTGCCACAATTTTGCCGTTTCGTTGCAGAATCATTGCCGGAACGTTGCAGGACTACATATTCGTAATGTTGCCGCAACTTTGCAAAAATACACACCTGCAATATTGCGAAGGCGGACATAGGACTGAACCTGCAACGTCTCTGCAATGTTATGTTGCAACATTGCCATCTTGCACCGCATCATTGCAGAGACGTTGCTGCAATGTTATGGTGCTGTGTGGGTATATGAAAGTCCGCCCCTGGTCCTACCAAAAATCTGAATTTTTATCGTGACACGAAGCGTGTTGAAAGATCGATAATATTATCGAGAATGAACTTCGTGCACTTCCACTACGAAAGGATTGTCACCCTTTTTTATTGCAAGTAGTGCCCCTTTCTGCTGGGTTATATAGAAAGGGGGATGAAGCTTGTTCTTTTATGAATTAGCAAGGCGCCCGAAGATATAGAGTTTCCTTTAAAATTTTGAAAATGTTCGAGGCAGTTCGATGAGATTAGACATTGGTAAAATCTTTCTTCGCCGGCCCGTGTGATCCTTTGAGCGGGCTTTTCGTCGCAAAGAGGGCTGGCAAAAAATGATCTATTATGGGAGGGAGAACGGACGGGGCCATCGAGGCGTGGAATTATTTCTGTGCGCTCACGTGGCCTCAGAAAGGACGCGCGAAATAGTGCGTCCACAACCCTTCAGGAAATCGGATTTACGGGGCGAACCTTACGGTGCACCTTTCGCTTCACGCGTTGGTAAATGCAATCTTCCTTTATCCGTCGGGTTACCAAAAGAAGGTGCGCGGTTACAGAAGCCTATAAATCCATACGAATTTAAAAAATATCCCGACTTTCCACCATCTCGCGCCGAAAGCATCGCACAGTGTCACGGCCCGTGTTCAAAAAGCAAAAAATTGGGTTTTGAAATTTTGTATTTCATTTTATGGATTTGATAGTAAACAGTCCTCCGACATAGGAACAACATAACTTAGTAACATAAATAACGGATTTAAGGTTAGTAATTACATTCAAAGTCGAATAACCAAACACAACCTGCCACAGACTACACATAGGAAATATTTACCAACTGCATTTTTCTTGTATTTATAAGTTCTTCTCTTTTTTTCTTTTTGAAAATAAGCAAAATATATCCCTTTTTCGTTTTATTAATTAAAAATTCTCGCATTTAAAGATATGGTTACGTACCAGTGGCTCAAATTATTACTTTTTTTGTCTCATCTTCTAAGTTGTGGAGAGAATTAAAAAAAAAAAAAACGAAAGATATCGGTTCTTTCATTTTTTTACTACAATTAGTTCCTATCATGTCCTTTAATTTGGTGTAGATTTTTTCTGCTCCCGACTGCTTCCACATAAGAAAAAGTACACATAATAAAACAAAAAACGAGACAAATCTGTGCTAGAATATTTAGTTTTAAAAGACACTGAGCTTCCAATTCCTTCAGATTCAACTGATAGTGATGAAAATGTATAATAAGAATGAATAGTTTAAAATTTACTATCTATTTAAAAAATTTACATATTATTAATTTATTAAAAAAAAAAATTTTTTTTTTATTTTTATAATTGTTTCATATGTTTGTTATTAATTTATGTGTAAATGTATTTAAAAAAATATATATTTTATTTGTTTTACTTTTATTATGGGCAAAAATATATATTAATGAATTATTTCAAGTTAAAAATGATTTTTTTGTGAATAAATATGATTAACATATCAATTACACGTAAATAACAGTATCTTATTGGAAAATTGATTTTTTCCCCTATATACTCGTTACACTGTGCATCGCTTCAAATGCAATAAAAAAAACCACTAAAAATGTCGCTTACATCGAACTGTTCTACGCGCAAAGGTTCCCCAGCGCAACCGCTGTTTCGCATTAATTAATCGATTTCCCAAGTTCCCAGGGGAACTAAAATAACTCCAATAATAATTCCATGAAATCGATTGGAAGGCTCCCGAAAAGCTTGAGGAGTTCCCAGAGAAGTTGCCGGTTCGAATGAAACTCAGCTTTTCCAGCGAAAGGTGAGAAAACGGGGGCAGAGGGTGGGAAAGGAGGATAGCGGCAACGAGACAGCTGACAGCTGCACCCTCGACCTATCGAGCAGCGCGAACCAGTCGGCGGTGTAGCTACACCATACGCGGTATCATAACACCGTGCTGCCTATTTGTTACACGATAAATATGTAACTGTAACACAATGTCCCTCGCCCCCCGTTGAACCGTATCCAGCCCATCCTCGCGTTTCGACGGGGGGTTGCCCACGACTACACCCCGTCACGGTGCGCGAACCTCCCCTCGTGGGGCACGCAACATTAAATCGCTCGCGTTTTCGATGTCGTGCTCGTGTCCCGCCCCGCGCGTGTGTGTGTGCGCGCGTCTCCCAGAAGTCTACCCGATCCACCAGCAAGGGGCAGCGGGGACAGATGGTGTCCGCGGAGTCAAAAGTGGCCGAATAAGGGCGCTCCGCTAGGACAACATCGGAGAGACGCGGGAAATTGCTTGACAATCGTTTGCTCCTGGTGACGAGCGTCAAGACGCCTCTCTTTACCCTTGCTTGCTTGCTTTCCAGTCCCTTCGTTCGGCGTTTCTTACCTGCAAATTTTCGAAAAATCGATTTTTCGATTTTCATATCTTCTTGAAGTACAGCATCTTGAAAATATCCCGGTTTTTCTAGAAAAAATTCCCAAACAAGCATGTTGCTTTGACCGTTCTAGGTAGGCCTTCCGCCTTAATTGATTCGTCAACTGAGAGTTTTAACAATAAAGAGGTTTTTGAAACTACGTAACTCCTTTTCAGGGAAAGTTGAGGCGAGATGCTCGTAAGTGCGCTTTGAGTAAAAAAACATTGAAAAGTGTAGTTAGATAAGCCGACTGTCGCCGCCTTTAACTTTTCATGCGATCTATACGACGGAAACCGCGAGTCACGACTTGGGTTGATCAATATCATGCTACATCGCTTGTCTTCTATTTAGATAGTGTTGCGCTGGCAGTACTGCAACTGTTTGTTCAATAATTTCAATGCTCCTTCGGCTACTTCGAAGTAAGAATATAGTTATAGGCTTCCATTAATAATTCACGAAGGCAATTAGTGGCGTTGACGACGGAGCGCCTTCGTGTTCGAACGGTATTGATACTTGAAAATCAGCTGCTCGGTGCAACATTGTGCGCGATAATGTAAATTGAACGATCGACGGCAATTTATGGTAGAAAGAGAAAATTGAAATCAATAAAAACCAATAGAAAAGTGAAACTTTTTGAAGAAGCGGGGAAAAAGTAGGCAATAAGGTAATTGCCCCAGTTGTCGATCAAGTCCCAGTTCTCGATCATTTTCACAAATATTATGATTTTATAGCATTTTTAACAATATTTTTATAATAAAAATGAGGTTTTTTTAAATGTAAAATTGTATATGAATTTGGGACAAATGAAACAAAATTTTATTGCAGAAGAAAAACCCATAAAAGGTGTTCAAAATAATATTAAACAAAGAATAAACAAAAAGATTTAAAAAAGAATAAACAAAAAGATGGAAGTTAGGCATAGCTTATTATTACTATTTATTAGTAAATTTAAATAAAAGTTTATGTGTTGATCGTGTTTTGTATGTTTATACAAGTATTTTATAAAAAATTATATTTTTGTTGTACTTAAGTAATTAATAAATACTGATTCATTAAAATGTATAAGATCATTTAATGAGATAAATTATTTATAAATGTTTCGGCAGAATTTTTTACCCGTTTTCGTACTTCAAGTTTTCTTTATAACCTCTTTTTTCTTGATCGACTACTAGAGCAATTACTGATCGACACCTGGTGCCGACCGTAATTTAGTGATCGACATCTGGGGCATCAACAGTTTTATTCTCAATCATATTTTACACATTTAAATACACATATATAGATTCTAATTTTTTACTTTGCTATAATCTGTATTAATGTTAAAATTAATTGGTAAAAGAAAAAAAAAGTTAATTTTTGTCCATTTACATAAATTTTTTCATTAAAAACATTTTGACGCCCCACTAACTGATCGACAACGGGGGCAATTACCTTACATGTTTGAATTTAGTATCAAACTCATAAATTGTTTTTAAATCACCCATATAATTACTAAATATTTTATAAAACAAAAGGCTTTTGTGTTATTACAAAAAAATTCACTCGCTGTCATAAATTACATTTTAAAATAATTATTTACAATTAAATATAAACGGCGGCAAAAGTCATTTTTGCCCAGAGCTACGGAAGACCTAGACAAATCGCCTTTGGCTCTATATTATGACGTAACCGCCCGATTATAACTGCACTCAATGTGCCCGTTTGTCGTATGTTTCTTGGTAAACAGCGTCAAATGCATGCACTTAGGCACACACGCGGCGTATCGTTCTTGTGCTCAATTGTACTGTATTCTTGCACCGCCCGTGAACTTTTCGTGCGCGACGCCATCGATCAACCTGGCTATAGAATATGTACGTCGGTGTAGAAAAGGATTCACTTAGGTCTTAGGCCACTCGATTACACTTTAATGCAATGCTACTTTGTAAATAAATACACATACTTTCTGCACAGAGGGGTATTCTTCGTAAAATGGAATTGCGAGAGTAAAAAGCGAAGTTTTCGTTTGATTGGATGTCGTCATTAACCGTATCGACATACGTGCTAGAGTGTGTCTATAGGTTTGCGTCATCAATGGGACTGAATAAAAATGACAGAAAGGTGAGCCCTCAAAGCGACGGCATAGGTAACGCGTGCCTTATGATTAGCGCGAGACTTTTGCTTGTGTAATACTATGTATACCTACCCCTCGAGTTCTTCTTTAGAATGCTGATCCCTACGTCTAGAAATGGTCGATGCATTGGATTCCGTTTTTTACAGTGTCTTTTTATTTCTTATTTCGACTTCGGTAACAACACTAAATGGTAGAGGAAGTGCAGCATATTTGGAATACTGTTGGTAATTTGGAATACCGAAGTATCTAATAAACTACTAACGCTATTTAATTTGTAACACCGTAGATTATAGGGGCTAATGACCTCTTAACTAATGACATTTGTGGATGAACCGCAATTTTTACATTTTCGACTTAATCTGCAGAGGAAGAAAACGTCAATCTGCAAAACTTTTTCACCGCGTATTCAATCGTTCCAATCATGGTTAAAATATGTCAAAACTTTAGTGTTAAACACTTAATCGACTCATTTGCATGTTCCTTCTATGGTTCCGTGCCAGTTTTGCGATAATTTCGAGAATACAAAGTGTGACATGAAATTTTCGGTTTCGATGCCATGTGGTTAATTCGGAATACCGAAGGTGAAGGTAATTTGGAATATTCCAAAGCCTACCGATGCTTTTGTTTCACGCGTAATGGATACCACTGCGTCAGTTTCATCTGTCACCTGTATAACCTTTTAGGAGCATTTGTGTAAATAATGTCTTATAGACATCTACATCTTCAAGATTGGTAGTATTACGTCATAAAATAAACTAATTTTATTATCGGCATGTTTTGTTTAAGTTTATAAAGTGAAGGTAAATTGGAATACCGGTATTCCAAATTACCTGCATCTTAACGAAATCGATACTTCTTGTCATTTTTCATTCAAACCAAAATTTCAGTTACTATTTGTTTTTTATTTTTACTGACACTCAGAAATATGAAAGTTTATTAGTTTCCCTATGATATTATGTAGTTTAATTTGATCCCATCCTCTGTCGTAATTTTTTATTCGTCTTAAACAAACTGGTATTCCAAATATACTGCACTTCCTCTACCAAACTCCCCGATGAAGGTACACAGAAGCGAATACAGCCCCGCGATTCATACACGAACCCATTGAACTTGCAATTCTCACACTCCCAATGCTGGTAGCAAACAGAATTGAATAATACCCTGCAACACTAATGAACCCAGCCACCTGCCTACCTTTAATTCACTAATCCCAGCCATGGACACGTCCGTGTTCGCGATAGTTAAATATATTCGTACGATCTCCTTATCCTCACAGCTCACCCGGAAACCGCAACTGTTGAAAGAAAACGTTCGGTGATGATTGCCGAAGCCTCCCCCGTCGAAGCCCAAACAACCGGTCCCTCCACCCGCAATTCGGAGACGCAGTTGGCAATTTCTGACACGAATCCCATTGCGATTTTCACCTGTATTTACAAAGCACAACGTACGGAGAGGGGGTCAGAAACCGGGACGGCGGAAGAAGCGTGCGTACACCGCGACGGCTCCGCTTCCGGCCTGTCATTACATCGCGTCCACCGCGGTTTCGTGCAACGTGGAGGCGGTGATCCCCGATCTCTGTGGGAGCACGTCCACCTGCCGTCATGCCGTTCCGTCGCTAGCGTAATAACGGCTTATCTTTAAACGCAGCGTTACCGCATTATTAAGGAGCTGGCACGGAACCAAACGACCATAAATGCGTAATAGGGGCCGGCGCTCCGCCACACCTTTCTTCTTCGCGGGTACGCCCGCGCCGGCCACACGCTCGCCCGTTAATAAATCATCCGAGTGTCTTTTGATCGGACGACAACCGCGACCCAGGTGTCACTCGTCGGCAGACATTTTAACAAGGTGAACGCGAAACGCTAACGAGAGTGATAATTCCTCGCCGCTCGGATCGGCATAAGGTCCGTTCGACGGGGTAGCGAGGAGGGGTGGTTGGAACGAGGGAGGGTCGACTCGGGATCGTTGATGCCGAATTAAGTGACGTGTACTCGGGGAAAGTATTATGCGGGAGGCAATCTTCGGTGCGCCGGTTCGGTAGGGTAAATCCGGGAGACGCGGTCGGGCCGGAGAGTTGGTCGTGTCGCTATATTTCAGAGTCTATACGTAAAAATGCATTAAAGGGCAGACCAATTACTTCTCTAGAAGCCAAATAGTTGAATGAATAGCGCTATTTCGCTTCCTTCTGTGTTTTTTTCTGGATTTATGGGCTATAAAAGGTAAATTGATGTTACATTTAACCTCTTTTGTCAAACAGCGGTTGCACAGAATCGTATTTAAAATATACTTCTAAGTTTATTTTCCTTTAATGTTTGGAATAATAAGATAGTAGAGATATTGAGGGACAATGCACCCAAAGTATTGGGCCATATTAACTCTTCCTCTCAAAGCTAACGAGAAGACCATGTCTCGCTGCAGAAAGGTGAGATGGTCGAGTTATGATTTTTTATTATTTTTGTTTATTTTTTTATTTTTTATTATTTTATTATTATTTTTGTTTATTTAGTTTATTTATTCACTTTTCTATTCATTTGCCTTGCTAATCGCCAGTAGGTAATTCACTTTTTCTTTGATGTGTTCTTTACTTGTTTAGCGTAAACAAATTAAATATCAATGAATCCGTAGTTGTATTCACTCATAAATAATTTTGCTTTATCCTTTGTTAATTTTCCATGAATAATTATGTGAGTGGTCTCTGCCAACGACGAAAACCATTTCTCCCGGCACCTCGGGAGAGGTGGTCAGATGTCATGACTTCAGTTTTCAACCCGATTTACAGTAAATATTGTCTTAAAGCAAATTTCGACCAGTTTTTCTGAATCGGCATAAAATTCTGAACATATTAGGTTTGTTCTGATAAAATAAGTAATATCTAGGGGAGAGTCTTGCAGTACCGACCGCTCTAAGTTTTTTGGTTATATCTTCGGCTAGAGTCGATAAAAATCAAAAATTCAAAAACATGTTTGTAGTATAGATGGTACTTAATAAGAGGAGGGAAATTATTTTTGTGAAATTTAATAATAAGAATTGATAATTCGCAAAAGTAAAAAAGTTGTAATTTCTAGGAAACAAAAAAGTGTCGCCCAGTACCGACCAACTGTTAAATTAGAAGATTTTTAAGTCTAAATGACTAACAATGTTAATAAAAAGACATTTAATTGTTACAATAGAAGATTTTTTCAAATTTTATTAGTACACACATCGCGAATAAAATAATTAATATTTTCCTGATTTGTGCATTCGACGTGTGCCCAACTTTCACATTCGATACACTGCACCCAATCTTCGTCAAATGATTCCTTGCAAATAACACAGTGGGTAACTTCTTTATTAATTCCTATCTTCCTGTTTGGCCGGTTATCACACCTATCCTTATTTACTTTATCCCCTAATTTTCTTCTTTTCAAGTTTTTTTGAGGTTTCCTTAATTGTTTTTTAGCTTTTCTTTTCTCTGCTTCTTTTGCAATCAGTTGCTATCAGATTGAACTTACAGATAAGAAAAATTTTATCTCTACTGGTTGATAGTCTGTTGGTCGGTACTGCACGACAGTCGGATGGTCGGTACTGCACGACAAACATGTGGGAACATTTTAGATCATGATATATTATGTACCAAAAAATATTGTAAAACTAGGGCGTTTTATTAAACTTAATAGACTAGAGACAGTACACATCATAGAGCATAATCATTTACTTACACGAGAAACAAAAAATCGGCTTTGCAAAAAAACTTTTAACCTATGGAATATTGACGAATACGTTTAATGTCTCATAACATCAAGCGCAATGGCGTACACGATACGACCCCGAAATAGGTTATACAGAATTCTGATTTTTATTTGTTTATTCAAGTAAAAGGCGCATATCTGCCGGAAGAAGCGAGAACTAGCTTTGGTCGGTACTGCAAGACTCTCCCCTATATTAGTTGTAATAGCCATTTTATATTAGGTCGACCGCGTCGCCCGGATTTACCCTATAGCGAAGTTTGCTCGGAGGAACAGTGAAAGCTACCTACTTCATTCTCACTTGCTCCCTTTACTTGATACATAAATCTTGTGGCAAAAATCTCTATAACCTTCCACACGTGGGTCTTCGGAAGGTACTTCGCGAAGCCTAGAAACCCGATAATCCTCGGAATGATTCGAAATTCGCATACTTCGCATGTCCTCGAATAAAGACATCAATTACGAATTAACGGCTCGAAGGGGTCGCGTCGCTCTCTCGGCCGCTTCCATAAATCCAAGGCGAGGATTCGGCACGGTACCCCAACGCCCTGGGTCCGCTTCTTTTCGGTGTTAATAACGTCTCTATCAGCGCGGAGGAGCCGGCGGGGCTGGTCGCCTTGCGCGCAGGGCAGCGGCGCCCTTTGCATCATTTAATATTTAAAAACAAGCCATAAATATGTCGCCTCCGCGTGCTGGCCGTTCGTTTGAAACGCGACCGCTGTGGATTATGGGGGTGGGATTCCGGCGTCGTCGCACGGGCCTGAAAGCAAGACGAATGTTATGTTGAAACGAGCACGGTGTTAATGACATTGGCCCGCAAGTCACCGGCGCGGGATAATGTCGCCGTGGAACGTGCAAGTTCCGCTTCGGAAGTCCACGGATGGGTACGAGAGGATTAGCTTTAAATCTCTTATTTCATCGATCTCTTCGATTTGGTTATTACCTGTCGAAACGGGGTGGCTAGGAAAATGGGTATATTACATGCGTGCGATGCATAAAATTGGATGTGGAGAGGTTAGCCTTTTTATTGGATAGAAAGTAGACAATTGGGTCTAGATATGTAAAAAGCTACCACCCTCAAAATGAAAAAAAAAAAATTAATAAAACGCAGTACGGATCCCGTAATTTTGTGATATTTATTTTGCAAAAGATTACCAACCCAAAGAACAACTCTTATATTATTATTTTGAAATGTAGGAATATCTTGTTAAAAAGGATCACGGGGAAGCTCTATTCCCGGAGCCAAAAATTTGCTTGAAATAAATTGTTTCCTTATTTCGAATTCCAAAGAGCAGATTTAACACACATATGTTATGCAAACTAGTTTACATAGAATCTATAGGTATAATAATAATATAGACTTCTCAAGAGTTGGTGATCAAATTCGATGGCATTTTTGCAACGAAGCTCGTCATTTCGTGGCTAGCGACGGTCCTCTTTTGAACAAACACTCGTTCCAAAATAGGTACAGCTGTAGGTGTGTCTCACGTCCAAATAGGATTAAGCACTAATCCTGTTAACTTGGGAAAAGCTGGACTACAGGGGGAGGAGTTCGTCTCTTTCACTTTAACAGGTTCACATTAGCCACGGGCAATTTTACGACGTCATATACCATTTGCCCAGTATTTCCGCCTATATAAATTGGATTATAGATATGATCCGCGAGGACCTTCGTTTTTCTGTTCCACAAGGGGAAAACATACCTGGACTTTCCATAACGTCCACGAATTGGCCCGGCAATTCAATGGCACCAAATTGGATTAAGCGTTTCCAAGAAAAACTAATTTCCCCGGCGTTGGGACGCCGAGCCTCCAGTACCCCCGCGAATTTTACGATGCTGTTCCTAAATCACCGTGACAGCGTCCGCGAGCAGCCCCGTAATTAAAATGGAATTAGGTAAATTGGATGAAGCGGTTCCTGGGAAAACTAACTTTCGCGGAGGGCGTGGCGGTAATTTCGACGCGCAGCATTGTACCTGATTTTACGGCACCGGCGCCTGAACTAATGCGAGGGTAATTGGATGCACGGGCTACCAGGAAAAACTGATTCATCCGCTCGCGTTACTTCTGCTAAATAAGCTTATTGCCGTGCACGTCGATCGACTTCAATTGGATTATCCGTCGTTTGGACAAGTTCCGAAACGCTTGACATTTGGGCATTAATCTTGGGGTTTAAGGTAAATGGCCCAATGGTGAAACAGTTAAGGAAGCAGTTGAGATAATTGCAATTTCTTTTATATTTAAACAGTATACAATTATAACTAAATATGATTATTCGAAAGCGTAAAATTTCTACTTTCAGATAAAGTAACAAGAATCTACATTTGTGTAAGGTAAAGTTTTAAATTAATTAAAACATGAAACTGTTCATATGGCCCAGTAATTAAATGAACTTCCTGGCGTGTCCCAGTCATTAATTATCAGTGTCCCAATTATTAAATATATATTTAATTTAACTATTTCTATCAGGTAACGAAAAGAAATCATTATGGTAATATTTTGGGGTGATAAAAACATTTTATTTATAATAAATTTTGACATTATATTTCCGAAAAAATTTAGAATAAGTTAAAAAATGATTAAAAGTATATTATAACATTTTAGGTTATGTTAATATTATGACGAGTTTAAGATTAATTATTCTAATAATTCTTAAACAGTATTATATTTTATAAATATATAGGATACAAAAAATACTTACTTTAGTACTTAAAATAAATGTCCAAACCAGTTCAAACGCCATTAAACACGCGTTTAATAACTGGTCCATGTCATGTTTTTTCGTGTACTAGTGGATAAACGCACCAATTTCAATATTAAAAACAAAAAATAACAAAAGATCCAATTAATTTTCAATACTTCAGTATTAATTAAATCCAAAACAAATGTACTATTTCAAAAATTATAAAATAATAATTAATTACAACCATAACAAAAATATTCTCTCGCTTGCTTGAGCCCATTAGGTAAGAAATGAAATTGAAACTGTTGAAGCATTACTGTACAATAATATTTTTCATGATATAACTATTCAGTTTTGTAAGCTTATAATTGTATCTATATAAAGCTAATACATTTTGCAATTATATTTCGAGCAGTTTAAACGTTGCAAATTAGTAAAACTGTTATTATTAACAAAATTTCTTCTCAATTTTTAATTATTGGGCCATGTTTAAGCACTGGGCCATTTACCTTAAGGGGGGAGACCACTGTAACGGTTCGAAATGTAAGGGTCTTTTCGGGAATTTATTTAAACCAAACAACGCAAGTAAATCAATGTATTGCTCAGTATAGTTAATAGTGTACATATCGAAGGGTAAGATAAATTTTTTTCAATCAAATTCATAAATCCGTTTCCTGTATACTCTTCGTCAAAATTTGCGCTGCGGCAAAAACATGCTTGTCGCGTTGACAGTGCCCAGGCCATATGGTTAATCCGAATTCAAAAACACAATAATATTTAGAAACTAGAAGCCTGCCTCTATTACGTGACGATCAAAAAAAGTCAAAATTGTAAAAAATTACAAAATGGCGGACCATTGAAAAAAAAATCATGTTTTCGGGATACAAAATTGGGGAAATGTTAATAAAAAAAATAGAAGCAGGTCGAAAATTGAAAAAAACTGATCGTCACGTAATAGCGACGGGTTTTCCGTACAATAAACGTCCTTGATCATGTTAATTGGACGTATAGTTTTCTCTGTAGACTGTCAACGCGGTTGAAAAATGTCATTCTGAGAAAAACGCGTTCAATGTTCCGCGCGGCTCAGTCGCGCGTTTGACACCACTTCACAAAAAATATCATATCTCCGTCACTTTTGCGAATTTCTTTATAAAATTTGGAGAGAGCATTGTTGAAACCTACGTCTTTCAGAAAATCTAAAAAAAAAAATCGATTTTTCCGAATTTTAATGGTCCGAAAAATATGAGTGTTTTTGGGAATTTATTTCAACCAAACAATGCAAGCAAATCAATTTATTGCTTAGTATAGTTAATATGTACATATTGAAGGGTAAAAAAAAACAATTGTTTAAATCAAATTCATGAATCTGTATACTAGTCTTCATCAAAATTTGCGCTGCGGCAAAAACATGCTTGTCGCGTTGACAGTGCCCAGGCCATATGGTTAATCCGAATTAAAAAAGACAATAATATTTAGAAACTAGAAGCCTGCCTCTATTACGTGACGATCAAAAAAAGCCAAAATCGCAAGGAATTTCAAAATGGCGGACCACTGAAAAAAAATCATGTTTTCGGGGTACAAAATTAGGGAAATGTTGATAAAAAAATATAAGGAGGTCGTTAATTAAAAAAACTGATCGTCAAGTAATAGAGACGAGTTTTTCATACAATAAATGCCCTTGCTCGTATCATTTGGACGTATAGTTTTCACTGTAGACTGTCAACGCGGTTCAAAATTATCATTGTGAGGAAAACGCGTTCAATGTTCCGCGCGGCTCAGTCGCGCGTTTGACACCGCTTCACGGAAAACACCATATCTTCGTCAATTTTGCGAATTTATTCATAAAATTTGGAGACAGCATTCTTGAAATGCGCGTCTTTCAGAAAATGTAAAAAAGGAAAAATCGATTTTTCAGATTTTTTACAGTGGTCCCCTTAAGTGCGCTGATAGGATTTTATGGGAGATGCCGTACTAATAAGGGAAGATCCCCAACTCGGATATTCAAAACATTATGGAGCTTTGGGAATATGCAGAGAATATATAGAGACATATTACACAATTTTATTTGCCGCCCAAATTCACTCCAAGGGGGTGAGATTGACCCCTGAAAATCCGGCTATTTCCCGATCTTATCACTTCTACCAAATGATAATCCTAATTAAAAGAAGTAATTTTCCTCTGAAAACATTTTTTTCTGCCTCTTACAGATCGCGAGTTACAACACAAAATCGGAAAATAGCCGGATTTTCAGTGGTTAATTTCACAATTAGAGAGAGAGAGACGCCGTAATAAAATAGACCACTGTCAATTTTATTTGTTTTGCGACCGCCTATCGTATCGTGCCACCACCTTGTAGATAATACAGGAAGAAGCTGCAAGGAAGCTTCTAGCCTGCATTGAATATTATACGCATCAATTTAGTGTAACATTACGGTTGGAGCTCGCCGTAGCTCGAAAATGAACACATCAATCCTCTGTGTTTCCTAGGGGGAAGGGTTGGGGAACGATATCAGGGGCCGCTTCCACGCGCATCCAGTTGCAAATGGCGGAATTATTTAGTGTTAGGGAATCGTGTATGGACTTGTACCCACCGTGAAACCGCCCCGCCTAAACACTGCGTTAACCGATGATATACGAGGCGCTAGTTTCTGGCCCCGTTCTTTAGCAACCCTTGCAGACAACCCTCTTCTGCTACGCTCCAGATAGTTACGCTCCCATTGTCCACTGTCCCCCGTGTCGTTCCACACATGCCACCCTGCGCTTATTAAAAGTCGACCTCACCTACCGTTTAAGGATTCGCCAGGAAATTTCGTGACTCATCCCTATCGCGGGCCTCCTTCACGGGAGGGTAACGGTTTGCCACTGGGGGGAGGCAGTTAGTCCGTATCTGCTCGGAGGTAAATAGTCACTAAGAGGCGTTTTAGTGCTGTGGGCGAGGCAAGGTACAGCGAAATACCGTTCCGCTGCCGCAGAGATGGATTTGCTTAACACGTTCGCTGTCATGGGAGTCGCTGGTTACCCACCCCTCGGACCTTTCCGTGAACTGCTTATAATAAACAGACCCTTAGGTCTGCGAACTTCTGGATACGATTACTGTTATTAGGAGTCGCGTAGGATGTTGCGCATGGAAAGTGCATCCGCGAACTCCGCAATATTCTAATACATATTTAAATAGTCAACAGATGATACTTTCGATGCTTCACAGCAGAATATCAGCGTGAAAATGCGTGCAGCGTTTTGGGAACGTTGCGCGCCTCGCTGCAGAAGTAAATGCCCGCGCAGGTGTGATAGGAATTGGCGACGGTGGCCATAAAAGGTCCTTATGCGCGTGGACGCTCGAAGATACATCATAATGACTTATGGGAGGCATTATCGCTGGTAGGAGAGAGCTTTACCGTGCACGGGGCCCGATGGAACGAGAAATCCCGCGCGGGTTTCGTGCATATAAGGGCGTACGTGTCCGTAGGTGCCATAATATATAACGTCCTCCGCCTCGGAGCATCAAGACATCGCCCAATGACAATGTATTTTTACAGACGCCCTTCTTTTTACTCCTCGCGGCAACGCACCCTCTTCCCTTCTAAACCTCCCCGCCCCTTGCCCGTGATACTTCCCCTTTTCTGTTGTGATTCGACCCAACCGGTCGCGTTTAATTCCATCCACCACGCGCGAGACGTAACACCAGTCATCGTGGCGTCGAAGTGGATCGCGTTGGCTGCCCTTTTATATCGAGGTGGCGTACATATGAGCCGTATCAGGGAGGTATCGATTGCTCAACAGGATTCGCGGATTTGAGGGAGATTTTAAAAAAAAAAAATTCAGAAGAATGTCAGCAGTCTCGGACATCTTGTCCACAGCTGCACAGTGTTTTAATGTACTGCCCAAGCATTGATGTAAAACAGGACGTTTCGACAAAGGACCCACGGTCGAGCTCCCGGTGGATTATCGTGTACTCGCGCAAAACTTGCGCAATAATAGAGCAGATAGTAATCTAGATATCACCGGGATGAGAAGAGAAGAAAGCAGGGGTAAGAGAATGAAAGTGGAGCATGAAAGGAGCAGCGGCGAATCATGGGAGGGCCAGGGTCCGATGCTTCCTCCGTCGGTTATTGTTACCATTATGTCGCCATTATGTTATACCTTGCGTTATACCTGCAATTTTCAACCCTTATCTGAGGATCCCATCGCCTGGCACTCGGAATTCGAGTCTTGTGAGAGGACCTCGCTCGGCCGCCCAATAATCACCGTTTGTTTGCAGTTTAATAGCCGAGATCGGTGGCTCCCTCTTCCTAAACATTAAGGCAGGATACCACCTTTGACTGCGATTTTGGAGGCGTTTTTCAGGAATTTTTTTTGCATACCAAGAATGCGCAGAAACAAAATCGGTTTCAGTCATTCATTAACCCTCTAACGCCCAGACCCTTGAATCCTTATTTTTTCAAAATTGTGACTGATACGTATGTTGTATCTTGGTATTTTGAAATGAAAAATAGCGATTTTTTTTTTTTTTTTTTTTTTTTTTTTTTATAATAATCCACAATAATTTTTTGAAGCGAATGTTTGATTTTCTAAACCGAGAACATTGAAATCTACTTTACCATAATGAAAACTACGGATGGTTGCTAACAGAATTTAAACATAAAAATATAAAAACTTTTAAAATGAGTGTTGCACCGGTGCAACTCTGGGAGTTAGAGGGTTAATGTAACTTTAATCTGTAATTACACATTTTTTGAAACTGAAAAAGTGAAAAATAATCTCTTGTAGGTGGCGCCAAAATACACTCCTTTGGAGGAACATCGTTAGACGGCGTGTCAAATTCTGCTTTGTACGTGGCTCTTAGAAAAAAAACCAAAGAATGTTCCTATTGGCAACAATATTTTTCAATGATGTACGTAGGGATTTTACGAAATTTCGATTTTTAAGAAAATGGCGGCCATTTGAACGAAAAGGTCAATTTTTTAGGGTAAAAAAGTTTAAAGAAGTTTATAAAATTGCGCACCAAAAGAAAAATAACAACGCTACAGCAAAAGTCCTACGTACATCGTTAGATTACACCACGGGGAAGAATTGTGCAAAGTTTCAAGTCAATCGGATGAAAATTATAGGAGTAATCTGACACGCCGATTTGGAAAACATCGTTTCGAGAAAAACGCGTTTAAAGTTTTATATAGATTTATATATCTGTTCCAATCCGGTTTTTACACAAGAAAAAGGTTCCGGCCACCTTTCTAATGAATGAATTTCGATTCTATACACTTGAAAGAGTCCTTTGAGAACAAAAAAATTTTCCATTTTTTTTAAGTGCGAAGGTGGTATCCTGCCTTAAGTAATAGAGCAGGCTACTTGCTCCTGCGAGAAGAAAATATATTTAGAATTTTTTTGCGATAATGTGGTTATTAATTTTAAATTCGCCCATGTTCTATTTTTTCCAGATTCTGCCAGCACAAAAGCGGGCGATCCTAGCGTAATAATCATAAACGCGATGCGTCCGGAGATTCTGTCTACAGAGGCTTCCCAGGCGGAAAGATAAAGCATCGATAAAGCACACACATCGTTTTCGATTACATTCAACTCGGCTCGCAAACGCATCCCACCATCGAGTGCTCGCACGGCCAGCACATGCCTTTTCCTCCTTCGATATTTGCATCCTTATCTCGTCGATTTTGTGCCTTATCTGTGGACCCCGAATCAGCGACGACTCTTTTGCCGTTCGACTAGAGAGCCACTACATTCGTCTACATCTAAGGATTGATTTGACTTCGACCAGTAGCGAGAGAAATAATCAAGCTGATTAAGCTGAGCTTTCTGCTCCGCATACCTGCATAATTGTGGGGGAATTACGAACGCGGGGTAATCGCGAATTCGAAAATTAATCATGTTAGAAAAACCTGAACAACTCCTCCCCTTGCCACGAGACACCTCGTGCCGCGCGTCATGCCAGGCCATAAGTGCAAAACAGTTGACACGCACGCTGCTCGAAATAAATACTGTTGCTGATTTTGATCTATTTTCATATAATTTTTTGACAAATTAAAGTAGGTGTAGCTTCTGTATTTATAATTATCTCAATACTAATGTTTAGGAACACAAAAAGTACAAATCAAGGATTAGTTTAACCCCAACGTTTTTTCTATCTGATGTTCCAAACCTAACTTTTTTTTACATTTTTTGTTTTACACCTTATGGGGCATTGACGAACAGCTTGTGTGGGTCAATCCCGAACGTTCGACATTTTGATTTCATTTGTTACGATGTTTAGATGCCACGCTATTACAATCGAAAAACAGAACCGACGTATAGTTCGGAGAGTTTGCAAAAAGCTATAGAAGATATCAGGAACAACAAATTAAGTTTTGGCAAAGCAGCAGCTTATTCGGTTCCTAAAACGACAGTATTTGATCATATGAAAAAATCCATTATAAGACAACCCAAATGTGGTAGAATACCACTATTCAGAGAACATCAAGAAATGGAATTAGAGGAGTATATTTTGAAATGTAGCAAGTTGTTTTATGGGCTGGCTGTTAAAATGTTGCGAAAAATTGCATTTCAATTTGCGGAACAAAATAAATTGGCACACTGTTTTAACAA
Source organism: Andrena praecox (assembly GCA_963932275.1). Lineage (NCBI taxonomy): Eukaryota > Metazoa > Arthropoda > Insecta > Hymenoptera > Andrenidae > Andrena > Andrena praecox. The sequence continues at coordinate 3,313,304 of OZ010729.1, forward strand.
AACTGCAGTGATGGACACTGAACAGAGCACGTCGAAAGGCTATTTATGTGATTTTTGTAAAAAATAAGTCGTGTTCGTGATTCCCCCACTCTGTGTTCGTGATTACCCGCCACTAGATAGAAAATCACAAACAGGAACGGTCTTGTTTTTTATTCAAAACTTATTTTATTTTCAAATTTTATTAAAGTTGATTACAGAAATATATAAACACATAATGTGTGTTTGAATATAAGCAATGAAGACATTATGACCTTTCTAATATTTTGTTTTATTCAACTTTTTCCTTAGGTGTTCGTAATTCCCCCACTCTCCCTTACTGTAGGCTGTTCTCTCGTATATAAATTTGTCAAAAAATGCGACCCAAAAATATAAAGTTATAAATATACACTTAGTTTGTAAAGTTTCATGTACCTTGCTATAGTGTACCACAAATAGATAATTGTAAATCATTATGTAAACCTCGTGTACACCATTATAAAAAAAAAATACATGCATACTCGGATAATTCGGAAAGATATCTCTTAATAATTTAAAAAAAAAAAAAAAAAAAACAGAATGAGATCCTCCATCGTCGCTGTTTCCAGCTGAAGCACGTTTTCAATTCCTCCGATGTCACCCCATAGATCGACACCCCTTCTCTCCTCGCCCCAGAGACAGCGACGCTCGGAAGCTGGGCAAGATGAGCCGACAGGCAGAAACAAACGTTAAATGCGGCCAAGGAGGCGGAAGTAATTGAGACGGTGTCTCCTATGCATCGAGCTGCCTCGTAAAGCAAAGCGCGACAATGCGAGCAATGTGCTGGATAATGCGATGTCGCTTCCACCTTTACGACGTCGTAAACTGTGTCTTCCACGAGGTGGCGATCCTCGATGCTCCTATTGCCGGCAGAAAGGAGCTGCGAATATTCTCCGTGCTCTCCGTCGAGGGGAGTAACCTTGTATTGATATCTGGGATACTTTACGAGACGAATGCCCACTTTTCCCCTTTTGTTTTCCCCGTTTCCCACATACGGATCGCTGTCCCTCTGATCTATGACTTCTTGGAGGCTGATGGGAAGCTGGGGGTCGGCGAGCTCTGCGATCCTTCAGCGCGCGGGGATTATTTTAGACGATTGCTGATACTTCCGATCAGTTGCCCACACGAGATTTAATCTTGGATGGAGGGGTAGTGAATAAAACTCATTAGGTGGGTATAAAAATTTATGTAAAGAATAAAATTCTTTTTTTTTTATTTTTACAAAGCTGATGAATTACTTCAGTCATTAATCTCCTGTTTTCCTTTCCTTAGGGGGTGCCAGGTCGCTTTGGCCACCCCCTCTGGGTGATCTACTTTATTCCACGAACTTCGATTAGAACTAGGATTCCCCGACTCCCCAACTAGAATTCAAGCAACCGTCGTAAAAGTGAAAATGGAATTCAATTATCGCGAAAGTGACCTGCGCACACTCTCTAATTGTAAGTACTCCGTTCATTTGAGCTACCATTCCATATCCCCGTAGGTATACGCGAAGGGAGCGAAGAGGCGGGAGAGCTTGCTCTATTTGTTTTACCAGGGAGAGGCGAAGGTGGTGAGCGCTGTGAGGCAGAAGGGGTGTTATACCCTTTTCTCGTTCGCGGACGGACAGAAAGACAACCTGGCATTAACTCGCTCCTCTTCCCTCCCGCCCTCCGCGCTAATGATCTCGCTTCGATACGGCAGGATACCTGCCATTTCGCGCTTAGAAATTAAATAGAGGCGGCCCCCGGAAGCGCGGCCAGCATGGCCGCTGGTATACACACATTTTAACGAGTGAACCACTTTGTGACGAAGCCCGCTCTCATTATCCTGACACGCGTATCCGTTCTCCGTTTCACTCTTCGTTTCCTGCGTTACTTTCGTGACACTCGAGCCGTAGTTTTTTCGCTCGCCGCGGAACGCCGTTTAATTCCCCTGGATGCGAGCCGGAGGAAGCCATCACGGCGGGCTTTGGAACGACTTTCTGAAGTGGGTGACTGGTGAATGGGGGAAAGTGAGGTTTCTACGGGCATACATATTACGCGGAGAGCCTTGGGCGAGTCTGTATTGTAATCCATACAGCGATCACTCGGCGCATGTCCAACTGAATAAATTACGTTATTTATGTTCTGAGAGAAGACAGCAGAGGCAAGAGTGGTGTAAGGGACGATACTGTAGAAAAGAGTGTTGTGGGAGGTGATAGCAGAGAAAAGAGTGTTTCTGTCCAGCCAGAAAATAGTTCGGGAAACATAGCGCTGTAGGTATTCCTTGATACCTGACGTCTGTAAGAGGATTACGTATTACCCGCGAATTCGAGGAGAAGACAAAATGGTTCGTCTTCTCGAGCCTAAAACTTAAGGAGATTAAACGTTAACCATGTCCCGTTCTCCAACGTGGACGGAAGGATAGAGAGAGAGAGAGAGGGGCTCAAAGTAGATTAGCGGTAAGTTCGGTATAACATTACCCGGCTCTCGCTGATCCTGTTACATCCTGCCCGGAATTAAAAATATTGTCATCCCGCAGGATTATACCCGCGGATAATATCTCGGCCCTTGTCAAACATAAATGAAAGTTTCGTCGAATCCTCGGCCCGACTTGACACTCTTAACGGTAGACGCGTCCTCCTCCTACAAACCCTTTCTGCCTTCTCTAACTGCGCGAGTCGTGCACAGAAATCCTGCGTAGAACGAGCAGTGGAATCTTGAGTTTATTTCGATATTAGTTAGGTAGAAGATCCTTGGTACATTAGACAGTAATTCGTAAATACTTAGTTTCTAATTTCCAGTAAGCTATGCTTAATAAATTATTAATTAAGGTGGCTTGCCAATACCGACGATTGTTTGAATGTTAATTAAGTTTCCACGGGGTGCATGCGAGAGTATAAAAAAAATCTTGCCCCGGATTTCGAGCTGCAGGCCACTGGATGCGCCCCAAGCGACAAAGGGAAGGAATTCGTGGGCGTATCGGCAGATAATTAACGCGTGATCCTCGGGAGCGGAATAACAATAGGCAGCAACCGCTCCCAGCCGCCAGAGATGGTAATTGTTTTGATTCTTAAGAGGTGCCGTTCATTCATTGTGCAACCACTACCTGTCGAACCATCGATGGTCGACCTGCTACCTAACTATGACTTAATCATAGCTTGACTCAGCTCCGCCGAGTTCATCCTCTTTTCTTCCCGACGATCCTGCGCGGCGGATTATTTGTACCCCAGAAGAACGACTCCGTCATCCCTCCTTTCGAGCTGCGAGGATTTCGAGTTTAACGAGGCACTTTGCATTTCATTATCTTGCCCCGAAAATGAACCACGCAAGTTTCGATTTTAATTAAAGCGACGAAGGGAAGCGAGTCGCTTCTCGTCCTCGACGAACGGAACGAAGGTACCGACTATAGCCGCGCGTTCAACAATAAAAGAAAACGGCGAGGAGGAGGTAGTTTCCCTCGCAACTCCACGGTGGGGTCCTTTGAACCTATTCCAGCCTAGATCACGTCCTATATCCGCGCTCTGTGGATTAAGATCGCTGATCCATCAAGTGTCGCGTACCCTTTAACGAAGTGGACGCGAAGAAGCTCGATGGGCGTGCGAGCTCTCACCCAACTATAATGGCTCTATCCCACGAGACAAGATTGCTTACACCTCCGACTCGCGGGCGACCATTCACTTCCGGAACCCGCCTACGGTGGCGCTGCCAAAACAACCCTGACGAGCATTGTCCGTCGAAACAACTCGTCCATGATTGATGGACATTCCGAAGGTATCCTGGAACCAGCGACAGATTCGTCCGCAGTAGAACTGGAAGGAACATAGCGAAGTGTACGCTAGGATCGTGCTGGGTCGATACAAATTTCTTTCAGGATGTGGGCCTTGTAATCCCAGAGAACATCTGTAGCACTAAATTCTCCCCTTTCTGGCTAATCTGCGCTTGTCCCTCGGTTGGACATCTTAGAATGGACAAATTCTAATTCAGCTTCTTCTTTTATCTAATTCCTTGGAGCTCCTCACAGAGTCACGCATCCGGATACTTAGAAGTATGGTTCGGTTAAGCTGAAACTAGAAGCTCAGATATTCAGAATTGAAGGGTCCTTGTAGAAAACACTGTAAGTGCCGAAATTAAAAGAAGTGCCTTTTTATCGGAAAACGTTTCTGTGCTTAAAACCCTTCGAACATCTCGAGCTATAATAAGTAGAGGAAGTGCAGTATATTTGGAATACCAGTTTGTTTAAGACGAATAAAAAATTACGACAGAGGATGGGATCAAATTAAACTACATAATATCATAGGGAAACTAATAAACTTTCATATTTCTGAGTGTCAGTAAAAATAAAAAACAAAAAGTAACTGAAATTTTGGTTTGAATGAAAAATGACAAGAAGTATCGATTTCGTTAAGGTGCAGGTAATTTGGAATACCGGTATTCCAATTTACCTTCACTTTATAAACTTAAACAAAACTTGCCGATAATAAAATTAGTTTATTTTATGACGTAATGAGGCTAAGAAATTACAATTAAGGAACAATTTTATTTAATATTTTTTTTCACGGACAGCAGTAACCGCTGCGGACATATCCTCCGAACTCCACTGCTTCATTTTTTTGTATCTGTTTACCGTCGACATTCCTAAAATATAGATATTTTGAGGAGATATGTATACCAGAATATTTATAAAAATGCTAACAACGGTTACATACTGCACTCGCTCTTGGTTCACACGTTTCTACCAATCTGGAAGATGTAGATGTCTATAAGACATTATTTACACAAATGCTCCTAAAAGGTTATACAGGTGACAGATGAAACTGACGCGGTTGTATCCATTACGCGTGAAACAAAAGCATCGGTAGGCTTTGGAATATTCCAAATTACCTTCACCTTCGGTATTCCGAATTAACCACATGGCATCGAAACCGAAAATTTCATGTCACACTTTGTATTCTCGAAATTATCGCAAAACTGGCACGGAACCATAGAAGGAACATGCAAATGAGTCGATTAAGTGTTTAACACTAAAGTTTTGTCATATTTTAACCATGATTGGAACGATTGAATACTTGCTGAAAAAGTTTTGCAGATTGACGTTTTCTTCCTCTGCAGATTAAGTCGAAAATGTAAAAATTGCGGTTCATCCACAAATGTCGTTAGTTAAGAGGTCATTAGCCCCTATAATCTACGGTGTTACAAATTAAATAGCGTTAGTAGTTTATTAGATACTTCGGTATTCCAAATTACCAACAGTATTCCAAATATGCTGCACTTCCTCTATAATCTTTCAGCTTGCTAAAGAAACAACCTGATGCCTAATTAATCCTATTCTCTGTTTTGAATATACCTAAATAATGTTATCTTCTTCGTCCTCCTACAAGATGAAATCGCCAACCCCTGCAGCAGCACAGATGCAAATACCTTTATCCTGTCAATCACGAAGTGGCTTCCACGGACCACAAACGGTGTCACGAGCGAGCCCGAGCCATTTCAATCTGGCCGAATCTCGAGAGAATCCGTTAGCACCGGGTTAATGCCGGAGCTTCCCCGGGGATGGTGACGTTTTCCCGAAGGATAGCGCGCCCAGAGATGGCGAAGAGTCCAGCCTCCACATCCGCGCGCTTCTCAGCCCGCCATTGTGCCGAATTGCCCCGTGAAAACGGCGCGGACACGTGAAAAGGGCAGAGCCTCGGGAAATGATCGAGATTGATGCATCGGTCCTCGGTGCCACGCGCTCGCCTCCGAGCGTCCCGAAAGCCGAGGCGACTGGCTCCTCGAGCTCGTTCGAGCACGCTGCCACTTCTCCTCCCACAGTCCTCTCCATATTGGGAATCCATAATCTGGATCCGTCCAAGGATCCATCCCAAGGGGCGCATCGATCGACAGTGAAAGACTCCGGGCGGAAATTGACAGACCTCGAAACCTGGGGATGTTATTCTTGCGGAGGCGTTAAGAATGTTAAGATGGCTGCTCGGTTAACTAGAAAGCCGGTGGTTTTAATTTCCAACGACTTCGGGGAGATTCTAGGAAATTCGGGGACGTTTTCGACGATGAACGGTGGAGATTTTTAGCCGGGTGGGATTGCGAGAGGTGCGTTCCTGGATGGCACGGAGTCAGGTAGACGGAAACGGGCCGGGGGGGGACCGTTCAGAAATTTATTATCGGGAAACGGCTCGACCTTCGACATCAATGGGTTAGCAAATTGAACTTAAATGCAGTTCGGGTTCACGGGGGCAGAAAGAGATGTGTAATTCTCGATGAAAATCGACGGTGAACAGCTGTATCACGTGACCCTTGTACACCTGAATCGCGTTTCACGATTGAAGGGGTGGCAGGCAGCGAGGTTTCGGGCCAAAAAGGAGGAAAATGAGAAAGAACCGAATCGCGGAGCCAGCCACCCGTTTCATTACACGTAATGATCGACATTCGATTCCGGAATATCCGTGGATAGCGTTACATGCCCCAGGTAGCCGTGCAACCCTCGAGGGTTTTAAATCGAACCGCTTTGCGAGAGTTTCTAGCCGAAATCCCTGCCCCCCTCACACACACACACACACAGGCGCATCCATCCTGACGAAATTATAAAAGTTACGAGGTAACGGCCACGGGTGACGATACACTGTTGCAACTATAAAACGTCGAGTGAAACGAGGCGCGGAAATTTTTTTAATTGCGCGGAATTCGGCTCTACGGTGATGCTCGGTAACGAGGATAATTAGCAAATAATGACGGAGCATTCGTGCCGTTTCTTTCTAGCGTTTAATGACGGAAACTCCTTCTTGCTACATCTATTCTTTACGGGCACTGATATATCATTCAAATTGAGGGAAGGGTGTATAGCAATCTTGACGATTTTTCGATTTTGCTTTACTGTTTTTCGTAAATAATCAATATATTTGAAGGGTAAGAGGAAAAACCGGGAATGTCCATTTTTCGTGATTTTGCGATTTATACAATATTTTCTTGGTGGCAACTGGGGCTACAGAACTGTCGAATCGCAAAGGGTTATAAAGTTCAAATACCCCGCAAGATAACGTTGAACATTTGGTATACCGTTAAGGAACTAGTTCTTGATCAGGCACTAATTTTTTATCAGTTCATGAAATAAATCGTTCTTTTGAGTTTATGTCAATAAATAATTGTTTGAAATAATTATTAACATAAAAATTGATAATTCAAAAATATATGTGTTGTCTGTGAAAGCAGTTAGTATTGTTAGTTTTAGATGATTAAAAACTAGTTCCTAGTCACCTTATTATTCCATACCTTATAAGTATTTAAATTATATATTTATTTTCAACTTTTTAAAAATTTTCCTTGAAGTTTAAACATTAATTCAACTTTTAGTATAAAAAAAGTCTATGGTTTAATGTTTTATTAGGTTAAAAATAAATATTAAAGCGGGAAACCTTCTAAACTGATCAGAAACTAGTTCCTTAACGGTACTGGTTAAGAACAGGAAATGTCCACTCTGCACTGGGAGAAAATACGGAATGTCCCCACACAAAACAAGAAATTATTTAAGAAGCAAATTATATAAGAAAATTAAATTCAATGAATGTTGCTTCTTTACTGATGGACAAAAGTATTAATACTTAATTTTCTCAATATAAAGCTGCTGTGTGACTTTGTAACAGATCTCTAGCATTCAAAGATTCATGCCCCATTTAATCAAAAACCAATGAGCAGTTGGGAAATTTTCAAAATATCCCAAAACTGTCGATTTTTTTTTATGAAATTTCGTTGGAGCAGCGATCCCACGGTCGTGTCGTGGAACAAGCGACGCCAGAGAAGAAGTTAGCGAACGAAGAAGTGTGTTTCGAAGAAAGGGGAGGGCGCGGTCAAGTGAAAAGGGAGCTGACTGACGGTTTTCTTTTTTCAAGAATCCACCGTCAACTCGGTAGCGCCCCGAGATTTTCAAGAACAATGGCCGGCCTGATGATGACAAACGTCTTGTAACACGATACGCGAGCATATGTCGTCGGGGAGGAAACTACCCTCTTCGCTATTAATCGGGGCACAAACGAGGCATCTGCGCGCGCGTGTGCGTGCCCTTGCGCCGTGTAACCGTACCAACCTTGCGGCCAATAACGAGACGAAACAACATCATCGTGGCAACAAAAGAGGCCGTGACCTGAAACCCCCGTGGCTCGATACAAATGTGCAGATATGCAGGGTTATAGAGTTACACAACCGGGGTCCGAAGCCCCCGGGGGATGGCGGAGAGGGCACGGCTCCTCGGCGAGTCGAATTTTTTCTAATCTCGCGATAGGATTTCGCCGAATAATAAATTCGTGGCTCGGGCGGCTGGCCGCGTGGAAATCGTGGGACCAAAATGGACGTTAGCTCCGATATTAACAAGCGTTCCAGTTGATAGGGCGGATTCTCAGCGGAGCAATTAAAATTTCACCACCGATGTTCGCGAAATGACGGACGGAATGGTATATCGAGTAATTGGGGGCGAGTCATCTCGGCGGGATCGACTTGACATTGACTTGACGCGGTCGAAGAGGAGGACGAAGGGCATTCCTAATAAAACGTCCACGTCAGCCATATTGCACAGCAGCTGTGGCGGCGAGATCGGGCGGAATGTATAATTATCGAGTCGTTAAGAAGTGTATTCTGACAGCGGACGGGCAGGCTCGCTAATTAATAAATTGCTTCTTTGCCTGGTCTGTCAAAACCTGATCAATAAGAAATCTCCCTCTTGCCTCGATTAAGCTCACCTTTTGGACGGAGAATCAGGGTGATAGTGCAAGCTTTACAAGATTGCTCTTCGGTGTGTACGAATAAGTATCCGGGATGACACAGGATTTGTTTCAGGAGCAGAGAGATTTCGGTGGAGCGCGTATATATATACATATACGTTTCGAGGGAAAATATTTGACTACGACGAAGGGGTTGGTGTATCGCGCTCAGTCCCCATGTTCCACAGGCTACTTTCGCCAAGAGCGTTCGACGCGCAGCCATCCTGGGAGCGCGAACGAGCTCGAAGGAACTCGCGCAGGGGCGCAGCGAACGCGGGACGATTCTTGAAGCCTCTGCAGACCCCTGAAGAGGCAATAACGGGGCTGCATTTGTCATGATTAGCCGTTTTAGTCACGGTGACCCGCCATTATGCATGTCCTAAGACGCGAGCGTGGCTTGGCCGATGGTCGTCGTTATTTAAATCGCAACCGACGATTTTCAAGCGACTCGCTGTGCTCGCGCTATATTTCAACGGGCGGTGAGTATCTACGCGAAAGTCTCTCTGGTGCTTACGTGGAAATTAATCGTCGCATAGATCTTGCGGAAGATCGAAGGTACGAGGACGTTTAATCAGTATTTGTTGGGAAACGGACAGTCTCGGACCCTCGGCGTATAAAATCAGCCTCGAGTATCACACTCGAATTAAAACGTACCTGTTCCGTGTGCTTAAACAGCGTATCCGCACAAAGAGCACTGGAAAGGTTGTTAGCTTTAATTACGTATTCGGCTACGGCGGGAAACTGAAGCAGGCTATGAAAATACATATACGCTCGACTGGATCGAAGTGAATAGCTCATTGTTGGAGAGATGGAAGGTATGTTTTCGTGTTCTCGGGACATATAAAATCCTGGCTCGGCGGATAATCCTTAACAATAACAGCGGGGAGGAGCGTGGAGTGGCGCGGTGCCGGCTGCCCGCCAACTATGCAAACAACCCCCGTGCTGTGCTTCGCTTTCTGTGCCGAATTTCTGCGCGCTCGCAGCAATTCAAATTTTACTGATGCGGGGTAAGCGCGAGACTTTTCAGTGCGAAATCTTTCTAAAGTTTCTAGCGCTTTGCGCATCAACCCCTTCGCGGGGACCCCTTTAATTCGACCTCCAACTCGAGGGCGGCGATCTCTGCGCCGTTTGCCGGTGTTTCCCTTCTATTTCCGAAGCATCGCTCGTTGCTTGCCGAAAACTGCCCTCGTTGATTTGTTTTGTATCCCGTATTCATCGAAACAACCGAGAAACACGACACCCCTCGGCGCCTCGGCCTGGACTCGTGCTTTGTGACGGTCCGCTTGCTTCTGAAAAGGCCGAGTCGCCTATTGTAACATTCCCGGGTATGGAAAAATCGATCGTGGGGAAGGGATGAGGAGGGGCGAGGGAACGTCGGGGGCCTTCATTATGAAATTACGCAACTGTAAATTGAGCAAATACAACGGTCGCGCCCCTGCTCTCCAGTTCGGGTCCGTATTTTTTCATCATCTTCTTCTTGTGCCTTTCGCTACCCTCTTGGTAATCTAGGTATCGAGTTACGGCTATCTGACGAGACATCTACGGGAAGAGCTTTACAGCGGGCCTGATTTTTTTTTTAAATCTGAAACTGGAGGCTCTTATGCGTGTAACAATTGGTAAACACGGGTAACACTCGCGTTCCGGGGATTCGTCTGTCTCCAGAGCGCGTGCTTTGGAAGCTGCGCGTAGATACTTCGGGCAAGAAACATGGCAAGAAAATTAATATCTCACGAAACGAAATTACGATCTTTCTAAAATGAGATTCACACGTAGCAGTAGGGGAGACCGGGGCTAGTTGACTAACGAGGTTAGTTGACTAATTCCCTTTAATTCTTGTATTATGGAATAAATTATGCTGCGATTCGCAATATTGGAGCATACGAATGACCAGCTTGCCACTTAATGTGTCGCCGTGACAAAAACTTGCGTGTTCTGTCAGTGAGAATGAAAAATCTAAAAAGGTCGGCTGGAAGTAAATATTTTCGTTTCGACTATTTATGAATTTTTGTCCACTAAGTACTGCTTGATGTTATTTCATGAATATTTTGTGGAAACGTGATACCTTGACTATACTGCCCTCCTTAGTTAAACAGTCCTATCTAGCATTTTTTCATTTTTTGAGATATGTTGAAATATTTGAAGTAGCACACGTCTTTTACCTTTTAAGTAATGTTAGAAAACTCCAAGTGCTTCGTAAAGATTTATAAACAGTCTAATGTATTTAACCTAACTTCTTTCCAAATGGTTATAATATCCTATCTAAACCAATTAATCAATTGGTACGTTAATAATACATTACCTACCGGTACACCTATTACAAAAAAATATATTAGGCTCTTACGAAATAATGACAACATGTTTTAATTTGAATAAAGGAAAATAAGGACGGTACAAAGTAAATGATAAAACTTCAGTTTTCTCGGTTGTTTCAAAATGCTAGATAGGACATTTTAACTAAAGAGGGCAGTATAATTTACGGTATTTTATTTTATCCGGTGCGTGGAGGTTTTATACGTACGACCCTTAACATGTTAACAATGTCGGACGGGGTTACTTGACTAAGCATAGGAATACTACTAATAATTGCATTTTTTATCCTCAAGATGCAGTCGAGGCAAAGAGTTTAGCTGCTCAAGTCCACTTCCCCCACCACAAATCCTTCCAAACTCACCCCTACCAGTTTTACACCCTATCCTCCCTTCAAACTCTCAGGCCTTCCAAATAGACCATAACAAACCAGTACAAAATAATTACAGTATCTTAGACCATGATAATTAATAAAAAAAATAACACTGTGGAGGAGTGAAAAAAAATAAAAAAATTTATTGGTCGTAGTATACATATGTACGCGTTTCGTATACTATATTGATGGATTTGGCAGCGTATATATACGTTTTTCACATTATATTGATGTACTGTGACAGTGTTTATATACACCTTTCGCATGCAAAGGGTTAAAACTGAAAAGTAAATGTTAAGTCAACTGACCCCATCGTATTTGTCTGTTGACTTATTCGCCTCACTACTCTAAATTCAATAAAAAGTACAACCTAGACTGAATTAAAACGATTTTCAAAATTATGCCTGCATACCTAATGAAATTTGGAAACTTTTGGTATGCAGTAAGTCAACAAAATACTAATGGTCTATTTATAAAAATTAGAAATGTAAAAATTTAGTCAACTACCCCCGGTCTCCCCTATTCTATTTGAATCTAACGCGATTAGTCAGGGGTGTTGTTAGACTAAAGTAGTTAAGTTCTTACTGGAAGAAGTAACTAATAGGGCGGCGAGTAAACTTTTCTGCTACAGTATTTAGTGACGCGTGTAAAGTTGCTCTCACTGTTCATTCGCCTATCGACGCAATCGAGTATCTGGGCAGCTATTTGTGCATGAAAAGGCGCCCTAATAGCTGCGGGACGCCAGCAGCGCATTTGCACTCGAAGCTCGTGTCGCAGCCGCAGCAATTGAAGTCAGATTATCCTGAGCCAGGATTACGCTGGCTCTGCCCCTCCAAGACGAAGGACATTGTGCCGGAGCAGCACCTAATTCCGAAAATCCCGAATATCACGGGCGATCGCGAATGGCGGCACAATGGCCCGTTTAAACCTGGCGATGCATTCAATATAATCTTCCTTGCCTCTTAGACGCTTTATGCAACCTTAACAGCCCCGCAAACTCTAATTGACCCCCGAAACTCAAACGTGCATAAAAAAAAAGGAAAGTTTCCAGAACCAACGAACGTATTAATTACCTACTTACGGGACCTTACATTAGGACCTAACATTACCATAATTCACTTAAACAATGATGCACAGACAAGGGGAGGCCGCGAGTGTGGAACGAAAAAGAAGTGCAGAGAAACGGTTAGAATGGCTGGGACGAGGCCCACGAAACCGCAGGAGAGATTGTCCCCGGTTTTCTGTATGGCAGAATTTTTATGCCATTGTCCCTGGTAACTAGGAATGACGTGCGAACGTGTCCCCCCATCAGGACTCGTCATCGGACCCGGGGCGACTAATTTACGAAACGCCAGTGTAGGATGTCCCGTATTGTTGGATACAATCGCCATCCGCATTGTGCCCCGCCGCTCTGCTACGTGACAATTGAGCCGCGTCCCTTTGTTTGCTTGTTTGCGGCCTGCTCGAACATCCATGATCCAAAGGCGCTCCTCGCGACCTGCCGGCGAGTCCTCCACCGTCCGTGAAAACGCGGCCGAGTGTGCAACGTGCACGCTTGACTCCGGTGACATTCCTCGGCGGCCCAACCGGCGAGAGGTGACGCGGAATTGCATAATAATGGGACCTTAACGTTCGGTATGGGCTGCGTTAACCTGTTCGACTGGGGTGTCCGAAGTAGGTACCATCCCTAGTAGCATTTATTTGTTGGGAGTTTGTTGGGCCAATGACGTGTTATCCGTTGGCCAACTGTTGAAGTGTCGCGCTATTTTTAAATGGGCCAACGATTGTAACCAACGTAGGCCCAACGTCGCTTAACACGAAGGCCCAACCGAAGGTTTCTTTCCATAGGCCCAACTGGGCCCAACTGAAGGCTTCCTTCCAAAATACGTCTTAAAAACGTCCAGAAGGCGTCTTAAAGAACTTCAAAAGACGTCATAAATACGTCTTCTTCAGGTCTGGTTTAGGAAAAAAAAAAAAAATTCGCGGTGAGGAGAATCGGACCCAAACTTCCGACGCTCGCCTGTAGATCCCCGCTAATTGCAAACAGATTTATTGGCACCGGGGATTCTCTTGGAATTTAATACGATTCCGCGTAGCCGGCGACAAATCGGAAGCCATTTCGGCGAACTCCGAGATTCTTCTCCATTTTCGATGCATCCAGAGTACCTATATGCTGAAACACATCTGATATATCTTTGCCGGAAGGTTTAGAAGCCCACCTGCTCCAAAACACGGCTATGATTTATTCCTACGCGCTTCCATTACTGCCCCAGTCACGGGAATCATCTTCATTTCGGAGTTACGCACTTACACCCACACAGCACCATAACATTGCAGCAACGTCTCTGCAATGATGCGGTGCAAGATGGCAATGTTGCAACATAACATTGCAGAGACGTTGCAGGTTCAGTCCTATGTCCGCCTTCGCAATATTGCAGGTGTGTATTTTTGCAAAGTTGCGGCAACATTACGAATATGTAGTCCTGCAACGTTCCGGCAATGATTCTGCAACGCAACGGCAAAATTGTGGCAATGATCCTGCAACTCTTCGGCAATATAGCGGTGCGTATCCAGTTAAATGAAACACGCCGTAGAATCCCCTCGACGTAATGTACATATTTCGAAAATTTTTGACAAAGTCATAGTTGCTTCAGAATATTGTTCTAATATTTCCACACGACGATGTGCGCGCAATATTGCAGAAATATTGTAGGACCGTTGCCACTGGAACATTGCACGTCGATGTGCGCGCAATATTGCAGAAATATTGTAGGATCGTTGCCAATGGAACATTGCACGGCAACGATCGTACAATATTGCAGCAATATTGTACCATCGTTGCGAACAGAACATTGCACGGCAACGAAATTGCAATATTGCTGCAATATTGTAGGATCATTGCCACTCCAATAATGCACGACAATATTGCAGGAACGTTCCTACAATATTGCAATGCAACCTGCAACAACGTAATATTGCAGCAACGTCCCTGCAATACTGCTGCAACGAGGTGTGCTGTATGGATAGGGATGCCTCGCTCCCTTTTCCTCGAAGAACGCGCGTTGCACTTGAGAAAGCTACTCGATGGTCCTCCGCGCTAATCTCGCAATTTACATTGCTTTAAACTTTTCGACTATTAAGCCCTCGAGTCCTGTCAACGTGGCTCCAATAAAGCCATTCATTAAAACCGCAACAAAGACCCTCGTCTGTCTTGCTCCCAACGCCGACTTCCTAATTCGAACGGATAGTGAAACAGATGCATACACAGAAACGCTAATTGGTTCGATGGAATCATTGAAATCTCGGTATCGGCGCTCGGCTACCGCACGGGCATGAAAGCAGAGACGGTGCTCGGCGTTCGGAATAGAATTCACCGCATCGTCGCTGACCGTCCCGCCTCGGGATCCCTCTGAATGCTTCATTAATCACACGGTGGGTAGCCGATTCTCCGTCACGTCAAGAGATGAAAGAGGGCCAGAGACAACAAAGGTGGAAAGAGACCGCGTAGCACGCTCGCGGGGCAGCTAAAAGACGAGTTTCCATGTGACGGGCAATAATGGAGACGTAACCGTGAGCGGGGCGCAGGGGGGCCCTAGCTAATAGTAATAATGTTAGAAGCCGTGTTGTAAGCCGCGCGACACGGGTTGCGGGTGTAGCAGAAAGGGCCCTCTGTTAAATGTATAGTATACATCTATCAACAGAGCGAAACACACGAGGCGAGGGAGGTCGAGAAGTTTTGCCTTACCAGAGATCACAAAGGACATACTCGACCCACGTTTCCTTTCATCCTTTCCGTGGCTTTGATTCACCTCTTTCTAAATATTTGGTGATTCCAGTTTCGATCGGAACAGCGGAGGCTCGTGGCGGGGGTGAAACGGGGAACACGATTTGGGGCACACGAATATGGTATTTAATTCACGAGAACAGAGTGTCGTTTTTACATAATCCTAGTAGTTTATTATAACTGATCCGAGGGCACCTGGCACCCGCCAAAGAAAACTGAATTTTATTCTTTAAATGCATTTTTATAATCACCTAATCAATTTTATTGAATTTGCATTAAAAATATTTTCATCCCTTCAACTCGGCTCCCCCAAGATTAAATCCTAAGTGCGCCACTGCTACTATAACTACTTAAGTTATATTAACTTATACTAAGAAATAGTTCCCCTTTCTTTTGAAAAAATCGTACGCCCCAATGCGCATCTTCGCCCAAAGATTGATCGGAGTCTTAAACGTGCCCCGTTCGTTGCCCGCGCTCCACGTTCCTTTACCCCGTTCCGTGTTGTCAAACTTTCCTCCACGTTACCCACACGCACGCGCATGAATAGGGGATATTTGCGGGCGAGGTTCGCACGTGAATGGAAAGGTGGAACGTTCCTTTCGCCGTTTCGACGCCAACGAGCGCATTGTGCCGGGGGCCGGTGTATGCTGGCTGGCGCGTAGAGACATTCACGCCGGGGAAAGCAGGGGTCAGCTTTAGTCTCGTTCGATTAGCATGAAGGAGCAAACAGAAAGCGCCAAATGATTTTTGTCCCGCGCACGCGGTGTACACGGCCGCGGGACAATACGGCCGATTGAGCGTAAGGGGATGAGAGGTGGATCAGTGTCTGCCCTTCGTGGTGGCAGGGAAAAGCATCGACGGTCGGTTTCCTGTGTGGTAAACACGTTGTGTCAGCGAGTCCAATGATGGCCCATCCTGCCATTGATTTGTGGCTCCATTAGGCCGGGGCTGGTCGGCTTCACACCTGGCGGGGCCCTCCACCTCTGTCGAGCCGCCATCGCGTTCGATAAATCCGAATTACTTCTCCTTCAAAAGCTCCTCCGCTCCGCAACCATCCGGCCGATCTCGGCATGTACTTCTCCGCGCTCCGCGCTCGGTTCGCGCGCTATAAATTAATTCCCGACGACGTCGTTACCTGCCGCGGCGCCCGTCCCTACGAAAGGACGAGGGAAACGCTGCTCCCAGCGGCTCGGGTAGCGCGGGGCCACCGCCGAGTACACTTGTGCGCGACACAATGTCCTTAAACGAACACGGGGAAGAAAAAGAGCCACCAGATGCGGCTTAATTTCCAAAGATTCACCGTGACAGTCTCGGAAGGAACCTTCCGCTGGCTTTCCTCGAGTTCCTCCTGCGCGTCGCTGATCCTCCCCATCAGGGGTAGGCCTTGGACGAATTTTCGACGGCTGTTCAAGGGAATTCGTCACTCGCCGCGGGAGCCACCGTCGACGATAATCTATTTATTGCGTGCATAATCGCTCCCTTAGAACGTCCGACTCCATTCTCCTGGTACAGCTTCTCTCGGCCCCTGTGTCCATCAGGATGCCGGAGTTTCGGTATACCGAGGGACGTACTGCTCCAACGTCGAGCTTGATTCCGTTTCTGGTCACCTTCGTACAACTTTTCATTCATGATGCGCGGCTGTATCCGTCACCCAAGAATGCTACCTACTATGGAGCCATACTTCAGCGTGTACCTACGGCCGCGTCCAGATCTGAACCGAACGCCGAACCGAACGCCACTTGAGTAGTTAGACGGAGCAAGACAAGTAGATCACTCGTCATAGGCCCGGTCCAGATCTGAACCGAACGCCGAACCGAACGCCACTTGAGTAGTTAGATGGAGTAAGGCCGCGTCCAGATCTGAGGCTCGGTCCAGATCTGAACCGAACGCCGAACCGAACGCACTTGAGTAGTTAGCTGTTAGATGGAGTAAGACGAGTGATCTACTTGTCTTGCTCCGTCTAACTACTCAAGTGGCATTCGGTTCGGCGTTCGGTTCAGATCTGGACGCGGCCTAACCGAACGCCGGTTAGGTTAGAACGCCGAACACTGTGCGCCGAACCGAACGCCACTTGAGTAGTTAGACGGAGCAAGACAAGTATATCACTCGTCTTACTCCATGTAACTACTCAAGTGGCGTTCGGTTCGGCGTTCGGTTAGGCCGCGTCCAGATCTGAACCGAACGCCGAACCGAACGCCACTTGAGTAGTTACATGGAGTAAGACGAGTGATATACTTATTTCATTAATATCTCACGACGCCTGCAATATTTTCTAAATTTTATGTACAGTTGGAGGCATGTAATACCATCCATACAATTCAACGTACTGTCTTGCCAAGTTCATTGCAAACTCTCCAAATTTTTGTTTATTAATCGCATGTTAACAACGTGATAGATGCAAGGGATTTCAGCTATTGGCTGGCAAACGATAGTCAATTGTTGAATTCAGGAGCGGATTGTCATGGGTCATTATTAGAACTTGCTTGCTTCCTTTTTATTTGTTTCCCCAAAAGTCGATTCCAATCACTCTCTGATTACATGATTCATTCTTATTTATCTAGCGTTCCATTCATACTTTTGCACGTTCACACCTCTGTGTGCTTCACTTCCAACATATATTACTTATATTTGAAAATTACTCAATTAGAGTATTTTGAAGTTAAAAACATTCATTTTGCACCATTATTATTGAAAATAATAAATTGAAGCAAAATAGTACATTTTTCCAGACTTGCACCTGCTTTTGTGCAAAAAAATATCAATTTTTCAAAGGGTCGGATGCGGACGGATATAAAAATTGAATTTTGTGAAATTGAAGTCTATCCAGAATTAAGAGGTATGCTTGAATTTACGAACAAATTCGAACAATTGTTTTAATTTAAAAAAATACGAAAATTGTAACAAGAAATCTTAATTGTGTGTTTGTCTATCGCCTAAAAATTTTCCAGCGGTAAACTCTGGTGTCACGAAATATACCCCAGCTCACTATGCCTGGCTAATCCAGATGAATGTGGCTATTTTCACAAAAAATAAAAATAAATTTTTTTTTTATAAAATCATTATCTAAATTCTGTAATCTAAAGCTAGTAATCACAAAATGATGAAAAATGTAAAAAATGAAGTGAATGCCTACTTAAATGTCGATCCGTCCCACTGTGCGGCGTTCGGTTCAGATCTGGACCGGGCCTACAACGAATCGTATAATTTTCTATTCCGAGGAGCAGCGAAAGCGACGAAGCGTCGGAGCGCAAATAAACATATCCAAGGGTTCCGCTGAAATGCCAAGGAGGGTGGCCCACCGGTGTCCTTTTTCTCTCCCTTTTTTTCATTCTCCTTCTCTCTCTCTCTCTCTCTCTCTCTCTCTCTCTCTCTCTCTCTCTCTCTCTCTCCCTCTCCCCGTGTCCTCCGTAATCCCAGCGATGGCCTCTACCTGCGCGTACAAGCTACGCCGTCGGCAGCTGTTCTCTAATTGAATTATCTAGTTTCCAATTCGACGCGGAGATTTCGGGCGAAAGGGCCGACGAAAAGTCATGATGACTAAATATTGAAAAACATGCCAGGAGTATTGTCGGCGTCCTGGCCCCCGGCCTCTTTCTTCTCGTGGGCGGGGCTGTCGATTTGTGAGAGCCTTTGTTTGCGGTGGCGAAGGCCCTTTATCCTGGATCCAGATGCTCCTGGCAAAAGTAACGACGGGGATGGCGGCGGGGAGCGATGGTGTGCGATGGAGAGACGAGATCCGCGACGACGATGGCGGTAACGTCGCTGTTCCGCTGCTTCTCAGGTATACCTACGAAAATTCGCCGTGGAGGACAGGATGAAAAATAGGCGCCCTTTCAGCTTCGATTTATTATTTATTCCTCGGTGGAGAGACACGCGAGCGCGGGAGGCTCGATTCCTCCTCTTAAAAGCGAGTCTGTTCGCGGTAGCCCTTTGATATTCCGTGGACGTCGCGGGGGATGGTGTAATATTGCGTGTTTGAAGACGATGTTCACCGTCTTGAGGAACATAGTTTTGAGAAAAACGCCTACCGCGGCGCGTTTACCTGCATCGGCCCACCCGCTATTTTTTACGCTGTAACTCTCGCCATTTTTCGAATTTTTCAACGAAATCCTTTTTAAAACACTTCTCGGACTTGTGGCTATCGTAAACAATCGAAAGAAAAAAAATCGATTTTTTGACCCCGAAATACCCTTAAACCAGGGTGGATTCGGTAGGCCATCTAGGCGCGATAGGTCGACGCGTGGAAAATTCGGGAAATGGCAACGACGGGGAACAGTGCTGGAGCATCGGCACAGGCATCGAAGGAGCGCGTTGTTCGCAAAAGTCTGAGAGAAGCGCCGCGGGTGGTCGAGGTGTTCAGGGTTTTAAATTACTGATGTTCATTGCGTCACGGTTAAACGTCCCCGGGTCCCGTGGAGGCTCGGGGCAAGGAAAAGGAGGAGAAGAGGGCCGCCGCGTGGGGAAGCGAGCGCAGCTTCCTGCCCCGATCCTTTCCGGATGGCCCCGTGAACAATGGGTGACCGGATCAATAGTCATCTTCGCAAAACGACAAAAGTCACATCTTTTTTTCGCCCCTCCCGTGAAGTCGCATGCCTCCACCCCGTGGCCCCGCAGAGAAAGACATCGCGTGTCCAAGCTGCTGCGACAACGGGAACGGGCTCTGAGTGACGCCCGTGACGGCGCGGATAATGCGACGTCGTAAAACACTAATACCCGATCATTGCGAGACTTTCTGCTCTCCGGGATTCTCCGGCCTCGATGCTCATGCCGATTGTCGACGCAGCTCCTGGGCCGTGGCGAATGCGACCGACCGTTTTCAGAGACGACAGTGGTATGTATGTAAGTAGTAGGCAGGTAAGTACTCTACTGGATGTTTCCTTAGGTCCCGCCTGCACGTAATAACAGAGTAGCAAGAACACCATTGACGGAACTGATACGTGAGTCGTTGACAGTAAAAATATCCCAATAGGCTGTAGTAATCAAATGAAAAAAGGAAAAAATTTTTTTTTCAATTTAAAACCATGTGGCATACCTAACAAAATTGAAATTATTCGGTGCCATCTGTGTAAATACTTATTAAAGTTGTTTTGAAAATTAGTTACGTTATGAAGCATTTCAAATGGTATCAGAAACTAAAAGTGACGTCTGCACTGGCAACAACGCCTGCAAAGCAAAATGCTGTTGAAACCCTATTTTTTAGATCGCCTATAGCTCCGTTTAAATACCGAGTACTAGGGTTGGCCCGTTGTTGCCCTCAATGGGTGCGACTTTGGGGGTGGGTTCCCGGTACCATAATCGTAAGAAGCATTCTTAAGAAGCTTTAACCTCTGCGCCCGGTATCAGGCACGGCGCTAGAATTACCAGTGGCGAAAGTGTTGAGCGCCCCGCAACCCTCTTGCACGCGTTCGCCCGACGCTCGAGGGGTAGCAGCAGCGGAACGTGAACAGAGGCGCTCTGTTTCCCAACAGAGGGAAATTCGGTAGAGAAAATATTTGTCGGGCCCGCGTAGGACCAAGACGCTATTCCGGGAGGGATGGAGGAGCCCCCCTCCTGGCGCGGGAAATCTTTCCCCCTTTTTCTCTCTTTCCCCGAAGGAGATCGGTGTCGGCGACGGGGAGCTGCGGCGGAGTCTGAGGGGTCGCGGGTGGAGGGCCCTCTGTGTCGGCTCTCTCTGTAGTTCGATCGTGGGCGGGGCGTCGCGGTGCGCGGCGTCGTGTGTGAAGGAGAAATTGTCAATGGACGGTATTGTCGGGACGTCGGTGCGTGGCGGGAAATAATAAATGGCCGTCCGGCCATGCTCCGGGGGCCCGTGAAAGCGCGCGGCGTCGGGGACACCCCCTATTTTTGTCCCTTCTTCGCCCACGATACTGTTAATGCGCGAAATCTTTGCGCCGCCGCGACGGATACGGCCTCGCTTCCGGTCCTGGGCCGACCCACCGACACCTCCGCCGCATCAAAATGGAATCCGACCGCTGAAAAGCTTCGATCCGCCGGCGAGCTTGTACAGGTCGCTTCATAACGAGCGGGCAATGTTTTCGGGGATCAGCTACAGAGGTAATGAAACGTTCTTTTCCACCGCACCCTATTTGTGCTTTTACCAGAGAAGTGGCAAAAGGTCACGGATAGCCCAGGAAAATACTTTGATTAAGAAGAACATATAGGGGACCTAATATATTTGTACTTTGAATACAGACTTTGGTTAATTCGGCAAACCGAACGAGGCCTTGGGATGAGGGGTTGCTATGGCATCGTTTCTTAAGATATCAAATTTCTTGTTTAACAGAATACAGCTTAAGGTAGTTCCTGAATAATGTACTAAATTACAGATTTCTTTCAAATTTCGTACTAAACTAATTTGGAATACAAGAAACCCTTGTACAAAGTTTAAAATCGATTTACCACATAGTTATCGAGAAATTGTTAATTAAAGTTGATGCATTTTAACACAGTGGCATATAGCGAAAACAAAAAAAGAGGGTTATAGTTTCAGTTTTTCTTCTGAAACAGGAAAACCATATTATAGAAATATACCAAAATTGGCACAAAAGTACATCGAAATGTCAGTAAATGAATTTATTAATTTCTGCAAAACTGACCACATAGTTTCTTCGTAAATGCCCATAAAAAATAGGTTTACGTGCAAATTTTTCAGAAACTTCGTAGAGCAATCAACGTGGCAACATCGCACAATCGATATGTTTAGACATTTAAATAGCGGACGACAATTCAAATTCATATTAATGTCATTTTGTCACAAAATGTCATTTTTCTGACATTTTGGTTATAAAAGACGCTCCGAATGAATGCGATGTTGTCAGATCTGCTGCTCCAATTCACTACGCTAACCAATTTAATATTCTATTTTCGTATTACAATTATTTATATTAACATTGAACTGTTTACAATATATATACATGATGTTAAAAATTATTATTATTATTTCTATAGTATCATACTACTTTACATTTATCGTTTATTACCCAACTCTAATTTGACTAACTTAGTTGGTTAGGAACTACCTTAATTCGTACCCAAAAGTGTGCATGTCTTGATTGTTTAATATAACGTTTCTTTATCCGATAAAAAAAAAAATTCATTATAATAGGGTATGTTAGGGAGAGTTCGACCACCGGGAGAGTCCGGCCAGTGTTGATATTTTAAGACTGACGCAAGATAGGGCACTGTGTGTCATTGACACAAAAGAAATGAATGCGCCTGTTAATCTTGCATTGACCATTGTCACAAATCCATATTTAAATTATAGGAAACACTTACGACTTTATGCGTGTCTGAAAGTTTTTAGACCAAGTAACAGTGCTGGTGATATTTGAAAGACAGGTAAGTTTATTTACACTACACCGATATTGGGGGGTATAATATGCATAAAACTACAGTGTCATCCCAACAATACGTATGTACAGTAATTCGTCGTTATTGTCCCGTTTTTACCATGCGTAATAGTCCCGCTCACTATCCCCACCATTTCTTGGAATCCTTCAGTCGAGAGTGAGAGAATCCGAGAACGTGCGAGAGAACAAAAGAGTCGACACGAAGTTGTCGTCGGCTACGAATGGTGTCCGCATCGCGTTGTTGTCCCGCCGCCAGCCCCGTTCGTCGGGACTATTACGACGAATTAATGTATTCGTTTTTAATTTATTTTGACAAGGTGGTCGATCACTCCCTTGATTATGGGATAGTCCGACCACATGTTTTTTTCTTACTGTAAACCCATCTTCAGATTCAGGGAGCGAAAATTCCATTCTACAAGATATAGTGATATGTCGTTAAAAGCCTGGGACCGAAAACGATATCTCGAAAACTGACGATTGGATTAAATGTGTGCACTGAAGCCGTTGGTTTCATGATACTAGATGCTTAAAGTACCAGAATGTTTGTGATTTACATGAAAAAACTGAAGAAGAAATAACATATCAATTAACTTCTTCGTGTATTATACTTTTTGTAAGCTACTTTTTGTTATTTTTCAAGGTCGGTCTCACTCATAGTGGGTGGACGATCTAACCCCGACATGCGGGTGAGACCGACCAGTTGCAGTGCCAATGTTTTTGGTTGAAAATGAAAATAAACATTTGAAATTCTCGCACACTATAATTTATATATATCCTAAATTGCTTGGGCTTTGCTTTAATGTGCTTAAAACGACAAAAATGTGAAAAACAACGATGCTACAATTTCTTTTCCAAAAAGTGGTCGGACTCTCCCGGACTTGCCCTAACCGTATTTCCCGACCTGCTAAATGTATGTGACCCCTTAATACAATGCAGGGTAAGTTAGAAAGGAGTAGGAACAGTTGGCTACCATTCCAGCGTCATCCTCAGAATAGAGACGTCGCCGACGGTAACGATGAGACGAGTTGCTGTTGGAGGGAAACAGCCAGCCGAGAGAAAAGCGTGTCCTCGTGTCAGCGTGTTGCCGTAACCTCGGGGAATAGGCGGTCGTCGTAAATCAGGAGCACGGGGCCCCGCCACTTTCACGGGGCCCATTCTTTTACTCCGATTCCGAGTCTCCTTCATGCATTGTGATCGTTTACGACTTGTTTGATCACGGGCGCATTGTCGTCGCTAGTTAATGCATTTATTAGTTTACGACCGGGTACCGGGCGACACTGCAAGTACCACGCGACACCTCCTCCGGTGAAATATAGTTGCGATATTTGGACGTTAAAGGATACCGGGGCACCTTGAAGCGACAATTGCTCCGGCCGTAAAGCCAGCGACCGTTTTCCATCCTCGAGGCTGACTCCTCGTGGATCATTTCCCCATTGTCTGCTGTAAATGTTTACCGTTTGCCGAATTAAACCGTGGCGCGGTTAAAAAGACCTCCCCTTTAGAACCTGCGTAGGTAAAAATAGTATTCTCCTATCTTAGGGGTGGGAATACAGCCTGATTTATCGCAAGTGTCGTGTATCGGGCATTTTTTAGCACTCCACTGAAAGTTGGACGATTTTGTATTTTTTTTTTTTAAACTTGTAAATTTATTTCACACACACCAATGGCTTCCATCGAGTATTGGCAGAACAAAGGTGTATAGTAGAGTCAGAAATAGAGTCAAAAATGATTTCCGCCCTTTATATTTAACTATAAAATTTGATACTGAATTCCAACATGTATTACCTACAGTTTCAACGTTTTTTAAAAAAAAGTTTTACTTCTTTATTGGTTTCTATTGATTTTAATTTTCCATTTCTACCAATTTTTCCGGCCCGGGGCAATTGCCCTGCATACGCCCCCTAGATCGGGCCCTGAGCAACCGAAATATTTGAAAACAGTGGCGACGCGATATTTTATATTTTTACCAGCGCTGCTTTACCGCGCTTCTGAAACAATGATCCGCGCCGGTGTCGATGGTTGAAAGCTCCGCGAAAGCGTACGGCGAGGAACCCTCGCGCCTCGCTCGTGCTAAGGACAATGGCGCCATATTGTGAAAATATTGATTACGATTCGCCAACAATGGAGACAATGCCGTCGACTTCGCTGCCGCGGCGACACTTGAAAAAAAGAGCTTCTTCTCGAGTACGTCTTGTATGCCTCGCGGCGTCGTGTTTCGCTGAAGTCGACTCGCCCCCCCCCTTGCGTCGAATATATTAGAGGCGGTTCGCTGTATCGGGGTATAAAAATACTTGAAAAAAAAAAAAAAAAAAAATGAAATCTTGGCAGCATCGCATTAAAATGCAAATAAAAGTCTGCCTGACAGCGAAAGCGAATGCCTTTGATTTTCATCCGCATTCAACCCTCGCCCCTAAACTATTATTTCATCTGTCGTTGATGTCCAAGAAGAAATCCGTGACGCGTATGAAAAGTGCGTGCGTCATAAAGTAGCAGCGGCAGCATTTAAATGTTTTTTCACTCTCGAACGATCAAACAGATAGGTGGGCGGCTCGCTCCGTGCTCGCCAATAAGCCGTCGGGGTGCTCGAGGAGTTGTTCACGCGGTTGTACGTGTCCAACTTAAATTTGCTGACGCGCCCTCGGGCATCCTCGAACGAAAAGACAGAAAACGGTATTCGAGGACCGGCGGGGGTGGGACGCCGGGGAATTTCACGATCGACCCTGGAAAATATACGCCACCGCAAGCTTTTGACATTTACGGTAAACAGACGTAGGTACACTGTTAAGTGCACATCGACGGAGTGTAACCAACGACTCGCAGAAGCGCGACTAAACGATCAACCCAATGGGAATTACAGAAGCTCTTCCTCGGTGTGGAGCGGAGTAAAAGCAAGCTTGAAGCGAGTACCTGTTGGAGCGGAAAATAGACGCCGATCGGGGCCGCTCCCGTCTCCCACGATTCACCCAGGACGAAGCAACCCAGAAACAGAGCGCGCCTGCTCGTGAACGGCCCCGGCGAGTACGCGCAACAAAGGGTAAAAGTCGCCGGGGACTGGGTCGTAGGGAAGGCGTCTAGCATGATTTTTTAACGACGATTCTCCCGAATCAACGAGCCATTACGAAAACGGTCGGCCTCCTCTCCTCCCCGATGCTAACAACAAAACGCCTCTCCGGGGCCGGCCGGGGATGCTTCTGAATCGGGGCGAATTTCGAGTCTCGTGCATGTGAAACGCGGGGCTGGCGGCGGTGCGGCGGCGGTGCGGTGGTACGGGCGCGGCCAAGAGCCCAGCCGAATGCGCGCACTCGCTCGAGAGACCAAATTGATCGGGCCCCGTTTTTGTTTGTGGTCACTCTTAAAAACTCGAGCGACAAAGAATCGCGCTCCCCCTTTGCGCCCGATATGTTCGTCTCGAGCGTTTTTTCTCTCTGCCCGCTGGCTGGCGTCCGCCCCTCCTCGTTTTGTTAACATCCGCGCTCTTTCTCGCATTTCGAAAACGTGAGACCTTTGTTTCGCCGATACTCCTAGCGACCGAGTCCTGCTCCCTTGCCGGCGAAACGCTCCCCGCACTATTCCGACCTTTTCAATCTTCTTCTCCGACGTGTCGTGGTGTTTTTCTTAAATATCAATTTATTAAAGTACACTCGTAAAATCGCTTGGTGGCTTCGAGCGCTGGCTTTCGCGCCAGTTAGATCACTCGGTCCTTTGATGGGTAGTAGGAGGTCGTCCTTAAATTACCTAAGGCTTTTTGGGGGAAGGGATCGCGAATTTCTTACGTTTTCTTGCAACGGGGGCGAGAGGGAATCAGGTAGCGCCTTGCGTAATATTTTTTAAACCTAATTTCCAATAGCCTAAAAAAGGTAAAGCGAGTTAAATGAATTATACGAACTTTTAACAGAATTTTAATAACTGAAAACATTCGATGTAAAAAATATTACGCGAGCAGGGAGGAAGTTAAATCTTACGAATTCTGATACGGGGGGAGGGACGGAGGTAAGAGACCGCCAAAATTACCCTTACGTAATTTAAGAACGGCCCCTAGACGATGGTAGGGGAGACCGGGTATGGTTGTCAGTGTTGTCACACGGGTAGGTTGTCACAAGCGCTATAATAAAGAAACTATAAACAATAGGAATGTACTAATAATCCATGGCGATGCGTAAACATATCGTCGCCTCCTCCCCCATCACACAAGTCGTTGTGGAGTCGCGTGGAGACACGATGTATCATTCTTTCTTTTCGCGCGCTCGAAGTAAATTATACCGTATTTTCTATCAAGTAAGTATAGGTTGTTCCTTAGTATTGACTATAACATTGTTGCATTATTATCGTAGTTAAGGCAGGATACCACCTTCGCACTTAAAAAATATTGAAAATTTTTTTTGTTCTCAAAGTACTCTTTCAAGTGTAAGGTAAATGTCCCAGTCCTTAAACATGGCCTAATAATTAAAAATTGAGAAGAAATTTTATTAATAATAATAGTTTTACTAATTTGCAACGTTTAAACTGTTCGAAATATAATTGCAAAATGTATTAGCTTTATATAGATACAATTATAAGCTTACATAACTGAATAGTTATATCATACAAAAATATTATTGTACAGTAAAGCTTCAACAGTTTCAATCTCGCTTCTTACCTAATGGGCTCAAGCAAGCGAGAGAATATTTTTGTTAAGGTTGTAATTAATTATTATTTTATAATTTTTGAAATTATACAGTTGTTTTGGATTTATTATACATTGAAGAATTTAAAATTAATTGGATCTTTTAATAATTTTTTGTTTTTAATATTGAAATTGTTGCGTTTATCCACTAGTACACGGTAACATGACACGTACCAATCATTAAACGTGTGTTCAATGGTTGTTTAACCGCGGTGTTACAGACGTCAGTGTTCAGTAGTTATAAAATTATAAATATTTATTGTACCAAAGTAAGTATTTTTTGTATCCTATATATTTACGTTAATAATAACTAGACAAAAATATAATACTGTTTAAGAATTATTAGGATAATTAATCTTATACTCGTTATAATATTAACATAACCTAAACTTTTATAATATACTTTTAATCATTTTTTAACTTTTTCAGACATAAAGTCATGCCGAAGGTAAAAAAGATAAAGAAGAAGAACTACAGTCAGTTGATTTCTTTTCATTAACTGATAGAAATAGTTAAATTAAATACATAGTCAATAATTGGGACACTGTTAATTAATGACTGGGACACGCTATGAATTTTATTTAATTACTGGGCCATATGAACAGTTTCATGTTTTAATTAATTTAAAACTTTTGCTTTAACAAATGTAGATTCTTGTTACGTTATGTGAAAGTAGAAATTTTACGCTTTCGAAAAATTATATTTAGTTATAATTTTATACTATTTAAATATAAAAAAAATTGCAATCATCTCAACTGCTTCCTTAACTGTTTCGCCATTGGGACATTTACCTTATAGAATCGAAATTCATTCATTAGAAAGGTGACCGGAACCTTTTTCTTGTGTAAAAACCGGATTGGAACAGATATATAAATCTATATAAAACTTTAAACGCGTTTTTCTCGAAACGATGTTTTCCAAATCGGCGTGTCAGATTACTCCTATAATTTTCATCCGATTGACTTGAAACTTTGCACAATTCTTCCCCGTGGTGTAATCTAACGATGTACGTAGGACTTTTGCTGTAGCGTTGTTATTTTTCTTTTGGTGCACAATTTTATAAACTTCTTTAAACTTTTTTACCCTAAAAAAAATTGACCTTTTTGTTCAAATGGCCGCCATTTTCTTAAAAATCGAAATTTCGTAAAATCCCTACTTACAGCATTAAAAAATATTGTTGCCAATAGGAACATTCTTTGGTTTTTTTTCTAAGAGTCACGTACAATGCGGAATTTGACACGCCGTCTAACGATGTTCCTCCAAAGGAGTGTATTTTGGCGCCACCTACAAGAGATTATTTTTCACTTTTTCAGTTTCAAAAAATGTGTAATTACAGATTAAAGTTACATTAATGAATGACTGAAACCGATTTTGTTTCTGCGCATTCTTTGTATGCAAAAAAAAATCATGAAAAACGCCTCCAAAATCGCAGTCAAAGGTGGTATCCTGCCTTAAGAGTTTTTTCTAACTTATTGTAATGATTTTTTTGCATTTTTTAAACTTTTTAATACATGAATAGAAAGGTGAAA
Organism: Andrena praecox; assembly: GCA_963932275.1. NCBI lineage: Eukaryota > Metazoa > Arthropoda > Insecta > Hymenoptera > Andrenidae > Andrena > Andrena praecox. The sequence goes on from OZ010729.1 coordinate 3,342,031, forward strand.
TTGTTTAACTGTTTGGGGCAAGTTGTCGCAGAACATTTGGGGTAAGTTGTCACAGAACATTTGGGGTTACGTATTTGCCGCATGTACAGCTAATCCCACTGTAACTTGCTGTACCTATCATGTGATATTATTTTCTTGTTTGTTTGGCAACAGTTCTCAATAATAATGCCGCAAGCTTATAAGAAGAAGACGTCCAGAGGTGAGGTGTCCCAGGAATTAATTAGTTTCTTAATTGAATCGACTTTTTATTCATAAACTCAGCTATCCAAATGTGTGACAATCAACCCCAGATACTGTGACAACCAACCCGGCCTCGGGGTATGTTGTCACAAAATAGTTCCGGCAAATAATGTGAATTATCTCCTAATCTGGTTGACAAAATCCACAGAACCAATTTTTTTTATAAAGTCTGACGTATGTAGTTTATATTAATCTAAGTTTGAATCAACTTCCCTGCAGCTGTGACCCGTAAAAAAATCAAAATAGAAAAATGAGACAACCATACCCGGTCTCCCCTATCCCCTGCTAGCGCGCGCTCCTCATTAGTCTTTCGCACACGCCGCTACAGAGTTTCTTGTAATTTAAGTGCTTCTTATATTCGAGCAATTAGGGATTCGAAATTCGATCGAGGGCGCGTTTCAAGGTTCCTTGAGCTTCGGAGATGGCCACGTAGCCCCTCCTACCCCCTCGCGTCAAGTGGTTAGATGCTTGAATCTCTGTAAATTGCGGCACACTTGTGATAATGTTGTTTTAAAGAGCGTTCATTTCGAGAGGAGCATTATGTATTCAGAAAATATAGCTGAAACGCTTATTATCTTATCGCGAGTGATTAAGCCGGCGTTATTTGCGCCGCTTTGGCGAGCGGCGGTCGTGTCCGAGCTGAACATCGAGGCTGCGTTCCGAGGATTGTTCGCGTGAAGAGTACGAATACCTAATTTCATAATTAAAAGGCGGGACTTAAGACTCTAGTTTCTAAGTGGTGTGCGGGGACAGGCTTAATGGAAACTTCTGTCAGAAGTGTCATCTGGTAGCAGGCGATCAGTCACTTCGGGTGCACAGCTTTTGCAGTAAGGCAAGATGAGCAATAGCGACTTGTGGATACGCGACCTGATCACTAATTACGGCCTGCTGTCCATCGTTCTCGCCCTGACGGCGTTCTGGGTATACCGGAAGTGGTCGGACCTGCAGAAGAGCGTGTACAGGGGGTATTTGACGGGGTTCGAAGTGGAATGCGCGGAACTAGCGTTGCCTTACAAGAAACACTTGTTCGAGCTGCTGCAGAACGTTATTTCCAATGACTGCGTGCTAAGATCGATGGGCTGCATCCGTCTGCTCGAGATCGGCGTTAAAACGGGTGTGCATCACGAATAATACTGTTTCTTATTGTAAACGTTGGAGGAAATAAGGACGCAGAAAGATTCTGTATTTCTCACCTCATCAGCGAGATAGGAAGCGACGTTAGTTGTGGAACAACCTGATAAGATATAGTAGACGCGATCCGTGCTCTCCGCGAATGATTGTTTCTGTATCTATCTGAAATCACCCTACATCGAAGGGGTGATTTTGTGACACTACGTTTTACCGTACGAACAACACGGGGAAGTAAGGAAGTACAAATTAACGCTGTACTTCCGAAAGGGACCGGTGGCCGATCGAGATGAGGTTTGGGGGGAGGAGAGGGGAGGGTGTGTGGATCCTAAATCTAAAATTGTGGCTTCGGGAATTTATTAGTTTCCGAGATATTGATAAAAAAACTTTTAGTATTTCTGTTGACTTATTCCGACATAACGCATTCCACTTTTCAACTTTTTCTGGATATTAGTATTGGTTGGGGCTAGATCAGTGCGGGGGGTGCGCGCCCGCTTGCGGGCGCGTAAAGCATGGCAGCGAACCGATGTGAGTTTGGAGATTTGAACCAGCAACTTGCGAATGCGACCCATCCTACTATATAGAGTGTTATTCTACTGATAGTCAATATTCTAGGGGGCGATTCGACAGGCCAAAATAAGACGAAAATATAGAATACAATTTTTTAATATCGCGCTTCGTTTTCAAGAAAATTGACTTTGAATTTCAGCTAAATACGCGTGCCTTTCCGGTGCCTGAGGAGCACGCGGAGGTAAGGGGAACGCGTCCAGCAGTTCGTAAAACAGTTTGCGGGGACGGGAGGGTCGCCGGGTAGGGGTGCCCGCACCTACGTCCAAACAAAATTTCAAAGAAAAAAATTAACAATAATTTTTTATTAATATTTTGGAAACTAATAAATACCCGGAGCTACAATTTTAGATTTAGGGTCCACACCCCCTCCCCACTCCTCCCACCAAACCTCATCTCGATCGGCCACCGGTCCCTTTCGAAAGTATATCCCAAATTAACCCCGTAAGTCACAAAGTCACCCCTGCTCGCGGTATCTTAGAAAAATAAACAGTCCACTCTATTGGAATTCCAACGAGCTAACATATCGCAGAAGCTTCTCCTCGAGTCAACTAAAACATCCCCCGCTGACGTGGATTATATATTGTACATGTTTTGAACGTTACAGGCGAGAATATACAATTTTACCCCGACAGCACCCATCTAATCGGCGTCGATCGAAATCTCAGGCTAGCCGAATACTTGATAAAAGGGAATCGCTCTTGGGAATTCTCGCACATTATCATCGAGCATCTGATCATCGGCGACGGTGGCCACATGGACGACGTGCCCGCTGGATACGTGGACGTGGTTGTCACCACGAGATCATTGTGCTCGGTGACATCGATAGAATCCACCCTTAAAGAGATTCGCAGAGTACTGTCACCGGTAAAACGATTCATATGCCTCATAAAATGTAGCAAATATCTCGTTGCAACAATCAGGCCGTCACACAGTGTTACGCGTGTACCCTAATACTTTTTTAAAGAGAATATAAAAATGCATCGATTGGTGTATAAAAAAATATACAGTTCCATTAAAAAAATTAAGCCGATCTTGATTTTTCAGTGAATAAAAAGTTTTTTATTAATATTTACTTTTGCAATTTGTTGTCAACTGAATACTGACTAACTTTTGTTCGAAACATTTTTTTATCAAATTATTTTTAACGTGTATCGCGTTTGACTGCTATTTTAAAACTGAAGACAGCATCCAGGATGGGAAAGTCATGGTAGATATCGTATAAACAATTGGAAAAAGCATATCGGATGTGTAGATTCACATAAGGGTCTTATGCACGGAGAGACCTAGAGACTACGCTAAGGGCCGGAGCGGTGAACGTCTTAATAATGATTTTGGCTATTTTTTCTGTTTCGTGCAAATTCGTGCAGTTGAAATTGACGTTAATATAAAGTTTAATGATCCCTAAATTTAACATACAAAAAATCAGGGAGGTATTTTTTGGTGTTTTTTTTTTAAAGTCCCATCGAAGTTGATAAACATTTAACATAAAGAATTAGTACAAATTGTTAGTATTGCAAAAAACTGGCTCGGCAGTTTTGAAGGTATGACAGTATTAAACACAACTTATAAAAAGCAAATGAAAAGCATAAACATTCTGCCAATGGCACGTGTTTGAAAAAATGCACCGAAATTTGTAATGAATTTCTAGTATCACTTTTGACAACAAATTAGTAAATTCAGCAGAAGTTATGGGTAACATTGAAACCTACGTTCCCTTATTAACATTATAAGATACAAGAATTTGTGACTTTTGTCCATCACGCGTAACACTGTGCGTCATCTTAATAGAATGAAATCGTTCTCGTTCTACGATTTGTTTCAGGGCGGCCAATATCTATTCATAGAGCACGTGCCGGAACGCGAAGGGACGTTCGTGCGGTGGCTACAGAAAGTGTTATCGCAAACAGGAATATGGCCATCGTTCTTTGGCGGTTGCCACCTGGACGTCGACCCTATCCTGCACATTAAAAACGCTGGCTTCGATCGCGTCACATGGGACACGTTCACCCTCGAAGGCTACGTGTCTCAATCATTTCATTTAACTCTATCGGGGCAGCACGTGCTCGGTGTGGCCGTTCGATAGTTACAGATACTATGGAGAATGCGGAAATGGGATAGGAAAGTTCAAAGTGTAAATAGTCACTTGTTCATAGAGCTTGGATCAGCCGTTTACATAGCAGGTGTATAATTTCTCCGACTATCGTTCAGTTGAGGGTAGTTGGGCCCGTAGTTCGCCCACCATGATCGACACAAGCACTGCAATCATTATTAATCAGGTTTTAGACACTATGCCAGTGGAATAGGTGTGTAAAAAATTGGAAGTCAAGTGTCTTCCAGTAAAGATTTAGTATACTATGTTTAGTAGACTATACTTTATTTACAAAAGAGGAAGACAACTGTTATGGTGGCCAATTATTACGGCGTATAATCTGAGCAATTATAATCCCACTGATAACACGAAGTTACAATTGTATTGTACACCTTGCTCTCTCTCGCTCGCTCTCTCTCTCTCTCTCTCTCTCTCTCTCTCTCTCTCTCTCTCTCTCTCTCTCTCTCTCTCTCTCTCTCTCTCTCTCTCTCGCCCTCTCGCCCTCTCGCCCTCTCTTAAGGCTAACGTAATACCGATAATGTAAGGATGATCGTAGAAAAATATAATTTTGCTAACTAATTAACAGTTTTACAATATCAATTACCATATAATACGCATATAAATGCTCGGTAAACTTAATAGTCGATTTTGTTGTTTTAAACGGTACCTACATCAGTCTTTAGTGTTTCGGAAGCGAAGAGCAAGTAAAATAATTGTACCCGCCGAAGTGATGTAATAGAAAATTACTTAGCGTCGAGCAAAAGACATTTTATTATTAAACAAGGATAATTTACAGATGGACATGGTATAAAAATAAAGTAATCCTGAAGAGTAATTCTATATAAGTGGTTGGATAAAGAAACCTTGAGAAGTAATTATGTATATGAGTGGTTGAGTAAAAGACCGAAATCGAGAAAAAAATTCCGGGCACTGAATGAATACTATTAAATCATAAACACGGATTACGTTGAATGTACGTTACTGATTTCTAAAATCTCAATCTAAAGTTTAATAAAGCATGACATACAATATACATTTCCTTAGGGCGATTTCAAACAAAATACTTTAATGCAGCTTAAACTTTCGACCACTCTATATTATGCACGGTTATTCCGAGTTGACTAATTGTAAGCGAGATTCGGTTAAGTGTTTATAGGAAGTATAAGGCTCATCGTCATAATCTATTTACACGTTATAAATCGGTATTGAAATAGTCGTTGACTGGTTTTCTACAAACATTTCTCCATGCATTTCCATTAAACCAACATGCCAATTCCCATCTGTCATATATTAATTAAACTTTATAAATATCATGAACGATACAAATGTACAGCACGATCACTACTTAATTTTAAGAGAAACCGTTTGCTCGTTTCCCTAAATCAATTCGATCTTTATCGACTTGTTACTCCATAACGATTTTTCAATGCTATTCGACATACAATAACGAGTTCGGAAAGGGGTAAATTTGAATTGTCACTTATAACTTTCATGCTCCTGATTCACTATACATTTTTTCCTTGGTCGCTCCTTCTAACATTATGGCGATAGTAATACTGTTTAGCTTTCATTAAACCATCAGTCATTACAAAGCAAAGAATCATGAGAAATACGAAGAGTCAGAGTCTGAATCAAAGAATCTTGTCTGGAAGCGTAAAGTATGTAAACGGCTATTGTCTCTTTTAGTATTCATACTGGTTAACAGCTTTCTTTTGTCTCCTAATACAACTTGAGATTCATTTGACTTGCGACCGGAAGTTCTCCGCGTCGCTAAACTAGACCCCGCTTTGCTCACAGGATTCGCGCGATTTATATTCTCTTCTTCGCTTAAATACGACAGATTTTTAGATCTGCTTTTTCTATAGATATGGGCCGTCTGTTCCTCGAACTTGGTGTTCTGTCCAATCGATTCAGAGGGCAACTGGCCTCTCATAGATTTCGTTGTACATATTCCTACGTTCCGTATATCCACAGGATCGTCAGAGTTCTTTCGTGGCGAATTATAAGGTGATCTGACCTTAGAGTTCTTTCGTGGCGAATTATAAGGTGATCTAATCTTAGAGTTCTTTCGTGGCGAATTATAAGGTGATCTGATTTTAGAGTTCCTCCTTTGCTCGGGGTAATATATAAGGTTCACAAACTCATCGTCTTCATCGGATAGTAAAAAGTTATACATTCTACGCTTCGTCCTCGCGTTTCTGCTCGAATACGCGCCGTTACTGCGGCAATCTTTATTAAATATTTCCGATTTATCGGAGCACGATATCGCCTCGTGATTCTGCCTCACACCTTCCTCTGGTAGCACACTTTTACTCGTTTTTAAATGGCTCACGCTAGTTTTGAGATTCTTCCCCGGTGATCGTCTTTCCACTGTGCAAGAACTATTGCTGGACGAATCTGTTACATTCGACGCATATTTTCTTACTAAATTACGATTTGTAGAAGCTCCTACGATCGAAGACGAGGACTGACGAGTTTCATACGATATATTATGCAGGGAAGAACGATCCTGCGATGCAGAGCTTTTGCATTTATAAATTAAAACCGTCGATTCGTCGCTGTCCGAGTCGCTAATCAGATCTACAGCTTTGCTACCAGGCTGCGAAATATTTGAGCATTCCGATGAATTATGAGGGACATAAGCGGTGTCGCTATATTCCGAGCGAACGATTTCAGCTTTATACTTTTTTATATCTTGCTCGGACAGCTTTTTTAAACGAACCACTGGATGTCTGAATCTGCCATTCAACAACGCGTCCTGTGATTTTTTGCGAATATTGAATTCTGATGGCTCCTCTAAATGAACTGTTGGACTCAAGCTACCGGGTCTTGTCGCCTCCCTGTTTGGCTTTCTGTATTTCTCAATATCAGCATCTGATAGTTGGATCAAACGAACTACAGGACACAAGCCCCTCACTGGACTCACCGTCTTGTAGCTCGAACTTCTATATTTCTGGATATCGCGCTCTGTTATCGGACGCAAATAAATCCTTGGATTCAAATAGGTTCTCGATGCGTGATTAGATTTCTCAGAGAACCGGCTAACGGGCTTCTCAACTTCAGCTACCGAATTATCGAGTTTACTTTTCGTACTTAATAATTCTCTCGACGACGGCGATCCTGCGAAACTTTGATTCGTCGTCGGATTATTTGCCGTTTTATGGGCGACCGGGATACGGCGCTTCTTCGAGGCATCCATTATAGACGAATCTTCGCTCGCATGATTTCGAGCAATTTTCCTTCTCTTGCGCTTCCTGTGGCTTGAAATACTCATTATGCTACTATTCAGCATGTACTTATCGAATATGGAGAAGCGGCTCCTCTTTCTTTTCCTGTAAAGTGCGTATTTCTTTGATACCTTACACGCGGGATGCAGCGCGGGGTGTAAGTACTTCGTCGACTTGGTCGGCACATTCTTCTTACAACTCGTCATATCCGCGAGGTCGACTGGCGAATCTCTGCCGCTGTACAATTTCTTGCGACTACTTAGTTTACTAGTATCGTCTTCCAAAGTGCAGCTCTCGTCTGCCATGGATTTCTGCCAGGCGTACATTGCGTCCAAACACTTTCGTCCGATAACGGGACTCCTGTATCTGCTGGCATTGAACGCACGTGCTACCTGTGCGTTAAATAGGTCTCCGTGATGTTCCGAGTTACAGTTCAACGTACTATCTCTGTTAACTGGATCCATTGGCGCTTTTGTCATACTTTTGGGTAAGTTATCAGTTATTCGCTGCGTTAAGTTCTCTGTCGGTTTGGAAGGGGTTGTCGGCAAGGCTGCCTGACAGCCATTGCCGTTATTATCTAACGTAGTGTTCTCGAACTGTGCCGTTCCAACGTCTCCACGATTTTTCTGTTTCAGCGAAGCGTTATGTTTGGCTCCTTCCACGATAGCCATCGTCTCGACTTTATTAGTCTTATTCGTATTCGACAGAATATACGCGGCGGTGTCGATGGACGAGTTCAAGGAACTTTCATCCGAAATCAGTCTTCCGTGGTATTCGTTCGGCGTCTCTTTTACATCGTCGAGAAGCGACGAATTTGAATACTGCCCTTCTACGAACGACATATCACTTTCGGTATTCATGGTTTCCTCCACCATTGCTTTGTACGGTAGATTACCAGTATTTACCCAATACTGGACGAGACCCGACGGTTTACAAGGTTGTAACGTAGCGATGTTATATTCGATATTACACAAAAACTGAAACACACAACGATCATTATTGAAACAAAGAATAGTTTAAAGCAAGTGTATCCGTGTTTAGAGAAATGGAATGGCTCGTACCGGCCGTGAGTAGTTGGTACACAGGTCATCCCAGAACTGTTGTCTTTTCTCTAAAACCTTCGTAGAGACTGTATAATCTATATTATTTTTGCATCCCACTATTCTGAAAGAGATGTGGGCACACAGTGAATTTAATTAATAACCGACGCATGAATTTTATTGGAAAATCGCGTAGATATTGCGTATCTCCCTGTCGAGATATCTCAACATTAACCTACATCCAGATTTACCTTTCAACTCCTTCGTTGTACGATTGCGAGAGGAAATCACTGTCATCACTACACGGTTTTATTTGATTGTCCATGGCGCATATTGGATAATTTAAACGAACAATACGAGAAATGAAATTCTGCCGTTATCATTGTAAACATAAAGCAATATATATAGACCGCGAATTTCCGCGATTGCATCCACTTTAAAGGTTGATTTCTATGTACAGCAGACGATCGGCTTCGGCATGCTTGATGTTCGCTCGTTGGGAACTCGTCGAGCGTTCGTTGGCTGTCTAAAGCGACCTTAAAGCGTCACTTAAATCGCAGATTTTAGTTAGTAATCGCAGCAGAAGTCTGTTATAAATTAATTAATGAAACTACGAAATAGAATGCATACAGATATAGCAAGCATCCACATTATTTTTAATTCGAAATGATTACAACCGCCGACTATCGATCGCGTGTTCGCGGCTGTATAAAGTGGTGTCTGTTGCGTTGAGAATCAGCCGGAAGGTAGAAGATAGGTGATTAGGAAGTAATGACCTTTCTTGTCCTTAAAACTTCAGTTTCCTACTGGCTTTGAACGCGATAACGTCCTTTACGTTCGACCTTCCACGCAGCTCGTTTAATTGAATCCCCGCTTGGTCTTAACGATTCCGAGAAGGTAACGAAGAAATCAGATTATACAGTTTTGCCCTTAATATTCCGTAATTTCGGCTGCTTAACCTAGCCCAATAATCGTAACTGTGAACAACCATTCAAGGAATTCGTCGGCCTTTGTCACGTTTCCTGAATTATTCACGATTTCTATATCTTCCTCCCGGCTCCTTATCGACTTTGTCCAGGTTTTTATCGCGCGCAACGGTTTAATGCTAATTCGTCAACGTGTCCATGGACATTCGAAGATTTGAATAAAGTCTAGAGTCTAGAGTACCTAACGAAGACGAATCTGACCTTGAAACAATACACTTGCTCCGAGGTATTAAAAATTCGTTAGTATTACTGAATCTGTGTTCGAACTTCTTACAGAACTTACGGCTCCTAGTATATATATCGCGATTATCATTCGAAATATACATAAAGTAAATATATCACCTCTGGCATTGTTATATCACCTTAGGGGTTATGAATATATTAAGTAATTTTATTTTACTCGAATATATCTTTCCGCGACGTTCGCAGAGTTTTTAATTCCAGTCAAACGCGCTAGTTGGTTAATCGCTGGCTTCTGCAACGTCAGTATAATTTTTCTGAATCTATGATTGTTTACATTCTGCCATTGACGCAGGCAATGTCAACTAATGTTTGCGCGACCTACGGATCGTTCGGATAGTAGAATTATTTTGTTAATATAACACTCGGAGTATCCGAGTTTGCGGGAACACATCTTCCGAGACACATGCATCGGAATTCAGCGTATACTCTTTAGTCTAGAGGCTGATTCAGGCACGTCCATTAATTTTCTGTGCATGGACACTAAAGTTCAGTCGAGTAGTTTAGTAAAACACTGGTAAGTTACTAAATTACTCGCCACTCGGTTAAATTACTGGACGTACCGTCGAGGACCCAGTTCCTGAACAGAACCCAATTCCTGATTAGTTTAGTATATAAATACCAAATAATAAGCTTATTATTGCAAATTTAGTCCAACAAATTACTAAATAATTAATTAAGTATTTCGAAATTTATACGCAAACATTTGATAGCTCATAGTGAGGCTGATCTGTAGGTGATCAGAAACTGCTCCCTTTGCACTCTTCACCGATCAGGAACTGGGTCCTTGAAGATATGTGAATCAGCCTTTATGTTTAGAGAAGGTTTTAAGAGGAGTCACATTCTTCGTTCTTTTGCTGTACATATACAGAAACCTTGGCATACTATAAGCGATCGCTTGGGGAGAGTAATTACACGGATACGTGTAATCGCTCGTACACCACAGACTTGGCAATATCCCGAACACATCCGATAACCTTTTAATAAAAATAGAAACAATGCACGTGTGACTTCTGAACCATGATGCGAAAGAAAGGCTTGACGTCAGGTTGACGGCGCAGGCCATTGCATAACAATTACGTGGTCGAACGCTTCGCTTGTATATCGTCGACTCGGCTGGAGATTGACCAGGAAGAATGCCAGAACTTGATGATACTTAAGTAACCTCGCGATGCCATTAAAATATCATGAATACAATTACGTTTCAAAACACGTGACTCTCGCGTGATAATTCTATCGCTCGCGCGTTTTCTTAACCTAGCCGTTTCGAGTTGATACTGCCACAGATGTGCTATCGCGAAATGTAACGGAGAAATCACGGGTGAAGAGTCGCGTTGATGTAGAACGATCTTCGGATTTGTTGTAGCGACACATCGGGCGAGTTCGTTGCATTGAATTGCGCTTCTCGTAAAGCTGGTATATTACATCCCCAATTCGTATTTCTGGAGCGTTGCAGTCGTTCAAAATTGAGGCGCCATGAATGCCTACTTTCAGACGATGGCGGCAATAATACGTGCTGAGGGTGATTCGCGTTTCTCTTAAACACTGTCGTCTTCGTCACAGACCTAGGTCAATTTTTCATAATCGCCGGAACCTTTGGGCAGCCATTGAACCACCCAAATTTAACAAAGGTCCATCGAAGCTAGTTATGCGGAAATCTATCAACCCTCGCGTGACGAAAAATTAGTTAAACGCAGTATGGATCCTTTTCTGCGAAAGATTACCTACCCATAGAAGAACTCTTGCATTGTATAATTATTAAAATTACCAAGCCATAGTTCCGATTCAGGGTTAGAAAACACAAGCTACAGAAAATTTAAATTTATACTAAAACAATAACAAGAAATAAAATATACCCAATAGAACTAAAGCCACTTTTCTTTAACAATTAAACTCTGCAAACTGAAGCTCACTTTCGGATCATTAAGGGTTGGTAGTTTTCTGCATAGCGGCCCAATTAGGGATCAGTGAAAGAGCAGAATTCTAGATCATTCGATTACAATTCACTACACTTCCAACAGTCAAGCGATACATATATTTCCTCAAATACATCACCTCGCGTTAACGATTAACCAGCTACTTAAAAGTCAATAACAATTGCCGTGTTTGTTACACACGCACCGTACCTTAAACGATTACCCAGCCTCCCCCGAGTACTTAATTAACACATCTGTAGCGTGCTTAACGGAGCGATTGAAAGTGCTTTCAGCACCGTGCTTTATCGCCATCATTCCTTTCTATGAATGGACGTAACGGTTCAGGGTAGAATGGGGCAGATCGAATTTTGGTATACCTGCTGCACGCATTGGCGCCGCCATCGTCTATGTCCAACGAGCGGCTCCTTCGGTTCCCCTCTCTGCTTCCGGTTGTCGCGAAACTTCCGTTGCTCGCACGATAAGGCGCGTGCATTTCTTGCACCGACGTATGCAGCCAGACGTAGCCGCGGCATCATCGATACCGCATTGCCACTAATTCCTGTCTCCTATTTATTTGCGCAGCCCGCAAGAATGGTCTGGATTACCGTCGACGATAAGGTATTAAAGCCGTCAGTTAGTGGGCAGTTTGTTTTGCAGTGACCGTATTATCAGTATTCTTTTATTTTCTCTCCAACACGTCGCTACCCTGCTCGGTGTTTAAGTTGCCTGAGCTCTCTACCGCGTGCATTGTCGTTGCACTCTTAGAGGTGGCCCGATAATCTTTCGACAAACCGCGCGAGACCCTGGCAAGTGTTACTGGGTGCGAGTATGTAAAATCTGCAAGCGTTTCCCACGGTTTGTTCGAACAAAGCGGGCCCGCTTTAACGCACCGACGCTTGCTTCTAATCTTCGCGGCGGTGTTGAGGAAGCTTTTAGTTTGAGCACCGCGTACGGTGAGTAGCGTTAGAGTTGCAATGAAATCATTTGGTTGGCTGACCGAGGCTGGTGTGATTGCGAGCTTGCGTCGAGGGAGGAAGAGAATGGAGAGTGGTAGCTGTCTTTGGGTAGCCCTCGAAGACCCATTGATTTTGTACTGATTGTAGCTACTTAGCGAGAATGAAACTGCGCCGTTGTATTGTTGCAAGTGTAGTTATAAGTGTTTGTAATATCTCTTGAGATACAGTGAAATCGTTAATTTCAGTCTATGGTGTGAGGCATTGAGAGCAAAAACGGACTATCCCACGTTGAAAAAAAATGTTTTCCCTATTTTATACGATCAGTAGAGCCTATTGAAACACATTGTTGCTACTAACTAAATTTCGTGCGAAATGTGGGTTCTCCACACGACCCTAAGCGAAACTGTGGCCCTTATCTTTTCCTATTTAAAGCCGTTTCTTTCGATGCTAAAAAAATATTTGTTCTCGTGTCTGGCCGATTTTACGACTTCGCTGTATCTCCGACAATCTTTTTTTAAGCTCCTTTCTAGCATGGTTTGCGTTTGTAGCTCTCCCACGATTCGTGGCGATTAAAAGTAATGATTGAACGATTCAGGTGTTACTTCGCTCCTCGAGCATATAAATTAGAGTCTAAGTAAACTGATCGGTCCCTCTCTCTCCTTTTGAATGCACTGGTGACTTTTTTTTTTGTATCGCTCTCAGCTTGATATACAACTTAGTAGCACACATATAGTTTAAGGGGGGACCCCACCCTGAAGCCACTAACAAAAGACAAAGTCAGGGATTTTTTTGCTCGTATAAATAAAAATATAGGCCTTGGACAGAGTTGGGCATTATTCGGTTAAATTTTTATTCGAATACGGATACGTATAAATCCCAAGATTTATTCGCGAATAACGAATGACGGTTTTATTCGACGAAAAATTATTCGTTATTCGCGAATAAATCTGTACCGTTATTCTAGCCAGATTCATTCGGATAAGAATTTATTCGTTATTGGAATACTATGGAAGTCTGTCTGTACTGTGTCCAACATACGTTTGGACGTGTGTGTCTGGAAGTGTGCGTATACGTCTGAACGAGCTGAGGAAATATGCATATGTGAATATTCGCATGACTATTTGTATGTATTTAAAAACGTTCAATGAACGCTTATAATTCGAAGAGATTGATTTTTTCATTAGTTTAAATGGATTGCCGTGAGCAAATTTTATTTAAAATAAATCAAAACGCGACTCTGTATAGTACCGCGGTCTTACATCTTCCTGCAAAGTGCGACCTATGACAAGAGTTACTTAACCTAAAACATTAGGTTTCATGGGTGTCAGTCAGTGGTGTCATGATACATCGCCGAAATCACGTGATCATTTTATTCGTCCGTTGACTCGAATAAATTATTATTCGAACAAGAATTTATTCGAATAAATTTTCAGTCGAATAAAAAATTATTCGTTATTGTCGAATAATGTCATTTTATTCGAATTTTTTATTCGAAGATTATTCGAATAAAGATTTATTCGCACAAATTTATTCGAATCCGTATTCGAATAAAAATTTAGCCGAATAATGCCCAACTCTGGCCTTGGACTTTTATATAGTTTTAAAGCAACCATTATTTTGGTAGAAATTTTTTTTTATGAAAAATTGTACCCCCCTTAATGCTACCTGTCCCAGAATCTTCTTTTATTAAATAGTAATTAAATAGTAATTAAACAGTAATTAGTAATTAGACTTCAAATTGAACCCCCCGAAACGGCGATATAAAATTCCATCGACTCGCTGCGCTTCTGCCAGCGGACACCCGACGCTGATAACGCGGGTGTATTAATGTTATCCCAGCGCTTTCTCATCGACAATGGCTTGAGATTGCGACGTATCTCCGCTTTATCAGCGCGGGAACAAAGCGTTAATTAGGTAAATCGTTCATCCTTGAATGGGCCCCCGAAATCTTTGATAAATCCAGATAGACATCTTGCCTCCAACGTAAAAAGTGATTCACTGGAATGTTACAGTCTCAACTTTATCGTCCTCTGATACATATCCCCAGCTAAGCCCGCGTCTCGCGAAGCGAGGCCTGCAACGACGAGCAGCAATGTTAAGTTATTTTTAGCGCATTGGCCGTACTAACGTACTTGAATGTACCTAACGTAGTCTGAAAGGGCACCGAGCCTCTCCTCACTTATGTCGGTTTATCGTTACGTTGTCATCGGCGCTACCTAAGAGCCAGCTCGAACTAATCAGCACCGTGTACATGAAACCGATACCTCCACCGTTTCCCGAAACAATGCCCGCGTGTATAACAGGTGATTCTAATTACGCGACGCACAGAAGCCCGGAGACGCTTCGAAGCTGAATTGTCTGGCGATTGTCGCGAGCAGCCACTGCTCGGTGTAACAGTCTAACCGTTGCTGGTTCTTGTAGATGTCTGGAAAGCCGAATACCCTGGCTCTGAACGCCCAGACCCAGCTAGATCACATGTGCGCCTTGGACGTAGAGAGCCGCGCGTCGTTCGTCCGCCTCTCGGGGATCATCTGCACGATCGGGCCCGCCTCGCGGTCCGTCGAGACCCTCGAGAAGATGATCGGAACGGGGATGAACATCGCGCGAATGAACTTCTCCCACGGGTCACACGAGTACCACGCAGAGACCATCAACAACGTCCGGCAAGCGCAGAAGAACTTCTCTGCCAATTCCAAAATCAACGTTCCCGTGGCCATTGCCCTGGACACTAAGGGGCCTGAGATTCGTACTGGACTCCACGAGGGTGTACGTAACCCGATTCGTTCGGTTTGGAATCGGGGTAACACTTTGAATAGCGTCAGGTGCTCCCAAGCGATCGCCTCCGTCGGAGAAGCTTTGCGAAAAGCGTAAAAAGCGAGCTCCTTGAGATCCCAAAGCAGCGATCAGCAACCTTTGGCCAGGGTGCAAAACTGGAGACCTAATATTTCACGCGGGCCGCAATATTAACCCTCTAGGGGCGGGGATGTTTTAAAATTAACGTAGAATTCTTTTGAGCGTTAAAATAGTCTATTTTATACTTCGGATTTGGAAACTACTCGTTAGTTTTTTTTTTAATTTGTTTATAACAATATAACAAAAAAAAGTTTAATTTCGGGTTCTGATGGTACAACAGTTTCTTCTCTGCCTACTAAAGGTCACTATACCTATCAAATCTCGATCTTATTGATGGAACGTAAATAAAAATGTGTTAATCTGAATGGGACTCTGGAGTCCCAGTCGTCCCTAGAGGGTTAAACACTTAAATATACTAATCAAAGAATTTCAATTTATGGGGTGAATTTGCTATTTCTAACATAGATTTACGATTGAAAGAATTGCGGGCCGCGGATCAGTGGCTGGTAGAGGGTTATTATCGACTAGGGCTGTTCGAGTACTCGAATATTCGAGTAGCTTGAAATTCGGACCGAGCCGAGACTCGAAAAATCGGACCGAGCCGAGTACTCGAAACAACCGAGTAGCTCGAATAGAACCGAGCAACTCGAATTTTTTCGAGCAACTCGAATTTTTCCGAGCAACTCGATTTCTTTCGAGCAACTCGAATTTTTTCGAGTTGCTCGGTTCTATTCGAGCTACTCGGTTGTTTCGAGTACTCGGCTCGGTCCGGTTTTTCGAGCCGAGTCTGGCTCGGCTCGCTTTTTCCGAGTACTCGAACAGCCCTATTATCGACGCGAAAAGACGCCGGCGCTAATCAAAGTGTTGGTACAGTGGTGCGAGCGCCCGTTGCAATTCCTCATTGAACTTGTTCGTTGCGTTATCAGGGCGGGTCAGCTGAATTCGAGTTAACCAAGGGGCAAACCTTCAAACTGTCCACTGACAAAGCGTTCATGGAGAAGGGCAACGCCAATGTGGTCTATGTGGACTACGCGAACATCTCGAAGGTGTTGAAGCCTGGGAACCGTGTTTACGTTGACGATGGTTTGATCTCCCTCATCGTCACCGCCGTTGGTACGTATCACTGATAGATCTTCTTACATTCGGTTGCCTCTGCTTTAAATGTTGGCACGCAGCTGTGTCTCGTTCCAAGCCGAGGGCTTCCTTCAGCGAAGCTGTCTGCAGTGAACTCTCGCTATGGGCGCGCGCTCCGGGCTGGCGGCGAACTCTTAACGCGCACCGTCAACGATTACGAGCCGAGAAAGAGAGAGAAACAGAGCGCAGGCACGTGAAAGGCAAAACGAGAGAAAGTATCATGCTTTCTCTTTTTCACAGCCAACGGGTAACGTCGTGTCGACACTTTCGAAGGATTGCAGGAAGTAGTGGGAATAGCGACGCGCGCTTAACGCATACCGAGTTGAAATGCGCCCATAGCTAGAGTTTTTACTTTATCGTCTTGCACCGAAGCACAGGAAACTTATGACTTCGCCATTCGTAACATTGCGAATTAGCGCCTAATGTTATATTGATCAGCGAATAAAAGGAACGCTTGAATTCTACCATCCCCTTTCCCATCATCCAGGCCCCGATGGAGTTACCACCACGGTGGAGAACGGCGGTATGCTGGGCTCCCGCAAGGGCGTGAACCTTCCCGGGGTGCCGGTGGATCTGCCAGCCGTCTCCGAGAAAGACAAGCTAGACCTGCAATTCGGCGTGGAGCACGATGTCGACATGATCTTCGCCTCGTTCATAAGGGACGCCGCGGGCCTGGCCGAGATCCGAGCGGTCCTAGGCGAGAAGGGCAAGAACATTATGATCATATCGAAGATCGAGAACCAGCAGGGCATGACGAACCTCGACGAGATCATCGAGGCTTCTGACGGCATCATGGCGGCCCGCGGTGACCTCGGCATCGAGATCCCGCCGGAGAAGGTGTTCCTGGCGCAGAAGTGCATGATCAGCAGATGCAACAAGGCCGGAAAGCCCGTCATCTGTGCCACGCAGATGCTCGAGTCCATGGTGAAGAAGCCGCGCGCGACTAGAGCCGAGTCCTCGGACGTGGCCAACGCCATTTTGGACGGCGCAGACTGCGTTATGTTGTCAGGTACCGTTCATGCTGTTGCGCCTTCAGTAGGGGTGGCTTCGAAGCTAATTTTTAAATTCCTGAAACTCTCGGAACTTGAAGTGCCGATTCTGTTTTGTAAGCACAATATTCTGCTTTAAGAAATGAAGTGGGCAAAATTTTTGCATAAATCTCTATCGACCATAGTAAAAAGAAATGCAATGAAAAATGTAACATATATATATATATACATGTTCTCGAGGCAAATTTCTTGGGTTTTGGGTTTCGACGCTTCGAGAGACCCACCCCTAGTGTTCAGGCTCTCGTTCTGTGCCGAAGTGTGTCAGGTGTATTAAGCCGAATGGTAATTATTGTGAATTGACCAGGTGAGACCGCCAAGGGAGAGTACCCCCTGGAATGCGTGCGCACGATGGCGAACATCTGCAAGGAAGCAGAGGCCGCCATTTGGCAGACGCAGATCTTCCACGATCTCGCGAGCAAAGCTATACCTCCGATCGATGCCACCCACGCTGTCGCAATTGCGGCCGTCGAGGCGTCCGTGAAATGCTTAGCGAGCGCTATCATCGTAATCACGACCTCCGGTCGTTCCGCACATCTGATCGCGAAATACAGACCTCACTGCCCCATCATCGCTGTGACCAGGTTCCACCAGGTTGCCAGACAGGCGCATCTGTTCCGTGGTATCCTGCCACTCTATTACGAAGGTAAGGGATGCCATATGTTATTTTCTTCGTAGATAGGGAACAAGGGATGGAGGAGATAAGTCGCGCAGACCCAAGAAACCAGAGCCGGCGGAACCCATTATACAAGTTGTGCGCCGTATAAAGGCCGTCGCGCATTATGGCCAAGCGCGGCGATAGCAAGAGAAAAGTTTATAAACAATTGATGACGCAGCGACAATTAATTATTATTAATTTCTTTGATTCGTTGTGCTTCGCCAAAACGCGCGACGGCCTTAAGGGCGCCACCCGAACGGGGTTAATAATAAAGGAATCCAACTCCCGCATAATCAAAACTTATTAAATAAGACACAGGTGCAGAAGTTTGAACCCCCCAAATGGGGGGTGCAAAAAATTATCCTGCATAAGGGCGCCAACCATCCTCGCGCCGGCCCTGCAAGAAGCAATCATTCCTTTTCATTATCTCTGTTACTGTTACATTCGCGAATAAAGCGTTCAGCGATTATTCTTTCGACGATGAATAGCCACTTAGTTTAGTAGCGATTGTGCTGATGATTAAAGGAGACACCCTTTTATTTATTATGTGCAGAAGAGCCAATGGCTGACTGGGTGAAAGACGTGGACGTACGCGTTCAATTCGGCTTGAACTTCGGCAAGAACCGCGGTTTCCTTAAAACTGGAGAGTCGGTGATCGTTGTCACTGGATGGAGACAAGGCTCAGGATTCACGAATACGCTTCGTATCGTGTACGTAGATCTTGAAGGTCCCCTGTCTGACGATGCATGCACTGTACGCAGTGAGACAGACTCGTACGAAGATATCTTGTGATCCCTGCATGCTTAATTTCGCATGCTTTGTTTAATACATTATCATTTGTCACCTTATCATATCTCTGATGGGCGGGCAAACGGGTACAAGTGAAATTTTACCTCAGGCTTAAGCAGTTCTTTTCTCTTCTTTTTTGTGAATCGAAGTTAAAAATTAATGTTTCTTTTAACATATATGTTATCGACTCTCGCGTCCACAATTTAACAGCTTATGTTACATAGTGCTTTAAATATTCTAAGTGTCTTCCTGCGAAACAAATTATTTTGACTTATACTCGTTTATCCGCCCACCAGAGATATATTTAACTTCATTTTAGTTGCATATACAGTTTTTCAGCTTTAGTTTTAATACCTTGCTTCTATCAAGTGCCGGAAACTAATATTATTTGTTGCTGCACTTTGTCGCATATTTACGCACATACCCAACTGTGTGTCATTACGTCCTTCGCGTGTGGAAGAAATGGGTTGCAGGGAACGAGGCGTCAGTTTCTTTTTTTCTGTATTTATAGGACCGTTGACTAAACGTACACTGGCTTGGTCTGCAAAGAGGAAAAGGGATTCAGTGGTTGTTGTAGATGTCGAGAGTTCAGTATGTACGTAACATATACATGCGCTGGACTTAGTAAATTTACCGAAGAGTTAACAAAACGAAGATGCCAGTAGCTGCAGTATTATAAACTTGTCTTTACAGATGTACCTACAGAAACACAGCCACACGATAGTGTGTATGCCCGCGCGTACATTATGTATATCCACAGTATACATGCATATGTACATATGCGAACGTATAAATAACTTTACTACCTAATAATCATTTGCACTAGTAAATTATTGAATCTTGAATAACCGATTGCTTGAAACGAACAGTAATACTTCGATCTTTGATTCCTGTACCAGGGATGAATAAAGATATGTATTTTACGTTAACGTGTTATAATACCCTATAAACGGCACCCTCCTATCCCTCCCCAGTGAGTTCTTCCCCTATTTTGTCACGTGTACACCGAAACGAAACGATTGCAGTATTCAATTATTTTTCTCACCGTAACATGTAACATCAACCGTTCGCTAACCCGTTTCAAACCGAACCGGCAAGATGGAGAAATAAATTCCACTACAGACGCCCGGACATCATATTCACTTCACTAAAATTACCAAGCAGCCTGAACTCGATTACGCTCCCACCATGATATGTTCCAACGAAATCGCGCCAGCAACGAAACGGCAAAAGTCGTGCCGCCGAATGCCATGGGTATACTTTCGACGTTCACGTGACTTTCGATATTGTACTAGTGAGTTCGCGAGATTTAGAGGATACTTGTGTTACGTAGATGATACGCCTTGAAGATGACAGCTTGGCTGACGACCAGCTGCGAGCAGCGTATCAAAGCACGCGTCTCGAACACGACGCGCAGCTCGACGTGAATTCTAGCTGTAAGTTAGCGAGACTCACCAGAATCATGGTCACCCTGGGTGAGTGAACGAGAGTATACTTAGTAGTTTTTACTTTTAGACTTTACTTCGACTTTCATCCCACTGGGGTCCCCGATTCGATTTTAAGTCTGTTGAATATTTAAAAATATTTTGCGATAAAGAGATGACTATGGCCGTTGTACCGTAATTTGGAATGGAAAGTCTCGTTAATTGACCACTATTATCGAGACGTCTGCAGAATCGATAGCGCGCTATTTCCCAAGACTGTTTCCTCCATCGTTTCGGTACAGGGGACGCGAATTCCTGTCCCGACGCTATCGTAAACATGATGATAGCTGGTGCAAACATGGTCCGCTTGAACATGTCCCATCAAGAGGCGAAATGGCACGCAATCACCGTACAGTCTATCAGAGAAGCTGGGAATAGGATGTACGAATTCACCAGCGAGGTTCACCCTTTGGGGGTCGCGATGAACCTCCGTGGCCCTGAAATAAGGACGGGCGTATTCCACGGTGATAAGACGAGCATAGTATGATTACCATTCAGCTGTCTGCCAATCAGCTTATTGCCTTCAACGACGGAGAAGCGAAATGATATTAATTTACCATTCCCACCTTCACTTTCTGCTCGAGCGTAGCGAACCGAACGACGGAGAGCCGTTTAAAGAGATCGACCCTTCACTCTTGCAGGGTTACGCTGAGCTGAAGGAAGGCAATGCTGTGAAATTGGTAACCGACGATATCGCGAAACGCGCAGGTTGCGCCAGCTGCTTTTGGGTGTCCTATCGCAACTTGCCAAGAGTATGTCGACCTGGTGATAAAATCCTGATCGATCGGGGCGCTGTCTTATTACAAGTCGCTTGTGTCCGTTAGTTGCACCCTTCCTTCGTACTTTTAAATAATAGCTGGTCAAGCCGTCGTGTCGATTAAAAGAAAATCAAATCTTAATACAGGCGAGACGTCCATAGTTTGTAAGATCATAAAGGGTGGTGTCGCGAGGGACGAGAAGCTGGTGCAATTATTGGACAGCGTAGTGGCATTGCCGCAGATTTCAGACAAGGACGACGAGCATATAGAGCTGGCTTCGAACCTGGAGTGCGATTTTATCATAGTGAACCATACGCGCGATGAGAAGATGATCTACGCCGTGAAGAATCGCTTCAAAGAGATGGGTACGTTCAACGAAGGGGGCCGCGCAATAAACTTTTGATGCCTCTGTAATTTGTGAAGGTGCTACTAGAATTTGCGTGGTAGCGAAGATTTCCTCGCAGCAGGGTTTGGAGAATTTCGACGGGATCTTGCAAGCAGCTGATGGCATTGTTCTCGATCGAGCCAGCGTTGAGATCGACGTGGGGAGCGAGAAGTTGTTCCTGGTCGAGAAGATGGTCGTAGCAAAGTGCATTAAAGTAAGCACTCGCGAGTTGAGCGTCGTCGGCTGTCGGATATTGAAAATAATACCACGCGGTCAACACCCACCAATCCCATTTAGCTGGGGAAGCCAATAGCGTTAGCTTTCCACGTGTGCAAAGACGACAAATCGAGAATGGACATGAACCTGATTGCGAGCGCTGTTCTGAACGGGGTCGACACGATTCTCCTCAAAACGGGCAGCTTGGACTCGAAGGGAACTACTGAATTGTTGAAAAGCGTGGACATAGTGTGCAGGCAGGCTGAAAGCGCCCGGTGGCAGAAAGAAATCTTTGACGAGCTTAGCTACAAGGTACACGCTTGAATTAGGGTAACGCGGTCGCTCCATTTTTTAAACTTGCGGAAAATGGAGGAGTGGAATAAAAGAACCACGCGAATCGACTCGGGCGCGGATTTGGGTATAGGCTAAGTAGGCTGCAGCCTAGGGCGGCAAATGTTGAGCGAAAAGAAATGAAAAAGGTATAAACACAGACGCCTGAGACAACTTTAAAAACAATTCACTTATTTTTAATACAAGTTGCCATATTAAATTAATTTTTATTTATTTATTTATTTATTTAACATTAACGGTCGTAACCATTTCATATAATACATGAACAACACAATGACGTAAGGTAGAGACAACAGAGAAAAAAAATAAAAAATAAAAAGAAGGGAACACGTTAATACCGAGAGAAGCAGCAAAAATGGGGCGAATGATCGCATAACCTAGCTACGGTGCAAGAGTTCCCGGTATGCCTTGGCTCTAAACCCGCATTTTGAAATCGTCTCGATTTTTTTAAACTCAATATTTGATGATATTTCGCGGAAAGGGTGGCTGACGCTTTTTAGCCTAGGGGCGCCAAATCTTCAAACCCGCCCGTGCGAATTGCGCCACAAAATGTTTCTTTACTATAACCTCTTCGTTTTCTTGCCTCCGCGCAAAACAGGTGCCAATTCCTTTGGACCCCCTGCAATCGGTCGCCATAGGAGCAGTCGAGACGTCTTTGAAATTAAACGCGGCTGCGATCGTCGTCGCAACGACGACTGGTCGCAGCGCAGTCCTACTGTCAATGTACCGTCCACGGTGCCCCATCGTGGCAGTCACGCGCTACGGGGTAGTCGCAAGATGGCTGCTGCTGTACCACAGTATCCATCCACTTCACTACAGACGTAAGCGATAACTCTTGGGTCACACAGAATTTATTTATAACGCGTTGACAGGGCAGCAACTCCGCCGTGAACAAAGCGATAGCGCTATAGCGCGCCGCGTTTAATTTAATTGCGAATGCAGAGGAGCCGCTGTGCGAATGGGGCAAAGACATGGAGACGCGGATACAAAGCGGCCTGGATCACCTTCGTACGAAGAAGTACATCGAGGTGGGCGATGCGATTGTCGTGGTCAGCGGGTGGCGTCGAGGGGCAGGCTTCACAAACTGTATACGCGTAATTTACGCATCGGCTGGGCACACGGACGACCAAGTCCCCGATTTAGAGCCTTCCTGGTGAAGGATTTCTACCTTCCCTTAACATTAATTCACTCAGCAGAGGAACTGTTCCATATTCTTCTTTCTTTGAACAAGCTACCACGAATTGTCAGATAAAATACGGTAATGAAATAAAATGCACGAGACTAATACGCGTTCGCGAGCCTTATGGGAGCATGCAGAATCGATAAGTCATAACGATGCGCGAGCCCTCGTAACAGATGTGCCGTATTGAAATCAAACATCGCAGAGAACTAATCACAGTTCCATCGAGGGGTCAGCGTGGTTTTGCCTCTGTAATTGATCGATCTGTCGCAATTTTTCAATCAGCAGTGGCAATTTTCTGCACGGCGCGCGTTACCTCTTATCGTTCGGCGATTAGGCACTGCACGGCAAACTTTCTGCGGCCCGATAAGCCGCGGGCGTTCGATGCATGCTGGTATCGTGGCGAGGGCACGTTAAACCCGCTATCGCGGAGGAAAAGCATCCTTTCTGCCCCTATGATCAATGAGAACGATTAAAGCTAGCCACGAAGAAGCGGAGGTAATTTAGTTTCAGTCGCCGGATGACGTGACTCCGTTTTTGCATGCCACGAGCTCTTATTTTAATCCCCAAAGTTTAACCATACGCGCTTCTTTACTTTGTTAATGCCTTCGTTCACTTTTCGTTGCTCGATTTATGCAACGACGCACAACTTTTAAGCACACACTGCCTTCGTCAAATATTTCTTTCACCCTCCACAGAGAGAGCGTAGCGATCAAACAGACATTAGGATATTATATTTATTCTTTGTCCACGCGAGAGTGTATCGTCGCCGCGCGCGCGCGCGCCGTCAATTAACGCGGCTATTACCGCGACCAGATACGTGTTTATTCAGACATTAACTAGCAAGATGCTCAAGTGGAAGTTAGCATTAACGTGGGTACGTAATTTTATACCCTCTCGTGCTCCCTACACATGACGCACTATCGATCTCTTTTCTTATACCGTCATCTGTCTTCGCTCGTGGACGAACCCCGACGCACCTCCTTCATTAACAATTTACACCTGCCCGAATCGCCGAATAATTCAGTCAATGTCCTCCGACATCTTTGTATGGAATTTACCTTCGGGGAGATCGGCAGGTATAGTCCACCTTTATTGTTAAACATTTCCTCGTGACAGCGTAAGGAACAGGGACCCACACAGCACCATAACATTGCAGCAACGTCTCTGCAATGATGCGGTGCAAGATGGCAATGTTGCAACATAACATTGCAGAGACGTTGCAGGTTCAATCCTATGTCCGCCTTCGCAACATTGTAGGTGTGTATTTTTGCAAAGTTGCGGCAACATTACGAATATGTAGTCCTGCAACGTTCCGGCAATGATTCTGCAACGAAACGGCAAAATTGTGGCAATGATTCTGCAACGAAACGGCAAAATTGTGGCAATGATCCTGCAACGAAACGGCAATATAGCGGACAGCGGTGCGTATCCAGTTAAATGAAACACGCCGTAGAATCCACTCGACGTCATGTACATATTTCGAAAATTTTTGACAAAGTCATAGTTGCTTCAGAATATTGTTGTAATGTTTCCACAAGTTTTCACTAGAATATTGCACGACGATGTGCGCGCAATATTGCAGAAATATTGTAGGACCGTTGCCACTGGAACATTGCACGGCAACGAAATTGCAATATTGCTGCAATATTGTAGGATCATTGCCACTCCAATAATGCACGACAATATTGCAGGAACGTTCCTACAATATTGCAATGCAACCTGCAACAACGTAATATTGCAGCAACGTCCCTGCAATACTGCTGCAACGAGGTGTGCTGTATGGGGAGGAGCAAATATATTAGGTGGGCAAGGCGCAAGATGAAGGTAAGAAGCAAGAGAAACTAAATAGGAGGGTTCAGAGAGAGAGAGTCAGGGAGATCCAAGAGGACCCGCGTGTGCCCAGGGAGATTTAGGAAGGTCCAGAGGAATGAGGAGAGGCGAAGGGGCACGCGAGAGCTAAATTAGAAACGAGAAGAAGTAGAAGTAGTCACGTGGACAAGGAAAGAGCCTTGGTAAAGGAGAATGGCTCGTTTTTCGGCGAATATGACAGAAGCTCACCCACGCCACAGAAGAGACGGCAGAATATTAATGGAAAGTTATGCTGGACGCCTCGGTTAAGAAATGCCAGAAAGTATAGAATACCTGAGCAGAAGGGACGCGGAAATGAAAGGGAAGGGTACGAGAAGGGAACGCTTGCGCAATTGGGGTGGTCGCGCGGTCGCTTTTGAACAGCCACCGATGCTCATACTCCCCACCCCTCAAACACCCCTGTATATATACGAAGACGCCCTGACATCGTCTCATTTCGTATCGTTACCATCGTGTCGCGAGATCCGCTTAATTTCCCGCAACGGACCCCTCTGAGGAACGAAGTCGCTGAACCATCAGGAACGCCTTGATCCTTGCTTCTCTCGCACGGTGAGTTTCTTCATTTCATTCTGAACATTGTTGTCTTCGAATTGCAATTTTCCTATGCTTTTCTCATTCTCGTGCAAAATAAAGACTCGAGGGGCGAGTGGAAATTTATTTTAATTTCTTACCATTTCTGGTGGCATTTATTTCCATTAACATTTCATTTCTTCTTCTTTCTTCTGTGTGCGTTTGAAGCAGGACTATTTAAGCTGCTCCCCAGTTTATCGCGTGCATTGCGTTTTCAACAATCGACAGTCGCGTGTGTGACAGAATGTACTATCATAATTAATCTCCCGCGGCGCGCAAAATCGTTAAATAAATTAGGTCAAAATTTCAAGCGCCCCGCGTTAGCGTTGTATTTTATTCATCTTCACCTTTTATTCCCCTCGTTCTCTTTCTATAATTTCAATGACAACTCCGCCGTCTCAGTCGAACAATAATCGCGTCTGATTCTGTATTCGGCTCGCGGCAGAGATCCCTCCTATTGCTATGATAAGGCAAGCGTCTCGAAATCATCCCCGTTGAAAGCGCCCCTAATCGCGACCGGGGATAAGGAAGCGTAATGAGATCGTTAAGAGGATTCAGCCGTTCCGTGAATACCTTGTCAATTTAGACTCGTTTGCTTCGTTAGATTACAATTCAAATGGGCGACCGAATGTTAAATCTCTCGCGAAATCATTGGACTCCGCGATTGCCCCTGGATTTACGCGGTGAAGCAAGGCCGCGATTATTCTGTATAAATTCTCTTCCGATCTCCTAGAATATTTTATTCGATATATAGGGCGAGAGAGCGATCGCTTTGTTATCGATTATATAATTTGCGAATATTCGTTTGTTTGCGATTATGGTCCCACAACTGAACGCTGTGATTGTTTCGAGGCTCTTCGGCCGTACAATTCCAAGCTGTTTACGAATTCCTTTGTTGGGATTCCAAGAGCGTGATTATGGTCGGCGAAGCACGCTGTTGAACAATGTTAACATTCCTCTGACATTGTTTATTGTTAAATAAACCATCTATTTTATGCGCACAATGGAGACACGCGAAGTGACGCATTAAATTATGCACGTCGGCAGGGAAGCTGAATGGACCAGGTCTACACAAACTTGGCCGCCTTAAATTATATAAATGTTTTGATGAAATTTGAAACGGCAAAATTCGCCGGCGAATATTCGCAATTTTCGTACGTTAAGGCAGGATACCACCTTTGACTGCGATTTTGGAGGCGTTTTTCATGAATTTTTTTTGCATACAAAGAATGCGCAGAAACAAAATCGGTTTCAGTCATTCATTAATGTAACTTTAATCTGTAATTACACATTTTTTGAAACTGAAAAAGTGAAAAATAATCTCTTGTAGGTGGCGCCAAAATACACTCCTTTGGAGGAACATCGTTAGACGGCGTGTCAAATTCCGCTTTGTACGTGGCTCTTAGAAAAAAAACCAAAGAATGTTCCTATTGGCAACAATATTTTTCAATGATGTACGTAGGGATTTTACGAAATTTCGATTTTTAAGAAAATGGCGGCCATTTGAACAAAAAGGTCAATTTTTTTAGGGTAAAAAAGTTTAAAGAAGTTTATAAAATTGCGCACCAAAAGAAAAATAACAACGCTACAGCAAAAGTCCTACGTACATCGTTAGATTACACCACGGGGAAGAATTGTGCAAAGTTTCAAGTCAATCGGATGAAAATTATAGGAGTAATCTGACACGCCGATTTGGAAAACATCGTTTCGAGAAAAACGCGTTTAAAGTTTTATATAGATTTATATATCTGTTCCAATCCGGTTTTTACACAAGAAAAAGGTTCCGGTCACCTTTCTAATGAATGAATTTCGATTCTATACACTTGAAAGAGTACTTTGAGAACAAAAAAATTTTCAATTTTTTTTAAGTGCGAAGGTGGTATACTGCCTTAATGTGCGATTAATCTCGTTCATCTTTTATTATTCTACGCGACAAATGAATTTGAAATTCAATTTACACTTTCGAGATTACTTGCCGTTCTATCGGTTCGCGAACAAAATGCACAACTCAAATCAAAGGAAGGAAGCGGGAATAAAATAATTAGAAAATCAATGCGAAAAGTAAAGCAGTAGCAAGGTAAACTTAACGGAAAGTAAACTTTTTTCATGCATAGAAATCGCATTCGTACGGTTGCGAATTTTGCTCGATGGTCTTCCTGCTTCTCGCAATATTTGTAAAGTTCTCTCTGCGAATTTTAAATTCAAACAAATCCCAATCCCCTCAGAACGAAGCAGACTATTTTTATAATAATTCCGTTGCTTAAAATTCGAGCTTGCACCCCTCTTCGGCTATTACTGTGTATCTATGTACGTCATTCGTACGGCTAAAAATATTGTGGCAAAATCGATAGCCCAAGTGTCCCCTTGTAAATGTTTCGTCCACGAAAAACCTTACAAAAACCTGTTAAATTTTGCGTAACGCGCGCAGCTGCGTATCAGTGTCACGGTTAAATATGTGGATTATAAAAGATGGTTGACATTTCACCAATATTCTACTGTATACAATATCGCAACTAATATAATATTATTTTTAGGAACCTAAGAAGATGTCAGCTAAATTCTACATGAAATCCGTTTTGCTTATCGTTGCCGTCGCCTTCGTCGTTGGCGTTGAAAACTACGTTGACTATGAAGGTAGGTGAACTACACAAGTGTCGCTTGTGAAGTCAGAATTAACGGTAAATAAATTGCGACCATTGCCAGAAGAAATGTCAAACAAATTGATAAACAGAGTGGAGTAGATGCTTGCGTTCAATTACACCCTGTCTAATCTGTAACTTGTAGAATTTTATGAGCCAATATACACAAGATTCTTCTCTTTTGCGGGACGGCAGAAAATCGAACGCTTTCTTTGGGAAAAACACCCAGCGTGCAATCTCTGAGAAATTTCCAAAGGTCACTGCTTTGAGAATAAATTGTACTCGATTCATAGAAATATGATGATTACTGCAGCCATTTTCTTTGAAATTCTATTCGACCCAAGTGCAATTTAATGGAACGTCTTTTTATCTCCCCATGTCCTCGTACCGTAACACTTTAACTTTCGACTTACTGCGCTAGAATTGGTACAGTGTCACACGTTCTGGTAATATACTTACTTTCGAATTGAACTTTATTTCATCTTCGATTGGAACTTTTTTTCGGGTATCCACAGACGACATACCGGAGAAAACTCCGGGAGAGAACATCCAGGAGCTTTACAGACTCCTGCAGCGCACTGCTTTAGAAAATGCTGGATTCGCTGAGGTCCCACTGGAACATTTAATGATTCGCAAGTCTCAGCGATCACCCTCGCTGCGTCTACGCTTCGGCCGCTCTGATCCTCGCCTTTCTGTGAGCATACCTTCCCACTTTTCAATAACTTTCTCTATTTTCACGTACGCCTTCTGCAATGCTGGATTTTACGGCATCGCTGCCTTCAATGAATAATCTGATAACCAGTGGCGCACTCGGGATTTAATTTTAAGCCGAGTTGAAGGGATGAAAATATTTTTAATGCGAATTTAATAAAATTCACGAGAAGATTATAAAAATTTATTTAAGGAATAAAATCCAGTTTTCTTTTCTTCTTACAAAACCCCTTCTTTGGAGGGTGCCAGGGCCGCTTAGCCACCCTCGGTGTGCGCCGCCGCGCTCGGGGTTAGTGCTGATCGGAAATGATTTGTCAGTCATTTCTATTTTTCAGATGGGAGGTTTCTCAAGATCCATGAACGGCATTCCATTCACGAGATTCGACGACAATTAAACGAAAATGGATCGTCCTTCTACCACCCAGATGTCCCCACGTGTGTATAAAGTGCTTGGAACGTGCAACGGTTGCTTTCTCTGGTATTCAGTATTATCATTTACTTTTGTTTCATTATCTTCGTTGTCATATGGGACAATGTCTGATGATTTTATTCGAAGGGGTGACTCGAACAGAGCTACCTAGTAATTTATTTTAGTTTCTTGAATCGATTTATTCAGTTCTATCAAGTGGTATGAAATTTTTTGTGATCATCGAATGGTAGGGACACGAAGTATAAATGTACCAGGTATTGTAATTTTTACCATTAATAAACGATATGTGCAATTTGACGAAGATTCGTGCCCTCGATCTTACATCCCCACGTTCGAAGGGAGGAGATGCTTTTTATTATCCAATGATTCATAAGGCACAATTATTTCTTAAACAATGGCGATCGCTTCGCTATTTGAAGTGTGCCGTTTTCACGGAAGTGCAAAGCTTCTTAATACACTGCATCGCTTCTCTGTCCTCGCGTGTCAGCTCACCGACATTCTTGAACTCCGGGCGCAGCAAAATTTGACTTCGCACACGTTTCAGTGTGATGGACAGTGGCATTGTTAGGGCCTTCCTCCAATTCGTCTTTTCGTACTCGATGAGGAACTGAAAAAGTCATTCTCTTCAGGGTGGCACACAGATATTCATAATTCTCCATCCGCTCGATCATTCGCTGGTAAAGTTTCTCAAATTCAATTCCAATACTCGCCTGATCGAACACAGTGTCTTCGATGTGGAACATTATGTAAGTCAACGGCTTCACGAGGGGGTAAATCACTGGTACATTGATTAAGCGCTTCTGGATATCATTGCGCCGTAGATTGTCCAGCACCAAGTCCGATGCGCGAACTAAATACTCGTGTGTTATCTGGAATACAAATACTGTGCAGGGGATCCAATGGAATTCAAGCACTAAGCTCTCAATTTCCCCACTGGATTACAGATTAAAAGTTCAGCGGGGAAGCCATGGGTGCTAATAGAATTTTGCGCTACACACTTTTAAAGCTTGCCGCCCAGATTTGGTGAACAACAATTCGTCGGTGTCCGTTTCGATAATCGCAGACGCAGTTTTCGTTTCGCCGCTCTGCGCGCTTGCATTCGTTGTGGAAACACTAAAATATTTCAGTTCTCCCATAAACTTCCAACTAATACATTCGTCTACGATCACTCCTAATACACCGTTTCGTCACTTACAAAATCTTTATAGCAATCTTTCATTTACAAAATGGAGTTATTGAGAGAATTCTTGAAAAATTAGAGAGAAAGTTGCTGCAGCTCTATTGCAAAGGTTGTCTGCCGTTCGAGCGAGCCGCTTAACTCGTAAATAGTTTAAAGAATCTCGAGGACGCTTACTTCTCCTTCACAAGCTGAAAGAAATCGTCGATCTGAGCCGTGTGCTTGTCGTCCTCGTCGATGCTGCAAATAGCCTCGGCCAAGGCGATCGCGACCCCAGGCTTGTCATTGCAATCGAAGAAGTTCAATTCGCGGTCCCGTTCCACGGGGGCTGGACAATCCCCGGCCTCCACGCTCCCCGTCTTCGAGAACTCGAGAAGAGCGGCGTAAAGGGCCGCGCAAAGGATATGAAGAAGAACGTTGCCACCGATCGGGTGGCAATGCGCGGGGATATTGTCGTTCAGTGCTAGTGCAGTCTTAAGAATGGCGGGTGGTAAGGTCGCGTATAATTCAGCGAAGCAAGCAATTACCAGCGACATTGCTTGGTAGACACTAGCCCCCGCCTGAAAATTAGAAACTCGATTAATCAACAAGTGGTCCCTTGATGCCACTAATAACGGGAAGTTGGATTCCGGTACCAACCCCCTATGGGAGCGTGACTGAATGGTCGCGGAGTAGGGTAGACCGGGGGCGGTAGTAACAGGGGGGCGAATGTAACACGCTAAATATCTCAAAACATATAATAGATATTAACACCAATTTTGGATATATGATGAAGAATGACATTTGGAATATACACATCCATGCCCTAAGTGTACAGATACGCAATAGACATGGATAGTGAAGAAAACAACTTTTCGATACCCTAAAGTAACTTTTCCTTACTGACTTAAAATTGTAATATAAACACTCCCATTGCAAGTATGTGCTTGTTCGATTTTTTAATCTGTAATTCGACCTTTTTTAAACTAATATTGATCGTTGCTTGGCACTTTTAAGCGTCTCGTTAGTCAAAATTTATAATTTAAGTTCAAAAGCATGGTCGGGGGCGATTGTAACATCGGCAGTCGGGGTCGGTTTTATCGCAACAGAACCGAATAGGGACAAAGAAGGCGAATGATATTGTCTTATTTGCATGAAATCATATAGCATAGCACAAGCAAACCAAATGAAAAATGGGTGCAATATACTGAATGTAAGGATTGAGCAGATGAAGAATGCACCAGCCAAAACGCCTTTTATTTCTGCCACAATTGCGATACCACATAATTTATTACAGATTTTACTTTTTTCATTTATTACTATAATTTAAATCAATAAATATTTTAATTTTGTAAAGTTATATTTGTGCTACTATCGACTCCATGCAGTGTTACAACCGACCCGGGGTCAGGGACGGTTGTAACACTTTCTCCGCTTCTCATTTTTTATTAATAACCGGAATATTACTTGACATACAGCGAAACTGTTCTGGCTCAAATAATGTCAGATAAGTAAGTAACATTTTCGTAAAAAAACTTTTGTTGTAACTGTAATAGTTTTTGCGTAATCGTATTCCAAAGTCAAAGTGTTACTACCGCCCCCGGTCTACCCTAATAGAGAAATCCTTACGAATCGAAGATTCGAGGTGATTAATTACTCCGAGTCAAAGAAACTAAGGTAAGTATTACCTTATACCTTATACTCAGATTCCAAGAAATACATGCGTACTTTCTTATTCGCCCTCAAGCTTAGCGTTATTATATTAAACTTGAGCGCGTGAAATGAAATTGAAGAAATAGTGGCTCACTTTCACGGCTTCTAAGAGTATCTCGATGATCGGCTGCATCATGCCGTTCAAAGGATTCAGAATTGCGTTCAGCCACGGCGGCCTCGACTGATTCCAAACCTACTCGGGCACAAGTAGCACAAGAGTATTACAATTCTTTCAATCGTATCCAGTTTATCAAAATTGAAACAAGTACCTGCTGCCGATCGAGGTACCTGGACCACTCGCGATGCTGCTTCAAAGCTGGCACGATCACGCGGCCTGGCTCCTTCGCGGTGCACGTCAATATGTACATCAGACTGTAAAGAGTCGTCGCCGATGTGATTTTCAGTGATCTGTCACACGTTGCGCTGTTGCACAGGAAGCCGTCGCAGCTCTTCCCGCCACCCCGCAGCTTTTCTATATCGTTGAAATCGTCTACGGAGACGTAATCGCCGCACTCGTGGATCAGGGTGTTTAATAAAATCTTCGACACCGCGTGATCGCTCATGGAGATCACCTGTAAACAATTTCAAGCACGCGGACCTTGATATGAATTTCGCCAGGCTTATCGTTCCGATCGGTAACCACCTTCATCAGCTGCGGCCAGTTCGGTTGCGGTTGGTGCCTGAGTACGTTCAGCTCTAAGATCACAGCTCGGTCTTCGGGCAATTCTGAAACGCGAACGTCGGAATCGATCGAGCCCAGCAGACTCGGGGCGCCTATTAGCAGCCAGGGTGCAGGTCCGCGACGCGGTTGCAGAATTTTCAAATTGTCCAATCCGCCGCGGAAAACCTGCCATTGAAAGTGATCGGGGATATTCGGCGGGGCTTGTATGATCGTTTCGAATCATTCGGTCCTTGTACCTGGTACAATTCTTGGAGAGGCGTGCCTCTTAACAAAAGGCAGACCAACAATTCGTTGCACTTCGCGTGCAGGTCCCTGATAGCGATGGGCAGCTTGCTCAGCTTCATTCCGATCAGCTCGCTGGCGCTGGCGCAAGCCCCTAGTGCCAGATAACCGGTGCAGCAGAGGACGTTGAAGGCATCCGTCCAAAATTGCTCGGACCTCGCTAAACTCGGTCGACCCTGTTACAGTTCGTAGCTTCGTGAGACGAGTTAGCTAAATGATTGGCAAATGAATAACGTAGAGCCTTACGTAGACGAATCTTGTGACGATAATGGACAGAGACTCGTTTAGCATCCCTGAAAAGATTCGCTGCGCCATTTTCGGGGACACGGTGTTCCATAAATCGGCCTTGGCCCCTGAGCATACAAGATTCTAAGATAGGGGAGGACTTGGAGGCTCCCTGCTTCTAAGCTAACAGGCTCGCCGCCCTTTCCGTGAAATATCATCAAATATTTTCATTTAAAATTTGCCCAAAATTTGCCGCCCTATGTTACAGCCTACTTAGAATACTTAGCCTACACACAAATCCACCCCTGTTCCAAGTTCTCGGAGACTCTGAATATTTCAGGGACGCGAAGTGCTAAAAGAGGGTGGAATGCGGGGATATTAGTCCTGCTAAATTCATTGGCCACCCTTCAAGCAGGGAGCTCAATAAAGAACTTAAAGTAGTAGGTAGTACGTTACGTTGAGTGTAATGTAACGTTATGTTATTCACTGTAATGCAGAGGTCGATACTGCCACGTTCTACTTGCAGTAATTCGTTTAATCCCGGCAGGGATTGTTGCTGTTTTATTAGACGGGCTTAACCCACATACGTCGCCAGGTTTTATCGTTATACTTGTTTTTTTACTATGGCCCTTTTCCACAGAGAATTGCATAATTCCCTCCGGTCCCGATCTAGGGGGACACAAGCGGGGGAAATTTTGGGGCGGCGAAAGAGAAAATTAAAACCAATAAAACACAAGGCTTTTGTTATTCAACAAATGCCTACAAAAAATGTCACTCGCTGTGACAAATTATATTCTATTAAAATACTTATTTATAATCTTATCTTACGTAATATATAAAGCAGAAAGTGTGTTTGTGTGTTTGTCTGTCGCCTAAAAACTATCGAACGCTAAACTCTGGTGTCACGAAATCTGACCCAGCTCATTATGCCCAGCTGAACCAGATGATTGTGACTATTTTCACCAAAAAATATATAAATTTAAAAAAAAAAATTATATAATCAAAATCTAAATTTCGGGCGAAGCCGAGTAGTAAAGCTAGCTGAATATATATGTAGAGCGACAAAAAGCATTTTCGCCCAGAGCGGCGGAAGAGCTAGATCGGGCCCTGAACTTCCTATACTAAGTTTATTATTACATCGCTAATTACGTTACCTTGCATATACAGCCACCACATTTGTATCACGAAAGAGCATCGTTCCCGCTCGAAGAACGACTTGTTATCGTGCCAACTAAGGGAGTCGGCTTCGTTGAGTATGTACAGCGAGATCAAACGGCAATGCAGATCTAATAGTCTCTCCGCCACAGCCTCTGCCATTTCGTGATAAGACTTATACGATTTGTTCAGCTTCTCGCTATGAATAATAAAATGAGACGACTGTAATCGGATTAGTCTGAGTATCATGCTTCCCCCGACTGACAAGAAGAGTATTTTAGGTGTCCGCCTCCGATCATTTTGATTTTTGGATATGTTATAGAGGGCCGAAAAATAAGAAATACGTGTTTTTTTATTTTTCCCCGTTTTCATATTTGGGGGGTGAAAACTGCGTTCAAAGTTAGGGGTGAAAAATCATTTTTGTGGACTTTTTGAAAATCTGGTGAGTCAGTCATATTTCGCATTCAAAGACACAAAATTCGTCCATTGACACTATTCTACTATCTCTAATAGTTCTCGAGATATTCCACAAAAATGAGTTTTTAACCCTAACTTTGAACGCAGTTTTCACCCCCCAAATATGAAAACGGGGAAAAATAAAAAAACACGTATTTCTTATTTTTCGGTCCTCTATAACATATCCAAAAATCCAAATGATCGGAGGCGGACACCTAAAATACTCTCCTTGTGAGTTGGGAAAGAAGGCACATAAGCTCCCTTTAAGGGGGGTCACTCAAGTGAAAATGAACTACCAGTAATTTTACAGATAAAAATTTGAAAATATTTATATCCATATTATTTTTTACGCTGAAATGAATTATGTAAGAATTAATACAGTGACATTTTTTTTTCAAAAATTTAAAAAAAAAATTTCGAAAAAATTATTCGATTGTAAAATCCATACCCTTATTTCTGTAGAATTGTATATAAAGACTGCAAAAAAAATTTCAGCTCGAAACTTCATTTTTGTCGGAGTTATAAAGATTTTTGTTTTGGCGCAGTAACTAAAACGCTCCTGCTTCGTACGTTGGACCGACCAAAATGAACTATCCAGTTATTTTACAGATAAAAATTTGAAAATATGTATTTCCATATTATTTTTTACGCTGAAATGAATTATGTAAGAATTAATACAGTGACATTTTTTTTTTCAAAAATTTAAAAAAAAATTTCGAAAAAATTATTCGATTTTAAAATCCATACCCTTATCTCTGTAGTATTGTATACAAAGACTGCAGAAAAAATTTCAGCTCGAAAACTTCATTTTTGTCCGAGTTATAAAGTTATAAATCGAAAAAAAAGAGTGTGTGAACCACGTTGGCAAAAGATTATGGAGAGCTTTGACCGATTTGGTAAAACAGGAGCGTACGGAAGGTATTACTTTAGGGTGTAAAGGGCAGGGTACCCTGAAAGGTATAAACAGAAAGCCTCACAAAGATACAAACGTGCAAGAAAAATGATACGAACTGCACAATCACGAAGAGAACAGGCATTGCAAGAAGAGAAAGGTCCAACGTCCGGAGCAGGAGCGTTTTAGTTACTATCCCAAAACATAAAAACTTTATAATTCGGACAAAAATGAAGTTTTCGAGCTGAAATTTTTTCTGCAGTCTTTGTATACAATACTACAGAGATAAGGGTATGGATTTTAAAATCGAATAATTTTTTCGAAATTTTTTTTTTAAATTTTTGAAAAAAAAATGTCACTGTATTAATTCTTACATAATTCATTTCAGCGTAAAAAATAATATGGAAATACATATTTTCAAATTTTTATCTGTAAAATAACTGGTAGTTCATTTTGGTCGGTCCAACGTACGAAGCAGGAGCGTTTAGTTACGGCGCCAAAACAAAAAACTTTATAACTCCGACAAAAATGAAGTTTTCGAGCTGAATTTTTTTTGCAGTCTTTGTATACAATTCTGCAGAAATAAGGGTATGGATTTTACAATCGAATAATTTTTTCGAATTTTTTTTTAAATTTTTGAAAAAAAAATGTCACTGTATTAATTCTTACATAATTCATTTCAGCGTAAAAAATAATATGTATATAAATATTTTCAAATTTTTATCTGTAAAATTACTGGTAGTTCATTTTCACTTGAGTGACCCCCCTTAAGGAAAAGGACCTAAGTAGTTGCTGATAGGATCAAGTAGTAAATTATGACTACCTTGTCTGGGAGGAAATAACATTTTTAGCTTGCTGGCAATAGCACCACAGACAATTCCTGATTACCGCGGCTGCTCCCAAAGTGGCGGTTAACACAGTCAAGTCAGCATGATCTAGCGATTCCTGAATGAGGAGATGCAAATGTTCTGAAATCATTCAGGGACTGACGTGATTCTCCCTTCTAAAGTTGCAGCTTCCAATTGTCTTTCATTAAAGAGGTACGTCGTACCTAATAATTGTTCAGCGGTGTCGGCAACGACCAGCGCGAACTCAGACGGCTGAATCGTTTTGATAACTCCACCCCCGCTTCCTGCGCTCGCAACGGTCTCCTGCTCCGTTGTATTCGATAGTCCGGAGCGATGCTTGAAAGCAGCTTGAAACTCTACCTCCCACCACGCTACGATCTTAATCGCTGAAAATGAAGCGTGCCGTGGGAAATCGAGCTTTCCGCCGCATATACGCGCGCATAACGGCTCCTTCAGTACTGTCTGCATCTCCTGCATCGTCACAGTAGATTAAGTAGATCACAGAATCATTGCAGGAATTTGAAGAAAATTTCCGCGGCCAATTTTCGTATCGGTGCAGGGGTGGATTTGGAGATTTGGCGCCCCTAGGCTAACAAGCGTCTGCCGCCCCTTCCGCGAAATATCATGAAACATTTTAATTTAAAAGAGTTCAGACAATTTTAACCTTCCGGTACTCGCGCGTGTGCACGGAGTGCACGGAGGTCAGTTTTTGGCTGAAAAAAACGTTTTATCGTGATGTATTGTACCCAGCACCCCTATGTATTCTTCCAGCGGACATTTTTGCATAATGCTACGTACTTGTCAGGTTCAAATTCAGTTTGGAACTGTTTCTGATTGGATGAAAATGATAGTATGCCGCGTATCTTGCCAGCGACCGCGCCCGTGTATACTCACAAGTTTTCCAGTTATCCGCCTCCGATTGCTTTGATTTTTGGATATGTTTTAGAGGACCGAAAAATAACATATTCGTGTTTTTTTATTTTGGCCTGTTTGCATGTTTAGGGGGTGAAACCACCCCTCAATGGTTTTCCAGGTATCCGCCTCCGATTGCTTTGATTTTTGGATATGTTTTAGAGGGCCGAAAAATAACATATACGTGTTTTTTTATTTTGGCCTGTTTGCATGTTTAGGGGGTGCAACCACCCCTCAAAGGTTTTCATGTGTTCGCCTCCGATTGATCTGGTTTTTGGATATGCTTTAGAGGACCGAAAAATAACATATACGTATATTTTTATTTTGGCCTGTTTGCATGTTTAGGGGGTGCAACCACCCCTCAAAGGTTTTCAGGTGTTCGCCTCCGATTGTACTGGTTTTTGGATATGTTTTATGGAATCGAAAAATAAGATACACGTGTTTCTTTATAGCGGCCCGTTTTCATATTTAGGGGGTGAAACCACCCCTCAAAATTCATAAGGGGTACAAAATTTTGTTGAGTCAAATTTCATATGGAAAAACATATCCAACAACCAAAGCAATCGGAGATGATCACCTGAAAATTTTATACCTTGGGGGAAGCTTTCACCCCCTAAACATGCAAACAGGCCTAAATAAAAAAACACGTGTTTCTTATTTTTCGGTCCTCTAAAGCATATCCAAAAACCAGATCAATCGGAGGCGAACACATGAAAACCTTTGAGGGGTGGTTTCACCCCCTAAACATGTAAACAGGCCTAAATAAAAAACCACGTATATCTTATTTTTCGGTCCTCTAAAACATATCCAAAAACCAGAACAATCGGAGGCGAAAACCTGAAAACCTTTGAGGGGTGGTTGCACCCCCTAAACATGCAAACAGGCCAAAATAAAAAAACACGTATATCTTATTTTTCGGTCCTCCAAAACATATCCAAAAACCAAAGCAATTGGAGGCGTACTTATGAGTACACGGGCGCGGTCGCTGGCAAGATACGCGGCATACTATCGTTTTCATTCAATCAGAAACAGTTCCAAACTGAATTTGAACCCGACAAGTACGTAGCATTATGCAAAAATGTCCGCTGGAAGAATACATAGGGGTGCTGGGTACGCTACATCACGGTAAACCGGTTTTTTCAACCAAAAAGGCTGCCGGCAGGTTAATAATACGTCACCGTGCACTCAGTGCACGACGCGAGAGCTCGCGTTACAAAAATAGGCGCGAGTACCGGAAGGTTAAAATGAACTCGATACGGCAACTTACACGTTTCACTTTACACGCTTCAAGCTTTTCCAATCTCTCTCGCTCCAAATTTGCCACTCCCCCAAAATGTGCCGCGGCGCACGAGGGCTTACGCCTACTTAGCCCAGATACAAATCCATCCCCGCGTCGACGTTCGATAAATCTACATTCCGCGTTATCATATTCCCGAGTTTTCGTTTATTTCGTCGCATAAAGTATTCCTTACTTATATTTGCTGAATTACAGAGCACCGTTACCTGATAATACTGCATGTCCCGTTGCAGCAGAATTCTAACGCGATCCACTAAATTGCCATCTTCCATAATCTCCATATTCACGATCTGTTCGATACACAATAGCGTATTTAGAAAGGCAGCGAGGTGCCGCGTATTTATCAGTGCGAAAACGCGAGAAGGTAGAAGATTTAGCGGTGCTTAAAAAAATTATACACTTTATTTACATAATTCGAGATTCTATACACAAAATTTACAGAGGTGAATGCGTAGGATTTAATTCCCGCGTACCAAGATGTTCCCTACGATCTTGAATCGTCAACCTACACTAGGCCCGGGGTTGCGCAGAGTTCTACGCGTGCTGCTCTATCGTGCGGACAGTTCGCGCCGACACGAATACTCACATAAATATATTACAACGTATCGTCTATTTCATACAGTAACTGAGGTCTTTTATTTTCAGTAGACACGTATAATGGCTCGCTTAAATGCTGTTCAGCGCGGCTTCTTTCTCTTTGCCACTGAACGAGCATTTGTCGAAAACCGTCGGGCCCCTTGTGACAGCTGGTATTTCGTTGTTAAGTAACTCGTGCAACGTCTTTCCGTCGTGACTGTACACCCATTTACCGTTTTCAAAGTCGTACCGCTTCGGCCCAGACTTCGGGGACGACAGCCAGATTTGCTTGTTCGGAGTTTGACGGTTTATAACGTAAGTACCATGAGGGTTTCCGAATTTAACTGTCAACACGCCATCCTGCGAGATCGACATATATATATATATATATATAGTAGACAAAGACCGTGAGACTCGAATTAATAGCGATTATAATCATGGTAGAACACATACTCCAAACGATACGTCCGCCTGTGATAAATGGGGTGTTTGCTCGACCAATTCGTCAAAGTACTCCGTCAAAGACTCGAGGGTTTCGTCTGATACTTTCTCGAACTGTATAGCAGTGAGTTTTCTGTAAGAAGAAGGATCGCCACAGAAAACGATTTATCGTTCGTGTGTTTAAATGAAAATGGACAAGGTACAGCTGCGTGACAATGCATACTTACTGATTGGCCGGGTATCCCCCTTCGGTGCATAAGCTAAAATTTGCTATAAATGGATGGTTTGCCCTTCTGGCATCATTGCTCCTATTTAAACGCCTCGCTTGATGCAACGCGAAGTAACCTACAACGCTCCTTCCACATTGCCCGCTGATTTGTTGAGCCGAATTTCTGCTGGCCACATTTCCTACCGAGTCACAAGATAGAAGACTGTGAAGGCCAGTCCTTCTAAAACTCCTCGTTAGTAACATACTGCAAATTTTTTCATGTATTCTCTATCGATCAAACAAACAGAGCGCACAGACGACGTCAACTCGCGCGTCCTCTACATCCGCCATGTCATGGGACACATGTGGCGCATCGACAAAGAGAGGAGGTATAATAAGAGGCGTCACTCGAGAAGGACAGAAATAACCTAGGGAAATCACTAGACAACCAATTTAAATGCCCATCCGGCAATGATCGCTAAGCTTCGGCAATGATCGGGGTCAACTTCGGCAATAATCAGCCAATTGCGGTAAGGTACATTTAGTCGATTTGAATATCCCGCTCGAAATAGACAACCAATTTAAATGCCAAGGTCAAGCAAGGACTTCAAAGATTCCGCCCGGAGTGACGCCTCTTATTATACTGTTGCGCGATTCCGTGGGAATTTCTAAATAGGCGGCTGGTCCGTGCCCGTGGAGCGCTGAAGCACTCAGCTCACGAGTTGCGCGGGAATTTCAATGATGGAAAAATAATATTCTTCACTTTTGAATGGATTCTATGTTTGGAATTTTATTAAACTGATTAGATGTTGCCTGTTCTGCTAACAAGTTGGATCTGATCTTTTACAAAAATGAGCTTCTCGCTTGTAACCTCCAAGCGCCCTACTCCTCTAATTTTGGCGTGTTCTTCCGTCTCCTTCCCTGGATCCTTTCATCCAATCAAGGTGGTGATGTCCCTCAAGCTTCGTCAGGGGGTTGTCCTTCAACCCTCTCTTCGTCCTTGGCCCTTCCTCCGCGCTTCCCTCCACTCTCGGCTGGTGGTCGAGGCACGCTTTCCGATTACATATATTCTACATAGGCTGCGTACAGTACATACATTTCTTACAGGTAGGTAAGCGCAACCCTCGGGGTCAAGACGGCGTCGCCAGCGCAAGGTTTATGATTTTATGACCTTCAGCCTCCCCCGAGCTTAGTTTTTACCCTAACGGGACATCGGCAATTATCACAAGGGAGGACAGAGTTTTAAGTGGTTTTACGAGACGTGCAGCTGCCCGCTCGACTAAATTTGGCACGCAGATGTTTAAGGAGAAGTTAAGCTATTTATTATCCTCCTTGTCCCCTATTTCAAACTTGCTTAAGACCTTCCAGATGTGCCGATCGCTTCAAATCTTATTACAATATATCTGTCTTTCAATTAAAAGGGTTTTGAATTTCGCTCTACATCTAACCTCGATATTTCTATGTCTTATAGCTAACTTCACGCAATTCAACCAGCGGAACCCGCAACAATACCTACTCTTTGTCGATGTCCCGCGGCACGCTTCGTGCGCCACATGATTGGCACACCTTGCGCGCCGTGCGTGGCGCGCTGTTATTTGCTTTTAAATGTAAAGAAATGACTGAAGTAAGAAATTTCTCATGTCCCGTTGAATTTCAATCCCTTCTGTTCATTATTTCACGGAAGTCAAGTATAAAGACAAAAAAAGAAACACAAAATAATATTCTTTCAAAATAATATCGTTTTATTTATTTAGCTTAAGGGGACCTCCCACCCTGGACCACCTCAAAATGATCAAAAATGAGCCTCTTTGTTGAAAAATTGCAGGAAAAAACTATGAGACATATTGAAGAAAGTGGATATATTTCTGAAAGGACTAGCCTTACACAACATAAAAAAAAATAATTCAGTCTTAATAGGCGCCTAATTTCACCTCTGAATAAAACCACAGTAGTTCAAACCGCAAACTTTCATTTTTGAGATGATCACTGCTGGCCGACATGCTCCCAGGAGAATGAGGTGACTGAAATCAAAAAGAAAGAAAGAATTTACGTCAGGGCATCCCTCCCCACACAGCACCATAACATTGCAGCAACGTCTCTGCAATGATGCGGTGCAAGATGGCAATGTTGCAACATAACATTGCAGAGACGTTGCAGGTTCAGTCCTATGTCCGCCTTCGCAATATTGCAGGTGTGTATTT
Organism: Andrena praecox; assembly: GCA_963932275.1. Taxonomy (NCBI): domain Eukaryota; kingdom Metazoa; phylum Arthropoda; class Insecta; order Hymenoptera; family Andrenidae; genus Andrena; species Andrena praecox. The sequence goes on from OZ010729.1 coordinate 3,384,543, forward strand.
TTGCAAAGTTGCGGCAACATTACGAATATGTAGTCCTGCAACGTTCCGGCAATGATTCTGCAACGAAACGGCAAAATTGTGGCAATGATCCTGCAACTCTTCGGCATTATTGTGGTGCGTATCCAGTTAAATGAAACACGCCGTAGAATCCACTCGACGTCATGTACATATTTCGAAAAATTTTGACAAAATCATAGTTGCTTCAGAATATTGTTGTAATGTTTCCACCAGTTTTCACTACAGTATTGCACGACGATGTGCGCGCAATATTGCAGAAATATTGTAGGACCGTTGCCACTGGAACATTGCACGTCGATGTGCGCGCAATATTGCAGAAATATTGTAGGACCGTTGCCACTGGAACATTGCACGTCGATGTGCGCGCAATATTGCAGAAATATTGTAGGACCGTTGCCACTGGAACATTGCACGTCGATGTGCGCGCAATATTGCAGAAATATTGTAGGATCGTTGCCAATGGAACATTGCACGGCAACGTTCTTGCAATATTGTAGGATCGTTGCCACTAGAACATTGCACGACGATGTGCGCCCAATATTGCAGAAATATTGTAGGACTGTTGCCACTGGAACATTGCACGACGATGTGGGCGCAATATTGCAGGATCGTTGCCAATGGAACATTGCACGGCAACGATCGTACAATATTGCAGCAATATTGTACCATCGTTGCCAACGGAACATTGCACGGCAACGAAATTGCAATATTGCTGCAATATTGTAGGATCATTGCCACTCCAATAATGCACGACAATATTGCAGGAACGTTCCTACAATATTGCAATGCAACCTGCAACAACGTAATATTGCAGCAACGTCCCTGCAATACTGCTGCAACGAGGTGTGCTGTATGGGTCCGCATGATGTGACGTACTTTCAATCCAATAGACAAAGTTTGAACGACTTTTCTGACGTTTGGAAACTATTTTATAATTTTAAAGAAAAACTAAAAGTTTATAAATGCTTTATAAAACTGGTTGTAGAATTTTCCCAGTGATGATTGTAGGCCACATCGTAGCTATGGGTGTGCCAAAGCTGTGCTGAAAATTTCAAGACTTTATGTCGAACGGTTTTTGAGATATCATGTCGGCCAGCAGTGATCATCTGAAAAGTGAAAGTTTGCGGTTTGAACTACTGTGGTTTTATTCAGAGGTGAAATTAGGCGCCTATTAAGACGGAATTATTTTTTTTTATGTTGTGTAAGGCCCTTTTAGAAATATATCCAATTTCTTCAATATGTCTCATAGTTTTTCCTGCAATTTTTCAACAAAGAGGCTCATTTTTGGTAATTTTGAGGTGGTCAAGGGTGGGAGGTCCCCTTAAGTAGTGTCCGATAAAAAATGATAAATTTAAGGGCTTTTACTCCCATGTTATCCTTAAACGAGAGAGTAGAGATCTGAAACTTCACGGAATGGTGTTTCAGATGAAAAGCAATGTTTATCAAACAATAACAAAATTTGCCACGGAGGCCGCTTGCTCGTGCTTACCTTACGCTAGACTCTTTGAATGCCCAACTCGTTGCTTATACCCTTAAACACGCATCTTCTATTGTAAATGTCCCAACGGGATTCCCCGGCATACCCAGGGATGCCCCGTAAGGAAAGCTGGCGATTAATATAAGGAAGAGAGGTTTCGAAGAGCTGCAGAGGAGTTATCGAATCCGTGCGGTCAGGTCAGTGCAGAGTCGACTATCCGCGGAGCGCTTATTTTTCTCGCCACTCTCAATGACCTCGCGCCTCTTCGCAGATAAGTCTTATTAAAATTGTGGAATCGCCAGCTGCGGCAGACATGATCGTGCACGCTGCGATTTTCGTCGCGATTCTATCAGCCCTCGAGGACTGCGCTCGAATAGCGGATGGTTACGTCTTGCCGACACCGACGTTCGAAATTCTGGAGTCGCCAGGAATTCGGATATCGATACCACGTAAGTGAATAAGAGTAATCTTCGTATCTAAAGCAGAAAGTTAATATGTTTGTGCGTTTGTCTGCCGCCTGAAAACTTTCGAACGGCAAACTCTGGGATGTGACTATCTTCACAAAAAAAGAAAAACTAAAAAATATTCTTTTTATAAAATAGGAATCTAAATTTCGGTAGATGCCGAGTAGGTAGTAAAGCTAAGTATTAGTCGTATATAACAGCGAAACGGTGTAACTTGACGCTTCAGCTGCTTTGTACAAAATTATATAGTGCTTGGATACTAGGGTGGTCCTTAATTTTCAACTTCCGATTTTTTTTGGTCTTACCCTCTTAAAATATGATAGTTGGTGAAAAAATGATATGTGCAAAATTTCAGCGACATCGAACAACGGGAACCCGTGCCGCAATTGAGTTGAAGTTTTGAAATAATAGTGATTTCTCGTCAATTTCGGACATAATTGTGTTCGGCTATTTTGGAAGTATCAGTGAATATTTTTTAATAAAAGTACAGTTTATTAGATGTATGATAATAATATGTATGTATTACTTCGAAAAATATTGACGAAATCTTTGAGTTTTATCTTTTAAAATTAGTATACAACGCAGCGTATAGGCCAGAATAGGCAATCGGAGGTCTTAACTACACTATCCAACACGTATTTGGATCTGCAATATGCACTCCGAGATCCTAGTGGAGTTTTTCGTCCCAAACACGAATCCGTAAATAGAATTGCTCTATCACCCTCAGTTTTTGAAAAACATGAGTTTTTGTAAAAAGCGCACGATTTTGGGCAAGAATGAGGTATTACGTGAAAACCAAGAATGCTAGAAAGTTCAATTTAGTCTCAAAAGATAGAGGAGAGTTTCCTGAATATATCGGTGTATACAGTTATTAAATTTGATGGTTTTATATGATTGTAAACGGCCGTCAAAGTTTAAAAAAGTGCCGATGTGCATGATTTCTACGCAATACTTTTGCATTTTTACGAAAAGTTGTTTATCTAGCACGAATTCGCTACACAGTATCGGATTCTGTAGACAATTCTGAAGAAGAAACCATCCACGAAAAATATCGGAACGGTTTTTAACTCGGACTGCTTGAGAAAATATCCAGCGGGAACGCGTGCACGGTGTTTTGCCGCCTGGCGGCTGTGGCTTAGGGTGGTCCTTAATTTTCAACTTCCGATTCTTTTTGGTCTTATCCTCTTAAAATATGATAGTTGGTGAAAAAATGATATGTGCAAAATTTCAGCGAGATCGGACAACGGGAACCCTTGCCGCATTTAAGACGAAGTTGTAAAATTACAGTAATTTTACATCAATATCAGATATGATTGTATTTCATTATTTTAAAAATGTGTGTCTATTTTTTTAAATAAAAATACAGTTTCTTAGATATATACCAGGAGTATTTGTATATTGCTTCCTATAATATATTTCATATTCTTAAATTTTGCCTAGCATTAAGCTTCCTATGTATCGCAGTATCTGAACCATACTGTTACCAGTGTCGGCTACCTGAGGCACGAAACGCATTCTTGTGATATAAAGAGGCGTATGATCCAAAATTTGGATTCTAATCAAACGGAGATTTCAAGTAAAAAGATTGTTTTAAAAGATGTAAAAAACTATATTAATATTGGCATAGAAAATTTCATCTCGTCACAAAGTCGCAATTTTTTTTCTAGATTTCATATAAGTACCGAATTTTTGCAAAAAGACCCTTCAGTTTGGGAAATCGATGAAACATATAAAAATGCGTTAGAAATAATAAAGAATTTCAAAGTAGTTAACGACAGTGCAGAACGAGGCGTGAAGCTAATCACCGAATATAATAGCTTACTAACGAAAGATGAAAATAATAAGCAGTTCATTTTACAAGTATTAGAAGATTATCGGCGATGTTATCCAGATGCGAGTAAATCAACCTTAATGAAAGGCATGTATTGACAAATATGTAATATTTTATAAGATATTACAATTAATTTTATAATATGTAGTTAGAAGTTAAGTTTGGATAATATTGTGTACATGTAAGACATTATATTTTCATTAAAAAATATTCAGTACTACCTCTAAAACGGCGGAACACATTTATATTGAAATTAACGAAAATAATAGAAATTTTAAAACTTCGTCTTGAATGCGGCACGGGTTCCCGTTGTCCGATCTCGCTGAAATTTTGCACATATCATTTTCTTACCAACTATCATATTTTAAGAGGGTAAGACCAAAAAAAAAACTCAAAAAAAATTTTGACCCCTATAGCTAAGGACCACCCTATTGGATACTTGTGTCAGGACTTTGGTTTAATTATTAGTGGCTTTAGTTTAGCGATTCGGTTTATGAATGGCAGCAGACGCCGAGGAAGACGGGACTGTATGGAAATCAATGAATGGTGTTGCTCCGTGGTGTAGAAGTGATGTAATGTTTATAGATATTCGATTCTTGATTGCAGGGGCGTAGCTAGGATTGCATTCAAGGAGGGCCAATAAATAGTGAAAGTGAATTTTGAATTTATGTACGTGTTTAGGAGTCAATCCACCCGGGATCGTGTAATGCGCAATTACTTCACAATTTAATTTATTTTTATTTTGTAATTCTGCACGAACGACTAATTTATTCATATTTTTGCCTGTGCCAAGGGGGGGGGGGGGGGGGCGAGCCCCCACCGCTACGCCCACGCTTGATCGCGCCCTGCTACAGTGATTCTCCGGGAATTACTAAGCGTTTCCGTGTTTGTCTCGCTTTCCTTGAAAACCCCAACGTCGTTCACGCGAGATTACTTAATAGAAATGCCACGTAGATATAGTAATACCTCATGCCACTGGAAAGTATATATGAAAGTTAACATTATACCGAAAGTAGAGTGGTATCCGCTTCGCGCAAAATTGAAATTCTTTCGCACGTGTCCGCTGCCGTAATATTATCATAAAATACAAATTGTTCCCTTCTTCTCTCGTGATCCGACTATATACTCTCCATTCCCTTTTTACAGACGAAGAGGGGGTGCAATTTTTCGCGTTCTATGGGAACGTGAATAAAAATATCGGGCCCAGCGAAGGGGAAGTAATATCGGGTGAGATACACAGGCAGAGAAGGGGGAAATGGACCGTTCAAAAGGAGAATGTAAGCGTAAGGGATGGAGACAAGATAGATTATTGGATGTACGCGCAGGTTAATGGGTCCTGGTACGCGAGGCACCAGGTTACGTCGATAATCCGTGGTATGTGTATGTGCACTGCAGTCAGGCCCGGGTCCACCCTAGGGTAAGTGACCCAATTACGGACAGATTAGTGGCTCTGCGGGCTTTTTGTTATTTAGAAATAATAACAAATTATGGATAATTGTTTTCTTTCGTGCCCTCTAGTAAGTTTAAGGGTTCCGGAACCCCCTAAAAATAATTTTGTATGGAATAATTAGAAATTAGTGAAATACCGATCAAGCGAAAAAAACAGGTTTTTGCACCTATTACGGAGCCTTCAAACCTGGAATGCTTATATTACGGAGCCCCAATTATGGAAGATATGTCCCGGTATGGAGCCCCAGTGACCGATTCGAGACCCCATATGGAGCCCGAATTGCGGCGTTCTCGAATTTTATTGACATATTTAAAATAATGGTAATAATATAAATAATTATAATGGGTAAATAAATAAATAAATAATTATGAATTATTATAATTTATTTTGCACACTTTACTATAATATAATTTTGAATAACATTTACGTATATTTATTTTAATTGAGACTAGTATATTTAATTACATAATATTATCACAGTAATAAGAATTGCGTAAATTACAAACTATTTCTAACAAATTCTGAAATAACATTCTTTAATGAATAGGGTTTTTAGTTGCATGTTTACTGTTTATTTTATTGAAAAATGTAGTCCTCGGTACATTATATTTCGTGGAAGCAGTGCCTATAGGCATTCCTTTCCTAATATCTCTCAAAGCATTTTCAACTGATCCTCTCTTTTGTAGGTTAGGCGTCGCACTTTTGGTTTTTTCATCATTTTTCTGAAATAAATAAATAAAAGTAAATACAATTTTGGTATTTTTTATAAATTAAGAACCTATGTAATCACTGAATATATATACTTACATTACAAATTGCAGTAACTATAAATTTAATACAATTTCTGTATTAAAATCGGTAAATGGGCTGGGTCGAGTCCGCGAATACTGTACCGATTACTGACTCCGTAATAGGAACATATTCAATAAATCGGTACTAATCACGGACTTCCATTTTTATTAGATAAAACTATTTTAAACTGAAAACTATTTCGTTTTATAAGAAATATCAAGGTAATATTTACTCATAAAAATAAAATTGAAACTTCATTCCATAAAAGTATACATTTATCTTTACTTACGTACAGATGCGACTTCTTAGCACTTTCACTTAGCTGTTTGAAGAATTACGACAAAATTGTCACGAGCAGTATTAAAATACGAAATTTAATAAATATAAGAGTTTAAAGTAAAAATTTTTTAATTCTCCCGAATAAAATCAGCGTTGAACTTAGTTAAAAAAAATTATTTCAGGTGTTGTATAAATACAGTGTGTTTAATTCATAAAGGCATAGGTAGCCCACCATAATACGGACACAATCCGTAATTGGGTCACTTACCCTATAACCAAAATTAAACAGCTGCCTATTCGTAAAGTTGAGAAGGGGCGCCGAATGGTCTTCTCGTTGTTGGGATTTTTTTTAAAATAAACTTTTAAATGAAATATTACAAGTTCCGCTGTAAAAGGCTCAAATAAATGTATTATAAATGAGGGGCGCAATTTGGCAAGTTCACCTAGGGCGCAGAACTGGGGAACGCAAAACCTAGAGCTCGACTGCAGTCCTATTCGTCAATGGCGAATAAAAGTAGGTGCTTTATAATTATACAATTTACAGTGAAACGAGATGGAACATCCATGGCCACCGGATTGCTGTTCAATGAAACTTTCGACTCCCTGAACCAATCAACTTGGGGGCGCGTTATTAAAATCCCCGTAGGCCCTGTAAGTTATTAAACCACTCGTTCCGCGAAATTTCAAACACCCCGCATATACACCGACAGATAAACACATCTTGTACCGTGATCTTTGCGTTGCAGGATTACGAATTTTGCGTCTACCACAACAAGAATCACAGAGAATTAGCAGAAATTGAGAACGGCGTGCTCCGTATCCGACCTTTAATTCTAGAAGACTATTACGGCGAGAGCGCAACCGCGTTCGGAAACATGCGGCTCGCGGGGTGGGTGTAATCTATTGATCTTATTTAAATTATTATTGATAGATTTATGGACTATATTGAACTAAATTAATTAATAATTCGATGAATCCTTAAATAATCTGTATATTATCAAGTTCGAAAGATTTATTTATAGATAATTATATTCAAGAAAATAAATCTTGATTTATATATAAATTATTTATAGATTAATAAGCTCCTTATTGTATAATTATTTTGCTTGATATATAAATAATTTATATATTCATATTTATTTAATATATTTAATTAAGGAAATATATATTTATTCATACACATATAGTGCCTTCGGTATTTACCATTTTTATTGTCCGGGTAATTCGATAGGCTTTGATTTCTCGCAGCTGCACCAGTACCGTTCACGAGGAGTGTACACGGAAAGCCACCGCTTTTAATATTCTGCCGCCCGTTATATCCGCCAGATTCACCACCAAAGAGAGCTTTAGTTTCCGATACGGTAAGATCGAGATAAGGGCGAAATTTCCAGAAGGCGATTGGTTGTACCCAGGCAAGTGTTTACTTCGAAATCATTATAAATACTTAAACTTCTGTCGCCTACTATTTATTATATTTTTAATCGCAACAGAAATGTGGCTGGAACCAAAGTATGACAGTTACGGCGCCGGATATTCCAGCGGGCGCGTGCTCCTCGGCCTTGCTCGTGGGAACGACAATTTAATTAATGCCACCAGCAGGGAAATTTTCGATTCGCGGAAATTGGAGTTTGGGTTTAGAATTGGTAAAGACGGAACCGTTGAAAACCACATGGTTTCCAAGATAGAAGAAAATTACCCGAAATGGACGAAAGAGTTTCACGTGTACACGACGATTTGGAATAGCGATGGATTCCAATTTTTAGTTGACCATGAGGAAGTTGGCAAATTGGTCCCCGAAGGGAATGGATGGATGAATAATCAATTTAATAAAGTGGCCCCGTTCGATCAAGAGGTACGCTGCAGATTGTTCCATAAATAATTGCTTGCTTACAATATTTCACAAATTTAAATGGAGGAGCGGCAGGATGCCCCTTAAGGGGTAACACCACTCTAGAGGCAGAAAAAAATACCTAAATTTAACGATTTATTTTGGGAGTATGACAAACGGAATAGAATTTCTTTTCAGCGGGTTTATTTAACACATATTGAAGTACGAAAAACAATTTTTTTATTGTCATTTTCATACAAAATGGCGGCGACAGAGCCCGTCGTCGAAAACAGTTTTTTTTTAAAACACCGTCACGGGAGGACGGATTTCTCGGCATGTATGAGTCGTGGAACAAAATACCAAAAAAATTTATAATCTATATACAATTGGCTTTGGAAGTACGTAGGAGTTTTTTTTTTATCAATTTTTGTGGACGTGGTGCACTTTTTAAGGAATGAATCGATTGTTTGCCCTAAAAATGAGCATTAAATTTTTTATAAAAGAAAAAGTTTAGATTCGATCAAAAAACGGCTACGTACTTCCAAAGAGAATATTGTTGTGAAGCTACTGTAAAATTTTCAAATCGATCCATGCAATAGTCTCCGAGAAATCCGTCCTCCCAGTTTGAAAGAAGTGGTTTCGACGACGGGCTCTGTCGCCACCATTTTGTATGAAAATGGCAATAAAAAAATTGTTTTTCGTACTTCAATATGTGTTAAATAAACCCTCTTAAAAGAAATTCTATTCCGTTTGTCATACTCCCAAAATAAATTGTCAAATTTAGGTATTTTTTTCTGCCTCTCGAGTGGTGTTACCCCTTAAATTATGCAGCCGAAAATTTATATTATGGCGAGTACCTCTTCGTTGAATCTTCTTCTTTTTTTTAAATAGTTTTATATTACTATCGGGCTTGGAGTCGGGGGTATACGAATGTTTCCTGACGGAACGATTAGTTCAGGGATTTCAAAGCCATGGAGAAACCTTGGGGCCAAGGTACGAACAACATACCTTTTGGGAATTATGTACACGCTACGTTAAGGAACTCACGATAATTGGGGCGTTTCAGGCAATGCTGCAATTTTGGCACGCGAAAAATCAATGGTTACCGAGCTGGAAGCGACAGGACGGTAGAAACACCGCTTTTGAGATCGATTACATCCGAGTGTGGTCGCTTAATTGAGAAAAGAAACACAACAATGCGAAGAATGACGCGCCTATTTTCGAGAGAAAGTAGGAAATAAATGAAAGATTGTACATAAATAAATTAACGGAGTCCTTGCATCCTTCTATCATAATCATCTTCTGTAAATATATCATATGCCGCTTTCGGTTCTAATGCGACATAATCTTTAAACATATCTCTAATATAATTATATTTATTAATAAATAAAGTAGCCCATACAGATTGCGGCCAGATGCGTGTTGTCCGCAGTTCCTTAAATAGAAAACGCGCGTGTTTCGTAAATCGATGGCAAACGTAGTTTGAATACGGTATATGACGACGGACATCCCAAAAGGACAAAGTGTAAGTTTCAAGCTGACTCTTCTTTCAAACCGGTTTGTCTTGAATAACGTTAAAAGGAAGGAAAGGAATCGGCGGTTTCCGTTTAATCCCGAGTACAATACGAGGGGACTCATAATAATTTGTCCGACTTCTTTGCCACAAAGCATTCAGACTTTATGTTTCAAATGGTAAAGGGACTGATTATACTTTTAGTTATAACTGTTATCCAGTTAAGCTGCAGGTCGGTGACCGATACAGATTACCAACTAAGACACCCTAGTGAGTAAACAATCCAGCGATATGATTCATCAATTACACTCTCCCGTTTATCTCTGCTCTCTGCATTTATAGGACATATGTTTATACTGCACAGATGCACGGCTACTGCCCAGTTAAATAAAAGAAATCGAAGCGACGGGTTGCTAAGCACGAGTTTGGATAAACCCCCGGAAAATTTGCTCGGGAAGCTACACGGCTCGTTCAAAATGCAGGAGAGAGATTCTAACTATCGCGCAAGAGAGGCGATGCCCGTGAGCTCCGAACTGAATGATCATTCGCGTATCGATTATGAAACGAGGGACGAGGATACGAGTATAAACTAGTTCGTTGTCTTCGGACTTATTAATAGTAGATATCGATGGAAGAACAGAGGTGTCGAGTACTAATTTCATACGATTTATTGGATTATATGCTAGAATAAAGATAATTTACCATTACGCGTTATACTTTATTACCCGGAGCTGACGCCTGTTCGACCGACTCCGGCAACGCTTGCAGTTCCACCTGTAAACGGATCTCATTTAGTCGGACTTGCCGTACGCCGGGAAACGGACAATCGAATATTCTACCTTTGTGGCTTTCATAGCTACTCCCTCCGGAAGATTCCTTTGTATATATTCCAGAAAAGTGTCCGCCGTCGAGCCAGTCAACTTAAAGAAATCCAGGTACCTGTAATACGTTCTTGTCTCGTATTGAACGCGATGCTTCTTGTGAACGTGGACCGACTTGAGCACTGTGTATCTTTCGTGGACTGCTTTCCTCGGGGCGATGCTGTTAATCAACGTCGTTTCAATCTGGTATCCTCGGGCACGTCCCGGTACGAGTATAAACTCTCGAGCTATAACTTACTTTCTACCGACAAGAATGTCTAAATTCTCGGCCGCCATAAAGGCAAACTGCCCGTAACTTTTCAACACGCTGGGATCGTTCCCCCTGACTTCGATTTCTAATTTCTTGTACAGCTTGTCCGGCGCTGGCTAAACGTACGGTGGAAAAGCATTAACGACTCTTAGAGGGCATTTCTTAAAATTGTATTTAAACAAAATCATTGATTCTTAATTTGTAATATATACAATATCAGTCATGCGATACACGGGATTGTGAAATTAGTTTGATTTTGCTTAGCGTACAGCGTACCGTTCAGTTCGCATACCTGTTTAGGGAGGGATATTGTTTTCTCGCTTGCAACATCATTAGAAAACAACGCACGTTGCAATGGATTGACATATCCGCTCTCGTGCAAGCAGTTGCTCGTAACATCGCGCAAAGTGGATGGTACCTGGGGAATATTACTTAAGTAAGTCTTAACCTATCTTACACTGGCGTAATTTCTATCGAACGATATACCTTTAAACGAAACATTTGTTCTAATTGTTTATACGACGAAACGGTAGTGGAGACTGTGCTTGTTGCTTCAGACGTAAACGAGACTTGGTGTAATCGCTTCTCAACACGAGCACATCGCGAACTTAACGCATTTCCATACGCACGTGCATCGGGGGGCACACGTGTGTACAGACACGCGTGTATATAAATTGCTGCTGGATCATTTTATTGCTCGGACACGCGGGTGCATCGGTATGTCGAAGGGATTATAATGTATATTTCTATATAAATCTATTTATACGTAAATCAGATCGGAAAGAAAAGTAGAGGTATTTAATAAGGATTTCATAATCATATAAAATTTGAGAGTTTATTACTTAATATTCTAATATAATAAGATCTATTAATATAATCGTGTAGCACTAACAGCGATCCAAGTTAACTAAACAGTTAATCGAATACAATCAATGTGTTTCTGTAAATGCAGTTTTATTTGAAAAGTACAATATAAACTTACTTTTTACACTGCCTCAAAGGAGATATACTTAAATACCACTGCCTACAATTGATAACACATCGAGTGTGTTTGTGTGATCAGAAAGTTATATCGCATCCTTAATCAATACCTATTACTTGACTAAATAACATCTTCAATGCATAAACAGGGAAAGAGTAACATTGAAAAATAAAACAAACTGTTTGTTTTTTCAGCCGTTTCGTAGAACATAGTTTATGATAATCGGTGGAGGCTTAAATACACTTAAGCTTCGATCGCGTAACTTCTCCGCCGCTTCGTGGTTTCTTCTTTTAAATACGTTCTACTTTCATTAAAATATAAGAAAACTGGTCCTCCCTTTTGTGACCTGAGTAATATACTGAAAAAACCTCATCTAACAAACTAAATCGCTGGGTGTTTAACATTATCCATATAAATGTTAACGTTATCATTAAATTAAGGAACACGAACTTTAATTAAAACCTTTAAACTGTGTAGTAGAAAAAGGACGTTGCGATTGAAAATTTGAATTCTGGGATTGCCAAGATGATCCCATGTTCTTTCCGCCTTGCCATGTGCTCGACACAGGCTTCTTATCGATATTCGATTGAGAAGGCCAGCGTGATTCCCCGACATTCTGAATACCATTATTCTGCCACTGAGGTTTCGTACTAAAAGCTAAACCTTTGTTCTGCCAATTGTCTTTCGGTTTCGACCACTTCTCCCCTTGATCGCCGTCTCTGTTCCACGAGGATGTAGTCCCTTGGAAATTACTGGTGCTTTCGTACTTCATCCATCTCTCTTTCAAGCCCAGATTACCCTCATCGCCCCACGGATCTCTCGCATCCTCCGGCAACTCGTTCACATCCTCTTTGTCAGACTGCTTCCAGCCTTCCTTAACATTCATCGTCTCCCACCTGCCTTGCTTCTTATTATCCATCCAACCTTCCTTGCGGCCAGGGAAACTGTCTTTCCCGCGAATATTCCAATTATCGTTATTACTGCCCCCGGGCATATTGGATGCGCTCGGCCATCTGTTATCAGAGCCCGATGACCACGTCTCCTTAGACATCATATTTTTCACGGACACCTGCTGCTTCGGGTTCCAATTATTCGCGCCACTGCTCCACGTGTCGTTGCGGCCGGAATCTTTGTTGTCCCACTTCTCTTGGTTGAAAACCTTACGCTGTCTGTCGTTGCAAGAGGGCTGGTCCCAATTGTTACCAGACGTCGAAGGCTTGTCATTTCGCCAGACATTCTGCTCCGGCATTCTTTCCACGGGCCTGGCCCAAGTGTTCTGCTCGACAGCTCTCCTAGTCGGTATATCCCATTCGTCCCCGAATCTCTGCGGCGGCGACATCTGCCTTCTCTGCGGCGACTGTTGCCTCTTCGGCGGCGATGCAGGACGCCCGAACATGAATCTCTGCGGTGATCCGCCACGCCTCGGTGGCGACATTTGTTGCCTCTCCTGCAGCATTGTCTGTCGCCTGGAGAGTAACATCTCCTGCCTGTTCGGAGACATCATCCGATTGGGGGAAGGGATCTGCCTCTTCGGAGGAGACACTGGTCGCCTCATCGGGGACATCTGCCGCCGCGGCGGTGACATTTGACGTCTCAGTGGTGACATTGGACGATTCATCAGCATTTCAGCTCGTCGCGGAGACGACGTCGGACGCCTGGGTGGCGACATTCGCCTGGGTGGTGACATCCGCCTTGGTGGCGATATCGGTCGCCTGGGCGGCGACATTTGGCGCCTCAGAGGAGAACGCTGTCTGTACATTGGCGACGTTGGACGACGGAGAGGAGAAAAGTGCCTTCTGGGAGGAGAACACGGACGCCTCGGAGGAGATAACAGTGGACGTTTAGGCGAGAGTCTTTTCGGAGGGGACATATGGTGCTTGATGGGGGAAGCCTGTCTTCTGATAGGCGACATCGGTCTCCTCATGTTTCCCATCTCGTTCCAGCGATTCCTTTCGAACATCTTCTCCCGATTCCAAGAATTATCCGGCACTTGCTGGCGTACCTCCATCTCGTGATATCGTTCTTGCGCGGGGCGGAATATCTTGTCTCTGTGATTCACTGTATACGCTGCTGGCATCACTGTGTTTGGCTCCAGGGGCGGCAAATTGTTGTATTTCTTGTAGAACGGTTTGGTCTCCTCCTTATCTAAGAACTTCTTATTCGGCGTTGTGATCACAAGGTCTTGGAAGCTCGTTTCTTGAATGTAGCGACCCTTTAAGGGGAGCTCCTCCTGCTTTATGTCCCTGCCCTCCGAATTCACGTTCTCTGGCGGCGCGATACGATCCCAAACCGACCGTGGAAGCTGACTTTGCAGTTTGTTCGTCTGCTCCAATACCATGTTCAGCATGTTCTGTAACTGTTTGGCAGTGGTGACGTCGACAGTCGGTGTCGGCCCACTCAGCTTCTCTTTCGCTATTTCTAAGAGAACCTGGTGCTCTTTCACTGTTTGAGCGATGTCCGTATCAACGCGATTGTTGGATAGCTTCTCCCTCAAATCGGCCTGCTCCTTGGGCTCGCGTAATTTCTTATCGTACAGAGGATTGATTCGCAGCTGCGAATTCTCTGCGATCCACTCCTTTTTCTTCTTCGTCGCTTGATCTGGAATTTAAAAATTGGAATTTAAAGCTCGACAAACGCAACCTTCCCCCAAAAACTGTTCGCGAAATAACAGCAACTTACCTATATGCCAGGGTTTGGCACCAAATTTGCCAAGCTTCTTTATTATCTTTTTCGGCGGCACTTCACCCTTGTCTGGAGAATGAGACCGTTTTCCCTTGAATTTATTTTTCAGAACCAAGTTCTCAACGGCTTTCGGGTAAATCGGTTTTTTCAGGGGGACCTTCGCTTTTTTTGCAGGCTGCTTTGCCATCGTTTTATTGAAACTCTTCTTCGCCCACAATTCAGCCCCTTTAGGTGGTAATTTCTTATCTGCCCCAGTAGAATTCTGTTCGACTACGATTTCTTGGGGATTCTTAGCTTCTGGAGCTTTAGCCTTCGTATCTACGTTCTTTAGAAACCAAGCTGGATCCAATTTGCTTATCGGCCGTCGTTGCAGCAAGATGACAGCCTCAAAATGAGGCCCGACCGGCAAAGTGTCAACGACACACGCCATAGTAGGAATGAATGGTATCCCGTGATTGTGATCCCCGGGTCGAGCTAATTCTAATATAGCACGGACTGATTGCTTCGTTAAGGTAGTTATCATCACTATTCGTTTAATAGATAGAATATTTCTCAGACATGTAACTATCTCGAGTGCTGTAAAAATATATACATATGTACACGTACTTCGTTACGCGAATAAGGTTTCTACTAATCCATTAGAAATTGATAGATCATTTTACATACCTCGACCGATGTTTGTATTCGCATTAATTATTGCGGATGTCTTGCGATTTTTCACTGCCGCGACAATTTTACCCGTCACTTCGCTGGGAGATCCCATGATAAACGTGGCATTCTTTATACTGTTTAACTCGCACGTCATTTCAGCTTCCTCTACTTCGGATGGAGAATCCACTCCAATCACTTGTTGGCATTTCTGGAACAATAGAAAAATAAATCCAACAATCTTGAAACCTTACGCGAGGATATGCTTTTCGAATACACGTCTTGCTTACAGATGCCATCATCAATCCAATCAGACCAATACCGCACCCTATTTCAAGCACTACGGTCTTTGAGGTGGGTGCAAGCAGATCTATCACCGCGTTCGCTACATTCTCTGCCCCTGCAGTGTTCGACCAGAAATTGGTTTTCGGCGCCAGTTGTATTTTCAATCCACCCACAACTTCGTCTAACGCTTCCGATCCCACCAAGAACGTTGTATTCGTAACGACAGTATCGTCATGTCTACGATTGAAGAGATTTCATGATCGAAGTTATGCCAGTTAAAAGCTCAACGCGAGTCTCATAGAATTATTCTTACTTATTCATGGATTTGCAATAAAGGGACTTGACATTGCAATCCTTTCCTGGTCCCGATTCATAGACTTGTTTCAAACGGTCCATAGTGGAGCGACTAATATTCTTTCCAGTCGCGAATAGCATAAGCTCGTCCATGCTATTGCAACGTACTAACAACCACAACCATTCCTGCTTCGCTTCGCTGGTCACTTCCTTTTTTGATTCCATGTCTATAGATATATCGTCGGAAAAGCTTTCGCTCCCACAGCCTTGAGAACCTGGCTGCTCTGTTGTTTGAAGGAAATCTTCAAATATCTGTATAAGAGGTATTTAATATTAACGAACTATATTCGAAACAAGTGGATTTCTCAATTTCTTGGTAGAGCAAAGCCGAGCACACCTTTACAGCTCGTAATACAAAGGGCGGAAATTCGGATTCGTTATTTATATTAATGCCACATGCTCCACTCGCTTCCAGCTTCCAGACTGTTTCTGTATTCTTGTCAGTCGGACCATCAGTATCACCCAACTTCTTTCCAGATTCTTCTACCCTCTTCCTGTTGCCTGTACATGCAATATTAACTTTATAGTCTGGCTCAGAAAATCAAATTATCGCATATAAGAGCACAAAGAGGTTGAGCCGAGTGGCTACGTAAGCTTACAGATGAACTTCCAGCGATTAGTGTACGGTTTATCCAAGCGACAATGTCTAGCTGGCCTCAATCTGCACAGAGGATTCCCACGCACCTTCTCCTCCCATTCTAACCACTTCTCATAACACGGATAAGAAATTCCTAAAACTCTAGCTACTTTCGACAGTCTCTCCTTTATAATCGCTTGTTTTTCAGCTAGCTGCAAATTTATAATAATAAATTTGAGATACATAAAGAGCAATTTACACTCCTTATCTTACTGGGTAAAATTATCTTTATATCTTACCTTCTGCTCGTACCATTCATTCTTCTCAGACGTTTCTGGCTTTTCTTTAACATTACTAGATAATACTTTCTGTTCGTTATTAGCAGTCTCGTTCGCTTCGCTCTTTTGCGCGGAGCTATCATTCTCCGAGATAGACTGGATACATTTCTCCGCTGGCTGATCGTCTCTCTTCACCGTTTGAAAATCCGAAGACTCTAAAACTATATTTTCAATCTCATCCAAATGATTCAAAACATCTTCGTCCGTCATATCCTTTTGGTCGTCCAACTGGTCCAAGCTGATATCAGCAGTGAAATCAATCGAGTCCGCGACTGCCTTCGGCGGACAATCGTCTTTCACATTCGATATATTGCTATCGACGTTACTCTCGTCTATCAAATTCTCGGATGGCGCATCGTTCGCTGGCTCTACAGGTGGCTCGGGTAGCTCCGCTTCGCTCCGATTTTCATTCCCATTCGACTCCTCGCAATCCACCGGCGTAACCTCCATAGGTTCCGTCTCGCTATCCACCGGCGTAAGCTTCGCAGGTTCTCCCTCGGTCTCCGCCGGCGTAACTTCCATAGGTTCTTTCGCAGTCCCCACCGGCGTTAACTCCGTGGGTTCTTTCTCAAGCTCCGTCGGCGTTACTTCCGAAGGTTCCTTCTCGCATACCGCGGGCGTCACCTGCGCAGGTACTTTCTCGCTATCCGCCGGCGCTACCTCCGTATGTTCTTTCCCATTATCTACCGGCGTTACCTCCGCAGGCCCTGCCCCACCATTGTCGGAATTCTCCGCAGGTTTAGCGGCATTAGCGGCGTCCTCTTCCTCCACGCATTCGTCTACAACTTCGTAGTTCTCTCCTTCGATCGTCACTGCTCCGGCGTTCTCTGCACATTCGTTACTCATTTTAATTACCTGGTGCTCTTAGCGAAGCAGCTACTAACTCGCACCTTAATACTCTCGATTTACCGCGAAAGCTCGCTACCAATTACAATTATAGTAGAATAAAGAAGAGAAACTATAGGATACTGAATTAGTTAAAACGTGCACATCGAAGTGCAAGGAGTTGCAGCGGCCGAAACCGATGCATGAAGATACGTAAGGGGCGAGGGCTTACCCATTTCCGCAACGGCGATTAAATGCGATTCTCCGATCTTACGATATATAAGACAAATGACACTTGGCGTGAGACGTTACTGACGTTGCACTTGATGACTATCTTTATGACGTAACGGACGCATAAAGGGAATCGATGCAATATCGGGGATCACGCCGAATCGTTTATCAACCGCTTCGCTGTTATTGCATCCCCTTGGTTTGCCATGCACATTTCACTTCGATCGGTAGCGCGTTCGCAAATATAAGTTTCTTGCTGTATATAGAATTATATATCCATACGCCGCGCTATGATATCGGAGCTACGTAGTTCTTGTTTCGAGTCCCTTTTATTCCCGTGCACAGCTTCCTCGTTACGGGAGTTTTATATAATCCTCGCTTTATTCCATCGGACTAACGTTGTGCCGAGCAAGTAAAGTTTAATCGCGCGACGGGAAATGGAGAAAATGGCGTTCCAAAAGCAATCGATTGTCGCGGGGCTGGTTCGAAATCTTGGTTCGAAAAATTAAAGCTCTGGCGAGATGATGTCAGTGGATCTCTTGTGCAGTTCTCATTATGTTACGATAGGTTTCATTCATGAATAATTCCGTGCTTATTCTGTTCATACGATTCGCGATATTAACGATTCAGCCACGTAGGAATTGTGAATTTAAGGCGGCTTTACATGAGCGGTTGGTACCGCTGCGTTTTCTAAATTGAGTTTCCAATTAGTTAAGAGGTGAGAAGAATTCGTATTTATGAACAAAGTAATTGTAAGCATTATGTGGGACAGTAGATAAGGGTCTATATTTTTAATTGGAGTTCCAGAAGTGTATAAGTTGATGATAGTAAATTGGTAATTTATTAATTTTCGGTGAGAGTTCAGTTCTTCTAGAGCACTAAAGAGGTGAGTATGCGCATCCGCCATGTTGGGTCCTCTGGAGAGAGAAGATTATTGAGTACCCGCCTTTTTAAGTATTGTCAGATTCACTTTATAAACAAAACATGCGTTGTTGATATTGATAGATGGTAGCACGACACATTATTACAGTATTTTATTACATTTTAGTTTATATTTGGTTTATACAGCGAATTTAACAGTACTCAAAAAGGCGGGTACTCAATAATCTTCTCTCTCCAGAGGACCCAACATGGCGGATGCGCATACTCACCTCTTTAGTGCTCTAGTTCTTCGAGTGAGTAGGTTGTATGGAAGAATGTATAGTTTGGTTATTTATTTGGATATTTATAATCCGAGGTTGTAGGTCTCTCCTAGAGAGTCCACAGACCATTATGCAACAATTTTTAACGCCAAAATTCTTTATTTATTGTTCGGAAAAAACACCGTAGCCTGGCACCGGCGTGTTTTCACACCTTCAGCTTCTAATTTCGCCGTGGGGTGGCGCTGCGCGGTCCATTTTGGCGCCTAAAGTTCATAATTTTCATCGCTATGTGGCTGAAGTATTCGGGAGTTTAAAAAGTCCCAAAATTGTTATAAATTCTTCATGTATAAAGCGTAGTACGGTGCATTTAACAGTTTCTGTGTTCAATAAACTAAAGATTTGAAATATAAGTAGCTCATTTTAAACTTTAAAAGTCACTGATGGATGGAGATTACCCACCTATTTTCTTGTTAGAATCTTGCTAAAGACTGGTATCTATTATTTAATTCTTTGCTTCGCGTGCGTATAATAATTCGAAAGAATGAAGTATGCACAGAAGTAGAGATGAAAAAGAGTCAGAAGCAACCTCGCTTAAGTGAACTTAACGCCGCCTGATTGAAAAGTTAGCTATAAATTGTGCGATCCCTTGCTTCGCAGATAGCGCGATAGGTTGTTGACTTCGAATCGGTTCAGGATCTGCTTGTAAGATACATTAGAGGGAACGATGAATGCTTTGAACGTTTCCCCTTAGCCCTTCGTTGTTCGAAAAGTATGGTACGCAAGAACTATGTTCGTCCAACGATTTTTACTTATGTAGTGGATTGAGTGACCACCTAAAGGGATATATGCATTTATTAATCACCCTGTATATTTGATTTCCTATGATATCTTTAATAATAGAATAACTATCGGAAAGTATTTTAGCGGAGAGAACAGTTCTACTAAAACAATATATCTCGTAATGTTTCAAGCAGAGGTCAATGAATTTCGAACAGTATCTACAACTATAAACGGTATAAAAACCGAAGAGAAGACTTGTGTATAAACATTTACACAGTGCGTATACGTACAACTGTCCAGTTATTATGTGTTTAGTATGCCATAGAATATTACTTATACTCTTACCACCGAATAATAAATAATTCTTTGAACGTTTTGGTAGATTTTATTTCCCATACAAATTACCATATATCGTACACAATGTACGATACCAATAACAAATACCATGCCTCTCGTACTGTGCCCGCTCGCTCTATTATCCACCGTTACCTATAAACCCGGAGGATTCAGAACATTCCAACGAACCACCACAAGCTACCACCTTCCTCAGCCCAGGGATACTTCAAATTCGATTAAATTTCACTTTGTGTCTCTTATACTTTGTACCGACAGCACGGTAACGTGCACGGATTACATTAGATCAAATCACGTTACTATAGTACTGCTAAGTCTTCATGATGGCCTGGATAGGCTTGAAGCGATAAATGAAACATTGGGACGGGGCCTCTGAGCTGAGGTCTGAACAGTACAGTAGCCAGAAGAATTACAGTTACCTATACTAGCCCATGTAAAACGTCCATACATATTTTAATATCCCTCCAGTCCCTGCGTAGAAGCAGGAAGAAGCCCTTTCAGGGCGACTATTTACACGAACAGTAACAACTCCGATCCCCATCAAGGAAGCTCGTCCTTCCACTCCCTTCCCACCTCAAGACCCACGCGTATTTAAAACAGCTCTCCGCTACCCTCTCCAACGCGACACCCAGTTATCTGCCCCCGACTCGGCGGTCACCCAGCCGCACGTGGCCTGGCGAACAGTTTCGGCTAGATCATCGCGGCCGACGTATCGACCAGCGCCTTTCGAACCGATTCTCCGCCCGAGCCTAGCGGCCCGACAACCCACCCCCCAGCGATCCCATCGCGTGGACCACCCCGTGCCCACGCGTCCGACAGCGAGCAGCAGCACCCCCGCGGTCACGTCCACCCATCCCACGGTATCGGCCCGGTGCGTGACCCGATCCTCCCTGCGAGCGCCGGAGAATCCTCACCCTCCCGGCGCTTGGAAAGGCGAAGGATCAGGTCGGAGCAGGGCATCCCCCGATGGAGCCCACCCCGTGGCGGTGACGCGGCGAGGGCGCAGCCGCGGCTCTTATAGATTTTCCCCTCGTCGCCCCGGCGTTGATACCGACGGCGAAGGGGGTGCTGGCGATATGGGGGCGAAAGGGGGTGGCTGAACGCGCAGCGTCCATGGAAAGGAAAGAAAGTGCGCAGAAGGCGGAGGGCGGGTGGAGCAGGGTGAGGCAGGAGTAGGAGGCGGAGGTAGGAGGAGGATACAGCGAGAGGACAGAAGCGACGGACTAGGCCAACCGTCTGCAACGTGAACTGCCCCGACCGGGAATGAATAATCTCGCGCATAGGTGGTGGCCGACGTGAAGGATTCGGACATGCGGCCAAGGGTGGACGCATCGCCCGGGTGCATCGTCGCGGTGCGCTTCCTGCCGCTGCTATCTCGCGGGTAAACACGTGGCGCCGTTCACCAACGCGTCCCGTCAACGGTGAGTCCTTCATTCTCTCGCGTGCTCCTCCGCCTTTCTTCCTGCCCGCGACGTTTCTGCCATCGCCGCGGCAGGGGTACGGTCTCTTCGGCCTGCGGCCCTCGCTGCTTCAGCCCTCCGTGTCAGGGAAGAGTCTACGAGGGAGCTGTTCCTCGGGCAGGATCCGGGGGTTGTTGATTCCTGGGACGTAGGGCTGGTGGTCGCGCTCAGGGGAATTGGAGGGAGCTCGGGTTTGTCTTTTTCTGGGGGTGGTTTGGGTATTTTGCGGTGCTTGATTCCTTGGTGTCGCCTCTGTTTGCTGAGTTTAAGGCGAGGAGTCTTTTAGTGAGTGCTCGGTAGTTGTGGGAAGTTAGTGGATTTATACGGGGCCCGCAATGGGAAGCAGGTGGTTCCACAAGTGTACCATTGTGGATATTTGTAGATGAAGAAGGGAATTTTTTTTTCAGAAACTCTCGGCTAATATTATCACCCTCGTGGGAAGGTGTGTTGCTTGGTGTCTATTTATTCCGAACACATACAGGTAGTCGTAGAAGTATACATACATCCAAAACTAATACATTACAAAGAATACAGTAGCTGGTTGTGCATACGTAGACTTTTACGGCTGACTGGAAATTGTAAATAATTTCGAGCATCGAGCAAGAATCTATAAACTAATCGATTAGTAACAAGCGCTTACTCGGGTACTTTATAACAGTGAAGCCTATTTGCAATATTTCATTGCACGGGACTTATGACCGAAGCTTCAACTCGGTACTTACTTATTTAGACTTTGTTTCATGCCTCGAGCTAAGTGGGAGCTACTATAGGCGCTGTGGACGTAAGAAGTAAATCTTTTGAACTTGGAAAACTTAGTTCCTGTTAGAACTTATAAAGAAGGAAACGATAAATGTCACGTCGCACGAATAATTGACGGAAGGATGTCGATAAAATTCCACGATTCTCCTTATCTATCATCAGACAGAGAAAAGATAATCTTCCGTAATAGTCACACGTGTTATCGCAATTTCGATAACGCCGCGTGTATCGCGCATTCATTACGCTGGATTAAGATTCAAATCGCGATGGAGATAAGTCGAATCACAACAGGCTAATCTAATATTTGCGTTCACTGCTTTCTTCTCGAAATTATTCATCGTCGAACCTTCGACGACACGTGTGCACAGTGCACACGTTAGCGCGAGGGCACTCGAGAATCCTGGAGTGGCATTACTGAAAAAAAAAGACACATGTGACATTACTTTGAAACATTAACACTTTCTGTCGTCATATATCATCAACACGTCCCTGATAAAAATTTCGCGAAAGACTATCAATTACCTCGAAATGGATCATTCTAGCCGTAGCTACGGTTAAAAGTGCCATTATGTAAATATACCCCATATGAAACGATAATATTATGCCATCTGTTTCCTCGAGCGACTATACAACTCGCTAAATTACATTTAATTGTAAGATATACGCGCGATTCTCTGAACTTTACCGTTTTATTTACCCTGACTGAATAATCCCACTTACACCACAATTTCCCCCAATGTATTTACTCACGACACAACAACGGAACACGGTCATTCGTGCGCAGAATATTTTTATTGTATTCATTGTAAATATCGCAACACGCAGGCGTATAAAGCTTGAGCGTTTTCTGCGTGTGCTTTTGCTTATCGGATGATACGAAACATTGGGGTTACCGTTGCCAGTGCCGAGGGGGTGAATCGAGAAGTGGGCGTGAAAGTTGATTCATACTGGTACCGACATTCTATAGTACCGTGTCTGGCTATAGTCCGATAATAAGAGCCGATAGCGTCAGTGCGGCATTATAGCCGAATTTAGTATCGAATTTCTAAAAACAGCACGACCAAGGCCATTAAATTCGTTTCACCCCAGCGTTCTCTATGGGAGGATTATTTAAATTACATGCCATTCTAATGTATTTGAGATTTTAATAATTCCATTTTCTTATAAAACTTTGGTACTTTAAAAAATAAAATATATCATTTAGTCGTTCCTAAGTAGTACTGTTTGCTATTTATATTTCATCTTTTCGGTAGGCCTCTCGTACTATTCATGGTAAAAATTATCGAGTGACTCCATTGTTGTAAGTCTTTTAGCTTTTGAAAGAAGTATGGCGGACTCATTAAAATTGATTTATTTTCCATTAACACTGTATACAACCACTTTAATCATTGCCAATACACTTCTGCACTCGCGTTCTACCTTCTGCCCGAAATTTAAAACGAATTCCTCCACTCACGCCCCATCAAACGCACGATGAAATCGTCAGGTGGCCATCCAGATTTCTCTCAGAGCAATGATGCCCTTCCTCGATCCATTGTCCTCTGCGTCGAGGACCGTCGAATGCTACCCACTTCTCATCTACCGCTGTAGTGTAAAAACTCACGATTAAGTTCGCCTTTCCCTCTCCGTGCAGCAGAAACGCTCGTCGAACGCCATTTGCCACTGAGTCACCCTGTATATCGCGACGAAACGTTGCGAACCACGTAATGCGTCACCCATGGGACACTCTTGGAGCAATGCTCTGCAGTTGTTCGCAAGATCGCGACGCGTTGTAGCAGCACAGGAATGGAGGGTGCATTCTGTTCCCCAGGAAATAATATAAATTCAGGGATGGAAAGCAAAGGTGTGGATTTATAATACGAGATTCGGACACAGTTCCATTTCAAACGCAGCAAGAGAGACCTTACAGTGGCGGTCGAAAGCGAAATTAATTTAAACTTAAAACTTATCTTTGATTTAGGGGGCATAAATTTTCAGATATAATTCTTTCTAATGGCGCTGTTTTATTTGCCACGCAGTTCACAGTTTAAAGCTTTCATTCGAACACTGCCGTGAGCGCGGAGTCGCCGGAAACAATGAGCTCCCGCGTAGATCGATGAATGTTCCGGTAGAAACTAACACTTCGCCGCCATGGCGATTAATGAAGCTCCGATGGGGATTAATAAATGTCCACAGGGGTAGAGGATGCCGCGGGCGTGTGGTCAACACTAATCTATTTCCACCATGCAGTTTGGCATGGTCGGGCCACTTTCTCTCTCTCTCTCTTTCTCTCTCTCTCTCTCTCTCTCTTTCTCTCCCGTTCTAGGGTAGACTAGAAATAGACCGCGGCTTCTCGAACGTCAATTGTACACTAGAAATAAGCCGCGCTGCACTCAAAATACGCCCGCCTGCGCGGAAATTATGTGGGGCGCGTCTGGGACGCAGG
This sequence comes from Andrena praecox, assembly GCA_963932275.1. Lineage (NCBI taxonomy): Eukaryota > Metazoa > Arthropoda > Insecta > Hymenoptera > Andrenidae > Andrena > Andrena praecox. Next base: position 3,409,168 of record OZ010729.1, read on the forward strand.
GTACGTAAGTAAAAAAAAAAACATCTCACTCGATCCAAAATCCGCCTGCATATCTTGGCCAACCGCTAACGTTTCGGGCTTTCATCGTCCGCCTCGCCTCGATCTAGTTCCCCTATTTTTAATCGTTTCGAGCACACGATACGAATCAGCAGGTGTACATTTAATTGCCAACTAATTTGCATGCAAACTTTCTTCAGTTCTGAAATATTACGTACACAAATTCGGTGAATTTCGTGAAGCTACTTGTGAAGATTCCACTTCCACGTTTCCATTAGAAATGGGCAATTACTCAACAATAGGTATAGTGGAGGAAGAATTCTCTGCACCCCTCGTTTCTTATTCGAAATGTCCACCCGCCCAACGTGCCTCCTCATATTTCTTCGCTCGTCGCATTTACTAAACTCTACTCTAAAGACCAAAGTCTGTCGTACCTCGGCAAGGAAACACTTCTGTGCGCGCGCCCGGGCGTGAAAACTTTCTTCATTCCCGAGCTAAGTGGAATAAGCTCCGAAATTTATCTCACTCGGCCGGTTACTTCGGGGACACCTTGTACGCGTACAAAGAGCTGGCTATCTAGCAACAAAGCCCCGCTATTGTTGCGTACTCTTCGAGCTCTGAAAGTCGAGATTAAATATGCGGGCGCGTTAAAATGAAACTGGCCTGAAATATGAAGGCAGCGCGCGCGCGCGCGATGTGAAAAGAGGCGAAACCAGTTAGTTTCCTGTTGCTCGGTCCGCCATTAACACCCTTTGTCGTCGGTATCCGGGAGCGTGGAAATCGCTGTAAAAAATTACGAATGTGTCATTGCATTCGGGTTATCTTGATGGCTACTTAACGCCCGTTTCGGATCCGGCTCTGTTCACTGACTACCTTATCATAATGTTCGCGCGGTTTCTAGAGGAAGATTGCTCTCGCGTGCACTGTGAATTTTACGCGGCCACGTAGTCGTTAGATATTTCTCATTTGACTCAGTCCAGCCTTAAACTACATTGGTAAATTCAAGGCATTCTCGAAAATGTATCGGTGACACTAATATGATAATTACTGTAATAACAGTTTAGAAGTGAAGTTACTAAGTATACGCGTTAACTGGGCCGATGATTACGAAAGTGCTCTATAAGTCATTTTTCTTTTCGTCCCGCGATATTTAGACTTCTGCGTTTGTGTAATGGATGTAATAAAAAAATAAGAGATAAATTCAATTTGATTTTTTTTTAGATTTTTTACTTAGACAATATTAACAAATATTACACACTCTTGTATTTCTTTGCGGGTGTTACAATAATTATTGTTGTAAGTAAATTTAATTTAGTAGATTTTCGCGGTAGGATGTAAATCGTGCGGGTTTATAAAAATATTAGTGAAACTTGTGTTGGTACCGTTAGCTAGATCGAGGCCGATAAACCCGCCCGCTTTATTTATTGTGTATATCGAACAGTGGGTGGATAACAATGCGCGCGAGCACCGTGTCGACGCGAAGTCCATCAGATCTAATTAAAAGTCCGTTTCCAATTGGAAAGGAGTCATTAGGAACGTGACCGATATTTCCCACGGCCAATGGCTTTTGCCGTTACAAAACGAGGCTTTTGGCAAAAAGACGAAATTGCAGAAAAGCGTATAATTATTCTTCATACGAGAAATTGCTTATTAGAAGAAGAATTTATCAATTAAGCTTGGCATTGTTACGTGCCGCGGCCTTTAGGTTCGAGCGGCACGATTTGTACACGCAATTTCAGACCAGCGTTATCCCACAGTCCTTAGACTATCAAAATTGATGTATTGGGTATATTTTTAGAAGAGTAAGGAAGCTCGCCGCGTTCGTAACAGTCAATTCTCTTAATTTTTAAATATCTAAGTACCTTATCAGAAGGATAAGGGGTAGATTTTAGGATCGTTGGCGCTCTAGTCCCATACGGGTCTTTTCAATGGAATCAGATGGTAATGAACGAGTAGAATCTATGGTAAACAAAACTTCAATGTTTAAATTATTGGATGGAAGCAAAAGATCACACAATATATGAAAAAAAATCAATCAAACGTTTCACAAAATATACATAGCATCACACATAACTCCTGACAAGGTGAATCCCACAGTCGGTTGACCATCACAAATTGTGATAGGTGTCTGAAAGAACAATTCCTAATTACAGTAATTCGTCGTTATTGTCCCGTTTTTACCATGCGCAATAGTCCCGCTCACTATCCCCACCATTTCTTGGAATCCTTCAGTCGAGAGTGAGAGAATCCGAGAACGTGCGAGAGAAGAAAAGAGTCGGCACGAAGTTGTCGTCGGCTACGAATGGTGTCCGCATCGCGTTGATGTCCCGCCGCCAGCCCCGTTCGTCGGGACTATTACGACGAATTACTGTAATTAACAATCCACACATGCTGGATGTAGAGTATACAACTCCGTCAATCTTCCAAGAGGCAACCCAGTCTGCGCATTCCCGATGTAGCCGTTACTGATTATGTTACAATGTTTAGCGCGACGGTCAGAGGTGCGCTCGGCGAGGGTTCTCCCACAATGCTGCAAGGCATTGTTGAAACGCACCCCCGCCGCTTACGCAGAGCGGATTCGGCACAGCAAGAGGACCACTGGGTCTTTTTGAGCGCGACTCTCTGGTGAGAACGCCGCTGCGTCAGCGCCGCCTTATCCTTATCGCGGGACGGCAATATGTCGAGGCGTCGATGCTCCAAGAAAAGGGGTTCTGGTTTTACAAAATTACTATTTATTACTAGGCAGGAGTATGATCAACGAGGGATTCCCCATAACGCCAAGCGTTGTTGATGCATACCCCGCCTAAAAAGAAAATTTTACGTTTCCGAACGTAACACCCCATATTGGTCAAAATCGCTTCCTCGAACTAATACGATTTACGATTAGCAGTAGGTACCTAGGTATTTAAATTGATCTACGAGAATTTCAGATGTACTCGACTTCACAGTACTCCAACGAACTCAGATCTCGTCTATTTAAATAATAAATGTACCGTCTTGACAACTTCTCCGTTGTCTTGCACATACACATTCTTTCTACATTCCCGACGAGCGCAAACTATGGTAATTATCAAATCGATGCGAACGTCCATACCCGAAACTTGAAAGAAACATCAATTTCGGAGCAGGGACAAGTTGGTTTGTCTTTCGATTATTATTACATTCATTGGAGGAAACTCTTTCAAATTTATTTATTAGGAAACATTTTTTTAACCTCACACATACGTGAAATTGTTTAATGAGAAAGTATGTACAGGTACTCATGAAACTTCACACCGATCAATTTATTCCTTAATTTCTTCAGACTTGTCGTTCAATGTGAACTAGGGAACACGAGTTACCGCAGCAGCGTTATCTTTCACGTCAGATGCAACATGCAGGTTGCAAATCTTTTTTTTTTTAAGGGGGGTCACTCAAGTGAAAATGAACTACCAGTTATTTTACAGATAAAAATTTGAAAATATGTATTTCCATATTATTTTTTACGCTGAAATGAATTATGTAAGAATCAATACAGTGACATTTTTTTTTCAAAAATGTGAAAAAAAATTTCGAAAAAATTATTCGATTTTAAAATCCATACTCTTATCTCTGTAGTATTGTATACAAAGACTGCAGAACAATTTTCAGCTCGATAACTTCATTTTTCTCCGAGTTATAAAGTTTTTATGTTTTGGCGTAGTAACTAAAACGCTCCTGCTCCGTACGTTGGACCTTCTTCTTCTTGCAATGCCTGTTCTCCTCGTGATTGTGCAGTTCGTATCATTTTTCTTGCACGTTTGTATCTTTCTGAGGCTTTCTGTTTATACCTGTGTACTCGTTCTTTGTGACGGTTTTGAACAATTTTCAACGATTGTTCGCTCATTTGCATTTGGTTGTCCTTGAAGGCATGTAATATTGTTTTCGTCCATCCTTCATTATATTCAGTAACAGCTTCTGCGACTGCAGCTTCAACAAGATATTTGGAAGGAAAAATATCCTTTGGGCACTTACGCCATATCATGCTATGCAAACTTTCATTAGAATTTTGCGTAAGGCATTGTGCACAACGACGGAGCAGTTTTTCATCGCTTAGTCTATTATAAATTGGTAATATTTTATCCAGAAATTTTTCTCTGATAGGTGTTCCTATTTTCTTAGCATGAGAACCAGGTTTTCTTCCTTTCGCAATTGCTGATTGGTAGAAACACCATGATTTTTCACCCGATGGACATTTATAATGTTGTGGTTTCGTATCCGTCGAAACTGCGTGGTATATCGTCGCGTATGGTTCTCATGCTAAGAAAATAGGAACACCTATCAGAGAAAAATTTCTGGATAAAATATTACCAATTTATAATAGACTAAGCGATGAAAAACTACTCCGTCGTTGTGCACAATGCCTTACGCAAAATTCTAATGAAAGTTTGCATAGCATGATATGGCGTAAGTGCCCAAAGGATATTTTTCCTTCCAAATATCTTGTTGAAGCTGCAGTCGCAGAAGCTGTTACTGAATATAATGAAGGATGGACGAAAAGAATATTACATGCATTCAAGGACAACCAAATGCAAATGAGCGAACAATCATTGAAAATTGTTCAAAACCGTCACAAAGAACGAGTACGCAGGTATAAACAGAAAGCCTCAGAAAGATACAAACGTGCAAGAAAAATGATACGAACTGCACAATCACGAAGAGAACAGGCATTGCACGAAGAAGAAGGTCCAACGTACGGAGCAGGAGCGTTTTAGTTACTACGCCAAAACATAAAAACTTTATAACTCGGACAAAAATGAAGTTTTCGAGCTGAAAAATTTTCTGCAGTCTTTGTATACAATACTACAGAGATAAGGGTATGGATTTTAAAATCGAATAATTTTTTCGAAATTTTTTTTCACATTTTTGAAAAAAAAATGTCACTGTATTAATTCTTACATAATTCATTTCAGCTTAAAAAATAATATGGAAATACATATTTTCAAATTTTTATCTGTAAAATAACTGGTAGTTCATTTTCACTTGAGTGACCCCCCTTAAGAAAATGATTCGATGCTCAAATAATTAGAACGGGGACACATTTGTGTTGCTTTTATTTTTAATTCCCGTGCAATCTTGTGGGTAGCCGGCCAGTAGCCGAGTCTAATTAATATTCCGTATCCTTGTCGCAACTAGTAGCGATAAGATACCGATATACCATAGTATGATGACGCGAATGGTCATTAGCAATACTCGCCCGTGAGTGAAGAGATTTGCCTCGCGTGCTGTTACCGTTTCCCCAATTCTTCTTCATAATCTCAGAAATTCGACATCTCCAATTTACTGTATATATAATTCTTTATACGTGCAATGTAATTGCACGCTAGTGCGCTGCCAGTACCACGTTTCTTGTTTAAAATAACAAAGAATACACAGTTCCAAAGTAATTTAAAAGTGTAACAGAGGAGTAGATAAACATCGAGAACAGTGCGACGAAATATAATTCTATTTTTCTTTTCATAATTCATAAACTAAAATAGGGATGCGCGCGTTCTACGGCAATAATAAATGTGGGTGCAGTGTGGAAGATCGTTCGACGGTTATGCCAGGCGATTGTGAAGTGGCAGTGTCGGAAAATTTTTTGAATGATTCGAACGCTTGAATTGGGCAGATGATGCGCGAGTACTGACATAGATTTATGGTCAATGTGTTCCAATATCCTGCATACAGGCCCTCGTAATGTTATTTGCGTTGACGATTAACGCTTCTAAGTAGGAAGGACGATAAAAATTGCGATAGCAATGTAACTCCTTTTACAATTACGTGACGGAAACGTCGAAGGCCGTGAGATACCACCGCTAACACGATTCGTATTATCACGTTTCGAAAAAGTATGTATAGAAACTTACCCACGAATGTGCGGTGTGTGCCATAAATTACATAACAGGAGATATGACAGAGGAAACTTTGTGTTATAGTTTTTACATCATTTAAACGGCTCCGCAGGCACTTTTCTAATAATATTTATGGGCATTGAGAGCTAAGGAGAATTTTGAAACATTTTCTTACCACAAAGGTGTATTAAAAATGATAAAGGAAAAGTCCATAAAAATTCTACGTGTAAAGAATGGTGAGCTAGTCCTTCCTACTATTTTTATACAGTACAAGCGAGAAATTATATAATATTTTTCTATTTTTTTATGCGGTTCACTGGTCCAAATTGGCTTTTACTGTTGAGCAAAGTTGCACGCAGGTTTGGAGGGTCTGAAAGACGAAAACTCACGTCCGCGTGAGTGACAAGTGACACTTCAGTGTCACTCGACACTTAAGCGACCTTCACCCCTACTGAATTGCACCCTTACGCATTAGCTTTCCCCGCTCAATAGCCTCTAGTACGGTTTATTTTGCGTTACACTGGAGCGCGCTGAATATTCCGTTAATTTACATTCATGAGTGTGTTTCGACGTATTCCTCGGTGCGAAAATATTATTCATAGGGCGTCACTGGTGACGTGACGCCAATAAGGAACAGGAAACCGCAGGTTCCGCGCGTGATTGGCTTTCCGTTCGGTTAATTTATATAAAGACGATGAATATCTAAGCAGAGTCGTTCTAATTTTAGCGCGATACTATCTGTGCTTGAATAGATTAAAAAAGTCCCCCGCATTTTATTGACCATCTCCGCTGTGATCGTAAAGTAAACATTGTAATTTAACTCCAGAATAAATATGTCTGACGCTGTCCAAATACATACACGACGGCGTTAAGTTTGACGACTGACGTGGCTATACACTATACTCTGCACCTTATGTCCTTCGAATTTAAAATTGAGTAAATCTCGTTTTCATAATTAACCGGCTACATATGCTTTTTACGCGAATGTTCTGGCAATATTCTCGTCTCCGTCGCAGGTCGGCGAATAATTGACTAACGGAGTGCCAGCATTTGTTTAAGCTATTCGCTTGAGTTATCGCGTGGGTTAGAGTGTGCCAAGTACCACTATCGTTTACACATTGTACTCAAAGAAACAGCTGTGTGACACAACATATTCTCTTAAAACTGTAGCTCCAGACGAAAAATCTTGTTAACGTGACTCGTACTTCTTAAATGGTAGACACTGTTGCTCCTGAGGCCTTGGCCCCTTAACTTAGACGGTGGCCATGCTCTTTGGGTTTAGGGAGGAAGAATGAATCGATGGGCAGGCAGCTTGATTAATTACAGCATTTGATTCGGGAAGCCAGAGGTCAGGGTTCGATCTGGATCACGAGGCATCTCGTAGTTTATCTAACCATCATAGTTTAATTAACCATCTGACTGTTATATTTCCAGTGCAGCTGAATGGACGTTGCGGGTGGGGCGAGAGACAGCGCATGGATAGATAAAGATTTTTGACAAGACGGAAACGTACGGCATGGGTCTGCCGCGTTTCTCTCTGAAGGGATACTTTTTCTACGTGCTATGCTTCTCCGGCCTGCTGCTGGTCATCCTGAATCTACTGCAGGACGAGATATGGCATCGTATGCGACCTCATCCTGGACAGACACCACCTGCCCGTGTTACCGACCACACCAAGGTACGCTGGTAGCTGAAACGCTTCCAGCTTCAATCAGTTGCTTCAAGCTTCTGTTAGAATAATCGGCATTAAGAGACCCTTTCACTAAACAGCAGGCCGTACGAAGCTACCCGTACCTTGCACCGTAGTATAGTAGCTAGAACAGATATGGCGACGTCGTCAAAGCTACGAGAGTCCCAGAGATTACAGCTTTGAGGTTTTGGTAGAAGAGGGCTGCAAACCTTACCACCCGAAAAATGCCAAACTTCTTGCTCCGAAACCTCGAAGATGTGAACTTTGGGACTTTCGCAGCTTTCACGACCTCGTTATCCCATCCCTTCTAAATAGCTAGGTTTCCAGATTTTCTTCTTCCAAAACCTCAAAGTTTATAACTAAACTTGAGACTCCTGTCTCTTCTACGACCTCGCTACATCCCTTCTAGGTACTATACCTCTTCAATAGTCCTACTTCACCAATAGCAGCTCCACTATTAGCTGATTGAATGATCCTAGAACGAAACGAATAAAGTCCACGTGAATTCGAAGCATCAGGCGCTGTATTTCTTTAATTTAAAGGTGTCCAATCTCACGGGTACGACGATTTTGTCCCACCACACGGTGAACTCCCTGGACCCGTTGAGAAGGCCTTGGTACATGAAGGGGGGCGTCAGAAGGCCTTTTCCTGCCGCGAGGTCCAATCGCACTGGTCGAAGATTGGCGAGGTTGTGGCCCGAGGAGGACGGTTATGACGATCGTGTTACGAATCAAGTGAGATCGATTAGCAGATCGAAATAAGATCTACGAACTTCTGTTAACACTGTTACGTTACGGCGCTTCTCTTTACAGTTGATGTACGTGCCCCATGGTTACAACAAAACAAGCACGGAGCTCCAGTTTAAGAAGATAATGGTTCCGCATGGTATGCCCGAGGCTAAAGTCGGTCCAGATATATTTCTTCAGCATCGTTGCCCGGTGAACACTTGCGCGATTACTAGGGAGAACTCTGACGAAGCTGACTTGATACTTTTTAAGGACTACATCACCCACGTGGGAAGGAGGTCCTTCAAGCAGGTACGTCATACAGATCTGCAGCGATTAATTTAACATCCCCGTGATTCCAACTCCTGTTACATTCATTCAATATCGATTATTAATTAAAATATGACCATTGTCGCGAGGACTGAATTTTCAATTCGGCTGAATAATTTAATTGGAAATATTGGAAAGCATACCCGCGCCGTCGTTCAAAATTTCGCCCAATGTGCGTCGAATGAGACTGATACGATTTTCAGCAGGTGTGGATGCTGTATTTTTTAGAGTGCCCTTATCACACGCAAAGCGTGAAGAACGCCGTGATCAATTGGACGGCGACTTACCGCCGTGATAGCGACATAGTCGCGCCCTACGAAAGGTGGCAGTATTACGATTCTAGCATCACGCAAATACACCAGACGTTCAATTACGCGGCCAACAAGACTAAGAAGGTAAATAACGCTTGTTCTAATATTAAATTAAGTACGCGTCGAACTTTGCACTCCGAGGCTCGAGAGGTTGCATTTAAGGGGGGTCACTCAAGTGAAAATGAACTACCAGTTATTTTACAGATAAAAATTTGAAAATATGTATTTCCATATTATTTTTTACGCTGAAATGAATTATGTAAGAATTAATACAGTGACATTTTTTTTTCAAAAATTTAAAAAAAAAAATTTCGAAAAAATTATTCGATTTTAAAATCCATACCCTTATCTCTGTAGTATTGTATACAAAGACTGCAGAAAAAATTTCAGCTCGATAACTTCATTTTTGTCCGAGTTATGAAGTTTTTATGTTTTCGCGTAGTAACTAAAACGCTCCTGCTCCGTACGTTGGACCGACCAAAATGAACTAGCAGTTATTTTACAGATAAAAATTCGAAAATATGTATTTCCATATTATTTTTTACGCTGAAATGAATTATGTAAGAGTTAATATAGTGACAATTTTTTTTTTCAAAATTTAAAAATAAAATTTCGAAAAAATTATTCGATTGTAAAATCCTTACCCTTATTTCTGTAGAATTGTATACAAAGACTGTTACTACCCCAACTTAGTTACTACCCCAAAACATAAAAACTTTATAATTCGGACAAAAATGAAGTTTTCGAGCTGAAATTTTTTTTGCAGTCTTTGTATACAATACTACAGAGATAAGGGTATGGATTTTAAAATCGAATAATTTTTTCGAAATTTTTGAAAAAAAAATGTCACTGTATTAATTCTTACATAATTCATTTCAGCGTAAAAAATAATATGGAAATACATATTTTCAAATTTTGACCCCCCTTAAATTTTTAAATCGCTTCTTAAATTAACGTCCCATTTAATTATAGCGCAACACGTTAACAAATGCCTTGCGAGTAACGCAGCCGGTCTTTCCACGCGTTGATTTCAGGTGGCTTGGTTCGTTTCCAATTGTCATCCGCGAAATCAACGCATGCAGTACGCTAAAGAGCTGTCGAAGCACATCCAGGTGGACATTTACGGTACGTGCGGCAGCCTGCGATGCCCGCGCTCGCAATCTCAGGCGTGTTTCGACATGCTCGACGAGGACTACAAGTTCTACCTTGCTTTCGAGAACTCGAACTGCAAGGACTACATCACGGAGAAGTTCTTCGTCAACGGTCTTGGGTATGGGCAGACCTTACTCTAAAATCCCGGCGCTTCCCGGCCAAGTCATTAGTTTGCCCAATGCTGCTTAATTAGGGGACAGTGGTGACGATGTGAAAGATTTCCTCGGGTTGTTAGTGTAATTGCTAGAGTGTGCTCCACACGCAGCTATTGCCACTCCTACTCGTTGCACTTTGCCGCGTCTAGTGGCCCTCAAGGCTCCCTCTTGCCCTACTTCGTTCGAGTGTTGTCTTCGCCCGAGATTTTTGGGATAAGGGTTACTATTGCGAGGCACTGAAGTGCGACGCCTGATTTTCATTCCAATACGACCGACATTCCCTTCTTACCTGTACCCTACATAGCCGCGTCGATCAATGAGGGACGTTCCACGAAATCGTCCCTCGCGTCCAAGCGCTCACTCCACATCTCTCCGCCAACACGTTCTTCGACGTGACCAAAAGACGTGACAGAAACTTTTCATGGGACCTCAGAAGAATGGCACAGACTGCATTGCATGGGATCCCAATTATCCCCTACTATCTTCCACTTCGGTGTCACATTCTAAAACACATCCGGTGCTGGTCGAATTCATCCCCTATTCCCCGCAACATCCAACGTCCAATTCCACATAGCGCGAAGGCACACGCTAATCGAAGAAGCTCCGACACCCACAACGGCGAGGCAACTCTCTTTTGTTTCTCTCTCTGATCCAGGCACAACGTTCTGCCGATCGTGATGGGCGCGCACCCGACGGACTACGCCCGTAGCGCGCCGTACCGCTCGTACATCCACGTGGACGAGTTCGAGTCGCCGAAGGAGCTCGCCGCGTACCTCCACCGTCTCGACCGCGACGACGAGCTGTACAACTCGTACTTCCGGTGGAAGGGCACCGGCGAGTTCATCAACACGTTCTTCTGGTGCCGCGTGTGCGCGATGCTGCACGACGACCGGTCGCCGAAAGCCTACAAGGACGTGAACGAGTGGTGGCGAGGCGAGGGCGTCTGCACGACCAGCTCGTGGCGGGAACACGACCTGGCGCGCGCCTCCAGCCTCAAGAACACTTGAACGGGGCCCCTCGCGACGGCCAATTTGTTCGCGCGAGACCGCGCCACCCGCGAGAGCTTGCGCCTCCCGCGAGAGCGATCGTCCGAGGCTCCGAAGGGTATAACGAGGCCTGTCCAGGCGGTAGGGCAGCTCGATCTGTCGTCTTTCGTTAACGTTCCTCCTTCTCCGAGTAATTTCTTTACGGTGTCCCGGGCGGGGAGCCGTCGGGGCGGATACGTAGCGGATAGTCGCGAGCTCCACGTCCAGGTAGTCCGCGAATCGAAGGGAAAGACTGCCGACCACGGATCTGACGAAACGGTGGGACCGTTTGGGTCTCTACTTTTCGACGAACAATCGTGGACTTTTACACATCGTTTGGTAACCCATCCGCCATTTTAGGCGAGGTTATCGCGCGTTTTTACGGGCTTCTACGAGCCGCTGGCGCTTCGACAGCGATCGCGCTCCTGAAGTTCTTTCGATCGATCCTTCGATCACGGTCAATTACGTGCAATTAACTGTACTTGGCAGGTCCGACGCGTCGGACGGTTTCGTTCTGACGAGCTTGCAAAATTTATCGTACAAAGCGCTCATCGTTGGTGGTGGGTTCCTTTAATCGTTGGTCGTCGAGATTGATTACGCAGGTAGTTTCATCAGTTATGTTAAACTGATATACCGAAACTACCAGGGGTTGTCCCTTGGTGATCGGTGGTAGACTGTTATTTCTTTAGAACGGAACCGTGGCGATTTCATGGGACGTGATTTTTTTGTAAAGATACTGTTAAAGGATAAGTATCGATGCGGTTAATTGAAAATTAATCCTGTTTCCGTAGATCGTTAATGTAATCGCGTGAATTTTTGTTTAAAAGAGACATTCCAATTTAAATTCGTTTACATGTTGATTAATTTAGAGATGGGATTTGTAGATTCTATTCACGTGCAAAACTTTCATTGAAAATTGATCTTTAACGATATTAGAAGGGATATTCTTTTAAAACAGAAGACTTTAGTTTGAAATTATTCGTGTTTAAGTTAAAGCGAGAGGTATTTAAATAAAATCATACGAAAAGGTTCGAGTGAGGTTTTATCAAAAAGTAAGAGATAAAGGAGTCTTTCTCGAAAATGAGTAGGAATCGTGAAAACGCAATATCTCAACTCAAAAAGAGATCGCACAGCGTCATTCTCCATTTTCATTTAAACGAACCTAAAGTCACGCTCGCACGCGTGAGAGCGTGGCTTTGGGAAGGAGCTTCGAGCGCAAAGCAATAACTACGTTTCGTTTTAACCGTGACGCGAAAAATTGTGGTTGGTCAAGCGGTGTTCCCAGAAATTCGTTGGAAATGGAAGCGATACGATCGTAATTCTTTTTCTATATCGACTTTCTCTGCACGGTGCACAGACGGAGGTGACGATAACTGTACCACAGCGTATAAAATTCAGTTCGAAATGTTCCTGGAACATTAACGATGTAAACGCCTATCTTCTTCCAGTGTTTCGATAAATATTCATGCGGGCGTGCGGCCGCGCCCGATGAATATTTATCAGTGTCCCGGTGGGCTATTCATGCGGGCTCGAAATCCAGCTCTATTTTCCTCGCCATTGATGAATTTTTCGAGACCACTTTATCGAACGGACAAGCTGTACACGCGGACTTAACTGAACGTAATATCGAACGGATTACCTGTGAATTAAGACTATCAAGGTGCGACTATATCTACAATCTTACTCGTTAATGGTTACCAGTAGCTCCCGTAAATATTACCGGCAACGTACAATGACTAGAGTAATAATTTCCGCGGAGTAGCCCCGGACCTCGAAGCGCGACTGCTGTTCTCCAAAATGGCTTCCGAAGCTCCGGGGTTACTCCTGGAGGGTGGAATTGATAAACGTAGAAATCGTAAGGACACCGTTTGCACGTAACTGAATATGGTCTAATATAGCGATATCGAGTTTCTTATCCCATCGGGCTCAGAATGTCGTAGAGTTAGTGTTTGGCAACCACAGTCGATTTCTTTCACTGACCGCTGTTCAAACTCTGATAGAATATTCCCGCGTTATCGTATACACATTCGGGCACCGGTCCGTACACTCTCATTCGTACTTTAAGTGGAGATATCAGTAATAAGGGAAACCAAGTCATCGTTCACGGTTGCCAACCACTGTCACAGCCACTTCGGTGCGAGTGGCCATTTTTGTCAGGCGAATTTTTATATTACGTCGGTGTGTATTTGACGCATATGTGAATGTACAGTCGTTGTTTGTAAAATATGCCATCGAGCGCGCGAGATTTCCGCGGGGTCTAGTCAACTGCGACTTTCTCGAAGAATTATTTCTTCATATTCTTCGACTCGTTCTGATCGGTACGCGTGGATCGAGTACCTGTTCAAGTGATTCCTAGTACAAGCTACTTTGGATTAAATTAATACGCCGTTAGGTTAATTTAAGGAATTAGTTAAATAAACGTCGATCGGCGGGGTCGTTGCGTTATTGTCTCTTTAATTTTACGCTTTCGTAGGGTTTGTTGTAAAAATTGTTGGCCATGTGTTGGATATTTGGTGTTCTGAAGTTCGCAAGTTATCGTTAACTTTATCTTTCTACGAGTTGTCTTCTTTTCGAATTGTATACCAGCGGCGTGCCATCTTGGAACTGTTGCAGCTAAACCTTCATTTTAGTTCCTTATCGAGGACATATCAATTAATTACTCGATGACGATCAAACTGCTAGCTCGTTTGACACGAGCTGCGTAAGATCTCGCGAGCCACGAGCAGCTGTAAAATCGAACAGTAATTGTATAAAGTAATTGCACAAATAGGAAAACAATGAATTTTCCTCTGGAAATATTCAATTTCATATCGTCAATATGAAATTCGTCTCATAATTTACTTTACAATTATCGTCTTCTTTTCTAATTCAATTATTGCTAATCGATATAAAGAGCACTTATGGTTTCCTTTTAACTATCAAGCATGATAATTTCATTCAAGAATTCTTTCGCGGAGCTCGGTATCTTCTACTTATAAATAATGTCAACTATCACTTGGATTTTCAGACGTGCTATGGAATTGTAATATCATAAAAAGCTTACGCTCCCTATCACTAGCCACCTCGGTATAATTTCACACGTCGTTCAATCAGATCACCTAAGGACATCCGTCTTAGCGGCATAACGATGCAAAGTGTAGACGTAACATAGAATTACACGAATAATTGTCGTGGAAAGTAAGACAGTGGAGCCCTGATTTCTGGAGACACGATACTGTTAATTAGCATACAACGAATTTGTACAAGTCGAGCAGAATCGCAATCATTATCGTGGCCGCACTCCAAACAAAATTGAATCCGCGACCACTGACTCCAACTGCAACAAGATGGCTACTTGATTTTCCTTCGCCTAAGAGCGATGTAGCATTTCTCATTGCTTCAGAGATTGCAACTGGTTTTCGATTTTCTTCGTTCCTTCCGAATGCCGTTACGGTTAACCGAGCAATTTTTTATTGGAAGATGCTGGAGCAACGAATGGGGAGAAATTGGAGCTAGTAGAGAGGAGATTCGCTTTTAAAGCTAGCGTAGCTGAAGACACCTAGCTGCGAAGTAGGCACGAGTGGATGGTTCAGTTGGATCGGATGTCGGCTGAGATCGTATTAAGGCGGGCGTGGTAATGTAAAATACATCTGCACGCATAAAACTATTGATAATCGAGGTACTTGGGGTCGCCGGCCCCGGCCAGCGGCGCAGAATCGGTTCCTATGTAATGTCGATCTTTCAGAGTGCGCACAAAGCTAGATACTTAGGTAATTAATTAACTGACCGATTAGCTTCGAGTAACGCAAAGGATCAAAAGACCCGAGAATTCTCCGAGCCCTGCTCCGTGTATCGCGACGCATGGTTTCGATTGGTTTGTTAATTATTGGTGCTGATCGTAATAATTGGTGCTGGCGTACGCTGCGTAAATTCGACCACGGGGTGAAATTCGTTTCCAACGGCGAGCGTTAATTGATAATTATAGAGGAATTAGCGTGTAAGTGTTAGAATGCTCGTGAACAGCGACGTAATGGAGGACACGTTACCTTTCCGTTTTTAATTACCGGCGACATCTATCGCGCGAAGAGATCGGATGATTAAATTGATCATTGCAAAAAAAATGTTTGATTCTTATTTCGTATGTAAATCGCGCGGATCTTTTCCGCGGAAATTTTGTGGAAATTCCTTGGACTTTTCCTGGAAGTCTCCTTTTTACTGCAATCTTCTACGACATTTCGAATTGCAATTTCGAAAGGCTCAAAAGATACGCAATAAAGTCAGAGACAGTTTTGGACTCTTTTATAGCAACAGCATACTTGTTCGTTATTTTAAGCAAATCACATTCAAATATTTAACTTACATTATAGTGCACAGCGCTGTCCGTCAACTGTGGCCAGAGCAAAAAATCAATTGATCTCATTTCCTTCGCTCGAATCGTCAAAGACACGTTCATATCGCAGAGAGCAAGTAGTATGGCTCAACCATGTGTCGGGCAGCGCTGGTGCACCCACAGAGCTCCCCTTGCTTCATCAAACATCTCAAACAGAGTGGTATTTCTTTACGTCTGCTCGATATATATATATATATATTTTTGATCCGACATCTTTTAGTTACGAAGAGACAACGTTACTATACACCGCATAGATATTAATTGTCAAAGTGATCGCACGTTGTGAGACTAGATAGCGTCATAATTTGTAAATAGTAACTTATATAGTTGTAACGAGCCGGTACGCGTAAAGAAACTCAATCGTACATTATGATAAGGACATTTAACGACACATTAATATCCGAGATTTATAGATACAGTTAAGGGGGGAGTGTGGAGGGTTGGGGCTAGTGTCTCTTCCGTTTTATTCCACGGAGAACCAAAGATTAGCGTGGCACGATTGATACCACCAGCGATCAGCCATTATTGGGACAATCGAACCGGTGGGCTGTTACATCGATCGTAGCGAATTGTTGCCCTTACACGATTCGTTGTGTTTTTTTTTTACAGGCAGTATGCTATTTCCTGAATTAATTATGTCAAACGAGCATTAGCATTCTGGGGGTCTTTTTTAAAGCATGACACGAGAACGTATCGAACGTGGTACGATTTGCATTTTTACTTAAGCGTTATGCGAGCATGTTCTAATAGCGTGTATTACGTTAGCTTCGCCCCCGGGTCGCACGGGACGTTCGATAATAAACGGCCGAGTTGAGTTTCGAGAGGTCTGTGTTGAAGTATTTCAAAGTACTTGCGCTCACGACGGTATCCATTTTCGTTCGTTGTAATTGTAACGTTATGCGTACTTGTATCGATGTTATCTACGTTCCTGATTGTGGGAATAAAATTGAACACTATTCTTACCTCCAAGCGTTTTCTGTCTCCACACCCTGCGACGTGTAAACGCCAGAAGCGTATTTCTTTACCCGGAGTAGATTTTCGCAGGTTGCGATAAAATCAATTGGGAGGGTGGCATCCCCCGAATTCTACTCGTGGATGGTCGACTTTATTCCAATTAAAAGCTTGTTCATTTCGCTTCGTTTTATTATTCTTATTGCGTATTCCTCTTCCTTATTTTACTTAATCTTCGTCCATATGGGGCCATTATTTACATACGCGTATAATTCGATGGTTTATTTATTTCGAAAGCGGAGGGAAGCGAAGTGAGCTCGACTTTATCGAATTACTTCACGGTATCGAAGGATTAACGAACAAGGGGGCGAACTGGATTATCGAACTGACAGTCTCAGCACCTCGAGAAAATGGAACGATTCACGCTGCGTATCGAAAGGTGTGGTAATAGAGGTGAACAGGGGTATTTACTTTTCCCCTACTGTGTCTAAACTTGTTTATCGGTTTGTAGGTCGCGAGAGCCCTCGGGCATACCGATAAACACAGCGGAGGGTTGAAAAAGACAGGGTGACATCCTTTTTCTGGCAGTCGGCACATTTATAAAACCCTATATAGGGGAAAGGTGGGATAGTTGATCACAGTTTTGCTTTTTTATTGAAATAATAATAATGGTTTGCTTTGTTTCTATTTAATTATGTAAGTTGTGATTCTTAGAGTATTCTCAATATACTTTGACAAATTTGAGAGCTGAAAACTAATTTTAATGACAGAATTTCAACATTTTCTGGCAGTGACGTTATTGCACAAGTATCCCCCACTGAAGGGGAGACTTGATCAAACGGTTAGGGAGACTTGATCAGTGAACTTTCAGAGTAAATAACACATTAACTTTCTAAAAAATATTTATTATCTTCGTCAATAACATGAAATAAAGGGGATATCATAAAAAGAAAGTAAACTATAACAAACTTGAAGGAATTACTGAAAAAATGAAACCGAAGAATTAAACTGTATGACATAAAACAACATAAATGCATTCTTAAATGACATTTCACTTAGATATCATCTGATTAAGATGATGATAAAGAAAAAATTTTCCTTCTCACTTTCTTTGTCGTATTTTTCTGTTTCATTAGCCATTCTATGGTTCTTTATTGGAGCATTTTCAGCTGTTCAAGTATCCCACCTCACACACTGATCATGTATCCCTCAATGCACTCGATTTGAAAAAGATGAACAATTAAACTTCCCTTAAATATTTATATAAATTAATAAATACCATTAATTGACTCGAAATTGCCGTTTTTACTTAGTATATTTCAAATCGTTGAAAATGCAACATTTACTCGAAAAGGAGGAAGAACAAGCAGACCGAAATATTTACTTTTTGGCTGCAAATAAGATCGAAGCTTATAACAACATTATTTTATGCTCCCAAAAGAAAACTGCAACGTGAAGTGTTGCGATCATGTAAACATTACCACACTAGCGTGACAGCAGGCACAAATTGCCAATATATTAAGTAAAAAACTGATGTGATCATGTATCCCCGCTGATCAACTATCCCACCTTTCCCCTACGCTTTTCATTTGCTCCTAGTAAATAACTTGTAGCACGTAATATCCGCCATCCATGGCATTTCGGATAAGCACTATTCTCCTAAAGAGTTCTTCGAGGCCGTATTCCTATTATTCGCCACCAGACGGAAGCGCCTTTTTTTTCTTTCCAGTAATACGAGCCTTCATTTACGAATTTTCGTTCTTAATATCGGGGCTGTGCAGTGTGTAAATAAGGCTCCCGGCATTTCCCGCCGCTGTTCCGCATACAATTATTAATTTCTCACGTAGCACATTACAAGCTGCTCGTAAAATAACGCCCCACGTCCGGGCGCATTTCCGTTCGCGAGGGGCAGGGATTTCAGGGGATCTACCAGATGCTTTTAGTGAGAAGGTATTAAACCGTGGAACAAGTAAGCCAACAGTCAACGGGGGTTAAATCGTTTACACTACACTTCTGCTCCTAGTTTAACTTTCACCGATACATTCGGTTCGCGCGATATCGGAAGTAGTATCAACAGTAGGGACGTAACAAGTGCCGCCAGTCGAGAATCAAGAAACACTTCCTTCCTCTTACACTAATTTCGCACTCTCCTTTTCATAACCATAGAATCGTAGAGTCTCTTTTTCCTTAAAAAAATCAAATTCCTTCTTTGATTGACGCAAGCACCGAGACGGCACAACAAACGGGGACCCACGGAAATCGAGGGACGTTCCCTTTTCGGCTTTTCAGACCTTTTTCTCACATTCAGTTTTACGCTCCGCGAATACTATAGATAGTGATCCGATAACCCTCGGGCTCACGTCGGTTCTCGGCCGTCAGGCCAGGATAAGAGGACTCTGGTTGATTTACGTGACACTGCTCTTCCCCGGCAAAAGATTAAAGCGCGAAAACATACGACCCCCATGGAAAAAACGAACGAAATAAATAACAAAGTGAATTTACGTCTGTTCGATTTCGCCGAGGAAAATAGTTGCGTCGCGCGCCCGCTCAACTTCTGTATCCGACTTCTAATATCGGCGAAAACATTAGCTTAGTAAGGGACACTATTTAGATACGCATAACGCGCGTTTCGGCAGAGTGTCGGGCAATGTTGGCGCATTGGCACAGAAAAATGTTTGTCCGGAGAATATCGAAGCGCCCCAGGTGGCACGGCTTCCGCGACTCTCCCCTCCGTTGCTTTAACTTCTGGGAGTGTTCTGATTAATATTTCGTTCCGAGGGTTGTTCTTTCACTCGTATCGATGGCAATTGCGGTTTTTCATGTTTAAGTAATGTTGCTTGCGGAGCGGCGAAATGGTATCGATCAGGTTTAAAGCACGGGGCCGTTGCGGAGCCCCATTGAAGGCGCGGGCGGTTGAAGCCTTTTAGTTTGAAGAGCATATTGAAATTACCTTCGCGAAATTATATTCATTTCGCCGCGCGCTGTTCGCCGGTAGTAAATCATGGGCAAAATTATTGATTACAACGTTAGGATGGTGGGAATCCTTCCATCGGATTATCAGAACGGTCTAGCGATTTACCAGAGGGGGGACACTGAACCTACATATTTTATGCAATGGAATAATATTATGTATATATATAATAATAAATGTTATAAATAAATGGAATAATAAATGTTAAGGACAGTCCCTTTATTCTCGACGCGACGTAATCTCGCGGTCAAATATACGAGTCACAGATAATTAAATTGCTAGTGCATTTCAGACCAAATTCTTTATACCACAAAATTCCAAATAGGCCATTTCAGTGTTGTCAGTGTATTACAAAAATTTACTTTAACATTGTGTCTATTTTCCATAAAGAAGGGAATTTTTCTTCTCAAATTGAAATTAAATCGTACATTTATTTGCAAATAATGAAATACAATGTTCGTCCCCTATTTTAAAAGTGCGATAGCTCGTGGCAGGGTAATCCCTGGTTTGGCTTCCCTTAATTGATGGGTAATTCATTAGACGCCACGGTGATTATAACGTCGAATGACGAAATATCCGATTACGAGGGCTTAATATGAAATGGCGTTGGAATCGAACGGCACCGTGCCTGCTGGCTCTCGGCCTTGCAGCTATAATTCCATAGCGTAAAACAGCTCTTGTGTTAGGGGGCAATTGTGCGTCGCCAGTTTCGCTGCCCGGACCTGAATGCCGCCAGTTCGGTAGAATCTGAATCCGAGAGAATGCACGCTCCCCCTTGCGGTTTGTCCGTTTGCTGGATTTTAGGAGCGTACGTGACAAACCGTTTAATCGACGTTTCCGCGTTAACATTAGCAGGGCTGAATATCCCACCCCCCTTGGCTAAAGATCCTCCGCGCCTGACGAATTTCTCATTACCACGAAAGATCTGTTGCTCGTGGACGGGCATAAATTATCGCGGCCCATTGGACGAACGGTAATTCGCTATGTGTAGTTTGGATGTAGGGTCCGCTTTGTACATTCTATATTAGAATTGGGCACATAATTTCTTATATAATTAATACTAACCCTTCGGTGGTGGATACCTTGACAGTCGACAGTCGACGCGACGCCCATTTTGATCTAGAATAGGGGAAAGGTGGGATAGTTGATCAGAGGGGATACATGATCACATCAGTTTTTTAATTAATATATTGGCAATTTGTGCCTGCTGTCACGCTCTCATGGTAATCTTTACATTATCGCAACACTTCACGTTGCAATTTTCTTCTGGGAGCATAGAATAATGTTGTTAGAAGCTTCGATCTTATTTGCAGCCAAAAAGTAAATATTTCGGTCTGCTTGTTCTTCCTCCTTTTCGAGTAAATGTTGCATTTTCAACGATTTGAAATATACTAAGTAAAAACGGCAATTTCGAGTCAATTAATGCTATTTATTGATTGATCTAAATATTTAAGGTAAGTTTAATTTTTCATCTTTTTCAAATCGAGTGCATTGAGGGATACTTGATCAGTGTGTGAGGTGGGATACTTGAACAGCTGAAAATGCCCCAAAAAGAACCATAGAACGGCTAATGAAACAGAAAAATCCGGCAAAGAAAGTGAGAAGGAAAATCTTTTCTTCATCATCATCTTAATCAGATGATATCTAAGTGAAATGTCTTTTAAGAATGCATTTATGTTGTTTTATGTCATAGAGTTTATTCTTCGGCTTCATTTTTTCAGTAATTCCTTCAAGTTTGTTATAGTTTACTTTCTTTATATGATATTCCCTTTACTTCATGTTATTGACGAAAATAATAAATACTTTTTAGAAAGTTAATGTGTTATTTACTCTTAAAGTTCACTGATCAAGTCTCCCCTTCAGTGGGGGACACTTGTGCATAACGTCACTGCCAGAAAATGTTGAAATTCTGTCATTAAAATTAATTTTCAGCTCTCAAATTTGTCAAAGTATATTGAGAATATTGTAAGAATCAAAACTTACATAATTAAATACAAACAAAGCAAACCATTATTATTATTTTAATAAAAAAGCAAAACTGTGATCAACTATCCCACCTTTCCCCTACTTAGTATTATACCAGTGTTTCCCTTTTTATAATATTCAAATAACCTGCGACTACCCCTATAAAGCAAGGTAAATATTTCCTTTCGTTTATGAAAAATCAGTGTTGAGTCGTTAATAAAATGTGGAGATATAACCATATTAAAATAAATAAGTGCTAAAAGTCGTAAACCACTAAAAATAACCATGGCGATCCCCCAGAAAACACTTCGCGACCCACTTGGGGGTCACTGTATTATACAATTCCGTTCGTACAGTTCCTAAAAGAAATTTTTCTGTTAGATATTAATTTTGATAGGATCTAAAATTCTCAGTTTCTTAAAGTAGCGATATTAAGAAGAGATGTAGTTAATAACAAGTGTAGTTAATACACGTAGAATAATATTCAGGGTGGGTCCAAACGTACCCAGCATCCACCAGACGAGAAATAATAACAGAGCATCCATCTTCTTCGCCAGTTAACAGTAAAGAAGCAACATCGTCACAAATTTCATTATTTTCACACCCACCCCAATCGCCCAGCAATCCTCAACGTACCAATAAATCTCTCCACCCCCGCACATTCAGTGGCGCGTTACAAGGACCAGCAAGCAGAGGTGAATTGAGAATAATTGTCGGTCGGTTTTTCGAGGAACGTTCAAAGAGGACACCGGTGGCGGCGCGGGTTGAAGTTACTTTAAGGGGCGAAAGGGATGGCCGACGTTGCGGCGAAGTCTCGTTAGGCTCGGCAGGCCCGGTTTCACAGAAGATAGGAGCGCGAGGACGCGGCCGCGCGTGTTCGTGGCTGATCGAGAAGTAGGGTGTGAGCTGAAGACACCTCGACCCGGCTCGAGCGACTATTGCCAAGGGAAGCGGTGGGCAAGCTCGACTAAGCGCTAATCGAGAGCGCCCCGAGTCCCTTTCATCACAGGCGTGACTAATTCCTTTGGTAATTTACTGAGCGAAGCGAATAAGAGTTGCGGCGAGGCGTCCTCGCATGGATTAGCAAACGGTCCTGACGCGTAGACCGGCGCTAAGGTGACCAACAGAGCGTCATCTTCCCGCCATAATCGGATGCACCTTGCCGACGGGTACGGTCCCGCACACCCTAGAAAACTTCCCCCGATAGCTGTTTATAGTCCACAACCGCGGGGTCCTTTCTCGGCTCACGGTCGAATTATTCGACGGTTTTCTGCCGGATTAAGCATTTCTCCTACAAGTATCAAATTCCCAAAGGGGCCCCTTATCGTCCCACACTCTCCACCCTTTCGATCTTCCTAACCCGACGCCCTGCACCGATCGAATCTCGCGCGCTCCGCACCCGGAGCTTCTCGATCCACAAAATTCCCGTGTCTCCGGACCCTAATCGTGAAAGCCGCGCGGAAATATCCTCCCAGCCCCGGTGACCCATATTATACCTTACACTTTATCAGTCGGATTGCCACGTCCGAGCGCTTATCAAGCGGCTGCGGTGCCGTGGATCCCGTGCACGGGACGATGCCCGGCAAAGTGTGAAACGGCCGTGCTGGGGAAGAGAAAAAAAAAAACAGGAACGGAGGAGAGGCACAAAAGCGCAGGAAAAAGGAGGACAAAGGGCGCGAGGGCGTGCAGCGTGCATGGACGTCGGGATAGTTGGAAGGGGGTGCGGGTGAGGGGGTTGCGCATTGCTGTTAACTATCCTTTGAGTCTCGTTGGTGGAGCATCTCACCCGTGCAATGTCTCACTCGGTCCATGGGGCCGTGACAGCGTATATGGGCGAGCTACGTTGCCCGGCATGCTCGGTTGCCCCGTAAAAAGGCGTTTTCCCAGGTCCGCTGGCGCGCGAAACAGTAGAGGCGCGACCGTGCCCGCGCGAGCATCGTGTAACACCATACTTGATTACCCATAGCGATCACTGAGCCGAGCTTATGCCCCCGTATGCTTCGGTAAGTCGTTAAGAACGCACCTCGTTGGGCTCCAACCTCTGTGGCTAAACGGAATTGTCCAGCCTCCCGTGATCCGCGCGTTATTATTAGTACCCGCGGATCTGACGGCTCATTTCCAGCACACCGGCGGCGGGGGCCCTCTGCGGATTGTTTATTATTATATTAACAGACGAGCGGCGAAAGGGTGGCTCTCGCGGATGAGTGGATTAAAAGCCGAGTGATCGGGGCTCCGTCGCTCTCACACATGCGGATACGTAGGGCACGTAATTGCTATCAGCGCGAAACGTCGATTTTAATACACCGCTAATCGTTTGCTCGGACGACGAATCGCGGGATTGGCCGCGACTGCCGCTGCAATTGGCATTTCCGCGACCCTTGCAGAGTTGCTCTCGAAAGGGTGCTCGTATATTTTAATTCCCGGGCGAATCGTGGATTCGCGGAAGGCTCTTGTCGTGCTCTGGCGAACAGTTGTTTCGCGGATGGTTTAGATCAGGTATCTAACGAGGGGATTCATGCTTCTCGTATCGCGGCACGAGGGTGCCACTTAGCAATTTGCGTGTGGCAGGGTAGCGATTCGAGGGGTGGTAAATTTATTGCGAGACACGTGTTAGGGTTAATTTTGGGTTAATTAGCTGACAGCCGTGAGTGTTTCATCGGGTATTTAATATTCTGAACAAGGTTCGCAGATATTCTTTGGCTGGCGTTTCGAGTCATAGTATGAAGCTTTCTGTGCGGCGTCTGAAAGTTTCAATCATCGGAGGTGTCATTAGGGGACGAATATTAATCCGCGCAACCTCGATAATCATTCAAGAATCTTACTTCAATTCCAGCACCGTCACCAGCAACGCCCACCTTTTCAATTTCTATATTTGCCGCGTTCTTGACACAATAATTCAGCCGTGCCATTCCCAGCAAGGGATAATTGATATCTACCGATCTGTCGTTTGAAGAAACGGCTAATTGTTCGCCGCGCATCATTTCTATCCTCCCCCGAGTGCAATATCTTCCAACAACGATCCCGTGCGTTTCCATACATCCCATTCCTTGTAGCGGCAGCGTCGCTCGGTAGAGAATGGGAAACGAGAGCCAAAAGGAGAAGCGCTACCAGCGTGGATATTTATAACGAACGGCCCCGCGTTTTATCCGCGTAAATAAATTTCAGAAAATCTCGGCCCTGTGAAACGCGGTACGTTTATAAAAAGAAAACAGGGAGAGAGGCAGAGAGAAAGAGAGAGAGAGAGAGAGAGAGAGAGAGAAAATAAAGGTAGGTATATTCCTCGGGCCTGAACGATCATCGCGGAGGGTGAGCCGCGCGGATGTATCCAATGCGTATCGGCGTACCGTCCGATAAATCAGGCTGAACGCCTTCGTCCACCAGGTCCAAAGCGGTTGGAAATAGCCGTCGGGGCGGGGGTATGGATCGGAGGCTGGAAGGAATCTTATCGGTCGTTGGACATAATCGGTATACACGAGGCGCGATCGGGGACAGGGCACGTACGATTACACTCGCGGCGGACCCTCCGCGCGTCGTCTTGGGTCCTTGGAGCGTGAACAGAAAATAGCCATCGGTGTGCACCGGAGGATCACAGCGAAACCGGCCACCCTTTGCTGCCCTCCCTCCTGGCCCCGGTTGTCATATACGCTCCAGAAGAAAAAAGAAAAAAAAAAAAAAAAAAAAAAAAAGGATCCCCGGTGTCAGAGCGGCGCGGCAGCGCGACGAGGGTCGCCAGCGTCGCGGAAAGAGGAAGAAATAAGGGGGTACGGGGCGAGGGTGTGCGGGGACGGTCGGGCCAGGGATCGAGGGGGCCGGGAGAGGACTGGCAGATAAAAGGGTAGGAAGAGAAGCCGATCGTCAGTAGGGGGATGGGTTTTGGGTTCGGTGGCGGCGGCGAGGAGAATAGCGCGACCATAGGAGAGGGGTGGCATTATATTTGCGCAGGGCCGCCCGGCAGGGCGCAGTATCGTCGCGACCGCCGTCGCGTGCACCTCGCTCCTCCGTGAGTTTCGGTACGCGTTTAGAGCCCACCGCGAGTGCGCCCGCACCGAGAAGCCCTCTCTGTCCCTCCTCGTTCGGTTTCGCCGCTGGCTGAACCGTCCCGTGCCTCGTCCACTTGCTCGCCCTCTCTCGCTCGACCATCCCGCCGCGAGTCGCGAGCCGGGCCTCTCCGTCTATCCTCATACGCGCTGTATATCCCTCCCCCTACGCCGCTTCAGTTGACTCGTCGCTGCCGTTCCGCGCGTATACCCTCGCTCCCTTCGAACGTCCTCTTCTCGTCGGGCGACGGGTTTCGCGAGCCGTCGTTACTTCTCGCCGTGCGCAAAACAACGGGCAACCCTAACAACATCCCCCCCCCTCGACCGCCGCAACAGTCGAGAGCGAGTCCCCGCGAGCAGCGGTCGCGAAGTGTTATCTGGCCCCGCAGAACAGTGAGTAGAACGGAGTGTCGACGTTATTGTCTGTTGTTGTTGTTTACGTGACGTTTGTTGGTGTGTCCCTGCACTACCTCCCGCCACCCACACACACCCCCCCGAGGAGCATCTTCGTTCCCTCGACGCTCCCGATTGCTCGGCCACCCCCGTCCCACCCCCCCCCCCGCTTCCGCCCCACTGCACGGTCATCCCTCCGCAATCGAAGTGACTTTCGACTTTCACGCAACGCGCGATATCCCCCGCCCCCGATAACCCTCGCACACGCCATCCTCGACGTGGACACGCACGTTAACGTCGAGAGGGGGGTGCGGGACTCGGTCGGGGCGCCTCCGATAATTTGTCAGGCGATCGGTCGATCGTACCCGGCTGTTTCGCTGGATCTCGGCGACTCGGAACCGCTTCGGACGGTGTTAACGAGATCGACGAGCGGCCGCTCGGTTCTCGCTACCGCCGCGGCGACGAGATGGGGGGTGAATCACCACCCGGGCCGAAATGCTAGGACCTTTACCGAATAAGCAATATTAGCTGACATTCTCGCGTTGCGTGAAAAGTCATCGGGAATAGGGACCGAAATAATCGTCTGGCAGCGGGCGCGGTGACGTCGACGAGGCGGAATCAGGTAGGCACTTTGCAAACGCACCTTCGCGGCGGCACTGGCGTACGTGGAGGGTGGCTGGTGAAAATTACACAGTTTTTCGTTGCTACCCCGGAGACGCCTTATCGTTCCTGCAATTTCGCGGCAGGCCTTCGAGCCCCTCGATCTCTAACAGAATTAATTGCAATGTGTAGATTCTTGCCACCTGCACGTTCGTCCACTTTAAGATTCTATGGTTTTGTCAAAGGGTTGTTTGTCACGCGCGCTTAAGATGGCTATTTATTTTAGAGATGTTTGCTCCCTGCCGTTCCATTTTCTGCTTATTTCTATCGCGTTCCTTTGTATCGCGATCGAACACGACCGAGCATGTTAAATTACGTTCAAGGGGCAATTCTGTCGTTTAGGGTTCCGCGAGGGTTCATAAAGCGAGCTAAGAATTCGTTGTTATTTATGTCTCTTCTTTCTTTGTACACAGCGCTGCCCAATGAATATATATTTTAACGAAGATTCAAATCAGTCTACGCCCAGCGGGCGGGCACACATGGATATGGAATATATTTAAATATATTTTATTAAAAATTCGAGCGGCTAATTTTTCTTCGCATCCGGCTTCACAGCTAGATGAAAATAGGGAGTAATGGGAAAGGGTGGTAGCGCCGCGATCCAATGGCGGTTTTATTATTCTTCGCTGGGAACGGCGGGGGTGGTTATTGTTATTCGAGGACTGCGCGTGTATGTAGTCACGGGCATAGTCGTGGTTTGAATTTTCACACCATTGTTTGCCGTACAAAAGCTTGACACGGAATATGTTTAATTCGATCAGCCGCGATATATGGCAGATACGAAAATTGGATAATTATCATTCTGATATAAAACACGAATATTCCATTCACCCCTCTCCCGTTCTGTTCGCCTGCGCTCCGTTCGATTCGAAATTCTTTTCATACCCGTTTCGAATACAAAAGTGCATTTGTTAAAATACTCCGAAGAATGTTTCGCAATTGAAAATGATATTCAACCAGCCTGCTAAAGCCGTCGGATATTACGCTATTAGAATACTCTCGCGATTTACTTGCTTCGGAATGTACGGGGACATAAATATTCGAGCAAGGTAGCCACGAGGATAACAAGGTGAAATTTTGTCGAGTGGAAAGAAGGAGAGCACGGCGCTGGTATTCTCCATGTAGAATTGTTTACAGACAAGCCGGCGATGATAAGTTGGTGGTATTGCGAACGCTGTGTAAGCCTACAGGGAAAGAGGTGAGGGACGGGAGAAATTCGATTTTCGCGTTAGCGTGATACCATTGTGCGCGAACTATCTCTTTGTCCAACTTCGAGTCCATTCTGGCATTGTCCGATGCTAACTCGACAATATAAACCGTAAAACTCCGCCGGTCCAAAGATACTTGGGCATCTGGATCGAAGGATCCATTAGCAAAGTAGCAATGAAGCGATAATGAAGTCCCTGTTCGCATTTCATCAACATTTTACGATTATCGATTAGCCGCGCTGACGAAACGGGAAATATTTTTAGCCCACTCTTTCGATCGCGAGGCTCTCGCCATCGCGGACTACTACGCACGCCGAACATTAGAAGCAAAGTGCGTCGTCTTTGGCTGCCTTTACCAAATCCAAGCTAATAAGTTCTTAAATATAACCCTGATTTATCGGGTGCTTCGCGATGACCGCAAATTAATTACATAGTTTCTACAGATTAATCACACTCGTCACAGCCCTGTACGCGTCGATTGCCTATTATTATTATCATCGCTGTAGAGATGGAATATTATTCACAGGAATTTATTCCCTTTGTACACGGATTATCTTACATTGTTTATCGAGCCATTAATGATTATACGCAATTATCTCTATGCCGGGAATTATCGCCCCCTAAATTATCAGCGTTTTATAAACATTTGCGCGCTCTGTGTGTCGTGGAATATTCAGAATACTTACTTATTCCATGTACCAATCGATTTCGTTTTTTACCTCGCTCTGCATAGTTGAATACTGAATATCGAAGGCACGTGTTAATATTATTATTAGTATTATTATTATTTCGTCTTTATTACTCGTAAACAAAGGTAAAGTACATAGGGAGAAAGTAAAGGCGAGTAAAGGCGAGGCCGCAGTAGAAACTGTTAATAGGCCTAACCATAACATAAAAAAAAAAATCCATCGATTCTCGAATCGCTATCGTCCACGGGAAGCAGAAAGTCTCCGCTAAAAGTCGCCCCCGAAAGAAAATTCTTTTCGCCGCAGAAATAGGAGCATATTTCAACTAATCTTCCAAGGCGTGCTATTTCGAAAGCGACAATTTCACGATCGGTTAAGCCGCCTGAATTTTCCCAGCCACTTCTTCGCGACTTGGAAACTGTTCGGAGCTTTCCACCCGGGGTTTTTGAGGGGCCGGGGCGGAGTGCTCGGCAGAGTAGTGAGAAACAGAAAGAAATAGGCACCCTTTGTTTTCGTATTCGCTGCCGTTAAATTCGCCCATTTCTCGCGATATCTTTGATCCCGGCTACCGAGTCCTTGATCGTGTGTGCACCGCCCTCGGCACACGGGGCGGGATGCGCGCGTGTGGGCGCCCCAGAATGGAGTGTTTCCCGTCGAAGCTTCAGCTCGAAAATAAGAGAGAAATCTGCCTTTCTCCTCTGCGGAGGGTCATACCATTCGCGGAAAAGGAAACCTATCAGCTGGTCGATTTGTCCTTTGACGCGGAAGATCGCGTGCTCCGTTTCCCTTTGTCTCAAAAGTATTGCATTAGAATTACGCGGCGTTGACATTTTAATGGCTGACCCTTAACTTCTGCCCTCTCCGCCGACGGTTCCCGCGGCTCGCGAATCGAGTTTATAATTCTCGGCTGCTGGTTAATAATAATGGAATTTTATACGACGCGGTAAATCTGTATCGGAGCAAATTGCGGTCAGATCTGATGGATGAAAAATGGGGTCGCCTCGGTGTCCATAGTAATGATCAGGTACGGAAATATTGCGCGTATCAACGCGATTAATATGCGAGAATACTTTATTGCTCGAGATCAGTGAGGGCAAGGGATCGGTAGAATTTATTTTCATAACATTCAGCCGCGTTACCATATAAATACGCGACTCTGCCGCTTGGACTGGAACGTGCAGTGCGATAAGCCCGAGGCTAGTACTTTTGATTTCGCCACACGCGCTAGTTCGCTTCTTAATTAAAAATGAAGCTTCCTTCTGACCTTATTTTCGTGCCACTGTGGCCGCGCACGCATGTGAACTAGTTGGTAATTCCGTTAATAACACTTCCCCGTGGAAGAAATTACGGGCAGGCGACACGCAATACTTTTACCAAGAAAGTGGCATTTTAATAATAACCGCGGTTTTAGCGAATTAAAACGCTTTCTCCATGCACTCGCGGTCAATGGTATTTTATTTCACTTCGTAGCGAGTTTATGAAGGGCAATGATTCTATACTCCCGTAGACCAGTGGCGTTGAATAATTTTCATTACCCTTTTATTGGAAAGTAGGGCAATAATCAGGCGCCGAGTTGTTGGTCACCTGGTTTCTGATTCAGAAAATCGATGCTGCCCTTTTAGTAAATTTATTCGCCATAATAGAAGTTAAAAGCTCGGGGCAGTGTAAAATGAATTGACCATTAGAGTGTAACCACATCGATTGGCTGAAATTGAGGGGGTTTTTGCTAGAGAATGCCGTCATAAATTTTCGTCTGCCTCGCCGTGGAATACGAGCCTCGTCGAAGTCCGATATAATATTGTTCTGTCGGCGATAGAGAGAGAGAGAGAGAGGAACGCCGGAAATCGTCCCTTTCAGTCCGAGCGCACGTTCGTTCTATTTTTTCCCTCCGCTAATTGAAAGCGCGGATATTTAGGAACACAGGCATTCGTTTTGTAACTCATTAATAATAGCTGTTTACCCTGGCGCTCGTTGTTTTGTCGCGCCCATTGCTTATTAAAAACCAATACGTCGATTAATTGACGCCTCGCGTTGAATAAATCATGTCGTTAGCTACGCTCCGCCACTTTTCTTTTTATTATGCTGCGTGTTCTTTACATGGCCACGATAAATTGTTCACTTAACTATCGCAGTGTTAGAAACAATTGACGCTTGCGGGAAACTCGACGAAGTGGGCTTTTCATAGAATTCCGCGGAATTTTGTAGTTCGTTCGCGGTGAAATGAATGAACGAGCTTTCGCGTCGAGTGGCCTATAGTATTCACTAGTAGGGTAGAAGCCCCAATTACTGACACATTAAGGACTGACTCTAATATTATTGCATAGTATCTGTATTTATTGACTGAAAGTATAAGTTTTTTATTTTATTTATTATGGTTTAATATGTTTACTTCGTGAAAAACATTTTATGGGTCTTACAATTTCTATTTTTATATATAAATTCATTAATCTAAAAAACATATTTCGAGATCTATTAGTGACACTTCTAAAACGTGTGTATCTGAATTACTGACACCCCAATTACTGCCAGCTAACCTAATACTGTTTATTACTCATTTTATGGTTATGGCATCTCATGTTCATGAGCAACTACTGCTATGACAGTAATACCAAAATGCTTGAAACGCTTGTACCAATCACTATCACCCATATATTAATTAAAAAGGCTTAATTAATCGTTATATTACGATCGTTGTGACTTTCTATGATACTTATATTGCACTAAAAAATTATTGTTTATTATGTAAATAATTTAAATATAGTAATTATAGCCCTTTCTTTAGTGCCCTGTTTTCTCTTTCACTAGTAAGGAAGTCGCCATTTCCACTGTTGTCATCAAAT
The DNA here is from genome assembly GCA_963932275.1 of Andrena praecox. Taxonomy (NCBI): domain Eukaryota; kingdom Metazoa; phylum Arthropoda; class Insecta; order Hymenoptera; family Andrenidae; genus Andrena; species Andrena praecox. The sequence goes on from OZ010729.1 coordinate 3,440,485, forward strand.
TAAAATTTTGTATCGTCTTATAGAAATTAATGAAAAAAAAATATTAAGTGGTGCATTTTCTAGCGTATAGATTATAGGTTGAATTACATAATTCTTTTTGTGTATGGCTTTACAACGTTTATTTATTCGTTATTTTCAGTAAAATAGCTTAAGGGGACCTTCCGGTCTAGAGCCCAAAAAAATAGGTGATATTTAGGAATTAATTAAAGGAAAACTAGTATATATAATTTAATGGGACTTTTTGCATTGTATTAAGCATGTCTTAAGTTATAGAAATATATTTTTTGTTTTATAATTAATTATTGCAGACGGCCCTCGGGAGTCGTTAAAGTCAAGGCGTCAAAAAATGGATCCAAATCGGTGGGACCTGTATCTCCAAAAGTTATTATCCGATTCGACTGAAACTTATTTTATTTTGAAGATTATACTTCTGGCTAGGGGGGGAACTAGAAAAAATTAAAAAAAATGACTTTTTTTTAGAAAATAACGACACTTGAAGTTTGAAATCACTTTTCCCTGTACTTTTCGTCCTTTCAACGCCTTTGAAAATTATAAATTTTCAATTTTTTGTAATTTTTCTAGTCCCCCCCCCCTAGCCAGAAGTATATTCTTCAAAATAAAAGGAGGTTCAGTCGAATCGGATAATAATTTTTGGAGATACAGGTCCCACCGTTTTGAGAACACTGTTTCGAGAAAAACGCGTTTAAAGGTTTACGTGAGCGCCGAGTGCCCGGTTGTTGCCCATGCATTTGCCGCTACTCAAATGCCTATAACTTCTGGAATTTTACGAATATTAACAAATCCTTTTAAACACGTATTCCTAAAAGGTTGAACATTCGAAAAATGAAATAAAACAAAATCGACTTTTAGACCGGAAGGTCCCCTTAAAGGTTTACGTGAGCGCCGAGTGCCCGGTTGTTGCTCATGCATTTGCCGCTACTCAAATGCCTATAACTTCTGGAATTTTACGAATTTCAACAAATCCTTTTAAACACGTATTCCTAAAAGGTTGAACATTCGAAAAATGAAATTTAAAAAAAATCGACTTTTAAACCGGAAGGTCCCCTTAAGGTGACAGTAATTGGGGGTTCTACCCTAGCTTCGGAAATTCTTGACAGTTTCCAAAATTGAATGCTTTCGATACTATCGCTAACAATGCTGTACTATTTGACCATTCTTGTAAATTCAACTCGAGACACTGTGTGGCGTAAAATTAATCAACCATCAGACACTTGCCCCGCGTACCATCTTCCACTTTATTCAAAGCACAATCATACTTTGAATCGAGGAGGCAGTGCATTTCAGAAGATGCAAACTCGCGTCTCCAAAAGTGCGTGCAAAGAGAATATTCGGGGAAATAATAAAATTCATAACGCGGGAATAGAACGGGCGGAGAAGTGGAAATAAGCAACGCGGAGATTGATAAAATAAACAGTGAGACGTTGGAGGCGGTGGAAGGAAGTGTCGTGCAAAAATTCAGCAAGCAGAGATGCAGAATGCCAGGCGGCGCTTGATTCCAAGCGAGACGTAGTGTTTCCGCGAATGGAAATACAGAATTTCATTATCCGCTTTGAAGAATAATGAAGCGGGGTTGTTAAGACGCCAGGGGGGCGGGGGGCGATACGTTGCAGAAAGAAGGGTGGAAAAAGTGCAGGGCGCTGTATTTTTATCGTGACTCGCGGCTACCCCGTAATGGCTAAATTAAACGCCTCGGTTGCTAACAAGAAACGTAATAACGGTTAAAGAGGTAACCGTAACGGGAGCCTGAAAGGTAATTTTTCAGCCCCGGCACGGCCAAGCTGGATTTTCCAAATTGAAAGTATTTCGTAACGTTCCCTCCTGCCCCTTTCGGCGAGCACTCGGCGCGTTAGAACGTCGCGTTTTCCTATCCATTTCACGGGGAGAACGCAACTAGATTGCAGCTGCTTGTTACCTTCTGCGCTGCCCTTGGGTCAATTGCTTCCATAACTGCAAACAACTGCAGACAGGCTAATTTGCGTTTCGCTGACGGACAAATTGAATTTATCGTGTTTAAAACAACCCCTCCCGCCGTTTGCGTGGCCGAAAGTTTGGCCCGTGACGATTTTGCGTTTCGAATGCAATTAAACAGGATTAATATGTCAAGCTCTAAAAGCTTAGGAAAATCTTTTTCTTCCTTTGCTATTAGATACTATAATAATTAACGTGACTGGAAGCTTCCCTCTTTTTCTTATCGTTCGTTGCTCACGGGACACATATTGTTTAACCCTCTTATCTTTGCACATGTGAACTAGGGATTGCAAATTTACCGACATTTTCAATTACCGGTAATTCGGTAACATTTTCAATCAAAACCGGTTTACCGATAATTTACCGGTATTTTTTAAGGTATTGAAAATATAAGAGTAAACATTACAAAAAAAAACTTTTTTTAACTCTAATCGAGCATTACAATAAATATATGCAAATAAAACTATTCTGTTAAATGAGATAACTCAAAATAGATATATTTGTGTAACTATTGACAATACTTATTAATATGGATCTTCACCGCGAAAACGATGAAAAGAATCTTATCTTACATACATAATTAAATATTTTTATTTAACAATTTTTTTTAACAAATAAGCACGCAAGAAACATAATTTGTCTAAACTTTGGTCTCCTGATCGCGATCTAATTTTTGTACAAAGTAATCCAGCCACGAATAAAGATTCCACTCTCAGATTCTACACTCGTTGGTCGGATAGTCATTAAGAAATCATATGCCATTTGTACCTATATATTTTCTCCTTACTTTTTCTACTTGAAAATACGTCCATTGTTTTGATGACTTGATTTAGATTTTTAGTTCTCTTTTGGCTTAGAGTTGATTCTTCATGAGATACTTCGGTTTTCGTCTTTATTAGTAATTGAAGTTTTTTTCACTGATAACGATGTAGACCGAAATAACGAACGCATATATGCGCTATATTGATATACGTAATTTATCGAATTACCGGTAAAAATTTGAGGGTATTTCTCGCGATTTACCGGGAAACCGGTAAACCGGGTTACCGGTATTGCAATCCCTAATGTGAACCCCCAAACGCAACCTTTATAAATCCCACAAGCAGGATTTACAATTGCACACTCGCGAGAATAACTTCGAGAGGAACAGTTTTCATCCCCTAACCCTTTCGAAGTGATCGCGGCACAAAGACGCGTCTATTCGTTTCTGAACAGTGGTGGTAGAGCGTGGAGCGAGTTCTTTTCGTATTGTCGGTGACAGGAAGCGGTAGAGCTCGGTCCAGGCGCGTTGCCCCATTTAAAATCGACCCTTTGAAAGGGTTCCGCCAGTGTGCTTCGCAACAGAGCGGAGCAAAACGTTGCAGCTAAAAAAGACTTGCCTAACGAAACTGTGCCTCGAAGTTATTCCGCGAGATACGTTTACTGGCGGTTGTGGAGGAAAGGCAGACGGTGGCGGGTGCGTGTACGCCTGCTCTCATATCTTCCATCCGAGATGAATCTTTCCTTCGATCGACGGGCAACGGCCGGCGAAACTGTATTAACGGTGATAACTCGCTTTCGTTCACGATTGAGTTAGCCCGACATTAGATGGCCGGTGTAATGCCACAGAGAGGCGGTCAGCGAAATGTCTGGCAGCGGGGAATAAGGAGGGTGGACGCTCCTCGTGAGTACGTCTGCGCGTGTAGACGCTCCCTTAGGCCGCGTACAGACTTGAGCACGAACGCGAATGAGGCAAGCCGAGGCAGACCCAAATGCCTCGGGCTGGAAAAATGGTGATTTTTGTCCTGTGCGTCCCGCACGAGGCAAGCCGAGGCAAACTGAGGCAAATTGATACACACAACTATATCTGAGTATATATAATATCCATATACATTATCTCTGTATATAAAATTTATAAAGCTATGTTCACGCGTTATGGCGTGGTAACGTAACAGCACAATCACAAGTAAAGATTAAATTTAAAAATAAATGAAAGTTTGATTTAGCTATTGAATTTAATAAAGGTAATTTTAGTGCCAGCAACAGCGGTTAGACTAAATTTGTAAGTTAATTTATTTAATTTTTAAATTGATGAAGTTATTTATAAGAATATTTAATTGGATTTATTGAAGTATGGTGAAATATTTTTTCTAGAATGAATTAAATTTTATTTGACTAATGTTTATTAAATTTTTGAATAAACTAGGATTAGATACCCTATTATAAAAGTGATTTATTTTGAATTGATTATTAAATGTAGATCATTAAAATTAACAAATATGGCGGCTTTACAATTTATTTAGAGGAATTTGGGTATTGATATAATCACCAGGGTAATCGCCGCGAACAATCTAATGGCGTTTTCGGACGGTCGCACTGGGGTGCGTTGAGTGCGAATTTTTTTTACCAATCGGTGGCGAAAAAGTTCACACTCTTCGCTTCCGATTGGGTAGGGTTCGCACTCGGTCCGCCCCAGTGCGACCGTCCGAAAACGCGAAAAGGTGACGAGAGACGCGGGCATCGCGTCTCAAAGTTCTTATTGACTTACCCTCCATATTCATTTTCTTTCAAATTCGTATTTCTCAAATGCGCCGGTAAGTATGGACTGGAGTGCGTTCTCGGAGTCTCGAAATACCTGGCTTACAGAGAATGGCATAATTGCTGTTATTTTATTGCACACTGAAACATCTATTTTGAGGAACCTGCATTTTTTCTTTTTGAACTAACAGTTTGTCCATATTTTTACTCGCATACGAATCATGTAATTGTTCTCCCTTAACTCACACACACTGTATGCATATTCACATATCATATGTATATACGTGTATATGTAGGGTAAAGGCAGGTAATATGGAACTTCGTAAAATTTCGATAAAGAAATAACGAACTGTTCGGGTAATCGTTTATACTAGATCCCTAGACACAATAGACGATGATACTGAGAATTGAGCATCAGTCGGGCATCTATCATTGAAAGAGAAACGTTTATATTTTTCGTGGGGTGTAAAAGTTTCTGAAAAGTGCATCAAACAGTTAAATATTGTAATGAAGGTATGTTGCAAAGTATTATTTTGATATAATTTATCATTAAATATGTGTGTTCTTGATTATTCAGCAATAGTTTACCAATAAAGTTACTTTGTTCTTAGTATAATTCTTAATTTCTTGTGTGTACGTAATATGGAACATACCGAGTAACATAGATGAAGTTGATAATGACGATGACGACGATGATGCGGGATGTGTGGTGTGGCTCGTCTTTCCCTTGCTTTCGCCGCATGCCTTGGGCCGATCCAATAACTTTGGATCGGCCCGAGGCATGCGGCGAATGGCGCCGCGGCACGTCCTGCCTCGGAGCGACACCCGCATTGAGCACGAATGAATTTTTTTTCGACCGATAGCGTGCGGCGAACAGCCCCGAGGCAGCGGCGAACGGCCCGAGGCATGCGGCATACGCATTCTGCCTCGGCTTGCCTCATTCGCGTTCGTGCTCAAGTCTGTACGCGGCCTTAGACACCGACGTGGACCTTTGGCTTCGCAGAGCCTAAGATCCTCCCGAGTCTTTCCACCCACCATCAAAGATTCAGATTGGAATGAAAACTGCTACGGTAGTCGGTACGGTTTTAGGGCCGAACGGGGCCATTCTGTTTGAGGGAACTCCTTCATCAGCTGTTCCAACAGGTATTTCTTCTATAAGCAATAAGATTTTTCGTAGATTCTTCACAGGTCCTCCAAAGATCTTCCCTGCTATATAACTTCACTCGCAGCGTTCTTTAACTTCCAACGCGCCGCTTACAGTCTCCGTAGATAAATAGGGCCCATCACCGAAGACGGCCGCCCATTGTGAGCAGCATAATTTCGCGCATTTAGCGATCTATTAAGACTCAGTTGCGGCCGCCGGCTGAAGTCGCGGGGAGCGTAGCCAGTGGTAACGAACGAAAAGGGGAGGCCACGATGAAGTTGGCCGATTTAATTTTCTAAATATTCATGGGGCGGCGTGTCCCTCTGGCGAGCGATGCAGCCTGCCGCGGCGGCGGCGAGCGTCCGCCCCGGAACACCATAAATATTCTATGTTGCGCCATCGTAACTTGAAACGAGAGACGAATACGGGATTACATCTCAGGTGGCAGCATCGCGCCTAACATGTCACGCGAGTACACACGGCGGCGCGCAACGAACTATTAAATTATGCAATTATCCCCGGCTAATTGCGGCATCCTTTCTCGCCGGCCAGCGAGTAATTTCCCGAATAATTCGAGCTCGATCGAGCGGAGTAAAGAGCGGTTAAAGAGCGCCGGAGGCTGCTCCGATTTTTGGAAATTCGACGGCCACCTAGCGTTGCCTCGCGAAACAGATCCCCGGGGAAATTAGAATTAATATTAGCCTAGGCGTGTGTCATAAATATTCCATTCCGGATCGTTATGCATTCGAATGGCTGAGAGACGCGGCATATTATTATTCATATCGGACGGGGCGAGCGAAACGAAGGCAGAGCGGAAGATGCTTGAGTGCAAAGATTATCAATGATTCAATGGGCTTGTGAATCCCCCCCCCACGCGCTGAATTTCCAAAAGTCCAGCTGCGATGAGTGGTCTGTAAATGTTTCACGGTTACATCGTGGACCATCAGCCTTGGAGATGGGAAATTGAAGGGTTTATTTTCGAATGGTCTGTAGAATCTTTTCTCGCCGATCGTTTTTATTATTATTATTATTATTATTACTATTATTATTATTATTATTATTATTGATTAACGGGAAACTCTTTAGTGTACAGAGATACAAAATTATTACCATTATAACATAAGAAAATTAATATAAGAGATAGAAATAAAAATATTTACATAAAATAAAGTAAAATAAAATAATACTAATACATATACAACATATAACAGTCTGCCTGTTCATGCCTAATCACGGTTTTAAAATTTCCTTCCCGGCGTTTAATGCGCGAGGCACGCGCTGCAATTAATAGGAGTCGCGCAGTCGTCGTTGATCTCCATACTTGTTAGATTCAAGATACTTTGTGGATAAGGCCCTCGATTGCTCATTGAAAGCTGAAGGGGCGTTTGGTAGCCAGGGTAATGGTCGTTCGAAGCGTAAAGGGCCACGTGAAGTGCTGAAAAATCGAGGCAGGGATTCGCTTCCTTTCCCGTGCGTCCTTTTCCATCGAAGACGCGAGGAGCTCCGTTTTATCGTTGCTTTGGGGCCTCGTACGTACGCCGAGGCAGAAAATATAATTCGATCGGAGCTCGGTAACTCGATTGGGGGGCGCGGGAGGTGGGGATCGAAATAAGAATCTAAAGAAAGGATAATATTTTGTTGCGTTATTCTGGTATCGAGCGAATCGGGTGTTTCCACGCGGCGCGGTCGTTATCGATTTCGGATACGCGATTCCTTCGTCCTAGATGGGAAAGCTCGTAACCAGAGTATTCTGGAACTGTTGGTCGGAGTTGCTGGGCGAAGGTGACGGTATCTTTAATCTGATCGCCCGTCCTGCTGCCGTATAACATTGGATTATTCAGCAGAACGTAGATTTAAAAGAAGATACTCGTGTCGGCGCGAATTGGAATGGAAAGCTGTATTTGTATAAGCCTTGCGCGAGCTCTGCGACTCGTCAACGATACCTAAACGGTACGTACACTACCTACTTGCGTTGAAAAGTTAGCGAACTTCGAGTCCAAGTGAACTTTATTTTCATTTTTTCGGTAACATTTGATTGACTTGTAACGAGTTTTAAAATAATTATTAAGTTAATGTTGAGCGACCAAAAATTTAAAATTTTCACTCAAAGCTCCTTGCCGAAGTTTAAATTGCAGGTACAGTTTAAAGCAACATCACTCGAAGTGCACAAAAATCGGCCATACTATTACTAGTAACAGCGTGGAGTTTAATTGTCCGTTTTGGCTAGACAGCGATTCTCGATTTTCCTTGGAATTATCTAAATAACCGTGGCCGGGGGGGAATGGTGTTTGCCGCCGAACGGATCCCGAGCAAACTTTGCGCAACACGATACGGAAGTGTAGATATTCGCCATCACGGCTAACCAGTCAGTCTCCATGGTCGACATCTGACCAGCGGCGGATCGATTCAATATCCGACCGTCCTTTGAGGAAACTAATCTTCTTCGCAGATTTGCTACGAGGAACACACGGCTCTCGTTCGGAAGTCAAACACACCGGGTGCTCCGAAAACATCTGGGCACACTCTGACAGCGTTTGCTTTAAATAGTAGCGACGGAGGAAGCGTTTTGCATCTCGGTCTATTCTTTTACTAAATCATAATACTATCGATCTGCACATCAGCGGAGGTATAAATACCATCGGTATTCAAATCATGTCGGAAATATCGCGAGTGAAATTTATTACAGTATGAAAGAACTATTTTTCTTCCAAATTCGGTCATACTGCCGCAAGAAATTTAAAGTCGATATTCACGATTTGGACTTTATCTTTGCAGAATGAAGTTTTAAATTTTCAAATCTCCAAATTTTCAGATTTTCAAACTTTGGAATTTTCATGTTTTCAAATTTTTGAATTTTCAGAATTTCAAATTTTTGAATTTTCAAAATTTCAAATTTTTGAATTTTCCAAATTTCAATTTTTTGAATTTTCCAAATTTCAAATTTGCAAATTTTGGAACTTTCAAATCGGATACACATATCCTTAAGCCCATTACCTGCAAAATAACAATAGAGCCAGCTACACGACACATCATTGCGCGAAGTTCCTGGCACCTTGTCTCGAAAAGCTCTATGCTGCATTAGACGCTAAAGTCGGCGCGAGGGGGTTTGAATGACACAAACGCGGCGGGGGGGTTCGGTTCGAAGCATTTGCGAACGGTGGCAGGAAACGGGGCTCTCGGACGCGAGAAAGGGGCATCGAAAGACTTTGGATGCCGCGGTATCGACGACGGTGCTGCGAAAATAATGAAATGGCACGTGTCCAAAGAGATCCGGCGCGCGTCCATCGGGGGAGTGCCGAAAGACTGGCTTTCGGGGCTGGCCGACAGCCAATTGCCGTTCAACCGATACGTCTACTCCTCTGAACGTTTAAATGATGCCGTTACACGACGAAAATCGAGTTCACTTTCAGGTGAATAAGGGTCGGGGATCGTGTTCCGCGGACCCGGTGCTTTTAGCAAGAAACACGTAAACGTCAGAGAGGATGTACGAGGCTGGTCGATTCACGTGTTGCGTGTCCGTCTTTCTTCTCCCCGTTGGTACGTTGACAAATCCGTGCACCCACGGTTGGCGGTCAAAGACAGTCGAACCAAAGGAAAAATTTTAGCTGCCTTACTCCCGCTTGAAGCATTCACGCCAGGTGGCTGTAATAATTCAGAGGGCGGTGGTACGCGACGGATCATTACTTTGAAACTCTCGCGAAGTTTTACCTTAGCAACTGGTTACTTCAAGATTTTTCGGGTGTCCAAGGTTCTGGTTCGTGAACATTTTACATCATGTTTGAGAGAGTTGGAACTCGGCGAAAAGTGATAAAGGAAAGGTGCAACGTTGAATATGATATAGTTTCAAAGGCGAATGTACAGTTGAAGTTTTTGTTTCGCCGGGGGTTCGTGTAGAATCGTTTGTCACAGGATGTTGTTTACAATGTAGGGGATAGGTGCTATAAAGGGGACACATCTTAAATGGGACAAATCGAATTTCCAAAATTCTAAACGCATTACACATGCAAGTTATTTTCCTGTTTATGGCAACACTAGTGCCTAGTCATTTGACGTAAACTTCACTGCGGTCTCACTTGCAACAGAATAGTAATCCACGGTTGATGTTTTTCGGCAGTAAAAGTGAAATTTTCCTTGGTTTACTGTGTCGTTCTCTGAGATTAAGAGATATACAAAGTGTTTAAGTGTTATATCATTAAAATAGCCTGTATTCAACTAAAACGAAAACGCTTAACAGGTAAGCTTAATTAATTGTTTTCTTTGTTTTGCGGTTATTTTATATTAAACTCACTTATAGTCGTAAAAGGGACAGCATAACAAGTCTTAAATGGGACGACCGTTTCATGGCTATCCCTCTCATACACATGTACTGCTGGACACTATATGTATTATACTTTCCTGTAAAGTTATTAGTGTATCATCTGATACATATATGACATTGTTTTAAATTATGAATCATTAGTTGATGGCGTATTGTTTCAAATTTAAGAATTAATAAAGTGACTATTCAAAGCGACAAACTTTATCGTCGAAAAAATGTGTGGCAATAAATTAGCCCTCGTTATAAGTTATAAATTTGCAACAGTTGTATGTAAATTTGCGGTAAATGGGCCAATGAGTCATGCGGAATAAAAGGCACATTCAATTTTTTCTGTTCCATGTGTCATTAATAATAAAATATTGATGATTTATACTACAAAGAGTTAATTTTTTCGTAGATTTTGTTGTTTTGTATCATTCAGATTTAGAATTATAATTGTAATACTTAATAAGTTTATTTTTATTAACGTGTCCCTTTCATGACTTATACTGTCCCATTTAAAACCACCTAGTCGTAAAAGGGACATTTCCCACTTTTTTGAAAATCGAAGATTTTGTTATTTTCTATCACAATTGATGAGTTTGAAATATCTTTTATTGAAGGGAAATGAACACGCTTTCTTGTGATGTAGTTGTTTTTTAAATACCTATAACGACGTTGTCAGAAATGGACGCTAAACAAAAGTGTCCCTTTTATAGCACCTCTCCCCTGCGTAATTCGGTGTCGTTTTTCGACGAGGGCAGTAACTGAACGACTTGCTCGCGGCGCATTGTGCCCCCGACGGAAGCCAATTAGGGTATGTCGGCATCGATTATCTTATTAATTATTGGGTCTGTGTATCATTAGGTGAACATCAAGCTACGCTAATATTATACTCTATAGCCGCAGAGGAAAGTGCAATCGGGACGTTTGACGCGTGGAATAATTTCGCGACAGTTAATTGGAATCAATTTCCTTATAGTCTGGGAAAATTCAGCCTTTCAGAGGCCCCGCTAATTGCTCGGCAATCTCATCTCGATAAATACGTTTCCTCGGCGCGTTGCGCTTTTAACGCTGCGGGCATCGAAAATGCACGGAGAGGTCGTTTTCGGGATACGGAATCTCCGCTGAAAATTCAGACACGCCTGGCGGAAGACAGAAGTTTGCGTAAAACGTAAACTTCGTTAGGAATTTTATCGGCACTTGTTGAACACGGCCGCGCTTTTTCGAAATTTCGCCGTTAGTTAGCCGAATGGAATTCTCCCTGAACGTGTACGTGGGCAAAGTTTGCAGCAGCTGAGGCCTGACAAGCAACTTGATGGGCCAACATGACTGGTGGTATCGTCTTGTTGCGGAAGACCAGCCGAAAGCTCCACAGACTTGCCCTTAACGTTCCAAACTAGGGTTTAATCAGCCCGTGGATATCTTGGTAATGAAACGTAACAGGAATCAGGACCCTGCGCGTGTATACGCAAGATATCACTAACAATGTGATTATGTAACGCACGCGTGGAGCGTACAATAATAATGGGATAAAAAGACGGGGAATTAGAACTGGTAATAGTGTGCGAACGAAAGGACGAGTCGCCTAAAATATGAACATAAATATTTCATATAAAAATTACTCGGTTTTGTAAATATCACCGTAGACTTAAAATTCTAGAGACGCGAGGTTCATTAGAAAGCAAATTACTTTCATCGGGAAATACGCGAGCATTCTCGTCTACCGCGGTCAATGCAGCTCACGTCTCGCATAATACGTAAATTTGAATTATTACTCGCGCTCTGCGAGCTACTCCCATATACGGTTTACCCACTCCGCTGAGAAATGACTTCGCGCTGCCGCTCCGCGAGTTTCAATTGCGCTCGCGAAGTTTCCAGCTGAACATCGGCGATTCCCCGTCGTCGCCAATCTTCAAATCTTCGACGCGTTGATTAGTTGGGGGGAGGAAGCTATTTTCTCTGATTAAAGCGGAATTATATATATCATTTATCATCGCAGTTTACGATCCCTCGAAGGATAATGTTATAAAGAAGTAATCTGACAGCTAACAGGCATCGACTTTCTCTTACTCAACGTTCCTTCTTTTTCTCGGCTCCGAGAGTTTACTCTTATTACCACGCCTTTCTCCTCCGTTTAATCGTCTTTTTCCTACGATTCCGGTTAGCAGAATCGAATTTTAAAGATCATTCGCGACGAATTCCAGAATCGAGAGAGTTAAAGTGTAACGTGGACAGAGACGGTGGGATTAATGATTCTGGGATGCAGAGTCCTCCGGGGATATCGAATCTCGGCAACCTAAGGCGGCTTCCGGTTTAATCGGGGTCGGTTTCACCGATCGATTCATGGGGCGAATTATTAGGGAATGATTGAAATTGCAGAGTCGGCTGGCTTCGAAGTATTATAGCGTCTGGCGCTCCCGATTTCTGCTGCATTTTAAACGAGAGCAGAGAAACACTTTGCACTCGACTCAGAGAAGCCTGTATCCCGTCGCACCTTGTGTCACCGTTTTCCAAATTCCTCCCAGTAACTTTCCGTTTACTTCGCGCGCAGCCTTATGACCTTTCGAGCTGTCTCTTAAAAACCACTGAATCGAGCTGAGACGACGGTAATAAAATGTGTTTCCTCTCGTCTGTTTGCAGGCAGCCATGGCGTCCACCTGAGGAGCGGCTGCGCCACGGGAGCATAAAGGTACGACGCATAAATGTATTTTCGATACGCGTATCCAGTATCCAGAGAATGGAGGATTACCATTCTGGATGAGTCTGTTTGCAGTAGTCGGGCAGGTATTTTTTATTTCCTTTCCTCGATTACGGCAGGGGCGTGAAAGTTTTTTATATTTGAAAGTAAACGGCGCACGAGGTCGTTGCAGGACAAAAATTTCGAGACGCGTTGTTCGCGAGGGATTTATTCGGTGAAAAGGGCGGGAATTAACGTCTGTAAACGTTGCGCGAGGCAACTTCGAAGAATTTGTCTATAAAACTTTTCTACTGAAATTGAGAATTTTTATAAAATTTTACTTACAGCTGCCGCTGGTCTGTATCCGTTTCCAATCGTCGATCAATTGTCTCGCGTTTCGAGCCAATATGCAGGCGCGTGAAACGGTTAACCGAAACGTAAAATTGGGACCACGCAACAACGTTCCCACCTCGGTTCGGTTTTCGTAAATTCATTGACGACCGATGAACAACAGCGTTGCTCCGGGAACAATAAAATTTTGCCGTTCGATTTGTACGCGCTGTACGATAAAATAGAAACTAGAGGAGGAAGACGAGGAGATATGGTAACGAAATTTCAGGAACGAAAAAAGAAACGCTCGGCGAGCGGACCGTGGGAATTCCTCCGATATTTTATTAAAATTGTTTAGACAGCCCGCGGAAAAATGCCGGTTGCGGTTTCCCGGGCGCTCGCTTTTATCGATAAAGTACCGGGCAGAATTTTTTCTGTTTCTATTTTGTTTACGCTCGGCGCAGCTCTCTCTGTGTCTCGTAACGCTTTGCTACCTGCCGCGCCTGTTCACCTTCTGTGCCCGGCGACTGGCGAATTTAATTGTTCGCAAGTCTTTACCGTGCTGGAAACCAGACAACGACTCTCGCTTGTGATATACAATAATATCGTAGTTTACCGGTTGCGCCGGGCGTGGGCGTCGTTTAATAATCCACCGTCGATCATAAATAACCAGAACGCCACGTCCCATCTCCGAGGGAAGTCTTTAACTCCCATCGACTTGGGCGTCGAAATTTTTCCAACCTTTGAATGTTTCATGAACACCGACCGCGGCCCGTGAAATGGCCCACCGCTATTCAACCCGCGCGGGAGCGAAACGCTTTCTTTTTTTTTTTTACAGCTGATTTAAGCATAAACGGTTCTTCGATCGCGTTTTGACTTTCACGAGAACTTCGCCCATCGGTGTTCAGCGTTTAAGGGGCGGGAGCGGACGGGGGAGGATGGAGAACGAATAGTTCTGGCAAGTTGGCGAACGAGGGAAGAAGGGTTCAGAATTTTCCGTGGCAGCTTCGAGTCAAAAGGGGGGAAGGTGCAAGTCGCATTAAAGTTTTTGTCGAACGAACTTCCATGCAAATGCACGCGGGTTACTCAGTTTGTTGAACGCTTTTGTTGAATTCTTCCGTTCCTTCCTTGTTGTTCTTTTTAAATTCCCTGCGCACGCGATGAAATTCCAGCAGCGTGCAAACGATTTGCTTTTCGTTAAGGTCCTCGTTAGAACGCGCGAGCAAACACGCGGAGCTGGTTCCTGCTTCATGTTCCATCGCGAATGACCAACCATAAATAATCGTGGACAGTATCATGTCGCGAGAAGTATGAAATACTGCAGCGCATCGTCTGTCAGCGAAATTACAAAACTTCGTTCCCCCTTATCAAATAATATAAAAACGACTGTAAGAAGTTGCCTCTAGGAATTGGTTCCAAAAAGTAAACCAAACAATTTGAAAGCAAGAGTAGTTGTTACTAACAGCGAAGGGCATTTCTTGTAGGAAGTAGACTTGCTTTGGGAAACTATTTCTATAAAAACGACTGTCAATAATCTCAAATTTTTCAAAATATATTTCATTGCGAGATTCGTTAAGCCTTTAGTTAGTTCGTTTAATTGTAAAACCTGCGGGCGAATAGCAACGTTGGACATAGCCCGGTACATAGGGTAGACCGGGGGCGGTTAGTAACACTTTGACTTTGGAATACGATTACGCAAAAACTATTACAGTTACAACAACAGTTTTTTTACGAAAATGTTACTTACTTATCTGACATTATTTGAGCCACAACAGATTCGCTGTATGTCAAGTAATATTCCGGTTATTAATAAAAAATGAGAAGCGGAGAAAGTGTTACAACCGTCCCTGACCCCGGGTCGGTTGTAACACTGCATGGAGTCGATAGTAGCACAAATATAACTTTACAAAATTAAAATATTTATTGATTTAGATTATAATAATAAATGAAAAAAGTAAAATCTATAACAAATTATGTGGTATCGCAAGTCTGGCAGAAATAAAATACGTTTTGGTAGGTGCATTCTGCATCTGCTCAATCCTTACATTCAGTATATTGCACCCATTTTTCATTTGGTTTGCTTGTGCTATGCTATATGATTTCATGCAAAGAAGACAATATTATTCGCCTCCTTTGTCCCTATTCGGTTCTGTTGCGGTAAAACCGACCCCGACTGCCGATGTTACAATCGCCCCCGACCATGCTTTTGAACTTAAATTATAAATTTTGACTAACGAGACGCTTAAAAGTGCCAAGTAACGATCAATATTACTTTAAAAAAGGTCGAATTACAGATTAAAAAATCGAACAAGCACATACTTCCAAAGGGAGTGTTTATATTACAATTTTACATCCGTAAGGAAAAGTTACTTTAGGGTATCGAAAAGTTGTTTTCTTCACTATCCATGTCTATTGCGTATCTGTACACTTAGGGCATGGATGTGTATATTCCAAATGTCATTCTTCATCATATATCCAAAATTGGTGTTAATATCTATTATATGTTTTGAGATATTTAGCGTGTTACATTCGCCCCCCTGTGACTACCGCCCCCGGTCTACCCTAATACATATTAGAGAGAGCACAGTAGAAAGTAGAATGGCCGTGGCATTGGTCAGGCGAGCAGCCGTGCGCCAGCCGTCGAGTAGAACAAATTACGTTACGTCAGCCTTCTGGCATAACTCTGTCCAAAGGACGGCAGGAGGCTTAGGTAACGTGAATAAGCATCAATGTCAGCAGCTACGGAGTTATGAGACCGTCAAGTAATTGTACGCTGGCAAATGCGCGTTACCCGCGCCTCTACTCTTGACGGTATTAAAAAACGATACCGCATCGAAGAATCTAACAACCAACCATGGGCGAGTCCCCACTGAGACGACACTCTATTAAATCGCGACGGATTTACAGAAGCGGTGGGACAATTTCTGTTACCAAGCTATTCACCGGGAAATATTTGAGAGCTAATGGCCTGGCTCGCCAACAACGAGAGGGACTTGAATCGGTTCAATTACGTCCTCGATCTTTCTCTCGCATAATTCGCTTACGGCCACTTCGGAGTTCGACAACAAATTGGATCCACGCGGAATTTCTTTCCCTTCCACCGAGCACGCCAATCTCGCGACGCAAATTTATTTCCCGCCGGATGTCGCCCCTCCTGGTCTCTCTCCCCGCCGCCTGTCTGTCCAAATTCCCCGCCCGGCCCGCTAACTTTATAAAGTCCTGGTGACAGACTTGCCCGCTCTAGCCGTCACATTCATGTATTATGCAAGATCAAAGGCGCTCGGCCCGCCCAGTTTTGTTTCCTCGGACCCGCTGCCGCTACGGTACAGCGGGGTCATTTTCGATGTTCCCGGAATAGTTAGTCCTTTCTTCGTAATTCTTCATCCGCAGTCGGCGCGAAGCTGCCTCTCGAGAATCGATGGCTCATCGACGCGTACAAGACTGCCTTAATTGGCGATTCGGGAGGAGACAGTGTGGGAGGGCAATCTCTGTCCCTCCTGAGGGCAATCAGGTCGACGAAAAATTCCTCGAATCGTTGGGCCGGTTCCTTAAATTTCGTAAGATCGATTGTCCGCTTCTGCCGGTAATTGCCAGCGTTAAGGCAGAGTTAAACATGTGCAACAGCGCGCATTGCGCGCCGAACCATAAAAATGTCCTACGGTACGAGGTCCTACGTTGCGCGCCGAACCATAAAAATCGACCCTTATTTATGGTGTTCGCAGCGCGCATTGCACATGTTTAACCGCGCCTTTAGGTTCGTTCGGTGGATTTTCAAAGGGCGGAATGTAATATCCTTTGCTGCACACTTTCCTGATTATCGTCTTATTTCTTCGAACCCAAAGTGCACGCACTTTTGCAATCAAGTGTGGTGGTTCGCCACGATCCTACATGTTAATTTGAATATCGATAACGAACAACGTTTTCCACTGCGCCGGTTATCGCGGTCCTTTTGCGTCCTCGTTCGCGAGCCCATCGGGAGCAGGAATTCAGAGGCTGGGAAGTGGATGCACCATAGCGAAGAGTGAAATCCTGCATACGTGACAGGCGTGTTGACAACGCCGGCACTAACACGCGGGCAGCGAGCGGGGGCTGCTAAACTTTCCACACGTTCAGTCTTTCTCGTACACGAGCGCGTCCACTACCAACCTCCCCTTTCCCATCCACCCCTCTCTCTCTCTCTCTCTCTCTCTCTTCGGTCCACACACGTGTCGAGGGTGGTAAAATGTGTGTTAGATGGGTGTCGAATCACTATCCATTTTCTGGATGACCGAAGGGCCGGAAATGGAGAAAAGAACGAGCCGCATACCCCGGCGCCCTTCGATCGCGGAAAATTAACAGTAGTCTCTCGAAATCACTCCATCCCCTTGTCCGTTAACTTCCATTCTAATTGACTCTCGAACGGGAACGGAATTACGATCCATCTTACCGATCGAAAAATAGAGAACGTTATCAAGTAACGAAGATACCTTTCCCAGTTCCATCCATGATTGATATCCTCGAGGCAATCCCCGGGAAACCCTCGGCGTCGCTCGGCGCTCGAAATAATACAGGGAATACGTCTACACGCTGGGCTTGTGAGTTATACAAAAAAAAAACCTTTATGTAACGCGCAGACTGGCCCCTTTCCCCGCGCCGGAGCCCCGTGCATGAAATTGGGCGAGAATCTCGCGGTGGCTCGAAATTGTGACGGGGGTGAAGAATTCTGCATCGTTTAACATTTCTCCTCTCGCCTCCCTCTTGGTCCTCCCCTTTTTATCTTGCCTCAGCCCCCTCCTCGCCGCTGTGTACTCGATATTCGCGCACGTGCGTGCTTGGGACGCTTGTCATGTGCAGATGCCGAACACGGACGTGCCCTGCATCCCCCCCGTGCCGCGGGATCATGGGAGAAAAGAGTGGAGCACGGTGTCTGGCGAGCAGCCGCGAAAACACGGGGTGGCGAGGCGGTATCACGTCCTCCTTAGAGCCGTGTCTGGATCCGCGCGCCGCCCCCATTTCTCGGCTCGTTCGCCGAAATTGCACGCCCGGCGAAGGTTTTCGGCTCGATTGCACGTAATCGCGAGGGAGTTTTGTTTTGTATAGACAGCGGGTGGTGGTGGCCTTCGGGAGCTGGCGCTGCTCGAGCCGCGAGGATCAATTGAAATCTTTCCAGATGCTCTCCTCTTACAGTAAATAAGAGGATTTGTAACGTATGTGGAACTGCGGAGCTTGCAGCAAGACAGGTGCAGCTCCATCTTTACCAACTTGGAGTAAATTGAAAACAGCTGTTTATAAAATTATTGCTTCGACTTAAGGGGTTACACCACTGTAGAATTTTCAAAAAAAGAAAAAATTTATTTTTTTGTTTAAAAGGTGTTTTAGGGTCTTAAAAATAATATCATGTGGTGCAATTGTATGGTGCAGGCATCGCAGATTAAGGGTATATAAGAATATAATATGATTTTACAGTACTTAAAACTTTAAACGCGTTTTTCTCGAAACCACTTTTTTTAACTGGCCGGAAACATAACTCGAACAAATCTTCACCGATCGATCTGAAAAATGTACAGTATGTTCAAAATTGCTTTCTCCAGCGACGTACGTAGGATTTTTTCGATATATTGATTTTTCGCGAAATGGTGCAGGTTTGAAAAAAAAGTTTAAAATTTCGTGAAAGAAATCGTCACAAAATTGTTTATAAAAAAAAAATGAAATATAAAAAAATCCTACGTACGTCGCTGGAGAAAGCAATTTTGAATATACTGTAAATTTTTCAGATCGATCGGTGAAGATTTGTTCGAGTTATGTTTCCGGCCAGTTAAAAAAAGTGGTTTCGAGAAAAACGCGTTTAAAGTTTTAAGTACTGTAAAATCATATTATATTCTTATATACCTTTAATCTGCGATGCCTGCACCATACAATTGCACCACATAATATTATTTTTAAGACCCTAAAACGCCTTTTAAACAAAAAATAAATTTTTTCTTTTTTTGAAAATTCTACAGTGGTGTAACCCCTTAACATTGAAAAGAGAAGACTAATTGAAAAATATGTATATATTTTCACGCAATAAGTAGCAGTTACTGAGATGATAAGTTTCTATTTCTATTTTTGGCGAAAAAATATTAATATTCATATTACTATCTCGTAGTTACTAATTGTTGTCGGATTTCCATCAAACGTGCACTAAACCTCGTAACGCAAAAGCTGTAAAAAATGGATCTGCACGCCTCTTGCTGCGAGATCCTCAATTGTGTCTCACTTGTATTTAGAATTAGATGCCACACAGAGTGTTTCATTATGGAAATTCTAACCAGCGGTGCAGAAATGTAGCGATTTCTCACGTCGGAGTGCGAGGGCTATTGTTTTCCTACGACCGTGCTATAAACTGCGCGATTCCAGTCGAATCTGTGAGCTCGTAAATCAGTTGTGCGCTATAGACCAAGGAAATTCAACCGATTCTTGAATTCAAATGGGGAAGACGTAGCTCCGGGGGCCTCCGCGCAGGATTTCGTTACGCCGCCATTTCTCGCGCCTCGCGGAAGTATCGGGCGAACTGATAGAGTATTGATCTATTACCGATTAAAGGCTGCGTCGGGACAGTTTTAAATTGGAATGCGAAGCGTCTCGCGGGAGGACCGTGCAAGTTCATAAATAAGGTCAGGCGGTTTAACGATTTCGATCGGGGGCGTAAATTGGAATCGAAGCTACTTGGAGGCGATCAGTTTTCGGAACTTTTAACAGGGTGCAAGTAGTTTACGGGCGCTGAACGGTTCGCCGAAGGGAGGCGCTCGATTGAAAGAGGTCCGGGCGAAGATCGCCGGCCGCGATTGTTAATATGTTAATTGGTAGCCGTGCACGCGCCGGGAGGCTCGAGCGGAGCGGAAGCGCAGGCAGGCGGCTGTCGGATGCAGGGGAGACGCTCGAGCGTCGCTGCTAGTCGTAAATGCAAGTTGGTCGCATGAATGTTTGATGCGCGAGAGAACACTTAATAAGGGAGCCAAGGAACTTCGAAATGCGTTCAACTACTTAGCAAAATGCCACTCCATTTTCGGCTAAGAGACACGATGGTAAAGAATTCGGTTCTGGTTAGTGTTTCATAAATTAAAATTGTGTTTGCGGATTCGCGCCCTGAAAACACTTCGTCGAATAGTCTTCGACCGCACGATAATTAGGGTGACTGTACCTAATATCGCCAGGCAAAAGTTAAATCGCGGTCGATTGAATAATAATAGATATTTTTCCATGCAGTTCGTTTCAAAGTAAAGAGAAATTATTCATCTTTCATGTAGCATATGTTAGAATCGTTGAAACCTACAAATTGTTAATTAGGACTCAAAAAACGTAAGACATGCAAAAATCGGGTCCTGAAAAAAGTGTACCTAATATCGCCTACTCAAGAAATATTGATTAATTCATGTATATATGAGTTTTTAAAGTCATTTTCACATGTGCTTTTATTATTTCTGGCTCTATAAATGTCTTTTTATCCATCTTTGATTTCATTTTTATTAGAATAATATAGAAATTTGAAAATATAGATTTTTAAAATATTTTATTTTTTACGTTCCGATGTACATATTGGACAAATAAATTTTATTTCGGTTGCTCCGCACATTTCGTGACCTCGCCTGTAACAAGCATTACATCGAAACCATTGTTCTCCGGTAGGCGGTATTGAGAACACGCATACTGCTAAAAGAAAAACGCTATTTTCATTATGAAAAATATTTGAATCGATTTCATTTCTTAAGTACATCATTAATTAGGTATTTCTAGTAGATATTCTTGCATTCACAGATTTATTAGACTTACCTTCTCCGAATGTGACGTAAAATTGTGATAGTCCAATAAATTTTTACACTATTAAGATTCTCTAAAATCCTTCCCTTTCTGTAATTGTTGATCACATGATGCTGCAATTATAGTATGTCTTCCTACATATGTTTAGGTACTAATTCAGTGCATAACCGATAAATTTTAGAGCTTACTTTAAGGGGACCTTCCGGTTTAAAAGTCGATTTTTTTTTAATTTCATTTTTCGAATGTTCAACCTTTTAGGAATACGTGTTTAAAAGGATTTGTTGAAATTCGGAAAATTCCAGAAGATATAGGCATTTGAGTAGCGGCAAATGCATGAGCAACAACCGGGCACTCGGCGCTCACGTAAACCTTTAAGGGGACCTTCCGGTCTAAAAGTCGATTTTTTTTTATTTCATTTTTCGAATGTTCAACCTTTTAGGAATACGTGTTTAAAAGGATTTGTTAATATTCGTAAAATTCCAGAAGTTATAGGCATTTGAGTAGCGGCAAATGCATGGGCAACGACCGGGCACTCGGCGGTCACGTAAACCTTTAAACACGTTTTTCTCGAAACAGTGTTCTCAAAACGGTGGGACCTGTATCTCCAAAAATTATTATCCGATTCGACTGAACCTTCTTTTATTTTGAAGAATATACTCCTGGCTAGGGGGGGGGCTAGAAAAATTACAAAAAATTGAAAATTTATAATTTTCAAAGGCGTTGAAAGGACAAAAAGTACAGGGAAAAGTGATTTCAAACTTCAAGTGTCGTTATTTTCTAAAAAAAATGTCATTTTTTTAATTTTTTCTAGTTCCCCCCTAGCCAGAAGTATAATCTTCAAAATAAAATAAGTTTCAGTCGAATCGGATAATAACTTTTGGAGATACAGGTCCCACCGATTTGGATCAATTTTTTGACGCCTTGACTTTAACGACTCCCCAGGGCCGTCTGCAATAATTAATTATAAAACAAAAAATATATTTCTATAACTTAAGACATGCTTAATACAATGCAAAAAGTCCCATTAAATTATATATAGTAGTTTTCCTTTAATTAATTCCTAAATATCACCTATTTTTTTGGGCTCTAGACCGGAAGGTCCCCTTAAGAGATATAGCGAGTGGCGATATTAGGAACACTGGCGATATTAGGTACAGTCACCCTAAGTATGATGCTCAGCGTCATGCTGTTTATATTAAATCGTTTTTCGAATCCATAGTGTCAGGGAATTTTAATAGTTTCTCTCGCGAAAAACATCCCCTTGAGTAACCGCGTTTAAATGTGTCTGAAATGTAGGTATTTAGGGCGAATAATCCATGGATCGTCCTTGTTCCCCCGGAAGTCAGACCGCACGGTTACATTCGTAAACAGACAACGTTCCCCGAGAGAGTATATCATTGTCTAAGATCGCGAGAGATGCCTTACACGAGAATTCTCCTCGTTCCCGTTTCCACAAAGCCAATACTTACATACCTCGCGGAGAGAACGTGCACGGATTGCAGCTCCCTTCACTTCCAGAGCCACTGCTAATAGACCTTTCCACTCGTTCGATAGGATTTTAAGCCGCCCCATGCGCAATCCGCACCGATCCTTAGTATTTAGATAAATTCTTCCTCCGCGATCGTTCGCAAAAATGCCAGAAATTGCGAGCTCCGTCGCGTTCTGTTGCGTTTATAGTTTCATCCGTTCGGTCCGACGCGCGTTTCGCTCGATATTCTTCGTTCAATTGTCCACTTCCAATTGTCACGCGAGATTTTCCATGAAAATTGCCGATTCCACTCGCGAGCGGATTTTGTTTCCCTCCCTAAGTGTTACTTCCCTCCTTTCAAAGGCCTTCCAATTTCGCGCTCGCGAATCCGCCCTCCGTCACAGTTTCCTCCGTACTTTTGGCCTTCCTTCGACTCGTTACGGGTGAGTCTGTGTATAAAGTTCAAATTGCCACGCGTCGTTGCACCCTTTTTTGTTCGTCTTCGAAGGGCACCGCGAGCGTGATCGAATTCGCGCAGAATTTTGAGGGAAGAAACCGAGATCCGTGCAGCGTCGCCATGTTGAGATATCATCCCACGGTGATCTGCGGGTACCATCTCGTTACTCTCCGGCAAGGATATCGCTCCTCGAACGCTGGGATTTCGGATAATTTGAAAAATCCAGCGGACAAGGAATCCACGGCGCATTCAGGATAATACGGATATGAAATCAACGAATTCTCGTTTCACCCCCTCGTGGTACCGTTTCGTGGAAATGGGGGTTCGCGGGGGAAGTTCAGAAAGAGTACTGCTTTAAATCATTTATTAGCTTGCGCTGGCGCAGATATGCATTACATTTTAAATGGATTGCCAATAAGTCTGCGCGGCGGCGAGCCTGGTAGATTCCATCGCGGCCGGAATGTCGCTATAAATGCAAATGGCCTTTCAATTCGACTGTCAGCGGTTGCCGCGATACCTCGAAACCCGCTACATGCATGCTGGCGGAGTTCTTCGCGCACGTTCGCCCTCGATCATCCGCAGAATTCTCGCTCGCGGATATAAATCTCTGCGCGCGGAGGGATTTCGGCCGAACTGTGTCAGCGTGCTCTTCAAACACGGGGTGGACCAGTGTTTGCCGGCACTTTAATTGCTCCCGGAACTCTAGCAATTGGAGGGGACCATGCTGGTCGGGAGTGATTTTGTACAGGAGGGACTAATTGCTGCAGTTTCGGAAATAATTCGGGTAGCTGCTAATGCTTGCCGGACCACCGTCTTGAAGTCACCAGATGCTTTCTTCTGGAGTTACCGCCCATTGGAGTTCCGGGCTTGTGGTAGTGCTCGAAGTGGGATTATGCAAGTCCCTCGCGGGATTCAACGGAATCTCTATTAATTATTAAACACTGCAAATCGTACCAAGCGATCGTTGGGCTCCAGTCAGCTTGATCCCTGATGGACAATCCATCAAATCATCCCGTCTGTTTATATTCTACATGAAAAGTGCAGGCGTAATTTCTTATTGCGATGGGGATATCATTGAAACGAAGTACCAGGTGCATTACGCAAATTCAGGTGTGCCGTAAACTGTTTCTTCAGCGGTGCCAAGCAGAGGTACTCGTCTAAAATGTTACGTAAGGCGATACATTGTGCAGTTAAGTTTTAACGAACCCTTATCGCTACATCTTCACCTGCCTCTTGTTGTCAGTAATGGCCGTTAAAGCCGCGAACAGTTATGGAAGCATCGACAGCCATCTACGTTACGTAAGGGACGGGCAAGTTTTAGTATTTCAGTGAGATGGCGTGCATAAGTATACTTTCCACGTTACATCTGTTCCAAAATCTCTCGATAACGTATCCCGTGCTCCACGCACTTTCGTATCTCAACAAAATTCTCCGAATTACACTCGTACCTTAACAAGCCACCAGGCGAGGCAACATCTAAGTAAGACCCTCCCATCTGAAGCCTACCCTAAAATAAAAAGGGTAACAGGGAGCAAACACCTTTTGAAAGTTTCACAAAATTTTTATTCCCAGAGCGCAAATCGTGATGCACGAACTACTTAGGCGTTCCGTTAATGCTATTATTATAAACTGGATTCCCGAAATACTTCGGTCGCGTATGACGGAGCTCGTCAAAGGGAACGCGGACGCCGAATTCGAATCCGCAAATCGGCGGTGGCCAATCGTAGTAACTGGCCGAGCCAATTGCAGATTGCACTCGTCCAGGGCAATAAGGTCATTCCGCTTCGTTTCATACCGATTGCTCTCCCATTCGCTTCGATATTAACTGCCGAGCCCCATTTCTGTTTTTCTCTCCCCGAACACAATCCCGGCCCTCCAGCTCGCTTCTCCTTTTTCCTCCCTGCCCTCCGTCCGACTCCACCCGTCCCTCCGTTTTTCTCGTCGAATGCAGGTGTCCCCCGTGCTCCTTCGCCCGTCTTCCTTCCCTCCGCCCTTTCACGTGGCGGCCATTCAAATTCACCTTTCCGGACGGCTACGCGTTCCGTTCGTCTGCACGCGCTCGAGGCAACGAGGCTAATTCAAGAAATCAATTAATGTCGTCCTTGGCTAACGGCCGTCGGACAATTGCGCCTCGGCGGACTGTTTCGCAGTATCCGCCGCGAAAGGGACGGAGGGATCGATCGCGATCGATGAGTCACTGGGCGATGATCCGAGCCTCCCAGTGACAGCTGGATTATTCCAGTTAATTGGGGTGGACACGATGTGATCGGCCCCTTCCGATAGTTAGACGAAGATATCTTAACAGGGGAAATGATCATTTGGCGCGGGCTACACGTCTTCCTTCTGCGTATTGTATATTCTCTCTAAAAACTACCACCCACGCGGGATTTCTTCTTTCTTATTCCATTATTAAGAGCGTGACGGGGCGCTCACGGGCGCCTTATAGAGCTAGAATAGACTTGAATAGGAACATGGAAGGGCGGTGGACACTTGATACCACACTCCGCGTTGGAAGTATTATATAGGGTAGACCGGGGGCGGTAGTAACAGGGGGGCGAATGTAACACGCTAAATATCTCAAAACATATAATAGATATTAACACCAATTTTGGATATATGATGAAGAATGACATTTGGAATATACACATCCATGCCCTAAGTGTACAGATACGCAATAGACATGGATAGTGAAGAAAACAACTTTTCGATACCCTAAGTAACTTTTTCTTACTGACTTAAAATTGTAATATAAACACTCCCTTTGGAAGTATGTGCTTGTTCGATTTTTTAATCGGTAATTCGACCTTTTTTAAAGTAATATTGATCGTTACTTGGCACTTTTAAGCCTCTCGTTAGTCAAAATTTATAATTTAAGTTCAAAAGCATGTCCGGGGGCGATTGTAACATCGGCAGTCGGGGTCGGTTTTACCGCAACAGAACCGAATAGGGACAAAGAAGGCGAATAATATTGTCTTATTTGCATGAGATCATATAGCATAGCACAAGCAAACCAAATGAAAAATGGGTGCAATATACTGAATGTAAGGATTGAGCAAATGAAGAATGCACCAGCCAAAACGCCTTTTATTTCTGCCACAATTGCGATACCACATAATTTATTATAGATTTTACTTTTTTCATTTATTATTATAATTTAAATCAATAAATATTTTAATTTTGTAAAGTTATATTTGTGCTACTATCGACTCCATGCAGCGTTACAACCAGAGTTGGGCAAAATGTAATCTAATTACATCTTACGAATTACGATTAAACTGTAATTACGTAGTTGATTACACATTGTTTTTTGTAATCGTTTATTTGGGTACTTGACGAAACCAAATGGTCAACTTCCTAAATTAACGATTACAGAAAATAATGTGTATTCAACTACACGATTACAGTTTAATTGTAATTTGTAAGATGTAATTAGATTACATTTTGCCCAACTCTGGTTACGGTTGTAACACTTTCTCCGCTTCTCATTTTTTATTAATAACCGGAATATTACTTGACATACAGCGAAACTGTTGTGGCTCAAATAATGTCAGATAAATAAGTAACATTTTCGAAAAAAAAAACTTTTGTTGTAACTATAATAGTTTTTGCGTAATCGTATTCCAAAGTCAAAGTGTTACTACCGCCCCCGGTCTACCCTACATTATACGTATCTTCGCCATATCCGGCGAAACATCGAGCATCCGGTCCGAGGGTCGGAATTCTCATTTTATCTCCGACGCTTACGTGTTTCTGTTACTCCCGGATGCTTGCATCGGTGCAATAAGACGGTCAAGATGTTTCCCATCGGAGGGAAGGATGCTCGCGGGAGCAGCGTTACTAAGGGAGATAAGGGGATCCCCTTGGGGGACGTTTCTATCCGGGCCGTTTTATTTTACCTACGAAAGCTAACGAGCGGGCTCTGCCGTCGGACTCGAGGGGCGCTCCGCTTCGCAAAGTCCAGCGAGACGGAGGCTTCTCCGCGAAATCTGACCTCGAAGAATGCGTCACGTTCGCTCCTCCCTCTTATTTCACCCCCTCATTGCCAGGCGACACGGTTGTTTTTTAGCCGCCTTGTTTACCGTCCACAATTTTCATGGCCAGTCCCTATCACCCCCGCCAAGCTCTCCCCCACCGCTCGGGCAATTAGTCGAAATTTACGAGCCTCGGCCGCCTCGACTTTTCGACGAGCGTATACATCGTTCGAGTTGCCACGAACGGTGCCGTTTTCTCTGCCGGCTGCTCGTTCCGCACGTAGCCAAGCTGAACCGTCGACTGGTAATAGGCGGTTCTTTAAAAATTTATGGGCCGAACGTTCGGGGGTGATATTTTCTTTGAGAAGAGCTTCCCGAAGGCGGCAGGAGAGACGTTTTTATAGAACAGTTCAGCGTACTGTGTGCTTTAATAATAGCGCGATTCCAGTCAGTTTTTCCGCAGGACCAATCACAGTTTCAATTTCCACCTAGGCGCTCCATTAAAATTTCAGGAACGGCGAGATTGAATAATCCCTTTTGCTCCATTAACACTCTATTATTACACCGGGATGGCCTGTTATTAAATTATAACGGGAAGGTCAGTCTTTCCGATGAAATTGAACACCTGTCATCGGTTAAGGGGACCTTCCGGTCTAGAGCCCAAAAAAATAGGTGATATTTAGGAATTAATTAAAGGAAAACTACTATATATAATTTAATGGGACTTTTTGCATTGTATTAAGCATGTCTTAAGTTATAGAAATATATTTTTTGTTTTATAATTAATTATTGCAGACGGCCCTGGGGAGTCGTTAAAGTCAAGGCGTCAAAAAATTGATCCAAATCGGTGGGACCTGTATCTCCAAAAGTTATTATCCGATTCGACTGAAACTTATTTTATTTTGAAGATTATACTTCTGGCTAGGGGGGGGACTAGAAAAAATTAAAAAAATGACATTTTTTTTTAGAAAATAACGACACTTGATGTTTGAAATCACTTTTCCCTGTACTTTTCGTCCTTTCAACGCCTTTGAAAATTATAAATTTTCAATTTTTTGTAATTTTTCTAGTCCCCCCCCCCCCTAGCCAGAAGTATATTCTTCAAAATAAAAAAAGGTTCAGTCGAATCGGATAATAACTTTTGGAGATACAGGTCCCACCGTTTTGAGAACACTGTTTCGAGAAAAACGCGTTTAAAGGTTTACGTGAGCGCCGAGTGCCCGGTTGTTGCCCATGCATTTGCCGCTACTCAAATGCCTATAACTTCTGGAATTTTACGAATTTCAACAAATCCTTTTAAACACGTATTCCTAAAAGGTTGAACATTCGAAAAATGAAATAAAAAAAAATCGACTTTCAGACCGGAAGGTCCCCTTAATTCTATATAACACGCATCCTCCGCGATTCGAGAATTGCCCTTCCCATGTGTTTTTCGAGATCGCCAAATACCCATCCAGCTGCCGTGCCTCCAACTCTCGCATAATTCTACGAGGCCACTCGATACCTTCTATAAGCGTACGCGCTCCGAATAATAAAGAACGCTGGGCCCCGAAACCGTAGCCGCGCACGGAAAACATTAGCCCTTAAATCGATTACTGTCCCGTATTTGATGGTAAATAGCTGAGACAGGCGTTGAAAGCGTCCCGTAAACGATATAAACGCGTTACCTACGCTACTCGGAAACTTTCCACTCGTAATTATCGTTGCCGATAATTGCGCGAACAATCGACGAAAATTCGTGGTCTAATGAAACGGCCGAGACCCCGGAAAAGCTGGGAAATTCCGTCGAGGCGGGGGATTGCGCCAGCGAGACGGAGGCGGCGCTCTTCTCCAAGCCGGGCGACGATCGATTTTCGAATTTGCGGTTTTTAGTCGAGTTAGGAGGTAGCCTGCAGCAGAAACGACGCGATATTCTGCATCCATACAAACTCCGCCGGTTATTCGCGGTCCGAGGATATATCGGGAGGGGCTGAATTTTCAACGCTAGAGGGAGACCGAGCCGGAAATTATTAATGGCCGCCGTGACACATCATTCGATATTTCCGGATTACTGGCTCGAATTATTCTTACCTGATGAACTCATCGCGTAAACGGACAACTCCTCGTCCCACATACAGCGCGATATTACTGTTTCAATTTCACGGACGTTCGACGGAGGAAACTTAAATTTTACGGAATGAAGTGCGCGTGTCGATCGCACGCTCGGACTCTCCAATTTCTTCGAGCCGATATAATTCTGTGGAGTTTCTTTCCTTAGGGTAGAGTGGGGCTAAAAGTCCGGCGGGCAAAAAGTCCCGAATTGAATATCTCTATTCCTAAACAATGTATCGAGTTTCGCAGTGCACTATGTAAAAGGCGAGAAGAAACGGAGGTGACCACAGAATCGCCAGTCGCTCCTGGACGGTCGTGCGAATTACACGACGCCTTCGTTATTTTATGCATCGAAAGCTAAAAGAAATACGTCGCCTTTATTGTTTTATACGAAGTAAATCACAGTTTAAAAGCGTATCAGCCAAGTACGTTAAGATTGTATGTTCCTTTAGTAATGTGTGCATGATATTGTTTATTGCTGAATGATAATATTTTCTAACGTATATATCGCAGAAACTATAGAGGTACCGTTGGGGCAAAAACTCCCTCCGACTGAAACTATATATATTATATTATTTGTTTGCATTATAAGATGGCCAAAGTATAAAGAAATGATGCCAAAGTTTTTAAATACTGTTTTTGTCTTAGTTGAGCGATTTTTTTTTAGTTTTCAGTTCAAAGTGAGACTCTGACTTATATTTTTATTTTTTGTTGAAGAAGTCATGCTTTCTTTCAATATTGTGTACCAAAATGAATTGGTTTAATAAATATTTGTTGATTTGAATAGAGTTTTTTACTTATTTAGTTTAATATTACGCGAAAAGACATTAGGGGTTGTCTATCCTATGCAATGGACTTTTTGCCCCGTGCGTGGGGCAAGAAGTCAATTTTGCATTGACAAACATTTTGTGATATAACTCAACAGAAAATAACAGTATCAACAAACGAACTTCGCCAACGTAAACCATAATAGTTATAGTTTATACAAACCAACACCAGATATCTCTAGATTGTTAGTACTAAATTTTACATAGGTTTATACGAAAAACGGGACTATTAGCCCCACCCTACCCTAATCGATTGTCGCGCAGATTTCTGATATAAATCTTTGTATTTAGTAGAAGCGTTTGGTAGGCATCCAATAGCGACGTTGAAAATTTATCGTCACAGATTCTTCCGTATCGAAGGAACAATTTTGTTGCATTAGTTTCGGTGGTTTGTAGTAGGGGAGACCGGGGCTAGTTGACTGACGAGGTTAGTTGACTAATTCCCTTCAATTCTTGTATTATGGAATAAATTATGCTGCGATTCGCAATATTGGAGTATATGAATGACCAGCTTGCCACTTAATGTGTCGCCGTGACAAAAACTGGCGTGTTCTGTCAGTGAGAATGAAAAATCTAAAAAGGTCGGCTGGAAGTAAATATTTTCGTTTCGACTATTTATGAATTTTTGTCCACTAAGTACTGCTTGATGCTATTTCATGAATATTTTGTGGAAACGTGATACCTTGACTATAATTTACGGTATTTTATTTTATCCGGTGCGTGGAGGTTTTGTACGTACGACCCTTAACATGTTAACAATGTCGGACGGGGTTACTTGACTAAGCATAGGAATACTATTAATAATTACATTTTTTATCCTCAAGATGCAGTCGAGGCAAAGAGTTTAGCTGCTCAAGTCCACTTCCCTTACCACAAATCCTTCCAAACTCACCCCTACCAGTTTTAGACCCTATCCTCCGTCCAAACTCTCAGGCCTTCCAAATAGACCATAACAAACCAGTACAAAATAATTACAGTATCTTAGACCATGATAATTAATACAAAAAAATAACACTGTGGAGGAGTGAAAAAAAATAAAAAAATTTATTGGTCGTAGTATACATATGTACGCGTTTCGTATACTATTTTTGATTGATTTGGCAGCGTATATATACGTTTTTCACATTATATTGATGTACTGTGACAGCGTTTATATACACCTTTCGCATGCAAAGGGTTAAAACTGAAAAGTAAATGTTAAGTCAACTGACCCCATCATATTTGTCAACTAACCCCGTAGCCGGGGTCTGTTGACTTATTCGTCTCACTACTCTAAATACAATAAAAACTACAACCTAGACTGAATTAAAACGATTTTCAAAATTATGCCTCTATACCTAATGAAATTTGGAAACTTTTGGTATGCAGTAAGTCAACAAAATACTAATGGTCTATTTACAAAAATTAGAAATGTAAAAAATTAGTCAACTAGCCCCGGTCTCCCCTACCCGAATTAGTTGCACTGTGGAAGTTTCCACCCTTGAGGAGGTAATAACGACTTTGTTGGCGCTTTATCGCGCGCGGGAAGGGAGCATAGGGTCGGAATGTGGGGCGGAACGTTTAATTTGAAAACGCTCCCAAGGCAAATACGGGCGGGCGTACGCGTGCAGTGCGCGTTTCGATTTAAGGCCGCGGGATGAACAATTTACGAGTGTCCATTTTTCCCTTGAATTTTCCAGAGTTTACGCCGCGGAAGATACCTACCGTTATTGATGTGCCGCTACGTAGTCGGCCATCGTATACTCGCCGGTTCGTTTCGTTCGACGTCGCATTGTCCATTGTTTCATGAATTTTTGATAAACCCGTGATCCGCTCTGCCCCCCCCTGCCCGCGCAGCGATTTCGCCCCCAGAGACGGGGAGAAAGTTATAGAAGTTATAGAAAGAACGATCGCTGATTCTCCACTTCCCGCGCTGAAAAATAATCACTCGCCAAAGAGAGGAAAATTAGGAATCGATGATCAGCAGGCGAGCTCGGAAGCATTCAGTAAAACGCGTCGGGAACCACTCGAGCGCGTTGTTACCGACTAGTTATGACGCGTGAAACCAGCTTCTAACTACCAGTCTTAAAAGCAGCCAGGCTCCCATCGATTAATCAAATAATCAATCATTTAAGTTTCCCTCAGGAGCACTCAGCCTTCGCTCGACTTCGCGAGAGGAATCAGGCTACGAGATCTAGAACCAACCTCCGCTGGGTCGTGGGATCGTGTACTTGTTTTCATATTCGCAGTGAGAGCAGTGGATTCCTTGCATTCGTAGGTTCTGTGACAAGGGAGCTTTCTGGGGTGCTCGCACAATAAGACGATGTCGAACATTCCACGGACCTATTGTAGGTATCCCGTTGAAATCAGACCTTCGCAGCACTCTTGCCATAACATTTGCACGTTTGCCGCTTCGTGTTTCTTTTCTCCCCTCCAACTCTGGGGGCAAATTAAAATACGGCAGAAAGTCGAATAGAACTCTCTACAGAGTTCGAAACAGAGTAATTCGTACTACCTACATTCGTTTGGAATTAGTTTCTGCGTCTCATCGTGGCGTGTAACGCGATATTCTTAGACAAGTAGAGGGGTCGTGGGAAAAGGTCCATGAAAATTCCACGCAGTGTATCCAGGTCGGCTAGTAGCAGGCGATATCTGTAATTTTACTTGCGGAGAGACACTGTAATTTGCCCTCCCCCGCCCTCCCCTCCCTGTCCCCCCCGAAACTGACGCACGATCCCCGATGATTTATACGCGGGCAGATGAAAAATAGGGTAAAAAGGGTGTCACGTTTCTCGCTTTTCCGGCGGCTGTCGCGCCGTGCGTCTGTTCTCGGCTTATATTTCTCAAACGTTCCAATAAGTTCCTCGATCGCCCAGGAAATTTGCTGGCGGGAGAGAGGTACGATTCCTCTTCGTCTTACGAGCAGCCAATCGAGAAAAGAGGGATCACAATAACGTCCAACGAATCGATTCATAAAGTTATTTTCTGGTTCGGGACACTTTAATCAATTCTCCCACCACCCCTCTCTCTCTCTCTCTCTCTCTCTCTCTCTCTCTCTCTCTCTCTCTCATTTTCCCCCCTTTCCGAGGGACCGTCCTCAGGAACTGCATTCCCTTTCCGCGGATTAACCGACTCGATGCTAATTACACAGTGTTTCCATTTGCACGGGGGAGTAATGCAACATTTTGCGCGGGCAATAGGAGCCCACTCGCGATGGAGAAAGAAGGATGATTTGTCTGTGTTTCGACGCTCTATTGCTGGCCGAAGGATCTTCGAGCATTTCTGTGGCAGTAGATAACCTCGCGGTACGCTTTTGCGTCGGGTGAATGGAATTATTGAACGGCCGAAATGATATATAGAAGTGGCATCAGGGCTGAAAGGCAATCACATATTGAAACGTACTGGAAATGGGGCCGGGAAAAGCAACGAATTAAAACGCGACGGATCGCATTATGGTAAATTATCGGCACGCTGGGCGCCGCGCAGTTTATTATGCAGATAAGGTAAATGTACCAGTGCCCGGCCATGTCCCAGTACCTGAACAACAATGCGAATTTTATTTATTTTTAAGCTTAATTTTTAATGTAATTAGAAACAAAAAATAGTACCATAATGCATAAGTATTTAGCAATATTAATTAAAATCATTATTATAGAAAATTGAAAATCGTTAGATAGAAATAATTATTTTGTAGCACACTTCGTATGCATAGCAGATTTCGAGAAATTTCTATGGCTTCTGTTAAGAAACGCCACTCATTTACTAAGAAAATATTGACTGCATTTCTTATTTATATTTAGTTGAAGATGGTTAAACTTGCGAGAAAATTAATATTTTTTTAAACAAGTCTAAATTTATTTACTGGTACAAGAATTTCGTGAATCGGGACATCGGGACATGCATTTTTAGGTTGTCCGCTTACTGGGACGATATAATTCAGGTATTGGGACATGCAGTTTTAGGTTATCCGCTTACTGGGACATCTGCATGTTTTCGTATTTTCATTAATAAATACGTCTATTCTAATACATAAACTTTTTTTTTCAGTTTCCGATAGTATAATATTGTGTTATCTTCAACATTTCAACAACATTTTTTTATTTCATGATGGTTTTACAAATTAAATTAGGAGACAAACTTTGCCGCTATTCCTTAAGCCCCTTCAGCGGCCGGGTATTGGTACATTTACCTTATTTAGTTAACAGAGGTCGCCGGACGAATACTTCTTGTAATGAATTGCAATTTTTCTTTCCCCTCCATAAGTGTTTCCTTTTCATTCTCAATTTCTTCGATTCAGAAACATGGATATCCCTGTTCCTATTACAATCACCAGAGCAATCCCAGGTTTCGGATGTTAATCAAAATGGAGGTACAGTAGAATCGTAAGAGTACGCATGGTAGAAGCAAACTCTCGCAAAGTGAATATTTGAGAAACGCGTAAAACGTTCGAAGAATTCGGGGAATTACTCGAGTTTGTTTCTACTAAGGATCCGGAGGCGGCGGGAAGTATTCCGTTTAACAGTTTAAACTGTTCCTACCATCGGGAAGTTTGTTCTCCAAGAGCATCCAGGCCCCGTACAGTTTCGACTCTCCTTTCAGCGCGGTTCGCATTTCTCGGGTGTCAATCACGAGAGTCCTCCATTTAGTTCTTCCTAGGCATCCGAATAGCGGGGAAAATGGCCGAGCGAAGGGAAGTGGATGGCCCGTTGCTCGGGGCGAGGGAGCAGGTAGCGATATATATCGATTAACAATTTAACAGGGGAAAGAGTGTCTATGCTCCCGCCACCGTATTGTATCCCTTCGCGGCTAAAGCGGTGAATTATGGGTTGTTTGGGAAAGTATCTCACAGGGCTTCGGCTTCTGCCCCATCTTTTCCCAGAGATACGATCTCGGGCGAACAATGTGTGTCTATCATAAGTTGCTTCATTAAAATGTGTGGCGAAACTTCGTGCCTCTTATAGGGGAGAGAAAAGATTAGTAACAGGGGAATTTTAAATGTATTAGTTGTTAAATGTGTATATATTTCGAAAGTGTCTATCGATCCGAGCAACTTTTACTGGAAACAATTTTTCAAATAAGGTAAATGTCCTCATTAGCGACCGTTTAAGAGTGTGACTGGTTCGAAATAGTAATTTTTTTACTAATGTACGACGATGTTTGAGTAAAGTATGGATCATTGTATTTTTTGAAGTCTCTAGTTTCTTAATCAAATTAGTTTTAGAGTGATATTTGACTATTTACACAAAAATTATGGTGAAAATTGTATTGGACCTGATGTCCCCTTTATTGACCAACTTGCACCATCGATCGACCGTCTCACGTCCCCATTATTGACCAGCAGTTTCCCCCATTGTAAATGCATCATTTTGTTTATTAAATTTGTGTTCGTGAGTATAACAAACTATTTTTATTAACATTTTATGAAAATTAAACAATTATCGATGTTATGGGCTCCTTTTTCTTATATAACAATGTGGTTTTAGGAATACCAAATTCACGGCTGACCTTATATATGGGTACTCCAGATTTTATTTTACATATTGCTTCAATTAACTCGGTTTCCGTGTATTTCGCGCGCTTCTGCTCCTTTTTCTTTCTTTTCACCACTATTTTCTAAAGAAAATATATTTATGTTAGTACTTTTTGAACTCAATTGTGAGTACAAATGAAATGTACTCAAAATTTAATAATTAAAAAATTACTTGAGTACTTTAGTTAGGTCTAACAACGCCACTTGTAAAATGTCCGAAAACTGGTACAGACCGGTCTTTGACGGTACCTATTTCCGACCACGATTTTCTGCTACAATAATGAAAGAAAATGAATATTTTCTATTTATTTTATAATTCTGTATATATTTCTAGTTAATTTGAGTAAGTTACTGCACGGATCCATGTATTTTTATTGTAAAATTTGCGACTTTAATGATATCTGTAGTATAACCTCACGTTATTAGAATCTGTCAACTTTCATGTCAATGACCAAGTCCTAATTTACATGTGAATTTACTTAAAGATGAATACATATACGGCTACATAAATAACGTATGAAAAAATAAATGAAACACCTCTAATTATAATTTCTGAACTTTCTGGTTGATATTTCGCTTTCTATGTTGCGATAAACAGTAATAAATGAATAATTGGTCACTAATGGGGACGTGGTCGGTAATGGGGTCATCTACCTTAAGGGGACTAGGCAGTCAGATCGCTCGAAAATCAAGTATTTTTTGCGAATTATTTACAAGGAGATGAACACAAATTGTGACTAGTACGTTCGGGTAATGTTTATTAATACTATAAACAGTAAAAAAGAAATTATTTGAATATTATATACATATGTATGACAGCGCTACAGTCGTCTGATGTGTAGGCGTTTTTTTTGGACCGCTGTAATTTTGCAGTGATTCTGGTCGGAAGAAATTTAATTGTGAAATATCCTCTGAAATTTATACTTTGCCGTGGCCCCTATTCTGCCCTGCACCTATTCAAAACGGAAAAAAATCAAAATTATAGGAATGGTGGCTGCAAAACGGCAAATTTTAAAGAAACGTCATTTTTCGCCAGGGAAAAGTGCCATTCCATTTTTTTTTTGACAAACCAGGAGTTTTTACAGACTAATGCGTAGGTCCAGGTCGTAACTAGACATGTTTAACTAGAAAATTTTTTTCAAATCG
This sequence comes from Andrena praecox, assembly GCA_963932275.1. Lineage (NCBI taxonomy): Eukaryota > Metazoa > Arthropoda > Insecta > Hymenoptera > Andrenidae > Andrena > Andrena praecox. Next base: position 3,476,690 of record OZ010729.1, read on the forward strand.
ACTGATACCTCCGTTTTTTCCCAATCACTGCAAAACGAAGAGGAAATATGATTCCGAGAAAAACGCGCTTAAAGTTTCGAAAGAGGAATCTAGTCTACCTGCGTGCGCGCAGAAACGGTTTATGGCGCGCTCGGCCTTTTCGGCTGTAAAATCCTCAATTTTGCGAATTTTAACATAAACCAAACGGCATTTTAATCGGGAAGGGTGGTACTTTCGAAAAATGCAACAAAAAAAAAATCGAGTTTCTGACTGCCTAGTCCCCTTAATGAACGCGTGAAAAGTTATGGAGCGATATCTGTATACCCACGGTCTGACCATATATGGGCCGTTTCTACTTACTCGCTGACCTCTCCGTTCTCCCTCGGTGTATCCATGTCCTGCCGTCCACGGCACGCACTATTTCAAATATTTTCCCCCGCGAAACTGTCTAATATGAAGAAAACTTTCCTAAAAGTCGCGCAGTCTCGTCAGCAATTCCATTTAAGATTCTCCAGTCTCTTAAGGTCTTAAGCATTCCGTCTCATTCCAAAGTCATGAACGCTTCCTGCAGCGAAGTTCGCGGAGCGTTCTGTGCTTTTTAAACAGCCCTGAAAATGTATCGCGAGGAATGGGCCCTCTGCTCCTCGGTTCGCAGAAGTTTTGCGAGACGCTGTATTTATCGCGGATACACCGGGTCCGAGGTAATATTTATATTGTTGCGATAAGTCAAGTGGACGGCTTTCCAACTTGTTACCGTAACGGGAGTGTAAAAGGAGCGAGGCAATTAGGTCTGCTCTGCTGGGATTCCAGCCCGTGTGGTACTCATTCTTCGTCACCAGAAAGCAGCGTAAACTACAGGCTCCGTCGAAGCCCCGCGCGGCGTCTGATTTTCCCGGCTATTTCTCTTTTGCGGGCTCGCAGCTTTTCCTGGCGGAGATCCCACCGCCACCTCTCTCGAGCGGATCTCGTGGGCACGGGCATTAATTTCCTCGCACGTCGAATCGAACGATATAGGCGAGCCGTGGAGCATCCTTGCTGCCTTAAAATCTTTCTTCCCCCTTATTGTTAAGGATAACAAGGTAGGAGCCTCCGCGCGCGACATTCTCGGCGTTTCAACCCGAGTATCAATCTCGCCATTTCGCGCGATTGTCAGGGTCCCCCTTCGGCTTGAAAGTCCTCGAGTGGCCCTCGAATCGCTACTATTGACAGAGCAGACATAACACCCCTATATTTTCCTTCCCAATTCCTGATTGCGTTGAGCCTGTCTCCGGAGAAAAAAATGTGACGACCATGAATGAAAGATTGGACGCCATTCATCTTTCGGTGTAGCGAATAGGGACCCCGCTTCGACAAAGATGAATGAAATTCTTGCGTAAAGAAATTTAGTTATAATTGCCGCGTGCTCTCGTTTGTAACGGGTATTGTAACCTCTCGTGGAAACTACTGCCCGTTACAAACGGAATCGAGTTATTATTATTATTATTATTATTAACGTCTTTTATTGCAAAAAATATAACAGAGGACAATAAACGGAGGGTAAACATCGACAAATGCACAGGCGAAGTTCAGTCCGAGACTGTTTTACAAGTTAACCTAAGACGGTAACTTAACCTAATTATAAATAATACAGGAGGAAAAGAAAAGAAAAAGGAAGACGGAACATACTAGCCTAGGCTTAATATAAAATAATAAAATATAACCTAACCACGGCTTGAAAGAAGTCAGTACAGTGTGTTATAGAAAAACACAGAAACAGAAAAAACTAACCAATCGCAAAGAAGGCAATGAGACATTACAACGGATGAAGCAACAGAAAAGACTTACACGAGCATCTGAAAGAGGAGAGAGTCGGAAGTGCGCGGATCTCTGTGAATATCTTAACTCGAAGGAAAGTCCGCGTGAAGGGGTCGAGCCGCCGCGAAACTTTAATCGCCGAAGTTAAAGAGTCCGTCATAATCCTCGCGAGGCTGATACGTCCGAGTTAATTAATTTCTCTCGATCGGTAGTCGGGGCGGACGGACGTGCCCCGCTCCAAACACTCGGAGACATATTTTCCCCCGGCTTATCCCACCGAGGCGCTGTATTCCAACTAGCGGTCGCATAATTCTCCCATGGAAGTTGGTCCCGATGTTCGGGATGCAGCGAGGCCCGGGGCCGAGTTCGCGATGATACGTCGAGCACGGCCGGAGGAGGCAACTTTTATAAATCGCTTTAAATGCCAGCAACTCCACCTCCACCCCCCCCCCCCGCCCCTCGTGCCTATTGATCAGTCTATTCAATCGAAATTTACGATGCGCAGAACAATGGGCGTAGGGAACGCCGCCCTCGTATCGAAACACTGGCAGGGGAAGCTACCGATTGTTTGCCTCCCCGATGTGCACGTTACATCGGGCACATCTTTCGTCCCCGGTCGGAAGATGTTTGCATTCGACGATAGGTACAACAAAGGAAGTGTTTTACCGATTTCCCTCGCGCGGCGATGGGATGCTGGGCTTGTCGCGCGCTGATTCCTCGGGGCCCTTTGTTCGACCTTGCCCTCTGATCGCGGTTTCCTCTTAATCTTCCAGAGTGATCGAATTCTTTCAACGGGCTCCGTAAGGGTGAATAAGTGTAGATCCGGCGTCGCAACATTTTAATCATGAATTGACCTTTTCTGAGCGTTCATTAACTGAGGCATTCACAGCAGAAACGGAGTAAGCCACATTTTTTGCGAAATTGAGTTAGTAGCAATAACGTACCTATTTCAATAGGCTCTACTAGTCGTATAAAATAGGAAAAATTATATTTTTTTCAATATGGGTTAGTTACTCTCACTGGATGCTCTCACTGGATGCTCTCACTGCCTCATTTCAAGTGGCCATGAAAGTATGTGATATTTAGGGGATAGGTGCTATAAAGGGGACACGTCTTAAATGGGACAAATCGAATTTCCGAAATTCTAAACGCATTACACATGCAAGTTATTTTCCTGTTTATGGCAACACTAGCGCCTAGTCATTTGACGTAAACTTCACTGCGGTCTCACTTGCAACAGAGTAGTAATCCACGGTTGATGTTTTACGGCAGTAAAAGAGAAATTTTCATTGGTTTCCTGTGTCGTTTTTTGAGATTAAGATATATACAAAGTGTTAAAGTGTTATATCATTAAAATAGCCTGTATTCAACTGAAACGAAAACGCTTAACAGGTAAGCTTAATTAATTGTTTTCTTTGCTTTGCGGTTATTTTATATTAAACTCACTTATAGTCGTAAAAGGGGCAGCATAACAAGTCTTAAATGGGACGACCGTTTCATGGCTATCCCTCTCATACACATGTACTGCTGGACACTATATGTATTATACTTTCCTGTAAAGTTATTAGTGTATCATCTGATACATAGACGACATTGTTTTAAATTATGAATCATTAGTTGATGGCGTATTGTTTCAAATTTAAGAATTAATAAAGTGACTATTCAAAGCGACAAACTTTATCGTCAAAAAATGTGTGGTAATAAATTAGCCCTCGTTATAAGTTATAAATTTGCTACAGTTGTATGTAAATTTGCGGTAAATGGGCCAATGAGTCATGCGGAACAAAAGGCACATTCAATTTTTTCTGTTCCGTGTGTCATTAATAATAAAATATTGATGATTTATACTACAAAGATTTAATTTTTTCGTAGATTTCGTTGTTTTGTATCATTAAGATTTAGAATTATAATTGTAACACTTAATAAGTTTATCTTTATTAACGTGTCCCTTTCATGACTTACACTGTCCCATTTAAAACCACCTAGTCGTAAAAGGGACATTTCCCACTTTTTTGAAAATCGAAGATTTTGTTATTTTCTATTACAATTGATGAGTTTGCAATATACTTTTATTGAAGGGAAATAAACACGCTTTCTTGTGATGTAGTTGTTTTTTAAATACCTATAACGACATTGTCAGAAATGGACGCTAAACAAAAGTGTCCCTTTTATAGCACCTCTCCCCTATGTCACGGAACGTTTTGAAATATTTCGTACAGCTGCAGCGGTGGTAAACAGAATAAGTGACTTAAGGGGACCTTCCGGTCTAAAAGTCGATTTTTTTTTATTTCATTTTTCGAATGTTCAACCTTTTAGGAATACGTGTTTAAAAGGATTTGTTGAAATTCGTAAAATTCCAGAAGTTATAGGCATTTGAGTAGCGGCAAATGCATGGGCAACAACCGGGCACTCGGCGCTCACGTAAACCTTTAAACGCGTTTTTCTCGAAACACTGTTCTCAAAACGGTGGGACCTGAATCTCCCAAAGTTATTATCCGATTCGACTGTACCTTTTTTTATTTTAAAGAATATACTTCTGGCTAGGGGGGGAACTAGAAAAATTACAAAAAATTGAAAATTTATAATTTTCAAAGGCGTTGAAAGGACGAAAAGTACAGGGAAAAGTGATTTCAAACTTCAAGTGTCGTTATTTTCTAAAAAAAAAAGTCATTTTTTTTACTTTTTCTAGTTGCCCCCCTAGCCAGAAGTATAATCTTCAAAATAAAATAAGTTTCAGTCGAATCGGATAATAACTTTTGGAGATTCAGGTCCCACCGATTTGGATCAATTTTTTGACGCCTTGACTTTAACGACTCCCCAGGGCCGTCTGCAATAATTAATTATAAAACAAAAAATATTTTTCTATAACTTAAGACATCCTTAATACAATGCAAAAAGTCCCATTAAATTATATATAGTAGTTTTCCTTTAATTAATTCCTAAAAATCACCTATTTTTTGGGGCTCTAGACCGGAAGGTCCCCTTAATACCAGGCATCACTGACCTATTCTGGCAAGCTCCCAATCTATGGGACACACGTTCTCCAGCGGAACTGTCTTATTCTTGCTACCCTTCGCAGTTTAATCTATCCTTTCGCCGCTGTAAATACGAATCTAGTGCAGCCGCTTACCACGTGGATGTAGTTTTACACCCGCCATTAGTGTTCCATCTGCAGGGGTGAAGTGCCGAGGGTGGCGAAATCTGTACAATACCGCACCGCAGCTATTCTCAGGGTCCGCGCGAAACGCTGGTCGCAGTCGTTTGTCGCCGAAACTCAGCGACTTTGTTGGTGGCGCGCCATTCCGATGCATTGTGCGCGCCGTAGACGGCGGGGACTGGCTCTCTTTCGCGTTTGTAAGGATCGAGAGTAACGTTACAAAGCGGGAATAGGTGTCCCTTTAGGTGGGCCGTTACGCGTGAGATGGATACGGCGTGCGCGATGCAATTGCATTCCTCGTAGTACGTTGCATCGACGGCTCGCCTACGCGCAAGGTCCGTCGCTGGTGTGCGCGCGGAGGACACATGTGTCGCGTGGGTGTCGCGTTTTCTGGGTCGCCTTCTCCATTATCAAAGAATCCAGGTCTTACGAAGATATACGCAGAACGAACGTAAACTCGTTGCAGGCAGAGGGAAGAATTTCACTCTCGCCGCTTCGTAAGTAATTAAAAAGAGTTATACACGTGACGCGTAAGTTGCCGTCTGAATGAGAGCGGCGTAAATAGGCGGCGATAAATTCAGGGCGCTAGGGACGTTTTCAATGGCGCCGAAGAAGCATCGCGCGGCGTGACCGTAATTTACGGGGGATATGCGCCAGCTTGTAATTGCTGAGACACAATGCCCACGAAAATGTAAACAGCCCGCTGTTTGCCAATGCATATCGGATGTAAATCGTTCGCAGGTATCTCCGCGTTCGTGATCCGCTGCACCATAATTTCCCCTTGCTGCCATACTTCGAAACGGTGATCCCGAATATTCCACGAAGTTAATGCTTTTGAACGATAGGGTAAATCCGGGAGACGCGGTCGGGCCGGAGAGTTGGTCGTGTCGCTATATTTCAGAGTTTATACGTAAAAATGCATTAAAGGGTAGACCAATTACTTCTCTAGAAGCCAAATAGTTGGATGAATAGCGTTATTTCGCTTCCTTCTGTGTTTTTCTGGATTTATGGGCTATAAAAGGTAAATTGATGTTACATTTAACCTCTTTTGTCAAACAGCGGTTGTACAGAATCGTATTTAAAATATACTTCTAAGTTTATTTTCCTTTAATGTTTGGAATAATAAGATAGTAGAGATATTGAAGGACAATGCACCCAAAGTATTGGGCCATATTAACTCTTCCTCTCAAAGCTAACGAGAAGACCATATCTCGCTGCAGAAAGGTGAGATGGTCGAGTTATGATTTTTTATTATTTTTGTTTATTTTTTTATTTTTTATTTTCATTTTATTATTATTTTTGTTTATTTAGTTTATTTATTCACTTTTGTATTCATTTGCCTTGCTAATCGCCAGTAGGTAATTCACTTTTTCTTTGATGTGTTATTTACTTGTTTAGCGTAAACAAATTAAATATCAATGAATCCGTAGTTGTATTCACTCATAAATAATTTTGCTTTATCCTTTGTTAATTTTCCATGAATAATTATGTGAGTAGTCTCTGCCAACGACGAAAACCATTTCTCCCGGCACCTCGGGAGAGGTGGTCAGATGTCACGACTTCAGTTTTCAACCCGATTTACAGTAAATATTGTCTTAAAGCAAATTTCGACCAGTTTTTCTGATTCGGCATAAAATTCTGAACATATTAGGTTTGTTCTGATAAAATAAGTAATATCTATATTAGTTTTAATAGCCATTTTATATTAGGTCGACCGCGTCTCCCGGATTTACCCTAAAGGATAATCGGTTGTTTTCCGTTTTCGGCACGCTATTCGGTGAAACAATTCGTGCATTGGAACGCGGATGATTTTCGCGCGCCCTCGCTGTGCCCCAGAGGGTCCATTTTGAAGGATGCTTTTTATTGAATATTCCGCTGGACGCATCGAAAGCAAACAAATATTTTCCACGAGCGTGACGTGGTTTTAAACGAACTATCAGATGACGCCAAAATTTGCATGGAATTCCGTGTAAAAGGGAGGCGAAAGCGTCGCCACTTCACCCTCTGGGGGTGCGCGCCGTAGCGGCGTGAATGTCACGTGTTTCGTGCATTATAAACATCGTTGAGTGCAGCATATTTTGCCAAAACTACATTTCTTCATTGTCCGAGCGGGCGTACTTAAAATTTTACTCACGGTTCGCACCCTCCTCCCTGCCTCTACAGGGAAAAGGTCACGCAAGGGAAACGGGGAGAGTCTGTCGATACAGGTTACCCCCAATCTTTCTGAAACTGATTGTGAAGGGCGTACGTCCCATGGGGATAATGCGGTTTTCCGATGGGCCGGGGAAGGGGGAGAGAAAAACTATAAAATACGAAAACTCGCTCTGTCCCCCTATCTTTTTTAACGTCGATCGCTGTTACGCCTCTGGCGCGCAAAGTATGTACGCGTTCACTCTGATAATTTCTCAGCATTAAGGGGGGACGCCTACCTAGAGCGGTCGAAACAATGCCCTTTTTGGGATTTTTTTCTAGAAAAACTGTTACAGTTTTATTAATAACCATTAGTATATTGTTAAGAGTACATCTAAAGGACAGTTCAGTCTTTTTTTGCGTTAAAGAATATTAAAAGATTTGAGAGTTATAGGTGATGACCGGGATGTCCTTTTTTTTTAAGCGTTTTGCGGTGACCATCATAGCTCGTAGCAGGATTATCTGAAATAAAAAAATTCGAGTAGTTTTAGATAGAGTATGAAATTATCTAGGCGCTATCGGGCCCGATTTTGGAAAAATTATTTTCGGACAAAATGGCGGCGCTGCAAAGTTGAACCATCGAATTTCATAAAAAAAGTAGTTCCTTTCTTGGCTTGTAAAAAAAACTAAGCAGAAAAAAAAAGAAATCCCTCCGATAGCGCCTAGATTTTGGACCCTAGAATAAGTCCACAATGGGGCAAGCAAATCGGTTCATTAATTTTTTAGTTACGTTGGTCACCGAGTTTGAAAACATGGTTTCGAGAAAAACGCGTTTAAAGTTTTGGGTCTAGTTTACACCTAAATAGAGAATTCACTTTTTAACTTACTTAGTTATCGATTCCTGGTCCATATAATAATCCTTCTGCATCAGTTACCGCTTCCAAAACTCCAACTTGCTCCTGTCTACGACGCTGCCTTTCTTTTTTCTTGTTTCTGCCGTCATGCTTGCTCCAAGCGGTAGACCGAGGAACGTACTTACACGCGTATAACTTGGTCAGTTTTGGTCGGATTAACTTGACACTTACAGGGAATATTTTCAAGATGTTGTACTTCAAGAAAATATAAAAATCGAAAAATCGATTTTTCGAAAATTTCTAGGTAGGCCTCCCCCCTTAAGGGGGTATTCTGGTCTGACGAGGCGTTTTCGTCGCGTTATTTCGGAATTTTTTTACAAAGAACCCATCAATTTTATTATTATTTAGTTTATTGCTACATGTTTATTGATGTTTGAACTATCTTTACAAATTTTGTCAATGGAAAAGAATTGAAATCAAACGCAGTTGACTGTTTTAAAGTAATGGTGAAAAAAAAAAACATGGTGTCACGGTGTCCATGATTGGGCTCGTTCTAGTGATCTATAACAAAAAATGAAAAGAGATTCTATATCTGTATGCCTGTGGCTATCGTCCCTACCAGAATTATGATAAAATATTTTGTTTTTAAACTTTCACAGACCTTTAAAGTTGAAAAATTGTGCGAATATCGAAACTTAATTTTCAAACCGCCGCCATTTGCTTAATTTTCCATATTTTTTTATCATTCTGGTAGGGACGAAAGCCACAGGCATACAGATATAGAATCTCTTTTCATTTTCTGTTATAGATCACTAGAACGAGCCCAATCATGGACACCGTGACACCATGTTTTTTTTTTTTCACCATTACTTTAAAACAGTCAACTGCGTTTGATTTCAATTCTTTTCCATTGACAAAATTTGTAAAGATAGTTCAAACATCAATAAAGATGTAGCAATAAACTAAATAATAATAAAATTGATGGGTTCTTTGTAAAAAAATTCCGAAATAACGCGACGAAAACGCCTCGTCAGACCAGAATACCCCCTTAATGAGTTACTTCTATTCGAATTAATATCTAAAACGGCGGGACATACCTACTTGCCTTTTTAAAAAAAGCATTTCCAAGCTACGACAATACGTTCTATTTCACAGAAAATTTTCGAACTGAGTTTACATTAATTTACATGAAGAAATCACGGAGACCGGTGTTCCAGGCGCGAGCAAACAGAGTCCCCGCGTGCGAACCCCGCGGCCGTGCTCCCAATTCGACATTGCGCCCCGCCGACGCACTCATATATTCAAACACTTTAAAAGCCCGAATCAGAGCGCTAAACGAGTTTGTCCTTACACGTTAACGAGCACCCCGTGGATTCCCCTTGTCTCTTCGCGTACCCTTTAAGTCTGCCACCTCCGCCTCCGATCCCAGGAAATTTAAACACCCTTATCCCCAGCAACCCTCCCGTCGAGCCTGACCCTTTATCGATTCCGCCGGTCCATATCAGGATTAACTTTCTCCTTCGCCGAATGTAGGTACATATAAATTTCGCTGTTGCGAAATTCTAGCTGCTACAGGCTCCCCGGGGGATCGCTCTCGACTCGATCTTTCGTTGAGTTGATAATTCGAAGCTCGCCCAGCCGGGAACGTCGCGGAAATGATACAGCTTTTATCGGCCCCCACTCGTTGTGTTACACTCGAAAGGGTTACACGAGCATGTAACGTCGCAATTTCGCGGTGAGTTCTCCTTTCAGCCGCCTTCCCCCTTGCACCCCGTAATCCCGTGGTACACGTGTTCTCGTTATCGATTTCCGCAGCATTAACCTCCGGTCGTTTTTAAAGCACTGTCAACCGCATCTCTTTACCCGGCCGCGGTCGGGATCGCGGCAACGTGCTCGACTAATTTGCTAATTTCGCGCTCGGTTTATAAAATGCCGCGGGTTTATAACGTGCCGGTTCGTTTGGTATTTTTCGCCGGGCTCGGTATCGCTGCGCCTCCCCCATTAAAGAGAATGCAACGAGCGAGATACGAGCGTTCGTTAAGCCCCTGTGTCCCTGTAATTGGAATCTGTTATTTCCGTGCGCGTATGTGGAAACAGAAATGTAAGAACGCGAGGATTTGTAGCATTTCACTTTGTCACGTTCGCCGCTGCTGCAGAATTATGCTCCGTGTTAATTTATAATACAATCTCCTCTTGGAGAACTGCCTGTTTATATACCCGTGATTCCGATCTGTACCATGAATTCTGACCAATTGCCGTTAACATTCGTCGCATTGTCGGTGTGCAACGCGGTACATAAACGGCTAGGTTCGCGCGGGCTCACGTTGCAGCTCAAGCAATGCGTCCCAGATATGCGAGCACCTGCATAACACTCCGTTTTATTAATTAAAACCGACGTCGAAGTAGTTGCCTTTAATAAACGGGCGGCGCAAGGCCGGCAGGAAATTAGTCGGCTAAATTAATAAATTAGTTTCCATTCTTTCTCTGGCCGCGCGGGCACGCGTCACCTTACAGCGACCTTTCGCGTCCACGGTCCCCATACTCGATTACGCAATCTCAATCATAATCGACAACGGGACAGTTAATCTACTCGCGTGCCCGGGGATCGAACCGCGACGAATCCTCCAGGGCTATAAGCAGCGGGGAGCGGGACTAGAATATTATTAATGATTCATTCCTCGGCGATTCGGCGAGGAGAAACGCGAGCTCGGGAATCGTTCGGCCCTACTCTGCCCCGTATCGGAAATAACCGTTGTAAAGTTGCTTAAGATGGAAGAAGAACGAGGGGAAAGATGTTCCGGAGGGGTGCGCGAGGGCGATGTTCCTCGAGGCGGAGGAAAACAGTGCACGTGTAAGCGATATCTTTATTGATTTTCCGTGACGTACGTATTAACGCACGAATAACTCTGGCGACTGGTTCTGTCAGAGTTTATTTCGGACACTACATACAGCGCGTCTCGTCCTTTGATGGGTTTACTCGTTTTTATGATTCGCAAGCTCTCGCGCTCGTGCAGAACGAATTACTCCCGTTCGATAACAGCGACGTTCCTCTAATATCCAATTCGCGTGGGCGCGAAGGAGGCTCCGTGGTGCTCGGTTACAATAACCCATTCGAAGGAGGCTCCTCTCGGCGGGGAGGAACTTTTTAAAATTTCCTGGACACTCGCGGCGCGGCGGCCGCGCAAGTACCCGCAACTTTTACGATTTCGCAAACGACGCGCTCGGAATTACAAGCTCCCCCGTGAATGAGACCAAGTTACCCGACCGCGATGGTTCTCCGCTTCTTCTCGCTCTCCTCCCCGCCGTAATTCTGGAAATCTTTAAAACGCTTGTCCCAGACGCTCGCGGGTTCTCCGGTTCTTCCCGCAACTTCTACTTCAATTGGCTCTCGCCCCCTCGGACGCTTCGCTTTACTTCGCTTTCGATAATTCCTGGCGAATCAAAGTGGAGCGACGCAAGCGCGGGCGGAAGAGAGTTTGAAACTTGTGAACGGCAACAGAAATAAGATGGTTCCATCGGAAAAGATCATTGAAGGAAAAGGAGAAAGGAGAATAACGTAACCACGACTGAAGTGCTTCGAGAGCTTTGTAAAAAGATAAGAAAACTCGATATTATTCTTCAAATAAATTTTCATTATCGACCAATGAATTTTATTGAATTTGCATTAAAAATATTTGCACCCGTTCAACCCCCCCGAGATTAAATCCAGAGTGCGCTGCTTGTCAGTGGTTGCCTGACCTGGGTGCACAAGTAAGTTACCTTTGCAGGCTTAATCTTTCTTTCGCCCATCGATGTGCAATAAATAAATCGCTGGCAGCCTCCTCGACTTTTTCTTTAATTTCATAAATGGCAGCGAGGAACGTTTGTGACACACGTGGGATCTACTCGAGTCGCTGCAGCTGAAATGAAATAGTACCGTTCGCGCGTAGAAATGTGTCGATTTTTATCGAGCACGCAGGCGATACGCAAAATTCTGTCGGCGGAGTTTAAACGTGACATTCTGAAGCGTTACGGTGCCGGTGAAAGGGATTGATTGCTATCAGAGGCTCCGCGACCGCTATTGTAATTTCTGCCATTTGGGTGGCGCGGGTCTGGAAGTTGGTCGAAAACCAAGGGCCGGCCGATGGTATTGATTCCTATTATTTTTGTATTCGTTGCACGCCGCCAGGCAAATTTGCTAGCCGGCTGATGTTGCTCGAGCTGATGCGCATGCACAAATTAAAATACACTCGCTGGAAATGCGGCTGCCTCGCGAGAGGATTCGAGGATCTTTCCGAGAGCCCCGCGCTGTCTTGTATAATACACAATAGAGCTCTTACTACCCGCCCGCCCGGGTACTCGAGTACCCGGCGAGACCCCGGGTAGAAAAAAATTACTCGGGTACCCGGGTACCCGTAGGATACCCGACTACCCGGGTACCCGGGTAGACAAAAATTACCCGTGTGTGCATGAGATACCTGAGTAACTGAAGTGTGATGAGATAGTTGAGAATTTCGATTTGACAGCATATTCCGTTCATTACTGAGGTTAGCCGAAAATGATCGAAAGTCGAAAAACGATCGGCTGTCAAATCGAAATTCTCAACTATCTCATCACACTTCAGTTACTCGGGTATCTCATGGACACACGGGTAATTTTTGCCTACCCGGGTAGCCGGGTAATTTTTGTCTACCCGGGTATCCGGGTATTGCACGGGTACCCGGGTAGTCGGGTATCCTACGGGTACCCGGGTACCCGAGTAATTTTTTTCTACCCGGGGTCTCACCGGGTACTCGAGTACCCGGGTACCCGGATACCCGGGCAAAAACAATAGCTCTAATACACAAGCGTTCGAGCAAGGGTTGGAAGATTTTATTCCATGGAACGTTCACGCGACCCAACACCTGTCAGTTTGAAAATTCTGGAAACAATTATTTACCACGTTCCTTTGAAGTAACCTCGTAATATCCCCGCGAATCGATCGACTTCCAGAAAAATTTGCATCGTCATCTCCCCGCTGCGGGAAGCATCGGAACAAACCACCGCTACTGCCGCGATTTCATTCGGATTTAATTGATGCCGCGGCGTGGGAAGGTGTCCTCCAAGCAGATCCGTTATCCTTGAAAGGAATAATTTTATTAGCGCCCGGCCAGCTCTGTCCTCGCCAGACCCGATGGAATTTTTATCTCCCGACGGAAATAGCCCGCGGATTCAGGTTACACTCTCCTGCTCATCGATATTCCCGATTGGTCGCCAAAGTTAGCCATCGCGAATGACCGCGGGACAATTAATGCAAGGGAAAGGGAGAACTGGAAGCGCGCGCGCGCGCGGGTTTTGTAAAGTTCCCTCGCGAGAACACTGCATTCGAATCCAGCAAACCGCACAACAGACTGGCATTCCGATGCTTTAAATCATCGTGCCGCTCTGACAGGGAAATCCATCTCGATCTATCTCGTATCAGCCCCGGGAATGAAATTCCTCTGTTGCATCAGCGGCTATGTAGAGCCACTCGGCAGCGCCTGCTTTAAAATTCCGAAAAAATATGGAAGACAAATGCAATACCCCGGAAGGTGACAGGAAAGCTTCGCGTATGCAAAATGAAGAAATCCCGCGGAGATCCTTTGTTCTCGGGATCCAACCGCGAGCAAACCTCACAGCCCCCGCGAATGAGCCGTTTCGAGCTGGGATCGTCGAAGCGGTAACAGAATTTTCGGAAGAAAGGGAGCAAAAAAAAATGGGGCGATCGAAACTGTACACGGGCTAATGTTACGCGTGGAGTATCGCGCTGGTATCGAGCACGTGTCCCGCGGGCGCGCGGAAAAGCGGAAAACTCGTTAAGCACGCGGTTCGTCGGCGCGCGGAAATGTTGTTGTCCCCCCACGCGAGAGGAATTGCTCCTGTTGTTTCGCGACGCATCAATTTGGTGCACTAGACAGCTTATTAATTACAACAGGGTGGCCTGAATTCACCTTTAATTGCCCGGGAAGTTACCGCCCGCGTAAAGTGCCGCTCGACCGAAGGCTTTTAGGAAATTTAGCGGCGACTCTATTAATATTCTTGCGAAACGGTAGGGACCGTTAACCGTGGCCTGCTGACTCCGCGACAGATCAAAGCGGTCACTTTTTGGACAGAGTCGAGGCTTCATCGAACGAGGGCGATGAAGCGTTGCTACTAGAATTGCGGTATACGGTGTGTTCGTAGATATACCTAATAGGGTGGAGTGAAAAAAACTTTTTTTCGATGATCAAATTCTAATAGTGCGGAGAAGTTGTCTACTTGGCCCAATGAAACGTGTAAAAAATTTCAGCTCGATCGGATAATTTCTTCTGTGTGCACCAAAGGCCTTAACTTTCAAAATTTTAGTACAAAACTTAAGAAAGTGCAACTTTCTTCAGCTGGTGGATTCTACCTTTTGTTTTTACCCAGGACTATATTTGTTGCGTAAATGAAGCAAAGAAACACCCGTGGCTGGTTTCGGAACGATAGGAACGGCCTGTCGGCACTGTAAACTATAAAAAAAAACAGCTCTTCGCTGACTTTCCTAACGGAACAAGTGGCCCAGAACCCACCACGCGGAGGTAGCTGTACGTCGGGCTCCTTGTTTTTGTATTTTATATTTTTTTAAATAATTTTATTGCTTTTTTTATGTATTTTGTATTTTATATTTTTTTTTTGTTTTTTTAAATTTTAAGTTTTGTACTAAAAGTTTGAAAGTTAAGGCCTTTGGTGCACACAGAAGAAATTATCCGATCGAGCTGAAATTTTTTACACGTTTCATTGGGGCAAGTAGACAACTTTTCCGCACTATTAGAATTTGATCATCGAAAAAAAGTTTTTTCACTCCACCCTAATACCTAAAGTGGTGGTCCGAAGAAAGCTTGAGCTGCGAACGTTAACGGAAATAAGCTCCCGCGATATTTTCTACGTTTCCATAAACGAGCTGGCTTTCCACCTACACAGAACTTGCCTCTTACCTTCGCCTACCCAAATTAAAGCAATTACGTAGCACCGGCCGTAATAATAATTCGTCGTTATTCATCGGGTCGTCTTATCACGAAAATCGCTTGCTAACTGTAAACGCAAACAATGCGACGCTGCACGAGCGTAACAAGACCTGCTCAGCGTCGTATTACGCAGAGCCAGTCGACTTTGGTTATCAGTATGTTTGAATTATGCCCTCCGTTGAGCTCGTGCCCGCGCAAAGTGCAGCGAAGTTCGCATATTAAGATGGCAACGTCACTTAGCCCGACTCATTGCACGTTCCCTGACTTTCGGCACAGGTACCGCAAATTATTAACGAGCATACCGAAAGCGATGTCAAAAATACTCGCTTCAAATTCACTCCCTTCACTCGCTTTGTTTCTAAACCGTCCTCCGCAACCCGTCGCACAGTGGTCCGACGCATAGAGGAGAAAGTGGAAAAAACTCATAACTTCAGCATTTCTCAATATTTTTTAATTATTTTTGTTTCGTATTACTTCTTAAACATCAAACTTAATATAATATTAAAGGAATAATTTAATATGACTTTTTACACATGAAATGTGTAATTTTATCAAATTTTATTCAATATATAATATAATTAGGCGTTATAAGCTAATATTTGAACATACGTAAATTATTTATACATTAATCTATATATAACAGTCATGTTTATTTACAAATATTTACAGAACCTATACATACGGAACTATTTTATTAATGTTTGTGCTTCTTCGCTATGTGGAAGTGACTTGGTCTTTGTATTGCGTGGTTTCAAATTTCCTTTTATGAATTTCATATGATTTGCAATACACACATTTGGCATGGTGATAAATCGTTTTGTTGTAATCTATTCCTACGAGAGTAACAATTTTGTATAGGCACGAAAATCATTCGAAACGCGCAGCGAAGAACCGGGAACCTATTCGGGAGTCCTGCTGTACCCCCAAAATTTCATGCGTTTTCACACTTTAAACATTAATATCAGCTAAAGTTGCAAGAAGTAGCAGCTGATTTTTGCAGGACATTTGTGTGATGGTATCTACTTTCAAAATATATCATCAAGAGAACGTAGGAACGCGTAGCTTTTTTTGTAGGCCTACAGAAAGCAGTTACAACCTGATATTATACGTACCTTACTTTAAGGCTCGAAAACATGATTTCGGTTCTGTATTTTTGAAAAGTATTTTCGTCATACATAGTTGAGACTATACCCGTTTATAATACATAATACATTTGATTATAAATGTCCCCAAAAGTGACAGGAAAATGTCGAAACTTTGGTTAGAAATCTGTCAGAATCCCGCTAGAATACGAAAGGTCTACTTCAGATGCATTTTACTTCCGAATTAAATAGAAAATCATATATCCCTTTTCATAGTAAGATACATTGGTTCATTGGCTACCAGAAAATAATAATCGATACCTAAAAATCCGGCTTTCATAATTTAGGGTTTTTTCCAGCTCGGGACCACCGTGCGCCGGCCGCCTGCGATCTCGAAAATAATACAAACTCCATTTCCTTCCGAAGCGTTATCTGAAGAAATCCAGCGGAGAGGCAGGGAACCGTGGGGGAGGGCATTTTGTTCGTCCCGGTATCGCGAACTGTTCCCACGGGACACGCTCGGAATATTTATCAGCCATGCTTCGGCTCGACACTTCGCCGGTCGAAGAGAGGCGACGTCAGATATGAGGAGCCGTCTAAATCTATAGGAAGTGAGGTCTGGCGTGTCGCCAAGACTGTGATCGAATGTGCAACCACGTTCTTTGCCGGTAGGTAGCAGAATCGTATTACCGCCTCCAAATTGATTAATAGCCCCGCGTCGCAGCGCCCGTGTCCGATACCGAGCCGGGAAGAAAATGGGATAGTTAACATCGCGGTCACGTACGCTCCTGTTTGCATGGCGAAATAATATCGCGTTACCGCCAACTACTTCCGCGCATCTGGCCGTGCCGCGCGAATTCCTGCTACGCTTTTTCATTTCTCTCCCTTCGTCTTCTTCCTGTCGTGCCGACGTCTCGCCCGTCCGCTTTTTCCCCGCTCGGCCCCAGCCTTTCTCTCCGCTTTCCTGTTTAGCAAAGCGAGATCCGGCAATGCTCGCTTCGCCTCCAGAAGCATATTAGCGGTCTGAATAGAGCCCTGCCAAATTCGCGGCCGCACGCGTTCGTACGTGCTTCCTGGACACCCGGTGCGTCGCGCGGTTAGCGTGCTTCTATATAAAGCGACGAAGTTCTCGGGTAGTAAAGTGGATTTAATCGAACCGAACGAGATTTCAGGGACGGGCACGGTTTTCTGCAGCGACAGGAGTAAAATGGCAGCGTTACGTTACGCGAATGAGATCCGAGGAGTGAGTGATCTGATTTTAAAGGCCCACTTCACCATCGCGGTAGCCTCGTTCTAATGGCGCGCAAATACTAAAGCGGAAAGCTCCGGCGAGCGGGGAAGCTGATTTTTCGGGAGGATGGAGAGAGCTGCTGGTATCCCTTGGAAGCCAATAAGGGTGCATTTCGTCTGTGTTTCCCGGGGTGTATCGAGCCCGGCAGACATTCTTATCTGTGACTCCGGGGCGAACGCGACATTGCGGTTTACACAATACGGCTTTCTGCCCCTCGGCCCGTCCATTCGGGCGAAATACATCGATCGACCGATATCTTTTGTGGCGGGGAACATCGTATAAGCCGAATGAATAAGTATCTGGCCGCGTACAGTCCCGTGGACATCGGGCTTATTTCACATCAGCTGATAAAGGGCACCGTGCCCTTCGAGCTAATCCTCCCGGAGCTGACACTCTCCTGAGCGACTCTACGGATCGAACTACGTCCCGTGGAAGCAGACGAATCTTTATAAGAAAGAATTGAACACTCCCTGTTTTAATAAAGCGCCGTTACGATCCTCCTTTTGAATTCCGCGATTCGTTCTTCCAATTACAGCGACGGATTTATCGGCCGTCGAGCTTTCAGGAGTCGAAAAAACAGTCCCGCGATAAATTGCAGGGCGATTCTATCCAGCGTCCCTAGAAGGACGAGACAAGCTGGCCAGATGAGAATTTTTTAAAAGCGTCCCAGTTTCAGCCGGGATATTTATAGCGATATAAAGCACGGCCGGAGTTTCGGGGCGAAATTGAGCAGCAACTTCGAACTTCCACTTCTTATCCCGCTGTAACTTTCGCCCTGACCCGGACTCGTTCGCTCTCTTCGGTTTCTGGGGTAGTCGCCGTGTTCTTTCTCCGGAGACTCCGGAGACTTTCTTCCTTGGAGAGATGCATCGTAGTGCTTCGGCCACCGCGGGTTCAGCTTCCAACCGATCCGGTATAAGTTTATCAGAGAACTCCCGATCCACTGGCGCCCGTGGACATTTCGTGGGAACAGGGAACGTGAACGATTTGAACGTCGTGGTAAAGGATAACTGATTTCCTTTGATAATAATTTGAGTGTCTGAAATTATTGAATAATTTGACTAGAAATATTAATTCCATGAGTATTAAACTACTTATTTGTTGGGTAGAGAGTCAGTGGCGGATTAAAGGGCGGCCGATCAGCAGATGTCGCCTAGGCCCCTGCCCAGAGGGCCTCCAAAGCACCGTCCTAAAGAAAAATCATGATTTTATCTAAACTATATTTCTTTCATTATTACTACACTTAGCCCGTTTTTAGTAAACTACCTCTTCATTTTCTCGAAAAAAAAAAAAATGGCCCCCTCAGAACGTTTGCCACCTGGGAGTTTTTCCTTAAATTCGCCACTGGAGTTGCTTGTTTCGTTTGTTTCAATTGTTATCATTGAGCTGTAATAGTAAAGTTACAGTGAGAATGAGATCAAGTGACCTGCCTTCACCCTTGCCAGAAATCACATCCGTTTCCGCGTTATTTTAGCTTGCTGCTTTCAGAAACAGAGAGCTTATTGCTTCAGACCTGGCCTTGGCTCGATACACTGCTCGGCGAGGTAGTACTTGATTCTAGCCGATCCTTGGACCGAGTATACGAGATTCCCCTCCCTTTAAGAAAAGCATAATCCTTGATTTCCTTAGCACGAAACTTGCTCGATATCGAAGTTTATTTATTGGACATCTTGACCTCGTAAAAACGGCGTCTCTGGCTTGCTCGACAGAGATCGTATCAATCATCGTAAGCTTTAATGATCCCCGAAGGGGGCAACGATCCTTTTTACAGCCCGAAGCGTGGAATTTAGATTTTAAGCACTGCGCGCGCTGCCCGAGGTATAAAACTGTAGCTCGAGTTCTTCGTAGTTCCACGTCGACCTGTGTCCCGCGTTTCCTACTTCTTCATTTTATCAGCCAGTAGCCAGAAGAACCTCTCGAAAAGCCGTTTCCCACGTAACTGACGATTTATTTTGTAAACGACAGCTGCAAGGGGACGTAACGCTCGACTGCGTTAATCATGGCCATTAGGGAATCTTAATTTACAATAACGAGCTACACGGGGAAGCGTACATTAGCTCGTCGGCACTAGGACTTTTATGCGCAATTTTATCCTCCGATGATGTTGCGTAATGGGTCATTAACTTTAATCACATTCTCGTATGACGAAACCGATTGGATTTCCCGTTACTTTTCCACGAGGGAAACCCCTTTGCACGGCTCCCTCCGCGAATGGACCGTGGCGCTGGGCTGTTTGTCCGTGGAAGACTAACTGTTACTCCTGTTTACCAAGGTTTAACGACTGGAATATGGCGGCGCTCGCCACAGATCCCTGATTAAATGCTCGCCACGATGGACCATTCGGTTTCCACCTCTTGCTCACGCTCCGCACGGATAAAAGGTGTTTTACTGATTCTGCTAGAAAGAATATGTCGACGGTATATTAACTTTCTTATTAAACTTTGTGGTTCGAAGAGACTTTTCATGGTACGCAGAGGAGAAACCTAGGATTTTCTTAAAGCAGTGAAGCTGAAGCGGAATAATACCGCGGTTCGAGAATTTTTAATATTTGCTACTAAATTTATATCCGAACGCCTGTTAGTGGAAGCAATTTTCGAGATAATAAAATACGCTTGTAGCTTCAGGTATGCGGCGTCTGACCATATACGGGCCGCTTCCACTTGATCCTCTCTTGGACTCCGGCTACAACGCTCAATCGCACCGCGCTTCATTCTAATATATTATCAATTCCGTGCATTACTTCTGTGTATTAAAAGAATTTCTTAAAGCAGTGAAGCTGAAGCGGAATAATACCGCGGTTCGAAAATTTTTAATATTTGCTACTAAATTTATATCCGAACGCCTCTTAGTGGAAGCAATTTTCGTGATAATAAAATACGCTTGTAGCTTCAGGTATGCGGCGTCTGACCATATACGGGCCGCTTCCACTTGATCCTCTCTTGGACTCCGGCTACAACGCTCAATCGTACCGCGCTTCATTCTAATATATTATCAATTCCGTGCATTACTTCTGTGTATTAAAAGAATTTCTTAAAGCAGTGAAGCTGAAGCGGAATAATACCGCGGTTCGAAAATTTTTAATATTTGCTACTAAATTTATATCCGAACGCCTCTTAGTGGAAGCAATTTTCGTGATAATAAAATACGCTTGTAGCTTCAGGTATGCGGCGTCTGACCATATACGGGCCGCTTCCACTTGATCCTCTCTTGGACTCCGGCTACAACGCTCAATCGTACCGCGCTTCATTCTAATATATTATCAATTCCGTGCATTACTTCTGTGTATTAAAAGAAACATTGCGAGAATTCAATTTCCAAGCGACACGAGGGAGCAGCGGGAGGAAATGTTAAACTACCAGTAATTTCTGCCAACCTGTACAGGTGGAGGTACTAAAACAGTTTGAATTTGCCCGGTGCTCGGGGGCAGGGAGAAGCGACAAAGGAAAAAGTTCAATGTCTTGATAAGCCCCTAACTTCGCGAGCCCTTGCCTTTTTATTAGGTTAAGTGTGTCGGTGCGCGCGGAGAGTGCAATTGCTCTTTTCCTTTAAATGGAACCGTACAATTTTGATCTCGTTAAGCCACTTGAAATTTTCCCTTTATTATTTCCCTCGATCTTGGCGGCGAGAAGGGACACGGGAAACCAGCTCCGATGCGCGAGCGAAACGAACGGTAATAACCTCGTCGTGTTAATGGCCGGCCAACCCTTGGAAACGTTAAATGAAAATTGCGGGCGAAAATACGTAGCAGCTGGGACCCGCGTCTGTAAATGAAAGCGTGCGAAAATATGGTAAACAATCGGGTCTTTAATTATTCATGCCCGAGGCGTATAGTAGGTACGATATATCTGGAAACGAGCGTGTTTACACGCAATACGGGAGTATCGATTTAATTCACGTTGTATCGAGTGTATGCAGAGGAAATGTCACGGTTCTATGCAAAGTAGAAAAGCATTGCTTCGATATTCCCGGCGATTCACGAATCCGTATTGCCGGCACGCTCTCGTTATTCCTTTTCTGGAATTTCGTGAAATCGAGCAACCGATACGTCGATGCGTTCGATGCGGCGCCAAGTGCACCCGCAGACAGATTAATGTTAAACGAATTTCAATTGCGCCGATGCTCGGTGTTATTAAAGAGAGTCTACGTTCGTTAAATTCATTGTGCGGACCGTGGACGGAATTTCTGATAATGCGTAACAAGTCCTGGCCACCAGGGATTTATGATTATACCGCGGTTTCATTTAGCAGATTTAATTGGCGCGCGATCGGACGGAATGGAAAAATAAATTCGCCGAACGGGCCGGTTAAAAGGGATTTACGCGCCCGCTGTGTCGCGTTATCGCGCTGTAATTGATAAGAAAGTATTGCGTAAGAGGGAATTATTCGAGGCGATGAAGATAATATCTGTACGGTATAAACTGTTCCGTCGAGTCGATAAATTTTCATATCAGGGCCGCGCAAACTATCCGCCGCCTCTGCCCCCTCCCGCCCTCTGCCCCCGCGCCGAATATTCCCCCGAGGTACACACCGTATCCTGCACAATCGCCAACGGAATTATGCAGAACTGTTTTGACGTATTCCTAGTTATTAAACCTCGAACATTATACGCGGTGCATTTTGCAATCGGAGGTTAATTAAAATTTCCTCAGCGTATGCTTCCGTACAATGCACCGATAACAAACGATTACAGGAAATGTGCGTGGCGAAAAGCGGACATGCCAAATTAACGCGGGTAAATTAATTTGCCTTGATTAACGAATACCTTGTTACAGAATTATTAAAAGGTATCCGGTTCTCCAAAAACCACAGCGCTCCAGACACTTCATCCCCATTTTCTCTAGCCTCCATCAGCGAAGAAGAATATTTCTTTCATTTCATGAAATCTCGTTTTTATTATTTTTTACTCGTTGTCAGTCGCAATCAAGTTTTTACATCGCGTAGCAAGATTTTTACAGTGCTCGTCGTGCGAGAATCGCGCATAGTCCAGTGAAATTACACGGCAATCTGCCCAATCTTCGGAATAAATCCCAGCAAGCTAAATTTTGGTATGGGCCTTTATTTGGTCGTTTTAAACAATATGTCAAAAGTCCCCATCGATCCGAGTGCCGCTAAAAATTTTACAGAGGGTTGAACAAAAAAATAACAGTTTTTCACGAATATCTCGGTGTTATAACTCACGAACCGTAAGAACTGTAAGAACTATAATTTACCAAATGTTAGTCCTAATTAAGAGAAGTAACTTTTTCCTGAACACTTTTTTTCTATCTCCTACAGTTCGCGAGTAATAATACAAAATAAAAAAAATTTCAGGGGTCAATAGCACCCTCTTGGAGTGAATTTGGGCAGCAAACGAAATTGCGTTGTACTCAGCAGGACTTCCGCTACATATTTACAGAGTTTCAAAATTTTCTAAATTTCCGGGTTCGGGATCTTCCCTTGTCAAAAGTATGGGGGTTGAAACTTGGTAACCCGGCACACATGAAAATGGTTACTCCTACGACAAAAACTCATACAACCTTTTTTGTAGAGAATTTCCTAGGTTATAAATTGTGTAAGACCTATTTTTGTCGCAAAACTGCTAGATAACGAGATATTCGCGAAAAACTGTTATTTTTTTTTTCAACCCTCTGTAAAATTTTTAGCAGCACTCGGATCGATGGGGACTTTTGACATATTGTTTAAAACGACCAAATAAAGGCCCATACCAAAATTTAGCTTGCTGGGATTTATTCCGAAGATTGGGCAGATTTCCGTCTAATTTCACTGGACTACACGTCACGGTGGGATACGCCCCGCGCAGGGCTGCTACTCGAGGGCCATTTACTTTTTCGCGTAAATAAAATAATTCTATTCAATTCGAAGGGGGAAGTAGGTCGGGCGCGATAGTCTGACACCGTTCTCCCGTTTTATCTCGTCCGAATTACGCTTTAAACATTACTGGAACATCGATTCGAGGGACCTTGTTCCACCCAAGGCTCGAATTTAACCTCACGGGCCAGGCAGCAAAAATTTATGTACCCCCTGCAGTCCCATCGGGCAAAAATGTACAGAATAATTTCACCGTTGACCGACTCCTTTCTGCCCGAAATAATACCCCGCGCTTCTTGCTCCTATCGAGGGCGATATGCATAAAATATGTATACGTAATATCTTAGAAAGAAGAATATCATTCTAACCACAGTATCCATATTTTATCGACGCTCCGTTGAATTTTTCCTCGCTTTAATCAAATTCTGACACGATTTCCTTAATAAAACTACAAATAGGTACTCTATCCTCTGTTCTGAGTAAAAGTGAAATATTAGCCTCGCGTTAAATGAAGCATTCAAGCACTTATCCAAATACAGAGTTAATAGCAAGGTGTATTAAAGTTAATGAGAAAATCGGCTTAGTGGGACGCCAGCTAAACTTCATTCCCTTTCTGTTGCAGGACAAAGAGGATGCCCTTGGAAGCACGGGAAGCGTGACGAGGTGGCGCCGTTGATGTCCGCCATATTGAATTTAAGAGGGTGAGTGGAAGTTCACCGAAACCATCAGCAAGCCTTCAAAACTACCAGCGCCTATCGCTCAACGGCGCCACAATTATTTTAATCGCGGATACGTTTGAATTCAAAAGGCTCGCTGATTTCTGTCACAGCCACGCAGACCGGAGAACGAATTTCACGTTTCACTTCCTCCTCCCATACCGCCTGCAATTTTTGTAGTCCGCGATTTGCATTTAATCAATTGGACGTCGGCAGGCAGACAAGCCGGCTATCGAATGACACGTGCAATTAGGCGTCTCGCTAAGATAATTGGTCCCGCTGGCCCCATCGATTCCACGACGGAAACGCGCGGCGTATGCCGACTTCGCGGCAGTGGTGTCAGTTTATTTGTCGCCGCTCTCGGGGCTGGCAACGAGCCGGTAGTAAATTCTCGCGGGCGCGGCAATTGTGGACAATCAGCGTATGTATTCGCCAAACGCCAGACTAATCTGCTTTATGCGGTTCCATCGATTTCCGTAGACGCGCGCTGCCAGTCGAAGCTCGCCGAGGGGTCCTTCGAAATTTTCTGCAAGTTTCCTGCTCAGGGTCGGGGAGAGATCAAGTCTGGTGGCTGTAGTGGAGTCACGCTTCTGTGCAAAGAAATATAAAGGAAACTCGTTAGCTTGCATTAGAGGAGTGAGAGTGAATCTCGAAGGGATGCTAGAAAGAATGTGGAGATTCTTTCCTCACATTTCATCTCCCACGCTATAATCTTCGGCATGTGTTGCTTCCCTAGGTAAATCTTGAAGAATGTATGGTGCAGGGTCTATTACGTCGCGTTTCCTCAACGGAGTTATGAGAAAAGAGAAGAAGCAGCGAGGTACAAGCGACTTGAGCCAACACGGTTAATATTACGTTGTTTGGGGAATCTTTTTCGTTGCGTGTGCCTACGTCCGTTATCGCGTGTACACACATCGTGGAAGTAATTCTCATTGAAATATGGCAAATTTTCTGTGTAAACTCTTCGATAGGCGCTTCGTAGATTTCCTCGCTTCTATGCACGTTAGGGTGGAGTGAAAAAACTTTTTTTCGATGATCAAATTCTAACAGTGCGGAAAAGTTGTCTACTTGGCCCAATGAAACGTGTAAAAAATTTCAGCTCGATCGGATAATTTCTTCTGTGTGCACCAAAGGCCTTGACTTTCAAACTTTTAGTACAAAACTTAAAATTTAAAAAAACAAAAAAAAATATAAAATACAAAAAACAAGGAGCCCGACGTACAGCTACCTCCGCGTGGTGTAGGGCTCTTACTTTTCGCGGGTTTCCGGTTACCCGGGTACCCGGTGAACCGGGTCCTACCCGGTTACCCGGGTGCTACCCGAGTTTGCGGGTAATACGGTTACGATTACCCGATACTCGTGTTATACGGGTAATCGACGAAATACCGGTTATTGCAGTGAATCGTAACAAACCTCTTATTATAACTTTTTGTGTCATGAATACTGTTAGTTATAAATTATTAGTAATACTGCAAGTTGCTTCTGCATTGTCATCCTCAGTTTTTGAGAAATTCGATTGTGAAAAAAAATGCAAATTTGCGCAAACAGTAATGAATAACTATTACTGTCTCGACACAAAAGATGTTCAACGTTAAAAATTTGCAGTTTTTTTTTCAAAATCGAATTTCTCAAAAACTGAGGATGATGGCGTCAAACGGTTTGCGGATTCGTTTTCAGCGCTCCAAAACATATAAGAAACGGCTATTAAATGTTACAAGTCCAGATGGCTGTCGAACTGTGTTACCCGTATCATACGGGTATCGAGTACCCGTAATCGTGTTACCCGCAGACCCGGGTAGCGCCCGGGTAACCGGGTATCACCCGGTTAACCGAGTACCCGGGTCACCGGGTATCAAGAGCCCTAGCGTGGTGGGTTCTGGGCCACTTGTTCCGTTAGGAAAATCAGCGAAGAGCTGCATTTTTTGATAGTTTACAGTGCCGACACGCCGTTCCTATCGTTCCGAAACCAGCCACGGGTGTTTCTTTGCTGCATTTACGCAACAAATATAGTCCTGGGTAAAAAAAAAGGTAGAATCCACCAGCTGAAGAAAGTTGCACTTTCTTAAGTTTTGTACTAAAATTTTGAAAGTTAAGGCCTTTGGTGCACACAGAAGAAATTATCCGATCGAGCTGAAATTTTTTACACGTTTCATTGGGCCAAGTAGACAACTTTTCCGCACTATTAGAATTTGATCATCGAAAAAAAGTTTTTTTCACTCCACCCTAATGCACGTATTAACTCTTCGATATAAGAAAAATGTACGATCCTCCAAAAATTGTCTGCCACCAATTTTCTGCAGAAATAGCTTCAAATGCTTATGGAAATAATAGAAATAATGTTTCGCAAGTTAAA
The DNA here is from genome assembly GCA_963932275.1 of Andrena praecox. NCBI lineage: Eukaryota > Metazoa > Arthropoda > Insecta > Hymenoptera > Andrenidae > Andrena > Andrena praecox. Next base: position 3,502,836 of record OZ010729.1, read on the forward strand.
AGAGAGCACGAACACAGGGCGCGGCAGAAAGCAACTTGTGGGACTCACGTGGAACGTTTACCGCCACTGCTTCCTGCCTCAAAGAGTCTCTTCAGCTTTTACTTTGCCGCAGTAACGCCCTAACATTATACAGAAGACTAATTAAGGTAGTTAAACTTCCCTTTTACGCGCAAGAGATCCGTAAAAATTCAGCTCGTCGAAGAGAGGCGGGTCGATGGAGGGCTGGGAACTTTCGCTTTCAACCTGTCCTGCCTCTCCGACATGCAGCTACTTTTTCAACGATCTGCAGTAAAAAAAGAGGGAGCGGGGTGTGTTCCCTAGGCGTTGCGCCTTGCGGGTTAAAGTATTTACAAACTATCTCGTAAAAAGAGATAGAGCGAAGAACTCACTCGGTATAAGCACCTTTGATAAAAGAGAAACTAGAACGTTTCCCTGGTTTAGAACTTTGCTATTCCTTCGCTCGTAGCGACAGTTCCGTTCAACTTTTTCACCGGGAAAAGTGTGGCTCAAGCCGCAATTCCTTTTTCTGAGGAGAATAGCATCGATATTGTTCAGACGTTAGTCGAGGATTAAACGGTAACAAGTGATCCAGCACATTTTGCCGGTGGGAGCGTGCATCGGATTAAATAGAATGCAGCCCCGGACAGAGGTATGAAGTGGTAGGACACCAAAGACGGCTCCCCTTCGCCACCGGTTGTAACTCGAAATCCGTTTAGCGCGAAACGCGCAACTTGTTACACGAAACGGGGAGTAGCTTCTTCCTTCCCCGCGCGGTGTCCGCGGTTTAGCGGGGACGACAGGGCGATAAGAAACAGAGGGAGCGGAGAACAATTGGAGCACGGATCTCAGTTTCCTAGCCGGGGCGCGCGAATATGGCGTCGCGGTCGAATCGACACGCACAAAAGCCATTTACTAGGCGAGAGCACACACCGTCCCCGGCTGGATTAACAGCGAGAGCCGCGCGTTGGCGCGCCTTTCTGCAAATCGCGCGACCGTCGGCGACGCGCTCGGCCATTATTCCCGCGAGCGGGCCGCGAAAACGTTGACCATTATGCAACCGGGGAGCGACGTGAGAATTCTTTGCCATCAGCGTGCAACGCCAGCGTTTCCCGTCGCGCCGCACGACGGGGATGTTAAGCGCCGCGCACGCGCCCACCCTGGTCGCGGCGAAGTCAAATTCAGCCGCGACAAGGGGAGGCGGAAATTCACAAGATCCTTTCCCCCGAATCGAGCCACCGATTTCCCTTGCAAGCTGAAGCCCGCCGCTTTCGCTCGCCAGACAAATGGAATCCACACCTTTTCGCGGAGCTGTTAAAAAGATTATGGACACGCTCACGGACGGCACACACACGTGATATCGATCTGAGAACTTCCTGGTTGGGCGTGGTTCCAGGAATTCCGAACAAAAGCATCGTGTTCGCCTGGCTCTCCTCGCGGAGGATCACAGACGGTGCTTCCGTTAAACGATATACTCGCGAGTCGAATTAAGTCTGACATTCCGTATGCTTTACTACTGTTTTCTTAGTAAAGCTTCGCCCCCTCCAGAGACGGGGGGGACATTGTTGCGCCTCGCTGTTTCTTCTGATCCTTTGCTTTCACTTGGGAAGTTTAATTGAAATTTTAATTGAAATTTCTCTTCCTTAAGGGGTAACACCGCTGTAACAGCTTGAAAAATAGCGTTTTTTTGGCAATTTTTCTTGGATGGAAGGAAAGGTAATAGAATAACTATACTGGAGGAAGTTATTAAGCACATATTTTGTTATTAAAAAAAAAAAAGTTATTGAGAAATATTACAAAATGGCGGCACTGAAGCCATTCTCGTGAGGCATGTTGAAGTTTTAGCGCTCTGCGGCACGCAGTGTAGCTGGTGCAAATTTGAATTTAAAAAAATAAAAAATATGACTTAAATCTACATGTTTATAGATAGAGAAATACGTAGGGGATTTTAAAAATATTGATTTTTGTGTGATTGCTGAGCATTTGAATGAGAAACGTTCAATTTTCTATAAAAAGAGGGCAATCATTTGTTAATGAGTAATGTTTAAATTAACTTATCGAAAATCCCGTACGTATTTCTCTTGAAAATGTTATGTTAAAGATATTGTTAAAAGTTCGAATGAAAAGAATGAAAATTGTTGGAGTTATGCTGCGTGCCGTGTTGAAAAATCGTGTTTCGAGAAAAACGCGTTTAACGCCGGTAGTCGTTTCGAAGCAGTCCGATGCGCTTGGGGAAGAGCTCGAAATTTCAAGGAAACAAATTTGTTTCAAGTAATACAGTTTTTGCCCCATATTCTATAAGGTTCAAACCATCTTTTAAGCAAATAACAAAAAAAAAATCAATTTTCCGAAAAATTTACAGTGGTGTTACCCCTTAATGCGACGAGGAATAATGCAATAATTTTTTTTCTTTAGAATTCACGGTGGTATCTATTTTCAACTCCGTAGTCTCGATGCCTGAAATACGGGACGGTTGAAGAAAAGAGATTTTTCGTGCAAACGCTGACGAAATGTCACCAGGGCCGCTTGGGCCATTTACGTAATGCGACTATCGTCTTTTTGCAACAGAAATTCGCGGCGCAGCTGGCCTCGCGACAGCCAACGCGGTTTTGCATTTTTTTTCCCCCGTACCGGAGCCGCGACATCACCATTCGCCGCGAAATTTCATTGCGGACAAAAGCAGGCGGGATTGGCATGCCGGGCATTTCCAGTGATCGCGGAATAATTTCATTGAAGCGGATACAAACGCTCGCAGATTCCCACGTTTTACGGTTTTCATTGCGCTCTCGACGATTATGCGCGCTTTGGTAGCGCTGTCCCCTTGAATACAGTGGGAAATCGAGCACATTTTCGAGTCGCAGCAATGACAGATAAGAATCCTGCCTTTCGGCGTCGATTGTTTAATTAATCGCGTCGTGGTAGCCCGGGGAACGGTCGGAAGGAGCCGACCAACGCTTAATAAGACGTCAAAGCAGCGTTTCGCAGTTTAATGTCTGCCAGAGCTCCGCAGCTGCGCTCGCAACTGCATCCGCGCCCGTATTGCCAAAGCGACTTTGCTGGTCGGCCGCTCCGAGTCGCTTTGATAATCAAATCAAATGCAAATCTCGAGAGCTCCGAGTTCCGTCCTTTTATAGATCCTTTATAGTTGTTGCTGTAGAAATACGAGCTTTCGTCGATAATAAATGGAACAGGAACGGTGCTCGTAAAATTCTGTGAGATCCCAAGCTCAGACAGTCGCATCGGGATTTCGCAGAAATTCGAGCATCAATCGAGCGAACGCTGTCGTTCTTCCCGTTTTCTCTTAAATAATAGGTGCAATATCAGGACGGCGGTACACAAACTTGTTCGCTGATCCAGAATAAAGCCACTGTTGTGGCATATTTAATGGAAGCTTGCTAGTTGAAAGTATCACTGCACCGTGGTCGGTGAACGACAGTTTCCTGAGTCAGGTCGAAGGTAATTAATACGTCGGTGAATTATCGACTGCCAAAGATTGACGCGCCCACGCATTCCGGTTTCTCGTAGCTACAACACATCCGCGCTACTCCGTGCAGCCATATTACACTTCTAGCTCATTTTTCGTACCGAACATTATTACGTCCCAGTCGAAGTTCCCTGTTAACATATAGCGACCTCGCAATCCCAAATTTATACCTACGTCACTGTCATAAAAGCTTCTTAATTTAAAAACCCCTCGTATAAACAAACGCTTGAAATCCAAGTATTTCTACGTTTAATCAACAATGAAGAACCCCAGGTCTATTACGTCACTTACTGTGACACAGTTTTTCAATAAAAACCTCAGACCTTTCAACATAATGTCATTATACCCGGGCTTTCACCATCAATCTCGCGTTCCCGATGCTTTCCATCTTTCGTTTCTTTGTTTCGCCGCGAGTTGCCGTTCGCGAGCCGAGGAGAAGTCCATCAACGGGATTATTGTAATTGGATCAGCGCTTAACCAGGCGGCCTGCGGAAACTGTAAGCACGGATACGGTCAGAGTCGTTGGCTGTTAAGCGACCGTCGGAGTGGAAGCCGTTTGACAGGGCAAATAAGAGACGCGAAAAAGGTCAAGGTCCAAGCTGTTGCAGGAAGTGCTGGGAAAATTCCAGAAGGCGAGATGAATCTATGGAGAGCCCGTAGCTATTCAATTGCGAGAAACGGCGAGCGATTTTTCGCGATATTCGCTCGAAATCTTCTGAATCCGTTTCCCTTAACGGAGACGAATCGCGCGGATGACTGGGGGGGCGAGAGTTCTTCTTACTCTCCTCTTGGCAACCGTGGGATAACTGTTTATCCAGTCAAGCAAAGGGAGAGAAATTCCCCGCCGTCCTACGCTCGACATTCTCCTCCGAATCTTGCGAGTGGATCTTTCGTAATCGTCGCCACCGTTCGATCAATTATTGTAATTGCTTTCGACGGGGAGGGATAATAGTTTCGCGCAGACATTTTATTGGAAGCTCGACCTGCAATGCATATCGCCGCACCGATGGAAATGTTCCGAAACTGCGGGCATTTAATTAACTTTAATACTTTACCACAGTACACGTTCGTGACAAACGAACAAATCCGTGCGTTTCACTCGGATTCGCAAAAATTGCAGCTTTACGCTGCAACTTCGCCCTTGGGACGATATATAATATTATATTTGAGGCATTTACAGCAAAAACAGACTAACCCACGTTTTTTTTTTTTTTTTTTTGCGAAATGGAGTTAGTAGCAATAATGTATTCCAATAGTCTGTGCTAATCATATGAAATAGGAAAACTTAATTTATTTTCAGTGTGGGTTAGTCCGTTTTCGCTCTCGATGCCTCGCGTCATATTTTCCTGCACACTTGTCGCTTGTTCGTTTCTGACCAAAGCTTACCCGAACGCCGAGGACCGCGAGGAAGATTGAAATTTTCCTCTCAATTAAGTGTCTCTTAAAGCACTCATTCGCAGTTACGAAAGTCCCTTCCCACTTGCTGGCTAAACTCAGTTTAAAAGTCATCGAAAGTTCCCCATGAATCCATAGAACGGCAAATAACCGCTTCCCCAAAAGTAATATAATGCCGTCGCACAGTGGGTTGAAATCCCAGGAACATGGTAAAAATATGAAGGTAACCTTCGATATTTACAAAAATGAGTATACTAAAGTTTTCGCGGTCGCTGATTACGAATCTGAACTCAAAATGGCAAAAAACAAAATGACGGATCCAATATGGCGGACGCGTATACCCAAAAAATATCAGATTTGGTCTAAACTTGGTATTCTAGAGTTTCCGAGGTCGCTGAGTACGAATCTCAAGTCAAAATGGCAAAAAAAAAAAATATCAGGGAATATCAAGATGGGTCGATTTATGTATTAAAAAATATATGGTTCCATTTAAAAAAACCACCACTGCCGTCGTGGAAACATGTGTTAATTAAATATCTCGTTACAACAATAGTATTAGGATTCACATATGAAAATAACAACAGATATAAATATTTCAATTAACAGTGTTTGTAAAAAGACATTATTTTCATGGACTGGGTACCGTTTTGAATAAACTGAAATTTTATGGATTGGAGCAAAAACGAGCAAAATCTGAAAGTTAATCTCAGTTCTTTAATAATCAGAGATGATAACTGTGCAAACAAAAATGCTTGATCGGACTTGGAAGTTAACTAAATGTTTAATTGTTTTTGTAGATCAGCTATGGTAATTAAGGTTATACGAGGCAATTTTGAATTAAACATTATGAAGGTATTATTGCTTGCCGCAAACGTATAACAACAAAAAGTAATTAAATAAACACCTGAAATTTACGTCTTTATCGCGAAACAGAAGTTTAAAACACTGAAAACACAAAAAATAGCTACACAAAATCGTGTGATAAATCGCTTGGAATAAACGTGTAACGGAGTTCCTACAGCTAACTGTTTTTGACCGACTCGGGTAAGGAAGGAAGAGTTGTAGAAGGCTGTGGCTATACGTTTTATTATGCGCACATATTTCAACTATACCAGGGATAAAAAATCAGATATTTAAACCTTCTTTTGTATTTCGATTTTTCGCCAACTTTTGGGGTCTCCTACCCCACTGTGCGTCGCTCCAAAGGCGCCCTTTTTTCGGCGAGCTGTTCCCTAAATTCTCTCTACAACGCGTTCAACTTTCGCTGCGTTCGTCTGTCGCGGTATCCGCGGCGAAATATTTGTAAAAAGATACGACGTTAACGAAACCTCACAGACTTATAAATTTGGAGCGGCAAGCTTGACAAGGGAATACAAACTTACACTATAGAAATAACAATGACGCACTCGAAATGGGCGGAGGGCCAAGAAGGGGGCTTCGTAAAAAAAAAAGAAAGCTGGATTTTATTCCGTAAATAAATTTTTATAACGTTAGGCTGGCGAGGAAACTGTGGTCATCTCGAAATATCCTAATTACTTGCACCGAAATTAGTCTTGACGTCGCATGTACGGTAAACGCGTCTACACGAAGGGATACTGGGTAGGTATAGGGGGTAACAGGTGAACGAGCGACTTAATGGAGGTTGATAGTCGATAGGATCGATCGCGTGATCTCCAGTAGAAGCAGTGATAACGGGTCCATCGTCGAGTTGCTACTATATGCCTCGCACATATCGTGTCACTGGCGCGTGGGTACACATTAGGGATCCACTTGAACACACTTGTTCGTTAGTGCATTCTGAGGTTGAATGACAATTTTAAACATCTGCGCAATCTTCGCTTCTAATACCAAACGATACAAGGAACCTGATGGGTGATAAAGAGACTCGCCAAAACGTAGGAATCTAAGATAAATAATTTTGATGAAGTTTAAAGACGGGGTGCGTATAACATCCAGTAATAATTTCATATTTCCATATAACAGCTGTAAAGCAATGAATCGTCGAAACGTGTGCCAGCAACTTTGCCCTCCACTGATTCCGGGTGATAATTCTCGGCACCTCTGCGAGTTAGAACAATTCGATTAGTACTACGCCCATATTTCCGGTTTCTTCGTCAGCCGTACGTCGAACGGCAAATGAATATGGGAGGTAATGAAGTTTCGCGGCGAACGGTGTAGCTAGACGCCTCAGCCAGTGACGCTGATAAAAGCCTGGAAATACAGTTGTTGCCTTAGGGGAGAGTGGGGTAATCACGAACGCGGGGTAATCGCGAACGCGATGTTTACGGCGTTTTAATAAATAAAAACTGATGTTCCCTCTCCACTAGCTAATAGTTTAGGTCGTATCCAACGCCGGGCAGAAAGTAATAAATACAGAACGCTCATGCTATTCAAGATAAACACAATTTATTATTTTCATCATATTTCAAGTAATATTTTGTCCATTTTCAATTGCATGTAATTACTGTTCAATTAATGATACAATTGGGACTTTTTTAAGTTAAAATAAAGCACTTTTTTACCAACATTTTGTGACCAAGGCGTGGCTTGAATCGTGCTTCTAACCCCTGAAATAAATCCCTTTTTATTTTTTGATGTCGTGGGGTAATGACGAACAACTCGGATGGGGTAATCTCGAACCTTCGAGTTTAGCAATGTTAACTGATTTTGATGAAATTTTCAGCATATATAAAACGTACTTAAATCTACAAAAGGGATTTTTGAATTTTCATTACAGGCTCAGAAAAAAAAGTTTAAAAAACAACCTTTTTACTATTTCCGACCAATTGCAATTTTTTTCTAACGCACAAGAAGTGGGATTTGAAAAATACATTAGGTATAGGTTGTAGCAACATATTTTATAGGTTGACCATTGAAATCGCGCTTTCTGTGCGACTTCTGTGGTATTTAGCACTCCGTTCGTGATTACCCCACGGCAGTCGGGTAATCACGAACACCAAGGGTTTTCCTTTTTCACTATAAAGTTGATTTTTATTATAATTTTTCAAAAATTCGTCCCAGTACTTTATAGATGAATAGTTTAAGTATGTTTGTAAATAATAAACAAATTCATTTCTCACACAGTTGTCGTTTTGTTTGCTTTTTGACTTAGCTGTTCGCAATTACCCCACTCTCCCCTACGCGCGCAGCCTCGGCTCTATGTGCATCTACTTGCTTTGACACTTGCGTGCCGCTGCATATGCAACGTACGTGTCTTTTCCGCCTATCTTCGATTGATACACCCGCCGCTCCACTGGATGCACATATATATACACGTGATTGCGTGGGTACATGCTCCGCGCTCGCCCTCCGAGTATCCGCTTGTATCTGTTAACTCATCTACAAGCTCGTTTATCTCTCCATCTTAAGGCTTCATCAAGAAGCGGCAGGTTACTTTGTCCCTCACCTCGAGCTCCTGCTTCTCGCTATCTTCCCCCGCTGTTGCAACGGCAGTACAATCTCTGGCATCGCAGAGAAGGCGGAGGCAAAGTGATAAGGACTATGAATGGAAAGGCGAAATAGAAGGCCGGCACTCTTCCTCTTCTATCACTTATTAGAGCAAGCGAAAAGGGAGCTTCTGCTCCGAGGTACTTCCTATCGCCACAGAAGATATTAACCGCGATATATGTACCAAAGACCCCATAAAAAAAAAAGCAACGACGGGGGGAATCGAATCGAGAGAGGATAGGGGCGCCACTTGGCCTTGAATATTCCTACAAAGCTTTACCCCGGAAAAGCCTTGAGTGGCCAATTGAGATTCTTCCGACTGTGGCCGTATGTTCTGTTCGCTCGCAACATAGGCTGCTTCTAACTATAAGTACACACTGCCTGCTCCATACGTACGTACGTATGTAAAGTTTATCCGGGCTCATCTTCCTTCTAGTCGCCTCCCTCTCGTCTTCTCTGCGCCAGCTCTGAAGTGCACGGGCACACACAACATTGTCGTTCGTTAATTTGCTGCCGCCGGTATAATGTGCGCGGAAGCACGGCAATGCGAAACCTCGGAGCACACATAAAGGTTCCTCTGGACAGGTTACGCAGCATAGACGGTCCCATCGACCGCCCCACATATTACACGTCCCTGCCCCTCGTTTTCTCGTTCGCCCTTCTCCCAAACTCCACGGTCAATTGGTTCCCGTCTGTCCCGAGATACGTGGGTGCAACGCGCAGATTCAACTTTGTTATCCGCTGGGAAATACTGGGTAGCTATTTTCCTTTCCAGGGCTCGTGTAATTCGACCCCCGTAAACATGCACTTCTCTCCTCCCTCTCGCCCTTCGCTTTTCTTTCTTTGTTATCGCTGGTTTAATCCGTCGCGATGCACGGATCGAGTTTTCATCTATTTATGCCGGCGCATCGGTTACGTTCGCGTTGCGCAGAAACAGTTGTCGTTTGCACCGCATTGTAACGTCGCCCGGCTCAGCGGAGGGCCGTGGCAATTTTCAGACTCCGCTGGAACGTGGTCAGAATGTAATTATCGTAATGGCAGTTCTAATGTGGACGGAACGACTTTAATCGACGGGAATTTGGAATATTTCGAAGGGACCAGTGGAGTATTAAAAGTTCGATCGAGCGAAGTTTTGAAAAAGAGATTCTTCACAGAGTTAGATAGTGTAACAATTTATATTCTTCTATTATTCTGCGCGTGACTTTTATTAGACGCGTTACACTTTCTTTGGAGGAAATCGGTAAAGCACGGTACATTTATTTGAGCTAGCCTTGAATATCGAAGGAAAACGAGGTTGATGGCTCTGTTTAATAGAGCTGATTGTGCTGATCTATTGTTATCGCGCACAGTTACTAAACGGAAACGATTATTTCGTGCCCCATTATGAATATCATATTCGATGGCAGATCCATAGAAGTGGAGTGAATGGAGAAGTGTACGGAGTAACGATCGTGTAATTGAAACTGCAGGATATACAGCAATGGTGTTGCGGTTTGGAAGATCGAAAGTGAAACAGAGATTGGTCTTCCATTAAGGTCAGGGAATAAGTAACATCGTTCGATTCCCCGATTTCCCCTTCACCCGAAGTACTTATTCATCATTGACCCCTATCAGTTCGCAAATCTTTCACATTTGAATTTTATTTCCATTCAGTGTCGTTTTCGGATATTCCCAATATTTCGTCGCCTATCCGTGGAAACATGCCTCCGCTATAATCCGATTATACGCCCAGCACCACTGAGTATCGAAATTTTAAACGCAATTTTTAAACCCATCGCCCGAGAGTCCGCCAACGGAGGCAACGATTTCGGCGAGCAATTTTTTCCCCGTTAAGCAATCCCAGTGTTTACTCTATTGTAAACGAACCGTTCGTCGCCTTGCATGAAAAATAGGCGCGGTGAAAAATCACCCGCAAGCTGCCACGAGGAAATGTATGAAGCTGCAACTAAGTCACGCGACTTCTAACGAGCTGGAAAGAAGGGTAGCTTCGGAATCATAAATAAAATAACATGCACGGAGCGTGTACGTATTTTTCAAGCTGTTACTAGCCTGCGCAACTTTCGCTGGCAGCAATCTCAAAAATTACGGGCGCGTGAAAAGTTACGGAGGGATGCAGTTGCAGTTATATTGGTTCCAGCCGCGTCTGACCATTGACGGACCTCTATCACTTGCGCTCTTGTATTTCTTTACTTCCTCGCGGCCCAACGACTTCGGTAATACGTTGTGGAACTCCATCGAGAGAACGAAATACAATTCAGAGAATCAACGATGATAGTTTCATCTATTCGATAACGCATGATAGGAGATTGATAAGTTATTAAAGGCACAAATATTTGCGACTTAAATCCACACTTTTGTAATTATATTCTGGAAATATGAAAAAAATACAATTCTATACAGCAAGGAATAATAAATATTTAACAAAAAGAAGCATTAAAATCCGTACAATTGTCCGTGAAAAAAAAATTTATGAAAATGAGCCTCTTGTTTGACTGGCAAAGTAGAATGGACCCTCAAGCTCATAGTGAATTTCTTTCGTAAGGAGAAAGCTTTCCAGGACAATGTACCTTTCGCAATCCCTTTATTTCCAAACCACAAATGATTTTAATCAGTAACGTTAATTGTTTAAAAATCTACACGCTCCTTAACTACGATCAACGAAATAATTCTTCGATTTTAGCCACCGTTGCAAGGAGTTCCACCTCATACTTGTTACACACTTTCCAACTGCGTTATACTCGCGCTACCTGAACTATAAGCGTTCACCAAGAAAATACGGTTTAACCGGGAAAAATGGCATTAATATCCTCCGCGATGCACGCACCGAAAGAGCGACACGGTTTCTCCCCTCGTGCCACCTCGCGACGTACACTCCGATGCCTCTCCCCGTTGATACCAGGAACATTGTTTCGCGAGGGCGAAGAAAAAGCTGCCCCGTGATGAGATTTAACCGCGACTTTATAAAAGCTTTCGTTGCCCTGCCGCAGAGGGTGGAAAATAAAGGGGCGATGGAAAACGTGTAATGTAATACCCACAGGCCCGTGGGAATCCATGGGACCAGAAATGAAATGGCCATTTTAGTAAGAATTAAAGTAGAGAAGCAAGAAGATTAAGAAAATTGATTAAACGATTGATGAATATATTGGAAATTCAAAATATTAAAGGCAGCCACAATTTCGCAAGGCAATTAACTTGTAAGAAATTTCATATTGTAGATTTTCAAGTTACTAGATTGTTTAGTTACATCGGTAGTTTGCGAGCGCGTTTGTTTTCCCAGGACAAAGATCCTTCACGCCACGTGCGCGGATTGAAAAATGACACAGAATACGATTCGTAAACGATGCTGACAGAGGAGTCTACTAACAATCAGGTGATACGCGGGAAAAACCCGAAGCGCGGACATTCACGAATTTTCCGGTCGGTTATGTCAGCTTTAAAGCGCGCTCGATACTGCACCATAATATCCGCAGCACAAAAACGGCTGTTGGTGCGCGATGAAAAAGTAAAAGGATGCGAAAACGCTGAGAAACCCAACAAAACGACTCTGAACGGCAACCTCTCGCAGAAGCTTACGTGTTCGGGCCCATTTGCGCTTCCCAAATGGATTCTTCTTTTTCCAATCTTGCAGAGAGAGGAAGCTTCATAGCGAATACCGAGCTCTAGTGTTTGCTAATAGTAACAAAGGTTGATGCGAAGAAATATTTCTCGCACCATAATTATTGGCTCGTCTTCTTTTCAGAAATTTAAAAATAATATCCTTTCCTCTTGCACAGAGAATTCTGTGGGTCGTTTTCAGTTTGGGCCGTTAGAATTGTTTCAGAATGAAACTTCCATGTCCCATGACTTTAGTGGACACTATTTTATTGCGAAACGGCTGGAAAAGGCGCGAGTTAATTCATACGGATGCGTCCGGCGATATAAGTGACGGTAAATGAATATTTCGTTCGGTTCGCTGGTACGAAAATTGAATCGCGCCGGTTCACTTCCGTTTACTTCGCTGACATAAAACCTGATGAACAGAATTGACTCGTTTGTTTGCCGGGCGGCCGTGGATTAATGGGGCGAGCGGCTGGCCAGCGAAACAGACTGCGTCGTTTGATTTTAAGCATACAGAACGTGAATGGACGAGTGGAATTAAAATGGGCCGCTCGGACCATCAAAATCCATCGCGTTAAATCTCGTCCGTGTCCCCCGAGAAGCTTCTCAAAAAGATCTGCTATCTTTCAACTATTCATCGGGGATATCGCTTCCAAATGGTGTTTCATAGCTGCGCTGCATCCCGAATGAAGAGAAGCATACATATTTGACAATGGCGCTGCAAAATTGCAGGAAAATTAGAGATATGAAAGTCCCCCGCGCTAGGAAGGATCGAAAGGTTCTTTATCATTCTACAATCTGCGGCTTCTCTCCCAAAGGCTGTCAGGGATTTAAATGGTGCGCGGCGGAAGTCGGAGTCTGAAACTTTAAGCGCCCACATCTCGAGAACGAAGCATCGGGTTGCGAAACGCTAGACGTGTTTCCAGTTCTTTTTAGCACGAGGGATTATCGCGTTTCAGATTTTCCCCGCCATTTCAGAGGACGCTGTTTTATCATCCAAATCGTTCCATGTGTTTAAGGGACACTGAATAATGAATATCGGAGCGCGACAGGCTCCAGGAAGCTCGCTCCTCGTTTCGATCAGAACGCGCACTTTTTGCGGACCGATTGCACGTCGAGGGACTGTGCCGCGAGGCCGCGGAAAAGTTGCCGGAATCTGTGCAGTCGGTAAAGGAAGGAACGTATCGTCCAATTAGTCAACGGCGCTGGAAGTTTGTTTCAATAAGAACACGAGCACCACCCTCGAGACTAATAAACCTGAAAAGTTAGTGAACATTCTCGCCGCCCCCGCGGAGTTACCCCTGCCAACGCACGCCCGTTGCTTTCATAAAATCTGCGGCGGAAAAACAGGACGCGGCACAATATCGTGTACACCGTACCAAGTGCAAACGAGATAAACTTCTTTAGCGCGCCACCGGTTTAAATGGAATGCCTGGGACATTATTTTACGTTTCGCCTCCGCTTCTTTCTTCCCTCTTGCGATCCATACCCGTGCGTGCTACGCGCGTCTTCTCCAGCCGATCTGAACGTCCATGGCGAAGGGATGTTTATCGGACCGAGGTTTATTAATAATTCCTTCCTTCGAAATCGACGGCTTTCATTTTGCGGGATGAATCCTGGGGTTGGGGCGGTGGCTACGGAATTTGGTATAAGTTATGCAAAGAGTATTTACCAATGTAATGCTACTCTTGGGAAGTTTGAAGGGCGCGGGTTAACAAGAACGTTAAAGTGTCGTTAAAGGTATAAACATGACGTGGAGCGCGATCGGTTCGGACTGTCGAGTTCTTTGGGAAAGAGAATACCCGTCCTGGGAAACGACATGTGTCTGTGTACACGCGCGCACTGATTGAAGTGTAAATGCTCCAGCGATCAAAGTGGAAGTGGTTTTTGTGACAAATGGGAAGGCACGAAATATCTCTAAGAAGCTTTCAGCAAACTACGAATTCGAACCAGATCCCTTTTCGTTTAAGGGGACTAGGCAGTCAGAAACTCGATTTTTTTGTTGTTGCATTTTTCGAAAGTACCACCCTTCCCGATTAAAATGCCGTTTGGTTTATGTTAAAATTCGCAAAATTGAGGATTTTACAGCCGAAAAGGTCGAGCGAGCCATAAACCGTTTCTGCGCGCACGCAGGTAGACTAGATTCCTCTTTCGAAACTTTAAGGGGACCTTCCGGTCTAGAGCCCCAAAAAATAGGTGATATTTAGGAATTAATTAAAGGAAAACTACTATATATAATTTAATGGGACTTTTTGCATTGTATTAAGGATGTCTTAAGTTATAGAAATATATTTTTTGTTTTATAATTAATTATTGCAGACGGCCCTGGGCAGTCGTTAAAGTCAAGGCGTCAAAAAATTGATCCAAATCGGTGGGACCTGTATCTCCAAAAGTTATTATCCGATTCGACTGAAACTTATTTTATTTTGAAGATTATACTTCTGGCTAGGGGGAACTAGAAAAAATTAAAAAAAAATGACATTTTTTTTTAGAAAATAACGACACTTGAAGTTTGAAATCACTTTTCCCTGTACTTTTCGTCCTTTCAACGCCTTTGAAAATTATAAATTTTCAATTTTTTGTAATTTTTCTAGTTCCCCCCCTAGCCAGAAGTATATTCTTCAAAATAAAAAAAGGTTCAGTCGAATCGGATAATAATTTTTGGAGATACAGGTCCCACCGTTTTGAGAACACTGTTTCGAGAAAAACGCGTTTAAAGGTTTACGTGAGCGCCGAGTGCCCGGTTGTTGCCCATGCATTTGCCGCTACTCAAATGCCTATAACTTCTGGAATTTTACGAATATTAACAAATCCTTTTAAACACGTATTCCTAAAAGGTTGAACATTCGAAAAATGAAATAAAAAAAATCGACTTTTAGACCGGAAGGTCCCCTTAAAGGTTTACGTGAGCGCCGAGTGCCCGGTTGTTGCTCATGCATTTGCCGCTACTCAAATGCCTATAACTTCTGGAATTTTACGAATTTCAACAAATCCTTTTAAACACGTATTCCTAAAAGGTTGAACATTCGAAAAATGAAATAAAAAAAAATCGACTTTTAGACCGGAAGGTCCCCTTAAGCGCGTTTTTCTCGGAATCATATTTCCTCTTCGTTTTGCAGTGATTGGGAAAAAATGGAGGTATCAGTCGGTTTGAAAAAAATTCAGCATATATGAAACATGTCTAGTTACGACCTGGACCTACGCATAAGTCTGTAAAAACTCCTGGTTTGTCAAAAAAAAAATAGAATGGCTCTTTTCCCTGGCGAAAAATGACGTTTCTTTAAAATTTGCCGTTTTGCAGCCACCATTTCTATAATTTTGATTTTTTTCCTTTTTCAATAGGTTCAGGGCAGAATAGGGGCCAGGGCAAAGTATAAATTTCAGAGGATATTTCACAATTAAATTTCTTACGGCCAGAATCACTGCAAAATTACAGCGGCTCCAAAAAAAAACGCCTACATATCAGACGACTGTAGCGCTGTCATACATATGTATATAATATTCAAATCATTTCTTTTTTACTGTTTATAGTATTAATAAACATTACCCGAACGTACTAGTCACAATTTGTGTTCATCTCCTTGTAAATAATTCGCAAAGAATACTTGATTTTCGAGCGATCTGACTGCCTAGTCCCCTTAATGAGATCTCCTTCGTTCATCCTTCGATGGGTACGCGAGGTTGTAGATTAATTTAATATCAGCCCGCCCAGCATTACCGCTGATACTCTTATCGTCGCCGCCATTATTCTCGAGTGTTACGAGCAGTCGCTCTATCAAGTCTACTCGTGGGCAGTGAAATCTAATAACAGGCACTTCGATTTAAATGGAGAATTAATTGCAGTAATAACGCGTGCTTTGTCATCATTCTACCGCGCAAGATAGCCTTCAGACGTGCCGCAAGAAGTAACATTTGTCATTTATTCAGACGATGAGGAAGTCGAGATACTCTTATCGTATTTCACTCGGAAGCGGCTGGGCACGAGCTACCGCTATCAAAGTTATTACATTAAAAAGTTTAGGTAAATTAATAGCTGCGAGCGAAGGAGCTATGCAGATTCCCTGCGCCGAGAGGAATCACGGAATTAGACGTCCCGCGATGCGTGCAAGTGGAGTAGGAGAATTGTCGCGCTTCTTTCTCGCGAGACACCAGCGCCGGCGAACGGAATGCTCCCTTCGGCAAGAGTCCGCGACTGTATTCCCCGAACTGCGGCGTTAAGTCGCGAGAGTTTCGAGAAGACGCTGGCACCGCAACGGGCCGCCGTTTAATCCGGAAAGAACGACGAAACAGAAATTAACATCGCCCCTCCGAGGCTCGTTAAATTTACCGGTGCATTCTGCCGGCGACAGTTCGCCAGCTACCTCTGGCAAGCTTCTCGTCGCTTTACGGATTAACGGGACTCCGTTTCCCGAAACTTCCTGGCTGGCGATTACACCTGGGCGTTTACCAACCGATTCCCACTCGCTCCTCCGCAGTCAGATTCTTTTCCACTAGCCTCGATCAGCTCCGATTCTGCGCGCGCGAACAAGCGAACGTAATTTCCTAATGCGGATCGTACGTGGCTGACTATCGATACGCAGAGCGGTATTGAATTCAAGCAAACGATCGGACAACGATGGCAATCAGTTTAATTGAGGCTGATCTGCATTACCGTAATGCGTGGGGGTAATGGCGGTGTATTGTGCAGAACACAGTCGGGATAATTTAATGCGCTGAAAGTATGAGGTATAACATTCGGTATCGATGGGATCGTGGATCGTTTCAGTCACTCGAGACGCAATTATCCAATTGGGGAATCACAGAATTGGGAATCCAATGAAGAATCGAGTGCTTTGAAGGAGAGGAGCCAGTTTTTTTTTTTTATCAATTGCGCGTGCAAGTTGGAAGGAATTAGAAAGAGTAAGGATTTCGGTTGCAATTGCGAAATGCTAGAAATTTAATTTAATCAAAAGATAACTCAGATTTCGCACGAAGCACGCGACATAAGTATCTACATACCTACAGCAGAAAATGGACGTTGTATCGAACTAAAGCAGCCCCGCAATCTGCTTACAACACACATAAATAACACAGATAAAGCCCGCTTCATAAATTCCTTCCGAATCAAGAGGAAAAATGGAATATCCTCGAAAGTCAACGAAACTCAGTTTAATTTCCTCCCGAAGTTTCTTCCAACATCCCCCATCTCTTCTTTCGCCCTGCGGGCTGCTCACCCCTTTCGTCTGGTTCGACGATAAATCCCAGTTACTGAACCATTCTTATCCCTTGGCTTTCAGGTCAACAAAGGGACGCTCGCATCCTTGAGAGACAAAAAGCGCCGGGGGTGGGTCGACGGGGGAGGGGCAAGAAGAAGGAAGGCGAAAACTGTCCCAGTGATCCTGCCCCGGGTGGAGGTCAATGGAGCCATCCTGATGCAGGCTGCAAAACTACGTGGGGATTACCCGTCGTGGTCGTCGGGCTGATTCCAACGGTGAGAGCAGTGGCGATTCCGCCCGAGGGGTGGAAGCGCCGTTTTCACCACCGCCAACGGCGAACAGTGCAGCCACTTCCGCTTCCTCCACCCCACGTGGCCGAACCATTACCTGATAAGGTTGGTCCAAAGATTTAATCGCCCTTTCAGTGGCTCCTTTAAGATACGCCCCTTTGATCGCGGCTCTGCGCTGCTGTTTCTTCTCCTGGCCCGCCGCCAGGTAGCTGGATTAGTTATTAGACAACGGGGAGCTTAAAATATGAAGGGTGACGGGAAACACGGCGACGTAACGTTAAGGAATTATTCTTGCATTAGAGACGCAAGGTGCTCTTAATTTTAAACTTTCCCTTGACCATCGCTGTCGTATAAATAGCTGTGATATTTAACTATCGACCGTTAGATACATCTCTGGTGGCCGGGCAAACGAGTGCACGTCAGAATTATTAGTTTCGCGGGAAGACACTTGGAATATTCAAAGTGCGAAAAGTGTTAAATTTTGGACGTGAAAGGTGATCACATATATGTTAAAAGGAGCTTTTAATTATAACTTCGATTAACAAGAAAGAACAAGAAGGAGGCTGTTTAAGGGGACCTTCCGGTCTAAAAGTCGATTTTTTTTTTATTTCATTTTTCGAATGTTCAACCTTTTAGGAATACGTGTTTAAAAGGATTTGTTGAAATTCGTAAAATTCCAGAAGTTATAGGCATTTGAGTAGCGGCAAATGCATGAGCAACAACCGGGCACTCGGCGCTCACGTAAACCTTTAAGGGGACCTTCCGGTCTAAAAGTCGATTTTTTATTTTCATTTTTCGAATGTTCAACCTTTTAGGAATACGTGTTTAAAAGGATTTTTTAATATTCGTAAAATTCCAGAAGTTATAGGCATTTGAGTAGCGGCAAATGCATGGGCAACAACCGGGCACTCGGCGGTCACGTAAACCTTTAAACGCGTTTTTCTCGAAACAGTGTTCTCAAAACGGTGGGACCTGTATCTCCAAAAGTTATTATCCGATTCGACTGAACCTTTTTTTATTTTGAAGAATATACTTCTGGCTAGGGGGGGGGGGCTAGAAAAATTACAAAAAATTGAAAATTTATAATTTTCAAAGGCGTTGAAAGGACGCAAAGTACAGGGAAAAGTGATTTCAAACATCAAGTGTCGTTATTTTCTAAAAAAAAATGTCATTTTTTTAATTTTTCTAGTTCCCCCCCCCCCCCCTAGCCAGAAGTATAATCTTCAAAATAAAATAAGTTTCAGTCGAATCGGATAATAACTTTTGGAGATACAGGTCCCACCGATTTGGATCAATTTTTTTACGCCTTGACTTTAACGACTCCCCAGGGCCGTCTGCAATAATTAATTATAAAACAAAAAATATATTTCTATAACTTAAGACATCCTTAATACAATGCAAAAAGTCCCATTAAATTATATATAGTAGTTTTCCTTTAATTAATTCCTAAAAATCACCTATTTTTTGGGGCTCTAGACCGGAAGGTCCCCTTAAGCTTGAGGTAAAATTTGGCTTATACTCGTTTGCCCGCCCACCACAGATCTATTTCACTCGCATAAATTTGGGTGCCCCTTATTAGTTAAATAACTGATCAAAGGGGCGCGTCTGTGTTTTGGTATTCATTGTTCGAGTTGAAGGGAGGAAGCACACTTCCATCGAGAGGGAGGAATACTTGGGTAGGGGAGACCGGGGCAGATTGTAACAAAAAAAGTTTTCACAGTTTTTTCTCGAAAGTGTTTTCCTCAATCAGGAAATAATTTGCGTGTATTTACTACTTACATATGTGGTGAACTAATTGCGTAAAAGTACGTGACAAAATCTTGGACACTTAGACATCTAGCGTCATCTTAAACAAATCTGAACCTTTGTTACAATCTGCCCCAGTCCGGGGTAAATTGTAACACATCTGTTTTACTTATTTAAATACAAATATGAACACAAATAAACATTTCTAAAAAATATAAATGAAAACACAGATCATTATTAAACATTTGATATACATGAGTTAAGCAATCATTGCTTATTCTATCAAAATCTTCTTCTGTGCTTTCTTTACTTTTGCCTTCATACTTTTTTTCTATTTTTTGGATTCTCGATTGTTCTGTTGTTCGTCTAGAGCATCTTTTTCCGATGTGTCAGCAAATAGCTTGCTTTATCGCCGTTTAGAGCGGAGTAAGTATAGTAACATGTTACAATTTACCCCGAGGTCGAATTTTTGCGTTTTATCTCAGCAAACGAGAAACTAAACATCAAATCACTAAAATGCGTACACATAATAATATATCAATGTGTACTGATTCGTTTGCGACAAAGAAACAAAAATTCAAACGGTTCCTAATGACGGTTAATGTGAAATAAAAGTGCTAAGACAACATTTACTTACGTGCTCTAAATACTAAAATTCTGGGCTATTACCACAAAATGAATACATAACGCTCGTTTGTGTCACTAAAACCGACGGTGCTAATATCGTAAAGCAGCTCTCGCGTGCTGTGGGTTACCAGATTTGTCGTTCAAAAGATTTGACTTATGTTACAATTTACCCCGTGTTACAACCTGCCCCGGTCTCCCGTACCTTTGGAATACTTATGCGCGCCAAACATATCGCAGATGATATTTTTTAGAGAAACAGATTACTCGGCACCGTGTTTCCTTTCAAGCGAGCCGCGTAAATCCTGTAACGATGCACTCGTGTTTGTCTCACGCGACTCCCCCCTTTATAACGCCACATCTAAAACGCCCCGCTGTAAATTATATCCCGAAAGTGCTTTTATCGGCCCGTTACTAATCTCATTTCCCGCGATAATACGCTTCCGACATTTGATAGCCTTTAAAACTAGGGACGATAGGGTAAACGACCCGCTAGTCGACTTTTAATTCGCAACACGTTATCGGGTTGCTAGCTTTTAAGCAATATTCTTATTACTTACCAGTGCCATACAATTTTTCACCGCGGGATCCTCCAGCTACATCGAACTTAATTCTCCTAACCGATCCGTCGGGCTCCAGCTTGATCGAGTCGCGTATCAATCACGTAAGCGGGACATTACGTTCGAAAAGACAGGCGCTCTGTCAATATTTGCAACGACCGCTTTGACTATCTCCTCCTTGGGCCGCCTTATCATTACCAGATTGCATCGATTTGTCAGTCAAGCTGATGCACGCCAGAACCGTAATTAGTAAGCTTCCTTGTGCCTGCTCGCGTCCCTCCTACGAGTCTCTGAATTCCGAAGAAGAGCCTAGATACTGCGACGTTCCTAAGTCGATACTTAAAGCGTTGCGCGAGAGCTTCGGCAAGTAGATTTATTTCATCGTCCCCGATTGAAGTGAAAAGGTTTCCCTTTAGTTGAATAGGAATGCAGAATATTGACGAAATCTTGTATTCTATTAATATTCAGCTATTTTTCACACATTTGTCTCTGCTCCTTACTTACCCTCTTCTTTCTCAACTTTCTCCTCTCCCGTTATCGAAGCTTCCGCCCCGTGGTTGCTGCTCGCGTAGCAAACCGTTTCCACGAGTCCCAGTGACCACTTCATAAATTTCATAAATTCTTCTCCGCGAGCACGCGCCTCCTCCGAGCGTAATAATTTCACGAAAGCCACCTATGGGCCACACCCTCGATGTAATTTCAATCGTTCGGCGCGCTCGAACCGCGAGGGACGCGGGAAGAAATGAAGTCCCATTCGCCGCCGCCGCAATCGGGTGGTTTCCGGTCGAAAAGAAGCCAGCTCCCTTTTCTCCGGCGTGTTTACACGGCGCCAATGGGACTCGATCAGAGCCCCGGCTCTCCGATCCGAGGTCCGCGAATCGTTAATCATGTTTGCTCCCGCGGATCCCGTCAGATTCATTGTTTCGCCAGCTCGCGAGCAGCCCCACCATCGGCGTTCCGGTAGATTGACGTGCATCGGATACCGATGGATACGGGCTCGCACGCAAATCCTTTGAACCCACGTCGCGGAACCGAACGCGGTAGCGAGCACTCGAATTGCAGCTGCAATTTTGTTATTACAATCGTATTATTATACCTACACATGCTCGGCTAATGCCTCTGACATATGTACGGCGCACGCGTGACCAAACTACCCCTCTATCGCAAGTCAGATAACAGGCTCGAGGCGCAAGTTTAGTTTACCAGATACCAAGACCAGATTCCTTCGAATAAGCAAGGTCCGGGCTAACAGAGTCCCAATGCAGGCGCGTATCCATTTCCTTGATTTAGTTAATAGTTCGTTCCAGAGGGCTTCGGAGGGATCCAGAGACGTGGAGAATCGCGCGGTTCCATCTGCCGGGCGTCCTTACTTTTCCATTGATTTAAAGAGCGAAATATATCGGGGCATAGATTGCCTCGCTTTTAAACAGTGTGGAAAAGAATGGCGAATAATTTGATCGGCATTTTGCGACGAGAGAGCAGATTGGGTCATTCCATTTTTATTTTGCCTTGTGATAGAATTTAGAACAGCGAGTCGCTCGGTTCAAGCGAGCTTCCCAGGCTTGGCCCGCGATATGTTTTATTCGAGGCGAGGCGTAGGCAGCCGGTGATTACGAATTGCTTTAATAACAGCGCGATTCCTGTTACGCGAGCGACCGAGCGCGTCGGATTGCATGGCAGCTCCTCTTGTCGCCTCAAATGGACGCCACTCGCGGATTTCCCGGGTCCTCTTGTGCACGCCTATTATGCCCGTACACGGGCTCCCTCGACGAGCCCCGCCAATCTTAATTATTTTCGGCGGAACTGGGGCAGATTTAACATCGCCCGCATGCTTCGAACAACACTTTAATACGCGCGCGCTTTCTTCGTCCGCCCTCGGACTGTGCCGCCCCGCCGGGAAAAAAAAGAAAAGGAAACACCGAATCCCAGTTGCGCCAGTAACCGTAACCGTTCCGTTTAATGACGCCCGGCGCGGCCGCGCGCTGCAATTTCGCATGATTTCGCGCGACGGAATGTTGTATAATGGCCAACGAGTTATATACGCGAGAAGCATTCGAGGAATGTGACGCGTCGAATTACGCGGTATAATAATGGGGAAAAAAAGGAGCGCTTCGGATACTTAGCCGTTACTTGTGACTTGAAAAACGGGGAGAGTACGTAAGGGTGATTATTAAGAGTTAAAGCTTCACCCTTGTCGATCAAGAAACGATCAAGACCCATCGGCATTTGTGTCTCGGCGCGCGAGAAAGGAAACGTTGATTCGACGGCGCGGGGCCTCGGGCTGGTCCCATCGCGAGTAACTTTTCGCGGGGCGACGTGGAGGATGGGATAACAGCCGGCGATATTAAAGTCGGCGGTGAAATGTTTAATCAGAGCTGGAGAAGCGGCCGCAGCCGCAGCCGCCTCGGAGCTCTGAGGAGCTGGAGGATCTGCACAAGCTGCTGCACTTCCCCGAGGAGGTGGCACTCAGGTTGACGGAGGCCGAGTACCAGCTGTTCTACCAGGTACCGCCGCAGGAGTACCTGCGGCACGTGTCGCAGGACCAGACAACCCAGGGAACACTCGCCAGGCCGTCCCCGTCGCCGAGCCGCAGCTGCAGCACTCCCAGCACCGCCAACAGCTCGACCCAGACCGAGGAAGAGACCAACTGGCCTGTCCCAAACCTATTCTCCTCCGTTCAGACGCTCATCAATCGGTTTAATGAGGTAATCTCGCGTTACTCTTTCATCGTTCCGTCGTCAAACTCTCGCGAGCAGTTTGCAAGACAAGGGGGTGATGATTTCGCTTTAAGAATCTGCCTGCCGCGAGAGAACCTTTGAGAAATGGCCTAACTCGCACTTGGCAAATATTCGGGGATACTGGGAGAATACTTTTGATCAATCGCAATACTTTAATCTTGCGTGGCTAACGGGATCGGAAGCTTCTACAATGCACCAGTGTAGAAAAAGGGAAAACCTCGGGGCGACGGGACTCGAACCCGCGATCTGCAGGTCCTCTGCGTCCTGGCCAGTCGCGTTACCAATTCCCCCAACGCCGACTCCCCGAGGCTACTCTTTTCCGAACTCTACATGTACGCGAACTAACGGGGCGCCACCTGGGTGCCAATCGCACCATAGGCCGTTCCCACACGCCGAGTGCCTACACTATTTGTTATGATCCGAAGCGTAAAGGGACTTTCTGTGTTTAATCGTTGTTGGGGTTTCGTGTCGATCAGGTGAGCTCATGGGTCACCCACACCATAACCAGCGGCGCGACGATAGAAGAAAGGCAGGCCGTGTTGTCCTGCATCCTGCGAGTTGCTCAGACCTGCTGGAACACTGGAAACTTTAACTCAGCCATGGAGATCATTGCTGGTCTTAAGTGAGTCTTTTTGCAACTGTTTTCCCCGGCATTCTAGGATGCCAGCGTTTCGAAATAGTTGAGTCTGATTCTTGAATCGAAATCAACTGCTCTGTCAAGGATACTGAGAGCTCATCCCCGGAACAGACATGGGTGTAGGTAAAATCGTGCGGTATACGACGTAGAACATAAGTAACATTAAATATATAACAGAGGCTCCCCGCGGAAAGAGCTCCGCTCCACTTTCTCCGTGATTTTATAGCGCCCAAGGTCTTAGTATAACGTCGTTAAACGGAATTGTGATCATTAGTCCCCACGATTCTATGGTCGAGAATTATATCTGGAATTAGTTTCTCGCAGCATTCAGAAGTAACGTTTCTCTTTCGCGGGGCTGGTATAATATTAACATTTGCACTTTGATAATTACTTAATTACACTGCTCCCTCCAATTGAGCGTATTAATAACGCGTTTCGGGCCAAGAGAATTATTACCTGGGTACATATCAGTTCCCCGAATTTACTCTATTCTCTTTAAAAAGAAAGTGAATAATATGGAACACGTTGCTAGAATCACAACCCTTAGACGCTTGCTCGCCTGTAAATTATTATAAATAATCTGGCTTATCAGAAAGGTGCATGGTTTCCACACCAAACATGTTTTTAAATCCCCCAGCACCAGTTGAGATAATTAGGTGTCCCCTTTTAGCCAGCAACCCGGTACAAATAAAAATGTTTAAACGCCACGGTAAACGAGCTGCATAAGCGCGCCCTACCTTTGATCACGGTTCCCCCTTTAAGAGCTTAAACATTTCTATTCCCGCGAATGGATAAATTACACCGATTCAAAGAGGGCTACGCCTCGAATCAATGGCATTAAACAGGATTGCTTTTTAAACGAGTTATTCTTCTGTCGCGTTGTTGAACGCGGAGAAAGACCATCCGTTCGAAAGCGCGCACAAAAGATACCATCGATCGGCGCGCATATGTTTGAATGGAAAGACCATCGCTGGAGACGCTTGGAAATAATCATCCCTCGATAAGGGCGAGCCGTTGTCGAATCATTAGCCGTCTCCTGGGTTCGCCAGCATCTTCTCGTCCTTAAAACAGCTCGCCCTTGAGTGGCAGCCTTGCTTTGAAAACGGATGTTATGGGAATAAAGGAGTTTTTTATTACCGACATCGTAAAACTCGTCGGCCCTCGGCAGCCGGGGAGATAAAAGTTCGCGGCGGAGCGTCCTCCCAGACGCGACCGTTGTCCTCGATGGCCCCTGTACTTACAATTTACCCCCCGTGCGCCCATCCTCGCCGCTTCTGGGGGAGTTTCAGTTTCGGCAACTATGCGATTAACCGAATAGTTGGGATTTTACGTGTATCGCGGCATCGTGACCTACAATCTCACGGGTTAAACATCGACGCGAGGGGTGTCGCGCGACGGTACTCTTTAAAACGCGATATTACCGCTTGAACTCGTTGCGCGGATATCTTCTACCATTGAATAGAGGAATTCGAATCCACGTTTCAGCGTTATTAAGGGAACGTGTTCCCTTGCTAGTTCCCCCAACTTCGGGACTCCTCCGGATCAACGAATCGCTATTCGATCTTATAGTAGGGTAAATCCGGGAGACGCGGTCGGGCCGGAGAGTTGGTCGTGTCGCTATATTTCAGAGCCTATACGTAAACATGCATTAAAGTGCAGACCAATTACTTCTCTAGAAGCCAAATAGTTGAATGAATAGCGTTATTTCGCTTCCTTCTGTGTTTTTCTGGATTTATAGGCTATAAAAGGTAAATTGATGTTACATTTAACCGCTTTTGTCAAACAGCGGTTCTACAGAATCGTATTTAAAATATACTTCTAAGTTTATTTTCCTTTAATGTTTGGAATAATAAGATAGTAGAGATATTGAGGGACAATGCAGTCAAAGTATTTGGCCATATTAACTCTTCCTCTCAAAGCTAACGAGAAGACCATGTCTCGCTGC
Organism: Andrena praecox; assembly: GCA_963932275.1. Classification (NCBI taxonomy): domain Eukaryota; kingdom Metazoa; phylum Arthropoda; class Insecta; order Hymenoptera; family Andrenidae; genus Andrena; species Andrena praecox. The sequence continues at coordinate 3,528,491 of OZ010729.1, forward strand.
AGAAAGGTGAGATGGTCGAGTTATGATTTTTTTATTATTTTTGTTTATTTTTTTATTTTTTATTATTGTTTTATTATTATTTTTGTTTAATTAGTTTATTTATTCACTTTTCTATTCATTTGCCTTGCTAATGGCCAGTAGGTAATTCACTTTTTCTTTTATGTGTTCTTTACTTGTTTAGCGTAAACAAATTAAATATCAATGAATCCGTAGTTGTATTCACTCATAAATAATGTTGCTTTATCCTTTGTTAATTTTCCATGAATAATTATGTGAGTGGTCTGTGCCAACGACGAAAACCATTTCTCCCGGCACCTCGGGAGATGTGGTCAGATGTCATGACTTCAGTTTTCAATCCGATTTACAGTAAATATTGTCTTAAAGCAAATATCGACCAGTTTTTCTGACTCGGCATAAAATTCTGAACATATTAGGTTTGTTCTGATCAAATAAGTAATATCTATATTAGTTTTAATAGCCATTTTATATTAGGTCGACCGCGTCTCCCGGATTTACCCTAATGTACCAGAGAATTTCAACCTCTTTTACTATAGAAGATACAGTAGTGGTTGAAAGAAAGGTTAAACTGTGAAGGATGACAAAAACAAGGTAGCTTCTTTTGGGTTCTAAGCTTTTATAAACATCTTGTTGAAATAATACTTTAAAGTTATTCATAATACGTTGGGGAGTAATTTTAGTAGAGACTGCGGACAAAGAATCGCGTCGCCGTTCTAACTTTTACATTACCGGTTCGCATGAAGCAACAAGAGATAGAGTGGTAAGAAAATACCACAGCGGAGGAAGAGTTCTCGGTAGCCACATTGGGCCAGTTGATTTCGTCGCGAGCGCGACCACGCCAGTCCCATCGAACTTTTATAATTCAGCTCGAGCGTGTTTCTGTTTCCAGATCCAACAAGCTGAAGCCCTTTTGGCACAGCGTGGAGGAGCCGGTGCCCGTCCTGAAAAACCTTTCCACCGCCCTTCTCTCCTCCGAGTATGAGTGCGCGCTCGCGCGCGCCCTGGCGATGCCGGAGTGCCCCGTGGTACCGTTCTTCGGGGCGTTCCTCAGGGAGCTGCGAGAAGTCATCGCTTCCGAGTCGCAGGTAGACCATTAAACTTCGCTCTCCCGTAACAACACACCCCCCAGCGATTGGCCAGCCCCGAGAACCCCACGCGACGGACCTTGAAACCGTTTGCACAGACAGCTGCGAGGAATCGCGACGACCGAGTCTGTGCCTGACGGCGAAGACGGAGCTCTCCCTTTACCGCGCCGCGTTCGTGCATCGCAGATTGTAAAAACCGAACTTTGTGCCTGGTAAATTAGATTGGCAAACTCAGTTACCGGGAAACAAAGGCTCGCGAGTGCATCTCGCTTCTCCGCTTCTTCCTGCCTTTGAAAACTCAGCAACGTTGAATTTGTATCGCTGTCGTGTAGTGGTGCGTGATGAGAGGCAGGGCGGAATGTGACGCGCAGCAATAGAGAATCTCAATTCTACGCACACCTTCCGAGTTTCTTTGTCAGACCTACAGATTCTTAACAATTACGTGGTGAATACGGTCCCATTTTGACCTGTACTAAATATCAAGCTACACGCGTCACTCGCTGTTAGGGGTAAACAGTGTAGTTGTTGGCCACCTGGCAGTGATTGGCCTTTTTTTTTTTAAAAACATGAATATTAAGAAATAATGTACATTATGCCTTTTATAATGAACATATTCAGATACCTTCTACTTTCATGCGTCGAATGCAATCACTATTTCGATAATAATTGTTATACTACGTGTAAAAAATAGACGACTTGAAATCGATGCTTGAAAACTACAGTGATTGAATTGAATAGCCATACGGTTACATCAGGCAATTCTTAGATAATTCAATGCATTTATGATATATATATAACTCTCATATTCGTTATATAGACAAATAAAGGTTTAAACTTTATAAAAAAGGATTATTTATTCATTAAAATTATACATTATTGCAGAAATTATAGGTGGCCAAAAACTCTAATGTAAATAATGTTTCAGGACAGTCATTGGCCACGAGGCCAATGGGTACCTAACAGTCATAGCAACAGTGAAATAGCTGTGTTGTGATTTTAAAAGGTTATGTTTTAAAAGGAAATACTATTAATACAATGTAAAAGAAGGTGCAATACTAGCTAATATAGAAACATTTAAATAGAAAAGGTATTATAGGTTATATATTTTTAATAATACAGTAAATACTCGTTAGGAGCCCGTCGAACGGGGCTGGCGGCGGGCTCCTAACGCGACTGGACACTATTCCGCGCGGCCACTGGCGCGAGTGAGAAAACCCAATGAGCGAGCGAGAGGAAACGAAAGCCGACGGCAACTTCGTGTCGACTCGTTCGTTTCCTCTCGCTCGCTCATTGGGTTTTCTCACTCTCGTCCGAAGGATTCGAAGAAATGGTGGGGATAGTCGCCGGACTCCTAACGCGTGGTAGAAACGGGCTCCTAACGAGGATTTACTGTATTACATTACATTTAGTTACATTTTATGAATATATCCAGTTTTATTTAATAATTTAAATCCGGTTTCTAACCGAATTAATTAATTATTTTACATTAACATTATTTCATAATTAGGTCTTAGACTCTAAGACTTAGAGCATTAAGAATTAGTTAGGGTATATGTTACATATAGGTTATGAAATAGTGGCCAATAACTGCCAAACGATCGGCCAATCATTGTCTTCGTCTGGCCAATAACTATGTGTTTTGATAGGAAACGTATTTTCTGTAAAATTTTTGTGGATCCTTCTACACTTTCTTTAAACAAATTCTATTTCTAGACTATTAGAGTCGTTTACAGCTATTAACACTAATTGTGTTTCTAAAGCTAGCAAAATAAGACTTATAATTCAACGCTTATGTGAACCTCTGACTTAGGTGGCCAACAACTACACTGTTTACCCCTAGTATTGTTTTTTAAATGATACGAGGATTCGATAATTAGCTGCGTGCCTAATTGAATAGTTCACCCCGAGGTGTATATGAATGAAGTTAAGAACGCGGAGGTTCCGCTGATGCATAACCAGTGGCGCACTTAGGATTTAATCTCGGGAAGAGCGGAGTTGAACGGATAAAACTATTTCTACTACAAATTCAATAAAATTCATTAGGCGATTATAAAAGTTTATGTAAACAATGAAATCCAGCTTTCTTTTCTTTTTACAAAGCCCCTTCTTTAGGGGTTGCCAGGGTCCCTTGACCCCTCTCTTGGTGCGTCATTGTGCCTAACCAATTGGTTCCCATTACCAGGTGCCAAATGCAGTGTCATTTCAAAGTGCCTTAAGTGTTCAATTACAAAGCAGAAGGTACGCAAAGCTACTGGCCGAATTCAGTGGCCGTTAACGGACTGTGGTTGCAGCGAATGCTTGGTGTGCTTGCCGACCATACGTCTTGCAGTATCCGAGGGCGAAAGCCAATAACGATCAGTGGTTTAAACATTGACGCGTGACAACACAGACGGACCAGCCGCTTCCCTGTCGCTTATTCAAACGTATCGGATGACGGTGGAGCGGGCAAAGGGGATGGAGCGGCTGCGAGGGATCGGATGATCTCGTAGCGAGGTACACGTGCGATTTGGCGGGCAGCCAAGGAGGTTCCCTCGATAAAATCCGTACATTCTCGCCGCGTCTCCGGGCGAAAGCGTCGAACCGTGGAATACGAGCAGCGAACGGGGGCGAAAGGTTGCCCCGGAGATACGGCCGGAGAGCTACTCAAATTACCGACCCCTTTCCTTTCGTTTGACCACTTTAAAGGCGAGAAGAAAAAACACGGCGATACGGGTCTGGCAGGGGTTGAACCGTTGAAACCTGAGCACACGAGCACGCTTCTGGCGCGTGCTGTCTCCTCGGCCCCTTTCTTCCCGCGATATTTCACGGATTCCCGGTTCGACGGTTTCAACGTCGGCGATTACGAAAGGGGAAAATGGCCCTCGGAGCTCCAGATGTTAAAACGCTGCGACACGCTCGAGGACGCTGTTTCTGGGGTTGCGCGGAATCAGGGTGAAACGGAGGGAGGAGGAGATTATTCGGTTAAAACGATTGTTTACAGTGATCGTTTGATGGAAGAGGACTGGATCGATAGAAGAAGCTGTAGCGATAAGGTTAGGGGTTTCTATCGGCCTCCAGCAGCAATGATGGTTGTAGGCCGGCGGAAACTACTTGCTCTTGTTGCTAATGATCGTCGCCTCGGAGGATGCCGAGCTTCTAGACTCGCCACTCCCTTGAATACTTTAATGAGCAGCATTCGCGCGAGACAGAGAGAGAGATTTGTTTCGCCGTTATGCACTTTCCACCATCACCCGGGGTATTCTTGTCCGCCGTTTCGATGATCTAAGCGCTTTAGAGCGCCGCAACCATTAAGGGGCGACTCTACCGTGTTGGGCCGAAAAATCGATGAATTTGGTGAATTTTTTGAACCAAAACGGTTTGACAAATTAATTTGCGGTTTGACAGGCTGTTTTATTGTATCTTCAGCTCTTGTTATAAATTTTTATGTGACGGTAAAAAAAAGATGTGGCTGATACAGAGCGCTGACTTGAGGCGTTGAAAAAAAATCGGGTGGTCCTGGCGTTAACGAAATATACTCGAAGGATAATCTGAAACACAAAAACGAAAGAGATTCTTAATCTGTATGAATGTGGCTATCGATGGTAGTAGATTCATTAAGATAAACAAAGAAATGTTAAAATGGCAGGCTTCTGAATATGATGAATCGAATTTTTCTCAAAAATCGGCAAAACATCATTAAGTAAAATTAGGAACGGTTACAATACGGCAATAAATCTACTACCATAGATAGACAGACGCTTGCTCAACATGCATGTAAAATTTCAAGTTGTTTGCTTCATTGGTTGTCGAGATTTCTTCAACGCCAGGTCGAAAAATGTAGTTTCGAGAAAATCGAGTTTAAAAGTTCATATTACGTATAAGGATAGAAATTGACTACTTACCATTATTTAAGCTATTCCAGGGCCATGAAGGACTTTGCAGAGTGTATACACAAGACTCGTATCTTTCCGAAAAAGCAAAACAAAAAAAAATGCAATTTTTCGGTCCAACAAGGTAGAGTCCCCCCTTAAGGGGACTAGGCAGTCGAAAAATCGATTTTTTTTATTGCATTTTCCGAAAGTACTATCTTTTCGGAATAAAATGCCGTTTGGGTTATATTAAAATTCGCAAAATTGTTGATTTGGCAGCTAAAAAGATCAAGCGGTAACTTATTGCGTCGCCTTTGCCCAGAAACTTTAAACGCGATTTTCTCGAATCTTTTTTTCTCTTGGTTTTTTCCTGATTGCGAACGAATGGAGGTTCAGATCGACTTGAAAAAAATTACAGGATGTGTAAAACATGTGCCATTTCGCCCCAAACCTCTGATATGATCCGTAAAAATTCGAGATTTTTATAAAAAAATTGTGGAGTCACCGGATTTTTGCAGCGCACAAATAAGAACGAATTTTTCTCGGAAAAATCGCCGTTTTTCAGCCACCAATCGCATGATTTTGATTTAAATGTTGTTTTTATAGGTTTGGGCCGAAACTATGAATCCAACAAACAAGAATCTCGCCTTTGAAATCGGATTACGTCACATTTTAACACCGATATTAAAGCAAAACGACAGAAAAACGTTAAAATGTTTACCCGTCGGCAGCGCCATTTTTAAAGCACATATATATTTCTTATTACTTTTTTTCAATCTGTATGGTAGTAATAAACATTGGGTAAAAGCATATATCTGGATGTGCTTTCATTTGTTTACAAATAAATAAAGGACAGAGCTTATTCCTCACGAAAAACGACTGCCTAGTCCCCTTAAGGGTGAATGATAAGTGACAAGAAACTCGAAACTCCAGCGGACACATTGAAGAATATTAACCAACCACTCGCGCAACAGGCTCCCCCGTTCGTCCACCGTTCTCGTCATTCTATCACCGTTGAATCCTCGCCTCGAGTGTAACGGGATTTATTCGCGTTAACAGAGACGAATTTCCATGGAGCCTTGGCGATAGCGTACGGCGATTTGCATAACGCGTGAACACGAAAGAAAGTGCTCGGCGGGCGCGCATCGGGGCGAGGAACGGGCCAGCACACCCCCTGCAGAATACTTTGCGTGGAAACGATGTCGCTGGATCTCGCCCACGCAGCGCACGAAACCGTAAAGTAGTTGAGCGAAACAGCGATAAGTTCGTCGCGCGATAAAGGCCGCCCCGTGCTAAAGCGGAGTGCCTGGTGGTTGGTACCACTGCGGGGGCGCGGTATCTTCCGGGCAGGTGGGCATTCTGCAATCCGATCCATTGCCCAGAACCGTGCTGCCACTTTTTTTTTTTCTTCCTCTACCTCCCGGCACAGACTACGGGATAAAGCTCGGTCACGTCACGTTCCCTGTTACGAGGACGTAGACCTCTTTCGCGAGCCACCGAGCGATCCTTCCACCCTGCCCAGGGGCCGGAGAAAAATGGGCGAAACGCTTCGGAAAGGATCCTCGCGTAGAGACAATTGGGATTCGCTCGAAGCTACAGCTGAGCCTCGAAAGCGGGCTCCGTTGTATCGGATCACGTCTGAGGGAAACACAGGATGCTGTGGAATTGTTGGTGCAGGCTGGCGGCTGGGCGGAGATAGTACGTGAAGAAACTATTTAGTCGAAGATGCGCAGTGGAGTTTTGTCGAAAATACTTTCCCCTGTGTTACTGCTTTGTCATCCCTCGAGCTGTCGCTTGAAATTATATCTTGGAATTTGTATCCTATTGATTGGACATCCGCCAGAATTATTGTAAATAATATTAGAATTATTATACGCCAGCTATGTGATTCTTTCGACAACCACTGTAGCTTTGTATCGTAGAATTATGAGGCTGCTTCTGGCGATAAGAAGTCTCAGTTTTTGGTATTTTCTTAATGGAGAGTATTTAGGTGCGAAGCGTTTGCAACGGATTTCAACGCGTTTCCGACGACTTTCAAGTGATGGATTAGTTTTGGGGATGTATATAGTACAGGAGATAGATTTGTCGTTTAGGTTGGCGAGACAGTAACAGCCACCCCAAAGTGTCTGTTATCGATTTCAATGAAACTTTGCTCGTTTATAAGGGCAATATTAAGAGAGACTCTTTTCTTTATTTCCCACGATTCGATATCGAAGTGTAAGTACCACGAAAGTTTCACCCTACCGCGACGCCATTCTGGAAATTACTGAAGATACAAGAAGCGTTCTCAGATAAAAACTTTCGTGGTTCTTTGGTGTAAGAGAGGAAAAACGGGGATGAAAAATTGCGGCTCTGCTTTCCCTACCTCTTTTACGCAATTACGAAGTTTCTTGATTTCTGAGTGCTATTTATTAAGAGCAACCGCAGGGCAGGTTCATTTCGCCGTGGCATTAATAATTAATACAAAGACGAATTTTCTATTTCTGCGATTTTTCTTGTGCTTGAACATTCTGTTGCAAACGTGGCATAATTCACGAAACAGTTACCTTTATCGACGAGAGGAGTGCGAACGATCATTGTGATCATAAAAGATAACTACCCTCGCAATGGAACGCTAGGCATTAATGGGTCGAACGGATGAAATTTCCAGCAACGTGCAGCACAAAGAAGCTCCATTTTGTGCTGCATTCTTTCTAAGGATCTTATACAAATTTTCAGTAATAGTTGTCACCAAAGATACCAATGACTTTAAATTTTAACCTTAGAACTCTCGCGACACTGAAACGCAAATCCTCGTACCTGCTCAGGCACTCATTTCTGTCAAGCTTGAAGCTATGAATCTGAAGGCTCGAAATATTGAAACTTAAAAATGGAAGGAGACCAGCCGTCAGCAAATGATCTACCTAAAAATTTCGTTGCTTTGCCCCGTTCTCAGCAGGAGGGCAAGGAGAAACGCGAGTCGCCGCGCAGCAAGGATGCCGATTCCGAGAACGTGCCGTCCCCAGGGCACGCCGCGAAGATCGACGCCGATAGTAACCCGGAATCGTCCCCGGGATGTAACTCGAGAAGTAGTTCCTTAAAGAAGCAGGAGTCCACCCCCGTCCGTGATGCAACTTCTGTCCTCGAGGAGGTCGCCGAATATCATAAGGTAAAATAAGCTCCTTGATCGTCGCGTGACAAGGGAACTTGCATCGCGCGCATTTAAACTACGCCAAAGAAACTTCAATTTCACTGTTCCACTTCGCTTTCGATTACTTAACGAGCCCATCAACGTGCTCGAGTAACTCAGGCAATAATTACGAAGGAATGCATCGCGAAATAAGGGAAAGTACTTTAGAAGACGCCTGTCTTGCAAGTCCCGACAAATTGAGCTCGCATCGCGTCCCCTCCGAGTCTAGCTTCCTACGGCACGCGTAGATACGTGATTGCTAATTCAGCGTCAACGAGGGCACTCGTATTTGTAGATTGAAGAGCTGAACGTAGAACGGAATTCACTGAAATTAGATTCATCAGACTGTACTTTTACAAATTGAGGGTTGCCCCCTTTCGTTTGAAACGAGACCTGGGCCTGTCTCCGTGGGAAAAATGTCTGGATCGTAGGGAAATGCTCGTGCAGCGTGAAGCTTTCGAAAGAAATTTGAAATTGAAATCGTCTGCGACTCTTTAAGTATAAAAGCTCGCAGAAATGATGCGCTACTATCGGGGGATCACTTATGTAAAGTCTAATTGATGACTTAGAGGACTTCGGAGGAGTGTGAATGGTTTATTCAGGGGCAAACAGAAACAAAGTTTCCTTGCTTCGAATTTCTCCAGGAGCCGCATGAAAATTCATTGCGCCGTGTAGCCGAGATGTTTCGAGGTGTTCATGGTCGAGTCGTGTTTCCTGTTACAGCATCGACACGCCCGTGGCAGGGACGCGACGACAGGTTCCCTTCATCGCACGCTCAGCATTCATACGACCGCCATCGAGCAGACCTACATGGTCGAGGAATGCGACGAGAACGATTACCACCTCGATCTCGATTCCTACAAGCCCGTGCAGCCGCTTACGCACGACCATGGGGTCGCGTTGTTCCCGGTCGCGGCACCCCACACAGGAATGGACCTCCATCTTCTGCAGGTGGAGATTCAATAAAGAAAAGTAGATTGATCAGTGTCGCATTCGTTTGCTTTCTTACTTCTTGAGTGTCACCTGCGCTTTTGTTATACAGATCGGCATCGTTGCATGATTGTAATAAGATTTGGTTTGTTACTTCGTTAACGAGCATGGATTATTTAGACGTAGAAGCACGTTGTTAGAGAATGCAAGCATGAACTAAATAATCGTTTGTGTGTGCAATACTTTGTTTAATAATTGAGAAGGATAAACAAGCACGGTACTGTAACGGTGAATTGCAGTGCGACCGGGTGTCACTGGAGATGTATAGAGTTTGAAAAGGAGAGAGATTTAGATGAAGGATAGAATTAAATGGAAAAATGAGGAGCATGTAGTCAAACACTTTTCGTTTGAAGTTGACCTAGTTTAATTACAAACAGTACGACAGAGTGTAAGCAAAAGTAGCATCAAAGGGATGCGCATATTCCGCTGATACCTCGCACACAGCTGCTCCCAAACATACCAATTAAAGCTGCAAGATTTACGGTGCGATAGTAAAATTAAACTCCTTTATTAAACTCCTGAGTAGCACAAGTCGGCGCTTGGTCAGCCGCCGGGGGCAAAAGTGATCGCGCGGCCAGCGTTCCAGCAATTTATTCGCGTCACGTTCATCCCAGTTTATGCGAAAAACAGCTACAGCAGGGACTTTGAAAAGGTTTTGGGCATAAAGACCCGCGACCTTACCCCCCCGGACGATTTCGAAATATTAATATCCCAGCGTCCAGCTATTTTTCTAGTTGCTGGACGCAGCGTGGTATTGAGATAAAAGGGATCGTCGGTGTAATTTCCCCGCGCTTGAAAAGGATTTCAAAGGGGCCAGCTCCGCTGTACTGCCTCGGCTGTATTACGTAGAAATTCGCCAGAAGGGGAGGGCGGGATCGAGGGGTAGAGAAAGAGGGGGATGCAAAGATCTAGAAGTAATAGGGGAGGGAAGCAGTCAGAAATGAAAAGGATTAAAGGTGGAAGACGTTGGGGGTTGAGGCTGGCGAGGCGAAACCGGGTCATCCTTTCGAAGAAAGTGTCTTTTTATTAATTGGCTGCATTAATAGGGCTCGCGGAAGGGCGGGACGCGGCGCCTTATCGCACACAGTGCTCGGATAAGTCTTCAATATTTAAAGAGTAGAATAGCAGAGTGGTAAAAAAACTGGGCTACTTTTTCGAATCATCGATCGTAGGGTGACTGTACCTAATATCGCCAGGCAAAAGTTAAATCGCTGTCGATTGAATAATAATTGATATTTTTCCATGCAGTTCGTTTCAAAGTAAAGAGAAATTATTCATCTTTCATGTAGCATATGTTAGAATCGTTGAAACCTACAAATTGTTAATTAGGACTCAAAAAACGTAAGACATGCAAAAATCGGGTCCTGAAAAAAGTGTACCTAATATCGCCTACTCAAGAAATATTGATTAATTCATGTATATATGAGTTTTTAAAGTCATTTTCACATGTGCTTTTATTATTTCTTGCTCTATAAATGTTTTTTTATCCATCTTTGATTTCATTTTTATTAGAATAATATAGAAATTTGAAAATATAGATTTTTAAAATATTTTATTTTTTACGTTCCGATGTACATATTGGACAAATAAATTTTATTTCGGTTGCTCCGCACATTTCGTGACCTCACCTGTAACAAGCATTACATCGAAACCATTGTTCTCCTGTAGGCGGTATTGAGAACACGCATACTGCTAAAAGAAAAACGCTATTTTCATTATGAAAAATATTTGAATCGATTTCATTTCTTAAGTACATCATTAATTAGGTATTTCTAGTAGATATTCTTGCATTCACAGATTTATTAGACTTACCTTCTCCGAATGTGACGTAAAATTGTGATAGTCCAATAAATTTTTACACTATTAAGATTCTCTAAAATCCTTCCCTTTCTGTAATTGTTGATCACATGATGCTGCAATTATAGTATGTCTTCCTACATACGTTTGGGTACTAATTCAGTGCATAACCGATGAATTTTAGAGCTTACTTTAAGAGATATAGCGAGTGGCGATATTAGGAACACTGGCGATATTAGGTACAGTCACCCTATTTCTTCCAACTCACCTATTGCCAAGTAGATACTCAGTACATTGAGCACTTACTATTTCAGTAGGTTACCTCCATCTTCTATGATCTTCGATCCTATCGACCTCTTCACTATCTTCGGAGATACTGAAATAATAATTAGAACACTCCGCGAAGAATCTATGTACAACCCCCTCCGCCTTATATTCTCCAAAAAGGTCTCGTGACCCTAGAACTATTAACCCTGGCGCTAAACGCTTGCAGTAGTTAAAATTTAATCGTTAACCCATTCGTAGCTATTCCCAGCTGCGCAACGCCTATCAGCATCACGAGCAGCCGTCTCTCACGCTGGCATTAATGCACCGGGTTGCATTATTGACTCTTGCATAACGCCAAGTTGCCTTTATCGTTTCGCAACGCTGGTCCACGCGCGGCTCGCCGGCGGCGGAACGGTAAAAGGCTACTAAAACGTATGTAAAGCAAACGTAGCGGTTCGGCATCCATCGCTGACGGACCCCTATCTCGTCAGAAATTAACGCGGCCGCGTACCGGGCGAAGATAAATAATTTCTCCCCGCGCGCAACGCTCCTGCAAGTGTCCACGCGGGGGCTGCACTCAGGGCCGACCGCGTAAAAGCTGCTCTAAGTGCATTAGAGGTTGCATCCGTGTTGTAAACATGGCCGGCCGCGGCGCGACTCGGTGCACCGCAATTGAACGGCTGCCGCTGAAACGATCTTAATAACACGCCGATTACGGTCAGCGAGATCGCGCGGCGAGATTATCGCGACGATTCCTGCCAGCTTCATTGCCCCTCCTCTAGCTTTAATGAACTTTGCGACGCGAGTCCTCGCGGAGGATTGTAAAAAGGGAACGCGAATAGCATAACCGAAACGATGATAGAAGAACGCATAAGTGAGTAATCTTCGATGGTTAGGGGTGGAATGTTTAGAGTAATCAAGTGACTGTGCACACTATGCACTTGCATTTTATCATTGAACGCAGGAATAGGGTAATTGTGGGAGAGATGCCGCACTGGGAGAGACGCCGCACCTTCGGTACTTCAGGGTTATCGGTAATAAAATACAACACTGTCGATTTTATTTGCTTTAGGCTGCTAGTTTAGGTTAGATTAATAAGCGAGAACGTGTCTCCATTATTACTTTGAAAGATTTTCCTATTTTCCGAGGCAAGCCTACCGCACTTTGCCTCAATAGTTATACGTCGAGTTTATTTATGCTATCGCAATAGTTAAAAATTCATAGCTTTTCGTGATATAACTTGTGCAATACGTTAAAGTAACTCTGTGAAATTTTTCTCGGCCAGAATAGGTCACATTCGACATAGCACTTCGAAATACGAAATTGCGGCGTCTCTCCCGGGCATTTGGGATAGATGCCGCACTTTTATGCGCACTGTATCGGAATGTACCTAAGTTGACTAAATGATGTTTTTAATGTTAAAAATACAAAGAAAGTGTCTTAAAACAGATACCGTGATATCTCAAGGCAAATTATTTATTTTTTCATGACAAATCTGATAATCCCAACATATTTGTGGGCTTTTTACTCTTTTTTCACATTTCATTTTTCTTTTATGTGTAATGAATGTGGAAGGAAGAAGAAAAGACAATTAAATTTAGAAAAGCAGAAATAATATCTCTACCTATTTATTTCTCCAATTTTATTGTATTTTATAAGCGTATAAATTAAAAAGATGTTTCATTTTACTTTGCTTTTACTATTATTTCAAATAAAATGTTAAAATTAACAAGTTTAAAAGCAAAATTAAACGTTTTTCGAATTTGCGGCACCACTCCCGCATGTGCGGCGTCTCTCCCAAAAAAAGGATGTTTTTAGTTTCAATTTTTTACGGGTGACAAACATTAAAATTTTGATTTTCTTTAATGCTAGTAGTAGCACAAGATGTTCAACTAATAATCTGTATCCTTGGAAAATATTTTCATTGCAAAATTTAGACACGGTGGCAATTTTGCGTAAGGTGCGGCAACTCTCCCACAATTACCCTATTATACAGTTCTCTAATTCGACAAATTGTTCCGCCTAAGTACATAGTTTAAACTGTGAACGTTCGCATCTTAGTATTTGTATCTCATAGGTTAAATGGTGCCCTAGAATAAGCCAGTGATACCAAGATAATACGTGAAGCATAGTTTATGATATATCGTCTATGTTTGAATGTGGTTTATTAACAGCGAAGTTTCTCGTTCCAGGTGCTGCATCATGGTACAACCCTGGTGCACTGGGACGGCGAGGGGGGCACCACGAGGACGGCCTTGGTGTTCGCGCGAGTGGATCGCGCTTGTGGGACCTTCGTCTGGGAGAAACCGCCTTGGAGCCCCTTGAAGACTGCTCAGATCGGCGGCACGGCCTCCACAGAGTTCTCGCTGACTGCCAATCCGGAGGTTCCCTTGCCACCTGGCATTCTGGGGCGGTACACGGCGCAGCAGTCTGAATGCTCGTCTGTGACGCTCGACGAGGGATTCCTGGACCTGAGCTCCGTCAAAGAGGTGATGATCGGCTGCTGCGATCGGGACAGAGAGGCTGACCTGAGAAGCATCTGCAAGAGGTACGGTCTGCCTGGCTCAGACTCGTGCATCGGCCTCATGTACGGCTCAAGCCTGCCGGACAATCGACTGATCTTTCTACTTTGCCCCCCTGCGCTCAGCAAGTAAGTAGAAAGATCCACCATTTCGCCGGCATCTGCGCTGTAACCTTTAGCGACTGGTAATACCGATTCTATTGTTTGGCTTTGTTTATAATGATCAAATAGGGATGCGTATAATAAATAAAATTTGCCAAGCGTGGCGATATTGTACGAGTAACGGGTAAAAGTGTTAATAACATTGGATGTAAAGTAGAGTCTTTATAGGTTGGAGCGCATTCTCGATGCTTTTCGCAAAGTGATTTCTCTGGTATAGGATAATCAAACTGAAAAGTATTTTGGTTCTTTTTATTGGAAAATATTTGCATTATGTAGGGAGTATTGATTTATTAGTTCAGAGAAACAGGATATCTTTAATTTTTAGAGGAAAGTTATTGGAAGAGAATTTTGTTCTGTTACCACAAAGTTAACGGAGAATTAATGAATTTAATAAGTAGGATATAAATAGAGACATCCAATATACGCGTTAATTACTGATAGATGATACTGAAGATATTTAAATGCGAATGTATAATATTCCTCAAACAACGTTCTGTTCGTTAATAAATGTCAAAGCCGAGCATAATTCACCGATGCTATCCTGATTTAACGGCTTTGGACTTCCATTGGCTCGAATAATTGACGTTCGTGTATTGTGGATACTATTTATCGATCTGGATGTCCAGATGGTAATCTGGACTGACAATTCCGTTAATGAAACCGAATTCGTCGCCGCTGCATGTATATCATTATCGCTATGCAATTCCGTCCCAAGTAAAGAGAGAACCTTTCCCGCAAAATTATAAAATTCGTGCTTTTATATTCGCCGCGCGGTAATAATTTGCATTCACGCGAGCGCAATCTCCACAAGCTTCTAAAAAATTGTGTAGGTGGGTACATTTAAACTAAACCAATGCCAGAGAAATGCCCAAACAGATGGGAGAAAAATGAACGCGAAGACGTTGAAGTATATACATCTCCCTTAAGATTTGTCGGCAAGCATCTTATGACAGGCGAGTAATACCGCAAGAATATTTCTCGGTTACCCGTAAACCATGTACACAAGCAATATAATTATGACTTAACAGCCCCGAAAAAATATTTATTCAGTATTATAGTTACGCGACAGATGAGACTGTTCGCTGTTTCTATTGCATATTCCGCGAGATGTAGGAGGAAATTTACAGAACAGAACGATCTTTCTGGTAGCGTCAGAAGCCTCTCTGAAACCCGGTGCTAAGAAGAGCCCTGCAAGAATGCTACCTTTGAAATATCCCCGAGCCGTATGTATCTTTAAGATACCCTCGAGAACAGCGACGCTGGCGGAAGTAATTCCGAAGCATCTCATCCGGTGTCCCTCTCCATTCGAATGTCTTTGAGTCACTGCTTATGAAACATTCTGGAAAACATTCACGGCGGGGATTTGTGATATACCATGCCTACTTGGAATGCTTGATGGCGAGCGGCGATCCGCTTCACAAGAGCTTCATACGGAATCATTAAAGCCCCGGGTCGCTTACGGAGTCGGTGGTAATTTGTCAATTTAATTACTTTGGTACGTTCCGGGTACGCAATTATTCAAGTTTGATATTTTTCGGGGCAGTCCTGTTAAATCTCAGCACACCACGATTCCACGATTTTCATTTTATTATTCGATACTTCCCGTGAGCCTAAGAAATGAATTTCATTTCCTATTTGTCAGTGAGACGACTGCATCTATAGGGTTTCTATTATATTTGTTGTAACGGCCCGAGGAGATATTCCGAGTTGATGAAATATTTTAACATCGATTAAAAGTAAGATATTCTCAAGTGTAATTCACGCAGCAGCTAGGGGGCCATGGTCTGCTGCCTTTTAAATGCGAAAGAATGGAATAGAGTTTTTCAAAAAAGACTTTTCCAATGACCAACTCGACAAGAAATCACCCTCGAATTGTGTTGTGGGAAGAGACACAGTTGGACTGGATCAGCAAAACGTTCTGTTCGTTTTTCACTAGAGGATATACTGTTACGGGAAACCTTTATCCGGCGCCGGCTATTGCAGCTCGTGAGTCGTGCGCAGAATGGCCATTTTATGGAATCCGCGTAAATTGACGGACATAGTGCTGTTAAAAAAGAAGCTAGCGCTGCGAAAGCTTGCGTTCGTGTCATCTCTTCCTTTCTCAAATACACTTTCACATACAACACTCAACTTACTCAGATTATCCTTTGGTTTCGTGAAACGCTAAATTGTCAGTCCACGATTAAAAAAAACAGTGATATTCCCTCGAACCGTTGAACAGATAAAACTCTGACAGCCACCACTGTCGCCCGTTTCAGAATTTGGTACATGGGTCTCTGTTGGATTCTACGAGGTCTAAAGCGGCAGCAGCAGCTGACGGACCGCAGGTCGCGATGGCTGAAAGAGAAGTACCTTCAGCTTTACTTCGAGGAAGATTGCCTGAAGCCAATGACAGCGAACGCCATAAGGGCTTTCGGTGGTCGCGACTGGTCGATGACTGAAAGTATCGGGACACTATCGCCCACTTGTAGCAGCACCCTTCGCAAGCGGAACGTTAAAGGGAAGAAGACCAAGTCCATTGGCAATATCCACGCGTTGACAAAGGTACGTGCACCGTTCCCATCGTAAACCGCGTTTCCACACGAAACGAGGTCTCGCGCGAACTTACCCTCTCGCGGTAAGGCAATATACTGCTTCGGCGCTCCGGATTAACGAAATACTTCACTCTGAAATTCGATATACCTTCTTTCGTCTGGCGCGAGACTGTTGGCTCTCCCAAGAAACGGTAGAGAATACGAGGACGAGGTAATTTCACCCCGGAGCTAATTTGAATAGTTTCAATTAGGATGTCCTGAGAAAGCTGTTAAAGCCAGGACTAAGCCGAGGTGGTGGTTGTTTAAAACAGGATTTGAGCCTAAAGCAGTATGACTCTTCGTCCTCGGACGGGGGCTTATCAGCGGCTCCTCATCGGCACATCGCGGGTAGCAGGGAGTCCTTGACGAGAATCATGCCGGCATCCCCACGGTCTAGCAGAGATCGAGTACCACCGCGCAGCCCAACAGGTCCCGCCGAACGAATTATTACCTCCAACTTGCCTTACTTCAGCTTCCAGAGGTAGGGATTCCAATAATTTCCAATCTTAGAAGGAACGTCGTGGAAAGGGAGAGCAAAGAATAGAGCAATCCCGCTTCGACTCTAAACCTCTTCGTAATCACGGCTCCGCGCCGGTTGCTTAATCGTGCATCGTTCCTCCGAGCTGCGTTACCAGCAGCTATTAAAACGACAAATCGAACCAACTCTTAAAATCTTAATCACCTCAGAATTACCGCAAACCAAATTTGCCGCGGCAACTTCGGCAATCCTCCAGCTATTCCCGAGGGTTCCATTTCCAGCAAAGTGTAACCTGATTAGCACGGCTGAAAGCGGGACGAAACGGATTCCAGTCCAGAAATTGGCCTTCCCATGATCGTGCTTCAATATTTAGAGTACTGGGGATATTTATTGCATCGCTGGAATATTAAACACTCTATCGCTTATACGTCTCTTAATATTAATGCCAGGCAAGCATTAGGTACTTTAAAATATCCCTTCCAAAAATGTGCAGCTGACTACGTTACCAAAATAAGTTGGACACGTGGGACGCGAATAAATAAATAAATGAATTTAATAACTAAATAAATATATGAATAAAAAAATTTTATCAATCATATTGCTCTGACAATTCTAAGCTCTACATAAATCTCAGAGTGATGCAATAAATATTCCTTGGTGCTGTGCACAGTGCAGGATACTTTGACACTTTGAAATTATCTTTCTTAAACCAGTTGCTCCCCGGTTGTACTACAACGTGCCTATGTCAGACCGCGTTCGTGCTTTTATTGCATCGCTCGCTGGGAAAGTTTGTCGCGGCTTAAACTAAGCAATCTCCTTTCTTTCCACCACTATTCGCCTGGCCTATTGTGCGTCGCCAGAGACAAGGATAAGAACGGATCCGGGATGTCGGGCGGAATGGAGCCGCCCTGGCAAGTGAAAGCGCGGACCACCTCCATCATGTACGGAACTCAGTTAAACTTCGTGGAGTTCGTCGCCCTGTTCCGCTCGTTCAGCCTGAGAGCTCGAAAGGATTTACGCGATCTGTTCGGCCAGCTGGCGATCACGTGTCGCAGCCAGAGCGATGGATCACTCAGAGACTTCCACTTGCGACCGCCGGTGTTGAGGCAAGCCAGCGACGCCACCCCCCAGCGAATCGGTTCGTTTTCATATTCTTTCTTCCTACGAATAAAAGAAAATCAACTGGTTTACCACTGTCGCGTCGATATTCGGAGAGTCCTTGGAGAAAACACTGTAAGTGCCAAAATTAAAAAAGAATGTTTTTGGAACATACTCTACGTGCCAATCTTCTGCCTGTTTTCTACAAGGTCTCTTCATTTCTTAAAACGCGTGGAAAGTATTCCAATAGAATCCCTAAATGATTTCTCTCTAAATTTCGCGCGCAACTTTACGATTTTTCAATACTTCCGCCAGTCACAGAGTTGATAGATACTACACCAGGGCCTGGGAGTTGAATCTGATTTGATTCATAACGGGAGAGGTGGTTTTCAGCGGCCAGTTGATTTAGTTGTGACCGTGGTCACTGGCGCGGAGGTTTCTGGCTTTTGCATTAAACTTTTCCCATCGTCAAAGTTTCACTATGTTCCTGTAATGTTAATCAAACTAGCAAGCTGTATAGTTCGCGATACGCGGTCCACACGGACGCCTGAGACCCGTTGCTTTCTCCTACAGTCACTTTAATGAATTAATTCCGTTATCGCGCAGTGGGGTAGTGGATCAGCGGGGAACGTTAAAGGTCGTTATTAAATTCAAGACAGGCGCGTTTATGCTGTTCTCTTTGGTAAACGAATGGTAGTATGTATCCAGCTTCTCGGTATTGTCGAATTGTGACGGCGCGGTGGAGGTATTCTACGGGGGAAGGTGTCGACTACAAGTAACAGGGCGGATAGGAATATTGAAAAATTGTTGAACAGGCCTCTTGACGAGAAACAACTCCATCGACTGCCAGGAGTACAAAACCAGCAGCAACCTCCAGAAGAAGCAAGTGTTCGACGCGGTGGCTGCAGCCAGCATCGTCAACAATTGCTCCGGCGTGGACACCTCCAAGTCTCAAGTGATCACTCTGGCCACGTTCTCGAAATTTTTAGAGTCACGGCAACAGGAGAAATTGTCGGACGAGGAGGTCAAAGCACTCGTCAAAGTACGTACCCCTCATAGCGATATCTATTCCACCCTTCAAACCCCATTCATCGCCACGCGCTCGCCGAAAGGTTCACTCTGTTCAAAATAGAACTTGGGCAGAAACTTTCACGAAACTTTGAAGCATATAAAATCATTCTGCTGAAAATTGGTGCGCGACCTCGCTCCACTCGAATCCCCATAATTTCATTAAAACGATATTCTATCGAATCGTGTTTTGCAATATGCTCGTAGCCGCGTAAAGGGGTCAGCGTATTTGGCACTAGTCTGTGAGCGATGAATTATTGTTATCCAACGGTTACACCGTTGTGTGACAATGCGAATAGGAAGACAGAGCGGGTAGCGCCATCAACCGGGAACGATTTCCTCTGATTGCAGCGACACGAGCCGGACCCAGCCCTCCGCACACAATGGTGTTTGTCTTTCGAGGGCTTTGCGCGGTACATGATGGACAAGGACAATTATGCTTTCCCAAACGAGTACGCGACGCCGTGCGAGACGAAAATGCAGCTGCCATTGTCCCAGTATTACATCGCCAGCTCGCATAACACTTATTTGACCGGCCATCAGCTCAAGGGCGAATCCTCGGTGCAGCTTTACTCTCAGGTGAGCACAGCATCTCCGCGATTTTTGCTTGGAACACAATGAAACGGGAACAAGTGCCCGATCGTTTCGAAATTGTTATTACAGAAATACCAAGCTTCGATATTACTTTATGGTCTTTTTAAACAGCATCGAATATTTTCTACTAAATTCTTGTCAAGTTATTACGAGTGGTATGTCGATTCTAAGAAGTAAATTGTATAAAAAACGGCCTTCGCGTGATAAAGCGTTGCCTACTACGTGTACAATCTGTTCGTGTTATCTTGAAACGTCTCTGGTTCTTCCGCAATCTTTGACTTTCCCCGCGGAATGCGCCGATGCCCCCGTGACAGTAAATTCGTTTCCCAGGTACTGCTAACAGGATGTAGGTGTGTGGAACTCGATTGCTGGGACGGGGATGATGGGTCTCCCGTTATTTACCATGGGCACACGTTGACGACCAAGATACCATTTCGCTCGGTCGTAGAGGCGATCGACAGAAGCGCTTTCGTCAGCTCTCCATACCCTGTGATCCTATCCATCGAGAATCATTGCTCCCAGAGTCAGCAAGCTCGAATGGCCCAAATCTTTCAAGTACGTCGCTGTTACTCATTTCTCAAAAATACACCACCCCTTTACCAATTCCAGCTCGCAGAGAAATTCTCCCATCGCAATTAAGAATCACGCGAATACTCAAACGCACATTTCAATTGCTATTCCTTTGATTTCACATTCGCACATCGATATCCCACATTTCCCATCAAGCTTTCGCGAGCTACTTCGTCAATTAGACCGTTAAATGGACCATCCGTGTCCAGTCGCGAGAGCGTCAGAGAGGTGGTAGTCAGACAGAGTTACGTGGATGTTTCAGTCGGTTTTCGGTGAGAAACTGGTAACGAAATTCCTGTTCGAGACCGACTTCGGCGACGATCCCCAGCTGCCATCGCCGTCGCAGTTGCGGCATCGAATATTAATTAAAAACAAGAAGTTGGTGGTGGATCCCGGCGGCCCTTTGGCGCACGCTCCCCTGTGCCATCGGGGGAAGATGCTCATGTCCGATCGCGCGTCCTCCATGAAGCAGATGCGCACCGACGTCAGCACCGCGCCCGTCGTCGAATATTTCAGCGAGGACGACGACGACGAGGAGGACGACGACGAGGACGACAATATCGATGGTGATTCTTTCCCTCTCTGCATGAAATTAGCATTCAGCGTTATTTCCGTTCCCTCGATCAAACTTCCGGAACGCGTGTCATAACAACTGACGCGTCACTCTTCGGCTCCAAAGCTGCATTATTCTAATCAGATAATTCCGAGTTGCTTCGTGTATGACATGGTCAGCGGAGATTGCCCCCGCCATCGTTTCGATACACCAGAATTGAATTCTAAATGCCGAGTTTCGGGGGCACCTCATAATTGCTTGCCCAACTTCTAATTGCTCGTTATTTATTCAAGTCTGTCCCTAATCTGGCGGTAATCCAATCCCGATCTTGTATCGATGCCACGAGCATCGAATTAATAAGGACGCGCCTCGGGAACGGGGGAGGAAAGTTTGATCGCGATCCACCGGAAGCTTACAGGGAACACGGAAGCCGGCGCGCTTAATCTTTTTGAAGCCGCGGCTTAACCCAAATACGCGAGCTAAAATGTTCGTCATTATTTCATTCGTCCTAATAGCTTCTTATCCTTCAATTTATTGCCGGGTAAACCTCGAGTTTATGCACCTCGGGAACGCCGGGGCAAGTAATTTTCCCGCGGCCCAAACCGAGTTGTACGTATCACTCTGCTCTGAAAGCAGTTCTCCCCTTTATCCCGCTCCCCGTTTCGAAATGTTATTCTACATCGGTCACCATACTTGCCGAAGTAATTATCAAAATTGTCGCCGCTCGGCCTCGTGGACCTCTCGCGCGATGTTTCGCGCAGCTCCGCCGGCCGTGATGACGAGGAATCTTAACGCTAATATGCCCGAGCCCGTCAAACGCGGGAAGTTGAGTAATTGTTTAAATTGAAGACGAGTGACGGGGCAGAACTTTTGCCTTGCAGATAACTCGATCTCCAGTTACGAGAGGTACCTCGGAGGAACGCAGGTGCCGCACGGTCGATTAAAGTCCGATTCCGCGGTCGACGACAAGTCCCAGAAGCAGAGCAGCCAGATCGCCAAGGAGCTCTCGGACCTGGTGATTTACTTGCAGGCCATTAAGTTTCGCGGCTTGAATACTACGCCGGGTACCACTACCACGGGAAAGGCGCGCCACCAGCCGCACACGGGTCCTGTTCAGAGGCACAGCATCGCTGCGATAGGCACCATCACTATAGGTGGCTCTTCGGGGTCACCGCAATCTCTGTCGACGTCGGCGTCCCTTGCAAGTGGGGGAAGCAACATTGACAACCTCTTTAGGTCAGTCTCGCGTAACGACGTAGTCAAAAACTTGGGTACTATACTCGGGGCCAGATATATTGGCCGGTGAATTCGTTTTCGCGAGCAACGATTGAGGAGAAATCAACCACCACCATCTGACGTTCGTGGATTTGTCAGTTGGAGTTGCGTGGTCGTCGCAGGGTATGGTGGGGTAACGGGAACGCTGCTCGGCTCCGCCTGAATCTAGCCGTTTGGCTGTTATTTATTCTTAGCGTAATAGTTGTGTGCGTGACGAAGCTATTCGTAGACCAATACGTGATGAAGCTATCGAGAAGGAATCAATGTTCTGACCAATAAAGCTCCTGAATTTTTTCGGAGCTAACGTACACCTATTCTGATGTGTGTATTTCTACGCTGACAGCTCGGTTTGACCTACACGCCAGAAGCTTGACACTATCCCCACCACTTCTGACTCACTCTTGTTCCGCGAAGGCGAGAGCGAGATGGAACGAGAGCGAGTAAGAAAACGTTGAGAAAAGGAGCACCGAGGCAGGCAAACGGTGTGGTGGGAGAATACCCCTCACGAAACTCACCGGCCAATATATCTGGCCCCGACCTTAATCGATATAATTTGTGGATTTTGAAACCTAGTACGTGTTAGGGCAAAGTAGTAGTAGTTCTAATGCCCCAGTAGATCAGATACCAGAATCCCGATTATTCGGGTAAACGAATGTTCTGATTTGAATATTGGGGGTGTTTGAAAGTAATCGCGAGCCCAATTTTCCATGATACTTCGGGATCAGGAACCCCCATAAGAGGGAGCCCGGAATAAGAGACTTCGGATCGTGGGTTCGAATCCCATCGCCCGAGGACCTCTTTTTCCGTGGCTCTTGACCACATAGGAATTACAAAACCTGTTCTTACAATACTCGTATCTGTTTCAGATCGAACCGCGGAGTGCCAGCTTGCTTCCAATGCTCCTCTCTGAACGAGAGCACAGCCAAGAAGATCTGCAGGAAGCAGCCTCTAGGCGTCGTTGCGCACGCAGAGACGCAGCTGATTCGAACGTACCCGGCTGGCATGCGCATCGACTCCACGAACTTCAACCCAGTGATCTTCTGGGCCTTTGGGATTCAAATGGTGGCGCTGAATTACCAAACAGACGACGCCGGATTGAATCTCAATGCCGCCATGTTCGAGCAGAATGGGCAGTGCGGGTACGTGAGCAAACCTTCGGTGATGTGGGACAAGGGCCACATGATGTACAGGTACGCGCATAAATATCCCCGTAAATATAAACTTTCCCTCTTTTCACGTCACTTACACTGCCCATTATCCAATCTGACCCACAGACGCTTCAATCCGTGGGACAAGGAATTCGACGGCCTCCACTCGGCCCATTTGACCCTCTCAGTAGTATCTGGCCAATACGTCTCCCCATCGAACTTCGTCGCCAGCACCTACGTGGAGGTGGAGCTGGTGGGCATCCCCATCGACTGCGCCAAGCATAAAACGAAAGTGATACAGAACAACGCCCTGAATCCCATATGGAACGAGAAGTTCTGCTTCCAAGTGATGTTCAAGGACCTAGCCTTCCTGCGTTTCGGCATCGTCGACGCAAGCTCCCACCATCTGATCGCCCAAAGGGTCATACCGTTGACATGCCTGAGGCCCGGTTACAGGCACGTGCGCTTGCGCTCCTGCAAGAACAAGTCGCTGGCGCTGTCCACCCTGTTCATCTATTCCCGCCTGGAGGAGGAGAGCCTGGACTACAACACCTGCTGTCGCGATCACAAGGAGTC
This sequence comes from Andrena praecox, assembly GCA_963932275.1. Classification (NCBI taxonomy): domain Eukaryota; kingdom Metazoa; phylum Arthropoda; class Insecta; order Hymenoptera; family Andrenidae; genus Andrena; species Andrena praecox. The sequence continues at coordinate 3,552,281 of OZ010729.1, forward strand.
GTCGAAGAGGCCGTCCTCTGGAAAGGAGCCGGAGAAGCTGACCACCGTGGACCCCGGCCTGGGCGGAGTGACGTTGAAGAGAAGAATGTTCTTCTTGATGGTCTACCACGTGATACCCGGCGAGGCTTACACTATCCTGAAGGTGACCCAGGAGAGCACCACTGAAGAGGTGATGCTGCAAGCCCTCCAGAAGGCCGGCATTACCGCGGACCACGTTGACGAGTACATCCTGGTGGAGGAGGTGTCGCGGGGTTGGGAGAAGAAGGACAAGGAGGAGCTGCCTACCCAGCGGGTCCTGGACCCGACGGAGCATCCTCTGCAAGCGCAAGCTTTGTGGAAAGGGCAGGGAAAGTTCCTGTTTAAACGAGTGGGCGACGATCCCAGCAGCAGAGCCTGGTTGGCCTCCATCAGGAGCACGGCTGGCCACTCGAAGCTCGACTCCGAGAGGGACACCTCCACCCACATCTGGGACGAGGCTGACACCTTCCTGGTCTGCATCTACAACGTCTCCCCCAACATACCGTACGCGATACTCCGCGTGCCCGTCAACAGCTCCGCCCAGGACGTCCTATCCCAGGCGCTGGTGAAAGCTAGGCGGATGGAGGACCCCATGAAGTTCAACCTGGTGGAGGAGCTGGAATGGGGCGGCACCAGCGCCGTCGGCAGCGGCAGCCGTCAGACGAGGGTGCTGCGTGACGACGAGAACGTTTACAGCACCCAGGCGTTCTGGAAGACCCTGGGCAGATTCATTCTGAGGGAGCGGGAGCAGCCTATACCGAGGCGGCACCTGCTGCCGGCCACTTTGGACAGGATCAGCAAAGGGTTCTCGGTGGGAAGGTCGGTGTCCCTGCCGGGGTCCAGCAAGGAGAAGGTGCCCGTCTCCGAGGCGCTCTCCGATCCCACCTCCAGGGGCCTCAGGCACCGTTTCCTGATGCCCGGCCGCAGAAGGGAGGTGCACTCCGACGGCGAGGACACCCGCGAGTCCGACATCGTGAACGCGGCTATTCATTTGAAGAAGGTCTCTCTGCGGAAGCTGATGGCCTGGAAGTCATAGTGGCAGTCTCGGGCGTCGTCGATAACATCGATCTTCGCCGCTCGGAGGAACGAATCGTAAGCGATGGTGGATCGTTGCTCGCGGAGGTGCTAGCCAATCTAGCCGTAGCTGCCGGCAACGATACACCCGAGGGGTCCGGACGATCTCTGGCGTCGCTTTGCAAAGGTTCGTCCAGCAATCTGCGCTCGAACGATTACGAGAAAACAGACGCCTAATTGTACTCGACGCCTCGTTAGTAAGTATGATCCGGGTGTTGAGGCGGTGTTAGGTAATTAGTACGATCGGTTGAGAGTTTGATTGGACGTAACGCCGTGCGACGTGCGCTGGCACGGGCCCGGCAGCGCAAAAGGAGGACGATTACGTTCGAGCAGTCTTATGTACAGTATGGGGGCGGGTGATTCATTATTATTTCACGTGTTATTATCGACGTAATCCGAATTAACGAACTGATGCACGTGCACGTGCCCGCACGCAATCTTGGCTGCCTCGTTGCACGCCAAAAGCAATTCGCTGGAAACGGGAGTGTGGTAATAGTGTCCCCGACAGTCTCGAATCTAGCGGGTCGCCATGTCGTTCTAGTCATATCGTTGTCGTCCGGACGTACAAATCGCGATGTCGCCGGAAATTAGTAGCCGCGAATGGAACGCGGAGTTACCAAATCGTTATCGCTTTCCAAACGGTTCGCCGGCTTCACTTCGCTTCGAATCGGATTCAATTCTTTCGGTTGTATATCCCCATGGACTTGTTTCTCCGTATTTTTTTACACAGCTGTACATATCTTTTTAATCTAAACGATATATATTTTAATATATACGTATATATTTATATCGAAGGCGAGCGTGTCATCGGTAGACAGGCCCCAGTAAATTCAATGGGAGAGAATTTGAAAGAAGTTCACGGATAGTAGTGGATCCATTTTATTTGAAGAATGAAGCCGAACGTCATGTTCTAATATCGATGTAATTTACACCGGGACCTGATTCTTTTTTATAAACATTTACTTGCCCCTCCCTCCCTCCCTCCCTCCCTCCCTCCCCCCCCCCCCCCTCCCCGGCCCTCCTCTCTCGAGTATTTGAACGCTTGCACTTTGAGTACCTGACTTGTCTGTAAATGTTTTCGTTTTATCCGCGACGATGCTCAAATAGTTTCTCTATCAAGATCTAACGATCATGCAGTCCAACCACTCTGACGCCTAGGGAATTTCGTCTTTGTAGATCGTAGAACCTAATTGCCGCCCGGGAATGTGTCTCCTCTCGCCGAATACTTGCTCGTTTAAGGGAGAAGCGAAAGCTGGCGGTGAACAATTATTCTAAATATCTAAAGTGAAACTAAATCTCTCTTCTCTTCGTATTTCCGTTACTTGTAATCGAAAGGAACTTCGCTCGATGACAATAACTATCAACTTTTTCTACAGCGTATAAATTTTACCCTTTACAAAACTTCAGTTTCTTTATGCTGTTTGCCTTCAACGAATTCTCCTCGACGCAAGATACCACTGCACGGTCCCGTTTTCTTTTCCCGTGGAAGCAATTAAATGAAACGAAAGGGAGGAACCTACTTCGTCCACGTATATCTATCTTCGATTCGCTCGTTAGGGTTCGACGAGGTCGGTTAACTTCCCCTATCTAGATGAAAGCCCAGAATCGAGGAAGCGGAGGTAGCGGATTAAAAGCGGGGAACGATGATCTGTCACCTTTAAATGACAAATGGGGACGTCTAGTCAAGCTCTATCCTCGGCGTTGAAAGGTGCGCTTCAACCGCGATATTAATCTACGAATTACGATAGACTCGTCCGCGATTAAACGTCACTCCGAGAAGGCGATCAATCGTAGAAGGAACGTCTCGGAGCGGCGACGAAGCGAGCCAACGTTGCCGCGAGTCTGATAAAATGGGCAGCAGAAGGAAAACAGTATTATTTCGACAGCGTGAGTCTCATTCGATGGAGCGATTATTCTGGTCCATGCTCGCGCGGAGGCTGGTTTATCATTCGTTGGCGCAGCGCGGGCAACACTTGTACATAATTATTACGCCACCCTCTCTGTTATCATTGCATCTGATCGGGCGTCGCGATCAGGCGGGATCACCGAAACGCGCGCGGAGTCTTGCTACTTAGGAGTCATATTTATTATTATACATTGTTGATACTGAGGGGAAGTAGGAAGACGGGGAACGGTGGTAGATCGATGTTACTTTTACAATCGTTGCTCCCCCTTAACCCTGGACTGTTATAAGCGAGCACGCGTACTTGTAGATTTTAATGGCGAGACCAAGGAGCGTCGCCCTGCCGTTTAATTCACTCTCGAGCATCGCTCTGACCGGGCCGGAGGACAGGCGGGCCGGCACGTTTTGTCGATAGTTTTCGTCGGTGCCATTAGCCTAATTTTTCACGGTGTAATTCGACGTACGATAGGCGAGGATAGTAACGGAAAGGACGGCACGAAGTCTATTTATCGAGGGCCAGAGATGTCACGAACGCTTCTCCCCTTCGTCTTCCATCACACTTGCTCTATACTTTACGGTTTCAACGAACCCCCGACTGACTCGAACCTCGGCGGGCCTGCACGCGATCTTCCTCCGAGCGCGGTGCACTTGGATTCTGGAAAATGGCACGGGCGAGCCTTTTATCTGTGTCCGGAGCAAAGCCGACTCGAAGGAGTAGCCACGAGAGGATATGAGTCGCAGAAAGGGAGGCGAGGCTTCGAGCTTCTGGTGAATCTATACTCGGGGCCAGATATATTGGCCGGTGAGTTTCGTGAGGGGTATTCTCCCACTAGGGCTCTTACTTTTCGCGGGTTTCCGGTTACCCGGGTACCCGGTGAACCGAGTCCTACCCGGTTACCCGGGTGCTACCCGGGTTTGCGGGTAATACGGTTACGATTACCCGATACTCGTGTTATACGGGTAATCGACGAAATACCGGTTATTGCAGTGGATCATAACAAACCTCTTATTATACCTTTTTGTTTCATGAATATTGTTAGTTATAAATTATTAGTAATATTGCAAGTTGCTTCTGCGCTGTCATCCTCAGTTTTTGAGAAATTCGATTTTGAAACAAAACTGCAAATTTGCGCAAACAGTAATGAATAACTATTACTGTCTCGACACTAAAGATGTTCAACGTTGGAAATTTGCATTTTTTTTTTTCAAAATCGAATTTCTCAAAAACTGAGGATGATGGCGTCAAACGGTTTGCGGATTCGTTTTCAGCGGTCCAAAACATATAAGAAACGGCTATTAAATGTTACAAGTCCAGATGGCTGTCGAACTGTGTTACCCGTATGATACGGGTATCGAGTACCCGTAACCGTATTACCCGCAGACCCGGGTAGCGCCCGGGTACCCGGGTATCACCCGGTTAACCGAGTACCCGGGTCACCGGGTATCAAGAGCCCTATCTCCCCCCACACCGTTTGCCTGCCTCGGTGCTCCTTTTCTCAACGTTTTCTTACTCGCTCTCGTTCCATCTCGCTCTCGCCTTCGCAGAACAAGAGTGAGCTAGAAGTGGTGGGGATAGTGCCAAGCTTCTGGCGTGTAGGCCAAACCGAGCTGTCAGCGTAGAAATACACACATCAGAATAGGTGTGCGTTAGCTCCGAAAAAATTCAGGAGCTTTATTGGTCAGAACATTGATTCCTTCTCGATAGCTTCATCTCGTACTGTTCTACGAATAGCTTCGTCACGCACACAACTATTACGCTAAGAATAAATAACAGCCAAACGGCTAGATTCAGGCGGAGCCCGGCAGCGTTCCCGTTACCCCACCATACCCTGCGACGACCACGCAACTCCAACTGACAAATCCACGATCGTCAGATGGTGGTGGTTGATTTCTCCTCGATCGTTGCTCGCGAAAACGAATTCACCGGCCAATATATCTGGCCCCGAGTATAGGAATAGTATTGCCATTTACCAGAATTTACCGAGAAAGGAATGGTTTCTTTAGACAAGTTCGTGACGCCACTGAGCACCCTAATATATTTTTGGACACCGCTTCCTTTACATATCTCTTTCACAGTCTTCTCGGCGTGTACGCTACATATCCCGGAACGGCGCTTCGTGCGGACGAAATTTAGAGATGCGAAAGTAACGATTTCAGATGTGTATTTCTGTTGTAGCATCAATTCTTTCTAGCGATCAGCAAGTACCGAACTGTTAAACAGGGAAATAGTTTCGTGGCTGGCGAGACGTTTGTTGATACGGATACATATATTATCGACAGTTATAAGAGGAGCAAGTTGTTGATTAATAATAATTTTAGTACTGTTTATTTTCTAATTAAGAACGCAGCAGTGCATTGTTATCAGCTTCGCGAAAACAGATACTCTATTTTGTGAGCAATCCCGCAGCTGCGTCTGCGATTGGTACAAATATCGTCCCCTAAGATCTTCCCAAAGTAACGAACCTAAAAGTTTAGAAACTTATCACCCCCCGAGAACATATCCATTCGCGCGACCTTGGATCCACGATTTTACATAAAAAAAAAAAGTATTCTCTGTCTGGAGTTGAAAGGGTGATAAATATAAGCACTCGAGAGACAGGAAGGAATTCATGTATAAATACATGCACGAACGTATTTACGCGACGTTCGCATGCCCGACAATTGAGCCTGTCGTTTCGCATTACCAACCGTTCGTTTCGAGCGCCATTATATTTCATTGCGACGCGTCGCAAATCACGCCCCATGGTAAATCGAGATTTTATATAAAACCAAAGCCACCAGAGCAGTATTTACGTAGTGTGTACTACAGGATGTATCGCGTGACATAATTATGTACATAGAGCAAACAATGGCTACTAATAACGATAATTAATTGTTAATTTCGGTGCTCCTTGCGTCTCGGACAAAACCCCCGCATCGAGAATATATCATCGACATACAACGGACGTCTTTCGAATCTTCGAGAGCAGCGCGATTCCTCCAGAACCAAGCTGCTATTTGTTATTCAACTTTTCGGAAGCACTCGCGTCGCTACGAAGTTACCCTCCCCCGAAATGGAGCAGAAAAAGGGGAAAAGAAAAATCCAAGATCTATCGCGTCGCTTTGGATCCCGACGCTCCGCGAGTTCCATTAAGAGTCGAATTATTTTAATCTCGGGCTCTCACCTCTAGCATCGTTCCCGCGGCGAGAGGTCCTCTAACCCATTAGCGGCCAAGCATTAAAATAAAAACTAGAATTCTCATTGCACTTGCCGTGATTGAAAGAAATGAAAACTCAACGTTGCGTTTATGCAACCGCGGCCGTTAACGGGTTGGAACGACCGGCTTCTCAAAGGTTTCTCGTTTAAACCGACATCGTAACGGCGCCTGTGCTCGAAAGGCACCCTACTTTACGGCCGATTCCGGAATCATTGTCGAGGATATTTAAATAAGACGAGAACCACGTTGCACTCCATCGGAACGACTACTTCTTAAAAAATAAAGAGGGGGCAAAAAATAAACAAACTTCTGGGACCATTCTCATTAAGCATATTCCGAGTGCGCTCTGAAGGGCCACTTTCAGACGCGAACGATGCAGTATTAAGCTTCTCTTTACGTCGGAAGGGGCAGAGAACGGACGCTACTTGGGTGGGATTAGGCGGGGTAGTCGGAGCGGGGCGAGGTGAGACGGGAGGATTCGACATCGACATTCGACGAGATTTAAAAAGACTCAATCGAGTTCTAACGCGCTAGTAGACGCGCGCAAACCGCATTGGGGCGCTCTCCGGCTTCCGGTCGTCGAGCTTCCGTCGCGGAATTCGGAACACGTTTCGGAGGAGCTTAAGTCCTTCTTTTGCCGAGATACAGGGCGTTTGGGGGATACCAACGCGAGCGGTCAGTTCTGGCAATCGGGGACGGCTTCTCGGCCACGGTAGTCGAGAAATTCGTTTGATTTGTTTCGCACGAAACCGAGAGGCTCGCGAGAGCCTGTTGGGGACGGGAGAATTAGGGTGGGCCGGAAATTTCAGCAAACTCGATTATCCTTTTTGATCGAATCGAATTCGAGGGGTGCACGAATCGCGTTGCGCGCCGGCGAAAGAAGCTTCTGTAGCTTGTATCGATCGGGCATATCCCTGTTCTACATATCCGTGGGTCTTTTTCGGCGGCTGTTACGTTAGATACGCGCGCGTACTAATGTATCGAAACGGATAGGTAAATGGGATTCATTTGCACGCGTTTTGTCTGCATGCGAGGATGATATCTGCGGATGGGCACGTTGACGCCCGGCTAGCGGATGCGGGGTCCATTTCGACCCACCTGAGTTACGTGCTATTATATAGTATTATTCGAAGAGAATAAGAATTTTAGACGACGACAGGATCAAAATGGGTCTGTGCTCCGACTAATGGAACTTTCCTGTTTATAAATAAAAAAAAAAATAAATGAATAAATAAAATCCAATATAAAGTTCGAGTTGAGGTGTGTATCAATGCGGGTCAAAATGGACCCTCCATTCGACCGTCAAGGGTTAATAATATATACGACGCTGGATTGCACTGGGGCGACTCGATGACAATCGATCACCGAAACGACATTTCCTGCGTGTATGTACGAATGGATCGAAGAAGTATCGCGGAAATTCAATGTGCAATCAAGCTTACGTCGGTTCGGTGGCACCAAAGCTTCCGGCTTGGCGTGAGTCAGCAAGCAATGTTGAGAATTCTGGATTACGAATGTTGAAATTAAAACGAGGATGATTGTTCGATTGTCGTTGAATCGAGTCGTACCGTTAAGGAACTAGTTCTTGATCAGGCACTAATTTTTGATCAGTACATGAAATAAATCGTTCTTTTGAGTTTATGCCAATAAATAATTGTTGGAAATAATTACTAACATAAAAATTGATAATTCAAAAATATATGTGTTGTCTGTGAAAGCAGTTAGTATTGTTAGTTTTAGATGATTAAAAACTAGTTCCTAGTCACCTTATTATTCCATACCTTATAAGTATTTAAATTATATATTTATTTTCAACTTTTTAAAATTTTTCCTTGAAGTTTAAACATTAATTCAACTTTTAGTATAAAAAAAGTCTATGGTTTAATGTTTTATTAGGTTAAAAATAAATATTAAAGCGGGGAAACCTTCTAAACTGATCAGAAACTAGTTCCTTAACGGTATATGTTGCTCGGAACAGCTGTGAATTACGTGCTGGATTTTCGTACGGGGCGCGATTCGAAGCCAAAGAAAGACAGACGAAGACACTAATAATAAATGAAACAAGTTAATAGAAAGAGGTAGTTTAAGGGGAACGTTTCCGCCGTGTGTAAGTACTGGCTGGTCCGGCCGCGGCTGCTAGTCTAATCTAATTGAAGTGACGGAAAATGTCTTTTTCATAAGTGTGAATTTTACGATATACATACGTACGTACATATATATCGGCATATATGTATCATTTAACATACGTGGATATAAATACTAATGGGAACGCGGTTCGTTTCCACTGCATACGCATCGATGGCTTTCTTTCGGTGCATTATCAGTAAATTTAGGCCATCGCGACTGTTGATATTGATCGCGTGTACGAGTAATTACTTAGTTAATCGATTTGTTAACGTAACCAGCTGGAAGGCGTGCCAATTTCAAGGTGACGTAAAAGTAGTCGTATTTTATTATTTATCGTCCTCCGCGGCATTCCGCGGATATATTTTAACGCAACAGCGAGCACGCGAGACTTAAACATTTTATTTAGTTTAGATTCATTTGTTGAACGATGTGAAATTGCCAGTCGCAACTGCTCTGCCATATTTATTCATTACTTCGAAAGCAGCGTTCAATTCTGCTGGTTACGTCGCCGCTAAAAAATTGTAGACTTTCCCGGGCAAATGTTGAACACTGTGTCCGGAGATGAATATATTCGAAGCAATTATGGATGACAACGGTGCCACGAGGGTGTATACAGATCTTTGAGAGAAAATGAATGGTTCGATCATGTGCCAGAAATTTTAGTACCTAAATCCATGAATTCGCCAGTTTTTCTCAAAGGCGTATTTGCCACGCAGCGAAGAAAATTCACTCGAGGAATAACTACGATCTTCTTCTGAACGAATGAATTACGAGCCCGAACCAGCATGGAATATATTTTCGACATCTCAAGTGATTGTGAAAAATTAATTTCGTTTCGAACTACTCACGAACGAGTCGATCGTGCTTCTAGTCATCTTTCGTTTCCTCCTACTGTTATTCAACTAATCGCACCGATGTTCGCTGTGATCTTTAGTTCCCCACCGATCGATCGCCATGATTTCACGTGTACATAAATTCGTGCCCGTTCGTGCGATTCTCAGTTCCCCAGCGATCGGTTAACAAGAACCCGAAGGGCACACAGAGACGAATGATTAAAGAGCGAACTAATTAACCGCGCTAATAATGCTAATACTAATGGCGAAAATGTAACGTTAGAGAATTATCTTCGTAGAGCGTAAACGCCTGGGTCATTATTCCGATCGAACGGATCGCTAAGACGATCCCACCGTTACCAGTAGCTACCATGTTCGCCGTGACGTCGCGTCCGGTATATTGCGAGAATATCGAGAAGCAGGACAGGCGGATGGGGAATGAAGGCTTATCCGTGAACGAACGGCACAGATGGGCAAAAAATTATTTGAAATAAAAATTTCGTACACAAATTTTTATTTCGAATAATTTTTTGCCCATCTCTGACGAACGGTCCTTTTACCAGCGCATGCCAGGAACGTCGTGGCAGAGTCATTTCGTTTAAGTAATATGTAAAACGGTGGGGGTACAGAGGAATCCAAAGTGAAGGGAGGAACGATGGCGGTTGTACGAGTAGCCCAGTAATATTACATAGGATATATTTCTCTTTGGCGTTATTGTGTAAGATCTCGAGTAGCTACTTCGTCCCCGTTTCGAGGGACAAGGGTTGCGCGTAATATCCGCGAAAGAGGAAGGCGCGACGCGGCCGTCTTGGAACTTATGTATAATTCATCGCTACGATGCTGTGCTACTGTATCATCAGCATTGTCGAGAGAAAGGGAATCTACATGTAAATAAACATAAAAAGCATTTTTATAAATAACCGTAACCCTCGCTGTTTATTGCCCACCTGATCCAACCCTTACGCCGCACAGTGGGGCCCGTAACATAGGATTCGCGGAAAAAAATCTCATAACTTAGATGTTTCTCAATATTTTTGAATACTTTTTTTTTATATTACTTCTTAATAGCCAACGGTTATATGGGCAGGAACATTAATAAAATTAAAGCATCTATCACAAATAAAATAACAATAAACCACGTACACATTCGGTACACAGAAACCATATATGATAATTATGTTACTAATAAGTATGTAATATTACATAAAAAACGAATTGATTAGCATCAAACATTATAAAACGTATTAGAGAAAGAAAATAACACAATAGTGTAATAACATATTACATTAAACTACTAAAATTACATAATAAAACAATTAATATTACTGTTCATACAAACTAAAACTACCAAGAAGTAATATAAAATAGAAACTATGCAAAAGTAGCGAAAAATGCCGATGTGATGAGTTTCTGCGAAATCGCATGCACAGCGCACTCCTGTGATTATGTATCAATAACAGCCAAAGTCGCAAATAAACGCAGCCAATTTTTGGAGGGCTGTTAGTAGATGATATCTGCTTTCAATTAGTACTATCTAGAGCCCGGAGGAAGGCGGAGCTTTTTTTATAAACCTAAAAGAGTTAATGAAAACTTGAAATACTAGGTAGCTTCATTTGAAGTTGTATAGTGGGATTACGGCGAAGAGTTTTCGAAAAGTATTTATGTCACGAATAAGCTGAGACTATGCACATTCGAAATACATGAGGTACAAAAATAAAAATATCTAGCGGAATTCAGAAAAAAATCGACAACCTGGTACGAATATTGACACGTTTCCCGTCAGAATACGAAAGGTTAACTTCAGATCAATTTTTCTTTGCAATTAATATGAATATGACATATCTGTCATATAGATTAGATACGTTGGTCCATCGGCTATCAGGATACAGTGATGAATACACAAAAATACAAGTTTCATTTTAAGACTTTTTTCCTCTCCAGCCCCACTGTGCGCCGCCACGCGAATTTTCGGCGAAAGAAATTGAGAGATGTAGCTAAACGCTTTTGCTTGTAACTATTTACTTTTTCGTCCGAAGGAATTCAAGTTACAATCTAGGAGAAACTTCGATCATTCGTATGTGTATCACTTTTCAGACTCGGAATATTCTATCAGAGGAATCAACAAGTTTATCGATTCAACTAATATAATTGAGAAAGATAAAGAAAGCCGCGTGCAATGCGAGATTGCTGTGTTACGTGAGAAAAGATTGAAAGTATGAATACGTGTCATGCCTGATACGAAGTTCAGGCAATCTTATCAGAGTCGTCAGAAAAATATTCCTCAGTTGTGCACAGCACACCGATTAGTTCTGCAGAAGTTATATCGCGCTCCACGATGCCGGTACGTATGCAAATAACACGTGAATTCTAAGAAAGTACTTCACACATCGTAAATTGTAACACACTGCTTGAAATCGAACAAAGATAGATCTAACTCTGATACTGAATACCTCGATTAGATCATAAGGTCAATATTTACTTCTTTACGATAGCGAATACTTTTGTTACTTTGGTTATTTTTACTTTGCACACCCCACTTATTATTTCTTATTTATTATTATTGTGCTGTTGCTTTTACCATTACTAGGGTGACTGTACCTAATATCGCCAGACAAAAGTTAAATCGCTGTCGATTGAATAATAATTGATATTTTTCCATGCAGTTCGTTTCAAAGTAAAGAGAAATTATTCATCTTTCGTGTAGCATATGTTAGAATCGTTGAAACCTACAAATTGTTAATTAGGACTCAAAAAACGTAAGACATGCAAAAATCGGGTCCTGAAAAAAGTGTACCTAATATCGCCTACTCAAGAAATATTGATTAATTCATGTATATATGAGTTTTTAAAGTCATTTTCACATGTGCTTTTATTATTTCTTGCTCTATAAATGTCTTTTTATCCATCTTTGATTTCATTTTTATTAGAATAATATAGAAATTTGAAAATATAGATTTTTAAAATATTTTATTTTTTACGTTCCGATGTACATATTGGACAAATAAATTTTATTTCGGTTGCTCCGCACATTTCGTGACCTCACCTGTAACAAGCATTACATCGAAACCATTGTTCTCCGGTAGGCGGTATTGAGAGCACGCATACTGCTAAAAGAAAAACGCTATTTTCATTATGAAAAATATTTGAATCGATTTAATTTCTTAAGTACATCATTAATTAGGTATTTCTAGTAGATATTCTTGCATTCACAGATTTATTAGACTTACCTTCTCCGAGTGTGACGTAAAATTGTGATAGTCCAATAAATTTTTACACTATTAAGATTCTCTAAAATCCTTCCCTTTCTGTAATTGTTGATCACATGATGCTGCAATTATAGTATGTCTTCCTACATATGTTTAGGTACTAATTCAATGCATAACCGATAATTCTAGAGCTTACTTTAAGAGATATAGCGAGTGGCGATATTAGGAACACTGGCGATATTAGGTACAGTCACCCTATTACTTTTAGCTAGATTTTAGTTTCAGGCATAATAGCAGCTATAGCTGAGCTTCGCCTTTTCACCGTCCTATGTAATTAAAATCATGTGATAAAGACGGAGGATAAAAAAATAATAGAAAGTTTGATTATAGTAAAACACATCATTTCTGACATAGGAGAATCGATTAAAATCATATATCTGTGGGGGCATGAAGTAAAGGAAACAATTGTTTCGCGAAATATCGTTAAGCTCTACTGCCTGCGAAGTCAAGCAGGCGTTTCTATTTGCATCTCTCGACGCCTCATCTTCTATTATCGGAATACGAAACTATTGGCGAAGGGACATGTTAGCAAACCCTCTATTATCCGGACTACCTTGTCCCCAGTCACGTTCGGATCAGTAGAAACGGAATCCTACACTGCAACGACACGTCTCGTAGATACGTGTCAGAATTTCAATATTGGCACAGCACTTTCTCATCAATCTCTATCGTGCGCGCGTACAGTAATAACGAGATTGGAACCGGAGAATAGAAATTCGATCGTTTTCAATTTACAGAAGGTACCGTTCGCGTTTAGAGGGCTCATCGCCCCTGTGTTAACACCGTTTAATAATGACAGGTAATTCCCTCAGCGTTCATTGGACTCAATGTCAGGGGCGGATTTGGAAATTTCGCGCCCCGAGGCGGCCGCCACACTTTCCGCGAAATATCATCAAATATTTTAATTTCAAAAAGTCGAGCCAATTTAAGATTAATTCAATAAGACATCATTATTCAAACCTTTCTCAATTTCTTCCGCCGAAAATTTGCCGCCCTCTTTAGCCTATATACAAATCCGCCCCTGGACAGTATTGAAAATATTTTTTCATGTACAGTTGTCGGTGCAAAAGTCTACCCATGCTTCTTATTCCAGCACGAGAACTGTAAACCTATCGATTATACCAAGTTACGCCGACTACTTGGCCAGAAAGAGTGTCACTGGGATTCTCAGTAAGTGGGAGTTCGATTACAATTAAGCTTCTCTAAATCGTCGCTTCCTCCAACGTAGTTTTCAATTAACAGTAAATGGGACGACTGGAGAAGGTACTTCTATGTCGGTGGCTGAGAGGAAGTTGGTCGCCGAGGCATGGGCGAAGGCTGTGAGAGCAACCAAGCAACACTTGATGGTCCAAATAGGCGGAGCACCTTTGCCAGATGTCCTGGAACTTGTACGCATAAATCTCTTAACGACTTCTGTGGTCTTATCGTTAAAAAAGTCAATCGTTCTCTTCTACTTCCAAAGGCGAAGCACGCTGAAAGTATCAAAGCAGATTCCATACTCTGTCTACCAGAGCTATACTTCAAGCCTACCACTTCGGGGCAGTTAACCGAATATTTGAGATTGGTTGGCCAGGCGGCGCCGAACACTGCGCTTTTGTATTATCATATTCCGATGCTCACTAACGTTAATGGTAAGAATTCTATTTGAATTCCAATTTAAAAGCAACTTATCGTTATTAAATTGAGTGCAAAGTGGAGCTGTTCGAGTACTCGAAACAAGCGAGCCGGGACATACTCGGTTCGAATAACCGATCCGAGCCGAGCGCTCGAAAGAACCGAGCGACTCGATTAAAGCGAGCGGCTCGATTAGAGAGCGAGCGGTTCGATTAAAAAGCGAGTAGATTGCATAGTGAAGGTAGCGATTGACGAACGAAACATGTGGATCGTTCGAGCCATGCGATTGTTTCCAGCTGCTCGCTTCATTCGAGTACTCTGCTCGGCTCGGAAACCGAGTCCCGGCTCGACTCGAATTTCGAGCTACTCGAATATTCAAGTACTCGAACAGCTCTAGTGCAAAGGTGGATTAAGATTGTAGCCCCAAGTGGTAATTCGAATAACGAGATGTAAGAGAAATTAATGCTAAGTTTCGATGGTGTTGAACGAAATGTGATTCTTTTAGTGCATATGGGTGAATTTCTCGAGTCTCTCGGCGAGGAACTTCCAACTTTTGTGGGAATAAAGTTCACGAGCCCTAACTTGGAGGAAGGTGCTCGAGCGCTGCGTGCTGATAACAGGAAATACGTGATCTTCCTTGGAAATGATCAGGTACGCTCTGCTTTCTAACTTGTTAGAAACAGTTGAATAATTAAACTTAAATATTTTGAGATACTTGGTCCTTAAGTGGCCACGATCGTTGCACAGTAATGTACGTAAATTATACGTTTTAGTTAATAGGCGCCGCCTGTGCGTTGGGGATGGACTCGTTTATAGCCACGTCCATAAACATGCTTCCAGAACTCGCGCATGAAATTCTTGCACAGGGGGAAGTAGGGAATAGCATCGGAGCGAGGGAAAAACAAGAACGGCTGTCGAAAGCTGTTGTCGCCATATCGAGACACGGTAAAATTGATAATAAGAGGTTAAGGGAAGATCGGAGACTAAGAAGGGGCTTTAAACACGAAATTACAGGTAGCTGGGTGGAAACTATGAAGGTAGCCATGCCTTTGTTAACTAATATCGACGCTGGACCTGTACGCGCACCTCTAAAGGATCTGTCTCCGGAAATTACAGCAACGATGGCAAGCGGATTACGCGGCTTAGGATTGCAAGTAACAGCGTAAAAATAAGCTACTAATGTAACCAGTACGAAAGCTGATAAATAAACTTTTTTTCAAACTTTGAATAAATGTGGACTAAACTGTGACTACATTATGAACATTACGAATAAACCGCGGTGTAATTACACCCTGTTCTAAGGCGTTAAGGCATACTTCGTAAGCATTTGTCCGCATTTCACCGCATTTGTCACCAGTGATGCCAGATTCGGGACGGGATCTTTCGACAATTTCCCCCACCACGCATGCACACTACGCCGGAGCTGCGTGTCCGTGAGCTCGGCGCTCCGGACAACGTCGGGAAGACGAGAGAGAAAACGAATGTGTGTCTTTCTCTCTCGCGCTTGAAACGCTGTGATCCAAGGAGAGGTGCAAGCGACACGCGGCCGTGCGCGATCTTCTTGAATGCCTCGAGATACACTTTTCACTTTCTGACGTATGTACAATCAGTGTTCACGGGAAAAGGCCTGATAGCTCTCGGCTACCCTCTGTTGCGCATGCCCGCGACGAGCTGTGACGTCAAACCAACCTTTAAATTTAGAAAATATTGCAGGCGTCATGAGATATTAATGAAATAAGTTTCAGGTTAGGTTGGAATAGCCGTTTCTCGAGTAAATGATAGCGGTAGCGACAGTCGACATATACAGGGTGTCTTTCCTGTACTTGGCGTCGAGACGCTACTGCGTCTCTAGATCAACGCCAAGCTGGTAAACGAACCGAATCGACGCCAGTGGCTGGCTTCGTTTCCCAGCTTGGCGTTGATTGGTTTGACGTCACAGCTCGTCGCGGACATGCGCAACAGAGGGTAGCCGAGAGCTATCAGGCCTTTTCCCGTGAACACTGTGTATAATACTCTTGTAATGAAAAAAATTTGGAGAAAGTTTTGTTACGGAAATCACATTTTAAGACCTCCTGATCACGTTTTGACTATTTAGAAAAGAGCTTTTTTTAAATATCTCATATATTTGTTAACACGATTACGTTTAAACGGCAAAATGGATTTCAATGAAACTTTATATTTAAATGGTTCTTCGATTTTTCAGATATACGAACTAAATTCTACATAAAAAAAAGTTAAATAAAGTTCTTCTGTAACTTCTTTACGAAAGAAAAATGTACATTCATAATTTCTTGTTTTCATTTTAAATTTCCGTACTTTTTATTTGAGCTATTTCTATTTTTCAAACCTTAAAATGATTTTTTTTATTAAAAGATGAATATTTGGATACTGTAAATTAGTGAACTTTGTTAAAATTAGAATCCACTCTTGGCCAGTAACATGCACGCTGTAGCAGCCGTCGATAGAAAATATTTTTTCAGGGTATCATCTAAAATCTCAAATCTAAACGTAATCACATTTCTCGCTAGATTTTTCGATAATCATATCAAGTTGCGACAAAGAATCACGCACTATTTACAAATTAATTACGCGCAGCGTGCACGGTACTGCTCGATGGAAACTACGGGAAAGTGGTGGTCTCTTCCATCGGGAGGGAAATGTAAACAATTGGTTATGCAAAGCTAACATCGCGATACATGTTGTACAATAAAATGTATAAAAACATTACAAAAATAGAAAAGAAAGGCAGCACGTAATCAAAATATTCATCTTTTAATAAAAAAAATTCATTTTAAGGTTTGAAAAATAGAAATAGCTCAAATAAAAAGTACGGAAATTTAAAATGAAAACAAGAAATTATTAATGTACATTTTTCTTTCTTAAAGAAGTTACAGAAGAACTTTATTTAACTTTTTTTTATGTAGAATTTAGTTCGTATATCTGAAAAATCGAAGAACCATTTAAATATAAAGTTTCATTGAAATCCATTTTGCCGTTTAAACGTAATCGTGTTAACAAATATATGAGATATTTAAAAAAAGCTCTTTTCTAAATAGTCAAAACGTGATCAGGAGGTCTTAAAACGTGATTTCCGTAATAAAAATTTCCAAATTTTTTTCATTACAAGAGTATTATACATACGTCAGAAAGTGAAAAGTGTATCTCGAGGCATTCAAGAAGATCGCGCACGGCCGCGTGTCGCTTGCACCTCTCCTTGGATCACAGCGTTTCAAGCGCGAGAGAGAAAGACACACATTCGTTTTCTCTCTCATCTTCCCGACGTTGTCCGGAGCGCCGAGCTCACGGACACGCAGCTCCGGCGTAGTGTGCATGCGTGGTGGGGGAAATTCTCGAAAGATCCCGTCCCGAATCTGGCATCACTGGCCAGCACAAGTGGAACTTTAGTTGAGAGGATCGCCGTCAGACGGCTATAGCGTTGAATGCTGTATAAAATGCATAAATCTTTCTTTACAGCCCTGTTAAAAAATCTAAAGGGACAGTATCGTTGCTAAAAATGACTGCACAATGAGTTGTAGTCTCTTTATGATAAATCTGTTATTATACTTGGAATGATTTGAAATTTCCCTAGATCAAACGCATAGGTCATTATTCGATTGATTGGAGCAATCGTGGCATGACTGTAGCGTCCTTGTGATCTAGACGATATTCCCGCCAATTCCTCTTGTTTGGTTTGATCTCAGTATAGTGTAAATAAAAATAGGAAAGAAACATTGTTCTGTGCTCTGTGCCTGTATTATACTTCTGTTTACGTACTTACTAAAGTGCCGTTTATATCGTTTATCCCAACATAAATACAATGGTAAGATATACAAAATATGAAAGTAATACGTCGATGGCTTAGCGCACAAATACTGTATATCCACTTTTCGTGAAATTTGAGTTTTTATATGCAACAGAATAGTTGTCGACTATTTCTTTATACTTCGTAAATTTGCCGAAGATAATATTTTTCTGCATTTTTCTGTGAAACGCTAAAAGTGGACGTACGATATTAGCGCGCCGAGCCATCGATCTGTATTGTTTATTGAAATAAAACCCATTTAATCCAGTCCTCCGCGAGATACGCGATGCATATGAAAAACGTATTTCGTGTACTTCTTCTTAGGACGCTGCCAGTAGTTCTCCGGTACGCTCCGACAGGCTAGCGGATGCAATGACGTCGCCTGCGCCTGAAATGGACGAGCCATTTGAAGACGAGTCCGAATTACTTGGTACGGACAACGACGTTAATCAGGAAGAAGAGGGCGACGGAGAAGAATTATTTGGCGATAATATGGAAGAGTAGGACTGTTTCGGCCATCAGATTCCGGAAGAATCGAGTGCATTTGGTCCTAACTTCGTTGTAATGTTCCAGCGATTATCGTCCTATGCCGGCTTTGGACAGATACGATCCAGATATGGTCGACGACGAACAATACTCAGAAATGTCTCAGGGAGAACGGGCGGTTGCTGAAACAGCCATGCATAACAGAGACAGAGAAGCAGGCATTATCAGAGATGATAGATATCTGCTTTATGGTACACTTCGTTCTAGTAAAATTCATGTACCCTTTAAAACCTACTACAACATATGTGTCTATGCATTTAAGATGAAAGCGACGACGACGAAGTACAAGCGCGTAAGAGGCGTATGGCTGAAAAAGCTGCAACTGGTGAAATTCAGGACGCAGAGGCGAGTGTCTCGTATTATTCCTTGTTGTATTATGCAGGATATAATACAGTAGTATAATATAACTATTTCATTTCAGATGATCGAGTCTATCGAAAACTTGGAAGACACTAAAGGCCATTCGGTGAAGGAGTGGGTATCCATGCTGGGACCAAGGACTGAAATTTCTAATCGTTTCAAGAGCTTTTTGCGTACTCATACCAATGCCAAGGGGCAATACATGTACAAAGAACGAATTCGTCATATGTGCGAGAGTAATCAAGTAATGTATCTCTTGTCGTAAGTCGCAGCCGACGACGGTAACGGCTTCGGATACAGGGGATATTTATTTTACTCTTCAACAGTCCAGCTTCACCGTGGAGTTCCCTATTCTTGCTAGTAAAGAGCACGTCTTGGCTTACTTCCTGCCGGAAGCGCCGTTTCAGATGTTGGAAATATTCGATGCGGTCGCGAAGGATCTGGTGCTGACCATTTTCCCCAGTTATGAAAGAGTCACCAGCGAAATTCACGTCCGGATATCCGAGTTACCTTTAATAGAAGAGATACGCACATTTAGGTAAAAGATAGTCCACATATTAGACGGAATGCTGAATATTGAAGCGAGTAATAACAGAATTGATGATAAACGTTAGGAAGTTGCATTTGAATCAGTTAGTGCGCACCCTGGGAGTTGTCACCGCGACAACAGGCGTATTACCGCAATTGTCCGTTGTAAAATACGATTGCACCAAGTGCGGCTACGTGCTTGGTCCGTTTGTCCAGAATCAGAATACCGAAGTTAAGCCGGGCTCGTGCCCCGAGTGCCAAAGCATTGGACCCTTTATGGTAAGGTCACGTTGTATGCGCGTAAAAATAACGCGTGTTACGATTACGTTAATGTTAATTACAGATTAACATGGAGCAAACGATATACAGGAACTATCAGAAAGTTACAGTCCAAGAATCACCGGGTAAAATCCCCGCGGGGCGTATACCTCGAAGTAAGGAATGCATTCTTCTATCGGATCTGTGCGATCGTTGTAAACCTGGAGACGAAGTGGACGTCACCGCCATTTACACGAATAGCTACGATGGTTCTTTAAATACGGAGCAGGTAAAGAAATACACTCGCGTATAATCGTTTCGAGAGCTTCGTTGTCGATTAAATGGCATTCGTTTCGTATATCAGGGCTTCCCAGTGTTTGCGACAGTTCTGCTTGCTAATCACTTGCACGTGAAAGATTCCAAAGACATCGTAGAATCCTTGACGGAGGAAGATATCACCAGCATTATTAAATTGAGCAAAGATCATCGAATTACCGAGCGCATTGTTGCGAGCATTGCACCTTCGATCTATGGGCATGATTATATAAAAAGAGCATTAGCATTGGCAATATTTGGCGGCGAACCAAAAAATCCTGGTACTTCAAGCTTTCGATACTATTTGTCCGATTGTCCCTTTTCATATTGCTGAGCTCAATAGCAATCTTATAATTAAACAGGTGACAAGCACAAAATAAGGGGAGACATCAACGTGCTACTATGTGGAGACCCAGGGACAGCTAAGTCTCAGTTTTTGAAATATGTTGAACAAATTGCGCCGCGATCGATATTTACTACGGGTCAAGGGGCCTCGGCGGTTGGTTTAACCGCTTTCGTAAGAAAATCGCCGACGACTCGGGAATGGACTTTAGAAGCTGGTGCCTTAGTCCTCGCCGATCATGGAATTTGTCTCATCGACGAGTTCGATAAGGTAAAAACCATTTACTTCTGTCGAGCATCTGTGATGGAGCGTGATTGTGACTGTATCTCCAGATGACCGATCAAGATAGAACGTCTATTCACGAAGCTATGGAGCAACAAAGTATTTCGATTTCGAAAGTAGGGATCGTCGCGTCGCTTCATGCTAGATGCTCGGTAATAGCCGCGTCAAATCCTATTGGGGGAAGATATGATGCTAGCATGACGTTCTCGGAAAACGTAAGAGACTACATATAATCGAGAGGAGAATACGATAAACGAGAGTTACATATAAATCCCTTCGTATAGGTAGACCTGTCGGAACCAATCCTGTCTCGTTTCGATATCCTTTGCGTGGTAAAGGATGAAATAGATCCTATGCAGGATCGGCATTTGGCCAAATTTGTCGTGAACTCTCACATGAGGCATCATCCGACAAATTCAAATAAAGCAATGCCCGCGGAAGATAGTGCGCACGACATATCTATCCCGCAAGACCTTTTAAAGAAATATATAGTTTATTCGAAACAAAATGTTCATCCTAAATTAACAAACATTGATCAAGATAAAGTGGCGAAATTGTACAGTCAATTAAGGCAGGAGAGTTTGGTGAGTTACGAACATGTACATTGTAAACTTCTTCGTCGTTACGCTACCACTGCATAGCACTACGCTATACCCGTCTTAATGATTTAGGCCACCGGAAGTTTACCGATTACCGTACGACACATAGAAAGTATCATACGTATGGCCGAGTCGAGCGCTAAAATGCATCTACGCGATCACGTTCAAGAAAGCGATATTAATCTTGCCATTAGAATGATGCTCGAGAGCTTCGTTGATACACAGAAATTCTCGGTGATGAAGAGCATGCGACAGGTAAACGTTTTAATTCTAATTCGCGGATATACTTACGATAATTCCATTGAAATCGTACTAACAAATTTCTTCTTACGTTTTAAAGACATTCCAGAAATACTTGTCATATAAAAAAGATCACAGCGAGCTTCTGTATTACATACTACGACAGGTGACGTTGGATACTTTAGCATTCCAAAAAGCTATACACGGAAGTCGCGTTACAACCATCGAGGTCCCGGAAAAGGATCTTCTGGATCGGGTACGAATAGCTAATTTTCAACGCGCTTCGCCGCATACCCGTATGAACGTCCGACTGACATTTTCACTCCGTTTCCAGGCCAAACAAATCGACATTTACAACCTTCGTCCATTTTACGAAACCGATGTCTTCAAATCAAATAACTTCGTTTATGATTCAAGGAGGAAAGTAATAATACAAACGATCCCTGAAAGTATGGATGACTGAATGAAACATCCGACGTAATACGAACACAAATTGCTATTTTATTTACATCGTGATACTGTTTATGCGAAGATCATTTTTACAACCGACTATACTTTCGTCCGATAATGTAATTGAAAATTGAGTTTCTGTGTTAAATCTTTTATATTTATACCTATGTATTCGTCGTTTTATAATAAATGATTCTTATTTTACGTAAGTTTTGGTACAAAATACTCCTTTCCGTTACAAGCAATTAGTACACTAGGTAGGTGTCGGTAATAGAATATAGACGCTCAACTGCCAAGCCTCGATGTAAAAGTTACACGTCATTTGTATACGTATTTTACATGTAAGTACCTTAGCTATCTCAATTTTGTACAGTGAAATTACACATATATTTATAGTATGGGGATCGGTGAAGAATTTTATACATACTTTTTAAAGAATTAATATGTCTACCGTGAGGTTCTTGTTTCTTATATAAAATCGCCCGGATGCAGTCTTTGTGAAAAATAGAAACGTTGCTTTACAAAGTGAATAAAGAATATATCGTATAGTCGAAACATTGTCGTTTAAGCTTACCATAAAAATTACTTACTCTTCGAGCAGTTACTAGTTCTGCTGCTTTTACTAGTACTACTACTCGCACTGCTACTACTAGAAACACTGTCACTAGAGTCCGACTCACTGTCCGAGGATGAGCTACTACTACTGCTATCGTTACTGCTGCTAGAGCTGCTGTTGTCGGCGCTAGAATTTGTAGCGCTGGAACTGCTAGAATCCTTCTTCATTTTCTTCTGCGAACGGCTCTTCTTAACTTCTTTCTTCTGCTCCTCCCTGCAAAAGTTTGCGCGTCCCGCGTTATCGTTCGCCGCGGCCAAGCTCGTATCGAGCTACTTATTTCTATCGGACTTACGTATTAGAATCTTCCTGCGTCTTCAAAGCTTTCTTCAATTGCGTCGTACGCGAAGATCTGTGCACATACTTCCTTTTCCCTTTGCATTCGTAGCTCCAATGTCCTAATTCCAGACATTTCTGACATCGCATTCCTTGCGGATATGGATTGCTGAAGTCATTGAAATAGAGGTTTAGAAACATTGTTTAAAAATATTATCACGCTACGATACTTCTCCAATTATCTTACTTGCACTACATTCGCGCGAAATACGCTGCGAAATAAGTACGTATATAATCGATGAAGTGCATTGATACACGCGCGAATTAGTTACATACAAACATCTAGCTTTTATACTCACTTTTTCTTCAACACTTTTAAGCCGTTGGTACTCATTTTACGCTTATGCTCATGCTTCGGTATTTGAAATAGATCGACGGCTTGCGCCGAGAAATGGAAAAGCCTTGCAGAGAGTTTGTTTACATGCGAAGACAGGTTACTTTTCGATGCTGTGCAAGCTTCGCCACGCCATAACGCAAACGTAATTACTTTTGAAGATATTCGGTAGGGCAGTTAAACACGTTTTAACGGAAACCGCCAATCAGGGGTCACATATTATGTTCCTGTTAAAGTTAAGACGAAGAATGCAACCTTCTTTGAACTTGAATATTTCGTTAATAACCGTTAGTATATCCATACTGTGGTTTGTAAGAATTAGGGAGCTATGACTTCTGCAGATAATAAGGAAAGCCAAACGCGGGATTTACGTTTAATGGAATATGTTAGTAAGAACGTGGAGTTGAAAGTTGTTAAAAGTGTATTGAGCACAAATTATGATATACTTGAACGAAAAGAGGCGGCATTGAGGGAAGAATGCGAGAAATTGGTAAACATTCGATGAACCGGGGACTAAAAATGCGTATATACGTGATATATACGAAGATTGAATGCCTGAATTGAAAAAATGCATAATGTTTTTCATAGGATAACGTAAATAACAGTGTCTGGGCTTTAGAAGACAAATTTTGCAGCGAAATATGGAGTTTCTCTTTGGGGCATAATTTTAATGCTTTCTTTGATTACTATCCTGCCGTTACGGAAGCAATTAAGCCTCACGAATGTAAATACGATACTGCGATACAAAATCCTGTAGACAATATTGATGTATCTAAACAAAATATACTTGCAGAATTAAAACGCGATATTGATATCGTTAAGAACGAGATGACGCTCGTTCGTAATAAAAATATTGAAGAGAATATACGAAACGCTACAATTACTTTAAATGATTTAAGATCGTTATCAGAAGAGATATTAGACATCCTGAGGTACCGTTATTAAGTATACCTTACCGCAAATATAATTTCTATTACTTTCAATCGAAATAATAACTAAATTTCAGATCGATCGGTAAGTCAGAAAATTCTCAGAATATTTGTAATATACCTACGCATCAAGAGCCAAATAGTACGAGTACAAGTGTAGAATTCACGAGCGCTAAAAAGCTGTTTAAAAGACCCAATATCCGTGCTTGCGTGGTAATTGGAAGAAAGGCCGCAACTGCTGCGAACAAAATAATTGAGAGGCCCAAAGAAGTATACAGCGTATGTTACGATAATATGCTTGGTAGTTTTAAGACTCCATTAAAATTGTAAGGATTACATTAACTATATTTCAAATTGCAGTGTCACACGGTAAAAGGTAAGACGATGCTTGGCAAATTTGTTATGAAAGAACAAAGCCTGGTTTCTCTTAAATTCGAACACAAAGCGAGGAAATTAGAATAACGCAAAATATATCGCCGAAGAACATTTTCTTATGCGTACGATTGCGATGTTATTTTACAATTATGTTCCATGTAAACTGTAATAAATTTTTCTGCAATAAAACATTTTTGTTCGTTTCAACGATCGAACTTTAATAAAGAATAAATTTGAAAGTCTGCAAATGTGTATAGCATGTTCATGTATTTAGAAATATACAGCATCCTATATAATTAGTCATATACATCGAGTTACATTAATATTATGATTCTGAAATTATACACGTAATATCGCACTTGATAGGCTATTCGACTGGATTACAATTCGAGAATAGCTATCCGTTTTTAATTTCCATATAAATTTAAACATCTTTCGATCGTAGTACAGTGTGTAACTTACGTATTTTAAAACTGTTAAACAGTTTATCACAACAACTTGTATTGTAGCACAACTTTTGGCAACTCTTGCATATGTTCCGAAGTTTATTTAATAGTTTAAAACATATTAAACACACTCGCACGCACGCACCCACGCGTATATATATATGTACTGTTGATAAAACAATTTGACGAAACGATACCACATTCGCAACATTCTGAATGTGCCTTTAGTAACGAAGATAAATGTTGCACGATACTTTATAAATTATACCCACGATTACTATCGGATGCTATCTTAAAACATGAAACAACACGAATTCTAGAAATTGACATCAATTGTGACTTTTAATAATTCGAGTTATCATTTAGTCGTGCAAAACATCGCTCTGATTCCACACGCAGAAGTTATAATTAACTGCGAAAGATATTCCAACATGAAATTAAGCAGAATCTCATTTGTGCAACGTCGGTCTTTTCTATTTCGTGGACAAATTGTAGAAGTTTGAAAGACAATGTTTAATATAAATACATGAAAAATTGCAAACAGACACGTAACAAATCATACATTTACGTACACCGGTGAATAATTTGGTAATAGACATACTCACTCTTAATTTTAATTAAGAGTTTGCTAAGTTCCATTTAACGCTCGAAATACTTCAACATTCTTTCGGTAGTAACGAACTCGCGCTCCTTTCTTACGTTTTTCTTTATTACAAAGTGTAACAGCTCGTGGGAATTGAATCAGAATCCATAAATATTAGTGCAATTAACTTATCCGCAAGACATTAAACTGTTTTAATACTCGCGATCTCTGACGACGACATCACATATATAAAAATTATACTTCCGATACATAGGGACAGTGCTCGCTAAGTAAAAGGATACTCTTAAATTCCAGAATTTACAGAACATTAATACAATATCGTTTGAAGTCACGATCCACATAAAATAGCGTCGATGATTTTTAAATTTTTTTATTGCACAGCCATTGCATCATAAAACAAATTACGAATTAAATTTATATATTTATCGATGAATTACTATGTTGTAAATGAAGAAAAAGATAGTATACTACGTAACATTGTTTATTCGCTTCGATCTGTGCATGGAGGTGTGTGCATATATATATATGTTTAAAAAATCAATATGCCCTTAGCTATAAATAAAATCTAATCAATTATTACAATCGCGAATATAATGCACAAAGTGTATACGTATAGAAAAGTTCTTTTAAAGTAATTAACATACAGACATCCATAATCCACTATGTTGTTAATTATTATTCATATTGGCACTATTTACTTGTGCACACCAAATAGAATAAAGAACATTCTTTTAATTACACCCAGAGACTCCATTCATGGAACTTAGCAAGAAATAATCTTATAATAATACGACGCTAAGTAGTACTAGATAATTGTATGCTTATGTTTGGCAGCTCCTTAATCCGATGAGAGCACGTTAATGATTCGATTAAAAACTTCAATTAGACTAATTAATAGAATTACAATTTACTAATCGATTAAAATAACACGCGCGTCATTTAAGGGGTAACACCACTCGAGAGGCACAAAAAAATACCTAAATTTGACAATTTATTTTGGGAGTATGACAAACGGAATAGAATTTCTTTTCGGAGGGTTTATTTAACACATATTGAAGTACGAAAAACAATTTTTTTATTGTCATTTTCATACAAAATGGCGGCGACAGAGCCCGTCGTCGAAACCACTTCTTTCAAACTGGGAGGACGGATTTCTCGGAGACTATTGCATGGATCAATTTGAAATTTTTACAGTAGCTTCACAACAATATTCTCTTTGGAAGCACGTAGCCGTTTTTTGATCGAATGTAAACTTTTTCTTCTATAAAAAATTTAATGCTCATTTTTAGGGCAAAAAATCGATTCATTCCTTAAAAAGTGCACGTCCACAAAAATTGATAAAAAAAAATCCTACGTACTTCCAAAGCCAATTGTATATAGATTATAAATTTTTTTGGTATTTTGTTCCACGACTCATACATGCCGAGAAATCCGTCCTCCCGTGGCGGTGTTTTTAAAAAAAAACTGTTTTCGACGACGGGTTCTATCGCCACCATTTCGTATAAAAATGACAATTAAAAAATTGTTTTTCGTACTTCAATATGTATTAAATAAACCCCCTGAAAAGAAATTCTATTCCGTTTGTCATACTCCCAAAATAAATTGTCAAATTTAGGTCTTTTTTTGTGCGTCTCGAGTGGTGTTACCCCTTAAAGTGGAACTGCTTCGCGCGAGTATACGTTTAGATGTATTTTATAATTGCCACCGATTATTGCAACTGATACAACGGATGTTTGTAAAAGTAAAAATTACCGTGAAAACATAGTGCTGTTATCGTATATGCTTCTCTCTCACGATACATGTTTCATTTTTCTTTTAATAGTAGTTCGGGGTGCTTAAATATAAAGTCGTTTATGTTTAGTCTTAGAGATAAGAAAATAATACATCGTTCGTTACAGTCTGCTAAATTATATAAGTAAGATATCTTTCATATTTCGGAAGAGCAGCTTCTCTTTAAAACCTTTTATAATTAAAGCTCCCCTTATAACGCATAATATAACATGCTACAAAATAATCAATGATACACAAGCTTCGTACTACGATACAGTGCCAATTTATCATTACACGTCCTTTCGATTCTGTCACCGAAATATTTCATTTATATGGCAACCAGCAGCAGTAACTAAAATATAAATTTATCGATGCCGATTCTTAATTTTATACTTCCTTTAATTCAATAATATTATCTCACTCCAGTATATTTAATACAGTTCTCAAAATAATAATTCTATGTATATGTGTATATATAATTATATATATATATATATATATATGTATATATAATTATATATATATATATATATGTATGTATATATATATATATATGTATGTATATATATATATATATATATATAAATATATATGTATATATGTATATCTACGGACAGTATTATCAGGTATCTCTGTATAACAAAATTGTGAACTCAACGAATCTGCTATGGCATATTTAAATGATAGATATTAATTTCAGAAATTATAAGACAACTGTAACGCATACTGTAATGCAAAATAGTGATAAAGCACATCACATGCAAATTAAGATATATTACATTTAATTATTGTTACTGTACGTATTAAATAATATACAAAAAAGAAATGAAATAGACGAAGTGTCATAAACTATACATACTCTATGTTATATTTAATAAAATGTCAGTATAACGTGTGTTATTACCGTATTCGAAATATTGTTACGGGTTCTTATCGCGATCCCTGTCTTTTCTACGCAGCTTCCTTATTCGTTGCGCGTACTTCAAATTTTCTAACGTATCTATACAAATATTGTAATAAAATCGTAATAAATATATCAGCGTATACAGTTATAAATCGAGATTCTCAGATGTTGGGTGTCAAACGGTCTGATAGGGAACTGCTCTCGAAACTCGTGAATTATGAAATTATATCCTACTGTTTCGGTAATAATATCTGCGATTCGTTAAAGCGCCCGATTCGCGTGTTAAACCCGTAACAATGTTTCGTCTCTTTGCAATGGAAACGTATCGCAAACGTGCGTTATTTAATTTGTATCAGAATACAAATATACGCACATTTTCATACATAGCGTATCGATAATCTTCGTATAAGTTCTTATTGATGTGAGATCATTATGGTGAGAATTTAAGTCAGGCATCGGAATTAAGTGAACGCGGCGGCCGATTTTCAGAAGCAACGCCTCCGTTCTCCCGCCGCGCGTCTTGGCCCCCGCGGCGGCCCAGCAGCTTGGAGTGGCTCAGGCCCGTGCCACGTGAACCGCGCGTGGCGTATTAGGGCAACATTGTGTCGATAGGTTTCCACATCGGCCCAAAGAGCACGATTGTCGATGCGTCTATGTTTTGTCAACGCGCCACGCGCGGTTCATATGGTACGGGCCTGAGGCGCTCCAAGCACTTGGGCCGCCGCGGGGGCCAAGACGCGCGGCGGGAGAAAGGAGGCGTTGCTTCTGAAAATCGGCCGCCCGCGTTCACTTAATTCCGATGCCTGATTTAAGTTAATAAATATTCGTATCAAATATCATTTGTTTTTCGTATCACTCCGATTAAGAATCGACATCTAAGTCATGTAGGACAGAGCTTCCTAATTTTGTTACATGGATCGATAAGGTCCTTGCATTTTCAAAAACTGAATTACTAAGGAAGGGCCTCCCGCGACTATCTCCGCCGGGATCTGGGAAAGCGGGCAATTCTCAATTGACATTATACTGAGATTCGTGCACAAAGCCAATTCGAACGGTAAATTGTGCAAGTTCGCGTTATCGTTTACGTACAGAGAATCCAAATTCTCTAACGTGCCGATCTCTTCGGGTAGATAGTTGAGATTATTCTCCCCTACGCTTAAGTATGTTAAATTCGTCAGGTGGCCGATGGCTCTTGGCAAAGATATTACTTGATTAGATTGCAAGATTAACTTCTGCAAGTCCCTTAGGAAACCGATTTCATTGGGTAAGGACTCGATTCTATTCTCCTCGAGATCTAAAACTCTGAGCTTACGTAAGTTCGCTATGCTGGCAGGAATACGTTTCAACAGATTATTGGAAAGTATTAAGATCTCTAAATTCTGAAGGCATTGAACGTCGTCGGGGATTTTCATAAGCTGATTGGTGCCCAAATTCAATTCGACCATATTGACCCACGTGCCGATATCTAACGGCAAAGCGGTCAGCTGATTCTCTTTCATATTTAATTTCGTCAGATTCTTCGCCCTGGAGAAAATGCCGTACGGTATTTTGTCGATCTTGTTATGCTCGAGATTGATGGAGTAAACGTTTGTAAACTGGGCCGGCCCGCCCGACGGATACGCGGTGAAAGCGTTCCTAGACAGGGTGATCGTTGTCAAGTCGGAGAGGCTAGCGAGCAATCCGTCCGGCAGCTGAGACACTTGATTACCTTCCACGCTGAACTCGTCCATTAATTTACAATTGGCCAGCGACTTGGGGATGTTGGTTAATCTGTTGTATCTAAGTCCTAATCTGGTTAAGGACACCAGATTCCCGATCGTGTCCGGAATATCCAGGAGCTCGTTGTGCTGCAGATCCAGCGTGGACAGTTGGTCGCAATTTCCGATCTCTTCGGGTAAATGCTCCAGGTGATTGTGGGACACGTCGAACGTTATCAGATTCACCAACTTGCCGATGCCGGCGGGGAGCTTCCTGATCTTGTTCTCCCTCAAGCTCAGCATCGTCAAGCTGGTCAAGTTCCTTATGTTGTCGCTCACGTATTTGACGCGATTGAAGCGCAAGAACAGAGTGGTGAGGTTGGTCAGCTTGTAAACAACGTCGGGTATCTCGCCGAGCTTGTTATGCCTCAGGTCGAGGACCCTCAGCGACTTCAGATTCTCCAATGTGTCCGGCAGGCTGGTGAGAGAATTCTCGCTCAGGGCCAGGGTCTCCAAATTCGCGAGGCAGCCGATTTCCGGCGGCAACGTGACGAGCTTGTTACCGTAGAGGTAAAACTCGACTAAATGCGTCAGGTCCCGTACCGTGTTCGGCAGATTGGTGATGCTGGATTTACTCAGATCCAGCCGTTTCACGCACTCCTCTCTGCATCTCGTGAACTCCTTGGAGACGTCCAAGTCGGCTTGTATCGGCTTCCCTTTCTTCGTGGTCGGCTTCGGTTTATTCGACTCGGGATGCTTGACAGTTACCGTCTTCTTGGTGTCCGGGCCAGCTATGGACGCCGACGACAATTTCTTCTCCTTCGTGTGCTCTTTGCTGTCCCGCAGGACGTCCACGTCCTCAGGCATGTCGCCGGCTGTACAGGTGGTTAGACCGCAGCCTTCCAGATACTCAGGTATATCCTGTTCCTTCATGTAAAGGGTCGGAAGACTGTCGTCGAGGTCTTCGCGGTCCCTCTTCACCTCCGACAAACACACCGTTGAAATGTTACCCACACCTGTCCAGTATTTGCCCGACTTTATCATAACCTAATACCTATCGTAACTACGATTACTTCTGCGCGTATAGCTTCCGCGTATTCCTACGACATGATACACTTTTCGAAGCTTTCGTACATCACAAGTATTGACATATCGATGTCACATCCACTGCATATAGCGCAAACGCGAAACCGCTGATAGAGGGCTCGACCAACGACGAATGCCTGGCAACCGTTCGAGAAGTCATCGAATGAAATACTGTATTCCCATCAGTTTCCATGTACAATATGCCGCGATCAGCCGTGATACTCTTTCCAGAGATTACCGCTTGCTGGATTTATGATCCGTTTATTTTACAGCGCATATATATTCGTATAGTTCGAGTGATCCAGGAAAAAGTATATTCGTTTCATGAATCGCACTAATGGAAACGTTTAAATAATTTATTCGCGCGCGAGGTGTATACACATGTAAAGCCGACTTAAGGGGCATTCGAGTCGTGTGCATTTTCGAACGTGAAATTTCAAAAAAACGTTCGTTCGAAATTATGAATCTGAAGCGAGGATCGTACGATTCATTTTAAATTAAAAGCAATTACTGAAAATGGTGTACGAACTGGACGCGTTACGAAAGGTTTTAGGTCCATCTATAAAAATAAACGCAATTTGTTTGTCGTACGTGGCCCGAATTTTCCCGGAATACAAAGATTCGCCGTGCGTTATTTTATATAAACAAGTACGTCGCATAGTAGGATTGCGTTTTCGTTTTAGAACAGTTCGCATTATTCAGTATGCATTCTTTATTCTTTTCAGCAACTTACAGACTTCGTCGACCATCATTCGGAGCGTGCTGACGCCGATCAAACGTCTCGTAAGGTCGCCGAGTAACACTTAAGTACATTTGTTTACAATATGTGTATGCTTTAAGAATAAATGTTTCAGAATTTGATATCACTGGTTCGCCCTTAAAGTACTCGTTCCGTGATGATGATTTTGAGGATAGCATTATTTTGATGAAGCAAAATTGGTCGGAAAAGGAAGAGAAGTATTTACCGTTAAGCAGAACAGAAGCATGGTAGAGCGATAGCAGTTACGCTAGAAACTACGCCGCTATGATAAATACAGCCAGTAATTGTCGTGCTATGAATTTATTTCAGTAATGCATTGAACGCGTGTATCGAGTTTATAACCGACGACTTCCCTCCAATATTTGCACTTTGCAATGGTAGAGATAAGAGAGAGAGCAGATTACTAGGCACCGTCGTTAGAGAAGAATGGTTCACTACAATCGAAGTTTGCTCAGCCGGTTTCAAGGCTCTTCGTGCCATCGAAGACGCTTCAACAATTATTCAAGAGCATTTAAATATATCGCGTGTACACGAGTACGACGTAGGTATCGCGAGTTTTAATAGCCACGTATCACGTGCATTCGCTTATATCAATTTCATCTGTGCATTCAGGTTACTATATCTGCATTCAACAGTTTCGATTTATTCGGAACAAAAGCAGAAATGATTAATTGGAAGGAATTTGCAAAATGCAATTTTGAAGGAAGCTTATCCGTAGAAGTAAACGCGCATAGTTTGGCATTACATCCACCCACGAGAGCCGCGAACAATAACTTGGTAGGATTACTACTTCAAGCTAACAATCAATTCTGATGTACACACATTGCGTTCTTTCAGATTGCCCAAGTTGTTACAGGATCGATTAATAGCCCTTTGAAAGAGTTATGGAAGCAATTGTTGTTATTAAATCAGTACTTGAATGTGATAGAAGAATATAAAAGAAATATCAGTTCTTGTTATACTCCGTCACCCTTAGAATTTCCGCATGATTTTACGAGTCCGTATACGGAGGTATCTTGAAGTTTTTTTTTATTTCTTTAACATTCCTAGTGCTTTAAATTATTCATAATAATAGATTGCCGGCTGTTTAAAACAGGAACACGATACTGTAAGGAAGAACTTAAATCTTTTGCTAAATGGGGATTACGGTTTCAAAAATCCTCGTGATAGTGAAGTACGTGCAATGAATTTGAATGAAGAGAATTTTGAAAATGATATAAAAATTGAGGAGTATGTAAAGAATCTTCCGTTTAGATATAATTTAGACTTTACAGATTTTTTGTGGGAATTGCTAATCCGTAAGTGTTACCTTACGCAACGCACGTATCGCGATCCATATATTTGTGAATATGTAAAATCCTCACTTACACTTGCAGAGAATTCGAATTATTTTGAGATGACAGAATGTATTCATACCGTACTCAAAGAAATTCTAATGAACGAGCGTTTGGTGCAGGTATAACAAATACATTTGATTCTAAATCAATTATGGTACAGGGAACTGTCTTTAATCGTGCAACTAATGTTCGACAGGTAAATTCTAAGAATCCAACGAGATTCGCTAAAATTATCTCTGGCACACATTATCAAAAATTAATTTCACATTTACTATCAGGTAGTTTACCGTTAGAATACGTTATAGACATAGGCTTTGAGAAATTGTGTAGAGACTACGTATATGTTCTGATGAGCGCAAGATTCAGCGAGCTGCGTGATATCCAACAGAAATTAGAGAATGTATCGTCCGGTGAATTTACAGTTGATTCTTATAGGTATGTGTAACAGATTCACGCTGCCATCCTTTGTATTATATGATCTTTAATTGTCCACGACACGTGAATAACTTCTTTTTTTTTTCGAATAATGTCCTCAGGAGAAAGTTAATACGCATGGCACAAATTCACGTGTGCTTGGAATTCATGTTACTTTTACAAGACAATTTAGAATGTCCAACCGACGATCTAAGATCTATATTTCTGTCTGTTTTCGAACAATACGTTTGCGAAGAGTCGCCTATACAAAATTATCATGACCTACACGAAAACACGATTTACAATTTAACTGTTCCGCTTCCTACTGCAGTAATTCATAATTTGAACAAGGAGTAAGTTCGATAAATCTAACGAAGTTCTTGTACATAGCTATAAGTGTACATTGTTTTCAGAGTTCCTACCACACGGAGAATTTTACTTTCGTCCGAATCCAAGTTATCAAGACTAACGACTGCCAAATATTATAGTCGGTTGCCGATATTTCCAACGAGTATATATCCGTTAGGTAAGAATCTTGCCGTACAAGTACAGTACAAATGTAAAGTGTCGTGTAATGTTTTCAGACGATTCGAGCGTAACAGAGGAAGCATATTATGTTACGAGTGCTACTTGTTCGTCCAATAAATACAAATGAAATATTGATCTGATAAAAGTATAATTCGAAGAAGCGCAGATAAGCAAATTCAAAACCATGTTCCTTTGGAGCTTTAAAATAATTAAACATATGCCGAGGTAATTATATGTTTAATTCACAATCAATAAAATAAAAATTGTAAAAGCATTCTCCAAATACATTAAATGTATTCGCTATATAAATATAACTAGATTTATGAGTGTTTGTACTCTCAGTCATTGATAATGTACACTCCAATTTCCTATTAGACATTACTTTCACTGACCTAAACCTCGTTAAATATATATGTGTATATATATATATATATATATATATATATATATATATGAATTACATTTTGAATTTCAACTACTCTTCAATGTACAAATATATACGCAAAGTATGTTATATTTATTAAAATATGTGGTGAGATTTTTTTATGTACTTTATAACCAACGTTAAAAGGGGGACACACTTGTCACACAAAATGCAAATCTTTTTTAACACAGTATAGAGTGCTAATTTTATAGAAATAGACCGTTTTGTGTTTGAAATTCATTTAACATACTTTGGTTGCCCCTCTGAGTATGAGTGTCATTAATGATAAAAGTTATATCGGACTCTAAGCCAATAATCAAAGCATGGCGTCGCATGCAGTAAGTACATAACGCAAACAAGTTTAATACTGAGACGTCTCTACGTCATCTACACCAGAAACGCTAGCTTGTTCAAGTACTTCGAGAAGCTTCTGCATTTCCATAGAATCCGATGAATTGTCAAGCGTTCTTTCAAGTGCCCGTACATAGGACATACACGTACGTCCTTCGTGGTCTAAATTGTGTGGATTTGCTTTATGCTGCAACGATTTAATAATGTATTTGGCGTTAATCGTAATCTCCTGCAAATGTTTACACGCTATAGTTTGAATAAGAATAAACACACACCCATATTAGAAGCTGTGCCATAGCTAAATTCCCGGTGGCACAAGCCAAATGGAGCGGTGTCCTTAAATCTTCCACACTGACGGACATGTTAATGTCTTCGCAACTACATCTGGCCAAGCACAATGTAAATGCTCTCATGTCACCCCTACGTTACATTCCATACAAAATAAAGTACAGTTATCTAACATTTATCTAGAACGATGCAACTATAGCTCCGCTTGCAATTTCAGAATATTTACCGGCAAACCGAATCGATAAGCAATTTCCCTAAAGAAATGTTTGGGTTAATTGGAGGCAGAAAGACTTTATCCTCGTATTTCCATCTGATCCACTGCTCCTTCTCTTCTCTAGGAGAATCTGAATTTGGCTTTTGCTTCCCGTTCAAACAATATTCCCAAACACTATTCGCTATATCATTACCAAGGGCTAACATTACACTCAATTGACCTGCGCTAAAGTTAATGTCAGGGCTATTTTATGCTATAGAACAATGCATGCATAACTAAAGTATATTTATAAGAATTTATATAATTATATCCTCAAAATCCGATCGCTTACTAGCGATTGCTAATTTTATAGAAATTCAGAAATTATTCTTTCAAAAGAAATAGCTATCACACTTACGACCAATCGTCTAAGTCCAGTGATCTAACTTTCGATATGTGCGAACCTAGATTTCTGTGTATTCCCGAGCACTCGATGCACACTAACACACCTAGGTTTAGACTAGCCCAATCTGGATCTGAAATATAAATAAAGTAGTAATTACATATGGTACATAAACTACGAGTGTCCGGGAAAACTACTCACTAGGTGCACCACAGTCCACGCACGCGTCATTTCCTGATACTTTATTTTTTATACAGTGCATTTTGAAAGCTTCAGTTTCGTTCTTTTTATCGCCGTCACTGTTCTGTAAACTCGACAAGATCTGTTGCTCTATGGCAGAGATCCAGCTGTCCCTATCTTCGGCATTATTTGCTTCGAAATGCCATGTCTTATTTTCTAACGAAATAATAGAAAATTCAAAGCTATCCTCTGAAAATTAAAATACATTTAAAATGGAGCCATTTCGATCGGTGTTGATCAAGTGATTTTAGTAATTCGCCATGCACCTTGAGCATTCGATGATTTAGAACCCTTGGGCGTCTTTCCAGGCACTTTTACCGTTACATATTGTAATAATATTTCTTTACCATTAGTGTCGTTCATATAATCCTGTACAACAAAACAGTACAAGCACACACATGTATACCTCCTAAATAAGATGTTCGATTTATCGTATTACAGAATTATATAATCGCATGCTAATTACGTGTAAGCTGGAATGATAAGTTAAACGACCATCTTCCAGTAACGTAACATATTTCTTTTTCCATTCCTTTAAAGATTTACTACTGCGTTTAAATAAGTATCCTTGCTTCACTGGTATTTCTCTCCCGACACCCATTTCACCCATATTGTACTTTTCTTTCTTCGACGGGGTAAAGATATTGGATTTCCTCCTAAATTTCCTGTAACATAGAAATAAAGTGAGTCCTCCGTTCACCTCGCTCGATAGTACAGTTACGATTTCAGGGATAGTTCTACCTGATAGTAGTTGGAGTTAGAATCGACGATTTAAGATCCCCGTGCTGGTTCTGCACATTATGAAAATTATCACTTATTGCTCCAGAATCATTTTGAGCAGAACTACTATGAAGAGATCGGGAATCGTCGTCTTTGTCAGTTGTCTATGTAACAATCAATTTAATTGGAACACTCCCCTTTTATAAATAGGCAAGATAACGACTTACATTCGCTTTCGACGAATTCGTCGCTTCCGTGTCTTTGGCGAGGATCTGTACATTTTTGGCAATCATTGGAACGGGATGTTTTATCTCGTTGTCCGCCGTTGGCTGCCCGTTACATCGATAATGCTTCGCGGATATACGTTGAATAATTTTCTGACACACTGTAATATTCGGAATAATCGTCAGAGTCGCCGAGGAATAATTGTTACGGTTCGAGGAAGGATGTAACAAATAAGCATTTGAATATTTACCATCTTGAAACACCCTCTCGACGTTTAAACCGTACATAGCGCATGTTTCGTAATAAGGGCACCTCAGGTCGCACGCCAATTTTCGTGGTCTAACGTCTTTTATAACGCGGGGATTAGAATCGTTGATCGAATCTACAACGATGCGAAGCGGATGTAACTTAACGTTGCGATCGTAAATGCGAAACATAGATTAAGAGATATTGTACGAACGCGAAGAGAATGGCTGCGTTCAGCGGAACAAACCGCTACGTAGCCGCTCAGTAGCCGCTCGCTGAGCTCGACGGTGATCGGTTCTGGTTCCGCTGAACGACACTTTGCAGGGTAGCGATATTTGTAGCAACTCAACACGTTCCGTAAAAGTAGCGGAGTTTATCTACGCTCGACAAAAATGGCGACCGCTCACTAAACGTGTCGAGCGCTCAGCAACCTAGCGGTAGCGTTCAACGAAAAGTCAGTGAGCGGCTACGTAGCGGTTTGTTCCGCTGAACGCAGCCAATGCGTATATTCGTTTTACCTTGCACGCCCACAAGTATTTTTGGTACCTCCGACATGTTTCGAAACGAACACATTCTATTATAGAAACTGCAAACTATAGAGAAGCTTTCCTCGCTCTCTAAACTAAACACGAGTAATAAAGCGTCTATCCAAGCGGAGAACTGAAACGAGCGATA
Source organism: Andrena praecox (assembly GCA_963932275.1). Classification (NCBI taxonomy): domain Eukaryota; kingdom Metazoa; phylum Arthropoda; class Insecta; order Hymenoptera; family Andrenidae; genus Andrena; species Andrena praecox. Next base: position 3,589,934 of record OZ010729.1, read on the forward strand.
TCCGTGTTAAATATCGTTAAGCTGAAATGTTATCGCGCGATACGTATACGCGAACGCGGTAATTGTATAGCGTAATATATTTTCTTGTGTACTTGTGACTCTGGCACTCCGCCCTCGTCTCTAATTAATAGGAGATAACTCTGATCATTGATAAAGACTTCCTTTTTGAATCGGCCGCCCTCTGGGGATTCCTCGTGCATAAACGAACCAGTCAGGTATCTATGAACTAAAGCAGACTTCCCCGAGTCGGACGAGCCGATGATCCCTAAATGTAATTCCGGGACATCTCTAGCCAATGTCCACTCGTGGCTATTCACGAAGGAATCTGTAATACACGGTTTCGTCTCTTTACATTCGAGGCGAACGTTTTTTACGGTTATGTTAGCGTAAAGAAGGAAACGTGAGACGAAAAATAAAAGAGATGAAATCTATATGAATGCTTGCAATGATTTTATTGCACATAATACCTTCGATTGCGACAACATGTTCGCGGATCTGCTTTGCGATGTGTGTGTCAGATATGAGGTCTATTAAGTCGTAAATGGCATATATCGACGGATGAACGCTTTCGAAACGTTGTATTTCTTGTCTAATCGCAAGGGAATGATCGTGCCCGCTCTGCTCACTTGTCATTTTCATCAGATTACTTTAAACTACTTTACGTGGATCACATTACACACACACAGCCTTGAACTGCATTGTGCGCGCGTAGTCGACGAATTAAAGAATGTTTTCACATGATTCCGCGAGCCGAAACTTATCTCGTTATCGCGCAGCACATGTCAAATTCGAATATTTATCAACATTATTGGCTTGACGGGACAGGTTATCTGGCACTGCTGCATATAAAGTAACCCCGCCTTCTCGGGAAGCAATACTAGCGGAATCTCTTGTCAAATCGCCAACCAGCCGATCGTTGAAATTAATGTCCCTCGATCGATTCTATATAAATACGAAAGTACTTGTAAAGAGAAAACATACGCGGTCCAAGTATCTACTGTTTCTTTTTTTTTACGTAAAACGACTGTGAAACTTCATGTTCGCGCGACGTTATAGATCAGTCGCCTAAAAAGCGCACGACTGCTTACATTGCCAACCGATAAATGTTACGTCCCCGTTGCTGAATGTAACCGCATGCAATTTGCATTTTTATGCAGCCGCTACATAGCTTTCCTTTTACGTAACTCGATGGATTTTGATGATCAAAAGAGGCCACCGTTGTGAAAAGTAAATTGTTTTCTAGCGATATAGCGACCAATAGCGGCTGAATCCATATGACGTTACAAAAGTAGTTGTAACTAGATAAGTTTCGTTTGTCACACACAATAAAAAATCAATTGTAATGAGTCACGCGGACTTTATTGTATTATTGTACACTTCCCGTGAATAGTTCTTAAGTCGTTCCTATCACTGTATAAATAAACGAGAAATAGAAGTTACCGAGTTTTTATATAGTTACACGCGGATCTATTTTGTTATCGTGTTTGTAAAATTCATCACGTTTGATCACCGCGTAAATAGAGGTGCATGCTTGGGAGGACCCGATCTGTTTACTAGATACAGGCTCTCGTAAATAATAAAATTTCGTAGTAACATTCACGATGACTGCACTAATAGATGATGATATTTACGACGGATATAATGACTATCCATCGGTATACAGTATCAAAGATCTCGAGCAAGATGAACTGTTTCACGAGGCTCTCAGTACGAGCTACGTTAAAAGATCGATTGTAAGTGGGAATAAATAGATTGTACGCTAGAAGATGGCCTTTATCAAATTCAATGATTCAAATATTTTCATTCTCTTATTATACGATAGTTTACGCCGAAGGTACCCGGTAGCGCGATGCGTTTGGGCACATCCAGTGGAGTGAGTAAATTGACGAGCTCGTACACGCGCTTATATTTTGTAGCGGTACCGTAACGCGTGCGATTTTGTTTAACTTTTTCCAGTTCCATAGAAGTGGTACTGGTATACCGATGCGCCCGAATACCAGTGGACTGCGACCGATGACTGCGGTTAGAGGTGCCGGTTATACCAGTAGCAGTCGTCAGACTTTCGATCCGCTTAATATGAGTAATACTACCAAAGGACCTGCGCCGCCGTTAGAAAGCGGGAAAGAAGACACGTGAGGCTCCGTTGATGATTAACGTTACTCTGCGCGCGATAAGGCGAGAGTCGATAAGGCAATATTTAATGTTTATTCATAAAGGCCGGAGGAGAAGATAAAAGTAACCGAGAGGAAAATAATGGAGCTAATAGAAAGTTCGGTACAAGCGGCGTACGAAAACAACACGAGAGTCGCTCTGGAGAGAGCAAGGGAGGCTTCTTCGAGGGAACGCGCGCTTATTAGATTACAGGAGCAAGCTGGACTGAGCGACAGTCACAATGTAGACTTAACGTTCGCCGTAAGGAATCGAGTCTATTTCTAATTGCATTCGAGAAGGAAATATCGAGGAAGTTTAATGTTTAATGGTTTTCCAGGTGATTTTTAACTTAGCGACTCAATACACTAATAATAATATGCTGACCGAAGCTATAGCTACTTACCAAGCTATAACGAGAAACAGAATGTTCAGTAACAGCGCTAGGCTTAAAGTGAACATGGGAAACATATACGTCAAAATGGGGCAATTGTCTCAAGCAATCAAGATGTACAGAATGGCGTTCGATCAAGCACCAGCGGCTCATAAAGATTTAAGGTAATAGGGCAGCTGATAACGCCGACAAGAATCGTTAGGATCTTATCGTCGGACTTTTATGCTCGTTATTTATACTAACGTTAACCCACTAAATGATTTCGCAGAATAAAGATAATGCATAACATTGGAATGTTATTTGTGCAAATGGGTCGTTTGGAAGAAGCAGCGAATAGTTTTGAATGGGTGATGAAAGAAAGAGCCGAGTTTAAAGCAGGCTTGCATGCCGTTTTATGCCACTTTGCATTGTCTCATAGAGATAAGATGAAAAGAGCGTTTTTAGAGTTATTAGAAGTTCAGCTTAACATAGATCAGGAGGACAGATATAATAATATAAGTATTGTGAGTTCGGCGCATTTATAAATGTCACTATGTAAATTTGTAAAGTGTTACTTTCACTATTGCCCACACCCAGCGACTGCATAACTGTTTGCCTTCACGCTTGGAATAATACCGAACACCGTACTTTCAACAGAAAAACGATACTTTCTTGCACAGACACGTCTATGTAGCGCCAAGAGGCTATCACTTTCTTCAATAATACTGTTTACCGAGCACAGTGCAAATACAAATGACGAACTTCTCCGTTCCTTTCTAAAATCGTAGGCGCATATTTTGCAGGACGATGTCGCTTCTAATATATTGAATGAAATTTTGAAAAGTGACGAGTTATCCGAGTTGGAGAAAGGATTGAAGGCGGAAGCCGAGAAAACCATACTTTGCGCTGCGAAGCTCATAGCGCCAGTTATCGAAGATACGCTTACAGCTGGATTCGCGTGGTAAACTTTTTGAGAATGCTTTTACCGCAACTAATTATAAATCTCTCGGTTACAATCACCCTTTTCTTCAAGGTGCGTCGATACCATAAAATCTTCCGCTTATGGACCACTGGCTGCCGACTTGGAGATAAGTAAAGCGATGGTGTTTTTACATAATCGAGAAACTCAGTTGGCTATTGATACCTTGAAGATGTTCGAGAACAGGGAGAGCAAAGCCAATAGCGCAGCCGCGACCATGCTTTCGTTCATTTATTTCCTTGTAAGCGATTGCAATCACTTTCGTTGGTCGCGAATTGAATATTAACAAGACGATATGATTGTGACGATTTAATTGCCAGCAAGGAGATCACGATCAAGCAGAAAGATGCGGGGAAATCGCTCGAAGTACGGATAGTTACAATGCAGCTGCTTATGTTAATTTATCAGCCTGTGCGATTAGAAAAGGTGAATTACATATTGCTAGGGAGCTGCTCTTATGTGCCTTAGATACAGATGCTAGTCACGTGCAGGCACTTTATAATCTAGGTAATTTTCTGTTAACATACGCGGATGTACGTCAACACGAGTCATTGATGAGAGCTTATTTAATAGGGCTAGTGTATAAGAAACAAAATATGTACGAAGACGCGTTGGAATGCTTTTGGAAAGTTCGTAACATTGTTAGACACGACCCGCAGACGCTGTACCAAATTGGTCATTTGTATCAACTTATGAGCGACATAGACCAAGCAGCAGAGTGGTATTACGATTGCTTCCGATGTATATTCTGATTGTGCGTTATGAATTTATTTGACTGTGTGTAACGAAAAGTCATTCTGACACGTAACAGGTATAATCAGTTGCTTGGTATAATACCATCTGATCCGGGAGTGCTGCAGAAATTGGGTGAGATGTACGATGCTGCTGGGGATAAACAACAAGCTTATCAATTTTACAGCGACGTAAGTTGCTTGGTCGCGTGTACGTCTTGATTCTTTTTATGATTTTATTAAATCTTCTGTGTATACAGTCCTATAGATTCTTCCCAGCAAATTTCGATGTAATTGATTGGCTCGGATCATATTTCATATCGATGCAGGTAAAGATTTTAACGTCTGCCTCTCACATCGGATGCACAGCTTACGTCGTAAAATATTCAAGGTTGCTGAGAAGGCATTAGTCTACTTCAAGAAAGCAGTAGAACTTGCCCCTGACGAACCAAGATGGAGGCTACTCGTGGCTGCATGTTTGAGGCGAACCGGCCAATTTCACAAAGCTCTCGCGGAGTACCAAGATGTACACAACAAGTTTCCAGAAAACATCGAGTGCCTTAAATTCTTGGTCCGTTTGTGTAGCGATCTCGGGTTGAAAGAAGCGCAATTGTACGCAACGGAGTTGAAACGAGCCGAGAAAGCGAGAGAGCTGAAAGATAGACAGGGGTCAGCGAGACCAGGTACATCGTAGATGGATCTTCAACTGTGTTGAGTAAAAAATTGTTATAACAACACTCGTTTACAGGATCAAGAAGAAGTAATAGCGGGGCATCATCGCGAACTGGTTCTGGAATGAGTGTACTGTCGGATCACAGATCAAGCCCTACCCTCGGTAGAAGAGATAATCAAGGTTTGAGCAGCGCTGGTATCGCACGGCCGAATCGAATTTCTACAATGGAAAATTACGCAGAAGCGGCATCCGACACGAGCGAGCAAACTGGTGCGTATTATCGAAGAAGAGAATTTTTAAGAAAGGATCCCGTCGTTGGTAGAGTTCTCAAACAAAATACTTCTACGTGACGTTGTCTTCGTGAGAATCGAACATTCGATTGAGCTATCAAAGGTTCAGAATTGCGTAGCTTTGTTTGAAATGAGCACTAACAGGAATGATCTACAGATGATAGTTGAACTGCCCTAATGGATTGAACAGATGATAGATGGGTCTAGCTATTTTGAACAGCCTATTCTTGCTCTCTGCATAGAGTAGTACCTCCCAGACTTTGCCTTCGCAATTTGTTACCTAATTGCCGGGGGGTTTAAAATTCACCGTAACGAAATGAATGATACATAACATTCGTTTTCGAGTTTCCGACTAAGTGTTGTGAAATATTTTATACAGGTACCGGCTATGTAGATCCGATAGGTCCCCTACCTACGCGCCCCATGACGTCTGCTGGGAAGAGGGACGACGATTTCGGTGACGAAGAACTCGGCGACGATCTTTTACCGGAGTAACGTGAATATAGTATTTTACCACTTCCACATTCCACTTTACTATCTTTATTTATGTAACGTAAGTCGCGCGACGATTGCGATTTACCACGGATTAAATGGAAAGCTGAACACGCCTGAATATCATTGCGATTAAATGACTCAATGAATAAACGAGTAATAAAAATGTGCAGTTTAACGTGTTTCTTTTCGAACGATTAAGTCAATCGCACACACAGAGTTCGCTCAACTCCTTTTGAATCGTTTGAGCCAACTACTGTCGACAGCGACGATTAACTTTGTGTCAAAGACCTTACACGCGTCGAGCCTTCTCACTCCATTAAAATCGGCAATGCTTTGCACGTGGTATATTTATTGCGTGCCTGCTCGCTATATTAGTACGGAACAGGGCGAACTTATTCAAAGAACCTGGACCGAAGAATAATACATACGCATCACGTTTCCATCGCGGCCCTTAAAATCGGGTTTCAGTACCCTCCCGAAGCCTGGGCGCAAATTACGCTTTCCTTAATTAATCACTTCGAAATGCAAGATGGTTGTCTACAGGATGGTGCCATACATTATCAAGCCACGAGGGTCGGGCGATTGTAACGATCTAAATTTAAACACGCCGACCAATTTAATCAAACTCCATTCAGCCTATGTAGTTTAGGAGACGGATGTTATTTTATTGCAGCCGCATTCAAACTCCATTCAGCCGACATAATGCGAGCCCGCAGGAGTATTCGGACCTGCCTCTTCTGGTTCACGCGTTTACCGAATCCCTGCTTTTGTATCAATTACCGGCAACTATTCCACGAGCTTCTTGGTCCTTCATCGTATCTCTTTGCCTGCCCCGAATACAGGAGAAATAGAAGAGCAAGAGATAGAGCGGACCCGGCGGAAGACGCGCGTTCAGGACAGCACGCCCGCGATCCTCGCGTTTACGCGGTTTTCGGATCGCGACCAGCGCCGTCTTTACCATGGTCACGCTGGGCAACCGCCAGGGTCTCCATGATAGTAAGGGCCCCCAAAATAAAAAAACGTCTGTATTTAAGGCCTAAGAAAATTATAGCAATAACAAACAACCTACAAAAGTATTACTGCAATTAATTCTATTGATCGTTAATATTTTTATTCCCGTGGTAGGCAGGGACCCCAGTGCGTTGCTTTGCCCAGGGCCTACAGTGCTGTTAAAGCGGCTCTGATCGCGACTCGATTCACGTGGTAGCGAATGCACGCGATATCCCAGGGACGGCGTGTGCGCGCGTATCCACGCGATAGATCAAAGCACGTCGCGGCTGTGTGCGAAATCGCGTATGCTCGTAACCGGGCCCCCGGCCTATGTGTGGGGAAGCCGCGCACGTACACGCACCGATATGGTTTTGAAGTTGGCGAGCAGTGGGGAAAGCGACGATCGGGAGGCACGACCAGTCGTCGCTCCTCTCAGACCGAGTACACATTTCACGGGATCTCACCCACGTGCTTGTACGTGTGCGTGCTCTGTCACGTACGTCTCGAGAAGCTCCACAGTCATTGACCGGTAACTGGGTCCAGCCGAGGATAGAAGAGGATCATTGTAAGTCGGAGCGATCCCCGTTGGAGCTGGAGCAGTCTTTCGTAGAAAGTGCTAGGGTGAGCCCTGCGTTTCCCATTTACGTTGCGCCGCGACTGGTCGCGGTCGCGCGACTTGGCGCCTTCCCCACGGGGACCCGTTGCCGTCCCACTCGCGACCACGGAAACGTCTTCGTCCTCCTCGAAACCGTGGTGTCATCGGCGACGTACCGCTCGCGCATTATAAATTATCCGTACCTATGAGTGGCGGTTGGGAACGGCCGCCAGTGCGAGCGAAGCCGTCCCGCGCTCCTCTGATTTAGTATGCATATGTACAGAGCGATGCGCGTAAGCACTTACGCGCGATTTTCCCAAGAATCGCTGGTCAGAGATACATAATGCGCGAGCGATATGTCGTCCGTGATCATTGCCGCGCAATCGTTGGTCAACCAGCTGGCTGGAAACGTTCACGTCACCGTCCCGACTCGCGGAATTAATGTATGAAGCCTATGGTTTCGGCTGTTTACATCGCTGACAAGGCCACGTGGGTCCTTGAGACGTTGCGCTGCGCGTATTGTCCTCGTCGCCAGTTTAACGTATTCTCGTGCCGCGCTCGGATACACCGATCACGGCGGTATCGCGGAAATTAGGAAATTATCATCTGTCCACCACGCTCGTCCCGCCCGTTTCCAAGTGCATCGTCAATGGCGAAAATGCCTGGCGGTCATTATCGTCCCACGATTACGTTTGTCAAGCGTCACCGATCTCGACAGGAATGTAATTTGTTCCCCCGATCTCTATCGTGGAAATTAATTTTGTAAAGTATGGGTCGAGAGAGTTGCTTGCTTATCGCGTCGCAGCGGGCTCGATCGTAGGCATCCTCGCGATCTCCTTGGAGCCGAAATCGCGCGGTCGAGCCGCGCTGTTTCCTCGTCTGAACGGGCACCGTCTCGCTCCCCTTCAGACCCGAGGAATCGTCAGAGAAGCTTGACAGCCGTATCTCAGGAGACACGTGTATTCAAACGCCTCTTTATCTATACCGATCTCACCAATAATTATAAAACTGGATGCTCTCGCGCATTAATCCCCCGATTACGGAATTTGAGCGATATCGCCGCTAGTTCTTATCGCGACACGGCGTCGCTCTGCGTAGCTGACGATTAATCGTCTTATTTTAAAGAGCGTCGCGATGCTTTCGCGAATCCGAGGCGGAAGGTTGGCAGAATATTCAGCGTTTCGAGCGGAAAACGAGCCGTCCAAGCTCGAGGGAGTTCTATTCGATTAAGGCTCATTCGAGGCCTTGGCGATGATGGTCTCGTAATTCACGGAAGCTCTATAATTCAAGCGGTAAAGATCATACATAACCGTGCACGCTCTTCAACGGCAGGGTAGTCCGTCATCGCGCGCGAGAAACGGGCTCGGCGGGCAGGCGTGAACGCTCCCGAATTTTCAGCGAACCAAACGAGGCCGCTGTTTAGTATCGTCCAATGGTTACTCCTCGGTTGATTCGTCGAACATCCGCGGCATTCTGTTTGCGTCAGATTTGTTAATCCGGCGGTCCGATAGCGCGCACGATAAATGAATGGTGGATGATCGATCGCGATAGATAAAGCCGGACATTATCGTCCGTGGCTGGCCCCCAGGGCGCCGGGCTCCGAATCGGAAGGCCTCCTTTCGAATCGCGCCGGGCTCGACGTGGTCCGCGTGAGGAGTGTGCGTAGTGTGCACTGTGGATTAAAATCATCACGTCAGGTCAACTGGCTGAATTATCCTGGTTGACGTTTTGCACCTTCCAATTGATTTTAATGGACTCTGATGGCTCGGAAGAATGTTCCAGTGGCATTTCGCGGCCCTCGTCACTGGCGGGATCGACCGTGAAAAGTCTTACGGCGCTCGCGAATTGACCGGCTTGAACGATCACCGATACGATCAGCTTGGGTCTACTTCCAGCCTATCTCGTGCTCGAAAACACGGCCACAATCGCGTGTTTCTTTGCGCGCGCTCCGTGTCCCGGCGTCCGCGCGCAATTTGCGTCGCGCTCCCTGCAACTTGCTGGAACGATAACGCGCAATGTGTCCGTTCGTCGAGCCCCCTTCGCAGGGCCCCGTATAGAAATTACGTATTTTCGCGCGTTACGCTTCTCTGCCGTCCCTTGCGCGGTTGTCCGTCGATAAACAATCATAAAGCGGGGGGGGGGGGGGGGGGGGGAGTGAACGGGAGAGACAGATAATAATAAAAATAATACAAGCGGAAGGTATGCGAAAGGCGCGCCACGTTCCCCCCCGAATCTCGCTCGTCGAACGAGTTCTTCAACTTTTACGACCTTACTGTTCCCGCTGAAAGGAGCCTTTTTCTCTCTCGATAGATAGGGAGTCATTCCGTATTTCCCTGCGCATTCCTTTCCGCGGCGTTTTCAATAGATGCTCGAGCGATTCGCATGAATTTCTCGGCTCTTCGAATTCGCAAGGTTGAATGACCGATTCGATCGATCGGGACATTTCGGTTGGCGGCGAGCTTGTGCGCAAGACCCCCGCTCGCAACCTGAATGCACCGTAATGCGGGCATTCAATGTGCACGAGCGAGCACGCCGCTCTCCGGAGCCGCTTTTGATCGCCCGACGGTAGAAATTCGCGAATGGCCCCGTGTATTCGCTCCTTTGTTCGCCGTATCGATGAACCCGAGCGTCGCGATCCGGGGGAGTAATTAGTGAGCGGTGAACGCAAGGGGAGCCTCATTTATGGATCGTCTCGGGGCATCGTCGCCTCGTCGCCGCAGCGTGCCGCGAATTTCTTCTCCGCGCTTACAGCCTTCGTTTCTGCGACGCGGGTTTTGGGGAGAGCGACACGAGTAAGTTGTATCTTGGCCAAGGTTTCGGACGGGCCGTTAAATCATGGGAGGAGGAACGTGCCCACGTGTATCAATGAACCACGCGATAATGTTATGATAGTTGATGACCTGTAGGGCAGCGAGTGTACGCCTTTGTAATTATGTCGGTCAAGCTTGCGTAGCGTGCTCGTAAGTTTTAATCGAAATCTGGAGCGTGGCGGTTCTTCTCCCCCGTGGTTGATACCGTCGCCACTCGCCCCGCGCGATATTCTTTCTCGCCCCGGCTGCGCTTAACCGGGGCTCGCTCTGTCTTTGTGAACAATCGCCGAGAAGCTCTGCCCGTTCCCCGCAATCCGCATCGATCGTATTGGCACGTCGAAGACACAGTGCTCATTGTCGATAGGCCGTGGTCACGGCGCCGGCTATCGGCCGGTTCCGAACGACCGAATGAACCGTGCGAAACGTAATCGCTCGGGCAATTATGCAGTCTGCGCGGTCCCGCGGAACGGCGGAAAGGAGAGCGTGTCGCCCCGTTCACTCGGCCGAAGAACACTCCGATGCTATAACTCACGAGAGCTGATCTGCCGGCGTTATCGAGGCGTTATAAAATATCGTGGACTTTCAACTTTTCATTAAATAGTTGGCGGCGCGCGGCGTTATCGTGTCGCACCCGAGTGTCGAAAGAAAGAGTGGTAGGAGGGAAAATAAATACGCGGGAAATCCGTAAACGGGGCCGATCTCTTTAACTCGTCTTCAGTAGGTTTCTCGCGCTCGCGGTGTAACACGCGACGCTCCTGTCCCGTCTCCGCCGGCTTATCGTCCGTCGCGACGAATTCATTCACGTTACGGTGCGCGAGCCGCGGTTCCTTTCATTCCAGGGAGCTCAATCGACAGATAACGTTCGCAGCGACGAGGTGAGCACAGCACGTGCCGCACGTGTAGCGCGGCTGCATTCTAAACGGCGAATTATTTCTACGCGCGCAACTGCAGCCGGGAAGCCTGTGCACGCTCTAGTACCGATCGTAATAATCCTCCGAGCATTGGCAGGTTCATCAGTCCCTATATTCGATCCACCGTACTTTCCGGTCACCGTAATCCGCTGGCTTCACCGTTGTTATCTTATTTTCACAGAGAATCGAGAGGCCCGTAGACCATGGTCGTTCCCACAGAGCATGCCCTGCACGAGGCGATACAGGTATCGCCGCTCGTGCTTTCGGACGAAGTCAGGCGGCAGAAGGTGAGTGACACAACCAAGCAGAATTCTAGCCGCGCTCCCCGCGGTTTATCTAATCGATCCAGGGCGGCCCGACCGTGAACTTCTAGCCCTTTAACACGCAAAACAGGGGAAACACCGAGCTCCGTCGCGGTCACGTGCGTCGATGACGATGACGCCAGGCGACGGAGGCGATGTTGTGAAAACCGACGGGACAACATATCATCGCTCACGGATGCGCGTTCGACCGCGTACCGCGCACCGTCCCGGGCGGTTTCGTTCAGCGAAAAGTCGGATTTCCAGATAACCGCCGCGTTACACCGCGGATGCTTCCAGTCACCGTTCATTATCGCGCTTCTTACATAATTGATCGATCTCCGCTCGCGCAGTGACGGCAGCGTTGAATCATTACCGATGCAAGAAACGGCGAGCACAGAGTCCTTAACCTTGCGACATTCTCGTTAAGAGTTTACTGACACCGATCGATCGTACATAGAGACTCTCACTTTCGCTGGCGCCAATCTCCTCGCGGCGATGATAACCGCGGGACTATCAACACCGCCTGGGACCTTTCTTTGCTACGCGACGCGGGTTACGCAACGCTTTTGTCCCGTCTTGCGAAAAGTGTTTTCCACCCGTCGCGACGCCTAGCTAGCGTCGTGCCACGAATAGGCTCCAAGCGCTCCGCGAGGCGAAGAAGGAAGAAAACGATCTAATCGGGATCGGTAGGAAGCAAAGGAGGGCAGGAATAAAAGCGGAGACCGATCATTACGGCACGATAGAAGATTCATTCGTAAACAACAGGGCGAGACTAGATACCTACTAGACGCTATACTAGATTTCCGGCACTATCGCGGAGCTTAGTCGCAAAGTGTTCGTAAGTCGTCTGCTTATCCGTGCCCTATAAGTCACAGGGTTATCATGGGGTAATTCCTTCGCTATTAAAAGTTGCAGATAGTCAAACGGCTTATCTGCAGCGATACGTCTCGCGTGGCAATAGTACACTTCCAAAAAAAGCCCATCGACACTTCTATTCGTAGGCTGTTGCGAAAACTTCCGGGCTGAAATAAAAGTCTGTTCGTCGGAGAGACCTCGTTATGGTTCTGGCTCACTTGCCGGGCGACAAAAAGTTTCGCGCGGTAAATATTTTGAACAGAGAACGTTACATCAGCCAGAAGCTGTAACGGACTGCCCACGCACTCTTTCTGCATTCGATTAGCAGGCCGCGCAGTGTCACGGCCGATTCCTCTTTTCTTTCGTTTCGCTGCGCCGTTAGGCCTCGCCCCGTCTCCTCGCGACTTCTTTTCGCCGCCGATATGAAATGGACGAGCGTTACGCCGACAGGAAACGGCTGTAATTCATTCGCGTTATCGCGCTATGACGATCCAATTCCGCGACGGGGCAATAAATTTCTTTCTGCTCCGTGTATTCCGCGGCTTAATACCTCTTGACGCGTGCGTCACGAGCTTTTGTTTACGCGAAGAAGTGCAACGCGGTGTCGCGTGTAAGTATCTATGCCGGGGCACGCGGGACGCGGGACGGGCAATGTCTTCACGTTTCGATATTTCGAGCTATACTTCTTGTTTTTCCCTCGGCGGCTTTAAATATCGGTTTCCTGGATTTCTGCGCTTCGCCTTGGCGGCGCGATCGTGTGCGCGGATGCTGCAACCGGTTTGCCTCTCGAGGGAACGATGTGTCAGTGAATTCCGGTCGCGGCGGCGTAACTCTTCCGTCCGTTTCAGCGATCGCGCACGTACGACGAACCCCGCGGAATCGCGGAATCATCGCCGATCGGTATAGGTACCATCGGCCCGAGGAGAACGAAGGGGATCGTGCACGAGGCGCACGGTAGAGATAATTGAACGTGCTGAGCAGTCTCGGGTAGCGTAACGTTCATTTACGTAACCGGCGGCCAGTGCGATCGTTTGCACAGATTAAAGCATCTTTCCGTAAAATCGCTGTCGTCGCGGCTTTAATTGTCAGAGCGGAGCATCTTCTGGCGGCAGGCGCGAAAGAGATGCTCCGCTTGCGGCACGCCTATTAGAATGCCATTAGCGATCACGTAACAGGGAGCGGGGGGGTAAACAGCGATCTCGCGGACCGCAGAGACTTTTTTCGCGGTGCTACGAAGATTTATAGACCGCGGAAGATTTTTCCAGCGGCCGCGATAGCGACGACGGGGGTGCACGCCGATGGCGTAACTCGAGCGATCGTGTTCGCAGGTGGAGCAGAAAGTGGCGAGGATCAAATTTTCGGCCGCGACCGTGAGGAAGATCGAGGATGTGTTCGCGTCCGAAATGAACAAAGGGATTCACCAGCAGCCGTCCTCGCTGCAGATGGAGAACACTTACGTCCCAGAGCTCCTCGACGGCACAGGTTATTACGACAGTCATTATCTAATTCTTTTTCTTTCTTTCTGCTTTTTTTCTTTTATTGTAGCCTCATATAGTTTGGACGCGTGTAAGGCCGGCCGAATTGATAAGAGGGTTTACGTGACTCGATAAGTAGTGCTCTTACAAGGGGACACTAAGGTCGACGTAAAACGGATTTTCCTGAACCTTGCAGTATTTGAAGATGTCGCCTCCGAAGTTAATTTGGCAAAGCAGTAGGCCGCGCTTCTCAAGATTTTCCGAGAAAATTGCATTTGAAAATCGAATTATTTTCGCAATTAGCTTTCTTCGAGTTTCAGCTTATTTTTTTCTTTGTTTGTTTTTTACTTTCCCTTTTTTACTTACATGCTAGTATGACACGAGACCAGGGTGATATTCATCATAAAAGCATGGAAAACAATAATTTTTGCGGCACCTAGCACACACTATAAACGATTTTCAAATGCAATTTCCTCGGAAAATCTTGAGAAGCGCGCCCTGCTGCTTTGCCAAATTAACTTCGGAGGCGACATCTTCAAATACTGCAAGGTTCAGGAAAATCCGTTTCCCGTCGACCTTAGTGTCCCCTTGTTAGGTCGGCTATGGATATGTGTGGGCCTTTACGCCTGTACGTTCTAATACTTGTTGCGTATCGCTGAGAATAGAAATATATCCTGTCTTCGGAAGCTTCTAAGTAGGGGTGGGTTCGAAGCTAATTTTTAAATCCTCGAAACTCGAATTCGAAAGCTTGCGAGGCTCTGGAACGTTGGAATTCTCGAAGCCAGAAGTTTCTTGGATTCCGAGGGGTTGCGACGCTCCGAGAAACCCATCCCCGCTTTTAAGTGCTTCCAATTGCGAAACTATAGCCCGCTGGGTAAAATATGTCCGGATGGAATCAGGGCTCGCCATCACTGATGGGTGAAAACTGTTTTCAGAGGAGGGCCTGTACCTGGCGCTGGATCTCGGCGGCACGAACTTCCGGGTGCTTCTCCTGGAGCTGGCCCGCGGGAAGCCTGTACGGGAGGAAGTGAAAAAGTACCACATTAGCTCCGAATTGAGAGTGGGATCGGCGATCCGTCTGTTCGACTATCTGGCCGAATGTGTCAGCGATTTCGTCATCGCGCAGGGTCTTCAGGACGTAGAGCTTCCCCTCGGTAAATTGGACTGAACGTGCACAGGCGTTGGGGGGGAATCACGCCCGAGACGTTTAATTGCCTCTACGTCACGCGCTCTTCCGCGTAAACCGACACAATCGGAATCGTTCGGGTCGAGGAGGAAGATTCCTATTTTTCAATCGGCGCCAATGCGAGCCTCGAGTACGTGAACGTGCATCGCGCTTTAAAAGCACTTCACGCTATCAGCGCTCGAGTATCGTGTTTCACATTGATTTTACAAAATTCAAGTGGCCGGATACTCATTGCTGGTCAAACATAGATTACAGCATCTCGCGCGCGATCGATAGTTCTCGGAAACACGGTTGGACAATGCGAAAGGCGTGCCCGACGAGTGTACATCTCTGCAACCCTTCCCAAGTCCCCGCTTGTCTTTAACGTCTCCGGTGTTTTCCAGGCTTCACCTTCTCGTTCCCAATGATCCAGCACTCCCTGGACATCGGGATACTGGTAACCTGGACGAAAACGTTCAATTGCCCCGACGCCGTGAACCAGGACGCTGTGAGATTGCTGCGCGAAGCATTCGACCGTCGCGGCGACACCAAAGTGAAGGTCGTGGCCGTTCTAAATGATACTACGGGGACGATGATTCAAGGATCAACGTTGGATTCGAACACAGCGATTGGGCTGATATTGGGCACCGGGAGCAACGCCTGTTACCTCGAACGAGCCGATCGGGTGGAGCATTGGGAGACCGAGAGACACGGTGAACGCGAAGTAATTCTATCTTTATGTAATTCCTCCCTGCTGGAAAGCCGCCCGTCGGGTAACAAATTGATCGTCGGTATTCAAGGTTATCATCGACATTGAATGGGGCGCGTTCGGGGACAACGGGGTCCTGGACTTCATCAAGACGGATTACGATCGGGAGAATGACGCGAACTCCCTTATCGTTAATTCGTTCACGTGAGTAACAGAGGCGCGGGCAGAACATGTTATTCGACGGCAGAATTCATTACACTGTACTCTTCCAAATCGGCAGGTTTGAAAAGTACATCAGTGGGAAGTACCTGGGGGAGATTGTGCGATTGGTGCTCGCAAGGTTAACCAAAGAAGGCCTCCTGTTCAGAGGGGAACACACGCCAGGATCTCTATTGATCCCCGGCAATCTCACCACCGATCTGGTCTCCGATATCGAGCAGTAAGTAGCTTGGAGTGGTCGGACACCACGAGCCGTGCTCTCAGCGTGCAAAGTTTTAATATACATCGATACTGAAACGCAGAGATTCCGTGGACGGAGGTAGCAGCAACACGAAGGAAATCCTGAGGAAGTTCGGTATCTTCCCGGACGAGGATGATGCGAAGATCGTTCAATACGTGTGCGAAGTAGTGTCTAATCGCGCGGCCCTTCTTTTGTCGATATGTAAGTCCCTAAACAGCAATCCTTTAAATCAGAGGCAGCGATGGATCATTATTGAACTAATTTTTAAGGTCTGGGGGTTCTGCTGAAGCGGATCGATAAGGAATACGTAACGATCGCTGTAGATGGATCTCTGTACAAGCACCATCCTCGACTAGAGACTTGGATCAAGCAGTACATTCCACTGATAGCCCCCGAGCACAAGGTACATCGCGCGGCTTTAATATTAACAAGGCTCTCCTTTAGATAGTTAATTAATTGCTGGACATTGTACAGTTCAAGATGATCCACGCGGAGGACGGAAGCGGAAAGGGCGGCGCGCTGGTCGCCGCGATCGCGCAAAGACTCAACGAAAGATTAAACTAGTACTAGCTGGAAATTGTACAAGTACGCTAGCGTATAAGAATTATTTCATTAGTGGAGTTAAACGATCCCCACCAGATCTCTAGTTAAGCCCTTACACGGAGTGTAGCGTAATTTTAACGGCCCTGTACAGTCATACCGTTTTGTGCCGATAATGTCTCATTCAAGTCATGTTGTTGATATATCGCGTTCGAGGCTCTCACAGTAATCCCTTGTCTATGATTTTAAAGTCGTTGCGTACAAATTGTTATATTAATAGCGTTGTTACCATTGTGAACATTTTATTGTTATTCGCGGCAGCGATGTTCCGAGGGGACCGACTCGACGCGTTGCCTTCGCGCGCTCCTAAGCGATCCATCCAGATCGGATGGCAATCTTTCCTTACGATATTTACATAATATTTACTTTAACGAGAGATACCTTGGAGAAATACGATTCCCGGGGGAATCGGTGTGCGCGTCGCTCGGAGAGCCGCTTGCGCAGCGTTCCTAGAGTTCACGTTTCCTCGTGTACAATTGTGTTTGGATGCAGACGATCCATGTTTCCTATGTAGTTCGAAATACTCATTCCGTGCGACCAAGAGTCTTGCCTTCCATCGTCGTTACGCGAGGTCAGTTCGACCTTGCACTTGTTAAAGAGCTTCCGCAGTGTCACGGAGTCCGGTACATCTTCGCAGAGGGCACTGCCTTCTCTTTGAGGCAGGCCCTCGTAAAACGTGCATTCCATGAACGCGTCGGATGTGAACAATTTTGAGCCTGACGGGAGAACGTGAGCCTGCGCGAGTGTAACCGTGTGCCATTTTGAAAAGGAGCGGGGGATAATCGCCGGTACGGTAAGAGCGAGCATTCCGCGAGTAGGTATTGCCAACAATCTGTTTGTATTCTCGCATTGGAAGAGAGATGGAATTGCGGCATGGGACCACTGAGCGAAAAGAGAGGCTGGGAGAGAGGCGAGAGGAGATAGAGGATACTGTCGTCGGACGAACAGAAATCGTACAAAACACAAATATTTGTAAAATATGTTGTTATATCTTGTAAATGATCGCGAGGACGTTCGGTTTTTTTGTACTAGAGGAACGAAGTTGTTATAATAAAAATTGGAACGAAAATCGGCGACTTCGAAACTATCGTGATTCATCATGGCACCTCGATCACGAGATGCAAGCATTTTTTATTTCGTACAGCACAAACGAATTGTGAAGCGCGATCTGGTATTACGGTGGTTGGTCAGAAAACGGTTAAGATAGATTGAGAAGCAAGTTTTTTTGATACTACACTTACCATTTTATGAAATACTACAAAAGTATACAATCGACCCTATTAATAGAGCTACGTGATATGCAAATCAACAATTCAACGATGTTGATCCTTTCATAGGCTCGCTCAGCTCTTTTCGGGCGATGTTACTTAGACAGGTAACTCATCCACGTACGTCTAATTATCGCTAAGTACTGGACTCTATAAGCGCTATATTATGTACATATTTGTATACTAAGGGGATTTCCGTTAATAATAATAATAATAATAATAATAATAATAATAATAAACGTTGTAAGATGCACCCACCACTGCTCGACAATCCACTTCGTACTAGCGCTCGCGATTTGAACAAACATTTTTTTCACAAAATCGGGGTCAAACGAAGAGTTGTCTAGTTATACGGGACGCACAACCCGTCGCGAAGTGAGTGGTGGGCGACGATTACGTAAGAAATCGAAATTATTAGACGTGGAACTGGAATTTTCGTTATCCAGGTTGTAACTGCTGCCCTCGCACCTCAACGACTACGGTAGTCGAAACAGCACCAGAATCAGCGTAGTTACGGGGGCATGAATCCTTGAAGCGATTTTTTACAAAAGTTCGCAACGAGAATTTCGAGCAATTAGTATCTCATTTATAATCATCCGGTTTTTAGAACTTCGGCCCGGTCCCGTTATAAAATCGCCCGCCCGTATCACGACTTCCTTTCGTCGGTCTATTGATCTTGTTGCTAGGTGGTCGTAGCGCGGTTCTTTCAAATGTGGCGTGGTGCCAGCGGATCGGCAGCAGATGGCGGCACGTGCGCAGTCGCCGTAAAGTGACAGCTCGAGGAACTGTCAGCGGTACGCGCACCGCCGCGTTTCTGCTGCAAATAAACGTTTTGCAACGCGACGAGAGGACGGTCGTACCTCGCCGCGGAGTGTTCCGTTGTTTCGAGGATCGCGAGGAGATCACGGTAGACGGGTACGCCGGTGCAAAAGTCGGGAGAGCCCGCGAAACGGTGGGTGTGCACGCAAGAGGGAACGGCTTGCCGGCTCGGCCAGTCTACTGGAAGATTCCATTGTGAGTGGGCTTTCAAAAAGTTTTATCCCCGAAAGGCCAGTGTTTGCGCGGGTTCCATCGTTCGCCCGTGGATGAAAGCCGAGCCGAAAGGTATTTAAACGTTATCTCAATCACGTAGGCTCGCGCGCCCCGTGGATTAATGGTTATTCGCGAAACGCGGCCTATTAGAAAGGTTGAGGTTACAGCGGCCGCTGGGTTCAGCTGGCCTCTCAGCTGATGAACGAACGCACCGACCGGTTTACCGTGCCTCCTTCAAAAACCCTCGCCCCCATCCTTCTCTCGCCCGTTGCGCTTAGAATTCCTCCTCTCCGAGATTATCCTGCATTTTCGCGAGCCACACTCGCCGAAAATACCGTGCAGCTTTCTTACCGTGGCCGGAGTGTCGATCCCCGATCGTTCCGAGTAGTAACCTCTTTCCCCTTAATCGTGACATTCCACCTAGTGTCTCTCATCCGTCCACCGTCCGAGCGGATCGTCTTAATCGCCTGCCGAACATTCCGAGTCCACGGTCCTGTCTCTTTCGTATTCGACAGTGTATCCCTGTCGCTATTGGTATTTCGGTGCAATCACCTACGTCGCTTCTGTATGCGTTTCTCGTTCGGGTGTGCTTTAAAAATTCTGGCAGCATCCAACGATATATCGATAGATGTTCGTACCAGCGATTTAACGGTGCGAGCGGCTCGGGTCCCCGATGCAAGCCGGATCGATGCCGGGATCGATATCGATGGGAAGCGTGCTAGGAGGGGAATCGCTTAAGTTCTCGTTGCGAATGGTAAAGTGGAATGTCGTTGAACTGTCAGTCGGCCGGGTTGTACTTTCGATCACCTGTAAGGCGACCGATGACCGCGTTTCCGTGAATGACTCGCCGGGTCTCTCTCCTATGGTGGAAACCTCTGGCGCGTGTGTGTGTGTGTAAGTGGCATTTGAAAAGCGAGGAAAAGTGTGCGCGTGCGACACGAAAGCGCGTTAAATCACCGACGAAAACTGATGGCGGCGCGACACGACCGTTATTGCTCGCAAATCGCGTCGGTTTTCCGTGAAGCCTCGGTCCGAGGTCACCGCGCCCGGCTGCAGCTGAGCACCCAGCTGACGAATGGAGGCTGCGACCGGTTCGCCATCTTCCTTCCTTCTTCTTCTTCGCCTTCTTTCTTTTCTTCTTTTTTTTAAAGGCCACCTCCTTCTTTTTCCCTTTAAATCGCCTTTCACGTGTTTCTGCCGGGCCTCCTGCCGTCCTCTTCTCCTACTCTCTCTCTCCCCCCCCCCCCTCCCCCGCCCTTCACCGCCTCTCCTCTCCGCCGCTCGCCGCCTCCGCCGTCTTCTGCACCGTTTCCTCCTAGAAAATCGTATTGTTCGTGGTGCACGTCGCGCGCGCGGTCGAGAACGCTCGCTCGACTTCGCCGAACCAGTTCCCCCGTACCGTTTTTCTTTGTGCGTCCTCACTCGAGCCGTGTTCGAGACCCGCGCGCGACACGGTTTGCCGTCTCGAGGCGAGACATACCGCGAGTGTAACGCGCGCGTGATTTCGAGGGCGCGATCGTACGACCCTTAAGCCTCTTGAGCGCTTTAGCGCTTGGATCCAGCGCACCGCGCTTACTCGGTGACTGCACGGACGCGTAATTACCATATTTATATACCTATCGGCAATTTAACAGCATCGTTAGACATCGTGCGATTCGTGCCGAAAGCAGAGTTGGGCATTATTCGGTTAAATTTCTATTCGAATACGGATACGTATAAATCCCAAGATTTGTTCGCGAATAACGAATGACGGTTTTATTCGACGAAAAATTATTCGTTATTCGCGAATAAATCTGTACCGTTATTCTAGCCAGATTCATTCGGATAAGAATTTATTCGTTATTCGACCTGAATGAACGACGAATATGTGATACCCGGCATCTATCGATGGAAGTCTGTCTGTACTCTGTCCAACATACGTTTGGACGTGTGTGTGTCTGGAAGTGTGCGTATACGTCCGAACGAGCCGAGGAAATATGCATATGTGAATATTCGCATGACTATTTGTATGTATTTAAAAACGTTCGATGAACGCTTATAATTCGAAGAGATTGATTTTTTTCATTAGTTTAAATGGATTGCCGTGAGCAAATTTTATTTAAAATAAATCAAAACGCCACTCTATATAGTACCGCGGTCTTACATCTTCCTGCAAAGTGCGACCTATGACGAGAGTTACTTAACCTAAAACATTAGGTTTCATGGGTGTCGGTCAGTGGTGTCATGATACATCGCCGAAATCACGTGATCATTTTATTCGTCCGTTGACTCGAATAAATTATTATTCGAATAAGAAATTATTCGAATAAATTTTCAGTCGAATAAAAAATTATTCGTTATTGTCGAATAATGTCATTTTATTCGAAGATTATTCGAATAAAAATTTAGCCGAATAATGCCCAACTCTGACCGAAAGCATTACTTAGACACTTCGAAATCGTCGACAGGAATGCGGCCACTCATTACCATGCACCCGTCTTGCGCGTAACTATTTCAAGGCCCGTTAGCAAAAACTGATATCGTTTTTCTATTAGCGTTCTCATCGTTCGCTCGGTAGATCCGCTCGCGTGTCGTTGCTAGTCGCGAAGTGAGAAATAATTCGTCGACAGATAGGGGGGGGGGGGCGGGGGGTGGCGGTAATGGGAGCATCCACCTTGTGCCCGTCTTAAACGCCGCGTAACGCACATGTGCGCGACGATTATATCTGCGTTAACCGCCCGAGAGGTTAAGCAGTGTTCCCGGAGCAATGCCGTTTATCTCGCGGTGCATCGTCGCCGACGTGATCCCGATCTCGTGAATTATAATATCGAAGACGCGGCCGACGTTCGAGGGGGGGGGGGGGGGCAGCGCGGTGCTTTGAATAACGAAGAGCCCGATAAATATTTACGCCCCGTCTCTCGTCCCGCTGTTGAAGGAAGTTCCAGTCGTGTATTAAAGTAAGTTTCTCCCCGACGCTTTTGCGTGACAGTAGTCGCGATGTATTATTCGGGATGCCGCGGAAAGTTTTGACGCGCGGGGCCGTCGATACGGGTCCTCTAGACTAGAGCCGGACGGGGAGGAGTTACATTGCCGACGAAAAAAAAAAATGAAGCGTCGGTGCGTTCGGACACGCGATGCGCAGGGGGGGGTCGCGGTAGGTATAGGGTAAACAGGCCAGTAGATGGACAGTTTAGCTGATTCCGAAGTTTACAACAAGGTGTTTCTTAAGAAATATCTGTTGTATTAAAAAAACTCAAAAGCTTTGCACGTAAAAATGTACAAATTTAAAGAAAAAAATAACTGCAAGTAAAAAAATTAATGTATTTAAGGATAAAACGATGAAAATTCTACTCATAGCCCGTATCACAAGTAGATGGACGATAGGGCTAGCAGATGGACAGTTCAGAACCAATAGATGGACGGGTGTCTGGCTAGACGAGTAAAAGACTTATTAGCTATAGTAGGTACCTAGATTAAGTTATTTTTTGTTAAAATATAGTTTATTTCATCAAAACTAAAAACGTATGGAGTCTTCATTGCCAGAAACCGGTGCAACAGGTTATGGGCCCAGGCCGCAAATAAAGTGAGGTTATGTCTAGCCTAAAGTGGCCAGACGTCCCGGATCGTGTGGGACTGTCCCGAATTTGAATTGTTTGTCCCGCATTGAAAACTGTCTCGGAAAGTGTCCCGGATTGGATATGTAACCTTTTTAACATTTTCTTAGTGGCACAAAGTAAAAATATATATCCTCTAGTTCCTTTTCTAATATCATCCAAGGCTCTATTTAGATCATTACATGTATATTGATGTACGGTATATTTTTATTAATGCTTGCCATCTAAATAAAAAAAGAAAAATAAGATACCTACAAGTAAATGTGTAAACTGTTTGTTTATTAAAAAAAAACGGCTTCAAAAGGTTTAATTCCATTCTGTCCATCTACTGCGACAAGGTTAGAAAATCCATATCAGTACATGGACAGTCATTTTTATAAGTTCTATCGGTTTATTTTTCTTTGTTCACGCGTTTATATATAAATTGTTAATATTAGAATGCAATCATCTATTGCATACCTCTTTACAATACATCCAAATACGTTTTTTATTAACTTTAAGGGACGCGATGCTGAGCAATAGCTATTAATAAAAGAGTGACTCGCGCATGGTGGCGTAAAATCATACATACAAATACATTTTTCGCATACAAAATTTTTTTTTCGATAAATATGTTAATGTTTTGTAAAACAACAAACGTTTTTTCTACAAAACAAAAAAACAATAATATAGATTAAAACTCTAGTTCTTTCGATATTAACGATTAACCAACGATTCGTCCATCTACTGGGCCCGTCCATCTACTGGCCTGCTTACCCTAGCCGAGCCGGTTCGGTTCCTCGCGGTCCCCGAGTATAATATGCATCGCTATTTAAAAGCGATCGGGCCTCGCGTGCTCGCAACCCCGCGATCGTGAGTCACCTGGCTTCGGACTCTCCGCTTCGCTACTTCTTATTGTGCTCGATTGGCTAATGAAATAAGAGAGCCCGACGGCCGTGCCACCGTTTTTCCTTCGTTCTTCGATCCTTGCTTCTCCGCCGTGATAAAATTCCTCCGGTTTAAATAGCCGCCGCGCTGTTACGTGCCTACGACCGTGGAGAATCGAGCCGCGCGAACGATACCGTTTAAAACCAATTCAGCAACGAGCCGGTTAATTGCAAATGTTTGCGGCGCGCCAATGACACTGATAATCGCTGGATTCTAATGTAACTGCCGCGCAGTTCGTGCGTGGTTCTGCGCAGCTTACCGAACGAGTCGATGATCCGCCGAAGCTGAAGCCGCGTTGCTCCATGAAATATGTACTTGGTATTTGGTCCGCGTTTGAATCGCACAGAAATGTGGACCGTCAACTATTTCGAGCGTCGTATTTCAGTATCGGCGGCCCGCAGTTTGGTATACATACCCTCCGATCCGGCCACTCGAGTCCACTCGATCTAAAACGACTTTCCCAACTTTCCACGACTTTGTCCTTCCTTTCGGCTTCTATTCCAGCCCCGGCGAAGTAAAGGAAAATCGATTACAGGGCAAACAGAGCGGTCTCGAGTTACTCCGATCCGTTTATTGCCTTCCCTCCCATTACCAATGCTTTTTTTCTTACCGTCCTAGGGAGCAGTGTTTCTCTTTACCGCAAGGTCCGCCTTGTTCCCTGCACGAGACGCGGTTTCGCCAAAGTCGTGGAGAAAAAAAAGACGCACGCAGGGAGCCGACCAGAATTACCGCTCTCCCGCGAGTCTAGTGATTCGGAATTGCGAGGTTGCCTTGCCATCAGTGGCACGCGATTCGTTGCGTCGCCGGTGGCTCCCCGTCCCGTCCCGTCCCGTCCCTTTCCTGCCCTCCCCTCCATCTTCCTGGAAACGTCGACTCCGTGACAATGGACATACGCCCAAATTAAATCGCTCGAATTCGCCGATTCGACGCGGATAGTCACGATGTCGCTGTTTAGTTTCGCAGGAGAACCGATGGGGAAAAAAGTGGGCAGGCCGATGGGACCGAATTGTCTCCAGGCATAGCGTCGTCGATTCGACACAATACGCTCGTCCTGGAGAGTCGATCGCGTTTTATTGGTGGGCGAGGAGGATTTGTTCGCGTGTGGCAAGTTTTCGTCAATCGCAGCCTTTACCTTTACCTTCGCTTTCGCCATTGGTAGATAGCGTGCTATCGATCGCAACGGTAGAATCCATCCTTTGGCGAACGTGGGATGGGTGGATTCGGGGACACTCGGCTGGCTGCCGCCGGAAAGTATCTTGCAGGGGCTCGAAGGGTATCGAAAGATTATCGTCGATCGATTTCTGCGTGGATCCTCGCGCCAGGGAATGCCACTGGGCGAGGAGGCGTTTTCCGAGCGACCTCTATCGAACGTGTTATCGGCTATCCAGCCCGCGGACACAGGCCCCGATATCGATTGCGCTTTTCGAATCGTGAAACGCGATTATTCAATCTCGTATGACACGGTATTGCGCGAACGGCTGTTGTGCGCCCCGCTGTCTGCCAGCGGCCGTAGTAACCTCAGTGTTTCTCAATGCCAGGCGACGCTGGTCTTATTCTTAGCCATTGTTCGTAGAAATAAACGCGCTATCAGCTCCAATCAATCGGTAGCGGCCGATAGGATCGCGATTCGGCATCGGGTGGCAATAGATTCATTCATCGGCGTTAAGTTTCTAGACGCGATAAGGCCGTATCCACGGGCGCTCACCGCCCACGAGCCTCTGCCGCCTTTAGTAGGCAAAGGGCCCGACGCTTGTAAAGTAATCCGATTCTCTTTCATCAAAGAGCAGCCACGGGCCGGAGTGTCGAACTCGCGATCGATAGCAGCCGGTGTGTTTCTTTTCGCCGACGTCGTGGCTCGAGAGTGTCAGACCGTTAGGTTTGCTTAAGCAAATCGCGGGGGCCCCTTTATATGATCCCCCATGGCGGGTCGATGGGCGCGTTAAAGTCTCGTCAAGCTGGCTGCCTCAGCGGCCGGGTTAGGCTCCGAGGCTCGCCTCTCTTGGATTTTCGTAAATAAAATTTACGGTCGTTGAACTTGATCGCGGGTGCGCGGCTAGGGTCGGGCACCGTGCACACGCTGCGGAGCAACGGAGACGGGGAGAGGCCAAGAGAGATCCGGCCGAGGTTGGGTCGTTTATTCTCGCTTGAAACGCGATTAAAGCCCGTTGGTCCCGGGCGAATTGCTTTCGTTCGGGTTACCGAGACACGGGGGCCGGGCGCAAAGACTATTTTTCGCTGGTCGGTAGCCCCGCGCGCTAGCCAGTTTCCGCTTCCCGCCGGCCATTGGAAGCTCTCTTCCGATGCCGGTCGTGCAAGCTCGCCCGTCCCCGCCAATCACGAATCGCTGTTGCGCCCTCCTCGATTCGCCGACTTGACGGAGCTGGAGCGATTAGAGGATCCTCTTCGTTAAGGGGTTACGCAATTTTTGGCGCCTAAAAGAGCAGCTATTTTTAAGATTTTTTTTTGAGAAAAAAATTTTTCATTCTACTTATCATTTTCTAAAAAAAAATCTTGTAACTCCTTAATCGAATGGCTAACAGAAAGGCCCGAGCTGCAGGAATATAAATCCTACTAATATAATAAATGCGAAAGTGTGTTTGGATGTTTGTTACCCAATCACGTCACAACTACGCAACGGATCTTTCTGAAATTTCGTATACTTGTAGTTTAGGACCGGGAATAACATATAGTATACTTTTTATCCCGATGCTTCTAACCGATCTGGACAAAATTTTTCATAATTAATCTCTGCAACCCTGCGGAAAATATAGGCTACCATGGAATCTGGACATCCCACCCCCTCCCCCTTATTTCACCCTCTTGATAATCGAAGTTTTACCCGGGCAACGCCGGGTACTTTAAGCTAGTGATTGATAAACCAACGAGTTCCAGCTACAGTTAATCGAAGTTCCACCGCGTAGATACGCGTGACAGTCTAATTCTTCTGTTACCCGAATAAACAACAGCGACGGAGGCGATACATCCGTTGCACGAGCCTCGCTGTGCATCGGCTTCCCCCCCTGTTCCCCCCCCGTTCCCTCAACGAGGTTACAATTACAAGTCGATCGAATGCGTCGCGAACAACAGCGGGGGGGGCCGACCGTAATAAAACGTTAACTCATTGTTTGCGCTGAAATCGAGAGCCGGTTGGATCGCGTGCCAGGCGGAGGTGGGTAGAAATTTTCGGAGGCTGGCTGCGTGTCCGAGGGCTGGCGGTGCCATTAAACAATTTCCAGGGCACCCATCCTCGGTGTTTCTGTTCCGCGGAGCCGGCAGCTAGGTGGTGCATTCCCCCGTTGCATATTTATCAGACGTCACGCCCGATAACAATCGGTCGATTGTTTAATTCCTCGTATATACGACGCCCGGCCGCTGTCTGCGGGGCTCGCGCGCGATTGTTCGCGTGAACGCGCGTTTCTTTCTTCTCTCTTCCCCCTTTTTTTTTTTTTTTTATCCAGGATACACGTACGCGTAAAACAGCCCGCCCTCGCCTCGCCCGTGCGAATTTCTTTCCCCATTATACTCGAGGTTTTGAAGCGCAAGAAAAATAGCCTCCGTTACAATGGGTAATTTTCGTGCCGCGGGTTCATTTAGATGGGGAGATTGCGCGGCAAGCGCCCCCTCTGTCCCCTACCCCGCCGCGACACTTGAGCCTCGGGATTTAGCTAAATTGAATCTATCCTAGATCAGCCGCGGGGAGCCGCCTCCGCGGAGGACCGGCCCGGAAGATTCTCCCTAGCTCGTCTGGAAAATATCGGGACCTCCGCTCTTCCGATGGAGTCTCTCGATCCCGGGCTATCCGGCCTCCAGCAATTCGCGTTTTCCGCGATAGTCGAGCGTACGCGAACGCTGAACACGCGACTACCTGATTACTCTTCTCAGGGGGGAGCGCAGCGTCGCGAACTCGTGCTTCCCCCCCCCCCCCGAGTTTTCCAAGATTCGAATCGTGCTCGCAATCTGGGGTCTGCGGCGTTTAGCAGCGACTCGGAATAGAGCTCGTTACCATGTTCGTGCTCGCGTCAGGCAGAAATACTGCCGGCCGAAGTTCCGCCTAAGCCCTTAACGAACTTAGACTTCGGGCAACTCTGTCGTTCTTCCACGATAGCGCTTCTCAGAGATGGGCATTATCTAGATAAAAAATTATTTAAATAACGTGTCGAATAAAAGATATTTTATCTTTATTCGTTATTCGCGGCTTCGAATAACACGATTTATCTTTATCCGAAACACCACGAATAAATAAATTTATTCGAGGTGAATTTATTCGACAGCGAAAGATAATTTTTTTTTTCGAAGTGAATTTATTCGACGGTGAAAGATAATTTTTTTTTCGAAGTGAATTTATTCGACGGTGAAAGATAATTTTTTTTATTCGAAGAGAATTTATATTCGAAAGCGAAAGATAATTTCTTTATTCGAGGAACTTTTATTCGAACCGTCGAATAAGGTTCTCATCATTATCCGTAGTTTATTCGACTTTTATTCGAAGGCTTCGAATAACATTCGGCAGCGTGTTTTACCGAACCGGCGCGATCTCGCCTCCAGCGGCTCCAGCTGAAGACTTCGGCGGCGGCTTCTGATCTTGGTTCGAGCCTCGGCTGGATTATACTTATATTAATAGGATGTAAAACTTCCACATTTTCGATCGTATCAGCATGAACGTTTCAGTAACATACTGCTGAAATATTTTAGATGAAAATGAATTAACGATATAAATCGGATTATTTTTAGCATTATTACATTAGAAATGTTACATTCATATTTAATTATCTATAGTTTCTAGAAATAATCCGATTTATACCGTGTTTGCACTCATTTTAATCGAAAGGATCTCGCAACTTTATTAACAATCCATAAATTTTAAAAGTCGGAAAAGTCTGCGTACAAATATAACTGACAAATTTCGAATACTATAAAAAAGCTAGGGTTTTGGAAGTTTTATGGACACTAATTTATTTATTGGTTAACTCTACATTGATTGTGAAAAAAACGACGATGTTTCTTACATTTGTTTACTAGAAAATGCAAATAAACGGGAACACAAAATCTTTTGCAAAAACAAAATTTGTTCTTATGATTCTTGTAATTATTATCGTAACAAATTCTATTCAATTTAATATACCCATATTACCCATGCTAACTGTATTCGGATTTTCGTAAATGTAAAATCGTGCTATCGGTTTATTTATATTTTCGCGTAAACGAATGTAAGAAACATCGTCGTTTTTTCACAATCAATCTAGAGTTAACCAATAAATAAATTAGTGTCCATAAAACTTCCAAAACCCTAGCTTTTTTATAGTATTCGAAATTTGTCAGTTATATTTGTACGCAGACTTTTCCGACTTTTAAAATTTATGGATTGTTAATAAAGTTGCGGGATCCTTTCGATTAAAATGAGTGCAAACACGGTATAAATCGGATTATTTCTAGAACTATAGATAATTAAATATGAATGTAACATTTCTAATGTAATAATGCTAAAAATAATCCGATTTATATCGTTAATTCATTTTCATCTAAAAAATTTCAGCAGTATGTTACTGAAACGTTCATGCTGATACGATCGGAAATGTGGAAGTTTTACATCCTATTAATATAAGTATAATCCACAGCAAGCAGCAATGTATGGCTCTCGAGCCGAGGCTCGAACCAAGATCAGAAGCCGCCGCCGAAGTCTTCAGCTGGAGCCGCTGGAGGCGAGATCGCGCCGGTTCGGTAAAACACGCTGCCGAATGTTATTCGAAGCCTTCGAGTAACGAATAAACGTAAAGTATCGTTTATTCGAGTTTATTTAGATATCATCTTTGCCCATCTCTGGCGCTTCTCGCCGGTGTGAAGCGCGAGCGCGGGCTTCGGCTGTTTAGAGCGGCCCGCGGAGGGAACGCGCGCGCGCTCGCGAAGGATCGCGATGAAAAAGGCGCGGTGAGGTGCCCGGCGGAGGAGGGTCGTAAAATATCAGGGTCGTGCGAAAATCTCCGCGGCTCCTCGCGATGTTTAGTAGCGATCGTCGATCTTCCGTGTCCTTTCTCACGGATCCGCTGGCGGGGATTTCTAGGCGCACCGCGTGCTACTGTGCGAGCGTATTATGCGCGGAACGGGAGCGGCGGCGCTGTGCGAGCGAGGAGGCGGCGCGCCGCGAAAAACCTGTTCTACTCGAAAGCGCGAATCGATCTACGTTTTTTTTGCGCGGTTGCTCGCTGACCCCTCGCTTCTACCAAACTGACCTCCTATCGCTCTGTCTATCCGCGGCAAACTTTCCCGCCACTCGTCGACGCGGGGATCCCCTTTCAACCGTCGCGGTTTCGACGCTCCCCCGCGCAAACGTTTCGAATGACTTTTCACAGATGGTATCTTCCGAGTTACACTCGACTCGATTTTGTAGTACTAACTGTATCGGTGCTCATCGATAAACATGTTTGACGAGCGTGTACGTGGATCCTTAACACCTTATCAGTCGTTGCGCGCGCGCGCGTCCGGAGTACCGCTATCTCTTATCGCGCGCGATCCTCGAAATCCAATCTTATCTCGTATCTACTGCCAGCACGACACGCGTGATCGAAAGACTCGAATCGTGTTTGCAACATCTCGTCCGACCGCGATTCGTTTAACAGATTGCCAAGGTAGCGGACTGCGCTGTCGTTCAGATGTGCATCCCGTAGACCGCGCATACCCCCAATTTGCCTGTCCTCGGGGTTGTTGGCCTGGCCGGGCAGCAAAGTCGAGGGAATGATTGCGCGTACCGTTATCGAAATCGAGGCGGTCGCCGCCCGGCGCAAAATAGGAAAGTGCATCGGATGCTCGCGTGGCATACAGAAGCTGCAGCCGTACTCGGTGAACTGTCGAGGCTGTTGCACAGGCCAGTGCCGTGCCTACCCGTCCTTTTTCGCCGAGCATTTGCCGCGCGCCTTTGCCGACTTTCGCGCGACTATCCACGCCCGCCGCGTGCAGCCCGCTTTCTTTTCGAAACTACGTTCTTTTTTTTTTCTCTCTCTCTCCCAATCCCCCAGCAACGCTCCCCGCGGAACGTTAGCCCGACCTTGTTTCCCTACATTTTCAGCGCCCGTGAAAAGATCGGCATGCAAATGCTTTCGGGAGGTGAGGCCTTTCATCGCATCGATTTGTATCCATCTCCCGATAGCGCCGCGGTGTTTTTTTTTAATGCTCCTTTGCCCCTATCCGCGAGACGCGCGTTTCCCTCGGCTTCCACCGGCTTCCCTTCTGTCCCCGCGAGTTTCTCGGTCAGCCAACGAGCACAGCTGACGGTGGCGGGAAGATACTATATAATTAGAAAGTATACGCGTAGCCATGTGGCTCGGTTTAAGGTGGAGTCTGCGAGCGCGTCTTTGCAGATCCGCGGGGAGGCGAGCAGCGGTCGTTAGCGGTTTGCTTATTCGCGCTTTTAGTTCCGCTCCTATCGTCCTCTTTTTTTTTTTCCCTCGGCATCCGGTTGTAGCTATCCGCGGGGAATCGTCTCCCTTCCTCTCTGTCCCTCTTCCTTGCCGGCTGTTCGCTCGAAATCCGTGAGTACCGCGCGCGCTTCGATGTGAACGCAATTAGGAGCATGGAGCAGGGCCCGGCACTTTAAAGGTTCGGTTAACGCTTCCCTGCCTCTCGACGTGGATTTTACCTGAAGGGACAGGAAGATCCGTGTCTCGATTACAGGGGCCGATGAGCACGTTCGGTCGATTTGACTCGGCTAGGCGAAAAAAGGGGTGTCTCGAGGAGTCTGGGACAAAGTTTAGGCAGGGGAGGCCCCGCCGTGGTCTGATCCTCTATCTGCCTACCGAGTCGCGCAGATTCACCGAGGATCATTAGTTACTTAACTCCGCGGAGGTCGAACGAAATCGGCGAGACGGGTAGCGGGGTAGGGAGCAAGATCGGTGCGTAATTAAAGGTGGACGCGCGTTCGGCAGGGGGCGAGCCCGAGGACCATGGTAATTCGGGCCCTGATAATTCGGCGGCTTAATTACGAATCGGTCTCGATCGATTCGATGGCTCGTGATTGCTCGAGACGGAGGAAATTCTTTTCACCCTAAAGGGACCGCTAATGGGGTCGTTTGCGAAGCTTGTAGGCTTGAGTTGGACACCTGGCCGGGGAAATGACGGCGCTCGCGACAAATATCGGTAGTCCTCCACGTGATTGGGGGCAGATGGGTTACAGCAATCATCGTGACACGCAAATCGGCGCGCGATCAGTGTAATAATCGGGGCGGGTACGTTGTAGCGTAAACAGAATAGGGTAAGCAGGCCAGTAGATGGACAGTTTAGCTGATTCCGAAGTTTACATCAAGGTGTTTCTTAGAAATATCTGTTGTATTAAAAAAAAATCAAAAGCTTTGCACGTAAAAATGTACAAATTTAAAGAAAAAAATAACTGCAAGTAAAAAAATTAATGTATTTAAGGTAAATGTCCCTATTTCTGCTCATGTCCCCATTTCTGCTCATTTCGTATTTTTCTTATTATCATAAGCGTTACGCTTGTACTATAGTTGCAACAAAATAATTCCAAATTATTTGAACATTTACACGAGTGTTGCACGAGGTTGGGGCTAATCAAAGTGCAGCATAAGCAACGAAAAACTTTTAAAACGAGAGACTCATGATTTTTCGATCGTGTTCTAGTTGGTTGTGCTAAGGAACAGGGTCACTATTGGTATTCGATAATTGGGCAGAAAATAGTTTTTGCAGTAAAAGTTCTTATTTAATAACAAAAACAAATACCGTATTGTGCTCTGGATTTAGATTTTTTTACTATTTTTAATTTTTTTAAGTAGAAAACTGGTGAGTAGGTTTAGGGTCAAGTGAATCACCGTCATGTCCGCATTTCTACTCACCAAAATTTTAGTCACATAACCTCACAATTCAATGTATGCTGTAACCTCTATTTCTATTCGAAGGCATTTTTCTTTTTGTCTATCATTATTTTATGCTTTACTGTTGTGTTATAAAACCTCTCCATAGAAGATGTAAATTACTTTAACCTGTAAAGGCAACATATTATGTGAGCAGAAATTGGTACAAATGGTGAGTAGAAATACGTACATCGCTATTTTTCGTGAGCAGAAATACGGACATTTATTGCATTGTATTTAATTACAAATTACTAATAGTTAAACATCTTGAAATATCTTTCTTAAATAGTTTTCGAATTGGTTGATTTATGATTAAAGAATTAATCAATTACTCTAAAACTATTGATCATAAACAAATTTTGTACACCTTCTTTATGACGAGTAACCTCTTAAATGAGCAGAAATTGGGACATTCACCATAAGGATAAAGTGATGAAAATTCTACTCATAGCCCGTATCACAAATAGATGGACGATAGGGCTAGCAGATGGACAGTTCAGAACCAATAGATGGACGGGTGTCCGGCTAGACGAATAAAAGAGTTATTAGCTATTGTAGGTACCTAGATTAAGTTATTTTTTGTTAAAATATAGTTTATTTCATCAAAACTAAAAACGTATGGAGTTTTCATTGCCAGAAACCGGTGCCACAGGTTAAGGGCCCAGGCCGCAAATAAAGTGAGGTTATGTCTAACCTAAAGTGGCCAGACGTCACGGATCGTGTGGGGCTGTCTCGAATTTGAATTGTTTGTCCCGCATTGAAAACTGTCTCGGAAAATGTCCCGGGTTGGATATGTAACCTTTTTAACATTTTCTTAGTGGCACAAACTAAAAATATATATCCACTCGTTCCTTTTCTAATATCATCCAAGGCTCTATTTAGATCATTACACGTATATTGATGTACGGTATATATTTTTTAATGCTTGCCATCTAAATAAAAAAAGAAAAATAAGATATCTACAAGTAAATGTGTAAACTGTTCGATTATTTAAAAAAACGGCTTCAAAAGGTTTAATTCCATTCTGTCCATCTACTGTGACATGGTTAGAAAATCCATATCAGTACATGGACAGTCATTTTTATAAGTTCTATCGTTTTATTTTTCTTTGTTCACGCGTTTATATATAAATTGTTAATATTAGAATGCAATCATCTATTGCATACCTCTGTACAATACATCCAAATACGTTTTTTATTAACTTTAAGGCACGCGATGCTGAGCAATAGCTAATAATAAAAGAGTGACTCGCGCATGGTGGCGTAAAATCATACATACAAATACATTTTTCGCATACAAAATTTTTTTTTCGATAAATATGTTAATGTTTTATAAAACAACAAACGTTTTTTCTACAAAATAAAAAAACAAGAATATAGATTAAAACTCTAGTTCTTTCAATATTAACGATTAACCAACGATTCGTCCATCTACTGGGCCCCGTCCATCTACTTACCCTAGTAAGCGCTAGAGCCTATTATATCGATTGCCATGCCTAATCTATTTTTCACGGCCTCCTCTTTTCACGATCGTTCTATCGTACCGACTGGCCACGAATTCGAGGATCCGCAGGACCGGAATCTCTCCGCTCCGTTGCAAGCGCTCGTTTCGTTTCTCGCATTTTCCTGCCGCTTTCAGCAGGCTCTCACGGGCACGCCGCGTGTGTACCATACCAGAAAAATAATGTCAAGGGAGCGGCCGGACGTATCTGTTTCTCGGTGTAAAGAGAAGAAAAATGAATTTTCGCCGGTAGGAGCGTGAGCTAGCCGAGCGGCAACCAGTCTCTCTCCTCTTTCTCTCTCTCTCCCTCTCTCTCTGTCTCTCGTGATTTACGATTCCACGATAAGGAGTTGTTCGTCATGACTCACGACAAGGTACCTACACCGCGGTTCAGCTCGCTCGTCCGCTGCGACTAGCGATGGCCGTTCGATCCGCTCTTACGCGAATTTTCAACCAGTGCAATGGTTTGCCAGCTTCAAATCATTTGAAGTAGCGTTCGAACGATGGAAAAATCTCAAAATATTCTCAACGCACACGCGCGCACTCTCGCAATTCTAATTTCTAATTCCAACTGCACGCGCGCTTACGGCGAACGAAAGGAGAGAGTGCAGTGAAAAATATCTGGGACTTGAAAAATGTTGGAAACTCGAATGATATCCGAAGTGGCTCGACGGGCCTCGAAGCTAACTGCAAGTGCGTGGTCGCGCTGCGCTCCTCGCGCGCATTCATACAACGAAACGCACTATTCGCGCGTGTAACACTCGACACGCTAATCCTCTCTCTCTCTCTCTCTCTCCCGCGGTCCCGCTCGCCCGCCAGGTTTTCGCTTTTCAAACACGCTTCGAGCATTACCGCCTGTGCCCGCGCCGCCGCGCGTTTGCTTGTGCACCGCGTTGCGCCGAGCAAACAGGGAGGAGCCATCTTGTCTCGATGATTTACATGAGATCTTGGCGACTCCTCCGCGCGGAATTAATATGCGCGCGTGCACGCCCGCGCGAGCGGCTTGCACCACGCCAGCTCCTTCTGCACGTTACTGCACGCGCGTCCACGGCCCCGTATGTAGGTGATCCCGCAACGTAGCGCCGCGCCGCGTCCTCCCTTGGACGAGCACCGTTCTCTTCTCTTAGCAAAACCGTTGCTGACTCGGCTCGAAAAGGTGTCGGCGTTTACACGCTTCGCGCCTGGCAAAATGTTGCCGTTCCTCGTCGCTCGCAGCCGTTTACCGTGTCCGTCTCGCAAGCTTTCTACGGGAGCAGAGCGACGGGCACATTCGATTCCCGCTTAGCAATGGCGCATCATCTCCGCGACTTCTAATTACTTAACCACGGGTGTCCGTACCCTCTCGCATCGTCGTTTATCATCTCGTACCGGGTGATTATCTGACCCCGTACAAGGGACCATACACGCCATCATCCGCGAGGAACACGCGATCCTTCCCCTCTCCTCCGTCCAAGGAGTCCTCCCGGACCATCGCGGTCAGCGAAGGCCGGGCGGATTGTCCGCGGCGGAGGAGCAGCGCGTTCCTCGGTATCTCGATTAGCTATCGGCGCGATGCCACGCGGAACCGCGTCCGAGACACACCGAGCCGCGGAGCCGCTCGATAATCGGCCCGGAGTGTGTACGTGCCATTGTCTCCGGTGTCCTCCTCCGTCTCGCGAGAGCTGATTAAAATTCATAGAAAGTGCAAATTAACCGTGACGCTTACGGCCAGGTGTTCCTGCGCTAAGCAAGGATTCCGTACGGACCCGATACACCGGGGCTGGTGTGCGTGACTAAAGCCTCGTCCACGCGCACGTTCGCCCGCGGCCGTCGTACGTGTCGCGGCTCTATTCGCCCACTTACTGGTCACTGACGCTCGCCGGTCCTAAGATCGCCGCTGCTCTGGCACGATTCGCGGGATATTATATAACGAGGCCTGCGCACGGGCTCGCCTATGCCCTGTCACGAATAATTATCCGTAATTAAGTGACGCAATCGCTGGGCTTTCCGGGCCACCTTGCTCACCGTCCGCGGACGCCCGATGCCGGCTTTCCAATATTTCGCGCTTCTGTCGCGTTCCATCCATCGTTACGATTAATGGGATAGAGGGCTTTAAGCCGACGGTGAAGAAGTCGTGGAACTTTTTGTTTGCTCGGCTCGTCGAGGACTCACCGGGAATGGAATGTAAATGGGGACGCGTGGGTAATTGTCTCGTGGAAGGTTGGAGCGTAACGATGCCTCGTGCGTAACTCGATTTTCTGGTGCTTTTTCTCC
Source organism: Andrena praecox (assembly GCA_963932275.1). Taxonomy (NCBI): domain Eukaryota; kingdom Metazoa; phylum Arthropoda; class Insecta; order Hymenoptera; family Andrenidae; genus Andrena; species Andrena praecox. Next base: position 3,625,923 of record OZ010729.1, read on the forward strand.
TCTAGTTGGGACGGGGATTGATCAAAGAGCATCGCTTATACGGGGGTCAGAGTCTCGAACTCTCGAGTCTGAGAGCTCGCCTGCTTTCCACACCGGTCGGCGGCGTTTTCAGGGTCTAACATTTCATTTTCGCCGGCCGCGCGGACGCTTATTAAGATCGCGCGATCTCTCGCTGATCTCGCGTTCCACTTAGCGGCTTCCTTTATTATTCCCCCGCGGCTAGTATCGATGGTCGCGCGATACCGTTTTAAGGGGGGTCACTCAAGTGAAAATGAACTACCAGTAATTTTACAGATAAAAATTTGAAAATATTTATATCCATATTATTTTTTACGCTGAAATGAATTATGTAAGAATTAATACAGTGACATTTTTTTTCAAAAATTTAAAAAAAAATTTCGAAAAAATTATTTGATTGTAAAATCCATACCCTTATTTCTGTAGTATTGTATACAAAGACTGCAGAAAAAATTTCAGCTCGAAAACTTCATTTTTGTCGGAGTTATAAAGTTTTTTGTTTTGGCGCAGTAACTAAAACGCTCCTGCTTCGTACGTTGGACCGACCAAAATGAACTACCACTTATTTTACAGATAAAAATTTGAAAATATGTATTTCCATATTATTTTTTACGCTGAAATGAATTATGTAAGAATTAATACAGTGACATTTTTTTTTTAAATTTAAAAAAAAAATTTCGAACAAATTATTCGATTTTAAAATCCATACCCTTATCTCTGTAGTATTGTATACAAAGACTGCAGAAAAAATTTCAGCTCGAAAACTTCATTTTTGTCCGAGTTATAAAGTTATAAATCGAAAAAAAAAGAGTGTGTGAACCACGTTGGCAAAAGATTATGGAGAGTTTTGACCGATTTGGTAAAACAAGAGCGTACGAAAGGTATTACTTTAGGGGGTAAAGGGCAGGGTACCCTGAAAGGTATAAACAGAAAGCCTCAGAAAGATACAAACGTGCAAGAAAAATGATACGAACTGCACAATCACGAAGAGAACAGGCATTGCAAGAAGAGAAAGGTCCAACGTCCGGAGCAGGAGCGTTTTAGTTACTATCCCAAAACATAAAAACTTTATAATTCGGACAAAAATGAAGTTTTCGAGCTGAATTTTTTTTTGCAGGCTTGGCATACAATACTACAGAGATAGGGGTATGGATTTTACAATTGAATAATTTTTTCGAAATTTTTTTTTAAGTTTAAAAAAAAATTGTCACTTTATTAACTCTTACATAATTCATTTCAGCGTAAAAAATCATTAGGATATACATATTTTCAAATTTTTATCTGTAAAATAACTGGTAGTTCATTTTGGTCGGTCCAACGTACGAAGCAGGAGCGTTTTAGTTACTATCTCAAAACAAAAAACTTTATAACTCCGACAAAAATGAAGTTTTCGAGCTGAAATTTTTTTTGCAGTCTTTGTATACAATTCTACAGAAATAAGGGTATGGATTTTACAATCGAATAATTTTTTCGAAATTTTTTTTTTAATTTTTGAAAAAAAATGTCACTGTATTAATTCTTACATAATTCATTTCAGCGTAAAAAATAATATGGAAATACATATTTTCAAATTTTTATCTGTAAAATAACTGGTACTTCATTTTGGTCGGTCCAACGTACGAAGCAGGAGCGTTTTAGTTACTGCGCCAAAACAAAAAACTTTATAACTCCGACAAAAATGAAGTTTTCGAGCTGAAATTTTTTTTGCAGTCTTTGTATACAATTCTACAGAAATAAGGGTATGGATTTTACAATCGAATAATTTTTTCGAAATTTTTTTTTTAAATTTTTGAAAAAAAAATGTCACTGTATTAATTCTTACATAATTCATTTCAGCGTAAAAAATAATATGGATATAAATATTTTCAAATTTTTATCTGTAAAATTACTGGTAGTTCATTTTCACTTGAGTGATCCCCCTTAAAAGGACTCTTTCCGCCGGCGGATATCTCCTCCATCGGGCCACCAAGGATTGGCAATGAACCTTGCCTCCCCCTTCTTCTATTCCTGACTTTTTCCCCCGCGTGCACTTTAACTGCACCGCGGAGAGCGAAGCATGGATCTTTCCCCGGCTAACAATGCCGCGACCGCTTTGACAAAGGGCGCGTCAGTCCCGTCGGCAAATATTTGCCCGACAGCTTATCAGCGGCAACGTTGACTCGATGATAATGCCCGTTGTCGTGCACGGCTGGCCAGACAGCCTATTTCCCCTTTCGCGAACCGTCGGTGCTCGGAGCGAGATGAATCGGCGACTCGGGTCGCTCGGCGACGGTGACTCACCGGGGTCTAGAAAAAGGACGGAGGTAGAAGGAGCCGAGCGCTGATAGTAGGATAGGGCCGACGCAGCGACGGTGTCGTTAATGACGAACGAATACTACCGGCCGAGCAACCGTTGTTCCCTCTCTCTTCGTCCTTTTCCCTCCACCGCCGTGGCCGCTCGCTTCGGACGAAGACGCGTTATTTCCACGGTCGTGGGCTCGCGCGAGATCGCGCTGCAGATTTCTCCTTGGCAATCAGGGTCGTATTCCGCCTCCCTCTACGCGGCCATCTCGAGCGGAGTAGCCTCGTTTCCGCCTCGTCCCTCCCGCCGCACCGGTATTACGCTATTATCCATCTCTCGGCTGTTACAACGCGGACGGTCTCGCTGGTAACAGAGCCGACGCTAGACCGGTCAGTGGCGTGTTCGATCCGTGAAATTTCGTCCAAGGTCCCTGGAAGACGCGCAACAAGTGCTGCACGCCAGGCTATGGAGCGGCTTGCCGCATTGTCGCGGGCCAATGCCATTGCGCGGATTGCTCGGACGCTCGCCTTCCTGCAGATTACCAATAGAATGCCGCCGCCTGACAGCCGAACGGGGTCAAATCGGATCCGAAGTGAGAAGGAAGAAAGTGGACGCGCCAGAGACAAACGAAAGCCAGTTACGCGCTTGCAACTAGGGTTCGCGGTTGCCAAATTCCCGGAGCCATTATCACGGCTGTGCAGGGATATCGAGCCTCTCCCATTCTTCGCAGCGCGACGCATCCTTCTGCGCTGTTGACGCGCGAGCAGAGCCGTGTTCGCGGCGCGATTAAACGGATCAGCGGCGTTGAATCCGCGAAACTCTGCCCGCCAGGAGACTAATGCTCAACAAGTGTTGCACGCATGGCCTGGAAACCGTGCGTTGCGATGCTGGTGGCCCATCACCGTCACCGTACACCCGCGCCTCTGTCCCATCCTCCGCGGGGAGGCTTGGCCACGGTGGATACGGCAGGCGAGCGATTATTAAGTTCATTATTTTAGGTCCCGGTTTCTCTTACTTGCTATGCCGGCTCCGTTCGACCGACGCCCAGGCCTGGGCCGTTGCGTTTACCGCTGGTCGGCGGCGTTAAATCCGTGAAATTCAGTGCCCCACTGTTCGAGAGTAAAACGCTCAACAAGTATCGCGTGCGTGGATACCGTACGTTTAGCCAGCGACTCGGGCGTAATTTTAGGTTAACGAAAAGCGGGAAGGCGGATATATTAAGGACATTATTTTCAGTCCCGTACACCTTGGCCAACGCGGCGTGCGTGCACGCGTAACCAGCCTGCTCGCAAATCTCATTCACGATTTAAATTGGCCCGCGACGTTCAGCCCACGGAGATCGTCTCTCCTCTTGCTTCGAGTATCATAATAGCCGAAATAATTACACGGCGAATTATCGATCGTTCACGTGGGCGCAGAAGGGCGTAATCTTTAAGCAGATTACTGGGAGTCTTCCTATCGAGCCCCTTTCTTCCTTCATCGGCGGACCATTCCCGTGCAGCTGTTGGTGCACATCGTTTCCTGGATCTTCCCTTAAAATCCGTAAATCTGGTCTAGGTCGCGATCTCACGAATCTCCTGGACGGAGCAACTCTGTCGTCGCCGTTAAGGGGGTCACTCAAGTGAAAATGAACTACCAGTTATTTTACAGATAAAAATTTGAAAATATGTATTTCCATATTATTTTTTACCCTGAAATGAATTATGTAAGAATTAATACAGTGACATTTTTTTTCTTCAAAAATTTAAAAAAAAAATTTCGAAAAAATTATTCGATTTTAAAATCCATACCCTTACCTCTGTAGTATTGTATATAAAGACTGCAGAAAAAATTTCAGCTCGAAAGCTTCATTTTTGTCCGAGTTATAAAGTTTTTATGTTTTGGCGTAGTAACTAAAACGCTCCTGCTCCGTACGTTGGACCTTCTTCTTCTTGCAATGCCTGTTCCCTTCGTGATTGTGCAGTTCGTATCATTTTCCTTGCACGTTTGTATCTTTCTGAGGCTTTCTGTTTATACCTGCGTAGGGGAGACTGGGGCTAAGCCGCCACTTTTTTGGCGGTGCCAATTTTCGGCAATAAAATAAATTATTTTACCGTACATATATATACTGTTGGAAAGAGTAAAGCCTCAGCTACAAAATTACTATACGATATAATGTTTATCTGGCATAGTGTAATGAAGAAATCGGAAAATTGACGTTGGTGTATTTTCTGAAATGTCAAAATTTCGTACCAAATTGTTAGTAGAAAATAAAAATTGTTTGAAGGAAAACACTCAAAGATGTGTTATTATTGATTCTCTAAGAATCACTTACCTTCAGATTTTCCGCGATGAGTGCGAAGGTGCAAACCGAAATTTTCGTTGCGAAAAAAAATTCACTTTCGGCCACTTTTCATAGGAACCAACACGTTCAACGAAATAAAAATTACAATTTAATACCTAAATTCACCATACTCTGTCGAACGCATTGAAATCTGATTGAAGATCTACAGTATCGACCGCGAGATCATACGATGTATAGATTCGGAGATATTTAAAAGTGGCGACTTAGCCCCGGTGGCGGCTTAGCCCCGGTCTCCCCTACTCGTTCTTTGTGACGGTTTTGAACAATTTTCAATGATTGTTCGCTCATTTGCATTTGGTTGTCCTTGAATGCATGTAATATTCTTTTCGTCCATCCTTCATTATATTCAGTAACAGCTTCTGCGACTGCAGCTTCAACAAGATATTTGGAAGGAAAAATATCCTTTGGGCACTTACGCCATATCATGCTATGCAAACTTTCATTAGAATTTTGCGTAAGGCATTGTGCACAACGACGGAGTAGTTTTTCATCGCTCAGTCTATTATAAATTGGTAATATTTTATCCAGAAATTTTTCTCTGATAGGTGTTCCTATTAACTGGTAGTTCATTTTCACTTGAGTGACCCCCCTTAAGACGGGCGTTTAGATCGCTCGATTCCTGCTACCTCTTCGCGTAACCATCAGATACGCCGTTTTCGAGTAGGTACCACTTCCGCGGTGTATCGATCCACGTTATCTGTGGCTCGTTCACGACGATCCGCCGTCGGAAACGAGTGGAATACCCGCGCGGGTATATCGTATATTCCACTAACAAAGTAGATAGCTCGTCCGGACGGGCAACGCTCGCGGCCAGTTGATATAGCATTTCACAACGCAGCGCGCGGCTCACTTTTACCCAGCTCTCGCACGGCCACCGTTTATTCCATTCAATGTCAGTTTTTGCAACCCGGCCGGGCTCCTGAGCTGGACCGTCGCCTTATCTCCGAGCGTTACATTCAATTAACCAGGGAATAACTTGCTGGACGGTCGGAGCGTTTTCGCGGCGCGTTCCACCGATAAATCCGAACCGCTTGGATCCGCGGCGGATAAGGAGCGCGGGGATCGTTAGTTCGATCGCGGCAGTCGCGACCACGGTGCTCGAGATCGATCGTCTATCCGCGCATCGGCCCCCGGGTTCGGTTCTGGCTGGTTTTCGCGGGCCTTCGGTGTCCCGTGGCGAGCGTTATCGCGAATTTCTCGCGTGTCGCGGGCCCGTAACGCCGACTCGGCACTTTTGCAATTTGCGCTAACCATCGAGCTACACGGCCGTAACGACGCCCCGCGTTTAACGGGCTTTTTGTCGTGCACCGTTATCGCCGAATCGATCGGACAGCCTTTCGTTCGGGCGTCCACAGGCGAATTTGCCGATCCGCGCGTCGAGACCGGTGATCGCGGTGTGCACTTTCGGTGGTGTCGAGGATAGGTTGGAGAAATTGCAGTAAATATCGGGAATATTTATTATTATTATTATTATTAAACGTCTTTGTTGCAAACAAACAAAACAAGACACAGCAAGTAGCAAACAGAGAGAAACATGACAAAAGCAAGGGCGGGGTTCAGTTAAAGACTTATTTCAAGGGTATTCCGCGCGACGCGCAATGCTCTTCCAAATTTCGATGGCTCGTTGCCGTAGGATCGGCGCGAGCAAGCCCCTCGCATCGTCGGCCGCTCACGCGATCGCAATTCGGTAAGATCTCGTCCGGCATTAATGGCGGCGAATTACAAGCGAGCCGGGGAATTTCGTTGGTCGCGTTATCGCGGCCGAGTTAAAGGTGAGCATCGACGCGGACGATCCGGCCCCGTGTGTCGAAACATCGCGGTAACTGCACGCCGAGTTTATAAATACGCGATCGGAGAAATTGCATTTTCACGGTTGCATCACGGTGCAGCGCCAGCGGTTTAACCGAGACACCACGGTCGACCGTGGTAACTCCTTACGGTTCGCGGTAATTGCACGTGACGTGGATAATGATGGCCTGTTTAAGAAGGATATTATCGGGATCGCCGCGCGAAACACTCTGGTCTCTACTAAAAACGTGAAAAACACGTTGCGTACGTCCTCTCTCGAATAATCTGCCTCTGTCGCTAGCTTAGTAGGAGCGAGTTGCCAATATCGTACCGGTCACCTAAATCGTACCGCATCAATTTCTCAAAAATTAATGAATACAAACGACGTCGGATGATAAAAATATCAAGTAAATGCGAAATAAGAAATGGAAACAAAACCTTTCGAGCTAACACCCTATTTTGTGCGTGCTACGAGCATTTAAAAAAATCAGGTATGATTGATGTAACTTTTTACCAGTTTATTTTAGCTAATAATAATCAAACAATGCAATTTTCTCCTGTATTTATGTATTTCTCTAAAAGCGGGTTTAATGTAGAATATTTTACATTCATTTTAAGTACATATTACATTCATTATAAAGTTTAAATTTATATTTATAAATAAATTGATCATGTTTCCTAAATCGTACCACTACAATCGTACCAGTAGGATTTGACAACTCGTGTGTTATATAGGTTATGTACAAATATCATATACATAGTTTATTGCGGCCTGTGTGTGATTCATATACATATGTATATGTAACTATATAATAATCATTACTGCATATTGAATAGTTTCTTCTCTATTTGTTATTGACACTATTTTTAGTGCAGGTACGATTTAGGAGACCGGTTGCCTAAATCGTACCTTTTACAGTATGTGACAAAAAGATTAATAACAAATTAATTTGTTCTGAACAAAAGGTTAAGCGTATAATAGTAGGTGCCTAAAAGACCAAGCTTCAATATCCAATAGTCATTTCCGTTCAAATTAGTACCAAATATGAAATATAACTTAGAATGTCTTAAGTGGTACGATATAGGCAACCCTCCCCTATGTATCGAATTAAAATCTGCGTCCGAATATTGAGTAATGAAGAATCAACGAGAAATTATAGCCGACATAGTTATGTGTACCGAGAGCAAACCGTGCTTCCTTAGTTTCATCTTTAATACATACCTCTGTTACGTTCAGTCCCAACAGGTCCCTCCACTTTGTCCCGATTTTATTTAATTTTAACGGTCGTTGGCCAGAGTTTTATCGGCCCGTACGTACAGTGACGGGGCCCCTGACCATCCTTATATCTCGAAGACAAAGTACATGTATCAGGAATGCACGGCAACGTGCGCCGGCATACGGTAGCACCGCGCGGCATTAATAATTCATAGCGGCGCGAACGGGAAGGGTTAGGCTTTGGGGAATTATAAATATTTAGATCGTTCCGGCGATCGCCGCGAAGAAACGCGCTGGAAACGCTGAAACACCGTTTTGCGCCCTTTCTTTCCACGCTTTCCTTTTTTTTCCCTTCTCTCACTTCCCCGCTCGGCTTCTTTTGTTTTCTCGGCCGATAAACCTCGGCCGTTATGCCGCACAGCTCTGTGCGTGCTGTGCGTGACTCTTCTCGGTTGCTCTCCAGTACCATGACTGTCGAATTTCTTTTCTCCTCCAACGCCTCGTTCTCCCGCTTGTGTTTCGGCTGCTTATAGATATCGCCAGGTGGAACGTGGCCTACTCGAAGCACCCCACAAACGCGTCGACTTCGGCGAGGGTAGTAGGCCTGGATCCCACGCGCGGTATTAAAAGCGGATAGTGGAGCAGCGGCGATGATGGATACGGCTCTCCTACGACGTATCGACCGTGATGAATGGACGTTCGGTGAAAAAGGCTCGGGGAGGCGGGTTCTAGGAAAGGATGAGGCGAAAAAATGCGCACCGCGAGCGGACGGAAGCCGCGGGGTAGGATCACGGAATTACCGAGAAACGATTCGCTGCCACGGGCGATCTCTGCGTTTACGCGATTGGGAAACGCGAGTTTCCGTGCGTGGGATCGAACTCTTTCCAGCGGCGGCTTTTTACCGCCGCTTAATGCCACGGCTGAGCGCAACACCGGTTCGTTGCAAAGTAGAATGCGTCCTATCCGTAAAAGGCACTGCCGCAGTTACGATTTCGCCCCGACCTTCGTACGCCGTTGCTCGGGCCGCGTTATTATATTATTAGTCCCATTAATTCACCGTCTATTAATCATCTCTGTTCTCCAGATTAGATTTACAAGCGGCATGCTAAGCCCTCGCAGAGTAATTGGGACCACCGTCGTACCTTCGCTCGCTTCGGTTGTCAGGGCGTTTCATTTAATTCGGTCCAACGAAGACCTGCCATTATTATAATGCTTTTCAATTCCACTCGAGGCTCCGTGCTCCCAATACCTCGGTAGTACCCCTCTCTATTAGGCATTATGGAAATTGCTTCTCTGGAACAAGTGTTTATTATTGCCATTTTTTTTCTTGCAAGCTAATATACCAGTTAAACCGAAGTCGCGATAGTTCGTAGACTCTGACGAAGTTTCTCCAGTGTCGTTCCTGTTACGAGGATTATTATTAACATTATTATTACTTTGCTCAGACTCCATAGTAGAGCTCTTACTACCCGCCCGCCCGGGTACTCGAGTACCCGGTGAGACCCCGGGTAGACAAAAATTACCCGGCTACCCGGGTAGACAAAAATTACCCGTGTGTCCATGAGATACCCGAGTAACTGAAGTGTGATGAGATAGTTGAGAATTTCGATTTGACAGCATATTCCGTTCATTACTGAGGTTAGCCGAAAATGATCGAAAGTCGAAAAACGATCGGCTGTCAAATCGAAATTCTCAACTATCTCATTACACTTCAGTTACTCGGGTATCTCATGGACACACGGGTAATTTTTGTCTACCCGGGTAGCCGGGTAATTTTTGTCTACCCGGGTATCCGGGTATTGCACGGGTACCCGGGTACCCGAGTAATTTTTTTCTACCCGGGGTCTCACCGGGTACTCGAGTACCCGGGTACCCGGATACCCGGGCAAAAACAATAGCTCTACTCCATAGTCCGTTTCTACCATCTACAATAATCTACATCCACTTAGAACTAGATTCCCTTTGATCCGTCTGGCTGCTCGGATACTTCTTTTTATCGATTAGAAACGTGTACAGACCTCTGTTGGCATTGAGGCAGCAATTCGACGGCCACTCGAGCCCCAGCTCGCACATTGCGGAGGGAAATCGATGCCAGTTGCTCCGCATCGACCGTGCGAGCTCACCCCTTTTTATCCTCCCCGAGATACTGGATAGCGCAGCCTCCCTCTCTCGACGGGTCGCGCGGTCTCTCTTACTTCCTGACCCCGGCTAGCCTTGACCTAGGCCTTTCCTCGCGGGGGTCGATCAATCAATGGGAAGACTGCCGCAGCCTGACATCGACTAATTGCGTAAGCGGCCCGATAATGGCTCGTTCCTATTTCCAGGCCCCTGTACACTCAGCTGGAAAACGTTGCGGGGATGCTTCCCTCCCCGAGGCACGTTCCCGCTTCGTGTGACCCGCTGCGGCGCGCGAGTTAGAAGTCCGACTGTGCTTAGGAAGACCTTCCTCGACGCGCGTCCGCGCGGACACGGTGTTCCCGGCCGATTGTACATCACCTGCCGCGACGAAATTTTTTTCCATCCTTCCGGCGTGACTGGGGGAGCCACGATCGATCAGTGCTACCTGGACAATCGATCAGGAACGCGGATCCGCGCGAACGCGAGAGAGATCGTCGTCCTGGGTGAACGTTTGCTAACCAGAATCAAGCAGCGTGGAACGGCCGGCGTTAAAGTTCAGAGCCGCCGGTTAGGGTTACCGAGCCTCGCGATTGTTCGTTGCGTAATGTTCGATCGGCGAGTAATCTGCTCGCGGCGCGGAGAGGTGCTTCCCTATTAGCTCTCGGTCACGCTGCCGGACGCGTTACCTTTGCCGAACGTTGGATATCGAGCGGATCGATGCCGGTCGATCCTGCTCGCCCGAAATAACGAGCCGGATTCGCGGCGCAGCGGAAGCGCCGCCGGGGCCTGTCGCGCGTTGCGTCGCGAGGCAATTAATTTAATTTTAATACGGGGCAGCTCGTCTCTTCATGGAAGGACGGAGCTGCGAGGCGAGAGTTGTTCAGCTCCTAGTTACTCCAGTTATAGGAATCATCTGGTCTTTGGACTGAGAATGCTACCACGGTTCGCGATCTTTTCTGTATTCGCCGAGCTCTTTGGCGACCGTTTAGCGTCAGCTTGGTAATTGGCTACCGGCGAATGATTCGCGTGCGACCCTGCAGCGGTTCCTTCCTACCACTTCGTTTCTCAGCGGTCCTTGATTCGTTTAATTGAGGGACGGCAAGGCGCGTTGCACTCTGCTCCAAGAAATATGAAAAAAATAGTTGGCTCAGTGGGTCAGAGCTTAGTTGAATTCTTTTTCCGTTTCTTACCTCCGTCGCGTTCTTTGAATTTCTACGTATTTTTACCACAGTCTCGTTGCTCTCAATGCCCCGCCCGCCTCTGGTTTCAGGCGTCCGATGGATTAACCCGACGACGTTGAACCACGCGAAACCGAGGACAGTCCGCCCCTGATCAGACGGAATTCTAGAGACGGTTTTCGGCTAGAGAGACGCGTAACGATATAATGAACACACGTGCCTCGAGTCGACGAGAATAGGCGACGAGGGACAGGGATAGAACAGGGTCAGGATAATCAAGAGGAGAGGCGTCCGCGATCGATCGGTTTTTCTCGAAAGAAGCGCCCGATCGATCGTTACCATTCGAAGCCTCGCTCCGGTAAGATCGCCCAGCTTTCTTTCTCCTCTTCTCCTTTTTTCCCCTCTCTCCCTCTCTCTCTCTCTCTCTCTCTCTCTCTCTCTCTCTCTCTTCCTGGCATCTTCCCCCGGTGCTAGATCGCCGCGCGATCGACTCGACAGTCGACACCGCCTACTTTCTATCGCCCTGAAACGACTCCCGAGGTGCACCGCCGGTAAAATCCCCGAGAAACGAGTTTTACGACCGATTCTCACGGCGAAACGCGACGAAACGACCGTAATTACGCGAGGATAGTAACGTCTGCGTCTCCTCGAGCCTTCGATCCCTCTCTCCCTGTCCCACCCTCTTTCCCTTTGTTCGCGGGCTAAAGAGCCACTCCGAAAGGGGAAGCGGAATGCGCGTAATAGTCGGATTGACCGCGCCGTCTAATCGATCGTCGGTCGCGAGACGAACCTCGCGCTTCTGTCGTCGGGCATCTCGGGAACGGTAGCTCTCGATTCAGTAACAGGCGACACAGCGCGCAACGTAGCGCGCAGTGAAGTTCGATGGAGGTACAAATGCCCTTCTGTTTGTATTCCAGGATCTGAAGAGAATCCCGCGGATCAGCCTTGTACCGCAAGGATTGGAGGTAACGCTAGACGGCGCTGGTTCGATCTGTCTTCGGAATCGTGTCGAGGGAAACCTGTATACCGTTTGTACGTAGCGTCGCGAGAGTCGCGGGGCAGAGGATAGAAAGTTTAAGGGAGCGATATAGAGGGGAAGTATCGGCGAGAAAGCAAGGCGAGATGTACAGAGATCCGAACGGCTCGTCGGGAAGCGGCTCCTCCACAAAGGGCGACGAGGTCGAGATCGTTAGCAGATTTTTGGCGCCGTTGTGCGCGAGGGATGAGACCGCCAGGAACATCGCCCTGGCGGCGGCCAGGAACACCGTCGAGGGCTGGCTCGGAGGGGTCGGCAGCCCGAATCACTGGGACGACACCGGCGAGATGGAGGACGCGGAGGACATCGGGGGGAAGTTCAAGAGCCAGGATGGAAGGTGAGTGAGAGACTGCCTCTCTATACCGAATGCTTCGATAAAGGCACGCGTGTCGATACCGAGAAAGTTGCCACTCGCGGATCTGTCTCGCCCTGTACGGTTACTTCTGCGCGAAGAATGGGTAGATATTCGCCTGGCCGCGAATTTCTTTGCAACTCGACGCGGCAAACTTGCACGAGGGTTTCTTAGACACCGAAGAAGAATGAGTATAGAGCGTAAAGGGGGTCACTCGGATGATTCTCAGCGAAGAGAAATCTACCTGCAGCTTCGTCCTTTTCCCCGCCAATTGTTAATCCTTCTAAAATACTCGCGACTCGACAACAACGCGCGGCTAGTTTTCTCCCAGTAACTCATGGACGGTAGCTCGGCAAGCGCGCAATGATTTATGAACGCTGAAATGCCCGTTCCGTGGGAAAGATAATATTTGCTCCTCGATGTAATGATCGCTCGGTTCTCATTAAACGCTCGGAGGAAACTCGCCAGTCACCGAACGGTAGACCGGCTAGAGCCTAGCGTTTCCCCTCCCCTGCGCCCCGTTCACTTCCGCGCAAAAATTCTCCCCCGAGCGTGGCTGGTCGTGCGTTAATCGGGGCGTTCGTTCTTCCCTTTCACGAGAAGATACGACATGAACGTCGAGCGTTCGCCGACGAAATCCGCGCCGAAGAACGTGCAGCCCCCGCACCAGCAGCAGCTGCTGCAGGACACCTTCAGGACGGAAGGCTTCTTCCCCCAGAGCGTGACCGAGGTCCAGCCGTTCCTCGAGGACAACAGCCTGGAATGCCAGGAGAGGTATCCGTCGGGGTCGTTCGACTGCGTGGACGGGCGGCTGGGGAACGAGGCCAGCTACGGCACCCCGATCGAGAGGCGACGGTACGCCGGCGACGTGGAGAGCTACAGGTCCGGTCACTCGACGTCGTCGGACGAGGGGAAGGGCTTCAAGATCGAGGCCCAGGACAAGTATCTGAGGTTTAAGGACAGCTCGGAGGCGCGCTTCGGCTCCAGCAGCGAGAGCGAGAGAAAGTACGTGGTGGGCTCGTCGTCGAGCGAGAGATTGAACGAAGTGAGCCTGGAGGACAGGCCCAGGGCGAAGAACTACGTGAAGGTGAAAGGCGCGAAGCAGAAGCAGCTGGAGGACGACGAGCTGGACGCGGACACCAGGATCTACGGGAAGAGCCCCAAGTTCGACGAGAACCTGGGCGCGAACTTCGACCGGAGGAACCGCAACTTCCGGCCGTGCGAGGACCTGGTGCTGCGGGACCGGCGGTGTTACGACAGCGGGGACGACGTCTCCTTCGACGAGACGGAGGTCGCGGTCAGGAACCGCGACGGGGTCGTGTTCAACACCCTGGACGGCTTCGAGAACGAGAACGCCAACGAGATCTATCACAGGCAGGACGACAACCGCGTGGAGGACATGAAGCTGCAGAATTACGAGATATACGACGACTGCCTGGAGGACAGTCGCCAGCGTTGCCCGCGCCCGGAGCAGCAGGACTACCTGCGCAAGAACGAGGAGAGGAAGTTCAGCGCCGGCCAGATCAAGAGACCGCTCTCGCAGGACGAGGACGTCTCCTCCAAGAGCGGCCGCGTGCTGGAGAGCCCAGACGTCACTCCCGGGGACGTCGGCAGGTTGCTGAATCTGGGGAACGCCCTGGACGGCCCCAGACAGGCGCAGGCGAACAAGTACTTGAGCCTGGTCACCCTGCATCTGCCGGTCATACTGAGGCTCAGCGTCAACTGCCCTTTCCAGAACGTGAGGATCAAGTGCGCCGAGATCCTGGAGATGGTCAAGGTGAGCATTCAACTCCTTCGATTATTTATTAACAAATCTGATGACGGGGTGGAAAAGTATCGGTAACTCAGTAGTGGTAACTACACCCCTCGGCAACGTCGTCTTTTGTCTCCTCGCTCCATCCATTGTTCTATACGCTGGTGGTGCTTTAGATTTGCAGATACGAATGCAACTTTTCACTGTGTTCAAACTAAAGATAAAGCTAGCGAAAGCCCATGGGTTCGTTAATAAGCTTGCAAACTGCTCCTCCGGTACACTATCTGATAAAAGTAAACACGAGCTCGGGAGGAGCGAAGTCCCAGATAAACGTCCTGTTTCCGTTATCTCGTAAAAGTCGTTTTTTCATCTCTTTTGTCATTCGTTTTATGAGCGCCTATGCGAACCATTCGTCTCGCTGTAACCATTTAGAAACAGTAAACGCCCCGTGGAACAATTTTATGTTCTCCTGGAGTTGCTCGTAAATAAACGGCCACCGTGGCCTGGGCCGTTTTGAGGAAAGGCTATTTTCGTTCCCTTAAGGATCGGAAATAGTGTCTTTGATGGAATGGCGATTTCGTTGATAGCGTGTTACTCTCATGCACCGGGGTCCGGGAAGAACCAATAGCCACGTTAATGGAGTTGTTTTAACCGTCTATTTCTGGGTTCGACTGTTGGCCTAAAAATACGTCAGTTACATAGACTTGCTAAGCTACCAGTCGTGTCTGGGATTGCTTCGCGATGACGATTAGCTTATTAATCGTTCACCAGCGTCTAGCTGCTGTATTACAAGCAAGTTTAACGGCAAAGTGAAGGTCGAAGATAGGCGGCTATATTTCCATTCGATATCATACACTTTGCATAGAAAACGAGCTGTAACAAAATCGTACACGGTATTTGCATTCTTGATGCGCGCAGTGGGTGCATTGTTGAGGATAATTTTTATAATCGATACCCGTCGTAGTATATAAAGACTAATCGATAGCGTTCCACATGAGTCATACGAAATGCACAACGATTATCAAGCAAAGTTAAACTCGCAGGTTATACTCCATTGATATTTAAACTATGTTCAATTTGTTTAACCAATCAAGTTAAATTATTTTCCATCAAGTAGATCTAGAAGGCAGAGGTGCTTAACTTCTTTTTTTATAATTGAAAAGCAAAAAAAAAATCGCCCAACGTGGGGCTCGAACCCACGACCCTGAGATTAAGAGTCTCATGCTCTACCGACTGAGCTAGCCAGGCATTAGCTTATAAAATTTTCCAGGTTACTGAAATTCGGTAGAAATAAAATCCATTAACGAGGGAAATGTTTGTTTATTTACAGGACAGGGGACTTCCAGTGCCCGTGCCAGCCTTCGATGGACCCAGTGCCTTCGTCCCCACGCCTGAGGTAAGTACTCTTTGAACTCACATCTTCCATACCGTGTCGAATATTTCACCTTTTCTATTTACCGTTATCGTAGCCCTAAGCTTTTTTATAAGTATCATGTGTCTGTCAAGAAACGACGGTGTCAGATGTATGAAATGCGTAAAGCGCCGGAACCCGTGGAACATCATGCGCGTATTCATTAAGTCCCGGATATCTTTCGCCTGAAATCCCCATATTTGTGTCCCCGCAAACATTAGGGCAATAGCGAGAAACTTACTTCTCCCAGCTTAATCTAGGACATCGAATTCGCTCTGGTAGCGCCGATAAGTTTTACCCAGCGATTGGCAGTGGTCGGTAAAAGCGTGTCTCACGATTGGTTGCGAGGAGCACGATGCCATGGATTGGTTCACATTTACTTGTCCCCTGGTAACCTTCAATTTAGCCTAATTAAGAGCAATTAGATGCTCTCGTCGCTCGAGCCTCTGCTCCTCGTAACGTGTGACTTAAAGGTAGCTTCGTTACCGACCGACCATCCTTTTGTAATTCAACTACCCCTCTAATCTCTCACAGAGATATGCAAGATAGTATCCAATGAGTAATATCTATAGCAGCTGTTATCAAAATTGTGCACACAGTTTCAGCTGATATGTTGATTACCCAAGGATAATTTCCATGCTTCATAAAAGTTTCCTTCGAATTTCGCGCGTTTACATTTTGTTCTCCCTGAATACACTTTGCTAGGAGGATAACGCGATCATTATTTTGATGATATTTTTCTAGTTACCTCCGGAAAGTTTTAACGATGAAAGTTTTAACAATGCCTGATAGATGGCGCCAAGCGCGCGCGCGCTCGTTAGCGCGCAAACCATCGCGTCAATTTAATTCAGTTAGGGTAATTAACGACGGAATCAAACATTACGCAACGATCCCAGATGTCTTTCAGTTACTCTTTGGCGATTATGTAAACGAACTTATTAAGCTCGCGAGTCCAACTTCCACGGTTGCTTTACGAAAAAATTTGCAAAAACGTTAAATGATATCCCGGGGACCAGATAAGGTCCGAATGCAATGCCTGGCTCGCGATTACATGCGTTTGGTAGTAAAACCGGTTGGGTTCGTTATCGCGAATGCGCGGTATCGCGAAATCGGAGAAAACTGAATTAAACAACACGTGCCTGAAAAATAGCGCGCTTCCGTGTGCAAGTGTTTCACTGGGGCAAAGATTAGAAATGGCAATCATTTCATACATCTGGCAAATCTACATGTTCCGTGTATAAAAGAACGTTACGCAACCGTCGCGATTATGTTTGCTTCTTTCTTTTTAATTGACGTTTTCTCGCGCAATTGATACTCCGGGCTACCGAGTTTCGAGTTGTATAAATCTTACCGCCAATTCTTTCCTTCCGCGCGAAATTTGGCACGCAGCGACATTTGCCTCGCGCCCGTACGATTCTTTTGTTGCCTCGTTGTTTATGTGCGATTTCGTCGAAGAAGGAGAACAAGGTAAGTGCGAAATAAGGTACTTTAAATGTTTACGAGAAGCTCGTGAAAAGTTCGCGCCCCATAGCCCAGGCAAATCGACACGAGAACTGCTGTCCACGGTTATTGGATCGTGTTGTTTGCCGATGGTTCGTCAACGATTCTTCTAACCAATCCATCCTATCCCGCTCTATTATGGAAAGCTCGGCATTCTTTTGCAATTAACCGCGCCCCTGTGATTTCCAATTTCAATCTGCCGCGCTGCCCCGAACAAACAACGCTTGTTTTGCGCCGCGCCAGCGAAACGGGATTACACAATGAGAAAGTAATTACGTTCCGCGAAACGTTGCATTTTGAAATTCCTGCGCTGCTTAGCGATCGCGCCAGGAGTTTGAGAAAATACGCCACCTCTGCCGGGGCGCGAAATATATTTTTCGATCGGTCGCAATGCATTTCGCATTCCTGTAATACTTCGCTTCGCCAAATATTCCTCTTGGCATCGCACGTGTTTACATTCGATACAAGCCTACGGGCAGCTGGCGCATTCGCCGTAATTGATTCCCGGGTGTTACGCAATGTGTCAGAGGACAGAATTCGATAAAAACGTGTTACGCTGGTAAATACACTGCGTCGATATTCTCTGTTTAATTTCCCGTGTTGCGCGATCACGCGCGTCGTGTTTCAATCGCGATTAATCGCCGATTGCCCGATTCCCAGCACGGCAGTACCGAGGCTCGCGGGATATTCGATCGGCATCGCGTAAATGCCGATGAAAACCGGAGATGCCAGTCACTGAAACTCAAATTATCGTACCCGTCGGCAGTTTCGCTCTAGTATCCGTGCTCGTGCGTATCGTAATCGAACCAGACAGTCGGACAAGGTCCTAACACGGGAGGCCTGGTCACGCGATCCTCTTCCCTCTGATTTGATATCGACAGCCTGCGCTGGATCCACCGTGGAGCCACGAAGCTTTCAGGGGTGTTTGAACAAACTGCGAAAAGTATGCGCAGATTCCGGGCGAGTGAGTTGCCCAATCCCTGCACGTGTTTGTCCAGCGGTATTCAGCAGCTGGTGCTGCATCGAGCCAAGTTCAAACTGCCCTGAATTTCTAACACGGTATGCGATTTCTGCGGTATCTTGGAGTGGTGCCCAAAGTTTGCCAAGGGAAAGAGCCGGGACGAAGGGTCACGGAGACAGAGAGACGAGAGGAGAGGATAGGGGAGGAACGAAGCTCGAGGGAATCCTGGTCAGGTCATTGCGAGTCGTAGCTCGGTCCAGTGACCGCAAGTGGCTATAAGTGTCTCGTATACAGCCTCCATTAAAGATCTAATTGAATCCCTTTCTCGCAGTTCCCATCTGCAGCCATCTCTGGCGTTTTTCTGCTTGGCTCGCCCTCGAGGAATATCTTTTCGCTGAAACTAGAACGTTTGCTCGTCGAATCTTCAAAGTTTCTCCTAACCCATTGACATCCAGTGCCCCTCTGGAATACCTCGGCTCGTGCGAGCATCCTCATTTGAATGATAAGGCAGTTCGCCCAACACGACGGAGTTAAAAGAGATTTAAAGTTTAATGATTTAAGACACGTGAGAATCCGCGATTGTATTCGCGCTTCCTTTGACGGGGGTCTTGGGTCGCGTTTAAATTCCCGGGGGTCACTGACTTCTTTCCACCCGTCCCCCAATTGCCCGGCTGCCATTCCCCGTCGCCGCTTCGAACCATAGCCCACGCGCAACGCGAATAATAACACCGTCACACTCTCGGATCGAACTCCCCGCGCTTCTTCTTTTCCAATTTCTCGAACGTTCGCGCGCGGCAAGTTCGCGCTCAGGGTTATTGGCAACGAGCTAATACAATCGCGCGCGTGTTTACGTGGAGATCGGAGCGACATGACGTAAACTAGCGAACTGGCGCGACGGAATAATGATGCTTTATAGGGAAATCGCGGGCAAGCTAGTGGGTCGCCGAGAGATCCTCGATAAGACAGCGGAATTGCAGCCCGATCGTACGTAGAATGGACCGAAAATAGACGCGGGGGATAAGACTGAACGGGGAGAAAAAAAGGGGGAGGCCAGCAATGGGGTGGAAGCAGAAATTTCTCATGTAAATCCGCTACCACCCTCGTAGTCCGCGCTCGGTTTGTAAGCTCTCGTGTAAATAACCAGCTGCTGCCTCAGGAATATCTATGGAAATATTGTATTATCTCGAATATACTTTCAGAGGCGAGATTGGGGGGGGGTAGGATACTCGATCCCACCTGTTTTTTCCACGGTGCACCCTGAATCTTGCTAAACCTTCTTCGCGTCAACGTGGTCGCTATTAATCTCAGCAGGCCTGCCACTTCGACCGTCTAAAGAAAATACTTATATACAATTATACACCTCTGTGTAAAGTAACCATTTCTGAAAGTATTTCAGCGCACGTGCCGCGACAGTGCTCGCCAGTTTTTTCATTTCTCTTGGCGTCGAAAATATCGGTTGTTTACTCACGATTTATCGAAACTATCTCGCCCAGGGCTAATGTTCATTTATTTTTTTTATTTTATTATTATTTATTTTACGGGACAAGCCCAATATGGTACACGTAGAATAAAAAAAAACGCAATAATACACTGTTAACTTTGAGTACAGACAACAATACAGAAAAATGCCTAAGCGAGGAAAAGGTTCCTATTGCGCCAACTGCGAACTTAGGAGTGCAATGACCGACCGTCTAAAATTTTATTTTTAATAATAATTTTATTTTTATCGCGTCGTTTTCTCCTTCCTGGGGCATTGTTGCGGGAGGAACGGTCCACGGGAGTTGCTTATTGCGCTGTAATTGGTACGCCGATAACTCGATAGGGTCGTCGATACCGTGGACAGCAATAAACGACCTCGATATCGTAGCCCTCTGATAAGGAATTTTTCATTTAGTCCACCACATATTCCGCTCGATATTGAGGTAACCCCCCCGGCCAGGCTATGTCTGCCGTTTATTACACAATCTCGCGTGACGAAATAAAAAAGTATATCGCAATCTGGGCGAGCTGTAGTTTCCAGAAGGAGAGATAAGAAGTCAGACGGTGGATACGAAAATCCATCCTAATTACTCGAGGGGAACATAGTTTCCTACCAATGATGGATG
The DNA here is from genome assembly GCA_963932275.1 of Andrena praecox. Classification (NCBI taxonomy): domain Eukaryota; kingdom Metazoa; phylum Arthropoda; class Insecta; order Hymenoptera; family Andrenidae; genus Andrena; species Andrena praecox. Next base: position 3,645,984 of record OZ010729.1, read on the forward strand.
ATAGAGAACACTTCCGCTTCTTCCTTTGATCTCGCTGCACTGAAATTTCAATTAATTCTTCGCAATGGGAAAAGAGATTTTATCCATCCTTCCTACAAGTTCATTCAACCCCGAGGTGTCTATATGCAGTGCTGCAGAAATAGCTGGCCAATAAAAGTTCATTCTAGCCCAATAATATATCCCATTCAAATAAGTAAACATATTTCGTCTCGAATAGGACACTACGAGAATATCTGAGGAGATTAGCGATGCCATTATTATTATCGTTCTTATTATGGTACTGTCGAAACGAGATCGAACCTCCGCGAACTCTCCGCGCGTCCCCGCGAAGCTCTCTGATAAATACAACGCGTTAGTAGCTCCGAAAGAGAGCGTTCCCTCGCGCGTGATCGTGTGAAGTTTCTCTCTCCCCGAGATGAGTAGAATAAGCTGGCCACGGGTCAGCCGGACGTTTCTGGGGCGATGTCTCTGGTTTTCTTGGACGCTATCGCTGCATTGGTTCCCGTTGCTTGCATTTCCAAGCCATTGGTCGTCACCGCCTGACACGCCTTCCGCTGCACACGCAGTAGTTCCTCCTAATCTATAACAAGATAGCCGGGGACTGGTCTTACTGGCTATCAGCCTGACGTGCTCCGGGTTAATTGCGATCCGCGGTCACGGCAAGCCTCTATTTCTACCGGCAATTTCGGTCGCAGCTGTTCCTTCGGCAATTATTTGCGGTCTGTACGTCGAGCGGCGAAAAAAATAGATTGGGACCTTCGTGGCCCAGGCTGTACTATTCATAGCCACTCATTTTTTCCCCATCGACCCCGACGACTTGTTTACTCGTACCCTTTAACCACGCTCCCTATCGGGGCCGATAAAATCACGCTACCGCCCCGCGATACCCCATCGTTTCTCCGACTCTTAGGCGCACATGAAACTATCCAGGTTAGCAGAGAACGCTTGTTCGACAACGATTACTAAAGCTCCTCGTGACACACGAGCGGCTTCTCCAGTTCGCGTATCTTCCACCGGCCTTATGAAGAAACTTCTTATCGTGCGCCCGGTCCACGGGAAACAGGGTCTGAACGTACGTCTGTCGCGTTTGCTAACCGGCTCCCCGATATGAGGATTAAAGGACAGATAACGCGGGCGAACGGTAGTGGCAGTGATAAAACACAATCTGTGTACCTCATTGAAGAACAGGCTGTATCTACAATTCCACGCCATTCAAGTACATGCCATTCTTCAAGTATTCCCATGGGCCATAGTTACCCTTAACCACCCCAGCTACGCATCCCCAAAAACAAAAGACACTGTCCCCAACCTGCACACAGTTACTCCAAAGGCCTCCGCGCATTTTGGCGAAGCGCGACGATACATTAAGTATCGCGCGGCAATTAATTAATTATTATTAATGTCCTCGATTCGTCAAAATGCGCGACGGCCTTTAATCGACTTGCGGTTGAACATCGAAATCGTTGACCAGGAAACGATCCCACGTCCGCTCCAAGGCGCACTTGCACAGCCGTGCCACAGTGCCACAAAGTGTCAGCGAGTGGTCGGCGGAGGGTGCTAGAGGGTGCCGTTACCATTTATGTATCGTGCCATTACAGGCGGCGATATCAGCTGTCGCAAGATCGAGCCCGACGTTCGATCAAGCGAACTCGTAGGCGAGAAATCTGCCTCGTACACGTCGCCCGTACTCGTGGCCCAATCGGCGCGCGTGCCGAGGGGAAGCGGCGAATCGCGGCGCGGCTATAGCGCCGCGGAGGCTCGCGGTCGCGCGTTCACCGCCACCTTCCTCCCCTTGGCGCGCGGCTCCCCGTCAGCGACGTCGCTCTTCGCGGGTGTTCATTCGCGTGTCGAACGTGGTTGAGGTAGGACGTGTGGTAGGGGCCCGTCGACCCTTCTCGGCACGCATCTCGCGTTCTCTTCGTGTTCGCGCACGCATCATCGCTTCTACCCCGAGGTCACCGTGGGCGCACACGGCCCCCTATCGGCTGCTCCAGGTGCCTCCGCGCCAGTCTCTGCGTTGGAGAGGACTCTACGTGTTGGTCTCGCGTGCCCTTTCAACCGGCCCCGCACTACAGGTACGTTGGAAGCCGGATCGTGCGTGTCGTACCGCTTGCAAGGATCTTTGTCCTGTGCTCTCCGCGTCCTTGATCCAGTGCTCCTGGTTGCGTAGGGTGTGTTAAAATCTTTGCATCATACCTTAGAACGTCGCATCGATTGCTTTCCAACAGTTCCTCGTGTACCTTTCATATTGTTTAATCGATCTACAACCGTAGCTACGTTTCTCTCTGAATCCCTCGATGACTGCTATATATATATATCTCCCGAGTAGATTATGAATTAGCAACGCTTGCCATAGAGAAGCCCTCGTCGGCCCATTAGGTTCGTACATTCCCGGTGCTATGATCGATAGTGGACCTTCGGGTAAAACTCTGCGCGTCCTTAGCCACTGATCATTCTGGTAATCGATCCGCAGCCAAGAAACTAGCAATCGGCTGGTCGTGTCTAACGAGGAACCGCGAAACTGACGCGGGGTAGTCGGATGTTAGTAGAATGCGGTGTTGGATCGCGGCGCAGTGGCGCATTCAGCATTGTTTTTCTGGGTCAAACGCGCGACCTTGCAGATTTGCGCGGCCCGTGGGCGGAACTTCCGCAATATCGTGGATTCGAGAGGGCCGATATCGGCCAATGGCAACGAACGTCAATCGCGGCTCGAACGTAATCGAAATTAATCCTCCGGTGGTCGATGAGCTCTCCCCCGTCGAATAATCGCCGGCTGGTCGGAATTTTATCTCTCCGGCCGGGACGGCGCGTCGATACCGCGGCCTGCTCGCCTCCTTCCAGCGATATTGCCCCGCGGAATATTGTCGTCCGGCAGTCCTCCTCGAATTTGCGATGCTAATATCGACCGTTAGTGACCGGCGTAAACTGCGTCGCGACGGTGTGCGCTCCCGAGACCGCGGCTACGTCATCCGAGGCTCTCCCCGCACAGGTTGCTGCGGGTTCAACGGCGATCGAGCGAATCGAACGCGACGCCTGTGCCGCGAACCCGCCGGACAATAGGAGCGACCGGAATGGCAGGAGAAAAACGAGCGGCGACCGGCGCTGTTGCAAAACGCGGCCGACTCTGCCAGCTATTCAAAGTGACGCGTAGAACTCGTTAGTCTCGTTGGTCGCATTCATTCCGTCCCAGCCGCGTCCTCCGTAAATTATCGACGGCACCGCGGGCACCGCGGTTGAAAAACACCCCCGCGCGACATCTCGCCGTCGACTGCACGCGGATCGTCGATGGTATTATAACGGGATGCATCGCGGGCCAAATATTTTCGGCGTCCTCCCGACAGACGGTCCACGGAACGTCCTCACATTCCTCGGCGAATTTCGCGCACGTTCCTGGCCGCCCACTGAATAATTCACGAACCACGGATTCCGCGTAATTGCCGGCGAAAACACTGGGCCCCGCGTGTAACAAGGACGGACGACACGTGACAAAGGTGACTCGAGGGGAATCGCGATATCGCTAATGCCGTTGCGATGATGCTCGTAACGAGATTACCGGGCGTCGTCGGTGTTCAAGGTTGCGCGGATTAGTTTCGTCAAGCATGCCGCCGCGCGAGACGCGCGAGCATCGCTGGTAATTTAAATTCCCTGTAGTTTTTACTTTAAATGCCAGCGTCGAGGAGTTGCGGTATCGAAATGTGTAGCTCTCGGGACCGATGAAAGATTCGCCAGTTTCTCGCAGATTCCCTCGTTATCGCGACGCCTATCGCGCAATAATTTAATCCCTCGGACTGTTATTCTTGGAGCTCGTTCCTCGTCGCTCTCGCGCCGCAGCTTCTTCCGCGTGCCTCCTTCTGTCACACCGTAATCGTATTATTTATTATTTGCAACCGCGACAATAGACCGGCATGTGGTTTCTCTCCTTTTTTTCCTGCTCCCAGATTCCAAGAATGCCGCCCTGTTTGCCTCGCGGTTTTAATGAAATCCTTCAGGCCGCGGTTTCCCGGGGCACTTTGTTAGCCGGCGTGTGCATTTGAACGCAACGGGCGAGTACGTTTTATGCAGCCGTTTACCAGTGAAATTGTGTCGGCGAGGCTGAAACGGCGAACTGAAGCTGGCGAACAAAAGGCTGGGGAAAGCTCGTTCCGAAGCTTCCGCGAGCGATACAATCCACGTGTCTCTGCGGGAGCCTACTAAACTCGAGCTCGCCCGCGGTATGGAAGTTCCGCTGTAATAAAAGAGATTTTAAAATGCAGATTCCCCGTCGTCCAGGCTGAGGACGTCCTTTATTCAATCCTGGCGGGACGTTCGCGTGGCTCGATGACGCAAACGCACTGACCGGAAGCTTTATTATAATCGCAAACGTCGCGGTAGTCCTTAAATGCATTCAGACGCTAGCTTCTTCCTTTTCTTCCTTTCTTTTTCTTTCTCTTTTTGTTTCCCCCAAAAACGTGTGTGCATAGAAGCTCTCGCCTCTCGGCTGGGGTTTACGTTCCTGGGTTTTACGACACGCGCGGCGATATGCAAATGATGTGCAAATTTCCGCGTTCTGAAACACGTTAAAATGTCCCGTCGCGCTCGGGCAATTTGCTCGCGGCGGTCCTCAGCCTAGGAACTTGAATAATACGCCTCTGGAAGGCCATCAGAATGGTTTAAAATAAAAACCTTCGGCGGTCGCGTCCCGAGAGCCCGGTTAATTAGCATTGGCCTTTCTGTCCTGGTGATTTTCTCCTCCGCTGATTTATTATCCGACGCCCTTTGAAGCTACACTGGAAATTTCGTATGAAAAACCACCACCCACCCACCGTTCCCTCCCGGTAACGCGTACAACGCTTGCTGCCTCTCTGAAATTTCCATCGACCACGCGAAAAAATTCGAACGAAACGTACAGTGGGCTCACACTCATAATCGTTCGCTTTTTAAAATCGCATAACATTTTCGCGAAATTCCCGAAATCAGCGATTTTCGACCTTATTCTGCGATTTTTAAACGTTTGTAGCTCACAGCAATGTTAACCGATTTTGATTAAATTTTCAGCATGTATATAACTTACTTAAATCTACAAACGGTTTTTTTTTTAATTTTCATTACAGGCTCAGAAAAAAAGTTGAAAAACGACCTTTACTATTTTTTTTCCTATTCCGACCAATTGCATTTCTTTTCAAAACGACGAAACACGTCACTTAGCAAACTAATCCTTCCAGCTTCCCAAAAAAACTCAACTCGTTGGGACCAATTTTAAAAATGTTATTCGATTTTAAAGAGTGTACGATTATGGGTGTGACCCACTGTAGCGATAGCTGAGGCTGGAAATCGTCTGCAGCCTCCGTCTTTCCTTCTTTTCATTCGCCACTCTGAATGGCAAATCTCTGATTGCCCCGTTCAAGCAAACATTAAAACCCTCCCTGTCTTTCACGACGCATCGACGTTTAAAGCGTCGTTCCTCCCTAGAATTTCATCGCTTTAACCAGCCGTCGCCGTCGGCGTCGTGCTGGGTCGCCACTGATTCGCCCGTCGTTTAAGCCAGCCTTATAATTGAATGCCACCGATGCTCCACTTATTTTCCAAGGGATTAAAATAGTCCCAAAGGGAACGTCGAGCCGGGCGAGACGTGTCTGATCACGGACTGCCCGCATCTACTTTACTCCACTCCTCGCGGTGGCGTTTATTTCGCGTTTCTATTAGCCGCGCTGCTTTATTCGACAGGCTTCGGGTAAAACTCTCCAGGCAGGTCGAGGCAAGGGCGAAGCGTCTCGACGAACGAGTATAATTAAGCGTTTTAACAGATTTCCAACCGTGCTCCCCGAAACCTTACGACCCCACCATCAGTTGTACACCTCCCCCGTTATGAATTCTGCAAATAGCTGTTAATAACACCCGTATCGGGGAGCTTTGTCTCGCAGCCGATATCCAATATTTCACCCGGCTGGAGCTATCGAGGCTTCGCCGGAGGGGATGAGGGGTTATCGCATCCTCCGTCGTTTTGTTTCTACTAATTAGCGCTCGCGCTCGTAATCGGGCCTGGCTCGGTTCTTATGCCATCGGGAACGTGCTCGCGAAGATGATGTAACCGCCGGTGTATCCGAGCTTTACGGTCAAGCACGTTGTCGCTGCTGAATCTCGTTACGTCGTCGAGGCGAGCGGCGAACAAAGCGAACCGAGATAAAGCACCGGCAAGTGCTTCCTACGGACCATTTTCTCTATTCCGGTCCGGCAACTTCTCCACCCTGGTCCACCCCTCCCTCAGCGTAATGGAATTCCCCGTGGCTCTTTTTCCCGCCCCCCCTCCCTTGTTTCTCGATTTTTCCGTAGATCGCGATAACGCAGTTTCGCTTTCGCCCCTCGAGGGGACCCCCGTCGCCCATGGGAGAAGTGCTTCCACGCTTGTGGCTCGTGTGCGATAACAGTGCGGCCGTTTCGACAAGCAAAAGAAACAGTATTTATCCGCTTTATTTACTGGATACGCGAATGGATAGGAACAATCGCACCGTTACTCATTTTCGGAGCACAGCATGACTGTTCACCTTCTTGCCACACAGCCGGTTTTTACCGCACAGAGAGCTACTCCACGGTCTCGTGGAAGCGACGCTTTTGCCTCGCGTGGCTTTGGATTTGACGTCGCTTTAAACTCCGCCTAATCGGTATAATATGTACCTGCCCAATAGCCGTCATAGAGGCGAAACTGGGGCGAAACTCGCGGCGGATCACGCTGCTGAAAGGTCGCGACGAAAGTTCCCCGGTTCCGAACTTAATACCTCTTGACCAGCTTCCGCGGCTCATTATTGATGGCTCGTTTCTCTGGGGAAACAGAGCGTTGGCCGATGGACGGCGTACATTCGACAAAAGACTCATTATGCGACCCTTCATTTCGATGCGGTATTTATACGCGAAGCTTTCGTGCGCAGAGGCGAGTCGTTGGGCTGGATTTAAATTCTTGCGTTTTCCCCAGTTGAGAATTTATATATTCCGCGTCGATCGACATATTGGCTGGTTGCTCCTGCGGATTAACAGCTGCCCTGTATCGTGGTTGTTTGCGCCGTGATCTCGGGCCGCCACGTGCACGGAATTGCTCGGTCGCGGCGGAAAGTTTCGGGGACCGGCACCGGAGTTTCCGTGCAGCTTCAGACTCACGGAAGCCGCGACGAAATAGCTGAAGTTGCTTCGATTAATTCTCGTTCCTCCGTGCAGGAAGTTGATGAACCGCCGGCGGCGTCAGTGTCTGCGTATTAAATGCTCATAAATCCGGAGCACCTGCTAACTAAATTCCCGGTCGCCCCGGTCGAGTTTCGGCAGTTTGGCTCCGGCTGATAGCTGCATTAAATGCAGCCGAGCTGGCGCGCATCTCCCCTGCGACCTTGCTTTTTAAACGCCCGGCGGCTCTCGGCAAATCTTCCTTCCGCGCTTCACGATCGCCGAACTCGTAAATCCTGCGAATAATCTATGGGGGAGACCGGGGCAGGTTGTAACACGGGGTAAATTGTAACATAAGTAAAATCTTTTGAACGACAAATCTGGTAACCCACAGCATGCGAGAGCTGCTCGACGATATTAGCACCGTCGGTTTTAGTGACACAAACGAGCGTTATGTATTCATTTTGTGGTAATAGCCCAGAATTTTAGTATTTAGAGCACGTAAGTAAACGTTGTCTTAGCACTTTTATTTCAATTAACCGTCATTAGGAACCGTTTGAATTTTTGTTTCTTTGTCGCAAACGAATCAGTACACATTGGTTTATTATTATGTGTACGCATTTTAGTGATTTGATGTTTAGTTTCTCGTTTGCTGAGATAAAACGCAAAAATTCGACCTCGGGGTAAATTGTAACATGTTACTATACTTACTCCGCTCCAAATGGTGATAAAGCAAGCTATTTGCTGACACACCGGAAAAAGATGCTCTAGACGAACAACAGAACAATCGAGAATTCCAAAAATAGAAAAAAAGTATGAAGGCAAAAGTAAAGAAAGCACAGAAGAAGATTTTGATAGAATCAGATGAATAAGCAATGATTGCTTAACTCATGTATATCAAATGTTTAATAATGATCTGTGTTTTCATTTATAGTTTTTAGAAATGTTTATTTGTGTTCATATTTGTATTTAAATAAGTAAAACAGATGTGTTACAATTTACCCCGGACTGGGGCAGATTGTAACAAAGGTTCAGATTTGTTTAAGACAGGGAACCGAACCCTTACCCGTACCCGGTTCGGTACGCCGTATCGGCGACAAACCCGCCTAACCGGGTAACAGAATTCATCTGTAACCCGAGTAACCGGGTTAACCGGGTTAATGCGGTTACAGTAATACGGTGAAAACCATATTTGAGGCAGTGAGAGCAACAATGGACTAACCCACATTTTTTTCGAAATGTTTTCCCGTTGATAATCATACCAAATGTCATGTAAATCGGACTATTATTAACAAAATTAGCTTCAGATTATGGAAATGAAATTTGCATGGAATTTCCTTCATTATTTTCTGAATTACGTCGTTTTTGGTGTCAGTTTCATCGGCGAAACATAAGTAATCATTTGGCGTCGTTTTCGCAAAGATCTGATGAGAAATGCGGAAGTCGAAGATTTCTCACTTCTTAATAGGCACTCCAACCCCTTCGAGGGTCGAAAGCCATAAAATTCGGTGAGGCACTGCGGGGGCTTGTCCTCGGTACGGGGTACCAAGTCGCATCCATTGTCGGGCGTAGCTTCAGAATCACCCTGTATTGCCTGTAGATTCACATATCACTGACTTGCCTTAAGGGGTTAGGCCACCTTGGACGGAGCAAAATTGCAGTCATTTTCGGCATTTTTTTGTAGGAAGATAATAAAATAAACAGAAAATTTAATATGAAGCCTGTTATTATACAACTCTCGCCGGAAAAAATCGTATTTTTTTTCTTACAAAATGGCGGCGGTAGAGCCGTGATACGCAAGATCTTGTGGAGCGACGTTTTCCACGGTGTTCAATCTCGCGGCTATACCGTTTGACTTAGAACAAAAAACCAAAAAGATTTATTTTCTGCATGCCTACAACTATGGAAGTACGTAGCGGTTTTGCGATATCTTGAATATGTTCTGTGGAATTGACACTTTTATAAAAAAAAAAATGCACTTTTTCTCTCCATGGTCACCATTTCGAGACAAATTAACGTTTCTGGATTTCCCTACGTACTTCCATAGTTTTAGGCATGCAGAAAATAAAGCTTTTTGGTTTTTTGTTCTAAGTCAAACGGTATAGCCGCGAGATTGAACACCGTGGAAAACGTCGCTCCACAAGATCTTGCGTATCACGGCTCTACCGCCGCCATTTTGTAAGAAAAAAAATACGATTTTTTCCGGCGAGAGTTGGATAATAACAGGTTTCATATTAAATTTTCTCTTTATTTTATTATCTTCCTAAAAAAAATGCCGAAAATGACTGCAATTTTGCTCCGTCCAAGGTGGCCTAACCCCTTAAGTGACTGTCTTATTTCACTAGTAACCGGCTCGTAGCGGGTTAACCCGGTTACTTCGGTTTCTTCTAGAATTTAAGAACCGTTCCCTCGCGGCTAGTATGGGTTACAGAAACCTTCCTTGGTTAACCGGGTAAGGGTTAGGGTTACTAGGCGGTTCGGATCCCTGGTTTAAGATGAAGCTAGATGTCTAAGTGTCCAAGATTTTGTCACGTACTTTCACGCAATTAGTTCACCACATATGTAAGTAGTAAATCACGCAAATTATTTCCTGATTGAGGAAAACACTTTCGAGAAAAAAAACTGTGAAAACTTTTTTTGTTACAATCTGCCCCGGTCTCCCCTACAGGTCGAAGGTAATACCATCTGGCGACAGATTATCTCCGGCGGCTGTATCCTGCTATTTCGAGTCGCTCTTCTCGATCAGCTTCTCCCAGAACAGTCCTATTACTCGATTAATCGCTGAGTGTTTTAAATGTGTTAATATCGTTCGATCTCCGAACAAAGCAACGCGAGGAAAAGTTTTTTTGCCTGCCAATCGCGGAGGTATGACCAATGAGCTGTTTACACATGCCGCGTTGACGTATCGCGGGAGCAAAGTGCAGCGAATCTGATACCGGCTGGCTTTGTCGGAGCGCATAATAATCGCCTGCGCGCCTTTTCCGGCTCGCTTTCCCTTCTCGTTCCTCCGCCCGTCAAACTTTCCGCTTAGCGACTTTCACGCGAACGAAAACGTCCCCTCGAAGCCGGGACAGGTATTCTTGTTTCCCAACCCCAGTCTCTTCATCCCTGTGTCTTCTGAGCGCTCGCAGTCTCGGCTCGTAAATATTCAGCTGCCTTGGAGGAAGCGGCTTTCAAGACGGCGCGAATCGCTTTCAATCAACAGAGTGGTACCATTGGAATCACGGATAGACGTTTGTCCGCGGCGGGCCGATACACAACACGCATGGCGCGTTAAACGAACTATCCAAGAAGATTAGATTACGCGTATCTAGCGAGGAAATTAGAGCACAGGAAGAATAAGATTATACAGCTTGGTGGAGAGCCTCGCGTGCTCCGTGAATGTGGGCTATGGTGCGTGCTGTGTCTGGCAAAGGGAAATCACGTCACGAGTGGGCATTTTATTTCAAATTTTTATTTATATAGATGAATCCGGACTCTGCTAAGAGCCACTCGTCCAGATGACGACCTCCCCTATGCGAGCAGCCATTCTCGCCCGATGTTCCTCTACTCACAACTCTCTCTTCTCTTTCAGGTAGCGAAACACTTTGCCAGCGTTCCCGAGCGTATCGGGGCGAACGTTCGTAGCCCGACGTATCGTCTGTCGCGGATCGCCTGAGACGTCCACCTTCTCACAGAATCCAGCCACCGGAAGTACGATCGGCGAGGAGGAATGGCGCGCATGCTGCTCCAAGAGCCCGGCTGGAAGCTGGAGCGGAAGGGCTCGGCTCTGCTGTTGAGGAGGGACAGCTCGCATCTGAAGACAGCTCGCGTCTGTTTCCGCTGCGACGTCGAGGTCCGGGAATTCGAGCGCGACGAGGATTACATGATCGAGACGGAGCCCGAGGGGGCCGCCAGCCCCCTGGCGATGTGCGCCAGCTGCGTGGCAGCAATCTGCGTCACAGTGATCCTCCCCTGGCTGCTGATAAGCGGTTAAATAGCTCCAGGGGTGGCGCGATCTCGGGGGGGGCACGTCGGGCGATCTGTGTACCTATAGCAACGGAGGTCCCCGACGCGCGGCACGCGAAACATGTCGGGGCCTGGCGGAGGGCCTCTCGAGCGCGAGGGTCCGCGATGGTCGGTAACTGAGATTCCACGTGGAGGACGGATGTACAGTTCCTAAATCGTAGTCTAACCCAGCGATCACGCGGCACGGTCTCTTTCGGCACCAATTTCTGCAGAGAAAAGGGGGATCGGAGGTGTTTCCACGGCGAACGATCGCTCCCGCCTCGAAAGCGTTACGGCAGCCTTTATGCTCGCCCGCTGACCCGTGCCGTTCCCTTTGAGTTCCGTTCAGACGCGGAAGATGCACGTTTCCTCGGGACAAAAACAGCCGGCGAATGGGTGCGAGTAGATATCCGCGGGAGTCGATCGGGGATGTACGCGGAAACGGAGGGGAAACGTCTAAGAGAGGACCGTGCGTACTTTCGCCTCTGCGTTGAACCTCCTAACCCGCTTCGCGCTGACGGCAAGTCCTGCTGAGACGGAGGGGACACTCGAGGTGTATAATCGCTGGGAACCATTCGGCTCCGCGGACTTGCTTACTTTGCGCGCGTCCTTTCTCCGTGTATATTCGCGTGTGCATGCGCCAGGCTGTCGCGAAATACTTGGGCACGATCCGGACGAGTCATTCCTTGCGAGCGAGCGAGTCGAACTGTGGAGACGGTGGCGTTTCTCTGTTAATCCTCGAGTCGCGATATCCGAGCCACCCTTGCGCGGCTTCGATGAAAATTCTGTTCAACAACGGGGCCGTTGAATCGCAGCTCGAGTGGGGAAACGTGTGTAATCCACGATACGCCGGTCGGCTTTGTTCCTGTTCGAATCGTTCTCAGCGGTAATCGTTTGCTCGAACGAGTACCGTTCAGCTCCGATTCTCTCGATCAATTAAGCGTTCCCGTGGCGCACGGAGAGCCCGGGAAGCCGGTGAAAGTTGGAAAAGCTCCGCGATGCAAAGTCAGCGAATGGGAAAGTTTTCTCTGCCCGCGGAAATCCACGAGAGGCGGTGGATTGAGAAATCGGTCGAAGTTCGCGAGGCCGCGGACTGTCGAGCGCGCCACGGCTCGTTGCTTGCCGAGGAATAAATATAAAGGAGGGAATGTGTGTGCGTGAACTTCAACGGTGGCTAATCTGACCGTTCTGAAAGGTGAAGAAGCTCGTTTAACAATCCTATATTTCTATCTATACCATTATTCGTGGATCAATGCATCAGATTGTTAAGCTCGCGGTGACTCCACAAATTTGTACAGGCCTTTGATCGATCGCCCGTTAAAATGTCTTCGACGAATCGTCTGTACGAGCGGGTATGCGGAATTTTTGCACCGACACAGAGTGAAAGAGAGCGAGAGAGAGAGAGAGAGAGAGAGAGAGTCTTAAATATAATACGATAACTGATTGTACGCGAGTGACGGAGAATGCAATGATACAAGCGTTCAGATAACGTGCAAGCCTCTATTCCGAGCGGTCACTGTAAAAATACTATTTGTTTATGTTTCTAATAAAACCCCGAAGAAGTTACGAAACGCCAGTTCACGTGCCTCACCTACGTCGTTGCACAACTCCAAGTCCGTCGTTGCAAATTTGTCCTCCTCTTCGCGTTACCTAACAAGGATAAACAGCAGCGACAGTGCCTCGAATTTTCCGTCGCCCGACCTCTCGATCCGTGAAAAAAGAATTCGAGCACAGTGGCGGCGACGTACGCAGCGCGGGCGGGGGCTATCCTATATCAAGCTTCCCCGCTCGAGTTAAATAACGCGGATAACAGCTTCAAACGCTGGCAACGATAACAAGGCGCCTTTGTTCCGCGATTTCAAGGCAAACGCACTTCGTTTATCGCGGGGGAAACGAGAAAGCATGGGGCCGGCGTTGCTAGCCACCCACCCCTCGCGCGATCGCGGATCCCCTTTCTCCACGATTCCGGGCGATATTTTTGCCGTGTAACGAAGGGCCAGGAAATGGCCCGGGAGAAAGGGGCCGTCGGTATAAATATCTTACGGCCGCTCACATTTCGACGTTCGGCCGCGAAATATGCCCGCGTCCCCCGTTTGCGCCCTCCGCCCCCGCTGCAAAATCTGCGAATTTAATTTCGCGGCAGCCACGAACGCATAAATATGCATCGCGCGGGCCGCCCCTTTTCTGATTTATTCGCGATTACGCGGGACGGGGTGGATTTCGCTGACCGCCTCTCCCAGTCAGCGATTTCCCCGCAAACGCTGGAAGAAATGGAGCGCGGTCTCGATCATTCGAGCGATAGCGGCGGTAGTCGGTCACGATCATTCGGATCATTCAGGTTAGAGGGAGAATGTTGAGGGGCGAGCACGATAACTTGATTGACGAGGAAACGACTTTAGGAAATTTATTAGGTGGACTTCGAGGTGGTCGATTGGTAAAAGATGGATGGGTTTCGGAGTATTCTTGATACTTTAATATACTCCAAGCTTTGATTCCTACATTCTCAACCCCCGCAGCTCGACGCGTTTTGCGAAATACGTCCATAAAGCGATCCATGTTTGCTTTCGTATTTTGGCAGCCGTATCGTTCAAAGGATCCGGGACTGTAGGCAGTAGAGTGTAGACAAATGTTTCACGAGCATTCTGCGCCGTTCCCGCAGAATTGGGGAGGCGAATAACGTGGCTCGATATACTGCGGGGGTTGAAAACGGTCCCCAAGACGAATCCTCGAAGTCGGCGCGTGTACTCGTAAGCAGTTGGTTCGAAGACGATCTCGCTTCATGGTTTACGTAACGCGCGGTCCCTCGCGCCGGGGATTATCGCGTTTCAGCGCGGAGGACAAGGCTATTAAATTATTATTTAGCGGGCAGAGTTATTTCCATGTCGAAGTGAATCACGCGCTATGTCGAGAGGCCGCGAATAATCTGGATCGAGGTGAGCCAGAAACCTGAACGCGCGCGAAAGAATACGATAGCCGTGATCAATGTCTCTGCTCGGCACTTAAGGCGGGGTTTTGCCAGCGGGTTTGGGTAACGACGCGCTATCAACGAGGGTCGGGCCGATCTCAAACGTCCCTCGTTCCGGTGAGAATTGCAGAGGTTTTATTTTAAAATTCGCCAAACTGATTACATTACGGAAACGTCCCTCCGCTTTGAGGGGCGAGAAAGAAGCGCGGGGGCGTAGAGACTCATGACTTTCAGAATGAAATCGCGGCGTTCTTCGTTGCAACACGATTAAATTTGCATGGAGTATTTTTAGACGGATAATAGCTTGCGGGATCGTGTCGCGGGGTGGTTGATTTGAATTTGCGGGGCGGGAGATGTCCCTGCTCCCGCTTTCCTCGCTTTCACATATTGTTCCCTCCAGCTCGGGCCACGTACGGAGGTGTAATGAAGGTTAATTAGAAGGGTTGACGCATCGAGCGTTAAATTAGTGCTAACACGCTATCCGCAGCCTCCCGGAGAGCACTATTCAACCACGACAGCTGATTGCCGCGAATTGGCTTCAATTTCCTTCAATTTGCAAGGAAATTAAAAATTCATGTACCGTGGGCGGCAACTGGGGAACACGCCGGCCCATTCGCGGATAAAGTAGATCCTGATTTAGCTACCGCGCCGCGAGCGTCAATTCCGCTTGGTTCCCGGGCCGCTGGTAGATGGCGCGTCGGCGCCCACCGACCAATTCGAATTGGTTATGCGGCGCTTCGTTCGAGTGACTTTTCCTCTGTTATTGTGCTCGCGTATTCATTAAAATTAGTCGTTAATTCGCAGCGTTCCCGATTATGATCCGCGACATCGGTGTTTCCGGCTATCAAGGTGAAATATTCTCGGCAAATCGCCCCTCCAGCAATCGAGATGCAATCGCAATCCGAGGATTACGAATCTCGCTCGCTAACTCTTTTCCATGGTGGCCATCATGGAGTTGGTGGTCACCTTTGATGACAGGGGCAGCTAACACGAATTGTACGGTTCTGTTTCAGTTGCCGGATCTGAACAGCCTCGATGAAAAGGTGAGTGTCTACCCGGAGTCTTCCCACGTTCGCCAATCCTAATTATTTAGCGTGTCGCCTTGGGTAAGTGCAAGTCAGGCAACGATTCTCTTTCCACTCTGCGCATTTCCCTGCGATTAAGTGGACGCGGGAAATTTCGTGCCTCGACGCCGCCTTGATTCGAACAACGTCGTTTCGAAAGAGGCCTGCGTTGATCGTCGAGCACGCGGATTTCACGGGCGGCTTAGGCATTCCGAGCGCGGGCCGAAGATGTACGTGCTGGGAATCGCGGAGGGGACTTTCGTTCACGGAGTCTCGTGGGTGGAGTAAGCTCTCGTAAACGAGGGGAGGTTATGTAATCCGGGCGAAAAAGACGCGTGTACGCGAAACAAATAAGAAGGTTTCGAGGCACAGGCATCAGGCTCCGCGGACGCCATTAATGCTAGCGAACAGTTTGAATTGAAAAGATTTCCCGCGCCTCTCAACTTGCGCGCGCGTGACTTTGAATCTTATCCTTGGATTTGGATTATTCTTGCGCGATAGAAAATAAGAAACAGGTCTCCGCGACTTCTGAAAAGTCGAAGGAGATGCGAGATGAGGAAGCAATAGGTAGCAATAGGAACATAATTCTTCTATCATTATTCTTAACATTAATTCAAGAACGCAGAGTATCTTGATCACGCCTTTCAATTCATTTAATCTCCCGTCACCCTGGATATTGACACGGATCATTAATCTCCGAGTAATTATGTAGCCTCCGAAGCCCAACTATTCTACTTATCGAGGAATCGACATGGATTATCTTATTACTCCAGATTCATTTCCTTATCTAATTCCGTAGGGGAGACCGGGGCTAGTTGACTAATTTTTTACATTCCTAATTTTTATAAATAGACCATTAGTATTTTGTTGACTTACTGCATACCAAAAGTTTCCAAATTTCATTAGGTATACAGGCATAATTTTGAAAATTGTTTTCATTGAGTCTAGGTTTTAGTTTTTATTGTATTTAGAGTAGTGAGACGAATAAGTCAACAGACCCCGGCTACGGGGTTAGTTGACAAATATGATGGGGTCAGTTGACTTGACATTTACTTTTCAGTTTTAACCGTTTGCATGCGAAAGGTGTATAGGGTAAATCCGGGAGACGCGGTCGGGCCGGAAAGTTGGTCGTGTCGCTATATTTCAGAGTCTATACGTAAAAATGCATTAAAGTGCAGACTAATTACTTCTCTAGAAGCCAAATAGTTGAATGAATAGCGTTATTTCGCTTCCTTCTGTGGTTTTCTGGATTTATAGGCTATAAAAGGTAAATTGATGTTACATTTAACCTCTTTTGTCAAACAGCGGTTGTACAGAATCGTATTTAAAATATACTTCTAAGTTTATTTTCCTTTAATGTTTGGAATAATAAGATAGTAGAGACATTGAGGGACAATGCAGCCAAAGTATTTGGCGATATTAACTCTTCCTCTCAAAGCTAACGAGAAGACCATGTCTCGCTGCAGAAAGGTGAGATGGTCGAGTTATGATTTTTTTATTATTCTTGTTTATTTTTTTATTTTTTATTATTATTTTATTATTATTTTTGTTTATTTAGTTTATTTATTCACGTTTGTATTCATTTGCCTTGCTAATCGCCAATAGGTAATTCACTTTTTCTTTGATGTGTTCTTTACTTGATTAGCGTAAACAAATTAAATATCAATGAATCCGTAGTTGCATTCACTCATAAATAATTTTGCTTTATCCTTTGTTAATTTTCCATGAATAATTATGTGAGTGGTCTCTGCCAACGACGAAAACCATTTCTCCCGGCACCTCGGAGGAGGTGGTCAGATGTCATGACTTCAGTTTTCAACCCGATTTACAGTAAATATTGTCTTAAAGCAAATATCGACCAGTTTTTCTGAATCGGCATAAAATTCTGAACATATTAGGTTTGTTCTGATAAAATAAGTAATATCTATATTAGTTTTAATAGCCATTTTATATTAGGTCGACCGCGTGTCCCGGATTTACCCTATATACGCTGTCACAGTACATCAATATAATGTGAAAAACGTATACATACGCTGCCAATTCCATCAATATAGTATACGAAACGCGTACATATGTATACTACGACCAATAAATTTTTTTTTTTTTTTTTCACTCCACCACAGTGTTATTTTTTTTTTTATTAATTATCATGGTCTAAGATACTGTAATTATTTTGTACTGGTTTGTTATGGTCTATTTGGAAGGCCTGAGAGTTTGAAGGGAGGATAGGGTGTAAAACTGGTAGGGTTGAGTTTGGAAGGATTTGTGGTGGGCGAAGTGGACTTGAGCAGCTAAACTCTTTGCCTCGACTACATCTTGAGGATAAAAAATGCAATTATTAGTAGTATTCCTATGCTTAGTTAAGTAACCCCGTCCGACATTGTTAACATGTTAAGGGTCGTACGTACAAAACCTCCACGCACCGGATAAAATAAAATTCCGTAAATTATAGTCAAGGTATCACGTTTCCACAAAATATTCATGAAATAACATCGAGCAGTACTTAGTGGGCAAAAATTCATAAATAGTCGAAACGAAAATATTTACTTCCAGCCGACCTTTTTAGATTTTTCATTCTCACTGACAGACCACGCAAGTTTTTGTCACGGCGACACATTAAATGGCAAGCTGGTCATTCATATGCTCCAATATTGCGAATCGCAGCATAATTTATTCCATAATACAATGAATTAAAGGGAATTAGTCAACTAACCTCGTTAGTCAACTAGCCCCGGTCTCCCCTAAGCTTCCCTTACAGCAGGCAAAACTGATCAGTCGCGGAAATACGGTTACGAACTAGGTATATCAGCCATTACTAAAGCAGCGCTCCTTTCTCTTCTCGAACACCCGCGCTTATAGCCGCGGCCAGCACCTGCCGCCTCATCTCATTCATCAAGTTTATCAAGCGCAGGTGTTGGTTCACATTTGCCCCTCACAATCGCCCGTTAATGCCGAATAAATTGCATTACGTTCGCCTCGAGATGGGCAATCACTTGCCGCGGAATTAATCGATCGCCGGCCGTCGCATTAAAACGGGGAGCGTCATCGTAACGATCTTTACGCGACCGTTTCCGCGGAACGACGCGCTGTCTGCCACCCGACGATTTATTGCCCGCGGCGACCGCCGCGTTTTCCACCGCGATCTCGATTGTTTGTTCGCGCGGGCGCGCGCTCTGCCCCGCTCGAAACGGCGTTGCGTAACGCGCGATTTCCACGCTGCCTCGCGATAATTGGCCGATTATTCAAGAAACTGGTCGGTGGATCGGGCGTTCGTAGGTGGAGCCACGCGGAAGCGGATCGTTAAGATAATCGATCGTGAAATTACGCCCGCTCCTCCGGCTCGCTGCCGACGCCTGATAGAAAAGAAGAACAAAAACAATCACGCTAATTTATTATTCGATCGCGATCGGTTTTGTTCGTTACCCTGTCGCGGCCCGCCCGTTTCTGTTGGCCGATTCCCCGATCGATTTCCACGCAAGGCCACTGGACCGACCTCTATCGCACGCGTGCAATTTCGACGGATGGAACCGCCGCTCCTATCTTACGAGATCGATCGCGCGGCTACGTGACCGCCGTCACGGACGGGATGATGTGTAAAAAATGCAAATGACCCGCGGCACGCCGGCGTTATCTGTCCTTCTAAATTGACCGTGATGCAATTCCGCGAGCCTGTAATCTCTCGGATCGCTCTCGCTCGTCTCTTTTTCGAACCAGCCTCGCTCGTTACCGTTCTTTTTGTTCCCGACGGTCGGACCGAAACGAATTCGCCGATCAGACGCATTACCCTAATGAAACAACGCTCCCGAACTCGGCCGAACGTGCACACGTTATCGATTGTATTTCCTCTCGGGGCCGGGATTTCCACGAACCGCCGTGGCTCGATTGGGTGGAAAACAATAGCGCGATATTACACGAATGGAATTGATTTCGAGGAACCTTCCGTGGGACTCGTCGCGTCCTCGCAACCTCTCCAATCGCAGGCATACACCTTCGTCAGAATGGGGATGAATTGTTCCACAGTTTGGCGGGTTGCTCCGCTGTGGACTCGGTAGGCGGATATTCCTACTTGAATCCATCGGTTGCCTAGGATCGGTAGAATCCCTTCGCAGGACCACCGGGCTATTCAGCTTTCATTCGAACAATGTTTACGGCGCACAGAGTTACGCGTAATGGACAAAAGTCAAGAATCCGAAGTGTTTGATCCACAAATTCTTGTATCTTATAATGTTAATAAAGGAACGTAGGTTTCAATGTTACCCATAACTTCTGCTGAATTTACTAATTTGTTGTCAAAAGTGATACTAGAAATTCATTACAAATTTCGGTGCATTTTTTCAAACACGTGCCATTGGCAGAATGTTTATGCTTTTCATTTGCTTTTTATAGGTTGTGTTTAATACTGTCATACCTTCAAAACTGCCGAGTCAGTTTTTTACAATACTAACAATTTGTACTAATTCTTTATGTTAAATGTTTATCAACTTCGATGGGACTTTAAAAAAAAAAACACCAAAAAATACCTCCCTGATTTTTTGTATATTAAATTTAGGGATCATTAAACTTTATATTAACGTCAATTTCAACTGCACGAATTTGCACGAAACAGAAAAAATAGCCAAAATCATTATTAAGACGTTCACCGCTCCGGCCCTTAGCGTAGTCTCTAGGTCTCCTCGTGCATAAGACCCTTATGTGAATATACACATCCGATATGCTTTTTCCAATTGTTTATACGATATCTACCATGACTTTTCCATCCTGGATGCTGTCTTCAGTTTTAAAATAGCAGTCAAACGCGATACACGTGTTAAAAATAATTGGATAAAAAAATGTTTCGAACAAAAGTTAGTCAGTATTCAGATGACAACAAATTGCGAAAGTAAATATTAATAAAAAACTTTTTATTCACTGAAAAATCAAGATCGGCTTAATTTTTTTAATGGAACTGTATATTTTTTATACACCAATCGATGTATTTTTATATTCTCTTTAAAAAACTATTAGGGTACTTAGGACGAAAACTGATTAGTTCAGAAGTTATGAGTTTTGTCCCGAACGCCCATATACGCGTAACACTGTACGGCGCACAGTGGTCTGGAAAGCGGCGTTTTGTGGCCAAAATTCTGATCTTTCTGAAACTTGGTGATTAAGGGTTTTTGAGGTCGCTGATAACGAATTTGGCACCACAAATTCAAAATTCAAAATGGCGGATTCAATATGGCGCGCATTGTGGTCTGGAAAGCAGTATTTTATAGTCAAAATTAAAAATCATAGCCGTACTAGAGAAAAAAGAGAAAAAAGATTCAGCTCTAACATTATCTTTGACTTAAAAAAAATAAAACATTAAAAATACACGCGTACGGGACGCCCAAACACCTCGAGCGTCATTTCTAAAAGTCTGCATAAAATTGAAGGTTGCAGGAGGTTGCACTTGAAATTAACATGCTCTTGTTAACAATTGGGTAAGCTATCATGTAAAAAAAGGCCGATGTTAATTTCACTTAATCATTTTTTTATAAGCCTTCTCAAAGTTTAAATTCATATAAACATTGCACTATTTGTTCATGGACTAAAAAATGCCTGTGACACATATAAATAACTGAAATATACTTCCTTACCTATATAACTCTATGATATAAACACGTATTTTGATGTTCTATAGGGTAATTGTGGGAGTGCTGCCGCACGTTACGCAAAATTGTCACCGTGTCTAAATTTTGCAATGAAAATGTTTTCCAAGGATACATATTATTAGTTCATCATCTTGTGATTCTACTAGCATTAAAAAAAATAAAAATTTTAATATTTGTCACCCTTAAAAAATTGAAACTAAAAACATCTCTTTAGTAGGAGAGACGCCGCACATGAGGGTGTGGTGCCGCATTTCGAAAAACGTTTACTTTTCGATTTAAACTTGTAAATTCTAACGGATGATTAATTCCCAAAGATTCGGCAAACTGAAATGCCATTTTACGTACTCCTACTCTATCGGGAGAAAAGCCCACTTCGCTCAAACGCATAATATGTTCGGCTAGGCGTCTTTCGTTTTTGTATCCCAAAAGGCCTAAAATAGGTATGTAAAAAAAGTAAATAAAAAATTATTATTAATAAAAATAATAATAAAAGAGAAGTCAATAGATTCTTGCAATCAGGTCCTAATCGAGTTTTCGTAGTGTTGTTAGTTTCAAGACGTCTTCCTAAAGTTCTTGCCGGAATTCCATAATATCGTTCCGCTTCACGTTTGCCGATTTCACCAGCTTTTATTCGATGTAATGCTTCAATCAAAGTTTCTTCACTCCACTGAGCTTTAAGCTTAGCGTTAGATTTTCTTTTATATTCAGTTGGCATCTTGAAATCAAAATAAAAAAATGTGGAAAAAGAGTAAATAGTCCACAAATATATGTGGATTATAAGATTATTCATTTAGAAATAAATAATTTGCCTAGAGATACCACGTTAGCAATTTTAAAAAACTTTTTTGGTATTTTAAACATTAAATACATCATTTAAATCGACTTAGTTTCCGAAACAGTACGTTATCAATGTGCGGCATCTATCCTAAGAAAAAATGCGGCGGCTATCCGAAATGGCCGGGAGAGGCGCCGCACTTTCGTATTTCCACATGCTATGTCGAAGGTAACCTATTCAACCAAGGAAATATTCTACAAGGTCCCTTTAACGTATTACAAAAGTTGTATTAAGAAAAACTATGAACTTTAATAATAATAATAATAATATTTATTCACGGGACAAGCCCATTAAGACAAAGTATATCAATACAATAATTAGAACAGCCAACCGACTACAGCTTTAGCTACTATGATAGTAAAAATAAAAGTGACGTATAACTATTCAGGCGAAGCGCGCTAGGCTTACCTCGAAAAACAGCAAAATCTTTAATAATAATGCAGGAAAAACGCTCGTGCTTGGTAAACTGGTCTAGATCAACAGTCGCAAACAAATGAAATCAACAATGGTCTGTTTTATCGACGACATCCCTGAAATACCGATAGTGCGGCGTCTCTCCGAGTGCGGCACCTCTCCCACAATTACCGTAATGAGTAATTACAACAATTAGTTTCACTTAAAATTTCATGATTTACACTTTATAACACTATATCTGATTATAGAATTGCCTGAAATCTATAATATGATTGGAGTTTGAAGGTTTCGGGGGTTATCAATACATAGGGAAATAAAATTTCTGTAAACATTGAAGTTGAAAAATTGACTTTTGGCCACGAAACGCCGCTTTCCAGACCACTGTGCGGCGCAGGGAAGTAGCAAGCAAGCTCCGCATCATCCTTTCGATGTAAATACTCCCAATCACAATACCATTGGAGTTTTTCCAAGCCTCCCTCTCGTGGCGCAGGCATTGTTCCATATATCGCGGCGTTCCCAGGCGATTAATATTCCCGTATCTATGTAGCTACGTGCATTTACCTAGACTCTCGCGCAACACCGCGAGCGTAATCCTCGCCGCGTTACGCAACCCGGCTCGCGGAATAATTTCCTTCAATTCCGCGAGACGACGTCGCTCGTTATCTACTTGACTCGGTCGTCGAACCCTGCGCCTCTTTGGATCGGTGTTCCCGCGTTTCTTTCGCGCCGCTACCGTGTCTCCCAGCACCTCTCGACCGATCGATGGACCACGGAGCAGGGGATCGCCGACCGATTCGTCGTCGCTCGTTAAACAAACCTCGCGCGAGTCCTCCGAGCCTCAGAGAACGCCGGGCGCTCTGAGCAATGCTTCTGGAGAACTTTTATATTTCCGTGAAAGAGACCAGGAAAGGACGACGGCCGGAGTTCCACGATCCTTTGGCGAAGCACTGAACTGGCACACGTGTCGCGCAGATTATACCTTCCTACGCTCCTCGAGGGAAACCTGTTTCTAGCCCACTGTTCCTCGAATGCGAAAAGCTATGGACTCTGTGCCCAGTCGCCTCGCATCGAGCCCGGACGAACATCTTCGACGAACAGTTTAGAGGGGCTGCAATGGGAAAACTTGGGGAACGCGGGATGAGAGACAGCGGCGCTGCCCTGGCGGACGCGAAGCGCCGAACGAGGCCGGCGCGATCTTTCGCTGCCCGATCGAGGACCGTCGGTTCGACGCTCGCGGTTATCCGAGTTGCCACGAGACTTCCCGGAATTCGGGTTAATGGTTTTTGGCAGACGCCGCGCGGGCACCGGTCGTTGAGCTCGCGCGAAATTTCTAATGGCGGCGGGGTTCATTCGAGAATCTCGGCTGCGCGGCCGCGGCCGTTTCGCTGGTCCCGCGCTCGCACGCAGACGCGGACCGCGAATTAAACACGGTGCTCCCGAAATCGGAGTTCCGACGGGGTGGCCCTCGCGGGGGGTAGGAGGGAGAAAAAGAGCGGATAATTGAACGCGAAGTCGGGGGTAGCAGGGGGGTGGTGTCCGGTTTAACGCGTTCTTGCGTAACCACTCGTTTTCCCGGCCGAGATCGGACGCGGTCCCCGCGCACGGCCGCGCCGGACCGTTTTGCATACGAGCGCTCTTGTGCATAACCGGCTGGGCTCTGCGCGCCGGTGTGCAGAACCGGCCTGTAGGTGCCTTTAGAGGTTAAGAAAATATCTGTGTCACCCGCAGCGATCGGGCGACCGGTTGCCAGATACTCGTTGTAAACAGGATGGAATTTCCATGCATATTCAAGCCTGCACGAGAGCATCGAGGTCGCGGCGCCGATCGTTCGCTCGAGCGCTGGCGGTTTATTCCAAGGTCCGAGAGTAAAAGCGGCGTCTTTTTTTTTCGGTGAAAGTAAGCGATAGCCGCTGCGGCCAACTGGCCGGGTCGCTTCGGTTAATGGCATCCCGAAGAAGCTTTTTAGAAGGCGAGGGTCAACGTGCACGGATGGGTCCCAAGGATCTTTCGCCCCCGAACGATCCTCGTGGCAGCGAGTTCGACAACAGTGCTCGCGGTTCCTCGGGCTACGAGTGCCTCTTGCAATGCAGTTCTTACGTAACCATTCTGTTTCTGCTGGTTTTGTTTCCTGGGTTCGTGTCCATTTCCATCTACACTGCTCGCCTACTCGATGGGTTCAGGCTTAACTCGCGAGGGGAGATTCC
Source organism: Andrena praecox (assembly GCA_963932275.1). Taxonomy (NCBI): domain Eukaryota; kingdom Metazoa; phylum Arthropoda; class Insecta; order Hymenoptera; family Andrenidae; genus Andrena; species Andrena praecox. The sequence goes on from OZ010729.1 coordinate 3,670,214, forward strand.
CAACCCGGGAAGTCTAGAAATTATTTATTTAATTTTAATTCTACCTATTTCACGCGTATACGTTGAGAAACTATTTCGGAATACGAGTAGAGACGTAGTAGAGGCAACAAGAACAGAAAGTAAAAGAACAAGTCGCGACTAAGTTGGGTTATTCCAGACAGCCCAATTGAGAATTGAGGCATTTGATGGGAAAAGGGCAGATAGGCATATGTACCCTTTTTCCTTAAATCGTTTAAATTGACTCAGGTATATGTTATGTATATATATAATATACCAAGGACATTATTTCTCTCGCGTTAGGTTAGCTATATGCTGTTCTGTTACGTAGCGTGATCGACAAATGAAAACTTTGAAATCGATTTTCTTGAAATGGCATTTTGGCGTACGTGCCATTTGTCCATCAAATGCCGCAATTATGAAACTTTGGGCATATGTAGAGGATATATAGGGTGACTGTACCTAATATCGCCAGTGTTCCTAATATCGCCACTCGCTATATCTCGCAAAGTAAGCTCTAGAATTTATCGGTTATGCACTGAATTAGTACCTAAACATATGTAGGAAGACATACTATAATTGCAGCATCATGTGATCAACAATTACAGAAAGGGAAGGATTTTAGAGAATCTTAATAGTGCAAAAATTTATTGGACTATCACAATTTTATGTCACATTCGGAGAAGGTAAGTCTAATAAATCTGTGAATGCAAGAATATCTACTAGAAATACCTAATTAATGATGTACTTAAGAAATGAAATCGATTCAAATATTTTTCATAATGAAAATAGCGTTTTTCTTTTAGCAGTATGCGTGTTCTCAATACCGCCTACCGGAGAACAATGGCTTCGATGTAATGCTTGTTACAGGTGAGGTCACGAAATGTGCGGAGCAACCGAAATAAAATTTCTTTGTCCAATATGTACATCGGAACGTAAAAAATAAAATATTTTAAAAATCTATATTTTCAAATTTCTATATTATTCTAATAAAAATGAAATCAAAGATGGATAAAAAGACATTTATAGAACAAGAAATAATAAAAGCACATGTGAAAATGACTTTAAAAACTCATATATACATGAATTAATCAATATTTCTTGAGTAGGCGATATTAGGTACACTTTTTTCAGGACCCGATTTTTGCATGTCTTACGTTTTCTGAGTCCTAATTAACAATTTGTAGGTTTCAACGATTCTAACATATGCTACATGAAAGATGAATAATTTCTCTTTACTTTCAAACGAACTGCATGAAAAAATATCAATTATTATTCAATCGACAGCGATTTAACTTTTGCCTGGCGATATTAGGTACACTCGCCCTAGGTATGTATTACCCGATTTTTTAGGCCGCCCAAATTCCTGCTATTTTCCAATATTCTGTCGCAACTCGCGAACTGTAAGAACTGTAAGTTAGCAAACGATGGTCGCGTTAGTTCTCCGGATTATCCGATTCAGTGATCCCGCCGCAATTCTTCTACGCCCTGAGAGTATCTCTTCGACCATCCCTTAATTCTCTGGAATAGAAGAGACCGCGACTCGCGCGATCCCTCGCACAGCCTCGTAGCCCGCGAGCGAATCGCCAATTAGAGTTTGCAGTAGAGCGATCGACACAAACAGCCGCCTCGCGCGTCCACCAGTCTCTCGCGTGTATATTAATCCCGTAATGACTGGCGCGATTGTGTTGGTGCACGTACACGCGGAGCCAGTCGTATATGGTCGCTCTTGGTAAGCAACAGTGGTTGCCAAATCGCGGCTTCTATTAATAAATTGGAAAATCGATTTGCGTAATGAAAACGGTGGAAGCATCGCGAGTTTCCGCGACCTCTTCGCCCTTTTCTTCGCCGAGCTTCGCGTTCTTTAACGAGGAGTTTCGGGAAGATCGATATAGCGCGGCTGCGGTTGATTCGCGGAGAAGGCTGAAGAGCAACTCGACGTTTCCCGATGGAACCTGGCGGGGAATGGATCTGGATCGTTCGCCGCGAGTCGTTAAAGGGTAATTCTCCGGTCGCCGGAGGAATCATCGATTGGAAAATCGGAACGGAGCGCTCCAGCGGATCGGCTGGAAAGGGCACGAAAGAGCAGGTCGACCTTTCGGGGCGAGGGATGAGCGAGAAATTTCGACTCCCGAGCAGTCGTAGATCACTCGCGGGGCACGCTGGAAAGAGCAACACGACTCGCTCGGCTCGGCTCGGCTCGGGATGATTGAATTCAAGCGGCTAAAAATACCGAGGTTGCCCCGCTCCTGCGGTGATATCGTGAATAATAATATAAATGATGACACATTGATCGGGTGCGTCGCGATCCGCGACGTCGATACTCGGCGTCCCTCGTCGCCTGCTCGCTGCAGCTAATATTTCCCGTTTCTCGGCGAACCAGCGTTTCGTTCGATTCATTTGTTTGCCGCATATTAAGAGCTGCAACATGTCTCTCGCCTCGCGATAAATATAGACGATTACTCGCGCGACGCGCGGAAAACTGACCTCGGACTAGCGGTAAAACGGGAAACCGCGTATGCGGGCCTGTCGGCTGGTAAATATAATTAAACAAACAATGAACGCGGCGCACGGGTTATACGGGATACTTGTGCCCGATCCCGCGTCGCTTTATTGCCTTCGGGGTGGAACAATCGGGCCCATTGTACGCCGCGCGAATAACAAGCCAAGCAGAAGCATTATATACCTACAAGAGTATTATTATTAATCGTCTTTGTTACTCCAAAGAAAGACGAAAGCTGAATATTTACAGAGAGCGTAGACAGTTAGGGTAAAGGCGAGGCTGCAGGGGTGAGAACATTGTTAGAAGCCTAACCGTGTACTACTATATTAAACTAAAAGAGAAACAACAACGGACAGACATAACAAATATTATTGTAAGTCCGGGAGAGTTCGACCACTTTTTGGAAAAGAAATTGTAGCATCGTTGTTTTTTCACATTTTTGTCGTTTTATGCACATTAAAGCAAAGCACGAGCAATTTAGGGTATATATAAATTATAGTGTGCGGTAATTTCAAATATTTATTTTCATTTTCAATCAAAAACATTGGCACTGCAACTGGTCGGTCTCACCCGCATGTCGGGGTTAGACCGTCCACCCACTACGAGTAATCAAGGTAGTGATCGATCACCTTATTAAAAAAAAAATTAAAAACGAATACATACGTATTGTTGGTATTACACTGTAGTTATATGCATATTATATCCCCAATATCGGAAGAGTGTAAATAAACTTACCTGTTTTTCAAATATCGCCACCACTGTAAGTTGGTCTAAAAACTTTCAGCCTCGCATAAAGTCTTAACTGTATCTTATAATTAAAATATGGATTTGTGACAATGGTCAATGTGAGATAAACAACAAGCGCCTTCATTTCTTTTGTGTGCCCTATCTTGCGTGAGTTTTAAAATATCAGCACTGGCCGGACTCTCCCGGTGGTCGAACACTCCCGGACTTACCCTAAGAATCAACTAAAGTAAAAGTAACCTTAAAGCTGAACAAGAGAATAACAAAAAGTAAAGTGAAGAGTAAAGTAATATAAAAAAAGGAAAAAATGGGGAAAACCGCTGTGCCGAGCAACGTGGAAGGGTGTGACCCCGTGAAACCGCAGTGGAAGAAAATTTTCGAGCGCGATTGTGACACGGGCCTGCACATCTGGAACGATACTCGATCGCCTTACGTCCAGATCGCTCGCGTCGATACGCGGTGACGAGTGCACTCGCAGCTGGTGCAACGAGATGCTAATAAAAGCGGCCGATCAGATTGGAGCGAGTCGGTCCACGAACCAGCTCTCGTTCGAGTGCCGCGCGTACATAGAAGTGCGTGGGTAATTAGTTGCGGTCGGATTCAGATTAAAATTACCGGGTCATTGCGGTTGCGGCACGATAAGGATTGTTCGCGTTACGGTGCTGGCCGTCCCGCGTCCTCTCCGTTTAACAATTCCTCATACTTCGTTTAAACAGATTCCCTACGTTCCAAGGATCCGCGGGGCGTATAAACATTATAAACATTCGACTCCCTCAGACCCGCGGCGTTTAAATCCGCTGCAGTGTTTAATAGTGGAGTGCAGGAAGGTGCAACGCATTCCTTCGCCGGTATATCACGGCAGTATTCGGTCCAAGATTACACAGTAGCCTCTAAATGAAATCGTTAAAATTAAATGCGCTCGAGCCCGCCGCGTATGCGCTCGGGTGCACGTTGCCGAGCTCGCGCTCCGCTTCGAGATTGCATTTAGTTCGCGCTAATCGCCGAAAATAATTCTCGGTTGGGCGCGGTTGGGATAGATTCTCTGTTACCCACGCTTCGGGAATCATTCCCTGCGCTGTCCTCGTGTCGGAGCGGTTTTTTAAGAGATCCGAACGCGCGCTGTTCGCCCGCTCGAGCAAACTTGTCCGCTGCGCGGCTATTTATACCGTAAGTGAAGTACAGCTCGCTGGCTTCGAGCGATGACAGACATATCGCTGATGCCGTTTCGCCGGACTATCAATAGCCTTAACGCTGGCCCTGTTGTTCTGGAACGTGCTGGATCTAATGGCCTGCGCTAGATCCGTTCTCGATCTTCCTCTTCGTAAACACACTTCGGGGGCAACCTGCCTCACAATGCCGCCGCTATTAGAGTCCGGGATTCTGCCAACTCCGCGAAGGATGTTTCTGAAGTGGAGCCAGTCTACAGTCCAGATGTGAAGAGTTTATTTAGAAATCACATGGTACACGACACTATTAACATCATCTCATTTAAATACTGCCATTGGTTCTGCAATGGCTCCACTCTCTCCCCCTCTCTCTCTCTCCCCTTGTCTCTCTCTTATATCTCCGCGGCGGGATAAGTAAACAATTGAAATCCATTCTTGACTGGATGATACACGAGCGTACGAGCCGACACGTGGGCGTTGAAGGAGCGGTGTGATTTCGAAATTCCGCCCTCGCTCTTCTGCCACTATTCCCGTCGGATAACCGCGTCGACGCGAATTCGACAAAGGACCCCACCTCCGCTGCCCCCGGGTCCCTCGCACCTTCTCTTTCGAGGTCTTCTGGCCCCCTCACCCCGGCGGCACGTGCTTCTGTTGGTAAAGAGTGGCGCCAAACTGCCAGCAGGACCGCGTGTCCCACATCGAGCCCACTCGTGGGATCACGCAATCCGTTCGCACGCTCCGCGAAGGTAGGAGCCGCCTGTCGCTCGGGGCGAGCAGCCTTTTAATAAGTGGTTCCGTGAGATTGGCCGGGAAAGAAAGTCACGATAACAGATTAACGAGATCCCCAAGGCTGCGAAGAGTGCGGGGACCGCTCGGTCACCGCCAGTCAGATCCGACCAACGCTGTTTACCTACTCTTGCACGATTTCTATCTAGCCACGCTGGCAGAAGGCGGGGTATGATGCAATATCGAAAAACAGTCGCATCACCGTGTCGCCGCGCACGTGGCAGGCCGCTGGCATCGTTGAGTTTCGATAATCGAGAGCGCGGGGGGTGGCTCTCCCCGCGAGCAACGGGTTCGCTTTATCAGAGCCACGTATGACGAAACGTCGCCTTTCGGACAGATTTCCAATCGACTGCTTGCTGCTACGTACCGCGTACCGATCGCACAGAACGCTTCGAAAAAGCAGCCGTGGATCGCTGTGTCTTATCGCTCCGTTCGGTACCGTGAACTCTTAATTGTGTCCTTGGCAGGCTATAATTAGACGGGTGCCATCTTTCGCGCAGGTTATCGCGCGGCTATTTAACCGGTCGCGGTGAAAATAGACCGGGATAATGGACGGTTCTCCATTCTCGCCCGGCAGTGTGGAGAGGATGCTTTCCGCGGCGTATACCCCCGCCCCGATGAAAACTACAATTTATAGCCGCGCGAGGACGTTAATATTCATCGAGTATGCTAATCCCAAGGCAGCGGTGGCCGGGCGCGTGGCGTTTCCTTCGGCGATTCGTCGGCGAAGACAATGCGGCTCTTCTCGCTCCGGACACGCCGAACTTGGCGATTCCCGTCCGCGGCGCCTCCGTCCCCAGCCGTTGTTTGCATCGAGGCGAGACGCGCGATTAATCGACGCGCAGCCTTCCCTGCTTTCCCGCTTACGTCAAGCGCGCAACCGCCCACGCAACGCGTTCTCGTCTCCCGCTATCTCTGTTCCGCTCCCTTCCGCTCTCTGTCCACCGTCTACGCGTTCACCCTTTGAACCGGTCTTTATCTCTCCCTTTATAATTAGCCGCGCGAGGACAACGCATCGGAGGAAAGAAAGAAAGAAAGAAAGAAAGAAAGAAAACGGACGCCACGGGGTTATTAACACGTCAGTCGTTAATGTCGTTATGCAAAGCTTTTTTTCCCTCTGGACCCCTCGACGATGTCCTTCGACGGTCGAGTCCGCTGGTATGCGGTTCGGTTAATCGAGAAATAAATTCGAGAACTCGGAGGTGACTCCATTCGACGAGAAACGGAAAGCAGCACGAATTTATTGGAGCTTTGTCCTGGACCAGGGTTCAGCTTCCTCTTGCATCCGGTCGCTCGCGAGTTCGGTAACCGAAGAGTCCTCGTAGAAAACACTGTAATTGCCAAAATGAAAAGAATCGCCGATGGTAACAGTGTAGGGGAGACCGGGGCTAGTTGACTATCGAGGTTAGTTGACTAATTCCCTTTAATTCTTGTATTATGGAATAAATTATGCTGCGATTCGCAATATTGGAGCATACGAATGACCAGCTTGCCATTTAATGTGTGGCCGTGACAAAAACTTGCGTGGTCTGTCAGTGAGAATGAAAAATCTAAAAAGGTCGGCTGGAAGTAAATATTTTCGTTTCGACTATTTATGAATTTTTGCCCACTAAGTACTGCTTGATGTTATTTCATGAGTATTTTGTGGAAACGTGATACCTTGACTATAATTTACGGAATTTTATTTTATCCGGTGCGTGGAGGTTTTGTACGTACGACCCTTAACATGTTAACAATGTCGGACGGGGTTACTTGACTAAGCATAGGAATACTACTAATAATTGCATTTTTTATCCTCAAGATGTAGTCGAGGCAAAGAGTTAGGTGCTCAAGTCCACTTCGCCCACCACAAATCCTTCCAAACTCAACCCTACCAGTTTTACACCCTATCCTCCCTTCAAACTCTCAGGCCTTCCAAATAGACCATAACAAACCAGTACAAAATAATTACAGTATCTTAGATCATGATAATTAATAAAAAAAAATAACACTGTGGAGGAGTGAAAAAAAAAAATAAAAAATTTATTGGTCCAAGTATACATATGTAGAGTAATGTGGGGCAAGAGTGCGCACTTAAACTTTAGTCTTCTCTAAAATCCTTGGTATTACACTGATAGTCATATCGTTTTGTGAGAAATAACTACTAACGTGACTTCGTGTAAATTTACCTGTCACAACTTATATAAAATAAATATTTCCAAAAAGTGTCAAATGCGAACTTTTACCCGCTATGTGGGGCAAAAGTTCGCATGTTATGGGGTAAAAGAACGCAACGAGAAATATAAAAAAAATGCGGATTAAAAATTAATAACAAAAATCAAAAGCTGAGATCAGCGTGGCTCAACTATCACAACCTCAAAATTTAGCAAACTCTAGAATTAACCGGTTAACTGGCAATGTATCATATATGATCAAACAAAAATCTAGCCAATTCTGGCAATGTATCATATATGATCAAATGGAATAACTTTTTTGTTTTTCAATCGATTTGAATGAAACTTGGTATGTAATGGTTTTTGGGGTCGCTGAATCTGAATTTCGCATCGGAATTGTAAAATTCAATATGGCAGACTCAAAATGGCCGAACCAAATTGGCTGACAAATATTAAAATACTATCGGGATATAGAAAAATTGTATATAGGGGTTTTTGGGGTCGCTGAATCTGAATTTAGCATTGGAATTTTAAATTTCAATATAGCAGACTCAAAATGGCGAACCAAAATGGCCGCCAAATATTAAAATACTATCGGGATATAGAAAAATTGTATATACGGGTTTTTGGGGTCGCTGAATCTGAATTTGGCATTGGAATTGTAAAATTCAATATGGCAGACTCAAAATGGCGAACCAAAATGGCCGGCAAATATTGAAATACTATCGGGATATAGAAAAATTGTATATAGGGGTTTTTGGGATCGCGGATAAAAAAAAGCACTTGCGGTGGAATTTATGGATGAAGAATTCAGGTATAAAATTATTCGAAACTTTTTCGTAGAAAATAAAAAAATTAAAAAATGAAACCCCTAAACCCTTATTTTTCAGGGGTTGGGGGTGGCATTGAAAAAAGTAACTGCTGCAATCGAATTATAGACAAGAAAACTTCACAAATAAAAAAAGGTTTAGTAAAGAATTGACAAACTCACCCCTAAATTCTATTTTTTTAGGGGTTGGGGGTGTCAGATGAAAAAAATTACCCCCGGAATCGGTTCAGCGACTCAAAAAACCCCTGTATACCAAATTTTGTGTGATTCACTTAATTATTCGATGGTACCAGTTTGGGCCCGAATAGTGAAAAGGACCGTGCCAGTTAACCGGTTAAAATAAGTTTAATGAAGATATAACACCCGTCAAATTATTTTGGGGCAAAAGTTCGCATGCGAACAATTGTCCCACTGCATTATGCGAACTTTTGCCCCCACAGCTACTTTTACATTATTTAATCAATCCTGTTATCTGTGAGGAGAATTGAAAACTTCTATTAGCACTTTTTAATAGAAGAATTTCAGCTCTTTCAGACGGCATATTATTAAAATATTTACTGATCAATTTATAGGAATAATATTGATTCCCAAACATGAGAATATTACATCAGAACTAACGAATTCAGTACTTACCGCATTGTAAGATAACAAACCGAAACACAGCCACAAAATTCGACATTAGTGACTCTACCTTGATTTACAATTGACTGCCAATCACCATTGGCAACTGCCACAACTCAAACCATGAAATTCGCATGGTGCGAACTCTTACCCGCTGCGAACTTTTACCCACCTTTACTCTACGCGTTTCGTATACTATATTGATGGAATTGGCAGCGTATATATACGTTTTTCACATTACATTGATGTACTATGACAGCGTATATATGTATACACCTTTCGCATGCAAAGGGTTAAAACTGAAAAGTAAATGTCAAGTCAACTGACCCCATCATATTTGTCAACTAACCCCGTAGCCGGGGTCTGTTCACTTATTCGTCTCACTACTCTAAATACAATAAAATAGGGACTTAATACCGGTATAATGCTCATACCGGTATTTCGCCAATACAGCTATACCGAAACCGATATCATACCGAAAAAGATAAATACCGAAACCGATATCATACCGAAAAAGATAAATACCGAAAACAATCGGTTTTCGGAATTACCGGTAACCGAAATAAATACCGGTATTTTTTCGGTATTCTTCTCGGTGAACACCGAAACCTACCATGTTACTGAAAAGAATACCGAAAAAATACCGGTATTTATTCCGGTTACCGGTAACCTTTTGTTTTCGGTATTTATCTATTTCGGTATGATATCGGTTTCGGTATAGCGAAATACCGGTATTGAGTCTCAGACGAAGATACAACCGAAAAATACCGGTATGATACCGGTATTTTACGTACCGGTAAGAGTCCCTGCAATAAAAACTACAACCTAGACTCAATGAAAACAATTTTCAAAATTATGCCTGTATACCTAATGAAATTTGGAAACTTTTGGTATGCAGTAAGTCAACAAACTACTAATGGTCTATTTATAAAAATTAGCAATGTAAAAAATTAGTCAACTAGCCCCGGTCTCCCCTACTATAGAATTTGATATTTCACGCTTACAGCGTTTTCTACGAGGACTCTTGAATTGCGCTCGTCAGGGGTGTGATACGCTAGCTAGGATACGTGAAGCGGACGTGGCAGTGCTCGATGTTGCTGTGACTCCTCGAACGCGCACAACGCTGTGAAGTGTATATACACATATAACAGACGTCGTTCCCGTCTTATCACCTAATGGTTTCGTTTCTCGGAGAAAATGCGCGTCTAGAGCCAGAGGGAGGGGGCCGTGATCGTCGAACTCGGCTCAATTATATGCTAATTGCGCGGATCGAGCGTTAATCGCTATTGAAAATAACAAGCCGGGGGCAGCGCGTGGGGCGGGAGGGGCGAGGAAGGGGGCATCGACTGGATGGCAAGAATGCAGAGCCGCGTGCCGGTGACTCTTTCATTGCGCCGTTTATCGCTCCGAGAGGGTTCGACGATTTATCGACGAGCCGCGCCGATAGAACGGCTGGCGAATGATCCGCGGGGTAAATGGAAAACAGCTGGAGAGGGCGGTCGGGGCGCATCGTCGGAGCGAAGAAAGATTTCGATAAGAGGCAGGCGATGGGGGCAGTTAATCGCCCGATTGACCCTCTGCTCCGACTCGCCTCGGCTAAACTGGCAATCAGTAATTGTGTCAGACGACCGGCTGCCCTTGTTGACAGTGCTCGGTGTCAGCCGCGGTTATTGAATGTTGAGAGTCGATTTTTCCCTCCTGTTTTTCTGCCCCGTCCCGACCTTGCGCTGACTCTCGGGGGGGGGAAGGAATCTTGCCTGAAGGGACGTGGGGATCGGGGGGGCGGGGGCGGGATATCTCGGTGGAAGTTGACTCGGATTTCCATCCCCCTGACCTCTGACGCGTCGCTCGCGTCTCTTCGGTAACCTCGTTCTCGACCACGGTCTGGAGCACCCCGAATTCGGTTGATCCGCGAATTCGGGGCGGGCGATAAGGCTCCGCGGGGCCCTCGCCCCCGGGATTCAGCTGGCGACGCCAGAGCGTGATTGCATCGATGCTCGCGTGGACCGCTGCAACGTGGTCGGATATCGCCAATTAACTCGTCGCATGTACCACTGTGCCCCCTATCCGTTATCAGCCGTCGGGACTCTTGTTTTTTGGACGCGTCGCGTCGCGTCGGTGCAGTGCGCGCCGCGCACACAGACGTTGCGGCGTGCAATCGCGTCAAGTGGCGCGCGTACCGAGTTATGTGCGGATACGTCAGAGCGCGGATTAGAGTCCAGCCGCGATACACCCGGGTCAAACGCCCTATTATCGCTCGCATGGGAATACGCGTGCATGCGCTCGCAACGATACTTGCACTGGAAATCGATCTCCCGCGATGCACGATGCTGACGGCTCGATGAGATCTCGCTGAAAACCACGGAAATACTCAGCTTCCAGTACTTAGAGCGGCTTCGTTGATTACGATAGCCGCCCGCGCTGGGAAATTGGAGAAATGACGGAAATTTGGTGAACGGAAGGGAAGAGAGTTTGGGCGATAACGAAGGGGAATTAATTGCTCGGGCGATGACGCGCGCTCGGCCAAGTGAACTAGAGTTCAGTGTGTTTACAAAACAGCGCCAATTTATCGCCAAACGGCGCTATCTCTGCCCCCAAAGTGCCGAGCTGGGCGTGCCATTAGAAAAACAAGAGAAGTAGGTCAGCCGAAGGAGCAAGCAGCGCGCGTACACAGGCGGAGCGTTTAATCGGAATTGCTCGATCGCTCCCCGGATTCATTTCTTTCTGACACATCGGCGAGCGTAGGAAATGCCGTAACGATAGCGTACGATAAGAATAATCGTTGCTCTTATTACCGACGATGCGCTATTTCCTGCTTGCCGAAGCGCCGCCGCGTTTCGAGTATCCAGCCGCGACCTCGCGGACCGGAGAAGAACATACATGTGGGTCATTAGTTTACGGAATAATTAATTACGCCAGCTCGGCGTCGAGTAGCTTCTTCCACCACTTAATAACAGTTTCAACGTGGCACCTCGATTCTCTCTAATCTTCGATTCCGCACGGCGGGCGAGTCTCTATCGATCACAAATCATAAAACATCGCCCGGAAAGGCGAAAGGTCTTCGCGCGTGAAAGTAATCTCGATCGTGCGACCCTGCTGCCAGGCTCCTTTTCCGAACTCGTGCTCCGCTTACGAATCGCGCGCGGTTCCCTCGCCGCCCAGCACCGGCGCCAAATCGTTTTCTGCACCTCCCGCGAATCCCGCTGATAATTCCAGCTATAAATACGGATGAAATTAACGTGTCAGCGTAAACTTGTGCTGGCAAGGCGGAAGCGCACGCGGCCCGCGTATGATAGCACCGTTTTCAGATGGTGCAGCGGACGTTACACGCGTCGAGTTATTGCGTCGTTCGTTACAACGATCCGCGGCTATCCGAGACAGCTCCGGCCGTCTTCTTTCGGTCTCTTTGGGCGAGATAGCGGCGAGGAATCTCGAGTCGCGCGCCAACAGGCGTCTATCTGCTTTCCAGTGCATGGGACTCCTCCACTATCATCTTCGGAACGCTTCGATGCCGATGATCGATGGATCTGCGCATCTAGAACGCCGAAGATTAGAGAGACGTAAAGCTACAGCAGAAGTGGATGTAATGTTTGAAGATTTGCGCGATCGATCGTCGCCTCTGAGATCCGCCACCACGCATCAGCCACCCCTTGAACGCGAGGGAGAATAATGGGTAACATGGAGCTGGTTCGCGTAACCCTCTGGTAACGCCAGGTCCTTGCCGCTGGACGGGCACTTTGTTCCTCCCACGCGATCCTCCTCTAGTCCCAATAAATGCAGAAAGGACGTGCGGCCGCTGGACGATCGATAGAGCACGGCTGTTCGATAACAAAGCGCGGGCGTACCGCCAAATCGCGGGGGTCCGAGCGAACCCCGCTGGGTCGTATATATCTCAGCGTCCTCCTCCACGTGCAACCGGCGGCCTTATGATCCCCGCTGTCCCGCGATTTGTAAACAATCGTGCCTCGTAAACACCCGGCGCGGCGAAGAATAGAGGGGCCGGGGCAGTTTCGGCCGACGTTTATATTCGCGACACGCGTTACTCCCGCGTTGTTTTCTAACGCTCCCAGGCGTGTGTTCTCGACCTACATTCCCGTTGATCGACACCTCGGACAAACAGGATTCCACGCGCGAAATTAACGGAACACGACCAAACGTCCGCGGTGGAGGGGCGACAATTTTACGGCCCGTAAAGCACGCGCGCGATTCGAAAATAGTCACCCGCCGAAAGTGCGGCTCGCCCGAGTGTTTATCTCTCGGCGGAATAAATTTGCGCGCGATCCACGGCCAACTATTTAGCGCCCAAACGGAGCACAGTGTCGCGGCCCGTGTTCAAAAAGCAAAAAATTGTGTTTTGAAATTTTGTATTTCATTTTATGGATTTGATAGTAAACAGAGTCCTCCGACATAGGAACAACATAACTTAGTAACATAAATAACGGATTTAAGGTTAGTAATTACATTGAAAGTCGAATAACCAAACGCAACCTGCCACAGACTACACATAGGAAATATTTACCCACTGCATTTTTGTTGTATTTATAAGTTCTTCTCTTTCTTTTCTTTTTGAAAATAAGCAAAATATATCCCTTTTTCGGTTTATTAATTAAAAATTCTCGCATTTAAAGATATGGATACGTACCAGTGGCTCAAATTATTACTTTTTTTCTGTCTCATCTTCTAAATTGTGGAGAGAATTAAAAAAAAACGAAACATATCGGTTCTTTCATTTTTTTACTACAATTAGTTCCTTTCATGTCCTTTAATTTGGTGTAAATTTTGTCTGCTCCCCACTGCTCCCACATAAGAAAAAATACACATAATAAAACGAAAAAACTAGACAAATCTGTGCTAGAATATTTAGTTTTAATACACTCTGAGCTTCCAATTCCTTCAGATTCAACTGACAGTGATGAAGATGTATAATAAGAATGAATAATTTGAAATTTATTATCCATTTAAAAAATTTATTTATTATTAATTTATTTAAAAAAATAATTTAAAGGGGAATTTTATTTTTTTTATAATTGTTTCATATGTTTGTTATTAATTTGTGTTTAAATGTATTTAAAAAAAAATATATTTTATTTGTTTTACTTTTATTATGGGCAAAAATATATATTAATGAATTATTTTATGTTAAAAATTTGTTTTTTGTGAATAAATATGATTAACATATCAATCACACGTAAATAACAGTGTCTTAATGGAAAATTGATTTTTGATTTTTTTCCCCTATATACTCGTTACACTGTGCGGAGGTTCGAACGCGGCGACGAGGGGAGGCATGGATTTCGGTGTCGTTCCTTGAGGTGCAAATCCACGACGAGACAAAAATATCGTGTCTCACGTGGGACTTTAATCTCGCGAGATAATTATTTTATTATTACAATTATTTTATTGTTGCCGAGATATTTGTCTCGTGATAGAAATGTCTCAAGTAAAATCTCATCGCGGATTCGCGTCTTTAGAATTCGGCCGTTGGTGCTGGCTAGTCCGCGGGACTGGATCGAAGCTGAATGATTCTGGCGTGTATCTGGGGGCCTCCTTCTCCGTTGCTGATCACGCTATTTATACGCGGTGACGGGACATTATCTATGTGGCTCGAAAACTGCAGCAGCCTCGTACTTCGCTGTTTATCGCGGCCGACCGTAATCGTCGCCGCGATGCTCGGTCGCGCGTCCCCGCAATATCGTCTTCGGTCCAGCGTTTTATCGTTCGCCCTGGCGCACTCGCATTGTTTATCGCGCTGCACTCGAGCACACCGTGCAACTTTATCTTTCGGCCGGGCTACCACGAGATTTACACGCTTATCGTCGCCGTTTCGCTTCCCTTCGCGATTACGCGGACGCTCGTTCACTGGCTGGTCCGTTCGGGGCGCAATTATCACCCGGGGGAATTCGATGCTTAATTGCGTTCCGATGCGCGGCTCTGTTGTGTCTAGGGCGACCAGGGGATCGCGATTGGACAGGCGAGACCCCAGCAGACGTCGTTTAACGAGCTGCCTCGAAACGGTCGCTGAATCTGCCGCGGGTGAATGGCATGTACAGTGGCGGACGAAAGAAAGTTTACGACCTTTGAAATCGCAAAACCTTTTCAGAATTGGCCCAAACGACATGAGATTTTTTGAGAAGCTACAAGGATTAGTTTGCTAAGTGACGTGTTTCGTCGTTTTGAAAAAAAAATGCAATTGGTCGGAATAGGAAAAAAAAATAGTAAAGGTGGTTTTTTAGCGGAATACAGAGCACAGTTGTCAATATCGCACTGGTCGCCTCAATCCTACCTCATCAATTTCTCAATAATTAGGTAACAAATATAAACGACATGTAATGGTAAAAATATCAAGTAAATGCGAAATGAGAAATAGAAACAAAACCTTTCGAGCTTAAGGGGGGACTCTACCTTGTTGGGCCGAAAAATCGATGAATTTGGTGAATTTTTTTGTAAAAAAACGGTTTGACAAATTAATTTGCGGTTTGACAGGCTGTTTTATTGTATCTTCAGCTCTTGTTATAAATTTTTATGTGACGGTAAAAAAAAAGATGTGGCTGATACAGAGCGCTGACTTGAGGCAGCGGTGGCCACATCGGGCCATTTGGGAGTAAGGCCTCCATGCTGTTTACCGTAGCCGCGCGAAAGGGGAGCTCGAAAGCCAATGGTAACGTGGGCGCGTCACGGATAGGGAAAACTGTAGATGTGTAGGTAGCAGCGTGCGGCACAGGTTCGTACCCGTAGGATAGGCTTGAATGACTGGGTTCCTTGGGGGGCCCCGACGGGACCCCTTGTACACCGTCCACTGGAGGGTCGCTGGGGCCCCCAAGAATCCCAGTCATTCAAGCCTATCGTACAGGCATGAGGTTGCCCCGCACACTACTACAGTTTTCCCTATCCGTGACGCGCCCACGTTACCATTGGCTTTCGAGCTCCCTTTCCGCGCGGCTACGGTAAACAGCATGGAGGCCTTACTCCCAAATGGCCCGATGTGGCCACCGCTGACTTGAGGCGTTGAAAAAAAATCGGGTCGTCCTGGCGTTAACGAAATATACTCGAAGGATAATCTGAAACACAAAAACGAAAGAGATTCTTAATCTGTATGAATGTGGCTATCGATGGTAGTAGATTCATTAAGATAAACAAAGAAATGTTAAAATGGCAGGCTTCTGAATATGATGAATCGAATTTTTCTCAAAAATCGGCAAAACATCATTAAGTAAAATTAGGAACGGTTACAATACGGCAATAAATCTACTACCATAGATAGACAGACGCTTGCTCAACATGCATGTAAAATTTCAAGTTATTTGCTTCATTGGTTGTCGAGATTTCTTCAACGCCAGGTCGAAAAATGTAGTTTCGAGAAAATCGAGTTTAAAAGTTCATATTATGTATAAGGATAGAAATTGACTACTTACCATTCTTTAAGCTATTCCAGGGCCATAAATGACTTTGCAGAGTGTATACACAAGACTCATATCTTTCCAAAAAAGCAAAAGAAAAAAATGCAATTTTTCGGTCCAACAAGGTAGAGTCCCCCCTTAAAAGAATCAAGGATGATTGACGGAACGTAAAGTATCTTAAATGGCACGATATAGGCAACCCGCAAGACCTCCCCTACAACTCCCTGAAAATTCTGAAAGAATTTCCGCCAATGGGAACGGCGCCGTCGGGGTATTTAAACATCCCTCGTACACGGAAGTTATTACATTGATCGCGCAGGAACACACCCACGATCGTTGAAAATGCGCATCGATCCTCATCGTTTACCGTTCGCCCGAGCACAATAGGATATATAAGATTCGCGCGCGGCATCGCGAACGAGCGACTCTTCTTTTATCATTTCCACGGCGCACGCGCGCGCGCGCGCGCCAGCTGAATTACAGCGAGCTTTATGGTCGCCTGATGAATTTCATAGCAGGCCTTGGAGGCGTTGTTATTGGGTGTGCTCGTGTTCGCAGTGGGGCCGGGATTCTCGCCGCTTGCCCGCCTGAAACTCGCGTGCGCGAGCCGCGAGATGATGTCACGTATCAGAAGTGTCTCTGCGCGCGTGTGCACGGGCGCGATCGTGCTGGGCACCGTGGAGCACGTGCAAACTAACGATCTGCTTATCGTTCGCATGCTGAAGCACACGCAGGAAATGCATACACATAGACCTCAAGGAGACGCGACGAATAATTTTTATTAATAGAGCCGGCTATTTTTGTACAAGTACCACGCGAGGGGGGGGGGGGGCGGGAACGGGGACGAGGATCGATTTTGAATTTTCAATTCTTTGGGCACTCAGATCTGCGACGGAATGGAAGCGGATTGCCTTTGGCCTAGCAGGTTTTACCATTTTTACATAGAGCTTAATAGAAGCCGGGAACGTTCGGTCGTCGAGCAGCGTATCTATGGTTCCGCTAAAATGAAAAGCGATAACAGACGAAAATAGAGCCTTATCAAAGTTAATCAGATTTAACGTATCGCGCTGCCCTTTGTTCCACTATTCTATTGCGCCGTCTTCGTTGCCCCATAAAAGGTAGACTCGAGGTTCCCCTTATTGTCCGGCGATCTCCTTTCGTTCTTCAAATCCTCTTACTGGTTAGGTTTAGATCGTGACTCCTTTCGATCCCGATAGAAAAGAGCGCCGACAATGATAGTCGGAACAAAGTCGAGCGGCTGCTCGAGGCCACTGAGAGACTATCCCCCATGGTGCCCCACTGTTTTCCTCGACTGTATAAGCACTTGCTCTCAGACAGAGAAGCCAGCGGATCGTAAAAATAGAAGTCGTGCTCGGCGTAATTAACAGTCGAAGTGTACCTACTCGAAACGACCAGTTGATTTCGTCCGGATTACGCTCCGTATCGAACAATGCCAGCCAGCAAGTGGTCGCGCGGCCCCTGTCTCGGCTCGCAGCGCCGGCTCCCTGCATCCAGGCTCGCGATACGTGCAACGATAACGCGTAGTATCTCGCTACAAATTGCAACATTACAAATAGAGTTGCTGGTTGCAAACCGCGTTGCACGTGGTTACGTAAGCAAGAACGTGTTATTCAATTAGCACACTCCGCTCCAAAAGTGAAAACACAACGCCAGCGCGCCTGGTCGTGAACGTTGATGAACCCGTCGGCCGGCCGCCGCTCCCGAGGATACGGCGATCCTGCGTTCGCGATACTCGGGATCGGTATCCGCGCGTCCGCAGACGGCGAAAATTACCATCGCCCCCTTCGGCAGATCATGGGAACACGGTTGAGCAGAAATTCAGCCCCCGTTTCGCGCGAGTAGCTCGGGCTACCAGCGCGATCCGTCCGCGGAGCGTGTATCGAGAAGCTGTAAGTAGGTCGACGAGTCGACGATTCGTTTATCTGTTTGTTCCCTGCTGTCTATAATATATAGTTCTCGTATCTAGGAGCCCGCCACTTTCTTCTATACTCGAGGCACCGCGCAGCGCCTAATTGCTTCCCGATTCCTACGGCTTGTTTACCGCCAAAATTATCGCGTTCTCGCCACATGGTTATCTCCATTATCTCGGCCCAAAGTTGTTTTCGGCGCTCCTGATCGGCAGAGCCCGCAGGCGTCGCGCGCATGCCACGGAACGGGACTTCTTGTTCGCGGCTCTGCCGGGACGGGAGCTTTATGATCCGAGCGTTTCGATATTTATTTGACGAAGTACGCACGCTCCCGCGCCCCGAGATCATCCCCGTGCGATCGCGAGACGCGTTCGTGACCGGTGGTAATAGTGCAAAGTGCTTTAAATATCCGCGACCGGGCGCCGTTACGTAAAAACGATAATCTCGCGGGTAAAGTGGGTTGCCGTCCCGTTATCTTTTATGTAATAACATCGCTAGGCGCGCGTTCTCTATCGCAGGCTAGATTCCATCGCGCGCGAATGGGTTTCATTTCACGCGCTACGTAAATGCCGGCGTTATCGGCGTGTTTACCTCGCGAAAAACACGCGCGCGGGCCTAGCCCAGCGTGTCCTCGATCGGCCACCTTAAACATCGTAAACGGGGGCCTTCATTCGCGACGATCCGCCGTGACAAAGGCGCCTTGGATCCTCAATGGATCTTCTCGTCCCTGCCACGTGGCACCGAGTAAAGAAATAGAATTATCTACAACTGTCTGACAGTGGTGTTTAGGCAAACTTTGTTGAGGATATTCGGACAAAAGAATACTTTGAAAATACGAATCATCGTTCGTCTGTTTTACCAATTTCATTCTCCACTGATCATCGTCACAGACACCGTCATTCGATATTGATACGTATGGATTAGGGCTGGGACTATTTGTCGAATTTTCGGTATTCGAATATTCGAATACTTCAGTTGCTCAATTATTTGGCGAATATAATTCGAATATCCAAGTATTCGAATACTATTCGAATATTTAAGTATTCGTATACTATTCGAATATTTAAGTATTCGTATACTATTCGAATACTGACGTATTCGAATAGTATGGTGTGAATTATAAATCAAGTTCTTTAGGTTCATTTTTTTACAAGCTTTTATTTAGTTTCAGTTGTGAGTTCGTTAGTTTGTGAGGGTGAAATATTGTAAGCTAATTTTGACCCACTTCAACATATCCGATCGGCTTGAAACTTTGCACACATGTGTAATTCCGATGACATTACAATATTTTCACTAAAAAGCATGAAATACTTTATGGTGAAATTTTTGTTTTAAAAACATGCTTTTATTAAAATGTTCTAAAAAGGAACCAATAATTTTGATACCGGCCGATCTGACTGCCTGAGAAGAATTCCCTCATAGGGTGGATGTACCAGTAAATGAACACGCACCAGTGAATGGACATTTTATATTAAAATGAGTAAAATAAGTTATTAAAATAAGCAACTAATTAATTAGAGACTTCTTTTAATTTCTTGCTTCATATCCAACAATTTCTGCAGCACGTGGAATCAATCGCGCTGCAAACATAATTTTATAAAAGTGTTCATTCATTAGCTTTAAGTGTTCATTTATTGGTACTTTTTTTATTTTTATTATTTTATACTTAGTTATAGGGTAAACGCACCAATAAATGAACATTTAAGACTAATGAATGAACACTTTCATAAAATTATGTTTGCAGCGCGATTGATTCCACGTGCTGCAAAAATTGTTTGGATATGAAGCAAGAAATTGAAAGAAGTCTCTAATTAATTAGTTGCTTATTTTAATAACTTATCTTACTCATTTTAATATAAAATGTCCATTCACTGGTACGTGTTCATTTACTGGTACATTCACCCTATGAGGGAATTCTTCTCAGGCCGTGATTTCGGCCGGTATCAAAATTATTGGTTCCTTTTTAGTACATTTTAATAAAAGCTTGTTTTTTAAAAAAAATTTCACCATAAAGTATTTCATGCTTTTTAGTGAAAATATTGTATTGTCATCGGAATTACATATGTGTGCAAAGTTTCAAGCCGATCGGATATGTTGAAGTGGGTCAAAATTAGCTTACAAGATTTCACCCTCACAAACTAACTAACTCACAACTCAAACTAAATAAAAGCTTGTAAAAAAATGAACCTAAAGAACTTGATTTATAATTCACACCATACTATTCGAATACGTCAGTATTCGAATAGTATTCGAATAATAACATTCGAATACTCAAATATTCGAAGTTTATTCGTAGCATTCGAATACTTGTAAAATATTCGAATAGTCCCAGCCCTAGTATGGATCCATGAAATGTGGAATGTCCTGCACCTATATTTGCTGAAAAAGCAGACGATAGCTCGCTGAAAGGGGTGAAAGGTCCGAGTCAGCCTGTTCGTCGCGCATCGAGCTGGCGATCGCAGTGTGCTTCAGTTTTCAACCGTGGTTGGACGCGGGTTAGTCAGGTATCACGTGCGACGAGGTACACGGCGCCGCAATCTCGCGCGATAAGAAGATACGTTCCCACGAACGGAACGAGCGATCGTCGGAAATAACGAAGTTTTTCGCGGAACGGCCGAGGCGCGTGTTGCGCCGCGAGACACTTGTTGCATCGGCCAAGGCGCGGGAGATTCTCCCCGATTGCATGATATCTCCACCTCGCCAGTGGCGTGTCGATTGCGTCCAGAGCCCCGCGATCCTCTTCCCCTATCGACGATTCGCTCAGATCCCATCGAGTCCCTGGCTACGTCCGGTTACAAGCGCCAGGATATTTAGCAATGTTAATCGGCGACCCAGTCGAGGGTGATTTCCGTTGTTTTCCCTGCATTCGTACAAACCTCCCCTTTCAATCCACCCGACAGCCATGCAGAACCAGTCGCATTATACCGACGACAATTACGTTGTATCGGGCGGTCCGATCTGCCGTTTCACTGTCCCGTTTCGTCCCCCTCGTCCTCGCCGCCTCTACGTAAGTGGCATGGAAAATTGCATACGATTTGTACACCCCTTTGACGACAGCGCGGTAACGAGGCTGGTGCATTTGTCGAGGCGCGCTGCCATCAGATTCGACCGAACGATATCGCGCACGGTGGATAAACGACGCGCCACTTTAATCGGGACGATCGATACAGTGAAGAATCGTTCGGCTCCAACGGGCGTCTCGTCGGACGATTTCGGTCGATTTCGGTCGTGTGCATTCAACAGGCTGCGTCAGTCGATAGGCGGTTCCTCTGATTGTTTCGGTGTCCGTGACATAGGGGAAATATGGGTAAAACCGGGACGCTAAGGATAAAAGCTCATAACTTTGACATTATTAATGTAAAAAATATAAATTGAATGTAGGGGTCATTAGACTAAACTCTTTATTAATTAATAGTATAAATACATTTTATTTAAAACAATAAGAAATACAAAAAAATTATGATTTAAAATATGGTCCGTTTTTACGGTTTTACCCCATAGCCTGGGTAAAACCGGGTACCATACTAAAAACTGGCCCTAGCACCTATAGCAACGGAATTCGTCCAATTCTTCAGTTCCTCAACCAGTGCAGCCTTCGTGAGCCCACTTACAACAAGTACACTGCACCCACCCTTCATTCAATTTGGATGAACCATAGGATTCTTTGCAATAATTGCTCGTGTTATCATTGTTTCCATCACTACTACTATCATTATCCTTCAGTCTTTTATTTAATTTTGTAGTTTCCTTTTTTTTTAGTTGTGGTCCTTTACCAAAATCGGGTACCCGATATTTCCCCGTACAGTTTTACCCCAGCATACAATTTTGTAAATATTACGGATTATCAACAATACCATGGCGAAATACAAATAAACTGTCTTAGTTAGTTACACTTTAATATGCAACAATTAACATAATTCACACAAAAAAGTACTTACCTGAACACTGTCAAAAGTATTGTAGGTTCTTTAAGTATCGAAAATTAGATCATAGCCTTCCAAAACACACAAGACGATATAACCTCACTATGCACGATTGTAAGACGATCGTCTTTTGTTGATGCAACAATGCACATCGTGACAATATGTGGCTGCAACGACGCGGGAAAATTTAAGGCTATTTTAAAAATAATAGCACGCCCCGGTTTTACCCAGGTACCCGGTTTTGTCCATATTTCCCCTAAATCAGCGGCGGCCCGCGAAATGTTTCTTATTCGGTGTCTTTTATTCTTCCGTGCTCCGTTGCCGAGCGAAGGTGCTCGGCTACGTCGCGTTGCGTATTCCGCGTTGACGGAGAACGAACGAGTAAAAATGTTTGCCCTGCCACTTGGAAAGAAAACGATCGAGCGCACTCCTCGGTTGTTTGCCGTGTACCGAAGTTTGCTCGGCGAGCGCAGGACACGTGTAATCTCCCGCAATTACACGCTCTTCGGTCAATATTGCTCTGGGTACATACATCGTTGCATTGTGTTGCTGGGTAAGATAAGCTACCTCCGCGACGATTAAATATTACCGCGGGCGCACGAATGCTCCCGAATCTGGCGTAAACGAGCGCCGTGTGCACGTTGCGCAAATACATCATCGTTAAAATTTACTGGCAAACGCGGGCTGGATCGGTGCTTCCAAAAGCTTTGGAAGTGTTCCAGTAAACAGGCCATCGAGGGAACCGCCGTCGGCTGCTTGGTCGGGTGGTTTGTCGAGGAAATTGTCGGGATTGTAATAGGGTTGGGTTTGAAAACGGCAGCAATGCTGAAACTCGCACATTCGTCGCTTAAGGATTGAACTTCAGTAACGTTAAAAATAAGCGAAAATCTTGGAAAATTGGAGGAATGAATTTTTCTGCAACAGTAAAACACCCCCCTCGAAATTTAAAAAAAATTGATTTGGTAGTTTTTAAATTGTTTAAGATTCAACTAATTAACGCGCTGTAAATTTTGTGATGGAGCAAACACTAATTATTATTATTTCACGGTAAAGTCGTAACCGCGCGCTCGCTTTCCGTGGCATCTACCCGGTGTTCCAAAAATAAGACGCGCTTATTATGCTCGCGCGTGCAAACGAGCAGGTTCTATCTTTACCTTTGTGTATGAGCTAACGTCGCGCGATATCTTTGGCTTGTTTATGCCGGCTTGCGAAACCATTTCGGCAACCATTAGATTCGTCGGGATGGTGGTAAATTATCATTACTGTAACCGAAGGTGGAACGGTGCACGGGGGCATTAACTAACTAAAAAATTATTTAAATAACCGAGGGAATAAAAAATTGGGAAAGGTTTAGACACAGAGACTTAAGGCAACTTTAGAAACAATTCAATTCTCTTTCACATAGCGAATCAGCGATAACTCACATGTGAGTTGTCGTATTGAAATAATTTTGAAATTATCTCGTCTCTTTTAAATTAAAATATTTGATAATATTTCGCGGAAAGGGTGGCAGACGCTTATTAGCCTAGGAGCGCCAAATCTCCAAGCCCCTTTCGTCCGCGGACTGCTCGATGGAAATCATCCAAGTTACCCAAAGAAATCATGGCGTTGGAGCAGCGTCGGACGTCGAAGCAGCGCGGGGCAGCAACGTGGTGGAAGGTAGTTGAACCAGTGAACCAACTTCCGAGTACCGGGACATCGTTGGCCGACAATCGATTTCACGGTGCCAACAAAAGCGTGGTAAACAATGGTTTGCAACGTAGCTGAGCATTAAACGACCCCCTTTTTCCCGAGGCTCGCGTGTTTCTAAATTGCAGGGGAACAGTTAGGTCGAAAGTTGCGAGCCGCGGGCAATTAGCCGTCGCGCTGCTCCCATTATTTCTGCCCTGTCCGAGAAATCGTGATCACCCTTTGCCATCTTGTTGGCCGCTTAACGACCAGATTTCTACCATTGCTCCGACCATCCGTGAAATCGCCGCAGATTTCTTCGAGCCGGCCGCGGCGCTGCGGCACGGAACGCCCGACACCTAGGCGATCGCTTTTTCCAATTAACGGTGACTCACGCGGATTCGTTTTTTCCACTCGCGAGGCTCGCGGGTTAATTAACAGCCGCGTCGAACGATATGCATCGCGTTAACGCGGCGCTCGCGGTAACAGAGCACTTTCACTCCTATCATTTCGCTCCGCCGCCGATGGAATAATTCGATTCGAAGAAGAGAGCCAGGTAGCGCCCGTGAGTCACTCGTCGCCGGTAACCGGCCGAGGCGTTCGTTTTTCTTCCTCCATTTTTCCTTCCCTCTCTCTCTCTCTCTCTTTCTCTCTCTTTTTTCCCTTATTATTTCGCCTCGTTTTATTACCGCGATTAGGAGAGCGTGAAATGGCCCCGCGTAGTCGATGATTCATACGGGCGCATCGTGACTAATCGAGTTTTCACACGGGCGCGGATAATAATCCTTCGCGAGCTCGCAACATAGTCGAGACGGCAGCGTGATTAATTATGCAGGTGGATTTTCAGTGGCCACACTGTTTCCACCAGTCGAGACTTCCACTAATCAATCTCCCGAAATTCTATTATTACGCGTACTTTGGCCCCACTAGTCGTGTTGTTCGTGCGTCGCCACTTTGGATGGCTGCCGCGCCATATTTCAGTGGCACAATTTCACAGACGAGAGGACTCGACTGCACGGGATAATGGACGCCATCCAACGATCCACGGGACGGAAGAGCCTCGTTACGTTCCGTGGACACGCGCGGGACGCGTTCAATGAAGGGGTGAGATATTTTTCAGGCATTTCCTTCGAGGCGAACATCGGGGGAAAGCCTGTCCCTCGTGCGGGCGCGAACCGGTCCAGAGGTGGATGCCTCGAGTGCGTCCAACAGGAACACGAACGCGCCGGATGGATCTAAAAGTGGTCTAGCGAAATGGCTGAACACAACGCGCGAATGTGTCTCGAGTTCCTCGTGCGGTTCTCGAGGCGATTGTTTTTCATTGACTCGATTCCTGTCAAATCCGTCGACAAATAGTTGACGGTGGAATTGGGTCAGTCGCAGGGTCGTACGTATTTAAAATCATGTACCTTACGTTTACTTCATGAATGTGAAGCGGCGGGACGAGAGAAACAAGGTCTCTCTTACTTTAATAAAGAACGAATTATTTATATATTTTAATGTGAATATTGAGTGCACTAATGCCATTGAGTTCTTTAAAAAGGGTAAACAGTTGCTCTGTAATGCTAAAAGCGATAAAAAATATATTTGGAAGAAATAAAAACTAATACGATTAAAATGTAGGGTAGACCGGGGGCGGTAGTAACACTTTGACTTTGGAATACGATTACGCAAAAACTATTACAGTTACAACAAAAGTTCTTTTACGAAAATGTTACTTATTTATCTGACATTATTTGAGCCACAACAGTTTCGCTGTATGTCAAGTAATATTCCGGTTATTAATAAAAAATGAGAAGCGGAGAAAGTGTTACAACCGTCCCTGACCCCGGGTCGGTTGTAACGCTGCATGGAGTCGATAGTAGCACAAATATAACTTTACAAAATTAAAATATTTATTGATTTAAATTATAATAATAAATGAAAAAAGTAAAATCTATAATAAATTATGTGGTATCGCAATTGTGGCAGAAATAAAAGGCGTTTTGGCTGGTGCATTCTTCATCTGCTCAATCCTTACATTCAGTATATTGCACCCATTTTTCATTTGGTTTGCTTGTGCTATGCTATATGATTTCATGCAAATAAGACAATATTATTCGCCTTCTTTGTCCCTATTCGGTTCTGTTGCGGTAAAACCGACCCCGACTGCCGATGTTACAATCGCCCCCGACCATGCTTTTGAACTTAAGGGGACCTTCCGGTCTAGAGCCCAAAAAAATAGGCGATTTTTAGGAATTAATTAAAGGAAAACTACTATATATAATTTAACGGGACTTTTTGCATTGTATTAAGGATGTCTTAAGTTATAGAAATATATTTTTTGTTTTATAATTAATTATTGCAGACGGCCCTGGGGAGTCGTTAAAGTCAAGGCGTCAAAAAATTGATCCAAATCGGTGGGACCTGTATCTCCAAAAGTTATTATCCGATTCGACTGAAACTAATTTTATTTTGAAGATTATACTTCTGGCTAGGGGGGGGGCTAGAAAAAAAAAAAGACATTTTTTTAGAAAATAACGACACTTGAAGTTTGAAATCACTTTTCCCTGTACTTTTCGTCCTTTCAACGCCTTTGAAAATTATAAATTTTCAATTTTTTGTAATTTTTATAGTTCCCCCCATAGCCAGAAGTATATTCTTGAAAATAAAAAGGGGTTCAGTCGAATCGGATAGTAACTTTTGGAGATACAGGTCCCACCGTTTTGAGAACACTGTTTCGAGAAAAACGCGTTTAAAGGTTTACGTGAGCGCCGAGTGCCCGGTTGTTGCCCATGCATTTGCCGCTACTCAAATGCCTATAACTTCTGGAATTTTACGAATTTCAACAAATCCTTTTAAACACGTATTCCTAAAAGGTTGAACATTCAAAAAGTGAAATAAAAAAAATCGACTTTTAGACCGGAAGGTCCCCTTAAGGGGGTATAGGACTATTGAACGACTGAAATCGACGGTTTCTTGTCGGTTGGATTGCTTAGATACCAAATAATCACCATACTGGCACTTTTCACAGTTTTTTATGTACGCATTAACGAGTAATGTAAAATAAAAAAATTGTCAGAATGTTGAATATTATTCAAGTTATTTGACGCTAAAGATGGTCCCGCGTAGCGCGCAGCTGTAATTGGTGTACACAGTCCCAGGTGAACCAATCATCTAAAAGCAAAATGCTGTGGGACGATTAGTTTCTACACTAATACATATCGTGTGGAACTTTGGTGGCGAATTTAAACAAAAATTGTAAAAGTTACACACGAATTAAGTTTTTTCCACATTTTTATGGGAAAAAAATCGTCTTTAATCAGTTATAAAAAGTGTTTACAAACATCCAATGTTGATGCGGAAATTGCACACGATAGAGAAAGGAATTCTACAGCTCCGGTTAAAATTTTAAGTGAAAATATTCATTCGTTCAAGAGTTATGATGTACACCGTGTTTGAAAATGTAGTTTCTAGATAAACGGCTTCAAAGTTAAGTCCTATACGCCAATATCGCTCTGCGAGGCCGTTACTCGACGGTGCACCCAATTACGTTCAGCGCTATAATTTCCGTAATTATTCGAATTTCCTCGCGATACATTGTTGCAAATGTTCACAAAGCATGGCACTTTCAGAATTAATAATAATAAAAAAAAATCGATTTTTCAAGATTTCAATAGTCCTATACCCCCTTAAAATATAAAAAATTTGACTAACGAGACGCTTAAAAGTGCCAAGTAACGATCAATATTAGTTTAAAAAAGGTCGAATTACAGATTAAAAAATCGAACAAACACATAGGTACTTGCAAAGGGAGTGTTTATATTACAATTTTAAGTCAGTAAGGAAAAGTTACTTTAGGGTATCGAAAAGTTGTTTTCTTCACTATCCATGTCTATTGCGTATCTGTACACTTAGGGCATGGATGTGTATATTCCAAATGTCATTCTCCATCATATATCCAAAATTGGTGTTAATATCTATTATATGTTTTGAGATATTTAGCGTGTTACATTCGCCCCCCAGTTACTACCGCCCCCGGTCTACCCTATCTACTTTTAGTTTTCTCGAGCGTACTTTTTTATACTTCGCGAAAGCAAATCGACATAGCCGTAGTAGTTTCTCGTTAAGCCTGACTAGAACACAACCCCATACAGAGGGCATGCTTACTATTCAGATAAATTCCCCTCAAAGCACTCGCGAAATCGTCCCAGGAGACCTAATGCGAGCCTATAAACGCGGCTTGTAAACAGACGGACAGGTTTACGATTCCCCCCGCGCAGCTTCAGAGGCCGCCGTTCGCAGCCAACAGGATTATTCCCAAATCCGACAACAAACAGTCGCCACGTCGGAATTAGGCCAGTCGCAGAATAGCTGTACCCGGATACGCCTCTAACGCGGTGCGTTTGTCATCACGGTCGCTCTAGACGTCTAGAGCTCGCGTTTTCCCGCTGATCGTCCGCTACGAGCCGCACGTGCGTTATTCCTCGCCCTCCGCTAGCGTTATCACGTGCCGGCCCCGTGGTGGCCCTCCCCGTCACGCGCCCGCTACGCTCTCCTCCGCGAATTCCGTCGATCTGCGCCAAATCAAAGGAAAAGTACCCTGGGGCTGTTTACCGCGCGCGATCGTTCTCCGCTCGTCTGCCACCGATCTTCCTGCCTGCCTCTCACCTTCCGCCCCTTCTCGAGCTCGTCACCTGTGGTCTCTATGGAGGAGTAGAATCGGGACCCGATCTCAAAATCCTCCATTTCCCGAACAGACGATTGTGCGATCTAGGTGATTTCACTGTACACAGATCCTTCCCAAGATTTCGAGCACACTATGCAATCTGGCGTAGTCTTGACCGCGAGTCTTATTATAAATCTATCTAATCGCGAACGACGATAAGGTTAATCTTAGTTTGTTATTTCACACTCTAGCGATCGATATTTAATTACACCTCATGGCAAAAATCCTATTATCGCGGTAACTGTTTACCAAGTCTAGCCTATCGCCAGGCCTCGGCGGATGATAATTAAAAACGTATTAGAGATCGATGGCAAGTGCCGCTTGTAGATTGGTCGATAAGCCCGATACGATGACCCGCCAAAATTCGACGCTACTTTCAGCCTTCACAGTTCTGCCGTGTTAATTCGACAGGGCCATATCTGGTCAAAAGGTAAACGACCGAGATAAATAACTTTTAGTATTTTGCGTTATGCCATCGGTGTTTTATATAAATCGAATTAGGTTGAACATTAAATCTGGATGAAAAGGTAGGGGAGACCGGGGCAGGTTGTAACACGGGGTAAATTGTAACACAAGTAAAATCTTTTGAACGACAAATCTGGTAACCCACAGCATGCGAGAGCAGCTTGACGATATTAGCACCGTCGGTTTTAGTGACACAAACGAGCGTTATGTATTCATTTTGTGGTAATAGCCCAGAATTTTAGTATTTAGAGCACGTAAGTAAATGTTGTTTTAGCACTTTTATTTCAATTAACCGTCTATGGAACCGTTTGAATTTTTGTTTCTTTGTCGCAAACGAATCAGTACACATTGGTTTATTATTATGTGTACGCATTTTAGTGATTTGATGTTTAGTTTCTCGTTTGCTGAGATAAAACGCAAAAATTCGACCTCGGGGTAAATTGTAACATGTTACTATACTCACTCCGTTCCAAATGGTGATAAAGCAAGCTATTTGCTGACACACCGGAAAAAGATGATCTAGACGAACAACAGAACAATCGAGAATCCAAAAAATAGAAAAAAAGTATGGAGGCAAAAGTAAAGAAAGCACAGAAGAAAATTTTGATAGAATCAGACGAATAAGCAATGATTGCTTAACTCATGTATATCAAATGTTTAATAATGATCTGTGTTTTCATTTATATTTTTTAGAAATGTTTATTTGTATTCATATTTGTATTTAAATAAGTAAAACAGACGTGTTACAATTTACCCCGGACTGGGGCAGATTGTAACAAAGGTTCAGATTTGTTTAAGATGAAGCTAGATGTCTAAGTGTCCAAGATTTTGTCACGTACTTTCACGCAATTAGTTCACCACATATGTAAGTACTAAATCACGCAAATTATTTCCTGATTGAGGAAAACACTTTCGAGAAAAAACTGTAAAAACTTTTTTTGTTACAATCTGCCCCGGTCTCCCCTATTTATATATGTCTGGCAAACCCGTTAAATATTTCGTAAACTCCAAAGGAGACTTTGATAGACACGCTCAAAATCAGCCATCGATTTCACATATGTCCGAAATATAAACTGATATACCTATCTTCAGTTTCAATGCAGATATAGCTCCCTTATTTAATACACGTGTAAACTATTTTTGTGCTACCTGCCAGCAATAACACAATTTCAGCGAAAGTTGCGGATACGCCTTTCGAATTAACGTGGCAGAGTTCTCCCTATATTATTCGATTTCGAATTGACTATATGTTCTTCTTAATATATAAAGCAGAAAGTTTATATGTATGTGTATTTGTCTGTCGCCTAAAAGCTTTCGAACGGTAAACTCTTGGATCACGACATGTGCCTAAGTTTATTCTGCCTGGCTAATCCAGATGAATTTGACTATTTTCACAAAACATAAAAAAAAAATTTTTTTTAAAAAATTCAGAATCTAGATTCCGGCCGAAGGGGAGTATCAAAGCTACTATTAGGATATAAGGGATGGGATCCACATGTCGCGTGACATTTTCGTATTCCCCGACAGTTCATCTTGGTCGTATCTGCGCTCGAACAAAACGATCGTTGGGGAAGTACAGTTAGGATCGCCCAGCTGCGAGCAGGCATGTGCTGGTGCGGACGGAAACGGAAGGAAGCACGGGCTATTAATTAGTCATTGTCTCCGTCCCGTAAACCGATCTACTTTCGCTGGCAGGGACCACCAGCCACTGGTCGCTCGCGATTCGCCCGGTGTGTCGTCCGATAAACACTTTATTTCGGGTCGTGTCGAAACGTTGCGGTGGTGTGCCGCATGCCGTAGCCCGCTAAAAATACACGACTCCGCGGACCGTCCCTTCCGCCCCCTCTGCCGCGGGCTCTCGTCGAAACTGCAATCGAAAATAGCTTCCCGAAACACCTGGCACCCCGGCGTTCTATTCTGCACATTCGGACGGCCCTCCCCCCTTCTTCCTGCCTTTCCGCGGCTCCTCCACGTTTTTCCACAACGCGCGCACCTGCCCGATGAATTCCCCGGCACCGCGGGCAAAGAAGCGAGATGGGGCCTTTGGGAATTCGAATTCACTCCAGCCTCTCTGCTCCCCGAGCCCGCTGGGTCCCATCACCTTTGTGGACCTACTGACTACTCGACGAATCTTGGAACCAGCCTCGAAGGGATCCCAAGATCCCATGGATCTTGAGAACATTAAAGGCAGCGGCGGATTTAAGGAAAATGGCCCATGTGAATTACAAATAAATTTACGCGCGCGTGGTGTGAAAATTGTGGGAAACACAAAAAGAATATTGGATTGGTGTAAGGAATATAGGATTTCGACTCTCGACGTGTTTCCAAGCGAACACTTAGCTGTCGTCGAGGAGGGTCTTGGAAAAGAGAAAGCCCGATCGGCACTTGGGGGTGTCATAAACCAGGGGCCTGTGACGGGGACTAAACAGGGGAGGCTCGAGGCGACTGCGTTGCCGAGGGGCATTCTTGAAAGTATCGCTGCCAAAACGGTATATTCGTATTACAATCACTTATCTTCGTAAAGTTTCATACAACAGTGTTTGGATAAAATCATAATTTTTTTGGGGGTGATGGGGCCCGGGCGGCACCTGCTCACCGGTCGCCCGTTACATCCGCCACTGATTACAGGCCCTTTAGAGATATTATTGTATTCGAAGCAGCCATTGCGTAATATTATGCTCCTTCTTACGATTGTTTATCATAAAGGAGGTAAAGCGGGATTGCTTGTGCAAATGGTAATGGTACTCCTTCTGTTTTCCCTCGGCTTCGACGTTCTTTTGTCGCGAGATGATAAATATCGAGGCATCGCCGCCATCGCGTCTGTTGATTCTGATAAGATTACGGGGCAGCGATGATTTCGATTATTTACATGCCGCTGGGCTGAGCGTACCTTTTCGAACGGTGGGAAAAATACCGTGTGTGGGTCGCGTGTGCAAAAACGCGGCATCAGCTTTTATCAGGGGACACGGCCTCGGTGGTTGGAGCGGGGCGTGATAGAAGACGGCGGAACAGTATAGGGAGGGTCTTAAATATTTGACGCTACGTTACATCGCAGTTGTTTCGCCGTGGTGTCAACGGGGGGAAAAAAATAGATATCGCCGGACCTGGGGCTCGAACCCACGACCCTGTGATTAAGAGTCTAAGGCCCGGTCCAGATCTGAACCGAACGCACTTGAGTAGTTAGATGGAGTAAGACGAGTGATATAGGGTAAATCCGGGAGACGCGGTCGGGCCGGAGAGTTGGTCGTGTCGCTATATTTCAGAGTCTATACGTAAAAATGCATTAAAGTGCAGACCAATTACTTCTCTAGAAGCCAAATATTGAATGAATAGCGTTATTTCGCTTCCTTCTGTGTTTTTCTGGACTCTTTTGTCAAACAGCGGTTGTACAGAATCGTATTTAAAATATACTTCTAAGTTTATTTTCCTTTAATGTTTGGAATAATTAGATAGTAGAGATATTGAGGGACAATGCAGCCAAAGTATTTGGCTATATTAACTCTTCCTCTCAAAGCTAACGAAAAGACCATGTCTCGCTGCAGAAAGGTGAGATGGTGGAGTTATGATTTTTTTATTATTTTTGTCTATTTTTTATTTTTTATTACTATTTTATTATTATTTTTGTTTATTTAGTTTATTTATTCACTTTTGTATTCATTTGCCTTGCTAATCGCCAGTAGGTATTTCACTTTTTCTTTGATGTGTTCTTTACTTGTTTAGCGTAAACAACTTAAATATCAATGAATCCGTATAGTTGTATTCACTCATAAATAATTTTGCTTTATCCTTTGTTAATTTTCCATGAATAATTATGTGAGTGGTCTCTGCCAACGACGCAAACCATTTCTCCCGGCACCTCGGGGGAGGTGGTCAGATGTCATGACTTCAGTTTTCAACCCGATTTACAGTAAATATTGTCTTAAAGTAAATATCGACCCGTTTTTCTGAATCGGCATAAAATTCTGAACATATTAGGTTTGTTCTGATAAAATAAGTAATATCTATATTAGTTTTAATAGCCATTTTAATTAATTACTTGTCTTGCTCCGTCTAACTACTCAAGTGGCGTTCGACTTCGGCGTTCGGTTCAGATCTGGACGCGGCCGCATGCTCTACTTTTCCTTTCATTCTTCACGATGTTTATTGCCATAGTTGAAGTAGATTTACGTGAATTAGTGAGTGGAAAGAAAAACATAAAAAAGGCTCAGCCATCTGGGTTGGATCGTGAGTAACTGATTGTTCGTTGGCTGTTGTTTGCTTTCATATGGTGCTACTAGTCACGTTGCATTTGCTTCGTTGAATTAAGGCAGCGCCGTTTTGATCGATACCCAGTTCATTGATACCGTCAAGCTGTTTCACTGTAAACATAGCATTGGTTTTTGGAAAGAAGGCCTCGGACCTGCGGTGGTCGATTTTTTTAACAGGTTTGTCCAATACTTCTCTATTGTAATTTCCTGACTAATATTTTAAGGGTCCTTTTCGCTATCCGCGAGACTGGTCTCAACCGTGTGAGCACAATGTGGAGGTCATGCAACCCTCAGTTCGCGTTTCCTCTTTTGGAGGTTTTTGATCCTCTGGTTTACGTACCCCGTTGTGTTGCAAGCGACCAGCAGCGCACAGTGGGGCAAAGTGACAAATTTTGTGTCAAAATCAAAGAACTTTTGATAGAAATGAGATAGAGCGATGATTTTTTTTTTGTTAAAGCTGAAACATTGCAGAATAAGGGAAAATTACCGAGATTATGGTACGAACGTTTTTTCACTGTGAAAATTTGTGTTAAACTTGAAATTTTTCAACAAAATTGTGATTAATCCAATACCATGCACGGTAGGATTTTTTTCTTGACATGTTGGACCTCATTTCCTGTAGATTTTGTCACGCTGATTTCAAATCCGTTCGCAAAATTTGTCTACTACCTCAGGATTTTGAAAAAAATCGATTTATGTGAAAGACTAATGAAATCATATTTTTTTCGTTGAAATGATTTGATAACCCACTGGTTTGAAGGTATATTGTATTCCCATATATGGAACACAATCAAAATAAGAATAATGAAGTATTTGAATGTTTTTAGTTACTTACAAAACACTTCACATCTCGTGATCACTTGACGTCTCGCTGTCCTGGTCACTGGCACTCTCTGTAGGCTGTGTGTGGCTGCAATGTAATATAAATTAGATATCTATTTTCCATAATTATATTTTCATTTACACATGAAGTAAGGTAAGTATTTAATCTTTTTAACTTACTTCTCATCAAGAACAAAAAAAAAGACATTAATATAAATGAATATAATGTAAATGAAAATATAATTATGGAAAATATAATAATCTCGGCAATTTTCCCTTATTCTGCAATGTTTCAGCTTTAACAAAAAAAAAAAAAACCTCGCTCTATCTCATTTCTATCAAAAGTTCTTTGATTTTGACACAAAATTTGTCACTTTGCTCCACTGTGCAGCGGTCCAAGGGTTTGCCAGTGAGAAGCGTACTCCATAGAGGATTAATTTCTCGCATTGCACCGAGGAGATTCGGTGTGAGGCCAACGTTAACCGCCTATATTTGCGATACGACGATGCTGGCAACTACCCAAGGGATGCTTGCTAGCGCTCGTTGAGATTCTTAGAAACAGGCTCCTTCCCTTTCCTGCTCGCGGTGTGCCGTTCTCTCTCTGGCTTTCGCGAGAGTCCACGCGGCGGGTCGATGCACGATCACCGGGTTTTCTGGGTTAATCACCGAGCTTTCCGAGCTTTTCCTACGCACCGACGCCTCGTACCGTTGCCCACCCGGCTGGCCTTCTCTAACGGAGCCAGCCACTCCACAACGTTTGCCGATTCTCCCTCGAGATCCGACGCGGGGATCGCGACGATTCGGAGGATCGCATCGGGGACGGCTTCCGCACAGCAGACCTTGATCGAGAACGTCAGCCGCGAGCGAATCTGTGCCGATTTGTCGTCACGAAGACATCGCCGAGCAATTGATGTCACCGTTGCCGTCATGCGCCGCTGCGGACGTGTTTCGATCCACGTATCGACGACCAAAGGAGGAAAACGATCGCGTTATTGACTATTCCCCCTATCGACTCATTCCATGTCCCCGCGATTAATTGCCCTCTATGTCGACGGCGATGAATCAGCGGCTCCTGGAGCAGAGCGGAGAACGAGGAATGTTTCCCGGACTCTTCGCGGAAAGACTTTGCCCAGGGCAGCCGAGATCGGAGATGAGAACCGCGATGCAACGCGGTAGCTGGAAGACGAGCTTCGCTGCCTTGATGAAACGCGCGGGGCTGACGTAATACCGCATGCAGCAACGATGTAATCCCGGCAATACAGTATCGTTGCACGCGTCACTAATCTGCTCTGCCGCGTGCTGCTACCGCCAACGACAGATTATCGGGACGTTACGTGTTGTTGCTTTATTTAATGGGCGGGGGGATATCGTTTAATTAAAATATCAATCCCTGCTGGATGGAAACACCCGGTGGAATTCCAAATCGAGTGCCGTTTAGTCTATATGTGGACACCGAAGGGGGATTAGCAGTCGTTATCGTGGAATTTCAAATTGCGCATTAGATATAAGCCGGGGGGCATCCCACGCTCTTACTTATGCGTTTGCTGAAAATCGAGAGAGAAGATGCTGGAGCTTCTGGCAGGAGAGTGCCAATATCCACTCTTTTTTTACTAACTGCTTGAGATAAAGCTGCGCCACTGGGGTATCAGCGAAGTCGTCGAGAACACAAGCAGTCTCCCGGCGAAGCTGGTAGCACCGTACCACGTAACTTCTAATATTGAGAACTTGACACATCGGGAAGCTAGTGGCTCCTCGCCAAGAATCTTCGCTTCGGGAAAGCCCCCACACGCTGCGCTCGCTGGACGACGACCCTGAATCACGCGTACAGAAGCGCACCATCCGCAACCGAATTACCCGATCCGCCATTGGTTTCACCGAATTTCCTCGTGCATGCACCGACGCGTGGTTGGGGTCCCTCGAAAGCAGCGTTGCTAGGAGAAATTCCCTCTGAGGGAAATACTGTGACGTCACATGAACCCCACTACCACTCTACGCCTGTCATCTAGTCTAGATTCAACGCCTACCTCGCTTGCATCACGCGACTTCAGTTACGTCCCCCACTGCCATCCGCTTTTTCCCTTTTTCCCTCCGTTTTCCCTCGAACCTGGTAACGCTGTTCGAAAGTGCCACGTGGACCGTGCCGCGCCAACAAAACAGAGCCCCCTTACAAAGCCCTCGCCATGGAGTCGTTTCTGCAGGGTGTCCGTGAAAGGGTTCATCTCGACGGCGGTTGTTAAAGCTCGGGGGAAAAAAAAATGGGTTTCGGAGTGACCGAGTCAACGTTGCGGAAAAAGTCAATTATAGGAAACAGGGCTGGCTGCAACGGTGAGCGCTGCGGCGCGACTGCACCCTTGTTTTTATTTTTCACCGGAGTTTCTCCCCTCTGGATATTCGGGGGCTGGTCATTGGGCTGTCGAAGAACGGCGCGGGGACCGAAATTGGGGAAGCGGGAATTTTAGGTAGGTACATATCACGCTCTTCGACGTGCCACTGTTGGAGGAAATTTGTTTCGAGACCGTCGTCGTTTCATCAAAGTGGAAATTTTATATCCTGGCACGTTTCATCAAGGACAGATAATCGTGCTTCCTACGTTAACCCTTTAACGCCCAGACCCTTGAACCGTTATTTCAAAATTGTGAGACTGCTATATGTAAAATATCGATTTTCTTTATATAATAATCAACAAGAAATTTGTGAAGAAAATGCTTGATTTTCTGAACCGAGAACATTGAAATCTACTTTACTATCAGGGAAACTACGGATGGGTGGTAAGAAAAGTTAAGTGTAGGATAAATCCGGGAGACGCGGTCGACCTAATATAAAATGGCTATTAAAACTAATATAGATATTACTTATTTTATCAGAACAAACCTAACATGTTCAGAATTTTATGCCGATTCAGAAAAACTGGTCGATATTTGCATTAAGACAATATTTACTGTAA
Source organism: Andrena praecox (assembly GCA_963932275.1). NCBI lineage: Eukaryota > Metazoa > Arthropoda > Insecta > Hymenoptera > Andrenidae > Andrena > Andrena praecox. The sequence goes on from OZ010729.1 coordinate 3,707,115, forward strand.
ATCGGGTTGAAAACTGAAGTCATGACATCTGACCACCTCTCCCGAGGTGCCGGGAGAAATGGTTTTCGTCGTTGGCAGAGACCACTCACATAATTATTCATGGAAAATTAACAAAGGATAAAGCAAAATTATTTATGAGTGAATACAACTACGGATTCATTGATATTTACCTACTGGCGATTAGCAAGGCAAATGAATACAAACGTGAATAAATAAACTAAATAAACAAAAATAATAATAAAATAATAATAAAAAATAAAAAATAAACAAGAATAATAAAAAAATCATAACTCGACCATCTCACCTTTCTGCAGCGAGACTTGGTCTTCTCGTTAGCTTTGAGAGGAAGAGTTAATATCGCCAAATACTTTGGCTGCATTGTCCCTCAATGTCTCTACTATCTTATTATTCCAAACATTAAAGGAAAATAAACTTAGAAGTATATTTTAAATACGATTCTGTACAACCGCTGTTTGACAAAAGAGGTTAAATGTAACATCAATTTACCTTTTATACCCTATAAATCCAGATAAACACAGAAGGAAGCGAAATAACGCTATTCATTCAACTATTTGGCTTCTAGAGAAGTAATTGGTCTGCACTTTAATGCATTTTTACGTATAGACTCTGAAATATAGCGACACGACCAACTTTCCGGCCCGACCGCGTCTCCCGGATTTACCCTAAACAGGCGATAGAATTTTACGCACTTTTAAAATGAGCGTTGCACCGGTGAAACACTGGGAGCTAATGGGTTGACCAGAATGTCGGAAAAATACAAAGAATGTCAATGGACGCCAGCAAACGTCGAAACGATTGGAAGTTGCCGCAACAACAGCTACATAGTATCTATCGTTCGAGGCTAACGTTTGGTAGTGAAAGGTCGCAGTCTCGGGAGTTTCGAGTAAATTTTCCTGCGAACGATTACAGCTCGAACGTGTCTCGACCGACGATAATGGGGAATCTCTCGCGGAAAAATTGCGACCGACTTTGCGTCCCCCTCGATTCGTCGGGGGAACATCGTCGCAATGAAATTGAACCGAAGATTATTTTATTAGCCGGCGATACTCCGCCTCGATTCGAGTGTCCGCCACTGGAACAACACGACTCGCTTGGTGTCAAGGCTGCGCCCCGCGAGAGCGCCTCCTCTTGGATCAGACTTTTCATTTTCGCAATACTTTGCATTCCCGGTGAGCGCAAACAGCGCGCCTTGAACGTCTACGGAGGAACAACGACACGAGCTGTAAGCAGAGGGCCTGGGGTCTGGATACTGTCGATGTCCCTTTTATGGCTCTAAGCACCGCTCGGCCTTTTGGGACCATGTCAAGCACCGGGGACCGTGGTTGTCGCAGTCAGTATCCTTCCGGACACGGTGACTGCAACACACGGTCCTAAGACGAACAGTTCTATATTATTTCTTACGCTTAATCTTATATCTATTGACTTTATTGTATGAATAAAGTGGTTCTCTTGTATTCAGTTCTGTTGGAGTTAGGGGAGACCGGGGCAAAATGAACCTCGGGGTAAAATGAGCTTTCTTAATTTATTCTTTAACAATAGAATACATTTACAAATTTTGGTGACGTAATAAATGTGTGTAATACCACAATGATAATTATGCACATTCAGATATCGAAAAATGGAAATTCATTTAAAAAATTAAAAATGAAGTTTTAGAGACTTCCGATTGGTTTTTTGTTCAATTTAGCTTTTTGGATAAATGAGTCTTAAATGTGTTATTTTAACTCCAAATTTTTTCTGCGTGTTTATAACAAGCTTATAAACATACATGTACACGCGTTCGAGAAAACATTAATCCTAACATTATTAAATAATTAATTTTCCATTGAGTACATATTCGGGGTAAAGTGACCGGGGTAAACTGAGCTGCAAATGGCTGCAAAGAACAGATGCGCAAGTGACGTGCGCAATAGCCTAACCTGTCAGCTGGCTAGAAAGCCACGCGGCGAGGTGGAACAGAAACTAACCTCAAAAAAAGTTCCATAGTTTTTGACAACCACGGTGTAAAAAAGACAGAAGCTGCCATGCTACACACGTCATTCCAGCGCAAGGGGTTAATAATTAGCTGTATACTTAATTAAAGTTCTTCTTTTGTTGCGGTTCACTTTACCCCATACATGGGGTAAAGTGGTGTGTTTTGGCTTTTTCTTTTCAAGTTGAATTTTAATATACTTTAAGTTTATTTTAAGTATTGCTATTCGTAATTTATCAACAGTAATGTTCAAATTATATTATAAATCTATTTCCACACATTTTTATTGAAAGGGAAAAATTTTATTCGACTTCAAACTTTTTTCGTCTCACTTTGCCCCGGTCTCCCCTACTGCTCTCTGTACCAGGCTTGCCAGCCTTACCTCGATCTAATCGCCTCGAGCGGATCGAGTTATATGTATACTACGATTCCCGGTTCCGCGATAAGGGTACGCAGGGGAAGAACGAAGAAAACAATATTTTTCCTCCCGATATTTTCGACAGCGGAATTTTCCACTGGGTGCGTTCGCGGAGGAAGCTTTCCCGATACGATCTGCTCCATTAAATTAATTCAACCCTCCGCTCGGACGCCAGCGGCGAGCGACTTCCTCTTGTCGTTGCCAGAGTTCGGTTAAAACCGTTCCACTGCCTGTTGTTGCTCGAGTCACTTTATTAGCTGGGGAGATAGACGAGCGCAGGAATAAAGTAGAGCTTCGGATGTGATATTAAAGCAACGAATCCCCGAATTACCACGTGCAGCCGTCTGTTTGCCGAGAAAACACGCGTGCGAACGCAGCTGCTGACTCCGAGCTATGTACGTCTCTGTTATCGCGGAATGGGGGGGGATATAAATCGACAGAAAAGGGTATTAATATTTTCCTACGACACACAGACTACGATCTCTGGCGGGTCGTTGACAACAGTTTACAGCGGCCGATTACGCGCGACGAAAAAATTGCGAGCCTCTGGGGTCCTTGATCGCCAGCCTTGATTTTTCTTCTCTCGCCGCGTGTGCGGACCGAGTCGAAGGGTTAATAAGGAATTATCGCGCGGTTTATAATTATATCCGGCGTGACATTGACGCCTCCGTTTCCAATGACGACGATCAGCGTATCGCGATAAACCACGGAACTTTAAACGCGATACAATGTCCTCGTTAGCTGACAATGTGTTAATCCATTATTCCTCATTCGCAGAACGATATTTTCAATCTCCCAGGTACATATATATTGTAAGTCCGGGAGAGTTCGACCACTTTTTGGAAAATAAATTGTATCATCGTTGTTTTTCAAATTTTTGTCGTTTTATGCACATTAAAGCAAAGCCCAAGCAATTTAGGGTATAGGGTAAATCCGGGAGACGCGGTCGACTTAATATAAAATGGCTATTAAAACTAATATAGATATTATTTATTTTATCAGAACAACCCTAATATGTTCAGAATTTTATGCCGATTCAGAAAAACTGGTCGATATTTGCTTTAAGACAATATTTACTGTAAATCGGGTTGAAAACTAAAGTCATGACATCTGACCACCTCCCCGAGGTGCCGGGAGAAATGGTTTTCGTCGTTAGCAGAGATCACTCACATAATTATTTATGGAAAATTAACAAAGGATAAAGCAAAATTATTTATGAGTGAATACAACTACGGATTCATTGATATTTAATTTGTTTACGCTAAATAAGTAAAAAACACATTAAAGAAAAAGTGAATTACCTACTGGCGATTAGCAAGGCAAATGAATACAAAAGTGAATAAATAAACTAAATAAACAAAAATAATAATAAAATAATAATAAAAAATGAAAAAATAAACAAAAATAATAAAAAAATCATAACTCGACCATCTCACCTTTCTGGAGCGAGAGATGGTCTTCTCGTTAGCTTTGAGAGGAACAGTTAATATGGCCAAATACTTTGGCTGCATTGTCCCTCAATATCTCTACTATCTTATTATTCCAAACATTAAAGGAAAATAAACTTAGAAGTATATTTTAAATTCGATTCTGTACAACCGCTGTTTGACAAAAGAGGTTAAACGAAACATCAATTTACCTTTTATACCCTATAAATCCAGAAAAACACAGAAGGAAGCGAAATAACGCTATTCATTCAACTATTTGGCTTCTAGAGAAGTAATTGGTCTGCACTTTAATACATTTTTACGTATAGACTCTGAAATATGGCGACACGACCAACTCCCCGGTCCGACCGCGTCTCCCGGATTTACCCTATATAAATTATAGTGTGCGATAATTTCAAATATTTATATTCATTTTCAATCAAAAACATTGGCACTGCAACTGGTCGGTCTCACCCGCATGTCGGGGTTAGACCGTCCACCCACTACGAGTAATCAAGGTAGTGATCGACCACCTTATTAAAAAAAATTAAAAACGAATACATACGTATTGTTGGTGTTACACTGTAGTTATATGCATATTATATCCCCAATATCGGAAGAGTGTAAATAAACTTACCTGTTTTTCAAATATCGCCACCACTGTAAGTTGGTCTAAAAACTCTCAGCCTCGCATAAAGTCTTAACTGTATCTTATAACTAAAATATGGATTTGTGACAATGGTCAATGTGAGATAAACAACAAGCGCCTTCATTTCTTTTGTGTCAATGACACACAGTGCCCTATCTTGCGTCAGTCTTAAAATATCAATACTGGCCGGACTCTCCCGGTGGTCGAACTCTCCCTAACTTACCCTATACATCGTTCTTAACGTGAAAGATATTCTATACTCTGTAATATTTTTCTGCGGGTAGTTCAAATGAATTGGCAAGAATTTGGTAACAGAAATTAATACGGGGTTGGAGTACTTATAAGGGTCCCTGAAAAAAACACCCTTCATCGCCTGAATAGCTCAGTCGGTAGAGCATCAGACTTTTAATCTGAGGGTCCAGGGTTCGAGTCCCTGTTCGGGCGGATTTTTTTTTTGCTTTCCCGCAGATATTATTCTTCGATCTGAAGCAAATCGATACGGAACGGGGAGTTGATAACAGTGCGCAAGTGCCTGGGTCTTCATTGCCTGAATAGCTCAGTCGGTAGAGCATCAGACTTTTAATCTGAGGGTCCAGGGTTCGAGTCCCTGTTTGGGCGAATTTTTTTTTTTTTTTTTTTAATATTATTTAACACAGTCCCGTACTAGAAGCACGGAGTCCTCCGCGCGGATTTATTTAATTTTACAACATATATTGAGCACAGTTTTATTTGGAAATAATATAACAAGGATGCCGAGCGCCCAACCCTACTCGAGGGCGTATCTCCGTGGACTTCCCCGCTTGTACTTGCCGCCGTAGTACGGAATATGTTTGCATACTGCTTTCCAATCGGTTAACCAACAGACGCCTATTATCGTCGCCGCGCCGTAAGCCAGTATGGATACTTTCCTACGTGCAGTAAATGTCCGGTAAAGTGGCAATAATTAAATCCAGAGGACAGCATCGCGAGGAAGACAGGTTACCAAGCTGCGGCCTGCTCCGATATCACTGACCAGTTCTTGTGATAGGACGGGAAGCCTCCTGGACGAAAATACATTTTCCCGTTAACACGCTCGACGTCAGCGATACCGATGTTTAACGTTAATGGAGCGGCAAACGGGCGACAATCGCGAAACACGTTTCTCGCCTTTCTCCGGGCAACGTTCAGTCCTATTCGGCATCTGTCGCTAACATTCCCGCGAGCAGACCATCCAGCAATATCATACCGGCAGGACACCGCAAACTCATTCGCGCGGCAGCAATTTGTCAAGTGCCCTTGGGATCGCGATCGATCTCGTTTATCTAATCTCGCCGAAGGGAGATAGTCCGCTTTCGTTGCCGCGCGAATAGGGGACGCCCGGTACTTTCTTCGTCTGAGCTGCCCGTCGGCCGCGCGGATTCCCAGCGTCACGCGTGAACAGGATCTGCATAAATATGCAAACGGCACCGGCACGTGTGCGCTTTATATTTCAGCGGCGACCCGACGCACGGAATATTTCACATTTCCGCGCATGTTTCGTAGGTAAACCGGCGCGCAAGCCGCGAGCGTGCGAGACGGGAACCGTCGAATACAAGAATTGTTATTGCCACCGGCGTGTGCTTATCGGTTCCCGACACGCCAGCGTCGCAAACAAGAGAGATCGAGCGACAATCATCCCCCTCCTATCTAGTGGAAAAGTTGTTTGAACCAGGGAAGGGAGGACGCGTAAAAAGCGCGAAAGTTTCGTCAGATCGGCGCCGAAATCGGCTCGCTGGGTGTCCTCGCCTCGTCCCGAATTACATATTGTTTGTCCCGCGACCGACACACCGATATCTCTTCTGGGTATCGTGCTTGGGCGTGTTTTCATCGACGCCTCCGTTATCACCGCTGAAATTAATCCTGCTCCTCCTCGTGGCTTCGCGTTCGCGCCACACGCGCGGCCGCCGCCGAACGCGGCGTAAAGACGTGACGCAATGGTTTTCGCCTCGATACGTAACTCGCGCGATTTCGGAGTAATTCCCCAACGCCGACTGGTCGAACGTGCGAAATTACGGGAGGCGCGAGGGCGAGGGTCAGCGCGGCGACTACGAGGGGGCTCCGATTCGATAAGGTCCGCCCGACCGTGAATGAATAAACAAGAAATGGAGCAGGATGACTTTATCGGTTCGCGGAATGCGCTCATTTTCCTCTTCCAGGGATCTGCTAATCGCACCTCCTCCGCGGTTCCATGAACGCACATTTCGGTCATCTTTTCGTGTTTAACGACGTCGTTCGGAGGCGAGCTCCTTTGTCCCTGCACCGAGCCCTGCGCGCGCACGGTCCCACGTTTCACCAGGCCCCCGTCGGCCTCCTCGCCCGTCGCTTTTTGTGAAAAGAAAAGCTTCGCGCACATGTCTCCTCCCCGAGCCAGATCCTCGGCCCTCGTAAATCTCGTTTCTGTGAACCCGTTCTCGTTTCGGCTCCGCGTGCCACCACGTGGTGTTACGTCAAATCGAGCCACGCTCGTTTGTTTTTCATCTTGCCCGGCGAACTGTTCCACGCTCCCCCCGTAGTTCCTCGTTCCCGGGCAACAAAGAGCCTCCTAACGAAGCTGTGCTCCTCGACGACGCGCGCAGGGATCCTCGGCGCGGCTGCGAGCACTCGGCAACAGAGTAGCTTTCCGCGCGTTCGCGCTTGGAATCCCGCGGACATCGCGATGATCTCAGGTGCGGTAATCGTGACGCAATGCCGGCGAATGGCAGGCTCGTGTCCTTGGCAAAGACCCTCGGAACGCCTCAGGACGATAATCCTTGGGAACGGGCGATCACGATCAATCAGTGCCGACAGCGGTCTGCCTGCCATTATATTGTCCCTGCTCCCTGGCTGACGAGATTATTGATTAGTCAGTGCAGGTACTTCTCCATTCCTCTCGCGGCCCGGCAACGCCACGGGCTCGTCACTCCTTTTTTTTTCCGGCCGCGAGCCGTTCCTTCCTCGGTCTCGCGCATACTTGCGAACGGCAGATGCAATCGCGTTTCTTGCCGCGAAAAGAGAGGATACCTCGTACCATTCCGTTTTACCGAGGCGGGCAGGATCAAGGTGAGCACCGTCGCCGCCGATCCCTCGGCTAAACCTGGCGATCGGGGAGATGGGATGGACGGGGTCGAGGGGTCAAAGATTCGACCCGATCCCACTTGTTTATTCCCATTATCGGCAAAAAGCGGCGTTACGCAACGGAGGATGATCGGTATGAGTTGTCGCGAGGTGCAGATCAGCGTGAGATTAGAATTAATCAAGCTCGTCTTCTTCGTTTCGATAAAGCCCAGCCGAGGAATAGGTGTGATACGCGAGGACCTTGGGCGCTGCTTGAAACCAATTAGCTCCGAAATACAAAGCCTATTCACGAGTCGGTTAGCGAGTCGTCTCTCACCGCGGCGGATGTGGCTTGTGATAATTGAATTGTTCGATGGATCCGGGCGATCCGCTGCGGACGCTTTTACGGGCTGGCGAAGTAATTGCTTTTCATTTTTCAAAGATCGGTTATTCGTACCGTTACGAGGCAGGGAAGATAACGACGTTAAATATAGCGTGCTCGATACGCAACGTAGGAATAAACAAGCTCGCGTCGGGGAGCGCGGTCGTGGAAGAAAGACGAACGGTGTACGAATGCAGAAATCATATCGGCCGGCGATCGGTATTCAACGGACGCCCTGTTTATTTGACCGGGGGCATTTAAATGCATCCGAGCACTTCCGAGAAGACACTCCCGATTGAATCTATTCAAGCGCTTGCAGCGAGCTCGCCTCGAGCCTTTAAAGCCCCATTCACACCGAGCTCGAGTGGATCTCGCGCGTGGGCGGACTCGCGCGAATTTAAAACGGCCCTTAACAGCATTATTAGGTGTGCAAATGAATAATCCCAATTTTCTGTACGCAGTTAAGAAGTAAGCTTAAAATCGATTGACTTTCCTGCTCTTTGTCGAGCTATAGGCTGACTGTACCTAATATCGCCAGAGTTCCTAATATCGCCACTCGCTATATCTCTTAAAGTAAGCTCTAAAATTTATCGGTTATGCACTGAATTAGTACCTAAAGATGTGTAGGAAGACATACTATAATTGCAGCATCATGTGATCAACAATTACAGAAAGGGAAGGATTTTAGAGAATCTTAATAGTGTACAAATTTATTGGACTATCACAATTTTACGTCACATTCGGAGAAGGTAAGTCTAATAAATCTGTGAATGTAAGAATATCTACTAGAAATACCTAATTAATTCTTTTAGCAGTATGCGTGTTCTCAATACCGCCTACCGGAGAACAATGGTTTCGATGTAATGCTTGTTACAGGTGAGGTCACGAAATGTGCGGAGCAACCGAGATGAAATTTATTTGTCCAATATGTACATCGGAACGTAAAAAATAAAATATTTTAAAAATCTATATTTTCAAATTTCTATATTATTCTAATAAAAATGAAATCAAAGATGGATAAAAAGACATTTATAGAGCAAGAAATAATAAAAGCACATGTGAAAATGACTAAAAACTCATATATACATGAATTAATCAATATTTCTTGAGTAGGCGATATTAGGTAAACTTTTTTCAGGACCCGATTTTTGCATGTCTTACGTTTTTTGAGTCCTAATTAACAATTTGTAGGTTTCAACGATTCTAACATATGCTACATGAAAGATGAATAATTTCTCTTTACTTTGAAACGAACTGCATGGAAAAATATCAATTATTATTCAATCGACAGCGATTTAACTTTTGCCTGGCGATATTAGGTACAGTCACCCTATGTATAGCTGTTAAAAATGTCATTTGATTTGTCGGAAGACCCAGCATAAACCTGAAAACTATTCAAGTTAAGAGAGTCAACCGCTTTTACTTCATTTTAAAATAAACCTTGAATGTCGCTGAATAATTTGGACTCCTCATTGGTACACTTAATAGCCGAACTTACGGTCAAAAGAAACACGATTCTTCCTATAAAACTCATCCCGGAATGGATATTCTTAAGGTTTTTCTAATCTCCATACGTTTTTGTTGCACCGGTGGCGCATGCCACGTGCGTCGTTAGAACCTAAGTAGTTGCACAACGTCTCCATAAATCCCAGCGCGTAAGTGGCAACAGTTAAGACACCGCGGTATACGTTATCGGTTTCACCGTGCGATCGGCATTTCCAAAGGGACGATAGCCTGTTGGATTCCACGCGCGATTCCCGTTCACCCCCTGTCCTCGAGTTTACCAAATCCAAAGTTTACCAAATCCCTTGCGATCGCCGTTCGACCGAGGCCCCTCCTGTGTATTCAGTCTCCTCGGGCCCGTGACGAAGGCCGTGCACCGATTTACGTTTCCGCTCGCTCGTGAAACGACTTCCGGCGACACCTGCGCCCTTCGGGGCCCCGAAGTTACGAGCCGTGGCGGCCCGAAGTTGCCTGCAAATCGCTGCCGCTCCGTGCACCTTCTTCGCGAATACGGGAATGGCATTTTTTTCGCGGCTCCTTCGTTCGCAAACGATTCTCGTTTACAATCACGCTGCAAACCGGAGAAACTTCTCCCTCGGCGGGGAGCCGTCGCGACTATCGTGGCCTTGCAACTTTATCGCGACTAGGGAACTATCTCTCGTGCACGTGACTCGCGATAGCCGTGTAAGTTCCCGTGGAAAGTTTCGCGACGTCGGCCCCGATTCGGCTGTGATAACAATCTGCGGGGGCCAGAGTTTGGAAAGATCGAGGAAGCAGTTACGAAATTGCAAAATATTGACTACCGTGGCCTCACCTGTGGGTCACCCTTCGGAGCGCACGGGGGTGGTCGTGCGCAAACACGGCTCCCTTTTCTCGAACAGTGCCGAACAACACGGAGAGCGGTCGAAAATACGTTCGGCTAGATCCCAGACGAGTGGTCCGTGGGTAACGTAAACAGGAAGGAAATTAGAACGAGACCTGTATACATACGTCCATTGCAAACAATGAACGGTCTGTTCGAGCACAGTCCCGCCCTCTCTTCTCCTTTCTCTATTGCTGGTGCTCTAGCCGACACGGGCCTCGTCAGCGACCGTTCCTGTTTCTCGCGGTGTCGGCCAAATTTAGAATCCACCCGTACCTTGGTGCTTCTTGTCGCGTCTTCTCCGTTTTTCATCTCGTTCCCCGCGGTCCAACGTCGTCAGTTTTGCTTCGCGCAACGACGTTCACCCTACCCCTGGTTGTCACCCAGTCGAGTGTCCGCTGGCCATGGATTTATCCCGAGGGGAATTGTCGAAGACCGTGGTGGCAGAGGTGGAGCGGAGAGGACAGAGTGTAGTGGGTGGATGAAATTTATTAAATGCAGGATGAGGACTGCAGACCACCACTGTGTCTGGGGTCAAGACTTCTCTGTAGTTCTTGGACGCTATATAAGAACGGAGCCGGAGTTGGGCATTATACGAATAAATTTTTATTCGAACAAATAAAATAAAAATTTATTCGAATAAAAAAATAGGTGGTTCGTTTTTAACGCCACTCGAGCGTGCCCCAAGTGTCTTGGTATATTCCTTCCACCCACAATAAGATCCCCGTCCCCTGAGAAGCTTGCGCGTCGCTTCTAACTCTGTCAAGAATCTTCAACGTCTGTTCGCAAACGAGATATGTCCTGGAGCTACCCCATTGGTCGCGTCTGTCGCCTCGGTTCTCGCAGCTTCCTCCGAAAATATGAATTTCCCATCGGTCGAATGAAACTTCGCATCCGATATCGGCGCGAGGCTCGTTTCGCGGGCAGGAGGATTTAATATCGAGCGTGACGCGAGACACCGCTACCTAATAGGGAAAGAGGGCGGTGGAATCAAGCCCCCGTTGAATTTTAATATCGAGCATCCGTAAAGGACGCGAGACAGCATCGCGAAGTTCCATGAGAATCGTATTCCCGGCGAGGGGGGCCAGGAAACTGATCGTTCCTCGAGGGAGAACGCGGCCCCTTTCCCAACAGGGTTGTAGTCCAGTGAAATTAGACGGAAATCTGCCCTATCTACGGAATAATTCCCAGCTAGCTAAATTTTGGTATGGGCCTTTATTTGGTCGTTCTAAACTATATGTCAAAAGTCCCCATTGATCCGACTGCCGCTAAACATTTTACAGAGGGTTGAAAAAAAAATAACTGCTTTTCGCGAATATCTCGTTACCTAGCAGTTTTGCGCCAAAAATAGTTATTATACAATGTATAGCCTAAGAAAATCTCTATAAAAAAGGTCCTATGAGTTTTTTTCGCAGGAGTAACCATTTTCATGTATGTCGGGTTACCAAGTTTCAACCCCCATACTTTTGACAAGGGAAGATCCCGAATCCGGAAATTCTAAAAATTATGAAACTGTAAATAGGTAGGGGAAGTCCTCCTGAGTACAACGCACTTTCGTTTGCTGCCCAAATTCACTCTAAGGGGGTGCAACTGACCCCTGAAAATCCGTTTTTTTTTCGATTTTGTGTTATAACTTACGAACCGTAAGAACTGTAAGAACTATAATTTACCAAATGATAGTCCTAATTAAAAGAAGTAACTTTTTCCTGAACACTTTTTTTCTATCTCCTACAGTTCGCGAGTAATAATACAAAATAAAAAAAATTTCAGGGGTCAATTGCACCCTCTTGGAGTGAATTTGGGCAGCTAAGGAAATTGCGTTGTACTCAGGAGGACTTCCCCTACATATTTACAGAGTTTCATAATGTTTTGAATTTCCGGTTTCGGGATCTTCCCTTGTCAAAAGTATGGGGGTTGAAACTTGGTAACCCGACACACATGAAAATGGTTACTCCTACGAAAAAAACTCATAGGACCTTTTTTATAGAGAATTTCCTAGGCTATACATTGTATAATAACTATTTTTGGCGCAAAACTGATAGGTAACGAGATATTCGCGAAAAACAGTTGTTTTTTTTCAACCCTCTGTAAAATGTTTAGCGGCAGTCGGATCAATGGGGACTTTTGACATATAGTTTAGAACGACCAAATAAAGGCCCATACCAAAATTTAGCTTGCTGGGATTTATTCCGAAGACATATCCTAATTTCACTGGACTATTGGCCACGTGTGCCCCGAAGCTGGTAGGGTAGACCGGGGGCGGTAGTAACACTTTGACTGTGGAATACGATTACGCAAAAACTATTACAGTTACAACAAAAGTTTTTTTTATGAAAATGTTACTTATTTATCTGACATTATTTGAGCCACAACAGTTTCGCTGTATGTCAAGTAATATTCCGGTTATTAATAAAAAATGAGAAGCGGAGAAAGTGTTACAACCGTCCCTGACCCCGGGTCGGTTGTAACGCTGCATGGAGTCGATAGTAGCACAAATATAACTTTACAAAATTAAAATATTTATTGATTTAGATTATAATAATAAATGAAAAAAGTAAAATCTATAACAAATTATGTGGTATCGCAAGTCTGGCAGAAATAAAATACGTTTTGGTTGGTGCATTCTGCATCTGCTCAATCCTTACATTCAGTATATTGCACCAATTTTTCATTTGGTTTGCTTGTGCTATGCTATAGGATTTCATGCAAAGAAGACAACATTATTCGCCTTCTTTGTCCCTATTCGGTTCTGTTGCGGTAAAACCGACCCCGACTGCCGATGTAACAATCGCCCCCGACCATGCTTTGGAACTTAAATTATAAATTTTGACTAACGAGACGCTTAAAAGTGCCAAGTAACGATCAATACTAGTTTAAAAAAGTTCGAATTACAGATTAAGAAATCGAACAAGCACATACTTGCGAAGGGAGTGTTTACATTAAAATTTTAAGTCAGTAAGGAAAAGTTACTTTAGGGTATCGAAAAGTTATTTTCTTCACTATCCATGTCTATTGCGTATCTGTATTCCTAGGGCATGGATGTGTATATTCCAAATGTCATTGTTCATCATATATCCAAAATTGGTGTTAATATCTATTATATGTTTTGAGATATTTAGCGTGTTACATTCGCCCCCTTGTTACTACCGCCCCCGGTCTACCCTACATAGGAGCAGAATTTTTGTTTCGCTGGTCGCGGGTGGGCGGCTCTCTCCTCCCTCGTGTAGCTACACGTCGAACCACGGCATCGTGTACGTGGTCGCGAATGTTCGTGAATGTTCGTGAACGCGAGTCAAGTACCGAGCAGCAATCTCGGCTGGCATTGCTTGCGGGAATACCGAGGTGAGCGGAGCAGACTGCTTGGTGCCAGCAGCAGCGCATACGAATCCCTCTCCTTCCTCTGCTCCTCTACTCCACTACTCCTCTCTCTTTCGTTCTCGTTCTCTTGCCCCCCGTTGCTCTGCCCCTGGTGTCATACGACCGGCACGGGCGTATATACATAGTGGCTCTCTCTCTCCTTTACCCTCTGCTTCACCTCCTTCTCCCCTTGCATCTATTTCCTCCTCGTTCGCCCTCTCTAGCGGGCTCGGAGGTCAGGCCGGAGGAGAGCCAAACTCGCGCTTTACGTAATCTTATCTGCGGACGTAATTGCCGCGATCGCTGCGCTCCGCGTGCACCACCAAGGGCGAGGCGTTGGAGAACCCGGACCCACCTATGTAAGCGGGATGGCCCTTGGCTTTCCACGGAGCAGAGTTTCTAGCAGGGGGAAAGAAACGGAGGCATCTGTTGACGCGCCGTTGTAACACCGGTGGAAACATATTTGAAGGATGCCTCGGGTACTCATTTCCATAGAAATACATTCAGGACTGGAGTTGTATTCAGTCACGCGCGTAATAAGGCGCGTCGGTGCGCAGAGTTCCGCGGGCTAAGCGGAACGCGTAGCCTTCGTCGTTAAAATAAACAAACACGCGGGTTCGGTTGTTGGTGCGTGTTCCGAGGAGCGACGAATTGGTCCCGCGCGGGCGGGGCACGCAGCAGCTCGTCGCCCGTCAATCCGCGTAAATTTCCACTGCAGGCTTTCCGCCGATGCTCCCAGATGGAAAGTGCAATTTCCGTCGGCGATATATTTCCGGCCGTGTTTATTCTCGAATGATTCGACCGGCGTAAATCAACGGAACGGGAGCACCTAAGGGGGCGAGCGATTCTCTCGCGCCTGGTAACAGAAGCGAAATACAGAACGCCCCGTGGCTAATTTTGCAGCCGCGGTGCATACGCCGCGGACAGAGATACCGGCCCGACCTAAATGCATGTGCATACATCTGCGGTCGCATGTGCGGCACGTACCAGTGGCGTATTTAGTGTAAACAGTGCCTAGGGCAGCGATGCCCCGATGGGCGGCCCGAGAGTACGAGCATCCATCGCATTTTCCACAGCTCGCGTGGAAGGGAGTCTCGAAACCAATGAAGTTGCAGGCATGTTACGGATGAGGAAAACTCTAGTAGTGTGCGTGTAGGCTCGTACCCGTAGGTTTATATGACTGGGACTCTTGGAGCCCCAGTGTTCTACATTTTAGCAATTGGGAAAATAAATAGGAATTGACTAATGATTAAACAATAATATTATGTAATTCGACGAAATAGACTTGAACATTCCCACATACACCTCTGATTAACAAAAAGTTTCTTATTAAACGATTTTTATTCAGCTTCAATCCTCTGTTTGTGTGTTTGTTTGTATGTATGTTTGTTCAGTTCAAATCTAGAAACTCAATTTTAACCCACTTCCAACTATCCAATAGACTTGAAACTTTGCAGGCATACGTAGTTTCGACGACAATACAAAATTATGAAGAAAAAGAAACCCCCCAGGGTTTAAAAAATTATCCTGTCATCAAAAAATAGAACCCATAACCGCAAATCCAAACGACTTGAAATCAGCCTATAACCAGAAGTCAAATCAATTTAATCGCAATGAAATCAGCATGTAACGGTTACATGCCTGCAACTTCATTGGTTTCGAGACCCCCTTCCACGCGAGCTTTGGAAAATGCGATGGATGCTCGTACCCTCGGGCCGCCCATCGGGGCATCGCTGGCCTAGGGCAAGCGTGTAGAATTTGCGCCCCCTCCCCTCATGCATATCATTCCAATTCCATCTTTTCTATTCTACTTCTTTGTTAAAAGTGTTCATCACACCAAACATTTTATTTAGAATTTAGATAATCCTTTTAAAGAAAGTGGAGCTGAAGGGCGGAAGAGACGAAAGTTGGAGGCAAATGAAGCCGAAAAGTGCAGCAAGTTTTTTTCCAAGAGAAGCTAAAGAGGCACGCGGAGCACACGAATAACAAGCGTAAACTACTAACATTAACCATCCTAAATAAATTTATTCAAGAAACACTATTTCCTTCGGCTTTTTTGCGCCCCCCGGCATTGGCGCCCAGGGCACGAGCCCTACTAGCCCCACCCTAGATACGCCTCTGGCACGTACACAATGCACGGAGCCGGTGTGCATCGCATGAATACGGGAGCGACCCGTCCAGGCCTGGAGGGACGATCTCGATCTGTCGGATCGCATCACCGCCAATAACCGATCAGGACCTTTGCACCCCTCGCATCGCATTATTCTAATGACTTGCGGAGCCGATCGTTTTACTCGCATCTATTGTTTCCCTCGCCACCGACGTATACGTCACCTTCTTTCCCGCCTCTTGTCAGATACATCGACAACGATTTCGCTCGCCCCGCGTTTAACGCCTTTGCAACTCTGTAGAATTCTACACACTCCGTTCGACGACGGAACTGCATCGAGATCGATCGTGTGATAGGGTAAATCCGGGAGACGCGGTCGGGCCGGAGAGTTGGTCGTTTCGCTATATTTCAGAGTCTATACGCAAAAGTGCATTAAAGTGCAGACCAATTACTTCTCTAGAAGCCAAATAGTTGAATGAATAGCGTTATTTCGCTTCCTTCTGTGTTTTTTTTTATTTATAGGCCATAAAAGGTAAATTGATGTTACATTTAACCTCTTTTGTCAAACAGCGGTTGTACAGAATCGTATTTAAAATATACTTCTAAGTTTATTTTCCTTTAATGTTTGGAATAATTAGATAGTAGAGATATTGAGGGACAATGCAGCCAAAGTATTTGGCCCTATTAACTCTTCCTGTCAAAGCTAACGAGAAGACCATGTCTCGATGCAGAAAGGGGAGATGGTCGAGTTATGATTTTTTTATTTATTTTTTTATTTTTTATTATTATTTTATTATTATTTTTGTTTATTTAGTTTATTTATTCAATTTTGTATTCATTTGCCTTGCTAATCGCCAGTAGGTAATCCACTTTTTCTTTGATGTGTTCTTTACTTGTTTAGCGTAAACAAATTAAATATCAATGAATCCGTAGTTGTATTCACTCATAAATAATTTTGCTTTATCCTTTGTTAATTTTCCATGAATAATTATGTGAGTGGTCTCTGCCAACGACGAAAACCATTTCTCCCGGCACCTCTGGAGAGGTGGTCAGATGTCATGACTTCAGTTTTCAACCCGATTTACAGTAAATATTGTCTTAAAGCAAATATCGACCAGTTTTTCTGAATCGGCATAAAATTCTGAACATATTAGGTTTGTTCTGATAAAATAAGTAATATCTACATATATTAGTTTTAATAGCCATTTTATATTAGGTCGACCGCGTCTCCCGGATTTACCCTATCCGCGTGAATTTCGCGGAGGTGTTTGAGAGCTCTATGACATTAACCCTATCGCGGATCTCGACAGATGTACTTATTCCCCGCGAAAAGTATCCTCGCCAATTTCTCTATCGTTTTTCCTCCCCGTTTATGACCGTTTCCGGTGAAAAGCCTGTTTGTATTCGATCGAGTTATGCAGGCCGGCGACATATTACCGTATGGAGATTACCTGCGGTTCGGCGGCTCGACCGTCCGCGGGGAATTCATTTTTCGTTCGGCGACCTCGATGAATATTTTTATGAGGCTGCGAGTCGTTACAGGTGCGCGGCTGCCTCGCGTTTCGCGGCGCGCCCGCCGGGCACAACAGCGGGCCATTGTTTCTCCTGTGAGATCGATTCCTTTTTTCTTCCCTCCCCCGCGAATTCCCGTAGCGCGCCGTATAAATAATGAATTTCACCCGGCGGCCGCGGATCGCCAATAACCTCGATCCCCGCCGCCTCGAAATATCGGCGCCCGTCGCGGGTACCTTATTCTCCCGCGGATCTCGTCACCGCTGATAAAAAGTCGATAGAACGTTTACGTAAAATCCGTGTCGCCGCGGGTGAGTAACGATCGACGGGATGCATGGAAGCTTGCCACCGCGCCAGCAAACAACAGATGGTAGTCAGCAAGTGTTCTCCGCCGCATTCTTGGTCGAATTCCTCACCGAGGGTATAAATACGCGGGACCGCGGGGCTTTTTTAAAAATTTGCAGAAACGGACGATCGCCACCGCCTAGTGATCGAGGACGCTCCCATTTAATCGCGATAAAAGCGACCCGCGCGCGAGAACACGGAGAAGTTTTCTCCCCGCTCGGCAGCACTTAACGGGCTTCGCATTTCTATCCAAATTTAACGGCAACATAAATCCTCTCACTGAAGAGGGAATTCTATTTTTTCGGCTGAAAACATGCGCGACTATTTACTATTAAAACTTAATAAAAGACAAACTGCAACCTCTTCAAAGATGCACAAAAACATGGTTCAAATTTCAGACGAATCTAAATGCCAGTTTATTTTTTTTTTAAAAAATCCCGAATCTTGCTGTTTCTAGCCCCGAAAATAGGATTCCCGTCTTAAATTTCAAGAAAAAAAAAGGGCGGGTTGGTCTCGCTTATTGATAGAAGGAGAGAGCGAGAGAGCTAGGCTCGGACTTATTCGTTGTATTAACGGAATCGATAAATACACCGTTAACATCGACGATCGTAGGAAGCAGAAAGGAGGAGAGAAGAAAAAGAGTCGCGAAGAGCTCGCGCACGGTTTCTCCATTTGTTTCCGCCCGTCAATCGCGGGACCATTAATCAACCGGTTGATTATTCGCGCCATTCTTCGCGCCTCATTGTGTAAGCCGGAAGCGTCAAGATTTACCGCGATCCCTTCCATAAGCAAAACTCGAAACGTCCGCGTCCACTTTATCCCGTCTATTTTCGCGTGGCGTAATCGAACGGGACGCTCGCTGGGAAAATGGAGGATGGACGAAGGAGGAATCTTAATTGGCCGTCCCGTCGGTCATCATCGCCGGTTTTCGTGTAACCTTGCCGCGCCGTTATCGCGGCTGGCCGTAACCCATGGCCAATTAAAACGGCGACGGGGAGAAAGAATATTTCTCATCGGCCCACGTGGCTGCGCTCCGATCATCGCCAGTGGAAAATTTTCAGGCAGGTAGTCGGACTCGCGAGTCCGCTGCTCCTCTATTTTCGTTCCGGCGTTGCCTTCAATAATTCATCGCCGTCGAGGCTGACTTGTTTACCGAAAGTTCTCTGCCTATTTGGTGCTCCTTCTTTCCTTCCTCGGGCTTACGCTCCAGATTGAATCGCATGCAAATTCGCCCCGCCGGCCAGATTATTCAGCCCCGTTCTGACGGCGATCGTTGACGCTTAGTCAATAATAACGACGTCGGCGCGAGAAATATTATCGCCGCGTTTGCATCCAGACAGAACGCTTCCAGACCGTGGTGAGATTAGTCGCGCGAAAACGAGGGATTTATAGTAGCCGAATAGCTTAATCGAAATCGTTAATCGCGTAATACTTTGTGTGAAGTGTTTGTGGATTCCTGTCGAGTTAGGCGGGCAGCTACCTTGCTCCCGCTATCGTGTTAATTGTAGCGATTTGTAGTATCCTAAGAGATACGAGTATCGACTGTTGATACCGAGTGCCTCGGTTTTAATACCGCAGCGTTATCTCCAAACGAGCAGGTACTATTGAGATGGGCAAAGATAATATCTAAATAAACTCGAATAAAAGATACTTTACGTTTATTCGTTATTCGCAGCTTCGAATAACACGATTTATCTTTATCCGAAACACCACGGATAAATAAATTTATTCGAGGTGAATTTATTCGACAGCGAAAGATAATTTTTTTTTCGAAGTGAATTTATTCGACGGTGAAAGATAATTTTGTTTTTCGAAGTGAATTTATTCGACGGTGAAAGATAATTTCTTTATTCGAGGAACTTTTATTCGAACCGTCGAATAAGGTTCTCATCATTATCCGTAGTTTATTCGACTTTTATTCGAAGGCTTCGAATAACATTCGGCAGCGTGTTTTACCGAACCGGCGCGATCTCGCCTCCAGCGGCTCCAGCTGAAGACTTCGGCGGCTTCTGATCTTGGTTCGAGCCTCGGCTCGAGAGCCATACATTGTTGCTTGCGGTGGATTATACTTATATTAATAGGATGTAAAACTTCCACATTTTCGATCGTATCAGCATGAACGTTTCAGTAACACAGCGATGCCCCGATGGGCGGCCCGAGGGTACGAGCATCCATCGCATTTTCCAAAGCTCGCGTGGAAGGGAGTCCCGGAACCAATGAAGTTGCAGGCATGTAACCGTTACATGCTGATTTCATTGCGATTAAATTGATTTGACTTCTGGTTATAGGCTGATTTCAAGTCGTTTGGATTTGCGGTTATGGGTTCTATTTTTTGATGACAGGATAATTTTTTAAACCCTGGGGGGTTTCTTTTTCTTCATAATTTTGTATTGTCATCCAAACTACGTATGCCTGCAAAGTTTCAAGTCTATTGGATAGTTGGAAGTGGGTTAAAATTGAGTTTCTAGATTTGAACTGAACAAACATACATACAAACAAACACACAAACAGAGGATTGAAGCTGAATAAAAATCGTTTAATAAGAAACTTTTTGTTAATCAGAGGTGTAAGTGGGAATGTTCAAGTTTATTTCGTCCAATTACATAATATTGTTTAATCATTAGTCAATTCCTGTTTATTTTCCCAATTCCTAAAATGTAGAACACTGGGGCTCCAAGAGTCCCAGTCATATAAACCTACGGGTACGAGCCTACACGCACACTACTAGAGTTTTCCTCATCCGTTACATGCCTGCAACTTCATTGGTTTCGAGATCCCCTTCCACGCGAGCTTTGGAAAATGCGATGGATGCTCGTACCCTCGGGCCGCCCACCTGGGCATCGCTGTCAGTAACATATTGCTGAAATTTTTTAGATGAAAATGAATTAACGATATAAATCGGATTATTTCTAGAACTATAGATAATTAAATATGAATGTAACATTTCTAATGTAGTAATGCTAAAAATAATCCGATTTATATCGTTAATTCATTTTCATCTAAAAAATTTCAGCAATATGTTACTGAAACGTTCATGCTGATACGATCGAAAATGTGGAAGTTTTACATCCTATTAATATAAGTATAATCCAGCCGAGGCTCGAACCAAGATCAGAAGCCGCCGCCGAAGTCTTCAGCTGGAGCCGCTGGAGGCGAGATCGCGCCGGTTCGGTAAAACACGCTGCCGAATGTTATTCGAAGCCTTCGAATAAAAGTCGAATAAACTACGGATAATGATGAGAACCTTATTCGACGGTTCGAATAAAAGTTCCTCGAATAAAGAAATTATCTTTCACCGTTGAATAAATTCACTTCGAAAAAAAAAATTATCTTTCACCGTCGAATAAATTCACTTCGAAAAAAAAAAAATTATCTTTCGCTGTCGAATAAATTCACCTCGAATAAATTTATTTATCCGTGGTGTTTCGGATAAAGATAAATCGTGTTATTCGAAGCTCCGAATAACGAATAAAGATAAAATATCTTTAATCGACACGTTATTTAAATAATTTTTTATCTAGATAATGCCCGCTACTATACCGCACAAAACCGAACCGTGCACGATAATCGTCGCCAAGTTTTCTATCGGCAGATCGCTCCATTCCGAGCACGCGTGCAGTAACGGTGTTTAATTAACGGCCCATTCAGCGTGAAAGGTGTGCGTGGAATCGACACGAGGGGCGACGCCGCGCTTGCACGAGTCAAAATGTTATATGTATACCGCGCGTTACAGGATTGTTCGATCGCACGCGATCAGAGAAGCCTGGAGCGTAACGAGGCCGATAATATTCGCATTAATAAATACACGAAGGCTGGCGTATGTGCCCAGCCAAACGTCGCGTGAAGGCGTGAACGACGCGTTCCAAAGTGGACCGGTGCTTGTTTGTCCGTTATCATCTATCGCCGGGCGTCTGCCTCGCTTTCCTCCGCCGTTACGCGACGCATGGTGGGAAGGGTTCCGTCGAGGAAAATGGGAAAAGAAATCGTGGTTGCGTCACCATTGTCCGCCGCGGTTTCACCGATAACACGGTGAATCATCCGAGGGCATTATCTTGGCCATGAAATCGCCGATGTATTCCTGCAGTTCCAGAGGATTCCTTATTCTCCCCGCTCTGCATATTCTGCGATAACATGCCGGTTTCACGGCGAAACAGGATCGTTAGCCACAATTGGAGGTCGAGATAGAGGGATCCTGTAACGTCTTCTGGGCGGCGAGGCTCTCGGATAGAACGCACCCCTTGTTCGTATTCTTGGCCCTCAAGGGTGCAGAGTCAGTTTATGTATGTATGTATAGCAGACCCCGAGGGCCCCTCCTTAAGGAAGCGTCCGCCGTCCCGATCTGCCCGGACAAAAGCCTCGGTGGAGTTTTCCGAGACGGTCGTTCGAGTAGAATTTAATCTGGGGAGGCGTTTTCCCTGCCGCGAATCTGCGCGCAGCCGAAAGAAAAACACCAGGCGGGCCTCTTTCTCGAACGTTCCGCGCGAGCTTCTCCCGTTTCCTGTCGTCGAATCATTCCGATTCGTTTACTTCGTCTTATCGCGGAAGGGCACTTTCTTCATCCTCGCGATTGCAGTCTAATTTTAATTCACCACTTTTCTCGCCCCGCGCTTCGCTGGCACGCTTTCGCCCCTTCCCACCCCCGTGCATCGTTCCCCTCGCCCCCTCGGCCTTTCAGAGGCCGCGGAACGACAGATCTTTAATTACGACGATTCCACCCGGTCGTTTATTCGACGCCCGTGCCTCTAATTTGCATAAATACGTCATGAAGAGGCCGGGCAGGGCGAGCGAGAGCTTAAGGTGTTCTTTAAATCAACCAGTTTCGAGGAAGGTCGACGAGGGTAGGCAGAGGACGAACGGAGGGGAAGGAAGACCCTCGGAAGAGCTTTTTTCCATTACCGGGACACTCGACTTTTATGAAACGAGATCTCTCCTTCTCGCGTGAAAGAAATCCTAATGGTAATTCGCCAGCCAGGGGCGTGGGGGTCGCATCGTGCGATTTCTCGCGACCACTTTTACCAATAATAATCGTTGCGTTTCGCCAGACTGTGCAAGAACGTTGCGCAAGAATGCTAAGCAGCGCGGGTTTACAGGTTGCGGCGTTTCCATCCATAAATGAATATTCCTGCAAACAGTCCCTCGAATCGCAGACATCGAGCGTGCAGCAGTCGAAGAAGGTCGGTCGATGGCGCGTGGAAGAGTCGGGTGCTCTTCCGCATCAATTCAAGAACGTTCTTCGATTGTTTACCTCAGAAGTCGGTGTCACTTTCAGAATTAGCTCGACGACTTATAAAGATCATCCAAGATCACACACATGCTTTCGGGAGACCTTAGAAGTACTTACATCACTTCGACGTGTTAAAGGTCGATCAGCGGCGCGAGACGCGCGAAATGCAAAGTGAAAGAAAAAGGCAGACACGAATAACAAGCAGAAGCAGGTGATAACGCAGCCGGAAGTGGGTGACGTTTCCTTTCGTGCAAGCGCTCGCTTAATGCGAGCGTGTGAAGTTGATTGCGCTTTGCATTCAATTTCCACCATTCAGCGAGTCTTAAATTCTTCTATGAAGTGCGATTTGAATAGTCGATTCGGCCATTCATTCGCGTTATGCATATATCCTCGCGTCTGCTATACACAGTCTTCGAAGGTTCTGGAAAATTAGACGCTACCCCAGGAAAAACGGCCGAGGAAAATTTCGACACGATGTGGCGCACGTGGATCAGCCTGTACATCTGGCGGGCGAGGCAGTAAATCAGCGCGGCTGTTAACGTTGCGCTAGAGATCAGAAGCCGAAACTGCTTGTCCCTTCGTCGTCCACAGGCACGTGGGTACAATTGCCTGGTAATTTTATTGCATTCCCCTGGTAGGTAAGGCCTGGCTACCGCATGCAAGACCGGTTTCGCAAAGTGACTTTAACGCCTCGCTTATAATCTGGGATCACGGCTACCTACTGGCTCCGAGCTCCGCGGAGCCTCTTTATTCCACGTGAGCGCGGCCGATGCGTGTACACGGCTGAATTTAGTTTCCAATTTAATTACATAGCGAGTATAGGTTTCCCTTCGCGTCCGCCGATCGAGCGTGTTCAGTTGCTTCTACGAGCGGGCGATATTCTTCGTGGAGAAATGGACACGCGGCGATTCACTGCGCATCAGGATTTTTTCTTTCGTATTTCTTTGCTCTCACCTCCTAGAACGGTTCCACTTGATACAGAAATAGTTCCTGAAAAGGTTGATTGCAATCGGATAACAGGGAAGGGAATTCATCAATGGTTGGAATTTAAAGAATTTCTCAAAAATGGTGAGCCCCGTCGAAATTTTGTTTAGATAATATTAAAAGAGCGCTCAATTTTCTACGATTACTGTATATATAATTTCTCTGTGCTCCCAACCATTGCACAGTGGTCTGGATGGTGGCCAAAATTCAGTTTCTCAACTTCAACTTTACAATGTCATTTTTTTTTTATGAATTGACAACCCTCGGGTGCTTCTAAATCCGCATAGCTTTCCCTTTTCAGATGATTCTTTGATTAGATATAATATTACAAAGACAAAATCATGAAATTTTATGTGAATCTAATTGTTTTAATTACTCATTATAGAACATCAAAATACGTGTTTATATCATACAGTTATATAGGTAAGGAAGTATATTTCAGTTATTTATATGTGTCATAGGCAATTTTTAGTCCATGAACAAATAGTGCAATGTTTATATGAATTTAAACTTTGAGAAGGCTTATAAAAAAATGATTAAGTGAAATTAACATCGGACTTTTTTTACATGATAGCTTACACAATTGTTAACAAGAGCATGTTAATTTCAAGTGCAACCTCCTACAACCTTCAACTTTATGCAGACTTTTAGAAATGACGCTCGAGGTGTTTGGACGTCCCGTACGCGTGTATTTTTAATGTTTTATTTTTTCTAAGTCAAAGATAATGTTAGAGCTGAATCTTTTTTCTCTTTTTTCTCTAGTACGGCTATGATTTTGAATTTTGCCTATAAAATACTGCTTTCCAGACCACAATGCGCGCCATATTGAATCCGCCATTTTGAATTTTGAATTTTTTAACAGCGACCTCCAAAACCCTTAATCACCAAGTTTCAGAAAGATCAGAATTTTTGCCACAAAACGCCGCTTTCCAGACCACTGTGCATTGTTTAGATAATTGCGTTTGAATATAGAGAGGTACGTACCACCTCTACGGCGTGACGTGTTGCCTATAAAGGCTTACAGCGTCCGTCATCTGGCAGCTTTTCGCCGTTCGTTCGGAACCGTTACGCTTTTCTCCCCACGTTTTCTTCACACCTTCTCCGGCGTGCACGCGCGTGGAGGCTCGCCACGCGAGGCGAAGAGCTTCCATCGCGAATCGACGGGCCCCGGGGGAAATTGGGCTAACGAGGTGGAATAAACGGGACGGTGTTTCGCGGGCTCTCGGTTCAAGGCCGCCGCGAGAGGCAGGCCGCAGTTTCGTTTTCGCTGGGCGATGGGAGAGAAAAAGATGTTGGCGTGACTGGCGGCCGTTGGTCGCGGATGGTTTCGCCGTGGCCGGAGGATCGTGCTCCTCCGGCGCTCTGGCCATCGAGAGCGTCCTCCTGCCACCCATTACGCACGACCCACTAATTTTCCCCGGTCTGACTGTCAGTGGGGTTTATTTCTGCGAGATGGGTTACGGGGTCGGAAACGAGAAACCGTCGCGGGGCTGGAAACGTGCGCCCCTGCTGGGCGAGGACGATGAGCCTTTAAAGGGGCGAGGGATTTCTGAGGATCCTTGACAGTAGAGGGGGCGAAGGGGGGCCGCGAGGGGACCAGGTCGTGGCAAGAGGGTGGACGAATGTAGTGATTTGAATGCTCTGGAAGGAATCAATACGT
Organism: Andrena praecox; assembly: GCA_963932275.1. Taxonomy (NCBI): domain Eukaryota; kingdom Metazoa; phylum Arthropoda; class Insecta; order Hymenoptera; family Andrenidae; genus Andrena; species Andrena praecox. Next base: position 3,732,592 of record OZ010729.1, read on the forward strand.
CGAGGCTACTCGTGGGGACACTCGAGCCATCGAACCTCCCGTTCTTAGCGATCCAACGATCGCGAATGGAACACTGACACGTGTATACGTGATCGAGCTAATTCCGGCATCGCGTGTGCAGAGGATGATAAAGTTATTTTCGATACGAATACTTGTTTGTACCGATATTTGTTTCAGCAATGTCGCACTATATCGGAGCGATAAACTGAGGCATTACTGTTTCGAAACGGTAAGTTTCAGTAAGGTTCTGTGGCTCTATAGCGATGTCTGTGCAGTCCGGAGAGGGTCGAGGAATGCGGTGATTTCAACGCGTCGATAGGTGTCGATGCCTCTCGGCAAGGATAGTCGATTTCCAAATCCCTTTTCTGCTTTATGCTACCACGTTTGAGCAGGTTTCGTGTTAGATTAAGGCAGGATACCACCTTTGACTGCGATTTTGGAGGCGTTTTTCATGAATTTTTTTTTGCATACAAAGAATGCGCAGAAACAAAATCGGTTTCAGTCATTCATTAATGTAACTTTAATCTGTAATTACACATTTTTTGAAACTGAAAAAGTGAAAAATAATCTCTTGTAGGTGGCGCCAAAATACACTCCATTGGAGGAACATCGTTAGACGGCGTGTCAAATTCCGCTTTGTACGTGGCTCTTAGAAAAAAAAACCAAAGAATGTTCCTATTGGCAACAATATTTTTTAATGCTGTACGTAGGGATTTTACGAAATTTCGATTTTTAAGAAAATGGCGGCCATTTGAAAAAAAAGGTCAATTTTTTAGGGTAAAAAAGTTTAAAGAAGTTTATAAAATTGCGCACCAAAAGAAAAATAACAACGCTACAGCAAAAGTCCTACGTACATCGTTAGATTACACCACGGGGAAGAGTTGTGCAAAGTTTCAAGTCAATCGGATGAAAATTATAGGAGTAATCTGACACGCCGATTTGGAAAACATCGTTTCGAGAAAAACGCGTTTAAAGTTTTATATAGATTTATATATCCGTTCCAATCCGGTTTTTACACAAGAAAAAGGTTCCGGTCACCTTTCTAATGAATGAATTTCGATTCTATACACTTGAAAGAGTACTTTGAGAACAAAACAAAATTTTCAATTTTTTTTAAGTGCGAAGGTGGTATCCTGCCTTAAGTTCCGATAAACCGCCGCTACCCTTGCAGCAACATGTGCCGTTTTGAAACGTGTCTTTTTTAACAATTCCATAATCGACCGGATGATGACGTATTCAGGCGTGAAATGTTTTTCCAGAGAGAAAGCAGCGGGTAACAAATCGTTCGATCGACTTTGTTGTGACGTGTACCAGCCAAGGGGTAAACCCTCGCGACTCAGGCGCGCACCCCAGAGAGGGGTGTGAGAAAAAAACTACATTTCAATTTGAATCGCGCGTTTCCCTCTCAACTCGACAACGCGCCCGTTCTTTGAGCGCGCCCGCGCGGGGAGGGAGGGGGAGAATCAAGGGGGAGTAATCACCCCTCGAGCAAATATGGGTCACGATAGAGCAGTGTGTTGGGTAAAGCCGTCTGTTGACCGACCATGCGAACGTAGAATAGAATCGCTCATGCAGATTTATCTCTAAGCTGTAAAATAAATTCCCCAGATAAAGAGTGCGCTCGCGAGAATTCTCGTTGCTCGTCACGCCGGCGTCGAGGAATCAGTGCACGATTTAGGTACTCTCGAGCGTTCTTAGGTTTTCCCCGCCTCCTGCAAGCTTCTCTCCGCTGGAAAGCGTTTCTAATTCGCCGACAATACGGCAACAAGTAAATCGAAGCTGCGAGATTGCAAGGGGGGGGGGCGGGGGGGGGAGAGGAGAGAGATTAAAGTTACTTGATCCTCGATGGATCGTACATCGGTTCATTATTGTAAGTGGAAAACGCAGGGCGGGGGAGGGGCATTGTTGTGCAAGAAGACAAAGGAGACCGGTCCTGGCACGCTTCTTCTTCGACGTTCGCATGACTCAGCCGTAGCCCGAAGAACAAAGCAGGCCTCGAGCGTGTGTTCGATCCGATTGGCGGCACGCTTACGATCGTTATCCAGCTTTTGGTCGGAAGAATGCACAATTACGCGTGATTAAGTCTATCTATAGTGTTGCACAGTCTATTTGCAGTAGCTGACGAAAGTCGCTTCCGTGTTGCATCAGTCGACCGATAACCGGCTTTGTTGTTTACCGATCGTTGATAAATTATGCCGCGTTTTCCCTCCTTGCCTCGCGATCTTCGCCCCTCCTTCGTTCGCTCCGCGTGCCACAAAGTCAAATCTCCTCTTGTCAAAACACTGATACCCTCGATTGCCAGGCGACAACCCCGCCTCATGCGCGTACAGGGCGGGCGTGCACGCGCCGATGGCAAATACACGTTCCTGGTAAGACGCCTGAAATTCTCGATCCCGAACCCCCTCGCAGCCTTGAGATACCCCGATGCCTCGACGGCGTTTCTGGAACACACCCCTGTAATCGCGAATGCCACCCCTCCGTTAATATCCCTTCAGCGAGGGAACATCTCTTCTGTCCACTAACTTCCTAGTTTACAATCTCGCGATATAGTAATCACGAAATATCCGCAGCTGCAGAGTCCTCGCGCCGTCACGCTTCCCGTTCGTAAATAATTTCCGTGCCTGCCTTTAATTTCCTTTACGAGGTCCCCCGGTGCCATTCACGATCCCAGCCACCGGGGGTCGTAAGCGCCCTTTTATGCGCTCCATGAAGAGCCGGCGTATAACCGCGCGTCGCCTAATGCAATCTCGGCACAGAGCGGCGGAAACGAAGGGTGTTCGCTTATATTCGCCACGGCCACTCGATTTATTTTCCCTCTATCAATCGCCACGGATCGCGAGTTACGAGGGAAATGGCGTTTCCACCGGGGGCATCGGCTCCTTTCATCCCGAACAGAGCAGGGTATAGCGCGTTCCCTTCTTCTTTCTCTCTTCGCATCCATCGAATAAACATGGAATTAGGTGCGCGCGGTCAATGAAGAGGAAGTCCACGAATTATGCCAGCGCAGCGTTCTTTAACGACCGGCCCGTTCCAGGGGAACCGAAGTACCTCCTCAGGCCCCGGCCCGGTGAGCCTCTCTTCTCGAGAGTAATAAAAGTTGCCGCATTTCTCTTTTTGCTCGCCAGCCACGCAATTCCAGAGACGCCTCGTCCTTCGCCGGGTTGCCTTTTATTATACCGTTGACACATGGCTCGCAATCACTTTTCCACCCTTCCTCGGCGAGGGATGACTCGGCGGCGCGAGGGACAGCGGCTGGGATTCGCCATTCGCGCCTAACCCAAACCAGCTCTCACCCCGGGCGTACCTCACGGATCGATTTATCCAGGTATAAATTTGTCCGAGTGGTTCGTGCCTCGCGTCGATTATTCCCTTTCTCCTTTATTTACGACGCCGCGGACCGCGCCGTCTAATGATGGTCGGCTGTCGCGGGGACGCCCTTTTCCGAGGGACGAGAGCCGTGGAAATAAAATGAAAAAGGGAACGGCGCGTACAAAGCGATCGATCGGTCTCGGCGCGTTACGATCGCCGGGAAACGAGCAGGGACGTGGGTACACATTGTTTGACACAGTTTTATGGGCCGATCGTAAAACCGCGTCGCGCGTGTGTCGCTCGATCTCCCGCGGCCGTAGATCCTATCGGGGGAAAGGGACATTATGGCAGGGATAGAGGGGCCACCACAAAATGTGTATATATCTCTGAATTTTATGCTCTTCCCGCTAACTTTTTCGCCACCGTCGAGGCAGCTTCCCGCCAAGCTTCCCTTAATTTACTGCCGCATAAAAGTCGCCTGCCAGGGTGAAGGGTGCGCTTCGATTCGGTGGCGTTTCGCGGCGGAGGGATCGCGCCGCGAGGCCGATCACAATATGATATTACGTAAGTCGATAAATATATTAAAGACCGGAGACGGTAAGACTCGCAACTAGCCGAAGGGATTGGAAGGGTGGTTAAAGTTTAGAGTTAAAGCGTCACGCAGAGGGCAAGAAAGTGGGAGCAACGGCCCGAGGAAAATACAGTGGCACGATTTTTCGGAGCAATCGGAAGTAATTAGATGGGAAATGTTGCAACCACGTTATTTGCCCGCTCGGTATCGCTGTTTGCGAAATTCGACGGTTGTTTGCGCCGAATCGGCTGGCGATAGATGGAAGGCCTGGAGCGGCTGTTCAGATAATATTTCGCCTACGTCGGTGCCTCGAGGTGGGGCTGTTGTTTTTCTTTTTATTTCTGACACTTGGAGCACCGAATTATCCGAGGGCTTTGCGTCATCGATTCCTGGCTGGCTACCAACCACTGTCGCCTCGTCGCGCCTCCAATGCCATCTTTCCCGACAGGCTTGATCAGCTCGGAATTATCATACGGCAAATAGAGCCTGCCCGCTGAACGAGACGCGACAGCTTGAGCAAACTTCGTTGGTATAGTCGCTTCTTACACAAGCTTCATCGAGGTCCCTTGGAGTCGCGCTATTTAACGCTTTACTAAAGCCTCCAACGAAATTGCTTGATAAGATCCTCGTTAATCCGATACGGAGGGCTTGGGTTGCGAAGAATATCCTCTGGGATTCTCGATGGAATTCGAAACGATCGGGAACATTGGCGCGGCTTAATTCCATACCAATTAAAAGCTTAATGACTCACGTCACATCTGAATCAACAGCTGGCGAAGCCGTGAGCTCCGAAATCTCACGAACAGATTCGTCAGCCGTGTTCTTTGTAATTCGACTAAAGTTCAAAAACCATATGATACATGTTTTCGTGAAGCGTGCGGAGTTTGAGTTAGACCGTCACGACCAATCAGATACGACGGCAGCTACCTCGAAAGAACATCGGATCATGCTGCCTTCGCGTTATCAGTCCACTCTGCATCCCGCCTCCCCAGATTGCTCGAAAATATGTTGTTCGCATGTGCGAATGTTCGAGGCGAACTGCCTGAAAAAGTGCAGCAGTATCGCATTGTTTCGTGCGAGTAGAAAGAAGAGAAGTATGCAGCAAAGAAAGGAAATATCGATACAGGGCAGATGTCGCGCGCGCGTGTACCTGTTAACAATCGCCATATACAACGGTGGGTGCAACGTGTCTCGATTGTAACAACGGGGTTCACGGCCCCTCGCCGTTTCCCGCCTGTTAACGACGTTATCAGGTGTTACGACTCTGTTGCCGGCCGTTATCGCGTGAAAGTGCAAGCAATTAAAACGGCGCGGCTAATATTCGTAAACAGATTATGGGCGGCCCGACGTGACGATCTTGTGTACTGGCAGCCTGTTCCGGTGGAATTATGCAAGAGGCTATTTGCGGCCGGCCTGAGGCGCGTGGAAAATGATTAGCGATTGCCGATTATGTTTACCGAAATCGCGTGAAAAACAATCGAGGGGACTTTGGAACCGGGCCACTAGATACCCATTTCGTAAGGCATAGCCGAAATAGCGAACTGCTCGTATCACTTTCTCCCGGTATCGCGCAGCTCTTTAGGCACAAGTACTGAAATTCGTTCAACGATCGTGCAACGTTGGGGCAAACGTCCGAACTCGCTTTAGCCGAGGTGTCGCAAGAGTATCGGTCATTGGAGAGATACCGTTTATTGTCTTCCGGCCAATATGTGCATGTTCGTCTTCTATTATTGATACTCTGGTGGTCAATAGAGAGGGCAGATAACACGCGGTCGTGTGCTCGCCGTCGCGATAGCGCGTCCGATGTTTTCGTGAAACAAAACGAACGGGGCGGAGGGCCTCGCGCGTTCGGATGACACGGATATCTGTGCTTTATCAATCGAGCTTATTGTTGTTGCAGAATTCGGTCGCACGGCCGCGCGGAATCACGTCGGCCGTGCTTGGTAACGATTGATCGGATTGTTCTATGTCGCGTCGTTCTATTCTGCCGGCGAAGGCTCGTAGGGGTAAACAGTGTAGTTGTTGGCCACCTGGCAGTGATTGGCCTTTTTTTTTAATACATGAATATTAAGAAATAATGTACATTAAGGTGAATGTCCCTATTTCTGCTCATGTCCCCATTTCTGTTCATTTCGTATTTTTCTTATTATTATAAGCGTTACGCTTGTACTAGTATAGTTGCAACAAAATAATTCCAAATTATTTGAACATTTACACGAGTGTTGCGCGAGGTTGGGGCTAATCAAAGTGCAGCATAAGCAACGAAAAAAAATTTAAAACGAGAGACTTATGGTTTTCGATCGTGTTCTAGTTGGTTGTGCTAAGGAACAGGATCACTATTGGTATTCGATAATTGGGCAGAAAATAGTTTTTGCAGTAAAAGTTCTTATTTAATAACAAAAACAAATACCGTATTGTGCTCTGGATTTAGATTTTTTTACTATTTTTAATTTTTTTAAGTAGAAAACAGGTGAGTAGATTTAGGGTCAAGTGAATCACCGTCATGTCCGCATTTCTACTCACCAAAATTTTAGTGACATAACCTCACAATTCAATGTATGCTGTAACCTCTATTTCTATTCGAAGGCATTTTTCTTTTTGTCTATCATTATTTTATGCTTTACTGTTGTGTTATACAACCTCTCCATAGAAGATGTAACTTACTTTAACCTGTAAAGGCAACATATTATGTGAGCAGAAATCGGTACAAATGGTGAGTAGAAATACGTACATCGCTATTTTTCGTGAGCAGAAATACGGACATTTATTGCATTGTATTTAATTACAAATTACTAATAGTTAAACATCTTGAAATATCTTTCTTAAATAGTTTTCGAATTGGTTGATTTATGATTAAAGAATTAATCAATTACACTGCAACTATTGATCACAAACAAATTTTTTACACCTTCTTTATGACGAGTAACCTCTTAAATGAGTAGAAATTGGGACATTCACCTTATGCCTTTTATAATGAACATATTCAGATACCTTCTACTTTCATGCGTCGAATGCAATCACTATTTCGCTAATAATTGTTATGCTACGTGTAAAAAATAGACGACTTGAAATCGATGCTTGAAAACTACAGTGATTGAATTGAATAGCCATACGGTTACATCAGGCAATTCTTAGAAAATTTAATGCATTTATGATATATATATATATATAACTCTCATATTCGTTATATAGACAAATAAAGGTTTAAACTTCATAAAAAAGGATTATTTATTTATTAAAATTATACATTATTGCAGAAATTATAGGTGGCCAAGAACTGTAATGTAAATAATGTTTCAGGACAGTCATTGGCCACGAGGCCAATGGGTAAGCTAACAGTCGAAGCAACAGTGAAATAGCTGTGTTGTGATTTTAAAAGGTTATGTTTTAAAAGAAAATACTATTAATACAATGTAAAAGAAGGTGCAATACTACCTAATATAGAAACATTTAAATAGAAAAGGTATTATAGGTTATATATTTTTAATAATATTACATTACATTTAGTTCCATTTTATGAATATATCCATTTTTATTTGATAATTTAAATCCTGTTTCTAACCGAATTAATTCATTATTTTACATTACCATTATTTCATAATTAGGTCTTAGAGCAGCGATGCCCCGGTGGGCGGCCCGAGAGTACGAGCATCCATCGCATTTTCCAAAGGTCGCGTGGAAGGGGGTCTCGAAACCAATGAAGTTGCAGGCATGTAACGGATGAGGAAAACTCTAGTAGTGTGCGTGTAGGCTCGTACCCGTAGGTTTATATGACTGGGACTCTTGGAGCCCCAGTGTTCTACATTTTAGGAATTGGGAAAATAAATAGGAATTGACTAATGATTAAACAATAATATTATGTAATTCGGCGAAATAGACTTGAACATTCCCACTTACACCTCTGATTAACAAAAAGTTTCTTATTAAACGATTTTTATTCAGCTTCAATCCTCTGTTTGTGTGTTTGTTTGTATGTATGTTTGTTCAGTTCAAATCTAGAAACTCAATTTTAACCCACTTCCAACTATCCAATAGACTTGAAACTTTGCAGGCATACGTAGTTTGGACGACAATACAAAATTATGAAGAAAAAGAAACCCCCCAGGGTTTAAAAAATTATCCTGTCATCAAAAAATAGAACCCATAACCGCAAATCCAAACGACTTGAAATCAGCCTATAACCAGAAGTCAAATCAATTTAATCGCAATGAAATCAGCATGTAACGGGTACATGCTGATTTCAGGGTACGAGCCTACACGCACACTACTAGAGGTTTCCTCATCCGTTACATGCCTGCAACTTCATTGGTTTCGAGGCCCCCTTCCACGCGAGCTTTGGAAAATGCGATGGATGCTCGTACCCTCGGGCCGCCCATCGGGGCATCGCTGTCTTAGAGCATTAAGAATTAGGTAGGGTATATGTTACATATAGGTTATGAAATAGTGGCCAACAACTGCCAAACGATCGGCCAATTGCCTTCGTCTGGCCAATAACTATGTGTTTTGATAGGAAACGTATTTTCTGTAAAATTTTTGTGGATCCTTCTACTCTTTCTTTAAACAAATTCTATTTCTAGACTATTAGAGTCGTTTACAGCTATTAACACTAATTGTGATCCTAAAGCTAGTAAAATAAGACTTATAATTCAACGCTTATGTGAACCTCTGACTTGGGTGGCCAACAACTACACTGTTTACCCCTAGGGCTAGGGTAGGTGTGGGTATTACTGCGGATGTCCCGATTACTGCGGATATTCTAAAACAGATCATATTTACTGTTGGAAAGTACATAATCTCTTGAAAATTTTTGATAAAATTATTTTAAACTCTATTACAGATAATTATTAATAAGTATGTACAGCAAAGTTATTATTAATTCTTTTATCGTAGTTTGAAATTCGTCAAGGCGAAACTTCGGTCGATTTCTGATATGGCGGTCATGAACACCTACTTGAAAAACATTTATATTTTTGTTATTAACAGTAATACATGTACTGTAGCGGTATTGCTCGATAGAATAAGAGTTATTTTTTCAGAAAAACAGTAAATCAGTCGTCTACATTTTAGATTTAATTTTTATTTCTCACCGCAGTATTAGGTGCACTACTTGACACCATGTGCATGTATTACTGCGGACCTACTACTGCATTTAACTTTATTTTTCTTGAAATTTCTATAAATGTAATTACTTATTCTTGTCATAATTTATCAAAATACGATTATAAAATGCAAAGCATGTAGAAGCCCAGTTACTGGTTGGTTTACCCTACAAGTGATATTTGTACTAAGGTTATGTTTGGCCTGACATCAGACCGCAGTAATACATGCGCAGTAACTGGTGTTTCGTTAGTAACTGGCACGCAGTAATACATGCATGTCCGCAGTAACTCGTGCAATGACATTGATCGACAAATCTCTTTGTTTTTAATTAACTGTGCTTATTACCCCGCCCTTATATTTTTTTATGGAATTATTAAGGTCCCACCTTTCTTTTAAAAAAAGAATGAGGAACTTTCATTCATTTGAACGCCGTATCGAGGGTTCCAAAGTTAACCTACCTTAAAAGTCCGCAGTAATACCCACACTTACCCTATTCGATTCTAGAAACCTTTGCGCTCCGTTTTCGAGTTGCTATGGGGTACTATGGGCGCGCGACCTGCCAGGCACGGGAATATCTAATCTAGCTACCGTATCTGTCGAATCACTCTCTCCTTCGTCGTTACACTTCGTATTTGCCTTCGCGTCTACCTTGTCCACGACTCGGCGCAGTCACGTGTACAATTTGTACGATTCATCGAGCGCTTTTCGTTGCGCGTTTCCGCCGGCTTGAACGCCGAGCGGCGGGCGGAAGTGCTTTCGAAGAAGCGCTCGAGCGCTGTGCAGCCCGTCGATTGTTCGAACCTCCTCCTATCCGCCATTGTAACCGTTTTCCCTTTTAACCTTTTCGCCGAAATTACGGTGGCCGGGACGCGCGTCTGTAACAGCTGTATGCAGCGGGCACGCGTGCACGGAGGCAGCCCTCGAGTATGGAGCAACGCGGCGCGCTTACGCGACTCTGCGTCACGGGGCCATTGTCGGGCGGAGGAGCGTCTAGCCGGGGCCGCCTGTATCGGCTCGGTGCGTGTATGCGTTTGTTGTTACAGGCAAATCTTTGTACCGCAGCTGTTTGGCGCGCGACGATAATGACCAGCAGGCCCGCGACCGGCGCGGTGGTCACTAAAACCGGATCGATTCGAGTGACAAACAATTTGCGCCGTATCGCGTCCACTTTCCATACTCGGCTTCGCTTCGACGTCGGCAGCGCCGAGTGATAGCCGCGCGGCTATCGTCCCTATTCAAATCGAGATTTTTGGGCGATCGTCTAATCGGTGCAGCCATCGCAACTAGGGACAACATTTCTGTTGCACTTCCTCCGCACCAAGGCAGATGTAAGTTTTGTGATTGTGGCAGTTACGAGGGGGGCGCAGGAGGCTCGTATTACCGATTCGGGTGAACTTTAGCTTCTAGGGTGGAGCTTGAAGAACGTTCTCCATCTGCGATTTTAGATTGCAAGGTCTGCGCTCGGAAATGGTCGGAATGAAGTACTTGAGCTGAGAAAATTCATGCTGCATTGATACAGTTGTGGGAATGTTGAATAATAATTGAGCCGTTTATTTTGAAAGTGGCCCAACTCCATTTTTCAATTTTTTTCCCGGCTACCATGGTTACATGTACAACTTCATGTTATTTATCAGTAAAGCATTTCAGGTTGCTTATAATCCGAGCAAATACGATAATTCTTGACACATAAGTTTTCAGAGTTAGTTCAATAATCGAACCGTGTAGTTTGAAAGTGGCCTAACTCCATTTATACTTAAATCAAGATATTTACTATTGATAATGTCGGGAAGCAGTGATGAAGGTAATTTTAATTAATTAGTATTTACAAGTTAACCTCAGTTTTTGGACAATTGCGTTAGTTGAATAACCAGTACATTTAATTAATATAAAACTTAAAATTTAATATTAAATTTTAGAAATTATTTCACCCATGGGGAAGAACAGAACAAGACTATTTAGTTCAGATAGTGAAGAAGAAATAGTAACTAATGATTTAAAAAAAAATCGAAAAAGATTTCTTCAAATCCCTTTCACACGCACAAAATGTAGATGAGTAGTAAATTGTTTTGTAATAAATTTATGTTTGTAATTTTGTACGTTATGTAGTTAAAAAATGTTTTGAATCGCATAAATTATGTTTCCGAAGTGTTTTAACGATATGTAAAATAAATTCAGTATTGTTTTTTTTTCAATTTGAAGCATCTTAAATTATGTTGAATGGACTTGGGCACCTTCAAATTTTATAATGAATCTGGTTGTTAATTTTGGAAGTGGCCTAACTCCATTCTTGATAAGAAAACGCATATTATTCACTTAATAATTGCCACTATTTTAATAGGAACTATAAATTTAACATCCTTAGATACACTTAAGCAGTATGACTCATTAGTATCCTATACGTATATTTTTAAATTCATCGAAACGCAAACCCTTAAATATCTCGATTTGAAGATAAATGGACTTAGGCCACTTTCAAAATAAACGGCTCAATTGTTGCTACTTTTAGCAGCTACTTCAGCAAATACTTTTGGAGAAAAAAGGGTTTGTGTTGGAGGCGCCGGGTATCGATCCCGGTACCTCTCGCATGCTAAGCGAGCGCTCTACCATCTGAGCTACGCCCCCTGATAAAGGGCAATGGAATTCCGCGAAGCTTCCGGCGTATACTGCCGATAACGCGTCCCAATTTCTTGATATCAATTTTTCGAACGAACCCCATGCCTTTAATTGACGCCTCGCCGATTGCGAACCGGTTGCGTCCGACCGGGCGCAAGAATCGAACTATTGTCCTTCGCGAAGTTTATCATCGATCTCCCCTCTGCGTTAGTCATTGTTGAATCATCGGCTATGTATGTCAGATCGTTGCACTTAACGACTTGCTAAGCCTAGGCTATTGCAATCGCACGGATCACGGTAATCACGGATCGAAGACCGTTTGATTCTCTTTCGCAATCGGCGGCCCGCGTTTCACGCCTGTCGCCGCTTCCGCGGCATTGTTGCCTTTGTCTGATAATTCGCTGCTCGTAAACATCGCGGCCAGATGATCGGAAAGAGCAGAATTCACGCCCCGGTACATTAACGATAGGGTTAGTAGCCTCTCGGAATAGCCCTCCTACTTTCTAATGATAGATACTCGCTTGGTCGCTCTAATTATGGGACCTCCGGGCGTCGCTAAATCATGAGACGAATAAATTTAGTTCACAAGTGGGAAGCTTTGTGATTCTTTATGAAATTGTTTTCGTTCCATTCGTCGGTCTATTCTAAGCCGCCCTCGTAATAGCTTTATGACAGCGTTCCTCCATGGTATCGTGAGTTTGCATTCTGCTCCTCCTTCCTACAGTCTGCCGCTACTTCTCAGCTGATAATGCCTTGCCTCTGTTATTTCGAAATCGCCTAGAGCACGGTGCGTCATTAGCGAGCGAATACGGATGATCCGGTGGATGTCACGTGCCCGGGCCCGTAACGCGTGCCTTCGGAGTGTTCGTCGGACGGGGAGGGAGCAGATAATGCGTCAGGCGAGGAAAGAAAAGGCTGGAAAGTTGGCGGAGTTGAGTCATAGCTGGAACAAAGGTGCACCTTCGATCGGTCGAAATGTCCGTACACGAGTCGACCGGCGCAACAAGTGTTGTACGTCTTTGAACTGCTTGTGAAACGTGTCACGCGTGGACACGAGGTTTCTGCCTCGATCTTTTGTGCCGGTACACGCCGTGCTTCCTGAAAGGAACTCATTCGCGCCACCAATGCTCTCCGCGATCCTAAAATTGGCCTATAGACGGTAGGTATCGCTGTGGCAACGTCTGCCTTTTCACGCTTGTTCTTTTCAAAAGACGCCAAGGATTTAGTGGTAGACCGACACCTAACGCAGCATAATACGCCAACGCAATCGATACCGACGCTTCCTTCTTCTTCTTCTTCTACTCCCCCGGCGTCAGCCACTTCTGTTAAGGCTCGTTACTTCCCCCATCTCTCTCGACTCACTTGACAGAAGGGAGAAAGTGTCAGTCCGATCTGTCCCGCGCGAGGTCTCGATCCGCGAGGCGGGACGTTCCGCGTGGCGTCGCACAGTGTGCGATTATGGACAAAAATCGCTAGACAGCGCAAATCTTGACCGATTTCAATATTTTTTTTTTTTAAATACTCGTAAAGGACTCAGCAATGACGGAGGGCTGCAGTAAATCCTGTATTTGTTGCTCTAAACTATAAAAAAAATTATTTAGCATAACATAACATAAAAACGTAAACTTTGGAGATTAAAGATATTAAAATTTTTTTTGTAAATTTAATATTAGCTATAAAATAAAATATTTACTTCGAATTTACAAAATGTATGTTTTAAATAAACTGTAAGTATAGCTGATTTAAATGTAATATTTTTAAATTATATTTCAATTTGATTAGTTTTGATTTTATTTCTAATATATATATATATATATATATATATATATATTTTTATATAATATATATATATATATATATTTTTTTTTTAGGAATTGTAATTAGAATATAATTTTTTGTGGCAACTAATTTTATAATAATTTGTTTATATGAATTACATATGATATGTTACACGCGTTTAAATGTTATGCATGAAATGTTACATGCATTGTGGGTTATTTTATAATAACATTTCTTCAGTTAAAAGGGCGTAACTTTTTTATTTTCTTTCGGTCTGAGAGAGCTAATCGAGGGATCTGGTGAGATTAAGAGATAATGTAAAATATCTAAAGATATTTTACATTATATATATATATATATATATATATATAAATAATAATAAAAATTTAAAAAAATATATATATATTAGAAATAAAATCAAAACTAATCAAATTGAAATATAATTGAAAAATATTACATTTAAATCAGCTATAGCTACTTATAATTTATTTAAAACATAAATTTTGTAAATTCGACGTAAATTTTTTATTTTATAGCCAATATTACACTTACAAAAAATTAATTTTTAATATCTTTAATCTCCAAAGTGTACGTTTTTACGTTATGTTATGCTAAATAATGTTTTTTATAGATTAGACCAACAAATACAGGATTTACTGCAGCACTCCGTTAATGCTGAGTCCTTTACGAGTATTTTAAAAAAAAAATTATTGAAATCGGTCAAGATTTGCGCTGTCTAGCGACTTTTGTCCAAGATCGCACACTGTGCGTCGAGTCGAGCCCCTCGATCTCCTTCCTCGATTTAACCGTCCCACAGATATCCTCGCCTTGCCCTTGCTTTCCACGACATTATCCTTTCCTCCCTGCTCCGTGGGATCGCGTGCCTTCGACACGTGCGCGCCCGTCATCCGCCTTGACAGCCACCGAGGACATTCGCAACGGCTGATCCTATGCGTACCCTGCGCTCCAATTTGCACGACCACCGTTCGCGCCCGTCCCGAGGCACGTGAGCGTTATCGGGCGTCGTTTCGGGCCACCGCGCGCTCGCTGACTCATCCCCGTAACTTAAGCAGTGATTAAGCGCGATGCCCTTCGCGGCGAGCGTAATTCTCAACTGCGGTGACTAAAAACACTTGCGCGCTATCGGCCGGAGGAAATGATATCGCGCGAGGGGTGGTGCCCGTTCGGGGTGTGGGCAGGATCCGGCAAGGCCAAGATGACTCGCGCGGTTTCGCAATCGGAGTTCGGAGCCTCGTCGATCGGCGCGAACGATTTGCTTCTCGTTGCAGCGGGACGATAGCTGGCAATGCGACAGCTTTTCATTGCCGTGCAGTACGCTACGGTCGCGCGAGTCCGCCGTGACTCATCGCCGCGAAAGGATCCTAGCGTGTTTTTGCGTCCGCCGACCTTGATTCGACGATTTTAACGCGCTCCTGCTGGTCGCGAGACTGTGCGCGCGAGATCGATATTATTAATGGGCACGTCGATCGATCAAGGTGGAGGCAGGTGGAATCCCTGTCCGCGTTTAAACGAGACCCCGGATCCTCGCGTGTACTTACGCAACCCCTAGCCGCGAGAGCGTCGGGAACGACGATCCCACTGACCGAAAGAAGACCGATCGAGGGTAATCATTCGACCCCGTGGGGGGGGGGGGGACAGATAGCGGGGGTCGCGCGCGGTTCAGGGGCGGTTTACACGATCCTCAGCGAGGGAAGCAGCGGATGACGGCCCGCGGATGATTTCGCGGCAGCTGCCTGACCGTTGCGTATCGGATGCAGAGCGGTTCTCTTCCCCGTTATAACGGCAGAACGCGTGCGACCGGCTGAAAGCCACGCCGCGAGAGAAAACGGAACGGGCGCTGGAGAACGTTCCTTGGTCGAGGAACGACAGAGCAGATCGGCGAGGTAGGAGGTAGACGCGCGGAGGGACGAGGGGGGCGTCGAGAAAAAGGCGGAAAAGCGGAGAAAGCAGAAGCAAAACGAAGCCACCGAGAGTGTTGCGCTGGGGAGAGAGAGAGAGAGAGAGAGAGCAGCGCGGCGGAAGAGGGACAGTGGATCGGGGTGGAGGGAAAGGGGCGAAGGGTTGAAGCGCGCGGAGACCGAGGGAGAAGGACGGTTGGGCGGAAAGAGGGGCGTCGTGGAAGCGGATAAAAAGCCGCGGAGGGATATGTCGGGGCGCGGAATGAATAAGAGAAAGCTGGCGGAGAGGGACAGAGCGCCTAGCGCTGCTGCGGGACGGGAGAGAAGGAAAAGGCTGTAGTGGGAGTGGGAAAAAGAGAGGAAAACTGGCGCGGCGGGTGGGGGAGCGTGTGTCGAGGTAGAAGGAGGGAAAGAGAGAGTTGGCAGAGGGAAAGAGGGAGATCGCGGAGCGACGGGGCCTATAATATCGTATGGCAGTGCCGTAACGAGAGGCGCTTTCCCGAGCGTTGACCTCTTCGCGCTTCCAATACTAACCTCGCCCAAATGCCCACTCCCAGGAATACGAAATAATAGAAACTCCCGTTGCTGTTCGGCGCGGGCCACTGTCGCCTTCGCGGAACAACCATCTGCCAGATGGATCCGCGCGCGCGTGTTTGCGCTTGAAAGCTGCCCTCCGCTATATCGAGCCTCCGCGGCTGTTTCCGGGGGCGAGAGCTGCCCGCTCGCGATCCCTTTAAATCGCCTTCCTCTCTTCTACGCCTTCTGGGAACTCGGCCAGGCGAACGGCCTCCTTCCATCATCGCGCTACCGGGAAATCGTAGCGCGCAATCGATACGAATCGCCGGAACAATGAGCGCATTGTTACGTTTCCCCGAGCGAATTTCCCTCGGCCCGTTATAGCGCTCGTGGGCCACGCGCTCGCCTATCGATCGCAAGCCGCCAGGTATTTCCCGGACCCGGGAAGTCCTGTTTCTCTGCACGATCGAGGGGTCGTTCAAATCGGATCCGGATCGAAGCGCGTCGCGGATCCAACAGCCCCGCGATTAACTCGCTCGAGTGAAGTAACGAGCCCACTAGCCAGCGCTGGCTTTCAGGGGCGACTCTATGAACTTTTCCTGTCCTCGACGGGTGGCAGCCATGGTGCCTGTTGCTAGGGGCACCACGTTGGACGCCCCTGACGGTCGACTCGACTCGATAATCTTTGAGGGACGTGGCCGAGAGATCCCTTAAGGCAGGATACCACCTTTGACTGCGATTTTGGAGGCGTTTTTCATGAATTTTTTTTGCATACAAAGAATGCGCAGAAACAAAATCGGTTTCAGTCATTCATTAATGTAACTTTAATCTGTAATTACACATTTTTTGAAACTGAAAAGGTAAAAAATAATCTCTTGTAGGTGGCGCCAAAATACACTCCTTTGGAGAAACATCGTTAGACGGCGTGTCAAATTCCGCTCTGTACGTGGCTCTTAGAAAAGAAACCAAAGAATGTCCCTATTAACAACAATATTGTTCAATGCTGTACGTAGGGATTTTACGAAATTTCGATTTTTAAGAAAATGGCGGCCATTTTAACGAAAAGGTCAATTTTTTAGGGTAAAATAGTTTAAAAAAATTTATAAAATTGCGCACCAAAAGAAAAATAACAACGCTACAGCAAAAGTCCTACGTACATCGTTAGATTACACCAATCAGAAGAATTGTGCAAAGTTTCAAGTCAATCGGATGAAAATTATAGGAGTAATCTAACACGCCGATTTGGAAAACATCGTTTCGAGAAAAACGCGTTTAAAGTTTTATATAGATTTATATATCTGCTCCAATCCGGTTTTTACACAAGAAAAAGGTTCCGGCCACCTTTCTAATGAATGAATTTCGATTCTATACACTTGAAAGAGTACTTTGAGAACAAAATCCTGCCTTAAGGGGGGAACCTGGTGTAACTAGCTGGAAATCGAGGCATTTTTCGGGAATTTTTTTTAAAGAAAGTATTTAATCGATCTTTCTGAAACTTTCAGGATATTGTATTATCAGGTTATGGAAGATGAAAAAAAAATTTATTAAAAATGAGCGGTAAATAACAAAGTTATAAGGGCTTATGCCCAGTCCGTTGGCGACGCAATTGTTGCACTGCGGGCAACGTAGCGTCTTTTGGTTTCATCTAAAACTAAAAATCGAACAATTTTCGTTTAGTTTATGAGTGTACGCACAGATCGTATAAATTCATAACTTAAAAGATGCAAAATTGAACAAATGGCGGCCTCTTGAAAAAAAATTCACTTTTTCCAACGAAATTTTGCCTTAAATGTGTAAAAAAAAGTTATTTATTTAAACAATATCATTATACTAAGAACGTAGCCCTATGAAGAAAATGTTCACAAATATCCGTGTACAAGGCCAAGTCGACTGGTTGAATATTTTTGGAGTTACATTGCCCGCAGATTGTAAAACTGTCGTTTCGAGAAAAACGCATTTGAAGTTTTGTGGTAACCTGGCGCTCCGCAGCAAAACCGGCCATATCCGCTTTAATTTTTCGAATTTCGTTTTGCGGCTTTGGGAACATATTATTGTGATGTTCAACTATTGATTTATGCAAAAAAAAAACGATTTCCTCGGCCCGCTACACCAGGCTCCCCCCTTAAAGTTTTGTGGTAACCTGGCGCTCCGTAGCAAAACCGGCCATATCCGCTTTAATTTTTCGAATTTCGTTTTGCGGCTTTGGGAACATATTATTGTGATGTTCAACTATTGATTTATGCAAAAAAGAAAATCGATTTCTTCGATCCGCTACACCAGGTTCCCCCCTTAAGCGTGGGGTTTTTTCCGGAGCATTTTTGGTATCCGTCGATCTTTCGCCGGGGGATTTTTTATACGCTTGGCGAAGATGAGGGATTTTTGTGGGAGTCGCATAGATGTTGAAGCGCCGTTCCTCACCACGACGCTCCTCGTGCCCCGCGACAAAGGCTGGTGTTTTGCGGAAATGAAAGGGGGAGAGCCCTTCCTCGCTTCCTTCCAAGTCTTTATTTCGACGTTGTCCTTGGGAGACAAAGGCACCTTAAAGGCCCTGAATGGCTCTTCATCATCTCTCCCCTCGTTACAATGAGGCCGGGTTTCATTGATCCGAACAGTTGCCGGACGGAATGCTCGCTACGATGAACACTCGCGAATCGCGGCATTCTTGCATACACACCCATCGCGATAATGTCCCCTCCTTACCCTCCAACACCGAGAAACAGGCTTTTCATTAACGCTGATAAACAACGCGAACGCAGCCGTCTGCAAAGTATAATACACTCTCTTCGATTATGCAAGGAGTGAGCTTGCCGCTTCTTCAACACGAAATATATCTTTTGCTAAATCACCTGCGAGAACATCCAACCGAGAATGTCCCCTACCGCGGTGCATTAAAAATCCAAATTAAACATACATACTTTCAAAAACATCAGCTCCCCTGAATTTAATACCACGTGTATCTGCTTAACCCTCTAGGGACGGGGATGTTTCAAACTTAACGTAGAATCTTTTTGAGCGTTAAAATAGTCTATTTTATACTTCGGATTTGGAAGCTACTCGTTAGTTTTTTTTTAAATTTTTTTTTAATTTGTTTATAACAATATAACAAAAAAAAAGTTTAATTTCGGGTTCTGATGGTACAACAGTTTCTTCTCTGCCTACTAAAGGTCACTATACCTATCAAATCTCGATCTTATTGATGGAACGTAAATAAAAATTTGTTAATCTGAATGGGACTCTGGAGTCCCAGTCGTCCCTAGAGGGTTAATACCATAGACTTATATAGACGGAGCAGAAGAGAGGACTGTAGGCGAGGGGACTGTAAGATCGGAGGGGAAAAGGCAGAAACCATACAGGCAATTCGGTAGCTAGGTTCGGATGTATTCGTTTCTTGTCGGTTCGGCATTAATGGCTATGTTCGAAACATAACCACTGTTGCTCAACTATTACTGTTCTAAAGCATCGTAGTGGTCGTTGTATATAATCATATATTAATTGAGTGTAATAATGACTTATTGCGCAGTAAGCGGTTGTGCAAATCGCAGGAAAAATAAAAACTGCGAACAGTTGGAGAAAGAAAATATAAATAATGATAGTATTCGATTTCACATGTAAATAAATAAATATACATACATAACCAACAATTTATATATTATATATATAATCTTAGAAATTCAAATGTGTTGCTTGATTATCGAATAGATAATATGTTTATAATAAAAATATTTTTTTTTTCATCAGTTATGTCGCAGCAAATGAGCGATATATATCTATTATACTATATAATTATTTATGCATATTAATTATGTTTATGAACTTTTAAGCTTACAAAATCTTTAAAAATATAAATATTATTGCATATATCTATAAGTACGATTTTATTTAGAAAAAGCTTCATTCTATTTACTAACTTTGTTATATATATAACCTACATGATATACGAAATTTTGAATTATGTATAAGTATATCTAACCTTTTCGACTAAGTATCCCTCATAGATATATATAACGTCATTGAATTTCCGAATAGTCCCGAGGAGGAACGGAGTTACCCGATTTGCCTGTATGACAGTCCCCTTACCGCGAATCTTACAACCCCCCTCAGACACGCTCCGTCTATATATGTCTATGGTTAATACCAACAATGAAATTCGTATGCGAAGATTTAAATGGCACAGCAACCATTTTCGCTACCAACGTCTCATAGCTGAAGCACGCTCCGAAACTGGCGACCCAAACTTTCTCCCGACAGCTTTTCCAATCACGAAAGCCCGATGGAGAAGCGACCAAGCCCGGTTATTTGTCATTTACCTTTACCACGGAGCCGCGCAACACATCGCGGGTTGCATCGGTGCCGATAATCAGGTGGGACCGATATTTTTAGCAGGGTTCGTACTCCTGTTGCTAAGGCATCAGCTGATCAAGCCGGCCGCCTGCGTGCGCCACCCTCGTATCTACATCTATCCCACGGAAACGCCACCTATTCGCAGCCTTTCCCGTCCACGTATCGAAGTATTCCTCAATTTTATTAGCCATCGCGCTTCGCTCGCGGAACGTTACTGCAAGTAACGAATGATCGCGAAGCGAAATGATAGTTTTCTAGCGCAGCTTGACATAATTGAGGTTGCACGATAGCAGGATGTCGCCCGCTGTTGCTACGGCACTGTCGACCAATGACAGGCCTTCAGAACCGGCGAATCTCCCCTCCAGCTGTTCACCTCCCACCAGGCCGGTTCGACCAGATGATCGCGGCTCGGCTTGGCCATCGAGGCAGCGGTTGTCGTCAGTTAGCAACCGGCTCTCTTTCCGTACACATCGTTCACCATAGAAAAATCCTTGCACGTAATGTCCAGTGTAACCTGATTCTTGTGCTTCTCTCCCTAGTTTTGAGTGTCGGTGTTGTGAACATACATACATACATACATACATATATATATATATATATATATATATATCCGTAGTCGCTATCGAGCTTCATTCTCTCCGTTTCTGCCTGCCGTGACGAGCCCATAGCCGGAACGATCGTACGAAAAGTCGAGCT
The DNA here is from genome assembly GCA_963932275.1 of Andrena praecox. Classification (NCBI taxonomy): domain Eukaryota; kingdom Metazoa; phylum Arthropoda; class Insecta; order Hymenoptera; family Andrenidae; genus Andrena; species Andrena praecox. Next base: position 3,753,436 of record OZ010729.1, read on the forward strand.
TCAGCCGCGCCAGGGTACAAGCAATATTTCTGTGATATTTATTATGACTGGTAATTTCACGCCTGTGTACCTCGAGTGTGCTAAATCACGGACGCCCTGTCCCAAAGGAAGGCCCGCCGTTAGAACTCGTCGGTGAACAACTCTTTTTATAAAGCATCGCGAGGACACGCCGAGCTCCTCCTCCCGCATTGTCATTCGTTCTTTCCTTCTGCGAGAAGGCTTTGAAGAGGCGTTTTAAGAAACCGAGGACAGAGTCGTTTTACCCGTACCAGACGTACACGCACTACCGAAGTCTTTCGTGTTATATCTTTATACATATTATAAACAGTGTATTTATTAAAATCGTCCAAAATTCCTGTGGCTAACGTGACCGAGTCTTACCCGAAGGCGGATACGATCGCGAATTGTGGTGGTGCCGCCAACATGGGTCAGATTGGAAATGAAGTGAGTCTTTTTACTTTTCATACATATCTATGATACATACCATTTTTTTTCTCTCTCTCTCTCTCTCTCTCTCTCTCTCTCTCTCTCTCTCCCCCCCCTCCCTCTATCAAGCATTAGCCCTGATGCCTCGATCCTCTGGGCTGTCCCCTTCCGGACGAAATTCGCCGGTCGCCACGGCTCGTTTCATTTTTTTTTTCTCGCCTGGTAACAGCGCATGGGGGAGGATCGACCGGCTTTTCGGCCTTCTCCGTTCGTCGTTTCTCGCAATTACGCCCGGCTACTTGCGTACGTGCATATTCTCGGTCGCGCGACACATGGCACCGGCGCGTTCGGAAAGTCACCGAGACCTTACGACTCGCCGGGCAGAAATAGAGCCCGATTACACGGACGCAACGAAAGAGCGCGACGACGGTAGAGAAACAGTAATCGTAAGGTGTCGCGTGGACGCGATCCACGATCGTCCGTTTTTAACCATCAAACGTGTGGCAGTTGAAAGACAGCTTCGAGTCATTTAAAGGGACGTTATTCAGTTGGTACACCGCGGCCCCGTCTCGCGTTACTCTTCCATTCGCGAACCTTCCGCGAAGCACAGCTACGTACAAATTCCGAGCGCGTGCAGTCGTATTAATTAATTAAGCCTTCGTTATTCTAACGTTATGCTCGCTCATTTTAAAGAACGATAGTCGCACACGGCTACAGCACACTTCCCTTTAATATTCTACCGCGCGAGCCAAGTCGGATGGCCACCGCTGGGTGGTGGATTCGACGGATTCGATTTACGGGCTCCATGCACGCGCCTAGGCACCCGTGCTCTGCGGAGCTCCGAACCGGCCGCGTTATCTCGCGGAGCCAGCCAGATATCGCGGCCGAGGATCTGGGCTCGTTTTTCACGCGATTTCGCGGGCCCAGGCGCTGCTCCCGATAACCGGTAAGAAATTGGAGATCTGGAATGGCCGCTGGCAATCAATTGCCACCGCTAGAACGCTCGCGCTGTCCCGTGTTGAAATAGAAAAAGTGGCGAGTCCGCCCGCTCGAGTCGCGAATTTCGAGAGATTCCGAGGCGACCGCGGGTTACCCCCTGTCTGCCTGCTGGCAGATTCGTCGCGTCTATTTCCGTGCGCGGTTGAATCGGTAGCTTGAATCTCGGGGCTTTCATAAGCCGAGCGGGGCCGAAAACAGTTTCCTCCCTTTCGTGCGCTAGCAGGTAAAGGCCCGGCGAGGGACGACTCGCAGGAGTCGCTCGTTCTTGCGTCAGCCACTGCCCCGTGTCACCGGGCCAACTTTATTGCCGCGTTTCATCATCCCCAGAAGCATTGTAAGCCCCATCTGTAAAGCTCTCGAGGGCCATCCTAGCCTCGGCCGCCCCGAGGAACCTCCGATTATAGCCACTTTATTCGCGGGGTGAGCGCAACAGCGACAAATGGGCCGCTTTATTGCCAACCTTTGCACTTTATATCGAGAATTTTATCGACGTGTTTGTTCATCCCAAAGCGTCATTATTATTATTAGTTCAGGTGCAAGGTAGAGGTCGCTTTCTTGCCGCAAGCTAACCGTGCGATCTTAATTTTAGATTCGCGCGCCACTAATTTGTAATTCGCCAGCCGATTACGCGGGTGGCCAGCGCACCGAGTTGCCGTTTATTTCTACTATTCGTGTCGCCGATCCCTTCAACGCGCCTCGTAGCTTGGCGATTTTCTTATCGCCGCCACTCGAACGGACACTATTTTTCCACGATGTATAATTCAGACATTGCCCGCGGCTGTCCACGAAAACGGCACGTGCGACCGGTCTATTCTGTCGCGGGCTCTTGGCTCGCTCCCCCCCTGGCAATTTCGGCCTCCCGCTTGTCAACAAACACGGATATTTTTGCAGTTGTTGCGTCGAGTGCCTATCCGGGGAAGCTGCGTAAAGAATGCCGACCTACTCGCCAATATCCACCACTTTTACGCTAACTATTCTATAATCCCCGCATTTCGTCAGACGCTGTTTACGTGGGGTACATGGCTAATTCCTCCTCCTCGTGTTCGCACGTGTTTCTTTGCCTCGCAAAATAACCGCGAGCGTCATCGCCGCCTTATCGTACCTACCTGTGCGAGCTTAACCCTCCGCATTGTTGCGTGAAGAGCAATTCGCGAGGATTAGGTGCTCCTTTATATCGGCGATTCCACCACGCTGCATAGTCGCGTTACACACCGCGCTCTTATCGAGAATGCATAATTCGTTAGTTGAACAGCGTTTATCCGCGGTGTGTAATAGCAGGCAGGACACTTTGTTGCCAATTGTATTAACCGCGCGCAGATAAGTGGCACGTGCGCTTATTGAATATCAAAGTTCACGCTCGTATTTGAAATAGATTTAACCGGTGAGTTTTGCGTATTTACGAACTTATCGCGTGTCGAGCGTTTACGCGGTGGATCCCTCGACCGTCGCTACCGCACGATAATTCGTCACTCCGCTCGCATGTTGGAGGCTCTTGGATCCAGCTAACGCTAGTCGAATATCGATCGGAAGAGGGAGCTTCTGTGTTTGGAAACCGATACGGGCGATACAGTGGCGCAATGAGGATTTAATCTCGAGGGGAGTCGAGTTGAAGGGATAAGAATATTTTTCATGCAAAATCAATAAAATTCGTTAGGTGATTATAAAAATTTATTTGTAGAATAAAATACAGGTTTCTTCTCTTCCTACAAAGCCCCTTCATCGGGGGCTGCTAGGGCCCCTTGGCCCCCCCTCTGGGTGCGCCACTGCGGCGATAACCACTCCTTACAGAAATAGAATCCAAAGTACAGATTCATCCAACCTTATTGTACTCCCCCAGTCACCGCCACGATCGAAGTAGAAACGAGCCGCTAACGACGACCGTCATCCGAGTAGCTTCCACAGAACTAGTCGCCTGGCTCGGTTAGATAATCCGCCAATTAATTCGAGCGCTACGAACGCGTAGTATAAAAAAATAAAAAAAAACCAGCAATTACTCGTTCGTGGAAAGAAGCTGCCACCCACCGACGAAACGAAAAAACCTCCGCCGGAGTCGCGTTTGCGCCGGAAGAGAAGCAGAATGGAGAGGTTATTCGAGTAAAGACGCCGGGGCTCTGCTCGCGGTGGCCAACAGAGATATTTAGTTCGTCACGTTCTCCACATCGTGCCCGTTCCGCGGCTTTGCGCGGAAATATTACGCTTTCTCGGTTTCATTCATAAACGTTAAGCGTCTCAAGCGGAGTACGCGCAGGCTTCCCCGTTCAGCTGAGGAATCGCCAAGAGACGAGCGAGAGACACCGCGGGTAGGAATATGATAACAGGCTCAGTGGCGGCCAGTAGCATTCACGGTAGTCATTACAAGACAAGTTTGCGGTGCGTGTCGGCCGACTCGATCGTAGCTTTGCATTTCTAATGTTTTTCTCCGCGCCGCCGCCGCCGCCGCCGCGTTACGCAATCGCCGAGCGGGTTCCGATTCTGGAAAGAATATCCACCGTTTCTGTCCATTCATTTCGGGCGAGATCGGGCATCTAAGTAGAGGATCCTCGTGGATTATTTTTAGCAACAAGCTCTCGTGAACTCTAGCGTCTCCCGTGCTCTTTCGCCGCTTAATCCTTCCCATTCCGCACCGCTCTCGAGGCTGACGGGTATATATTCCTCGTTCTGGGCATGGTGGCTCGTTGAGACACTCTCGCCTCGAATCGCCCTCCCTTTTCCCCCGGCCGTTCTCTCCCCCGTGATCGTAAAATTGTTTTCCAACCGCGAAACCGGTTCCGGAGATCTGGGTTCTGGTTCTCTTGATGTTGTTGCGCTCGGTCATAGGCCGCCTTCGCTCCAACGGGGTCCTCGGGGGGCGGGGGGGGGGGGGGGGGGGGGGGCGGGGGACGGGCCCGAGGCCCGCGCGAGGCCGCAGGTCTCCTCTGCTTTCTTTTGTGTCATCAGTAACACGACACACGAAACCTCTTCCCTCGATGAATCAACCCGGGGTTTGCTTTCTGTTCTTCGTCCCCCAGGGGCCTGGGTGATATTCGTGGTTGCTGGGCCGAGAGGACGGGTCACGCTCCCTCCCCCCCCCCCCCCACCCCTAGCGAAGCGGCCGGAAACAGCGCGGTGGTTTGCCAGGTATCGATCGCACATCACGTAGACTTATGATTAATCAGCTAATAATCGTACGTTACAGAAGCAACTATTGCCGCTCCCGTTTCTCTGTTCCCCGCCACCGAATCTCCACGTAGCTCGGGGCTCCCAGAACGGGGGGAGGGGGGGGGGGCGGCGGGGGCGGCCAGCCCTCTAATCCAAAAATTGATGATCGATGGACGGGTTGCATCATTCCCCTGAAACGCTCCTCGACGTCCACGAAATTCTGCTTGTTTGTACATTCATGCCGAGAGCCCTCGTTTATCGCCGCGTCTGATCATCGGCGAGCGGTAAAATTTCACCGCGATTGCCCGTTGATAAACATGTTTGTCGGTCGCTGTCCGCGGGTAAACACCGATTTCGCCGGCCCCCGGTGGGAGGTTTATCAATCGATACATTTCCCCCGATCTCTTAAGCCCTCGTTCGAGGCCGCTATTACACGCGATTGGTTAATATCCCGGCCGACTATAGCCCGCTCTTCCGCAGTCTCTGACACGTTGATTCTGCGGTGACTCAGCCGGCCGTCGATCGTGCAAGACGGATTTTTAACGATTGTTTTTCTTGGCCCGCGGGATTAACGCCTCGCGCGCCAGCCTGGTATCGCGGGGGCTAATCAAATAATTCAATGACGGCCCCGCAATATCGCCGGGCGAACAATATTTGTCGCTGTTGTTGACTCCGTAGTAGCTCCGCGGCGATGGCGGAACGACGCGGGGGCCGTACTTGCCCGCGGGGCGTTTGGAAAATCGCGCGATAAGAGCGCGATGGCTCGTTAAATTTCGCCGATGTTGGGCACACAGACACGCTCGCGGAAGGAGCCCGGCGTGCCCGTTCCCCGCTGCTTTCGACGTCTTTATATCCCGGGCCCCGACCATACTTCAGGAACCCCGTTATATGCCCGTGGACTCCGTGGCGTCTGGAATCTATCGGCGGCCCTCGTCGAGCTGCGATCCTCGCGTTGGCCCCTCGCTCGCGCCTCCCATCTTGGTTAGAAAGCCATTGTTCGCGCGGTGACTTACTCTTTGACCGGGTTTTTTTTCTCCACGGCCCCTGCCGAGTAGCGCCCGTCGCATTGTCCTCGATCAGCGCAATTGGTGGTCCTGCCATCGTCTCTTTCTTCCGCACTTCGTCGCGGTTCATCCTCGAATTTCCAAGGGTGTTTCGCTGCGGCCAGTGATTCTGGAATCTGTCGCTGCGGCTTCTCGGAGGCCCGGAACGATAGCGGAGAAACAGCAGAAGAGCGTTAGATGTTTAATATTCTATAAACAGGTTTAGATATATGAGCTCGAGTCGCGTAGCGGGATTGGCCTAATGAAATTCAGCGCTCATTTGCTGGGCATGTTCACAAGTCGATTTTTCCCTTATCAGCTCCGACGGGGCTTCGATCTATCGCGTTGTGTATATCCGCGCGATACCAGCTTTGATAAATTCTCGAATTACATAGTTGAAAGTTTTCGTTGGGTAGGAGAGGCAGAACCCCTCCGTTCTACTTTAAGAACGCGATAGTGTCTACTGCATACGCTCCGTTAGTAATAAAACCGCGTGTGTCTTGGACCTTGCATATTAGATCAGGGACTTAATACCGGTATAATGCTCATACCGGTATTTCGCCAATACAGCTATACCTAAACCGAGATCATACCGAAAAAGATAAATACCGAAACCGATATCATACCGAAAACAATCGGTTTTCGGAATTACCGGTAACCGAAATAAATACCGGTATTTTTTCGGTATTCTTCTCGGTGAACACCGAAACCTACTATGTTACTGAAAAGAATACCGAAAAAATACCGGTATTTATTTCGGTTACCGGTAACCTTTTGTTTTCGGTATTTATCTATTTCGGTATGATATCGGTTTCGGTATAGCGAAATACCGGTATTGAGTCTCAGACGAAGATACAACCGAAAAATACCGGTACAATACCGGTATTTTACGTACCGGTAGGAGTCCCTGTATTAGATCCTACTACTACGCCGAGGAGCACGTTTCTCTTGGATCTTTTCTTGAATCCTCGCAGCGACAATGATTCTTGCCACTTGTTCTCTTCTTCCCCGAATCAGCCGCTGAAGTAGAAACTACGAGGGAGGGCACAGTCGACGAGGAAGTTGGAGCTCGTGTATGGTTATGCGCAAGAGGAGGGAAACCGAGCGACACGTTTCATATCACGTGTAGTGTCGGCAATCGATATGGTGACGTCGAGAACTGGCAGACCAATGAGGCTTCGCAGCAGCTTAGCAGTGTGTAACACTCTCGTCCACTGATAAGAAAAGAGCATCGAACTCGCGAAGTTCCTTTGTTCCCACCGTGCCTCTCATTTTCCACAGCTTCGCGCCTCGCGTCCCCATATTTTCCAAGGGATGTTTGCGCCCTCGCCCTTCCGTTCTCCGTGGCTCTGTCACCCCTTGTTACTCTTCCTCCCGCGTTCCCTTTGTCGAGGAGGCCCGTCTGGCAATCGTCGACAGCCGCCTCAAGCCTGAAACGATACTATCGGATTTTACCCAGCGACCTTGAGCGCTCGCCTCGCCACCGTATCGATACGTCGGCCGAGCGAGACCGCGCGCTCGCGTGACTTGAAACGAGCTGGATCATTTCCTCATCGATTCCGCAGACGACCCCCCTCGAGATACAACATTATCGGCTCGGCTTTTACCAAATCCCAACACCACGGGCCAAATTGAACCGCCAAGATTCTCGGGGGGCCTAAAATAATACCTACACCCCGCGATATCGAAACAAAACTGCGTATACCTATGCCTCAGCCGCTTGCTGCCTTGTTGCGTTCACTTATCTCCCCCTGTTCTCCCCATGCATCGCAGTACCAATTGCCATAACCCGCCATCAGTGTACTTTCGATTCTTCCCTCTGGTCGAGCGCGATCTCTCGAAAGAGCATGAAACGGGAGCGCGATACACGCGTCCTTGGCGTCCTATCGAAAACAAGATAAGCCGTACACTCGACTTTTTTCCACGGCCTTGTACTCCTCTCCCGCCTCGCAATCAGCCGGGCTCCTCCACATTCGAGCACCGCGGCCGTGTGTATCGATTCGAGTTGGCTGGCAAAAAAAAAAAAAAATTACATATTTAAAGCCTCCCCTGTATCTGCGCCGGCGGTTGCGTCACACCGGCTCCTTCCGGGCAACGAGAGTCCACGGTTTTCATCGCGTTCGAACGAGAGGCGAGTAAACGACTGTCGGCTCCCTCGAGGAGAGCCGGCCCGTCCGGTTTTTAATTCTTGTTTGCGAATTCGTGGCGCCTCTGGATCCTCCGGCGTACCCGCGCACGATAAGGCCAGTGACACTCGGGACCGCGTGGCAGCGGGGACAGGTTGTTTTAGGCGAGGCAAACAAGCGCCACGAGAGCGCGCGACTTTATACCCGGCGTGGAATATAGATAAGCGGTTTAAAAGGATGTGGAATCTAATGTAGCGTTTAATCCGCCGACGGCGATCTTGACTAGCGCGTTTCTCGAGAAATTTATTGAATCCGATGGCGTTCAGTCTCGAGGGATGCTTTTCCCGACGAGATTGCTTCGGCATGTTTACGCGCTGCGGAAAAAGCCGCGGCGAGCGGAGTGTCCCCGGCGAGGGCGCGAACTCTGCGTGCAGTCTAGCAGTTCGAAGGGTTTTTTTTTAGATTCGTAGAATTTTAAATTCCCAGTTTTCTCAGCTCATCTCCGTATTTCACGCTCTCTATCCTCCCAGGCTTCTGAGTGCAGAATTTCCAAGCTCACTGGACCCCCCCGGGCCCAGTTGTTGTCGCGTACGAAACTGCCGCCGTCCGTTTAATCGTTGATCTTAATTAAGCCGTATCTCTCCGTAAATGATTGCGATTAACGCTGGGCGTGGGCGTTGCGCCACGATATTATTCTATCGTCCCCTTCCGCTGCTTGCGCCGCTGCTTATCGTCTATTTAGTCACGTAGAGGCCGTAAAACGGCGCTGGCTCTTTGACGCTACCGTAATTCCCATTTGTGCCTCGCGTTTCATAATTGGCGTATTTGCGGCCCGCGACAGAACCATCATTTTCCCCCTTTACGGGCCTGCCGGTTTCGCGGGTCAACGGTCGTTGGAGCCGCGAGGGAAGGAGCGGGAAGTGCTGTTAACAAACCGTACCGATGCCACGTTACGATAAACAATTTAACTGCAACACTCGCAACGACCTCCGCGCAAGATTATTCCAGCGTTACTGCATGCGCCGCGCGAACGTTACGCGTCGTTACTTGCTCGTTCCATTAACGCCTCCAAGTCGTCTGGTTTTTATTCTCTGCCGCTATTTATCCCCAGCCACCCACGGAACAACGTGCTCTTCCATCGTTTATTGATAGAGCACACCGGCGATGCGTGTTTCTTGTTTTATTAAGCCTCTGTTAAAGGCTACCATTAAGATTCAGAGGCTGGAGTGGCTGCGCGTAACTTCTGCGCGCGTGGGAGTGATATACACGGAATAATATGGCACAAGGCTTCCTATAATCGAGTTCTCCGGTGTATTACCCCGTAACGAGCGTTCTTTGTCGCTCAGACGACTTTCCACCTAATCCTTCCTCCATCCCCGGCGCTGTTTATCCCGCCTTCTTCCACAGACGTATTCGCTGCCTCGGCACTTCGCTATCCCGATTATTATTCTTCCGCCGCGGCGTTCTATCGCCTCTTTGGCATTATCTGCCCAAGCGTACCCGCGTTGTTTTCGTTAGAGCATTCGAGCCACGGAATCCCGGGATATTTGTGGAAGAACGCAAAATATCGCGTCACTCAAGGACGATGGCACGGTACAGGTGTCTTCTGTCTTCCGAAATTTCGCAACGAGTTATGGACCGCGCTCCTAAAAGCATTCAGCGTCGTGTTTACGCGCTGCTCGATGTAACGCCGTCTCGGCATCTCGTAACTCTTCCACAAGGCCCCGTCGACGAAACATGTCGAGGACGGCCGCGCAGAAAAAGACGAAAAGTCTCGCGGTCGAATGCCCGCCGATATTTCCACAAGAATATCGTTCGTGATTTATACGGCGTAGCTCGCAACCCCCTCCGGCAACCGTGGAGCCACGGAATCATCGTGTCCGCGCTTAGCTCGCCCGAAATTGGGTCGACCTTTTCAGCTCTCCTCCACTCCGGTAGCCGTGACACGAGGAGACCTTAAAATCCCTCCCGCTTCTGTCCACGCTGGACCCATTTCACGAGCCCCCCTCGGCCTTCTCCTCGGCTCCGCGCAACATCTGCTACTAACGACGCGATTTTTTGCAATTGCTCTTTAAACGGATCGCCTTTGAACCGTCCCGGAAACGCGCGCTTCCAAGATACTCTCCGCGAGCTTCGCGCCTCGCTGCCTCACAAAATCAATTAAGGACCCTTGCGTATTTCCAGCTCGCGCCTCTCTCTCTCCTCTTCCCATTCGTGGCGTCGTGCGAGAGGGTCCACGGTGCTCGTGGTCCACGCGTCTCGTTACCAAGGGAGCCGGGGATGAATAATGCAAGCACCGCGTCAAAACGCTCTATATTCCCCGCGCGGTGCTTGTTGCAACGGAATCCGTGTATTCGGAGCACCGGCAATTACCGGACACACGAAGAGCCCATGGAACGCCCGCCCCCGCCGGGCTAATGGCTCCTTTGTTTCCTCCTGCGCGAGCCGTGGCATCGCTCGAGTCGCTGATAAACTAACCGACAAGCAACGTTACGCGGCCCGGCCGCGCCGCTTTTAGCGCTCTTAATAACCTTCTTGGATCAGTGGGCCGCGATACGATCGTAGTGAAATTTTCGAGCGTTGACTCGATCGCGCAAACGGCGGCCGAGGGGCTGAGGGCGAGGCCTGGGGCGGCTCTTCATCGGTCGGAACGGGAAAAACAACGTTTTCCTTCCACCCCCACCTCGACCCGTTGCGAAAACAGGGCAAATATTGGATCGTGTGTCGCGATAAACGTCGGCGTGAAATGCGTTTTCCAGAGGGCAGCGATATATCTCTGGCTTGGGGATATCCAGTTCGGGGATGCTTGAGCACGGGTAGCTCAAGCTTTCGAATCTTAGAGAACGATCGGAGAGATCACTGTATTTAATTGAAGGGAGGAGAGTTATCAATGTTATCATTGTGTGAGGAGGCTTGTGAATAAAGGAGTGCTCGGAGGCTGAGAAACGCGGAGGATCTTAGGGAAGAGATCCGATCCGTGTATAATCCCAGCGTTAGCTTGCTAAACACGTGCGCGCGCTAAGCGAGATTTTTGTGCGGACGCCCACGCAACCGGGGCCCCCGTGCGCTATTCCCGTCGTCTAATCTTGTTTGTCTTGCACGAGCTTCTTTTGTTGCTCGTGTGTCACCTCCCGAGATCATCGTCGTCGATTTCTCTTCGAAGTGGTGGGAATAGCGTGATTATAATTAGAGGCTTGCATATCGTGCTTCGTTTCGCGGCCGCTATTTATACAGAGCGAGTTTGAGGTGCGAACGATTTTTCGGCTCCGCAGCTACCCAGTGGTCGACGGTGATCTCCACGATGATCGAGATCGGGCCTGTGGCAATAAAGTGTCATTAACGAGGGCCACTAGGGGCCGGGCTCTGCATTTAGGTTTCCGATAAGGTCCCAGGGCGTCATTAGTTACCTTCGAATATCTCGGGCCTCGAGAAAGAGGTCGGGAACCGCTGGGGGACAGCAGAAGGCATTTAGGGAACGATAGAAGTGGCGTTAGGTCGTGTTATCAGAGTTTTAGAAAGTCCCGAGAGACGGAGTTGGGTGGCTTCCTGAAGCTCTACGACGTTTCGGAGCGTCGAAACGTGTATCCGGGTTTTAAAATGTAATTGGTTTGGAGCCGAACTTGCACTATGGTAGAAAGCAGTGAGTATTCGGAAGAGGCAGGGAGAAGTAAGACAGATAACTAATCGCGAACTCCCTGAGAGAAAATAAATCTGTGGTTCCAGTTTAAGACACAGGGGTCCAATTTGGAAACCAAAAATTCTCACGGAAATATATATATATATAAACAGACCTGTTGGGAAAAATTAGAAGCTTGGTGAACACACCGCGCGGCTGAAACGGAGGCTGTTAGCGACTCCGTTATTAGCATCTTTCACCTAGCAAGCAGCTACCATCAACGCCCACGCCTCGGTGTCCCGTTTTACCCCGATTTCTTGAACAAACCTGCCCGGGGCCCCGAGCTAATACCATCCAATTCAATTCCGAGCCGTATGAAGCGAAAGAACTCCCGCCAAACTTTATCTCACGTCCAGGAAAAAGCTTCCCCGGGGAAGTTATCGTATGTTTGCTCGTCGTTCGAGAACGAGTCGCGGGGGACGGATTCTCGCGCGATGGAAGGAAAAATTGCATACGAGTGGGGGAGGAGAGGCGGACGCTGGAGGAACACAGGAAAGCCAGGACGCGGCGAGGCTCGCCACCAAGTCTCACGGTAGCTGCGAGTGGGCTTTTTGCCAGGGGCTTCTGCCAAAAGAAAAAGAGTTCTCGGAAGAGGAGGCTCCCTCGAGCGCGCTGGCTGCAGCTTTCGAGGGCTCCACCGGGACAATCCGCGTCGGGATCTTGCCAAATCTCGCGTGCGGGTTAATTGAGTAATACTTTTGTGGCTGATGACGCGACCGTCTATTCTTGATTCGCGGGCAGCTGATCGCTGGTGGCAGAGGCCACTGATTCCACCTCGGCGATTGTCGATTCCTCTATTCGGCGTTTAAAGGGGCGATGTAACCGGTTTAGGTATTGCAACCTGAGCCCTTCGTTTGTAGGATCCGTCAACAGACTCCTCGTTCCTAAGCCTCATAGTCGCCTTAAGGTCCCCTTGGGGCCCTTGGGTTCGAAGCTGAATATTTCATTAGTCACTGTTCTACCAGTTCAGCTACCTGGACCTCGAGCAGGCCTCTTCTCCCTGCCACCAATGTTCGTCCACAGTTCTACGAATCGATGAACGATTTCGAGGAAACGCCATGCAATACCCCGTCGTGATTCACTTATCTGTGCCCCATATCGCGCTATCGTCCCGTCGATTCTCCGATGTTTTCACGGCCCGCGGTTCTTTATTCATTTCGCCCGCGAGACGGCTCCTTATCGAGAAAGTTCAGCAGAGAGGTGGCATCGAGGTGGTATAACACGTCCTCGGCGGAGGTCCGTCGTCAGAATCCATCACACAGCCAGTCTCCTCCGTAGAACCTCTTGACAACGCCTGGCCTTAACTCGTTCACGCAATTACCGAATTGTGCGCTGATAAGAAGTCGTTTGAAAGTTTAAGGGCCGATCAGCTGTCGATGACTAAGAGCACCAGGTATGCACGATCGCCTCTTATCGCTTCTATTCTTCGTTCCGAAGGCCTTCACTGTAGGATTCATCCGTGCTTTTATCTTCTGACGCGTACCAATTTGTCACCTCTGACGCGTGGACTAGAGCTGTTTCGAGACTCGAAACAACCGAGCCGAGCCGAGACTCGAACGGTTTCGAGTAACCCGAATGTTTCGGGTAGCTCGATTTTTTCGAGCCGCTCGAATGTGTTTCGGGTAGCTCGATTTTTTTCGAGCCGCTCGAATGTGTTTCGGGTAGCTCGATTTTTTCGAGCCGCTCGTATGTTTCGGGTAACTCGAATATATTTTAGGTAGTCGACTGTATGGTTCAGTGTGATAGCTTGGTGTAGCTGGAACGTTTTGTAGGCACTGAATATAAATTTAGTTAGATGTATAATATGAGATTTATAGATATGAAAATCATATGAAGTAATTTAACCCTTGCCTGGTGGATATTTTAACAACACATTGGATGCGGGGTCCATTTTCACCCAAAATTTAATGCGGATACACCTCGGGATAAGCTCCTAAATAAGGTTTTCATCTTGTTAGCATCTAGTAGTAGTACTAATTAGAAGTATGTAACGCGTGTAGTTTGATCTTTCGGAGGGTCCCTTTGGAGTATGGATATATATTAAAGGTAATTCCTTATGTTTGTTAAAATCATTTATTTCTGCACGAGCGATAGCTTATATTGACCTGCCCGATGAATTTAAATGGTTTGTGATATTAAACTATTTCATTGCAAGCGGACAATTCTTTTATTAAAGGAGGAAATGGGAAAGAACGGGGACATAATAGGTATACAAAACTTATTATAAGTGTTTAATAGTGAAAAGTTACAAAAGTGAAAACGTATATGATAATATAGTATAATATAGTAGGTATTCACGCAATACGCTAAACTATATACATACACTATTTATTTACACGCTATACTATACTAAAATATATACAATATACATACAACATCAGCGTTGCCGGGAATGTTCTTCGATGGACAAGATTATTTGGGTGGGGGAACACCTACAGGAGTGGTGGTAACGTTTGCATCACGCATCACGTGTGCACATTGTCCGCTTGCAATGAAATAGTTTAATATCACAAACTATTTAAATTCATCGGGCAGGTCAATATAAGCTATCGCTCGTGCAGAAATAAATGATTTTAACAAACATAAGGAATTACCTTTAATAGGGTAAATCCGGGAGACGCGGTCGGGCCGGAGAGTTGGTCGTGTCGCTATATTTCAGAGTCTATACGTAAAAATGCATTAAAGTGCAGACCAATAACTTCTCTAGAAGCCAAACAGTTGAATGAACAGCGTTATTTCGCTTCCTTCTGTGTTTTTCTGGATTTATAGGCTATAAAAGGTAAATTGATGTTACATTTAACCTCTTTTGTCAAACAGCGGTTGTACGGAATCGTATTTAAAATATACTTCTAGGTTTATTTTCCTTTAATGTTTGGAATAATAAGATAATAGAAATATTGAGGAACAATGCAGCCAAAGTATTTGGCCATATTAACTCTTCCTCTCAAAGCTAACGAGAAGACCATGTCTCGCTGCAGAAAGGTGAGATGGTCGAGTTATGATTTTTGTTTATTTTTTTTTTTTATTATTTTAATATTATTTTTGTTTATTTAGTTTATTTATTCACTTTTGTATTCATTTGCCTTGCTAATGGCCAGTAGGTAATTCACTTTTTCTTTGATGTGTTCTTTACTTGTTTAGCGTAAACAAATTAAATATCAATGAATCCGTAGTTGTATTCACTCATAAATAATTTTGCTTTATCCTTTGTTAATTTTCCATGAATAATTATGTGAGTGGTCTCTGCCAACGACGAAAACCATTTCTCCCGGCACCTCGGGAGAGGTGGTCAGATGTCATGACTTCAGTTTTCAACCCGATTTACAGTAAATATTGTCTTAAAGCAAATATCGACCAGTTTTTCTGAATCGGCATAAAATTCTGAACATATTAGGTTTGTTCTGATAAAATAAGTAATATCTATATTAGTTTTAATAGCTATTTTATATTAGGTCGACCGCGTCTCCCGGATTTACCCTACATATACATATATATCCATACTCCAATGGGACCCTCCGAAACATCAAACTACACGCGTTACATACTTCTTATTAGTACTACTACTAGATGCTAACAAGATGAAAACCTTATTTAGGAGCTTATCCCGAGGTGTATACGAATTAAATTTTGGGTGAAAATGGGCCCCGCATCCAATGTGTTGTTAAAATATCCACCAGGCAAGGGTTAAATTACGTCATATGATTTTCATATCTATAAATCTCATATAATACATCTAACTAAATTTATATTCGGTGCCTACCAAGCTATCACACTGAACCATACAGTCGACTGCCTAAAATAGATTCGAGTTACCCGAAACACACGAGCGGCTCGAAAAATTCGAGCTACCCGAAACACATTCGAGCGGCTCGAAAAAATCGAGCTACCCGAAACATTCGGGTTACTCGAAACCGTTCGGGTCTCGGCTCGGTTCGAACTTCAAGCTACTCGAATATTTCGAGTCTCGAAACAGCTCTAGCGTGGACAAAGTACTTAGCTCTGGCATCGAGGCTTCAGGATCCACGCCTGCACCGTCATTTTCAGTTGCACCGAGGGGCAAGTTTTTGGGCGAGCGATTGGGAACAGTAGCGTCTCATAAGAAAGCTACTCGAGATTTTCCTGCGCAACAGGGTTCTAAAGTCGATCCAAGTAGTTCCAAGTCACGTTCCGTGCCACCAGGTAATGGCTTCGCCGTTTCCATTCAAGTTCTCGGGCAAGAGGCGTCCCGCGAGATCGTTATCGATAAGCGTCGAGCCGGATTTTTCGGGACAGCGCGAGTGGAAGATGGGGATGTTGGAGAAGCTGCGCTCGCGGAACAGGGGCAGCCAGAAACATTTCCCACTGACTGGATTAACGCCTGCGAGGCGTCGTAAGGCTTCGTCACAGCCCTAGTTCGTCCCTTTGATATTTTTAATCACGCGGCGAAGAGCGATGGGCGCTCGCCGCGCCAGCAAGCTTCCGCCCCCGCGCCGACGAATCGGCGCGCATTGATATTCGCCGCGCGGCGAAAGCCAGCCTCTGTTCCGAGTGAAATGCCTTTCCCGTTTAATTTGTACGGCCGCGGGTCGTCGACCCGCCGCAAGGCCGGTAACTGTGCTCGCATTAATATTGTACTCGCGCCGCGGATATGTGCACGAGCGCCAGTAGCACGCGATGAAAACCTCCGCTTCGAGAGCCGTGGCTTTGGCGTTGGAATTTCGAGTTCGTGGTTGGGGCCGGGAGGCTTCAAGCATTTGAAAAGATCCGGGCATCGCGCGGTATCACTTACCACCAATTCCCTCTAATTAGCATCATTATCACCCACCTATCGGGGATCAGGGCTCGAACAAATTTGCCTATTCCTGGAGAACTCTCTCTCTCTCTCTCTCTCTCTCTTCTTTTCATGACCCCAATTACCACTCGCCGCGAAGCGATATCGAAGCAGGAAAAAAGCTTCTGTAAACACCAGCTGTGGGTGCACGAAGTCGAGTTCCCCTCGCCGTGGAGAGGAAAAAGGAGCAAGCGTCGAAAGGGTGGAGAGAGCGGCGCGAGGCGAGATCTAAGTTTAGAGCTCGCGCATCTGCGTTTCGGGAGCGACACGACGCCAGCGTGTCTATCGGTTTCACGGGCTCTTTCGCGTACGATGCAGCGGGCACACGGGTCGACGATACGCGCGGTAACGGCCGCGAAGACGGGCCCGTGTGATGCAACGCGGACACCTGATTTCGGGGGTCGCTTCCGCGGCGACCCAGTTGCCCGGACAAACGCGACTCTGCCATTAATGCGATTATGCGATCGCCGTTTGTTACCTCGGTTTCGACACACCGCGCTACGGGTGGCGACGATAACACGCCCGTAAATCAGAACGAAACGGGTCATCGAACGATCTCCGTAGGTCTCCCTTGATTGGCTACGTCTTCCAGTGACGCGAGAACTTTCTAATACCGACGATGAGATTTAGTGAGGAAATAGGTGGGGCTGATGGGAGGGAAATTGGGGACACGTGGGTCGTTAGAAAGAACCACAAGAACGTTGAACGCGTAAATTTGTATAATTGAATATTCCGAAAATATACGAAATATAATCCTTACTAATATATAAAAGTGAAACGTTGTCTGTTTGTTTGTCCTTCTTTCACGCCTAAACGGCTGAACGGATTTCATTGAAATTCTGAATATACATTATACACATCCTAGATTAGATTATAGGCTATTTATTTTTTTGGTTTAGGCTTTTTTATTTTCCAAACATCATAAATAATTCCCGGGTGAAACCGGGTAACGGGTCAGCTAGTTATTCATAAAATCTGCAAATATATTTTGTATATCCCCCCGCACGATTACATTGCCACTTGTTCTCTTCCCACGCCTAGGTGACCTCTCTGACCACCAATCTTTCTCGTTGCAGACTCATATCCTGTTGATGGATGCGTTCCTCCAGAACAACAGGCTGGATCATGTCTCGAGGGTGATGGCCTCGCATCCCTCGTACTTGGAACACTTCCTTCGTACCCAACATTTCATCCTGAGGGGCGACGGGCCGCTTCCATACGACTACAGGCATCTGATTGCCATTATGGTGAGTGGTTCTCCCGGTTTTTGCGACAACCGCGCACTCTGGCACAGGGAGACCTGTCGCCAACGCAAACCAGCTAACAGTAAGCTTAACAACACTATTACTTTCCACACCGTCGAGAAGACACGTCACAGCGTATTTCCCGCCCTCTCTCTCCATTTTATCTTCTCCCAGCCGATGGCCAAACGGCGCTCGATGGGGCGCGAGTGCAGCGACTAAGTAGCACAGAGACGGGAAGCGTGTTCGGCGGTATCGCGAGCGTTGTTTTCGCCGCTTCGAATCGAGCAACACGCCGATGGGCGAGCGCGCGTAATCTCGTAGCGTGAGTAATAAACCGGAATGCGATTACGGCGGAGCTCTTTTCCGTCGACACCAGCGTCACCGTCGTCTCTTCTCGAGTTCCTCGTTGCCTCGGCGCGGAGCGGAGCGTGCCCGCCGCGCGCTGTGTCGGACGGGTCGTTGGGCCAAAAGATTATCAGGAAACCGAGTAAGTGCAGCCGGGTTTCGTAACGGTGACGTCCGCCCGCTCGAGAGTCGCTGTCCCGTGGAAAATAATTAACGACAGGGGAATTAGCGGCGATCGATCCTCCCAGCGGGCAGATATCCCTCGCCGCGTGTACACGCGTGCCGCGACGAGTCCACGCTTGCTCGCGCGGAGCTCTTCTCCTTGGTATACCCGCGACTCGCTCCGGCAGCACGGCGGAATCGAAATTATGCCTGTTATCAGGCCGTTTACGGGGTAAACAGGATATTACGTCGAGGTTACAACTTCCTGCTTTTCGAAGATAATGCTTCCCGAGGACTGCAACTCGTAACCGGTCTGATTAGCCGCGAAAACGCGATCCAGAGGCTGTTTTCGTCGCCCGGGTAGATAATTGTACCGCGTCGCGCGTTACAAGCTCGACTATCCATTGTTCCGCTGATAATCGTATTCGATCTTTACGCCTTATCCGTGCTTCTTCGATGAATAATTCATGGCTGTCGGAATCGGAAGGCTTTTCATAGGTCTCAGACAGTCTATCAGCCATTGTTACGTACGCGGTGAGTTCGCGGCTTCGATGTTGTTACCACGTGTAAGCCCGGGGATTCGATCGCGTTTCATATTTATCGCTGCTAGACTCGTGTGAGTGAGTGGTCTGGATTCTAATCGGAAGCCGCCGCTGTGAATCTCTTCAAGCGTCGGGCTGCCTAAGAATTTCGAGAAAGATGTATGATTAGCGCAATGCCCTCCTCTCGTGCGCTGCAACCATCCGTTAACCATTCCTTCTGTCGCGCCGCTCCGCAGGAATCGCCAAGAGCGCGTTTCCCAGCGGAAAGTCCTCGAGAATCGTTCGCCTGATCGCGGCATCCGATCCAATCTGTCTGGACGCTTGGATATCGCGACGCGAGAGATAAGGACTCGCGACGTGCCGTTAGTCGATAGACGAAATGCCGTCATTCGAATTGATCGACCGAAAACACTCTATCGGGCACAATAAATGACGGTCGAGGGTGCGGAGGGGCGCGGGGCGCGATACTCGAAAGCAACGAGCCGTGGGCGAGGCGAGTAGAGGGCGGGTGATCGCCAGTCGGCACACGGAGCGGCGCGATAAAGCGATAAGATGTCTGAAAAACAGCTTTTCTGCCAGTAAACATACCACCGGGTGCACGTCTCGCGGCAGGATTCGCTTTAGAGGCTCGCGGATGCCGCGTGCTCTTCGCGGGAATAACAGATCAATCTGAGAAGCACGAAGCCGGGCTCCCACGCGAGCGAAGCGCGACGGGGAACGCGCAGCAATTGATTTATCATTCGCACCTGATTTCCTCCTAGGGAGGAAGAAGTCTGCGATTATAAGTTAAAACGATCGCGACTGTTTCCAACGTACGATCTCTTTCCATGAACGCAAGGGAAAGCATTTCTCCCCCGCGGCTCCTATTTCCATCGTTTTCCAATCGACGGGGCGAGGGGAAGGAGGGGCAGTATTCCCTGGCGCAGAAGTTGGTCGCGGCGCGTGCTCGCGCGAAACTCTTCGCGTGTTTGCAGGCTTCCCCCTTATCGCTTATCGCGGCACTCGAGTCGATCGATCTCCGTGGGCAGCATGGTAAACACGTGTCTTGTTTACGCGCTTCGTCATCCCGCGCCTCCTCCGCTTTCCTCCCCGTTCGTCCACCTATCCGTCTCCTTGGCGCTCGATAGTGGCCCCGCCAGCATTTGAATTTCTGATGTAATTCCAGCCCGATCAAAACAAACCATTACGAAGATCCCGTTGCAACGCTGCGTGCACTTGTGCTTCTCCTATAGTCCAGTGAAATTAGACGGAAATCTGCCCAATCTTCGGAATAAATCCCAGCAAGCTAAATTTTGGTATGGGCCTTTATTTGGTCGTTTTAAACAATATGTCAAAAGTCCCCATCGATCCGAGTGCCGCTAAAAATTTTACAGAGGGTTGAACAAAAAAATAACAGTTTTTCGCGAATATCTCGTTATCTAGCAGTTTTGCGACAAAAATAGGTCTTACACAATTTATAACCTAGGAAATTCTCTACAAAAAAGGTTGTATGAGTTTTTTTCGTAGGAGTAACCATTTTCATGTGGGCCGGGTTACCAAGTTTCAACCCCCATACTTTTGACAAGGGAAGATCCCGAACCAGGAAATTCAGAAAATTATGAAACTCTGTAAATATGTGGCGGAAGTCCTGCTGAGTACAACGCAATTTCGTTTGCTGCCCAAATTCACTCCAAGAGGGTGCAATTGACCCCTGAAAATCCGGCTATTTTCCGATTTTGTGTTATAACTCACGCACCGTAAGAACTGTTATGCCAAGGCACCTGGGGTCGAGATTCTGGATAGAATCTCGGGGTGCTCCGGGTCGTCCTTCACAGTCGTCGTCCAGCGGGCTCCGAAAGGTTCGGGTGATAATGCCGGGACGAGGATATTCGGTTAGAAACCGAAGGTAGGGGATCGTTGCGGGTTAAAGAGTTAGAACTCACCGTAAGGTTAACAAGTTTATTCTGTCCCGATCTGGGTGACAGGAGTACTATAGCGTATGTCTGTTATTAATCTGTCTGCGCTCGTAGTTTTATAGTTAGAGTCTTATAGTTAGTCCGGGGCGAAGCGGGGACCAGCGGGGTCGCCGCCTTCGGCTCGCTTTTGGGCGTTTTCGTTGGAAACGCCGACGGTGCTCGCGGGTTGTTGCCCGCGCTTTGACGCTCGCGTGTGCCATCGGAATGCGCGGCGGTTGTAACTCTAGGTCGTTGACTGGGTTACAACAGAACTGTAAGAACTATAATTTACCAAATGTTAGTCCTAATTAAGAGAAGTAACTTTTTCCTGAACACTTTTTTTCTATCTCCTACAGTTCGCGAGTAATAATACAAAATAAAAAAAATTTCAGGGGTCAATTGCCACCCTCTTGGAGTGAATTTGGGCAGCAAACGAGATTGCGTTGTACTCAGCAGGATTTCCGCTACATATTTACAGAGTTTCATAATTTTCTTAATTTCCGGGTTCGGGATCTTCCCTTGTCAAAAGTATGGGGGTTGAAACTTGGTAACTCCTACGAAAAAAACTCATACAACCTTTTTTGTAGAGAATTTCCTAGGTTATAAATTGTGTGAGACCTATTTTTGTCGCAAAACTGCTAGATAACGAGATATTCGCGAAAAACTGTTTTTTTTTTCAACCCTCTGTAAAATTTTTAGCGGCACTCGGATCGATGGGGACTTTTGACATATTGTTTAAAACGACCAAATAAAGGCCCATACCAAAACTTAGCTTGCTGGGATTTATTCCGAAGACAAATCCTAATTTCACTGGACTACTAGCCGTTGCGCTGACGGGACGTCGAGGCTGAAATTGGGAAGACCGCGGTCGTTTGCTCTTCGCGAGCTCTATTCCCCCTGGAAGACGTTGAAGATCGTTGTTAGTCGTCGCGCCGCGCGCACGATCGACGTTCTTCTGTTCAATTTCGCGCCTCGATCGTCGCGTCACCAGCAACTTGTCTTTGCTCCGCTCTTTTCCACCCTCTTCGTGATCCACCCGCCCTCTGCTTCCGCTCGAGACCTCTCTTTCCTTTCGGTGCCTGCCGAGAATTTACCCAGTTGACACGGTAGTTTGTCAACGCGTCTATGACCTCGGGGATTTCGTTTCGCCTTCTTCTGGTCACGAACTTGCGCACGCCTTGCTCTTCGCTTGTGACGTAGCGTTTAGGCTGGGAGACAAATGGCTGAAATTGGAGGATGAAGGGTGAAACGAAGTGATGTGGTAAGAACAGATTTGTTGTTGCAGGCCGCAGGTAGACACCAGTGCAGCTATCTCATAAACCTGCAGAAGGGAGAGTTCATACTTCAGGGCGGTGACCCCTCCTGGCTTCGGGGCCTGAAATCGATCCCCGGAAAGCTGCAAGATCTCTACGAGATTAACAAGATTTTAGCCCACAGGCCCTGGTTGCTGAACAAAACGCACATAGAGGTGAGCTCGGCGCGTCCACGAAATCACCTTCGATTTCCGACTTGGCGGTTTTCAAACAGATCCCTGTAGACATCCTCGAGAGCGCTCAGTATACTTTCCATTCAAAAAGTACCTAAGAATACGTTTGAGAGTCGCCGAGGCAGAGTGATCCATTTATTTCGAACTGTGGTGAGAGACTAATGGATTTATGTTCCGGTTGCAGAAACTGACTAAAGGCGCGGACAGTTGGTCCCTAGCCGAAGTCGTTCACGCGATAGTCCTGCTGGCCCATTTCCACTCCCTTTCGTCTTTCGTCTTCTCCTGCGGCATCAACGAGGAGCTGGACAACGTAGCTGGCCACCACTACAAGGAGAACGTCCAGGACAATAGCAATAACGTACCGACTGCCAAAGAGAAGCTTTCCAGTAGTCCCAAGAAGATTCCCAACGGCGATGGCAAGACTGGTGAGTTGTCCAACTTCGTCTAGTTTTCCCATCAAACCGAGGACCACGCCCGCAGCTCGCGATGAATAATTGAATCGACTCCACGGTCAAGGAATATTTCACGCCACCAAGTTGAAAGTAGGGCTGGGACTATTTGTCGAATTTTCGGTATTCGAATATTCAAATACTTCAGTTGCTCAATTATTTGGCGAATATAATTCGAATATTTAAGTATTCGAATACTGATGTATTCGAATACTGACGTATTCGAATAGTATGGTGTGAATTATAAATCAAGTTCTTTAGGTTCATTTTTTTACAAGCTTTTATTTAGTTTCAGTTGTGAGTTCGTGAGTTTGTCAGGGTGAAATATTGTAAGCTAATTTTGACCCACTTCAACATATCCGATCGGCTTGAAACTTTGCACACATGTGTAATTCCGATGACAATACAATATTTTCACTAAAAAGCATGAAATACTTTATGGTGAAATTTTTTTTTAAAAACATGCTTTTATTAAAATGTATTAAAAAGGAACCAATAATTTTGATACCGGCCGATCTGACTGCCTGAGAAGAATTCCCTCATAGGGTGGATGTACCAGTAAATGAACACGTACCAGTGAATGGACATTTTATATTAAAATGAGTAAAATAAGTTATTAAAATAAACAACTAATTAATTAGAGACTTCTTTTAATTTCTTGCTTCATATCCAAACAATTTTTTGCAGCACGTGGAATCAATCGCGCTGCAAACATAATTTTATGAAAGTGTTCATTCATTAGTCTTAAGTGTTCATTTATTGGTGCGTTTACCCTATAACTAATTATAAAATAATAAAAATAAAAAAAAGTACCAATAAATGAACACTTAAGGGTAATGAATGAACACTTTTATAAAATTATGTTTGCAGCGCGATTGATTCCACGTGCTGCAAAAATTGTTTGGATATGAAGCAAGAAATTAAAAGAAGTCTCTAATTAATTAGTTGCTTATTTTAATAACTTATTTTACTCATTTTAATATAAAATGTCCATTCACTGGTACGTGTTCATTTACTGGTACATCCACCCTATGAGGGAATTCTTCTCAGGCAGTCAGTTCGGCCGGTATCAAAATTATTGGTTCCTTTTTAGTACATTTTAATAAAAGCATGTTTCTAAAAAAAAATTTCACCATAAAGTATTTCATGCTTTTTAGTGAAAATATTGTTTATTTATTTATTTATTTATTTAACTTATACGGGTAAAACCCATTTCTTAAACAAAAAATTGATAATACACAATACCTAGTAGAGACGGACATTACGCAGAAATGAAAAAGAAAAATAAACGAAATATACAGAGTACAATGACTGTGAAATCCACAGAAATACGCCTATAACTATCAAAACATAACCGTGCGCGCCACTGCTCTATAGACACTAGTCTTAAAAGTAGAAGGAGAACCATGAAAAAAATCAATCTCCGTATGATACGTGTTAGCCAGATTACAAATACGGCTTATGGGATCGGTAAGACCAAATCTGGAGGTGTAGATGTGAGGTCTAAAGAGCAGAGTACGCCTGATAGCACGTTCCGGAACATTAAAATTAACTAAACTAATGACACGCGGGCTGCACACCAAGCCATTAATAATTTTAAACAAAAAAGTCATGTCGTTTGCAGTCCGTCTACACTCCAGTGACTGAATGCCAAATTTGCGCATAATCGGTCCATAGTCGTGATCATAACGGGTATTGTCATCGGAATTACATATGTGTGCAAAGCTTCAAGCCGATCGGATATGTTGAAGTGGGTGAAAATTAGCTTACAAGATTTCACCCTGACAAACTAACGAACTCACAACTGAAACTAAATAAATGCTTCTAAAAAAATGAACCTAAAGAACTTGATTTATAATTCACACCATAATATTCGAATACATCGGTATTCGAATACATCAGTATTCGAATAGTATTCGAATAACAACATTCGAATACTCAAATATTCGAAGTTTATTCGTAGCATTCGAATACTTGTAAAATATTCGAATAGTAAATTAATCGAATAGTCCCAGCCCTAGTTGAAAGTCCGTTCCATTCACAGAGCTCAAAGTTCTCGCGCATCGATCGCTCACAACGCCTAACCCCGTAAAGACGTCGATTCGCGCACTCCCAGCCCCGATGCAGGATTAACTTTAATTACCCTCCGCGATAACACCAGATATCGTTGCAATCTCTGCAGAAAACATGCCGTCGCCGCCATCCTCGCCCAGCATAGTCGGCGAGCAGGAGGTCGGCGTCGAGGCCCTAATGGAGCGCATGAAGCGTCTATCAGAGAAGTCCGAGTCCTATCAGATCACCCAGGAGGAACTTTCGAAGAGATTCGAGACCGTGGAAACGCAGTCCGCGGAACTTGCGGCCGCGCCGCAGAGGAGTAGTTCAGTCCTGGACTCCGACATTGGTCATTTCATCGAGGATCCCACCTTCATCTATCAGGACTTCGCCAAGGTAAACTTGCCCTTTCAATTGACACTTGTACCCTTCCATTGAATCAGTATCGATATCCTTCTATCTCCATCACGGTGAATAGAAGTTAGGAGCTATTCGACAAAACTCGGAATGGAAATTAGCGTCAGGAAACGGTCGCTTCGAGAGAACTACCGCTAGCTAAACCGATCGCGTGCGAATTTACGCCAGCCCCGCCGTTTTTACGAGCGTGATTCGAAAGTACGCTTGACCAATGAATATTTCAGTTCGTCGATCCGATCGCCGTTTCCATCGGGATCGCTATGAATATTTACGACGCGAACGACACGTGCGCGTACACCACCCTCGTCGGATCGAGCGGTGTCGAAGCTGAAGCGGACGGCCAGCGGCTATCCCGAAGCTGAAGGGTAGTTTCGGATCGTGGACGAGCGGTAATCTTATCCGCGGGTTTCTCGTTTTGCAGCGGGGCCAGCTGAACGACATACCAACGTTCCGCGTGCAGGACTACTCCTGGGACGATCACGGCTACTCGCTGGTGAACCGCCTCTACAACGACGTCGGCAATCTCCTCGACGACAAGTTCAAGACAGCCTACAATCTGACGTACTACACGATGGGCACGCACAACAAGGTGGACACGTCGAGATTCAGACGGGCCATCTGGAACTACATCCAGTGCATGTTCGGCATCAGGCACGACGACTATGATTACAACGAGGTCAATCAGCTACTCGAGCGCAGCCTCAAGACTTTCATAAAGAGCGCCGTGTGCTATCCGGAGCGCGTCACCAAGAGGGACTACGATCGCGTCATGAGGGAGTTCAAGCATAGTGAAAAGGTATTGTGCCGCTCGGTTATTACTGCCCTCTTGTGTTAAGTGTCGCGGTGTCGATGGAATCATTGAATTGGGTCACTTCCCGCCATTGCTCCTAGCGATGGGAAGCTGATATCTTAGATCTTGGATGGTCAAAGTTGGCCAGCGTTTAGTGAAAGTAGGGAAGCTTACGAGACATTCTCTATGGTTTTATGACCCAGAAGTGTATTTATTTACAAACGTAGTTATACAGTTAAGCTGGGGATCCACCTGGAAGCTAAGCTAAGCTAAGCTAAGCTAGGCTAAGCTAGGCTAAGCTAAGCTAAGCTAAGCTATGCTATGCTATGTTTGGCTGTGTTATAACACATAAAAAACATTGCACAGCTTAGCTTAGCATTTAGTGGATTCCCGGCTTTACGTATGCATTGATACAAAAATAACGCTGTTCGTCCCTTTATGACCTCATAAGCTTGATTCAAGTAGATGTGTTCCACCTCAGCAATCTGATCAGCTTTTCTTGCACCTAGTTACGTCTCTCGCATAAAACGAACGTCTCCAATCAGCGTATCTAATCATGCGCTTCCCGTTGTTCATTGTTCCAGGTCCACGTGAACCTGATGATCTTGGAGGCGCGAATGCAAGCGGAGCTGCTGTACGCTCTTCGCGCGGTGATGCGATACATGACCTAAGCGAGCAGCCCGCCGCTCCCTTCGTCTACTACTTGCTGTCTGTCAGTCAGTTTGTCGTCGGTTTTTTTTTTAATCGTATAACTCGCGCCATGGATTCGCGAGGCGTCTACTCGCGGACACTGCACACGGCACGGAAAGAACGCGAGCGAACGCGACACCGATTCTCTAAACACACACGCATACAAGTATACGCAGTATATAAATAATATATTCACAGACTATGCTACGCATACGTACCATGCATACACACACAAACAGACACACACACACACACCGCAGAGAGACAGAAGTTCATGTTACGACACACGTATTCATGCTCGTCGTCAACGAAGAAGAAGAAGAAGAAGAAGAAGAGAAAGAAGAAGAAGAAGAAGAAGAAGTGGAAGAAGAAAGCCACACAGGCCCCTGTTCGAGTGTCCTCTGCGAGACGTCGTCGCAAGGTGTTCGTCGTTTGCTCGTCGGTGGTAACCTTAAACGAGATACAGAGATCTCTTTGATGAGTCAGTGCTAATTGATGGACGAGGAGGTGAGGAAAGCCGGCAAGGGGAGGAGAATTCGACGCGTGTCGAAGGCCGCGACGTCGCTCCAACGCGAGGAAGCATAAATAATATCGCCGTAATCAACGTAAGCTCCTGATGCCCTTTACACGCTCGAATTTGGAGCGCGCGCGTTTCACGATTAGCGTGGTCCGTTTCCGTCCCATAGACACGGAAACGAGCGCGTTTTCTTTTTCTTTCTTTTCTTCTTCTTTTTTTAACAGAAACCCCTGGTGGGGATCGGCGAAAGCAGAAAGAGAGAGAGAGAGAGAGTTTGACGTAAGCGAGAGGAGAGACGAATAGCAAGCACGAGAGTAGAGAGAGAGAGAGAGAGATTTATCGTTTGTTTTGTAAATAGACATCCGTATTTTTCTATGTTCGCGAAATCATCGTAGTAGGCTGTTATTTGCGCGTTTCGTTAACGTTTCAGATCTGTTCAAGTTTTTGCCCTGTCTCCCTCTACCAAATCTCCGCCATTTTTGGAGCTTCTAACGAGCCATTCTTTCCGATGACGTTGCTTCCGTTTGACTCGTGTCCGAGCCGTGATAAGCTCCGATCACGATTTCTTCACTTTTTTCCATGTTTTTTCAACGATTTTACGATCGTATTGAACGAAAGAGAGCGAGCGAGCGAGCGAGCGAGCGAGAGTACAGAGATAGAGCTCGGAGAATAAGAGGTGGAGTATCAGTCGTCCGTTTCGCATATTAACTCCTCGCGGAACTCTTTATATCGAGACGTTTCGTCGAAGGGTTGCGATTAATTGTAGAGGGGATCATCGAGAATTTAACGGTCAGTCCATGATGACCATGTCATTGTACGGTTTAAGTTGTTCTCGTCTCTAGGCGTCGAGGTCGAGACGCGTCGTTCGCGTTCCTCCGTCGTCCCTGCCCGGTCCTCTTCTCGTCGCCGAGAAACCCGATCGGCCACGGACGGCGGGCAAGTGGGACACGGACGGGGCGGATGGAAATTTTGTCTTTCGCGCTCTGTACATATTTATACATATACATATACGTTTTAACCTCGTTTATTTCACTGACTATCGTATAACGAGAAAGTTATAATAATATAAAGGACAAAGTGTACCTTCGTTTTTCGTCGTATCCGTGTGTCGAGAATACAAAATGGGAGAAATGAGGAAAAAAAAATATCTTAGACCATAGGACGATCTGCGCGTGCGTGCGCCCGCAGCAGGCAGCACCGCCCCCGTAGACTCTGATTATTTACGATGGACCATGGCGCTACTGTAACCAACCCGATGCGCGACGAGTTTTCCGAGCGAGTCGAACATAGACACGGGCGCGTCGCGGCCGCTGTACCATTCTCGCGAGACTCCTTCGTCCATTGCATCGCGGAGGCTTGCGACTCGTGGAACAGTTATAGCGAACTCGTGAGCCAAATGGGGCGTTGCGTAACGAGACTTGGGTCCCTGGGTCACAAGTATAGCGGGCCACGCGAATTGTATAAAGTGTTAAGTATGCTCTAGCAAGAGTTGTACATCCCAGAAGTTCGTTATACCTGTTTCGCCACTTGCGCGTAAGCGTAGTCGAAGCTGCGCGGACACTTTTGGTACCGAGGTACAGCGCCCGCGAGCGGACCCTGAGACATAAACGGCGAGGACCAAGCGAAGGGGCGAGCGAAACAGAGAAATGTGTAGAGGACACAGATGTCCTGGCGTAACATTCCGCGCGCGGTTTATCATCGCGCATCTTCATGCCTTTCGCGCGGCGTGTTAACGATCGAGCGATCAAAAATATACGGGCAAATGGAAGATCGTGGTCGTCCCTTCTCCCGACGATCGAACGGTTGGCAACGGTAGAACGCTCGCGGCGTAACGCGCGAGTAGGGCAGAGAGAGGCTGTTTAAACAAATCAAATCGAAATGTTAAGTCGTTACGGTACACGAGGAACGTGGCACAAACAAAAAGATATGAAAGCAAACTCTATTACACGCGAATTACACGTGTCTGTGATCGCATATTATATATATTATATATATAATATAGATGTATAACGCATATAATTACGCATAGATCGAGATGACGGAGATATGGAGAAAAACGAGAAATGGCTGATATATTATATATATATGAATATATAGAACGTATTTGCGTACTGTGGGACCAGGAACCCCCGTACCCATCAGGGGCCCGGAATATAGGATATATTAACGTCAGTACGTACATAGCCCGCAGGGACGACCGCTGTTAATTCAGCGATGGATGAAACTTTTGGGGCAATTTTCTGTTTCTCAACGTCTATGATCCCTAGTTAATTCGACGAAGAGATCCGCACTCTTCGCGACCTGCGAGAGGATGCTTCGTAGCTTTGCCAATGAATGGGCCACAGGGGCAAGAGTTTTCGCTTTAGCGACGCGACAGGTGGTTCCTGGTCGCGAAATTTCTAACATCAAGAACACACGGTCGGTTCAATCCGAATTTGTAGGGTGGGACGGTTTACGAAATGTTCAGCGGAAAGGATCGTTTGGAGTACCGTTTTATTAAATTCAGACGGAGGAATAATATTGAGTTCCTGCGATCTCTAAAAAAAAATTTCATTTCGCATCTTTGGGGGTTCCTGATCCCACAGTACCGCGCATACGACGCGTATTTACATTAATAGTGAAGAGGTAGAGAGGAGAGCGCGTTGTGTAGCGGTACATACGAGCAGAAGGATTAGGAAGTAAAGCAAACAAAAAAAAAAAAGAGTGATTGATATCGGAGATATACGTGTAGCGTTTGTAATTACAGTGTCTCTTTATTATCTAACTGTGTATGTGCGCGGTCTGGAATTATTGTATATTCGTGCATATGATTCGGAGCTGTCGTGTTTCGAAGTACAGCGAAGCGTCTCTTCAACTTCCGGTCGCGAACCGGTCCCCCATCAACCAGAGACGTATCCGCGGGTTTTTAATTGCGTCCGTTTACGCTGGTTCGCGATCGAGGAGACTGAAGGGTGCGCTCGTCGACGAATTAAAAGTAGAGAACCAACGGCAAACACACACAGACATACACATACACACACACACACACACACACACACACACAGAACACACCGAGAGACTTTTCGACCAACAAACGACGTGTTTGCCTTTCAAACAACGTCCCCACATATCACTTTGAAGAGGGTTTACACAGGGCGAGTTTCGCTCTCGCGCGATCCTAGCGTCGGCTAGCTATTTCTTTCTTCATCTCTCGGTTCTCGCGCGTTCTCTATCCATTTCCCGCGAATCAACCCACTAGACGCAATAAATGCGCCAACGACGACAGTATTCTACTCATTTTTCACTTCTTTCACTTTTCCTTCTCTCTCTCTCTCTCTCTCTCTCTCTCTCTCTCTCTCTCTTTCTCTCTCTCCCTAGCACCTTTGAATCTTATCTCGGTTTCACCGTATGTATCGCTTTCCTCCGCTTCCGGTACTCGACGACCGACCCGAGTCTGCGCACGAGCACAGAACGCGGCCAGAGAATTAACCGTTTACACAGGACCGGCTTTCTGTTTCGGTGTGTCTCCTCTGCACTCACCGTTTCGCGTTTCCCCACGGCCGCCTGAACTCAAGGGATACACAGGGTGTAAAACAATAGCACTACGGTGGGGCAAGATCGCGGAGCAAAGGTTACGCCGCATCGAGGGAGCTACTCGCGCGCGGCTCCTCTTAGTTCGAAGAGGGACACCCTTTCGTTGAACCGCCCTGTATAAAGTACCCGTGGAGAAAGCCGCGCGGCTTTTCTACGGTTCGAGTCCAGCAACGTGTTTGCGTGACATAAACAAGTATAAAGAGATTCCGCGCTCGCGTTTCTCCGCCAGCCCAGGTCGAGTAATGGTATATTTAAATGTTGTCGTAGTCGTGAAGCTATTTAAGTCGTACCATAATTTAATCGTCTTCGACCGCGACGCGTGTAAACGGTTAAGAAACGAGCAGGCCTCCAACCAAGCGACTGTTTTCCTTTTCTTTTCTAATCGTCGAGCCCTGGGGCACTTGGAGCTCTCATTCTATCCCCCCCGTAGAACTATTATAAACCAGTCCTCTTCGTTCACCGAGTGATCCAGAAGACAGGGTCGATCTGTGATCGACATTCTTACCGTTCCCTTCGCTACCTCTTCTCTGTACCAATCTCATCTCTCTCTTTCTCTCTCTCGATCTCTTCTCCTCCCTTTCCGCGCCTCGTTTCCGGAAACAGCGAATCGCAAGGGGGATCGCGGGAGAGCGAGCGATCAGAGCGTCTCGAGAACAATTTCGCGGGGAAATCGCGGTGTTCGCGGCACAGGCTTGGTGCCCGGGCTGATCTCATAAGTAATAAGCGTTCTAATAGTCAGCAGGGGGGGGCGGGACAGATGCTTTTTAGAGTAGATGGTTTCGAGAGTGGAGAGGGAGGCGTGGGCGACGAGAAAGAGAGGGCGAGAGATCGATCTTTATTAATTGTTTCATACTCTTGGGCCCGTTTCACTTGGGGCCAGAGTTCTATAGAAGCGTAGAGGCGAGGTAATCCTGGAGGTGGACGACACCAGGTGTCAGAACGAACCGGGCAATAAATTTTAATATCGTAGCTGGAACGAGGCATTCGTTCTACGCATCCATACATATACATACATATGCATACACACATAACACAGGCGTACACATTGTATCGTTTCTTCTTCTTCTTCTTATTCTTCTTTTTTATGTAGTTTTTGAATATATTGTCGAAGAGAGAGACGATCGACGAGCTCGCGCGCGAACGGTCTCCCCTTGCGGGGATAAGACCGTGGGCCTGATTTCGGGACGCAATTGTTTCGCGAGCTCGAGCCACCTCCGAGAGTCACAAAGCGTATATATTACACAAGCATAAGTATGAAAGGGGGGGGGGAGGTGTGTGAAATGCGAGAAAAGGAAAAGAAACAAAAATAGAAAAGTCGGAACAACATTATTTACATGCCAGCGCGTCGAATATGATCGTGTGATAATTACAAGTGATTTGACTAGGCCCTTCCAGCATGAATTCTGTCGGTTATATATTATTATTATCGCGTCAGGAGATGTCGCAGGCGCCGGTCGCGCCAGCTCGAATCCGCTCGATCGACGGCTGGTCTTTTCGCGCTTTTAACCGTTCGTTGCTTCTTGTAACTCGCGATTCCGCGAATTAGAGAGACAGAGAGAGAGAGATGCGCTTTTCGCCCCCGAGGCCAGAGAATTTTCCATTCGCGGCCCCGCCATGGAACATCGCGGTCACGTTGATTCGATTAAGCGACGCGGTCGATGCCTAATCTTATCATGGACCGCGGCGGGCCGCCAGCCAGCCTCGACTTGTCCAGGCTCCAGCAATAAATGGAATTTTCTCGACCGGCTGCCGGGGCGATAACGTATCGCTGGCTTGCATTCCTTTGCAATTCCGTGCGGATCGTTCGGCGATCGATCGTGTTCGAGGCATTGGAGATCCTCTAGATTATAGGGGGATCGGTCCACGCGATCGCGGTGCGCCGATTCGAGCTGGGACGACTGGCTGCGTTACATGGAGGGTCGTATGTGATGTGATTTCTTTTATATCATAACGAATGATGAACACTCTAAGAAATGTTATAGTTTCATATAAGTGATATGTTATTTGTCATTTATTTTATCCCTTAATAAATGATGTTATATAAAAAAAAAAGAGAATCTTGGTGTTGTTCAATTCGCACGAAACCCTTTTATGAGATACGCAATAATTTTCAAGAACAAAATTTATTCAAGCCAATACACGCCGGTGCTGGGTTTACATTAGTCCAGTCCAGTGATCCAGTCCAGCACTGGATTAGAACTGGAATAATGTAAACAGTGTGATCATTCCAGTCCAGTGCTGCCATTCCAGCAGATTTCGACTGGATCGAAAGTCTACATTCCAGCGTTGCTGGACTGGTCTGGACGGCACAGTCCAGTGCCGCCTGGTGCCGCCTGAAGCGTAGTAGGTACAGCGTACACGTGTTTGCATTTCGAAGAAAATAATGGCAAAGAAATTAAATGAAGACCAAACCTTCAAATAATTTCTTTACAAATTAATATTAAAGCAAGTTTCAGATGATTTTTTATCCTTCTTTTGCGTGAATCCATTATTACCTATCACTTTTAACGGTTCATAAACGACTGGAAGACTGTTTTCCAGTCGATTCACTCGCTGGATCCAGCGACTGGACTAATGTAAACCCAGCTTTATTACCATTAGCCAAATCCATAGATGTTAGTTCCTCGTTTCGCCGCTACGAGCCGCTAGCATTTGCGGGGTCATAAATTTAACCACTTATCAATAGTCTTTTTAAAGTAATAAACAAACAATTTTGTTCTTCAAACTTATTGCATAACGATCTGTGGAGTCTCTACAAGGGGCATGTGTCCCCAATTTGTGAATGAACACATAAATAAACAAATTTATACGTCTCCGCACAGAATTGAACTACCACGGACAATTAATGAACGATCGATATTTTACAATTAACTTATTTACCTACTTTAAGGGGGGTCACTCAAGTGAAAATGAACTACCAGTAATTTTACAGATAAAAATTTGAAAATATTGATATCTTCATCGAAAAATGAAGTTTTCGAGCTGAAATTATTTCTGCAGTCTTTGTATACAATACTACAAAGATAAGGGTATGGATTTTAAAATCGAATAATTTTTTCGAATTTTTTTTTTTAAATTTTTGAGAAAAAAAAATGTCACTGTATTAATTCTTACATAATTCATTTCAGCGTAAAAAATAATATGGAAATACATATTTTCAAATTTTTATCTGTAAAATAACTGGTAGTTCATTTTGGTCGGTCCAACGTACGAAGCAGGAGCGTTTTAGTTACTGCGCCAAAAACAAAAAACTTTATAACTCCGACAAAAATGAAGTTTTCGAGCTGAAATTTTTTTTGCAGTCTTTGTATACAATTCTACAGAAATAAGGGTACGGATTTTACAATCGAATAATTTTTTCGAAATTTTTTTTTTTAAATTTTTGAAAAAAAAAATGTCACTGTATTAATTCTTACACAATTCATTTCAGCGTAAAAAATAATATGGATATAAATATTTTCAAATTTTTATCTGTAAAATTACTGGTAGTTCATTTTCACTTGAGTGACCCCCGTTAAGCATTGCATCTTAAAGCATACTCCCTTGGCCATCTTCCTGTATGATGTCTGTCTCTAGCCTGCTCCTAATTAAGTAGCTGTACGCGATTATGTAGCAGGGTACAAGAAAAACGGGACATCATTAGCAATACTCATTTATTTCCATGAACCGTGGGTATTTTAATTGCGGAAAACACGCTGCACGTGCTCGGGAAGGATCTCCTCGCGTCCCTCGTGTTCTGCTCGCGCTGAACCTCGGCGGCAGGTGCAAGGGGGGTGGGGGGGGGGCGGCGGCGGCGGAATGAAACGACAAGTATCTCCGTCCTCTGGTCTTACACTTTATTCGCCGTCTATCTGCATATACACACGTTTTAAATGACACCAAACGTCTACGTGGTTGTACTCGTTTAACGCTAAACACTTACTCGCTTGGCCTCGCTTAATTTAAAATACTCGCAATAGAATCGTTCTACTTTCGCGTGTACCGCCGCGGTTATTTACATTACAAACGTGGTCGAGTGCGACGATGGCGTGTGATGTCCGTGCGTAGAATCGTACGTGCAAGTTTCGGTCATTACGAGCTCAGCTTCCCGATCGTTTCGATCCGCACGATCGAGCGTTACCCTCGCGCGAATGCAGCAAACCAGAACCCCACCCCGACCCGGATGAAACCTCGCGGACAATTATCCCTCATTTCCCTCAATTTCAGGCTCGATCCTTCGTTTACCAATCAATTGAAGCCTAGTTGGTAGCATTGAAGAGAATAAATCGGAGCTAAAGTGTGCTCGGGGAACCGTGTCTCGGTGATCCCAAAGCGTGGTACTCTCATCCCAAGCGCCCCCCGCGCCTGGACACATCGCGGAACTCCGACTCCAACGCGTCTGACCAAAATCCGCCGTCCCCTTTTCCCCGAAACACGGTTCCCTGGAGCCGCTGATCGTCTGTGTAACAGATCCCTCGACATCGCTACGCGTTACAAGTGAGAAATCGCGCAAAGAGCGAGGACCGAGTCGCTGGCGAGTAGTGGCAACCCCCCGCGACTGGTCACACGCTTATTACCCAACATGTGCGAAGAATCGTCGGTGCAGGCTCCACGGAAGAGCGTGGAGAGACGGAAGCTCTACACAGCCGCTAGGGGCGTGCACGGTCGTCGAGCGAACGGCGGCGAGTGCCCGTGGAGGGATTGTGCAACCAGTGCAATCGTTCGTTCGGTGATCTCGCAGCGTGACAATCGCGGCGGGACTCTACATCGATCTCTACGGAAGGTGAAGAGAAAACGGACTCGTCGACTGTTCCGCCCGGTGCCACTTGATGCGTTTTGTACTAGCTTCCTCTGTCTCCTCGTTCCCAGTCCATTCTCGCCCCCTCTCCCCTGTCCTCGTTCCATCTGTCGCTTCGTTGCTTCACCTCCGGGCGATTAGAGCGGCGCGAAGAACCGTCGCGGCTAATTTCCGTCGTACTCGTGAGGCGGCGGGGGCGGCGCATGGTGATGCATGTGGATGTGTGGCGGCAGTTCGACGGTGGGAACACCCAGGCTGCTTCTCTGTAAAAGGATAACTCCCTGTTACTAACGGCCAGGCCGAGTGACCCGTCCTCGGCGGCGAACGTTTACATTAAGGAGGGATTCTCGTGTGACAGCCCCAAAAGCAACGGATATTTGGAATATTTTTTAAAAGACTATTCTTAATATTGGTTTAAACTCTTAAGGAGGCATCTATAATCTTGCAGATTTTTTTACGTTGATCCTTCTTGTTATTTATTAATTATTGTGGAGTCTCGTTAGCCTCTTCGACGAGAATCCTTCGTTAAGGAGGTTCGATACCTCACTTGCGGGGCAGGCGGCGAGAGGGGTAAGCCTATGCTTATACGAGCTATTCCACGTCAAAACGGATAGGTGAAACATTTAGTTCCACCGATTCTCTTCAAAATTACAGCATTTGTCGATAACCTTGCAAAAACAAAGAATACTGAATTTTAAAGGCCTATGTCAAATAGTTTTCGAAATATTTAATGTTAAAGTTTTAAAAATTGAAACGTAATCGGCTGACGCGTCATCAGTTAAACTGTAATATCTCGGTCATTTTTAAAGATAATGCCTACGTCTTGGGCTCATTTTAAAGGTGAAGGAATGCTTTCTCAACCCGTATATAGAATATTTTGTTTATTGTTAATAAACTTAACAGTAATCGATGTCAAAGTCTCAAATCGCGATTTGACGTCGTTCCCACCCACGATCCGGCTTGAAAAAAATACCATTCGATTCGTTGAGCCTTCAGCTAATAAATGCGTTTTTCAAAAAAGTGGAGAGATTTCGGGAACAGTCAACAAAAAAATAAAACTTACGACAGTGCACACCGCTTGGAACTGCACGGATCACCGTGGTCAGTCCGCACGCACGCGTTTTCAAAACAATCGCTTAGCGTAGGAAAGTATTCATATAGAATGCAACAAAACAAACTTTTCGTTCAGTGTTTTCAGTATTCTCGAGAAAAATAATAGGAATATCTGCTCACCATATAAAAGATTAGCAATACTGAGCAGATATTACTATTATTTTTCTCGAGAACACTGAAAACACTGAACGAAAAGTTTGTTTTATTGCATCGTACATAAATACTTTCCTACGCTAGGCGATTGTTTTGAAAACGCGTGCGTGCGGACTGACCACGGGGATCCGTGCAGTTCCAAGCGGTGTGCACTGTCGTAAGTTTTATTTTTATGTTGACTGTTCCCGAAATCTCTCCACTTTTTTGAAAAACGCATTTATTAGCTGAAGGCTCAACGAATCGAATGATGTCAAACCGCGATTTGAAACTTTGACATCGATTACTGTTAAGTTTATTAACATTAAACAAAATATTCTATATACGGGTTGAGAAAGCATTCCTTCACCTTTAAAATGAGCCCAAGACGGAGGCATTATCTTAAAAAATGACCGAGATATTACAGTTTAACTGATGACGCCTCAGCCGGTTATGTTTCAATTTTTAAAACTTTAACATTAAATATTTCGAAAACTATTTGACATAGGCCTTTAAAATTCAGTATGCTTTGTTTTTGCAAGGTTATCGACAAATGCTGTAATTTTGGAGAGAATCTGTGAAACTAAATTTTTCACCTATCCGTTTTGACGTGGAATAGCTCATACATGGGAGCTCTGCAGTGATACCAATCTTCGGTAAAAAAAAATTATGTAGACAAAAATGTTATTTACAATGTCTATTCCTAATAAAACTATTGCTACATATTTTGTTTTGAAATTCAATTAAACAAAAAGTATGTTTAATGTAGCTAGAACCGCAATATTTTCATTAAAAGTAGCGTAAAATATGCGAGTGAAATGCGGCAACGTCGCTTTGCGTCCATCTTGTTTCTCTTTCCATCTGACACTTGTGGCATCCTTTTGAACGTTTGTAACCATTCAAATCTTTCCTTATTTATTTTTTATACATATTTAAATATAAAAGCACACTAATAGATAAAAGGCATCGTTATAAGGACATCTAACCTACGTATATACTTCACTACCCGGCCTACAGCGTTGCCACGTTTCCAACAGTTCCGTCAGGCAGTTCCCAGAATACGAGCAAATTGCTGTCTATTTATTCAATTATCTAATAAACCAGACAGAACATGACCGATTTTTTGCAGGGAATTTCATAGGAATACTTAAGCTTTCTATTGCAACATTTTTTAGGACTTTGTCATTATTTTTAAGGACTCTGTGTAACATTTTATAGAAATTTTTTCGCTTCTCCCATAACAGCCCGTGTATAGGAGCGCAACTTTGATTTCAAATTTCTCAGAAACGGTGCGGACAATTGACTTGAAATTTTCACACAATGCGGACGTCACTTTGAACATTAGATTAAAACACTTTTCAAACATTTCTCATCATTTGCGCTCCGGTATCGAACCTCCTTAACTCGCCGCGCGAGTGGTCTGACCCCGAGACGCTTTATCGATAGAATTATTATCTGGTTTTAATTGAATCCGCGCACTCTCCGCGGAGCTATGCGATCATTAGCCCGCGATGTTTCACAGGCGACCGACTAACGAGGTAAAAATTCACCCTCGTTAAAGCGATATTTATACTAAAAACCATCAGCGAACGCTAGCGTTAATTAGATCGCCTACAAGTTACTCGAATATCATTTAAAACGTACTCTAATCCCTTTCGAGCGTAATTTGAGAGGAATTTGCCGCCCCTAAATAGATTACTTAAAGGGCGGTCGAAGAAAATTTGCGAGGCATGTATAATCGATCTATATCCCGTGAATTCTCGCGGGCTACTTTACTCCCGCCATTAGCCGAGGATCTTCTTACCTGGGATCTCATCCCGTTCAAGGGGGTGGCAGTGGGGTTGTCCGGGGGATAGCCGAGCACGTGGGTGGAGCATTTCTCGCAGGCGCGTCGGCGTCGCGACGAGCCGTGGCAGCGCAGCGCGCGACACAGCTCCCGCGCCATCTCCGAGCACAGAGACTCCTGCTGTTGATTCTGCTGCTGCTGCTGTGCCTGCTGTTGCTGCTGTTGCTGTTGCACGGACTGCGAGATCCCCTGCAGAGAACCGGAACGGACCGGCGTCGAGACCGGGGCTCTCTGGATCGGGACCCAAACGATCAGCACCGTTGCGCGCGCTCTCGCAGCGATCGAGTTCTTTTCGTCAGCGCTTTTAACCCTTCGCACTCGGCGCATCCGTGCGCGACGTGCACGCGCTCCGGCCCACTTAGCGCTCCAAGTGCAAAGGGTTAACAGCCGCTACGTGCTCAGAAACGGTAGACGAACGTGGAATTAAATGAGCTCGCGACACGATGGTAGTTAAAGCAAATGTAAATGAGCGCCCTCGGTGGCAGTGCCGAGGAAAAAGTAGAGGCATACGCGTGCGGGCGAGAGTAGACGGGACGGCAGAGGGAGTTGGGAAGAATGTCGCACGGGATAATGAAGTTTGAAAAAAGAGACGGACCTTGGTTCACGAGTGAGCTTGGTGCGTTTGCGGTCGGCCGGCATGCTTCAGTGGAGGATGAGCTCATGCTGCGTCGGAAAAACCCCACGACGGCCAAAAATGCAACAGAACCGTACAAAAATTCATGCAACCGTGTGCTCATGCATCGCTAGGGGATCTAGGCTTTCCCCGTTGCGGTCGGTCGGTATGGAAAGAAAGGCTGCTTTCCACCGCGAGCCAACTTGGACTAGCGAGGGACATGTCGCTTGAACGCAACGAGGACCGCGGGGGAAGGCCGATGCCACTTGTACATCCAGGTTTCATTGGCTGGGTTCGGATGGCGGAACGCTGGGACTCACCCGTTCTGCCGGCGTGTTCCTCCTCGAATTGTAGCAGAACTCGAAAATCGCGATCAGCACGGCGAACGCCAGGCCGCACAGCAGGACGACGAACACTCCGCCTAGAAGACAGCACACGACGCTGAGATTCCAGCAGATGTAAAAATTCATTGGCCCTGGTTTCTGGCAGGGCAATATTTCCTTGAAACCTCCATTCAACCTGTCAGGTTCAGGAGAATGGGGGAAAGAAGCGGCGCGAAGGTGGTCGAGACAGGGGAGCGTCGATTAGGGAAGCAGGTACAGGGTGGTGTGTTTGAATTGCATTTCTTAAGAACCGAGGTAAGTCCAGTAATCAATATATTTCTGGGACTGCAAATGCTGTAACTATTAAGAGGCCTTGGGAGACGAGGCTGCTATGGCATCATTTCTTGAGATATCAAATTTCTTTTTGAAGAGGATACGGCTTAATTTATACAGAAGAAGGTGTATATCTTGATTTTTAAATATCACGTTTCCTTATACGAAAAAAAAAAACATAAAAATGACCCTCTTTTCCGACCTGTCAAGGCTATGTAACTACTTAAGGGGTAACACCACTCTAGAGGCAGAAAAAAATACCTAAATTTGACAATTTATTTTGGGAGTATGACAAACGGAATAGAATTTCTTTTCAGAGGGTTTATTTAACACATATTGAAGTACGAAAAACAATTTTTTTTTTTATTGTCATTTTCATACAAAATGGCGGCGACAGAGCCTGTCGTCAAAAACAGCTTTTTTTAAAACACCGCCACGGGAGGACGGATTTCTCGGCATGTATGAGTCCGGGAACAAAAAATAAAAAAAATTTATAATCTATATACAATTGGCTTTGGAAGTACGTAGGGGGTTTTTTTTTAATCAATTTTTGTGGAAGTGGTGCACTTTTTAAGAAATGAATTGATTTTTTTCCCTAAACATGAGCATTAAATTGTTTATAAAAAAAAGAGTTTACATTCAAACAAAAAACGGCTTTGTACTTCCAAAGACAATATTGTTGTGAAGCTACTGTAAAAATTTCAAATCGATCCATGCAATAGTCTCCGAGAAATCCGTCCTCCCAGTTTGAAAGAAGTGGTTTCGACGACGGGCTCTGTCACCGCCATTTTGTATGAAAATAACCAGAAAAAAATTGTTTTTCGTACTTCAATATGTGTTAAATAAACCCTCTGAAAAGAAATTCTATTCCGTTTGTCATACTCCCAAAATAAATTCTCAAATTTAGGTATTTTTTTCTGCCTCTAGAGTGGTGTTACCCCTTAAGGGGACTAGGCAGTCAGAAACTCGATTTTTTTTGTTGCATTTTTCGAAAGTACCACCCTTCCCGATTAAAATGCCGTTTGGTTTATGTTAAAATTCGCAACATGGAAGATTTTACAGCCGAAAAGGTCGAGCGCGCCATAAACCGTTTCTGCGCGCACGCAGGTAGACTAGATTCCTCTTTCGAAACTTTAAGCGCGTTTTTCTCGGAATCATATTTCCTCTTCGTTTTGCAGTGATTGAGAAAAAACGGAGGTATCAGTCGATTTGAAAAAAATTCAGCATATATGAAACATGTCTAGTTACGACCTGGACCTACGCATAAGTCTGTAAAAACTGCTGGTTTGTCAAAAAAAAAAAATAGAATGGCTCTTTTCCCTGGCGAAAAATGACGTTTCTTTAAAATTTGCCGTTTTGCAGCCACCATTTCTATAATTTTGATTTTTTTCTTTTTTCAATAGGTTCAGGGCAGAATAGGGGCCAGGGCAAAGTATAAATTTCAGAGGATATTTCACAATTAAATTTCTTACGGCCAGAATCACTGCAAAATTACAGCGGCTCCAAAAAAAAAAACGCCTACATATCAGACGACTGTAGCGTTGTCATACATATGTATATAATATTCAAATCACTTCTTTTTTACTGTTTATAGTATTAATAATCATTACCCGAACGTACTAGTCACAATTTGTGTTCATCTCCTTGTAAATAATTCGTAAAAAATACTTGATTTTCGAGCGATCTGACTGCCTAGTCCCCTTAAGTAGCGCTTCCCTGTTCAACCCCTTGTCCACATTTGGCTCAGAACTGATACTATGGCTCGCTTTGAATAGCAAAATCAACTACCGCGTTCCAGAGTATTGTTCGACTAACGGCAGAGTGTTAATTTATATTGAGACCGAGGCATACCAATATTGTCCACTCCCAAAGAGTTTGCCTTGCTCTCCTTCCCTTTTTCAGTCCTCATGCAAGTGTCGCCGGGACTCTTCCACCATTTGTCGTACAGCATCTGGATCTCGCCCTTCTCCTGCAGCTCCAGAATCGCCAGGGAGATCTTGTCGCGCCAAGGAGAGCCTGTGGGGCGAGGATCAGGGAGAATTTCGACGATATCGTAAGGTGTAACTCGGCAGCAATGAGTAGCATCGATGCAGAAGATATTAAAGAAGATATTTTACCCATGGGTGTGGCGATCCCGTATCCCTTACTATCCAGAAGCCCACCGATCTGTGTCAAATTACAGTCCCTCTGCACGATGTAATCGAGCATGGTCGACTCCATGAGGAAAGCGTAGTCACCCTGAAGAACCCTCTGAATCCCCTCCTCGTAAGTGGGCACGAACACCGACGGCTTCTTGTTCTCCATGAACCGCCACATCTTCTTGTACGTCTCGATCATCGAGTCCTTCGGGAAATTCGTACGATTCAAGCGTCGAGTACACAGAAGACGGATGGAAAAAATTTCCAAGAACCTGAAGAAATTACCCTGAAGAATGTCATGGTACTCCCGCTGTCCAGGGTGCCATACGCAATGTCCGTTTGGCCAGCGAGATCCTCGGCGTTCTCGATAGGCGTTATCATCCTCTCGACCGTGAGGAAGGCAGCCAGGTTCGCGGTGTACGAGGAGATGATTATCAGAGTGAAGAACCACCAAATGCCACCTACGAGGCGCGTGCTGGTAGCCTGGCAAACCAATAAAATAGCATCACGCGCATCATTCAATTTTGAAACGCCCGCTATACTTCTTTACTTTGTGTAGCTGTTCGCTGTTGTACAGTAGAAGCAGAAGGGTGTACCTTAGGGTTCAGATCGCTGCCCTGTTGCATCAGAGTGCCAATGGTGAACCAGAAGCTGTTGGCCAGGGAGAATTGATTCTCGACGACATCTGGGCCCGCGTGGCAGGGGTGCGGATCGTTCCACTCGTAGGGGCTGAACCGCGCCACCACGAACATCGTCACCGAGACGAGAACGTACGCCGCCAGGACGTACAGCCAGATCTCGATGGCCAGCGGGTTCATGAAGGAGAAGAGCCGTGCCGGGTGGCTGGTTGGCACCTGAAATTGTTTCGCCCACGGGGGAGTTTGCCATCTGCTCCCCTTCGATCGCTAATTCTTCTACACTTCGCACGATCCCAAACGAACCCACGCAGACAAACTTCATCTCACCCGGAGGTGTCTCTCAGCCACCCTCAACAGAATCTCAAACATCGATGAAATGTCATTGGACACGATCGACAGCCACGAAAAGGCTAGGAAGCGCTGTTAGACCAAGCTCGCGAGTTTACGTGCACAGTCTTCTGCCAGGCGCTGTTGTCAACAGTGTGCGTCATTAAGGGGAGGAACGTGCCTCGAGGGGTCCGTCAATTATCGAGCTTAGCCGCGAGAGAAATTAACGAGCCCGTCGTCGTTTCCCCGGCGACGTCGTCCCGCGGCATTAAACGGGACGACAGTGTCGCTATCGACTGTGATTTCAATTAAATCCGTGGCCCGCGTACGCGTGGGGCCTCCAACCTCGCAGGATCCGCTATCGGCTGGATAACGCGTGCATGAGCGAGCTCCCATCGAAATTCAGGGGTGCGATACGTTTGTTCCGAGCGTTTAATCCAGAAGGGATGGCCGGCGATCACGGGGAACGGCAGACGAGGCACGATCGAGGCTGGAAGACAGGATCCTGGCGCACCGGAGGGCACTGCATGAATATGCATGGGGGTTTTGTAAAAGCAGAGAAGCAGGTTCTTGAGTTGATAGATAGATTTGAGGTTGATGGGGTTGTTTTTCCTGGAAGCCTTGGATTTTGTCCTAGCATGCATGAAGGATTGTATTCGTGGTACGATTACGAAGGTGTATTCTCATTGCCAAGATGGCGGAATAAATTGGGCTCTTGAAATCTTTCGAGCTAGGGGAGACCGGGGGCAAAGTGAGACGAAAAAAGTTTGAAGTCGAATAAAATTTTTCCCCTACAATAAAAATGTGTGAAAATAGATTTATAATATAATTTGAACATTACTATTGATAAATGACGAATAGCCATACTTAAAATAAACTTAAAGTATATTAAAATTCAACTTGAATCGAAAAAGCCAAAACACACCACTTTACCCCATATATGGAGTTACTATCCGGGGTAAAGTGAACTGCAACAAAAGAAGAACTTTAATTAAGTATACAGCTAATTATTAACCCCTTGTGCTGGAATGACGTGTGTAGCACGTTTTTTGCACCGTGGTTGTCAAAAAGTATGGAAATTTTTTTGAGGTTAGTTTCTGTTCCACCACGCCGCGTGGCTTTCTAGCCAGCTGACAGGTTAGGCTATTGCGCACGTCACTTGCGCATCTGTTCTTTGCAGCCATTTGCAGCTCAGTTTACCCCGGTCACTGTACCCCGAATATGTA
Source organism: Andrena praecox (assembly GCA_963932275.1). Taxonomy (NCBI): domain Eukaryota; kingdom Metazoa; phylum Arthropoda; class Insecta; order Hymenoptera; family Andrenidae; genus Andrena; species Andrena praecox. Next base: position 3,797,318 of record OZ010729.1, read on the forward strand.
CTCAATGGAAAATTAATTATTTAATAATGTTAGGATTAATGTGTTCTCAAACGCGTGTACATGTATGTTCATAAGCTTGTTATATACACGCAGAAAAAATTTGGAGTTAAAATAACACATTTAAGACTCATTTATCCAAAAAGCTAAATTGAAAAGAAAACCAATTGGAAGTCTCTAAAACTTCATTTTTAATTTTTTAAACGAATTTCCATTTTTCGATATATGAATGTGCATAATTATCATTGTGGTATTACACACATTTATTACGTCAGCAAATTTTGTAAATATATTCTATTGTTAAAGAATAAATTAAGAAAGCTCATTTTACCCCGAGGTTCATTTTGCCCCGGTCTCCCCTATCTCCTCTGCGTAACGAGGTCGTAATTCCTCATAAGGTCGCAGTTTCTGCCCTTTTTACTCTGTCGTCTTTCTTTTACTGTCTTCGATTTCCCTCGTTCTTCTTCCACTGTTTGAGAATCGACGAGGGGATATTCCTTGGGCGGGCGTTCAATTTTAAATCAGTTAATTCCGCCCTGAAGCAGGTAACGATTGTAAGACTCTAAAGAACGAGCTTACCTTTCCTGTCGAGACCTGGATACAGGCCGAATAAGAAAGGGGAAACGATCGCCAGTGTGTAAAGCTTGGGAATTGTCGACAGGTGATTCCTACAGAGCGTTGCTACGATTCATGGCTCCTTTCGTTTCACCCTTGCAAGAAACGAGCGAAAGAAAGCGGGGACGTTGGAAGACTGATCGCGAAATTACTTCTCGTTCCTTTCCCTCGTTTCATCTGAGTCCAGCGCCCTCTGGTAATCCCGTGATTACGCGCAGAGCAAGGTCCTGCGAAGCTGATCGAAGTCGAAGAAGATGACGAGTGGCGAGAGGATTTGAATCGCGATCGGAATTACGAAACCGTGTGGCTCACAGGCAACCGAACACGTATCCTTCGCGTACTCCCTTGCTTAGATTCATCGGGCGGAATAAACGATAAATTCAGCATCCCCATTTCGTGGAATAATCGTGCAGTACTTTCGCAACGAGTGTCCGCAGTTGCAGCAGATTGCAGTATCGCGGCAAATGCTTTGATGCAAACCCGACGGACCCGGAGCATCTGGCCTGACGATCAATTACGATATCGAATAATTAAAGGACACTTTGGGTAGAGACTGCGGCGACGTTGATTGCAATTAAGCGGTCGTATTACACTAATTAGAGGAGCACCCGCTGCTTCGCGCTGATTGCGCCCTGGATCTTGAAAAACTTCTGCTTTAAAGGAACAGAAATGGCGGGCGAGGTGTTCCAAAGGTTAAACGAGCCTCGTCGATCGAGTCTCTCTGCTCTCGATGGGTCTGGCGACGGACACAAAGGGGACGAATTGAAATGGAAAAGAGAAAAGTACATTGTAGTCGCGGGACACGTAGATAGCTGTGCTGTAAATTCTTTGGAAGTATGTCTGTTGAGTTTTTAACTCGAGACGAGGTACTGTTGGCCGTGTTGTCGAAGGGATATGAAATTTGATGAATTGGGGTGGTTATAGAAGGGGAAGGGCATCGATGCGCGGGAGATCCAATGAAGATCGTAATTCGTAATACTTGTTTTCTGGTGATTCCGGGGGCGAAATAAATGGGGGACGAGGAAATGGACGAAGACGCAGGGTAAGGAGGAGGCAGAGGAACGAGGGAAAAGTGGAACTGGCACGGTCGTCTCGTAAATTCGGTCGAACGAAACGCCCGATTGAGTTTTCTATCGATACCCGGGGCAAATAGAAGGCGAGACGTGGAAACGAGGCTGAAACCGAGGGAAGCACGATCGTCCGGGAAATTTTATTTAGGGTCCAGCTCGGCCGTTTGTCTCCGCCTTTCAACCTGTCCTCATTACCGTTACTCGTTATTGGTCCTCGCAGGACAATATTCTTCTGGCAGCTATCGTGAAAGTCCAACACTCTTGGCGTTCAATCCACCAGCCCTTCAAAATTACACACCCCCTTGCGATTTCAACTGTCGCTCCAATCACTTTAAATAAACATTCAAACTCTCGCACGCATCTCTTTTATTTACCCTATTATCCACTGCAAGCAGACCCGATGAATCTATAAAAAAACTAAAAAGTAAATATTAAAAATATTTTAAGTTAAACGATTTCAGTTAATTTGATAAAAAATGTACTAAAAAATAATTATTTTCTTGTATTGGAACTACATACGACGGTGACAGTTCACTTTAAATAAAATCGTGAGGCAGGATATTCCATAACAAGATATGAATCCATTTAATACAGTGTTGAGGCGTGAATGAGACATGATTGAAAACGCGAATGGATTTTTTATAACACAATGGACACCGGGTAGATCGAGTGTAACGGCACTGGTCGGTTGTCGGCCAGATGACGACTTCGTAGGCCGGGGAAGAAAGGGTCGTAAACCACGGCGAGAGGGTGCATGGCGAGCGGCTAGGCTACGTCATAGGGAAAACCCAAGCGTCCTTTCCGTTCCTCGCGACTGGGTCTGCCGCGCGAATTTTGGTATTTTTCTAAATGACCAATCAGAGGGCCAGCTTGAGCTTACTTTTCTCGGCGCTAGCAGCGAGGGCATTTCCGTTTTCACGAGGACAAGAGGGTATGCGGGTGACGCCATGGGCACTTCTCACCGATCGCTCGAACGTAGAACATCTCGAACGTAGAACATCACTTATATCTTTTATATATAATATAGTTACTATTCATTAGTGTGAGTTCTGTATTCCTTCATTTCTGATACTATCCTGCACGAACGTGAGTCCATTCTTCATAACTGTACGTGAACTGGTTCGGCAAATAAGTACGAACATTTGCGTACTCAACATACAGAATCAAGCGCCGAAATGAGCGATGAAGAGCAATGAAATACCCAGCCCGACGATTTTATTTGAAGCGACATATCATCATACTAATTGTAGTACTCACAAGAAATGAATCAGTTTTTAGGTTCCAGTGCATTTTTGATGAAATTAAATAAAATCGTTTTACTTAAAATTTTTTTTTATATATTTTTTCCCTTTGGTACTTGTTATTTCACTTTCATTTTATTTCCCCGTTCTCTACATTACGTCGCTTCGCGTTATTAAATTGTACCAAAGGGCTGTTACCCCGTTAATAAATAAATCAATAATAATATGAGCTCATGTGTTCCACGTCGCCGCGAGGATAAATAATTCTAGCTCCGATAATCGCGCGAATATCAGCGTGATTTCCAGTATGTCTATAATCCTTACCTTGAAGAGAATCGAGATGCCGAGGTTCATGAACGGCTTCGTGAAGTCGATCACGCTCTCGCGGGCGTAATTGATGGTCATCGAACCGACCGCCAGGTCTGCTTTCTGCGAATAGAGGCGTACGGTTGTTCGATTAGTCGACGGGCAGCGAAAGAAATTGGTCGTGCAGATCGGGATGCTGGGGGTCGATGCGCAGCGCGGTGAGAAGCGGTGCGCGCTCGTGTTTCTGAATGCATCACGGGCAAAAACGTGGATCTACGTGGCTGGAAGAGGGGCGATAGATATACCGAAAGTATCCAGCGAGGTGAAGTGCGATCGGAGGGGGCGTAGATCAACGTTACTGACCGTAATTCGTGAAGGTGTGACAAGAGTTATGGACACTCGCGGTGGTTGCACACGCTGCTACTTTTTCCTACCTGGTTCCTTTATGTTCCTTGTTTGCGCCGGTCTTAAATATTGCCGGGGGTGATGTACTACGTACAATGCGTACGATTCTGTGAGAATCACTGCTGAGCAACGCGTGGATCTAACGCTACTTTCAACCTGCTACTGCATACTGCTACATATGCTACCATTAATTTCTAGATTAAGTGGATCTACAGGATTCGAAGTCTCTACAGGATCCCAGTCACAATTACACAAGCTTCTTTTTATCGCGATCTCTTCCTGTCCCTCAGAACTCCCCGCGAATGCCCTCAAAATCTCTCAAACCCCGGTACCAGAATTTATCCTAAAAACCCCTAACGGAGCAGATCTCGAGATAAATTAGAGGACTCCGAAAGAGTCTCTCGAGGGAGAGCCTCGCTCGATCGAAAGTGGAGGACCGTTGGAGGACCACCGGACGACGGAAATGCAGAACTTTTGGCCAGGGGAACGGTGCCGGGTCGAGGGGACGAACGTAGGCAGGTCTCCGACGGTATGCATACTGTACGTATATACATACGCACTCGTAGAACTCGTGGAACGTTATCTAGCTGCTTTTTCAGCGTCTGGAAAAGCACTTGCTATGCCGTGGGGCATAGCACCAGTGCCTGTCAGCCTAGGCAGATTTATTTCTGGCTGCTCGCTGCTCGGAAATCGTGCATGCGGGCGCCGCCGATAGAAAGGGCGCTGAAAGAAATCTCGTTCGGCCTTTCGGGCTCCTTGCTTCCTCCTTTCCGGCCGGCGCACATTCCCCTCGTTAACCAGTGTCCATAGACGGTGGATTTTCACGAGAATCTCGTCCGCGTCGGGCGGGCTTATCGAATGGGTCCCGGGGCTCGCGAAAGTTGATCGTCGAGGAGAGCTCGGTCGCTTGGCCAGCAGAATTTAACTATCGGGGAAGGGCTCGGCGGATGTCGGAGATCAAAGGACACTTTTGACGGAGTGCCGTTTGCTTTTTCGACCATTTGGATGCTCGATCGGCGGCTCGCTCGCCGCGGCGTTTAATCAAAATTTACGTCTCGTTAAACCAGGCCATTCAGCTCGAGACCTACCCCTGTCACCTCGTCACCCCCAATAAATGCCATAACACTTCATTCATCTCGGCGCGACGTCCCCGACGCGCCACGAGTCTCGCGCGGCGGTAATTTCGCTCTGATTTACAACCGCCTCTCCCGCGCTCGATCCCGGCTGCGATAATCGAGTAATTTGTTGCTGGTACTTTCCAACCGGTGACAGCTCGACAACAACGCGGAATCGGGTCGGTGTCGAGCTGTCGATTGCCTTCGCGCCTGTTCGCGGTCGATGACATCGAGACGCCAGTGGGATAGCCAGTTATTCACGGGGGTGGGAATCGAAGGGCCGAGGGAATTCGGGACGGCAAAGGGGAAATGGACGGGGATCCTTTCGCTGATCTTGATTTCACCGCGATATTGGACGCTATTTATTTACGTATACATCGTAAGCCGCCGCGACGTTTATTAATCACGAGGCGGTCGGAAATTATACACCTATCTATTTCGATTAAAGAACGAGAGGGAATGTTAAGTAGCCCGGTTATGCGGCGCGAGCTCGCGCCCCTCTTTATTACGGGGAAATTGTGGTGGTTGAGTCGCATTTTTCCGTTCGCCAGCTCGCGGCGCCGCCGCGACGTGAGAATTATTAATGAACGCCCGGGCGAAATTAATAACACGGCCGTGGAGATATAACGTCGGTCGCTTTGTACCGGCTGCCGTGGAAAACGCAGAAAAAACCAATGGACTTCCGAGCCACCGCGAAAGATTTCTCTTTATTACTTTCCAGGGTTAATCGGGGCGGTCTGTTCGGAATGAATTAACGAAAGCCGATGTTGCGCGGCTGCGTTTGAAAGGCGCGAGTGCCCCTTGAAATTTTTATTCAGAGACTGGTCTGAAGTATGTGGCACGGATTTCTAGCTTGCTATCGTTCCAGAACAAGTTGCCGTTATCGCGCGAACAAAGTAGACCGTGCAGGCGAGAAGATTATTACCGCGTTAATGCCTCCGCGCCGCGATATTAATTACTCCGCGGGCATAAATCTCAGCGAACGCTATACCTACTCATACATAATGCATCGCGCCCCAAAATATACATGTATTCGACTTTCAGCTAGTCAACACGCTATTCCTAACACCCGCGCGAAAGAATAACAGACGAAAATTGATTCACAATGTATAGATATCTCTGTTTAAAGTTTCGCACCGCTCATTTCTTTCTTCCTAATGATAACGAAGCGATTATCATCCACGAAACAGCGAGACCGCACATCGCGAATTATCCGCGCAATTTTTACAGTTACCCCGACGCGATCGTAAATTTCGATCACCGTTGCCGTCTCCGAGCACCGCTAACTAAAGCTTCCTTCGAGTGTTAATAACGGTAATTTACTAACTCCGTTGGATGCAGGCAGCCGGGATCTGCGGGTCTAAGCCAACACTTAATCAATCGGCTGTGCGCGTATTAGCTGGTACGTGGTTGACGGCTGAAGCTACTCGAGGCGCAGCTTCGCACCTTCCCTGGGGCGAATCTGCACGCATTTGCACGCGTTCCGCTGCGTCGAGCGGTGATCTGCATTGCAAAATCGCTTACACGGAATCTGTCGCGACTGCCTGTTCTTCGCTGCGCGAAACTTACACGCGGAATGCTCGCGCGTCAATGAACGTCCCTAAGAACCCGCCCCTAAGAACCCTGCAACCTAAATTCCTTGTATCTCCCGAGGGCGCGCCGTTGCTAGCTCCCAGGGGCCGTTGGTCATCCCCTGGACACTTGCTCGAGTCGTCGGAGCGTCAAGATACTTACGAGACGACGTAATAAGTTTCCACCCTCGTCGGAGAGGGGGTAGCATCGTGGTTGCAGCGGGTTAGTGTGTTAAATAGGGACGATTCCGCGGGCCTGGACGCTTCGAGAATAGACAGACTCACCTTGTCCATCAGCTGGCGGACTATTCCGTTCCACTCGCCGGTCTCGTAATCGTAAACGCCGTACTTGCCATCCGGCACGAGCTCGATCCTGTAGGCGAAGCCCACCATGTGAGCTATCTCCTTGAGTAGGTCGATGCAGAAGCCCTCGTAACGTGCGTTCCCGCTGAAATTCCCTCTGCTCTTCAGCATTACGTACGGCTGCTCCTACGGGGACCATAAAAAGGAGCTACTACCTTCCATCCTCCCCTTGTCCCTTTTCCTTCCTCGCTTCTCCTCGCCGACCCCGCCAACCGCTCTCCTTTTATTCCCTCCTCCCGCTGCGAGACCCTTCTCTTAACCCTCCTTGTCCACCCTTTCAATCGCGTCTTTCTTAACCCCTGCCCTTTCTGTTCCTCTTTCTCACTTCCTCGCCTATTTCTCCACACCCCTTCGCTCTCGTCGCCTATCCCCCAGTCCTCCCCGCTCATCTGCTTCAACTTCCCTCGATTCCCAATTCACAGCCCGCTCTTCGCTCCTCCGTGTCTTTACATCTCACCTCCACTGAGCAACGGTAACTCTGCACGCGAGCAGAAGCATTTACCTACCCCGTTTCTTTTAACCTACCCCCTTCATGATTCGTAAACGATCGAACGCACTCGATTACTTGCACTCTGTTGCTCGATGACTCTGCTCAGTGATAACCTCATTCCCTCCCATTTTCCTCTGGATACCCTCGGATACCCACCCTCGTGTATCGTCTCGCGATTTACAGAAGTCGCTCCTCCCTCTCTGCGAACCGACGATTCGGGGAACGAAGCAGCCTCGTCCCTCGAATCCTTTCCGCGATGCCCGATCGCGGGAGGAAAGCAGTTTATAAACAGAGGAAGAGCCGATCACGTGCGTCGCGACGAGCGTTCCCCTCGACTGGAAAAAGGGAGGGAAACAGTTACGAGTCGTACTCCTCGCGAGTCTCGACCATTCTGCAATCGATATTTACGGCGGTGCAACTGCACGAGCACGAGGACGCCTACTACGCTCGGCGACGCTCGATGCTGATTACCGGCTAAATGGATTACCACTCGATAGACTATTACCCAGAGCACACCCTCGGGACGCCTCTCGAGGCGACGTAGTTGCGCCTACGACGGGAACTCAGCTGCAAGAAATGCGGGGTAGTTGACCACGGAACGATCGAGGCCAATCTCAGCCCAGATCTAAATCTCAATCGGCAAAAGTTTTGCGATCTTTTCACTTTATGGATCTCGTGAACATTGCACCCTGCGGTGGAAGGACACCTCTGGTGTCGCTAAAAATTCCTCCGCTTGGACTTGCTAGTGTTGATCGAGATAAAGAAGTAACGGACTCGTGGGTGGCAGTCGCGAAACGCGTTTCTTTCAATCCACCCCTTAAGTTAAATTGCATTAAAGATTCCCTAAACAATGTGTATCGCTTTGTATCGCGTGGCAGTATAAGCTCGCGAATCGGCGGAGCGTGCAGCCGAAACCGAGAACGTTGGAAGCGTGCCTGCACATTAAACATTGAGGATCCGAGGAATTGCAAATTAGCCGTCGCTGTCGACAGGCCCTGGTAAATTCGTTAAGTTATGGGACCGAGTGGGCTGCAGAGAGGGAGACAGCGGAGCCAGAAAGAGGAACAGAGCGTGGCGATTAATAATTCTGCCCCAGTGCCAAGAGCGCGTCTAAAATATCGACAAAGTCCACGATCGACTTCGAGCAAGATTAACAGCCTGTAATTAATAAAGCTCTCCCCCCCCCCCTCCCCCCGATAATCGTCCAACGACGTTTCTTCTGAAATAATCTTCGTCGATGTACACCCATTGCCTCTAAGACTGATTGATCGCAGAGCGTTTCCATCGATCATCCGTAAAACCTTCATCCCCTATCGCGCCTCACATCTGGTGTAAAAGTGTCACAAATCGACGTTCCTTCTATTTCATAAGACGTCGCATTTTAACTCGCATGTTAATAAAAAAGTGAAGAAGCTTGATTCTGCTCATTGGCCTGTGTCGCAAAGGTCGAACACTCTTTCACAAGTTTACCCCTGAATCGAGATCAGGAATATACCTCGGTGAGAGTTACCCTACGTGCATATTAAAACGAAAGTCCCTTAAGGGGTTAGGCCACCTTGGACGGAGCAAAATTGCAGTCATTTTCGGCATTTTTTTTAGGAAGATAATAAAATAAACAGAAAATTTAATATGAAGATGTTATTATACAACTCTCGCCGGAAAAAAAATCGTATTTTTTTTCTTACAAAATGGCGGCGGTAGAGCCGTGATACGAAAGATCTTGTGGAGCGACGTTTTCCACGGTGTTCAATCTCACGGCTATACCGTTTGACTTAGAACAAAAAACCAAAAAGATTTATTTTCTGCATGCCTAAAACTATGGAAGTACGTAGAGAAATCCAGAAACATTAATTTGTCTCGAAATGGTGACCATGGAGAGAAAAAGTGCATTTTTTTTTTATAAAAGTGTCAATTGCACATAACATATTCAAGATACCGCAAAACCGCTACGTACTTCCATAGTTTTAGGCATGCAGAAAATAAATCTTTTTGGTTTTTTGTTCTAAGTCAAACGGTATAGCCGTGAGATTGAACACCGTGGAAAACGTCGCTCCACAAGATCTTGCGTATCACGGCTATACCGCCGCCATTTTGTAAGAAAAAAAATATGATTTTTTTCCGGCGAGAGTTGTATAATAACAGGCTTCATATTAAATTTTCTGTTTATTTTATTATCTTCCTAAAAAAAATGCCGAAAATGACTGCAATTTTGCTCCGTCCAAGGTGGCCTAACCCCTTAAGGGGGGTCACTCAAGTGAAAATGAACTACCAGTTATTTTACAGATAAAAATTTGAAAATATGTATTTCCATATTATTTTTTACGCTGAAATGAATTATGTAAGAATTAATACAGTGACATTTTTTTTTCAAAAATTTAAAAAAAAAATTTCGAAAAAATTATTCGATTTTAAAATCCATACCCTTATCTCTGTAGTATTGTATACAAAGACTGCAGAAAAAATTTCAGCTCGATAACTTCATTTTTGTCCGAGTTATAAAGTTTTTATGTTTTGGCGTAGTAACTAAAACGCTCCTGCTCCGTACGTTGGACCGACCAAAATGAACTACCAGTTATTTTACAGATAAAAATTCGAAAATATGCATATCCATATGATTTTTTACGCTGAAATGAATTATGTAAGAGTTAATATAGTGACAATTATTTTTTTCAAAATTTAAAAATAAAATTTCGAAAAAATTATTCGATTGTAATATCCATACCCTTATTTCTGTAGAATTGTATACAAAGACTGCAAAGAAAATTTCAGCGCGAAAACTTCATTTTTGTCCGAATTATAAAGTTTTTATGTTTTGGGGTAGTAACTAAAACATAAAAACTTTATAATTCGGACAAAAATGAAGTTTTCGCGCTGAAATTTTCTTTGCAGTCTTTGTATACAATTCTACAGAAATAAGGGTATGGATTTTAAAATCGAATAATTTTTTCGAAATTTTTTTTTTAAATTTTTGAAAAAAAAAATGTCACTGTATCAATTCTTACATAATTCATTTCAGCGTAAAAAATAATATGGAAATACATATTTTCAAATTTTTATCTGTAAAATAACTGGTAGTTCATTTTCACTTGAGTGACCCCCCTTAAGGTATCTACTTCTTTAGTTAATAATAATATCTCACGAAAATTTAGAATAATATAGTTAAAAGATGTTGTCTTTTAGTAGGAAAACATTGTGTATGATTTTCACTTATACTTTTCCCAAAAAAAATTCCTAAACTTGTATGGTTTCTCCGGACCTCTAGGTGGATGTAACCCCTTAAATCGTTTAAGCGGTTCGGGCGAGGGTATCGGTTTAAAATCACGTGTCTGAACCAAAGGAGAAGGGAGGAACTGGAGGAAAGTGTTGCTCTGCGGTTCGTCGACGTTTTACCCCGACGAAACGCTGCCAATTAGCATGCTATAATCCATGCTCGATTTATGGGCTTTGTTACGCTTCGGGCCGACACTCGCGAGCAATTACGCGACGTCGTGATTAAGCTTCGACTAGACGCGCCAGCTCGCGCCGATGATCGATCACGGCGAGATAGGAGAGGGACAGGCCCGGGCAAACATCGGTGTCGAAGTTCTACGACGGGCGGAACGTCTATCGAAATCGCGGACACTTCCGGCCGAGTGCCGAATGGAACCTTCGGCGAACGATTTTCTAGTGAACGGAGGTACGTTTACAACTCTCTACGTCACGGTTCTACGCGCTTCTAATTGGCGGTTAAAGACACTGTGTCAACGAGAGGTGTTGTTAATTGGGAGCTACGGTAGTTGGTTCGCTTATACACGTCACGGTGTACAACTTTCACTCTCAACTAGTGGACGGATAATGTCCCTCCAGAGGAACTCATTATCTACGCTCTACATCAGCCGTTCGCTCGAACCTTTACACCCCGCACTCCAGCCTATCATTAATCCCACTATTCACCCCCTGAATCCAACCGGGGGTTAAAGTGAATCTCTCGTGCAAAAGGTCCCGGGGCATCATCTATTACCTGAGCTACCATTTTCACTCGTCTCTCTCTACGATCCCATCGGCATCGGCACGTCGAATCGAACGCTAAGTGTGCATTGTAGGTACATCGGTTAAACCGTACGGTGTTCCAGTGGCTAGCTTAAAGTGTAACTAAGGTGCGTTCGTGTGCGGTGTCTGTCGACGATGGTGAAGAATTATGCTTCGCTAACGAGCACGTGTATATATGTGTGTGTGTGTATTAAGATAAAATAATCTAATCGAAATGGGGGTCTAGAGAGAAGTCAGTAACGGGGTTGGTCGATTGAAAAACTTTCTCTAGGCAGAAACTTTCTCTAATTAGGTGGTTACCTACGGTGACGGTGTGTCTCTGTGTGTGGACGTGCGTACGTGTGTTGGGTGGGGCGAGAAGGGTGAGCCAAGTAAGATGAGAAAAATTAAACAAACCAAATCATACATGTCGCATGAGTTCTCTGACGATGCCGTTCCATTCCCCGGTTTCCGGGTCTTTCGCGCCGTACTTCCTGTCCGGTACCAGCTCCAACCGGTAGGAGAAGCCGACCTCCCTCGCCACCGCCTCCAGAAGGTCCACGCAAAAACCGTAAAACCGCGCGTTCCCCGTGTAGTTTTTTTCGTAGTGCATCATCACGTACGGAATTTCCTGTGCGCCAACACGACATCCATGCAGAGAACGGGACACGATGTCGGATCGGGACGATACACGAGGCTGTCCCTTACCTCCCCGACACGTCCAAGTCGTTTCACGGACAGCCACCCCGAGGCTTTTCAAAATGGGAGGAACCATACGGCGGTGGACGGTCAACGATTACCGAGAATCTACGTGGGCAATGGCCGAGTTCCGAGGCTAATCGCGATTTCTAAGCACTGCTCCAAGGTTAATTAGGATTTCTGAGCACAGTGTGAATGCTAATCCCGAGTTCTAAGCTGTATTAACGGATACCGGACATAAAGTACGAGATTCTGTACTGTGGGAGGAGATAAATCGCTGTTTATTACTCAGCCACATCCCAGAGGACGTGAACCCAGGTCGCTAGGACTATTGCTCGCGGTCCGAATGTTCAGTTACGCTATAGAGAACCTCTGATCACGGCGGGCCCGAGACGCCTTCGAAAATTCATTAAATTTTTCCCCGTGGTTGCTTTGCCTCCGCGTACGTTCTATCAAAGCTGTCTCTGATCGAGGTCGCGAGAATGTGCACGTTCGCCGCGACAATTGGAGAGAGAAACGCGTGGTTCGCAGAGACGCGAATGCTACGCGCTGGCAAAGGGAGACGCGGTTTCTGGTTCGTTCTGTAGGAATATATCCATAATAATGTTGCTTCTATGCCCTGGGGGGAACTCACCAGTATCGTAATGACGAGCAGAGTGACGTTCGCTGTTCCCGGCTCGAAGAAGGCGGCCGTGTCCGTGACGTTAACGCCGGCGCCTGGACGCCACTCGCCGACCTGTTCAAACGTTCATTTTTTCTCGGTCATTTTAAGGAACACCCCTTGCCATTCTAGTTTCTATTAAGCTACAGCCGTACTTTGACGAGGGAGTGTTGCCTGAGCTTCAGCAGGTCCAGCTTCAACTGAATCCGACGGCCTTCCTTGAACTCGATTGGCCCGGAGATGCCTTTCATCTCGACCTGAAACAACGCCAGAGCTAAGTCGGTACAAAGAGGATAAATCCCACGAAGAATATTAACCCCACCGGTGAATGCATAAACGCAGCGGGGGAATAAATCAATCCACCAGCAAATAAGTGAATAAATTTCCGAGCTGACTACGTCGGGCGCGAGATGCCGCGGTATCGTTGAAAGTTCCCCGGAGCCGGCGATATCCTCGTACCGCCCCGTTCATCCTCCGCGCGCGTAATACGCTTCAGTGGGATCAGGGGATCCCAAAGGCGCGCTAAAAATTTCCCCACTTAAAAAGTCGTTATCGCGACGGCTCCCTTCGGCCACGGAAGTCGTTACGGCCGCCCCGTCGGCTTCAGAGCGGCGCGGAAAGTCCGAGCGGAAGTCGGCCAGCCTTGATCCGCGCTTTCTTCCTTCCCCGCGAAAATATTTTGAGGACGTGCGGGGATGACGGAGCCCCGGCTGGCTGCCTGCACTCCGAGGGATCGTGGGACGCATAAATTTTAGAAACAAGCCCGGGGGCACCGCCCACCCTGGACTTTTTAATCCCCCCCCCCCCCAGGCCCTGCCCCCGCTCCCCGGGCCGCTGACCGGGATGTAAATGCGCAATTATGATTCAACGATCGTGAAAAGATTTTTTTCCAACTTCCAGCCGGGGTATCGAAGGTCCTCCTTTTTCTCCCCCGATCGCGTCGTCTGCAGAATTCTCTCAGAAGTTGCCTCCGTGGAGCAGCTGACGGGGGGGAATGCGAGTCTGACCAGTGAAATCTTTAATGGCCCCGGCAACTGTTCCCGTGGAAAGATACGACACGGAACTGTAACCCAGGCCTCTGGATTTCACTTCGGGAGTTGTTCGCTGATTCCAGGAGCCAGGTGAAAGTGGCGCGGTGACGTACGACTGCAATTTGCCGGCTCCATCGGGGTGGCATTGTGCGCGAGTGGTGCGAGTCGCGGGGAAAATGTTAATTAAGTGTTCGGGAGGCAGATATACTCGTGGTTGGTGGAGGAAGTCCGGCGAGAAGCCAGTGGCACATCACAGTCGGTCTACTTCCAGGAGTAAAATCCGCATCGTTGAATGCTGCGAGATGTAAAAGCGACGCGGGGGCGTCGCTGTGCGCGAGCACGCGGGGATCGAGCCTCGGGATTACGGGGGTGATGATGATCCACTTATTTCTACGATTCCCACCTTCAACGAGGCCCGCGCGCTTGTAGCCTCCTTTACGAGCGGCGTAAAGTGAAATTGACTTTTTTATCAGCCCGTTTGCTGCAGGGTAAGCAGCGGGGAAGGTCGCTTCTTGGAATGGCGTGGCAATATCTTGGCGGTGGTACAGCAACCAAAGAATACCACTGATTTGATTAAGGATCTTCTTCAACTTGATGCCTCGCAATTCCAATAAAACATTAGCGTCCATCTATTCTAATAATTGTCGAGATTTCTCGATGCTAGACTCGACTATCCTTTACTTTCTTTTCACGGAGAGTTTCCCATTGAAAGGCGGGGCGGAAGGAAGGGGAAACGAGGCGGAAACTGTTCCATCGTATCGTACACGCTGAATTTACTGCGATATCAAATTTTTTCTGCTCCCTGAACGAGCAAAATAATCTCCTCGGATATTCGATGTTCAATTTCACTGGCTGGGACGGTGATTTTCTCTGCGCTACCCCTCTGATGCGCCGCGAGGCGAAGGGGATCGTTAAAATTCGGTTCGTTAGATGGACCGTAGTACCGAAAGCGGAGATTCACGGGGGCTGGCGAGAATATTATTTGTCGTGCGCGGTTATGCAACGGCCCCGTCTTCCAGCGCGTCGCCAGATACGGGAAGATTCACGGGGCGCGCATAAACGTCGGCTATAAAATCGCGAACGCCTTGCCCGTCCTATCGGTGGCTTCATAAATACGAATACGATCGATGCGGCGGCGGTACGCGGGTGTACAGGTCGCGGGGATTGCGATTCGAAGGGGATCAGAGAGTTTCACGACTTCTGCATCTGACGGTTTGCTCGTTGCAGCTATTCTTGCCGGCTTCGGTAGCTTGTAAAAAACAGCGAGAATCAATAGAACTGTTTGGAATTTAAGCGTAAAATACTAAGGACATTCCCGAGTGAGGCGAGTGAATCTTGAATGCGCTCCTGTTAAGGGGACCTTCCGGTCTAGAGCCCAAAAAAATAGGTGATATTTAGGAATTAATTAAAGGAAAACTACTATATATAATTTAATGGGACTTTTTGCATTGTATTAAGCATGTCTTAAGTTATAGAAATATATTTTTTGTTTTATAATTAATTATTGCAGACGGCCCTGGGGAGTCGTTAAAGTCAAGGCGTCAAAAAATTGATCCAAATCGGTGGGACCTGTATCTCCAAAAGTTATTATCCGATTCGACTGAAACTTATTTTATTTTGAAGATTATACTTCTGGCTAGGGGGGGGGGGGGGGGGGAACTAGAAAAAATTAAAAAATGACATTTTTTTTTAGAAAATAACGACACTTGAAGTTTGAAATCACTTTTCCCTGTACTTTTCGTCCTTTCAACGCCTTTGAAAATTATAAATTTTCAATTTTTTGTAATTTTTCTAGTTCCCCCCCTAGCCAGAAGTATATTCTTCAAAATAAAAGAAGGTTCAGTCGAATCGGATAATAATTTTTGGAGATACAGGTCCCACCGTTTTGAGAACACTGTTTCGAGAAAAACGCGTTTAAAGGTTTACGTGACCGCCGAGTGCCCGGTTGTTGCCCATGCATTTGCCGCTACTCAAATGCCTATAACTTCTGGAATTTTACGAATATTAACAAATCCTTTTAAACACGTATTCCTAAAAGGTTGAACATTCGAAAAATGAAATAAAAAAAAAATCGACTTTTAGACCGGAAGGTCCCCTTAAAGGTTTACGTGAGCGCCGAGTGCCCGGTTGTTGCTCATGCATGTGCCGCTACTCAAATGCCTATAACTTCTGGAATTTTACGAATTTCAACAAATCCTTTTAAACACGTATTCCTAAAAGGTTGAACATTCGAAAAATGAAATAAAAGAAAAATCGACTTTTAGACCGGAAGGTCCCCTTAATGACAGAAAATTTATATCCTCCTGCAAAAATGCTTGCTCGTTACCTCTGGCCCATTCTATTAACCACGTAGCGTTCCACCCGCAGTGCTCAGATCCTCTGTATCAATTTAGTGTAGTTAAGCCACGATCGAGGGATAACGAAGATCGACCTTATCGGGCCGCCAACTAGTTACCAGGCTCGGACACGCCACCAGTTCTGGTGCAAGTTCGTCGTTAATTAGACCTCGTCCAAGGGGTTAGCGAGTTTGCCTGGGTACCCGGAGCGTGACTGAAATCAGTGAATCGACGTCGTGACGATTGCGAGACGTTCACGCGAGCGTTCTCTACCGTTTGCCTGGCGCAACATCCACTACTACGCGGGGGAGGAGGAGAGAAGAGGCGTGCGGGGACGTCTCTCGTAAGTTGTCGCTCGTATATAGTCCTCGGCGCTGGTTCTTCCGCCCCCGCGCGCATATATCCTCCGCACGCGGACAGAATGCGGGAGGCTTAAAAACGGACGCTCCGCGTAGATTTCGCTCGAGGTCTCTCGTTTGATATACGTGGCTCAGACGCCGCCCCCTCTTCCGGTTCACCTCGTGACCGCGGCTCGTAAAGAGGAGTCACGGAAACGCGATTACTTCCGCGACGATTCACGCGGCCACCGGTGTCGTGGCGTCTTTTCGTTAGCTCGATACGATGTTCAACCGCGATATTTCTCGCGTGTCGCCGCGGGGGATGGTGGTCCGGGAGGGATGCCTAGGGAGCTGGATGGAAGCGACGTTGAGAATTGCAGCGATTTTGTTGCCGCTTCGAGGGGCAAGGAAAACATCGCTCGTCTGGGGGTAATTTGGACGCTTACACACTTGGGAATGATTACGTTACTCGAGGGAAGATCGAAACCCATCGCGGCGAAACGGGCAACAGCCGTGTATGGTTGTTCCGCTGTTTCAATACACAAGCGTCGAGGATGGCGAATCCTCCAGCGCCACATTAGCCGATTAATAATTACGCGCGCACTGAACGAACCTGGCAGCGGATTTCGCTCGGAGTAATTAAGTAAAAGCGAATCTCTCGATTGCAAATTAATGCCGGGGGACCTTGCCTGGGTAGCGGCGTCGGGCCGTGTTTCGTTAGAAAAGTCAGCCCGCCGATCATCGAGCCCGGGAACGCGTGGGCTTATTTGTAATTAAACAATCAGGAAGCGTTGGACGCAGCTCGTGGTCAATCTTCGTCGTGCAGCGGGCGTTAAATCGCGGGAACCGAGCAAGTTTGTGCGGACTCGAAAACAGTGGCCGGGGCAACGCGGGGTGCAGGTAAATTAATGGACGGCTCCTGTCCCAGTTAAAGCCGGCAACTTGGATCTAAGTTACACTGGAACGACGGATAACTTCTGGCGTTTCGGGCAAGAATGGTCGTTAACTTCGGACGGCATAAGCGGCAGATTAAAAGGGCAATAACTGCACCGTGCCGACTGGATTACCCCAAGTACGCTTGCTTGGTCACTTAATCGCAGCTGGCCCCCGTTATTTCTTTGCACGGCAGGGGAACACTGCGCTGCGAACGCATCCAAAAGACTTCCCTGTGAAATAGAAATCTACGCCAACGCAAACCGCATATTTCACGTATCATTTTCCCAGCCACCTGAAACTTCTACGACCCCAGCCAGCGTTCCAGGGAAGAAGGAACAATGCAGACGCTTTTATCATTATTTTCCTCCATTCTCATGCGCTTCTTTGATGCAAACAACGTTCCGTAGACAGTATTTCTCCCACACACGGTCACGTAATATGATTTATATTCAAACACGGTGCACGCTCGCGGCAGGAAAGTTTCACGTCCGGGGGCGGGCGTTACGTAACGAGCGGGTGGCGAGAAAAAATACACGACTCGAGAGGGGTCACTCGCACAGCAACGAGGTAAACAGTCAGAGTATTCCTCGAAGTTCCCGCGCTAACATTCATTAGTTTTGTGTGCACGCTCAACCAAGCGCGCAGTTACGTAGCGATTTATCAGGCTTCGTCTTTCGGCCCGCTCCATTCCTCCCAAACGCCATTCGCTTCTTCCCTCCTCCGCGATCCACTAATGAGAGCCAGGCTTGTCCGCCAGAGCTTTTAATTAGCCGGCGTCGTCAACTTCGCGGCGTCATAATTCTATCCCCCGCAGTTGCATCGCGATCCATCATCGGGCGCGGTCCGCGACGCAACCGGTACAGATAAATGATTCATGCGAGGGTCTGTCGGGCCGTTAAAAAGTCCGCCGCGCTTGACTTTAGCGGGGATTTACGTTCGACGCCAATTTAGAAGTATGGACTTACATGTACATATTCGAAGGGTTTCGAGGAGTTACATGGGAGTCTGTATCTACGCGAGTAGTAAAGCCCATCATTAGTGAGACGCGCGGAACCTCTGCGCGTCAGTAGTAAAGCCCGCCGATAGTCAGACGCCCCGAATCTGCGCGCGAGTAGTAAAGCCCGCCGATAATCAGACGCGTCGACCCGCTGCGCATAAGTAATAAAGCCCGCCGAATTTCTGCTTGCAAGTAATAAATCCGTCGCTAGTCGAGCGCAACGACTACCCCGGTTAGTCACACAGCTCCAAATTAATTACAAGCGGTCGAAAACCAAAGATTCATTTTCTACAACCCTAAAAGCGGTGGTCTTTTTGTTTCAAGCAAACGTGCATCGTAACCGTTGCGCCGTGGAGCGACATAAATTTCAACGAACAATCAACGACGGGATGACGAGCGAGCAACAATGTTACAATCCCGCGGTCTATGCGCGAGCTCCTAATTAACGGAAATCGTCGTGGGGGCCGTTTGTCGAGCAGCCGTATGTCTCCGTGTGAGGACACAAAGGTGGAGATTCAGTGCAAGCGAGGGAACAAGCCACGCTCGCGGCTCGGCCCTGTACATCTTCGCGTGTTTTTCAATTTGAAGAGCGGAGGGAACCTCGTTTACACGCGAGTCGGCGTGTAATGATATTCCGTGCCGGCGGAGCGCTCCATCACGAAAGCGAACGATTGCAATTAAGGCGGCAATTATGAGTTAATTGGAGGCGGCTATTTAATAGCGGTTTCTCCGAGTTTCCACGTGCGCTTGAAATCGCTATTCAGCAGCGATTATGCGGCAGATATGTCGAGCTGTGGTGAAGACTCACTTGAGAAAGCGGTGTGGCGAACGTACGATTGATTCGTGAAGGATGATACCGTGGATGATGAATCAATGTGCACGAGATTCGCTCGGGGAAAGCACGATTAATGTGCTGGAGAAACATGATGCCGGTAAAACAGCGTTGCGGCGTACTGTTCTTTTTTTAACTCTCTGCAGGAATTCCTATCAATGGAACGTTCGCGAGTTCCATGAAACAGATGCAGTGCCCAACGCTGCCGTGGTGGACGGTTATTCGTGGCAATTACTTCTCGTTCGGTTCAATTAAGCCGCGTCGGAAGAACCGTAATATCGCGAGCGAGGATTTAGGATCGCGTCGAAATGCCCCATTAGGGAAGCGGAAACTTAGTTACACCGTCGACGTTCCCGTGTGCCATTCCAAGAAGCGCAGCCCTTGATCCTTTAACGCCGGCCCCCGGCGACCGTTTCGGTAACATTAAGGTATTATTTCTGCGAAAGAAATTATTTCTCGCGAATAACTCGATCGCGACGAGAGCGGTGCCCCGTGCGAGGAAACCTTGGCTCCGGGGAGGAGCTCGCTTCAGATCCCCTGTTAGAAGATTGCAAGCACGAAACCCTGAGCGTACATACCCGAGGACGTTGATGTGTACGTTCTTCTCCCGAAGATACTCCATCAAATACAATGATTCTGAGAGCCGATCTGGATGGACCAGGGTGTCTCGCAGGAGATAAACCTATCATGGCTGCGTTAGCCACGATCCACCCCGCGGATCCACACGCTTTGGAATGCTAATGACAGCAGGGTGGCGTTCGATTGCCATTTGGAAATATGCCAAGGCGCGCGGGCACCATGGCCACCCTCTATTTGCGATACCAGACCACGTACACCCTACGATATTCAATTTCAGACTATGCGTCGGGTCCATTGACACGTTCGCTGTCAGTGAAACGAAAAGCACCGAGGTCTCCTATTTATCCCACATAAAAAGATGCCTCGTGTCTTCCGTGCCTGGATCATTATCGGTGATCCTCGACTCGGAGGGCAAGCGGCTTTCAAATAACCGGCTCGCCCGCTCTATTTCGCATTCATCGAGTCCTCGATTGGGCGAATAACGCGAAGCCTCTATGGGGATGCACCCGAAGGGGCCGTTTATAGACCCCTTGTGCCGTTGGTGCAGTCGACTTGCCTCGCTTCTGTTACGAGAGCAAGAGGCAACTTTCCTGCCCCGCGATTCTTTAATGCGAAAGTTCTTTAATGGCTCGAGTGTTGGCCGTTTCAGCAAATCGAGCCCACTGGCTGCCCGAGTATTTGGAGACTCGACAGCCGTGGATATCGATGAAATCGAGCTGGCCGTGCCCCGGCTCTATCTGCTACGGAATGAGCGGCAAAGGGAAGCAGCTATGGAGAAGCAAAGGGTGGTAGAATGGAACCGAGTGAATCGAGGGGGCTAAAAAAGAGAAATGGATATGGATACAGGGCATAACGGGAGAAATATATGTATGCGGGTGGGGGCGAGGGGAAGTGGATGTAACAGGCAGCAATTTCGGTAACCGTTCATCCAAAACATTGCGCGTCCCGCCAGCGACGATGACGGTTTGGCGAAGATAACGGGGGTTGGGGGCGGCGCCGCGGGGTGGCCGCCGTGATAAAAGAGCACCGCGTACAATTTTAACGCTCGGTAGTCCGATTACCCGCACGAGCGAGTCCCCTGACTGGCGTGCAACGCTCGCGCGCCCCTTCCTATGAATTCTTTTTTCTTTCTCTCACGCATCCTACCTTCCCGGTTGCTTCATGAATAACCGAGCGATAACGCGCTGCACCGAGACTTTCTCATCTCTCTGCTTTAAACCCAATTCCCTCGATACACCATTTCCTTTCGTGATTACCTTGCCCGCATGAACACATTCTGGCTCTCCCTTTATTTACGGCGAAGCCACGGGCATCCGCGTTTCACTTTCCCAGCCGCTTTGTGTATTGTCGGGGCGGGAAACATCGCTGCGAAATATGCGCGAGGGTATCAAGGTACCTCGAATAAAAATGCCTGTTAGACGAGGTGCGGGGCGGCTGGCAATTTCGGTAAAGGAACGGCTCCGACGAAGGGACGCCGAGGCTCGGTGATGAAAGGGTGGCGAGCGCGCGAATTTTACTGTCACCGACGCGATTGCTCGCGCAGCAGCGTATTTCTCGCTCGATGGCTAGTGGGTCCTGCGGTTGTTCCCTTTTTCGAAGCGCGGGGGGTGATTCTATTTAGGAGTCGTTGGGGACGGTTTCACTCCACGTCTCGCTGCGTATCGATAGATTCAGGACAATACAATGGAAACACGAGCTGCGAAAAATTGAGGAGGTAGGGAGGACCGAGCTGCGCCTTCGGAGAGTAAATGGAATTTCTAAGAGAAACGAGTGTGTTTAAAGTAGAGAACGGGATTGTTCAAAAGAGATAAGACACTCTGAGGCGGAAAAGGGTCAGCGAGGATAACAGACGCAGTACTTTGGGGAAGAAGAGAAGGATCATTACAAGTAACAAGTACTGCGCTTGGAAAAACAAGGGGATCGCTATGGGTAACAAGTTTGATACTTGGAAAGGGCAGTGGAACTCGAGGGGAAGCTTGAAGTTGCAGAAACATGCCAGGTGGCAGAATAAAAATATCACAACAAATAACAAATGTAATACTGGGGGAAAAGGGACGTCTGAATGTACCAAACGGGAAACTTCACAGGCAAAAGGAGGGATGTGCTGCCTATAGCGCGACTCAAGAGAAGCAACAAAGAAGATAGATTGAATCCATTGGTTATCGAACACACGATGCACGATGCTTCGTCCAACACGCCACTCATTTCCCAGCGTCCCATTCACCACTGCGTTGTGGAATTTCTCAGTTTCGACGTTCCGGCACGCGCGAGATGAACAACCCGACGCACGATTTGCTGCGATAACGCCATGATTTATAGAGCGGAGCAGCCGTGCTTCTATGCAAGTGACTGCGCACTTACGCCGCGTGAGAGATCAGATGCGCTGCCTCCCGAAGCGCGACGGTAATTGAGTCGTATTGAGAAGGGGGGTTGACAGAGAGGAACGGGGAGAATCGTGGAAACGTATAACGCGTGGAAATTAATGACGGTCCCCGATATTTGGACAATAAAATACGAGTGAAACACGGCCGGCAGGCAAGTAAATCACCTTTCTGGCGGAGCGTTATGAATTACCGATACATTCGACACTGTGCAGAAAAAGTCGGAAATAATGTCGCGGTGGAATTATAGCATAATTATGTTGTACTCTTCCCGCATGTTTTATGTTAGTTTCGCTCATCAGGTCTATAGGGAGCGATCGAAGTAGCGCGTCTGACCAGTCACGGAGCTTATCTACTTGCTGCGCAGCGCAATGTTCAATTCACTACTCGCCGGCAGCGTTTTAGTGTTCAGGTAAGTAGGGGTAAACAGTGTAGTTGTTGGCCACCTGGTAGTGATTGGCCTTTTTTTTAAAAACATGAATATTAAGAAATAATGTACATTATGCCTTTTATAATGAACATATTCCGATACCTTCTACTTTCATGCGTCGAATGCAATGACTATTTCGCTAATAATTGTTATGCTACGTGTAAAAAATAGACGACTTGAAATCGATGCTTGAAAACTACAGTGATTGAATTGAACAGCCATACGGTTACATCAGGCAATTCTTAGATAATTTAATGCATTTATGATATATATATATAACTCTCATATTCGTTATAGAGACAAATAAAGGTTTAAACTTTATAAAAAAGGATTATTTATTCATTAAAATTATACATTATTGCAGAAATTATAGGTGGCCAAGAACTGTAATGTAAATAATGTTTCAGGACAGTCATTGACCACGAGGCCAATGGGTAGCTAACAGTCATAGCAACAGTGAAATAGCTGTGTTGTGATTTTAAATTGTTATGTTTTAAAAGAAAATACTATTAATACAATGTAAAAGAAGGTGCAATACTAGCTAATATAGAAACATATAAATAGAAAAGGTATTATAGGTTATATATTTTTAATAATATTACATTACATTTAGTTCCATTTTATGAATATATCCATTTTTGTTTAATAATTTATATCCTGTTTCTAACCGAATTAATTCATTATTTTACATTAACATTATTTCATAATTAGGTCTTTAGCATTAAGAATTAGGTAGGGTATATGTTACATATAGGTTATGAAATAGTGGCCAATAACTGCCAAACGATCGGCCAATCATTGTCTTCGTCTGGCCAATAACTATATGTTTTGATAGGAAAGGTATTTTCTGTAAAGTTTTTGTGGATCCTTCTACTCTTTCTTTAAA
This sequence comes from Andrena praecox, assembly GCA_963932275.1. Taxonomy (NCBI): domain Eukaryota; kingdom Metazoa; phylum Arthropoda; class Insecta; order Hymenoptera; family Andrenidae; genus Andrena; species Andrena praecox. The sequence continues at coordinate 3,820,605 of OZ010729.1, forward strand.
CAAATTCTATTTCTAGACTATTAGAGTCGTTTACAGCTATTAACACTAATTGTGTTCCTAAAGCTAGCAAAATAAGACTAATAATTCAACGCTTATGTGTACCTCTGACTTAGGTGGCCAACAACTACACTGTTTACCCCTACACGGTAATCGGTATTCTAGCACAGAGGGAGTCGAAGTGGCGTAAAAATAACCCACGAGCCGGAATGGCACCCTTCAATTCGCAGAATGTTGCTTCCCACGAGAAGTTTTAATGGAGGAAGGATTTTCGAAAGCTGCGCGTATTAAGTTCATAGCAATTATCACAGATTTACGTCTGCCTGGATGGCGGGGCTTTCGCGACCGGACCCTAACGACCCATTCTCCCGATATGCACTCGTCTTAAGTGCGCGTTTCTAAATTGAGGAAAGAAGCCCCGGCGCGGTCGGTGCCAACGCGGATAAACAGGGTCGGGGCGCGCGCGTGCCAAAATTTGGTCGAAAGATGCTCGGAGAAGCGTACGGACAAACAACGGGGAATAGCTAATCCCGCGATAAACGCGCTTGGACCGGGTCCAAGTAGTTTTACGGCTTGAACGTTATCATGCGACGCTTTCAAAGGGAAAAGGGGACCGCTTATGGGCGCTGCGGCTCGTTAACGCTGGTTAAACCGTAAACAGCAACGACGTTTAAAATCGTTACGAAATCCTCGCGCGGAATCGTGGCTCGCGTCGCGGACCGTAATCATCCGTGGGCGCGACGACCGCCGTTTTAAATTTACCGGTCACGGCCAAGCTCGCGGCCCGAAAAGCTAGAAAATTGTGACAGCTGTGAAATAGGCACGATCGATCGGGACTATCTACTTTAATAGCTTGACCGAAGTTGCACGTAACAGGTTGCGCAAACGAATTCCAGGATCCACTGACGCGCGGAAAGTATGCACATTGTCATCCCAGGATTCCGTGGAACGGGAGAGGCCACAGAAATACTTGGAGACTATTAGGGAACCGCCGATATTGGAATTTAGCCATCCAGCTATTAAATTAATGGTGGTCTATATGTGTTCCCCTAAGGGGAGGTTGGGGAAGATCCTTCGGACACTCCGTTTCCCTAGAGACCGTCTGGATTATCAACTTGACTGGATTATTGGGGAAGGAAATTATCGAACCTTGCCTAAGGTGCAACAGCAACGACTCTAATTCGAAATTAATCGCTAATACCGAGAGCAATATTGTGACAATTAATTGCAGCGCGGACATTGGCTCAGTGTTGCGCCATGAATTATTGAGCAAGCTGGGAGAGTGGCATTTTATAACCCAGCGTATCACTATTCCTATGAAAATTTCAAATCGTTTAACCCCCGCGTTGAAAAGGGCGTGACACTTCGATGAAAAGACAGCAGGGATTTACTCACCGCGCAAGAGAGGGGACGGGCAAGACCGCAGAAGGATTTGTGGTCTCTGGTGGCGACAGGTTCGAGCTCGTCCATTGTTATATTAAACAATTTATACGAGTCCACGCGCAATGGTACGCCGCTTACGCGCGGCACGCGTGCGGTTGTAAAATGTTGATGGGGATTTATAGAAACTGGCTTTCACCGTGTCGATGCCGGCACAGAAGGCGGCTGAATATGGCCGCATTATCTGCGCATCGATACGTCCGAATTTTAAAGCCCGTGACGAGGATAGGGCCGGGATTCATCGACATTATCGCGCGTCAGGTTGCCGATATACGCGTGCAATTTGCGTCGCGTGTATGGAACACGCGGAATGAAATCAGTTACCGAGAACGTTATTAACAGTGTTATTGCGTTGACCGACTATTCTGTTAGCAGTGAAACGGCTACAATTGGGCGGCCCGCGGCTCCCGCAATTATGGTTGTTTGATTTAGTCGTTTCCGATTCTAACGAGATTGTTCGTTATCGAAATCGACTGGCTTCGGTAGTTTCATTAAAATGGGCCCGGGTCGCGCTAGAGCCGCGTTAAATTGCGATCAGTATGCGCGCGACATTCTTCTGCTCCTTTTTGCCTGGAATATTCGACCGAAATAGTTGTCGGGCCGTTTTTCGCACTTCTGCAGACGGGACAATGGGTTCGATTTTGCTGTTTCCATTCGGGTTAGAAACTTTACGGGGCCGTCGATTGTCCTTTTGAAACATTTCGATACCCGTGTTTGCAATTAGCCAAAATACGGTTGTTTCTGGAGGCCAGCCAGCACTTTTGCATATGTAATTTACAGTAAATCGCAGAGTGGATATCTCCGCGCGCGTGGAAAACGTTACGTCCTGCGGTTTTAGGGATGTTTTGCCGTTCCGCGAGAGCCTCGTGACTTCATTCAAATATCTCTGAACGTATTACGGAATAACTGTCGTAGCCCGTCGTGTTAATCTCACGAGCGTTTAAGCGAGGGGTCTCCCTTCGAAGAATCACGGTTTCATCAAACGCGGCTAAATTTTCAAGTGTCTGTAATTTCCAAGGAAAGAGCATAATCTCGGGAGAATCGAGCAGGAAATTTGCTCGGCTATTCATGGCGGGAGACGCGACGTTAATACCCCGAAACCAGTGGACGGAGTTCGTGCAACGGGCGCAAACGTGATTCGGACGAGCTTGGCGGAATTACGCGGCCGTGGTTTTTCAGCTACAGGCTACGTGTGCACACAAGAGGCGGAATCTCACCGAGTTAATGTAGTTGATGAGAGACAGTCCGCCGTCCCAGGGGTGCTCCAGCTCGCAGGAGATGTTCGCGGGCCTGAGCGCGTGCGACTGCTCCAGGGTCCTTAATCCCACTGCAAACACCTGCACGCTATCGTACATCAGGGCCGGCTCCGCCTGGAAAAAGGCACACACTTTGCTCAGGGTCGGTCATCCTCCATAGCCGCGACGTTCCAGGCCTCGCGCCAGCGACGTCAAATATTTGCACGAACCACCACCTTACTTTTTCCGGACCACCGCCGGGGGAACATAAATTATACGGAGGGAAGTTAAAATCACTTCCCACGAACGACTCCGGGGAAGCTATTCCAAGAATGATTAAGGGCAAGTTTTCCGTGTTTCGCGAATGAAATGTGTGCTCGCGCTTGAAGGAGTTGCCATGGATTCTGGAGCTGTTTTCCTTTGCGTCTTTATTGTTTCAGGCTAGCAAAGGATAGGGGCTGTTTACCCTGTTGCTTTTAGAGATACAATGCGAGCATTCGATAGAAGTGAAGCTGACGCATTATTATCGAGATGAGAACGGGGTATTCAAAGTAGTAATGATTTATTTCTTTCGTCGCGAGATATGGACACCGTATCTGTTATTATACATTCATTATTCTAACGAGCACGCACTCGAAGCCTCAAAATGGCATTTAATCAGTCTGAAATTTATCGCGTCCCTGCACCCAATCATCCCCTGTACCTCGGCATTTTTCGTAATTTCCTCCGACAACAATAACGCCAGCGTTAACGAAGCTCGGCCGTTACGCGACTCAACCCCCACGCGAGCCGATAAATTATTCGCCGACGAATGAATTTCGAACAGCGCGAGCTGCGCGCCATTATTCTCCCGGAACGCACACGCACGATCCTCTCGTCAGGAGGCATACCTGGTTACTCCGAGATCGAATTAATGCTTAGCGTAAGCTAATATTAGCGGCAACAAGCTATTTTCCACCCGACATCGTATTTTCCGACACGGGGCAGTTTTCCCCACTTGTTTTCACGGTCTTCATTTCGCATACAGGGATCTCCGGGGCGCGTGTTTGTTGCTGGCAAACAGAGCAGGAGGAGCTTGGAGAGGATATCACCTCTCTGGCCTACAGCGAGCTCGTTCTGTTTTCTCTGAAAGCTCGGTTCGAGTTAGGCGAGGCGGAGCGCGGTTGCACCCCTTTGAATTTCTTAATCGTTTTCGGGAGACGTTCGTCTCAGCCGAGGGGAATTTTCCGTGGACGTGAAGACGATAATGAGCCACGATCGTCCACGGAACTTCACGGCAATTAACATCGCCGAGCGAATTACGCTGGTGGATTGTTCGGAAGGCGATGCTATCGAGGCCAGAGCGTCGTCAATTTCGCGAGGAATTCGATCGGGCGTTTTAAAGAGTGCTAGGGGGTGGGCTCGACGTAGATTGTACGCGAATTTCACCGTAACAGGGAGTGGTGATTCTCGTTAGCGGTGAGTATCGAGTCTTTCCTTGGGAACTTAATAATACCTTCCTTGAATTCAGAACGGAGTCGATGATGGGTGATGTCTCCTGCAATCGATAACCAGAGCATTAGACCTCTTTCTTCAGAGCATCCCAGCGGTACAGGGGGAAGAGCCAAGCTTCACGACGGTGGTAAGTAAGTAGAATGGTGACTTGATTTTATTCCGACTATGAAACGAGGCAACAACCGTATCGCACAATGGTCCGATCGAATCCTCTGCGCTTCTATTTGGGCGTTCACGCTGCTCGTAATGTGTCTTTGATGACATACCATTCAACGTCAAGCCACGGAATATCCAATTTGAAAGATCCATTCTATACATCGAACGCTGATTATTCGCGAAAGTATTGCCCGCCGCGCTCGATCGTGATATTTATTAGCCAGCTGTCTCGTTAATAAGCGAAGCGCGACTGATCGGACAAATGAATGAGACTCTTCAACCCCCCCGGCTTTTGTTCCGACGAAAACGGGAGCGATGGCGCGGAAACGCCTCATAAACGGATCGACGGGAATTATTCGAACGCGTTCCTACGAATCCTTCGCCAGGGAATTCGATGGAAGCGCGTTCAGAGAAGCATCGGCTCACCCCATGCAAACTTGTTATCGCTGAAAATAATCAGCGCTAACAGCGTTCCCGTGTGCTTCGTCCGCGTGCTCGTTGTTGCACGGTCTCGCGATCGAAAATAATGGAGCAGGGAACTGCTAGGGAACCTTCGATTTCAGTAGCCACTGACTCGGCGAGCTCCGAAATGAACGAGGAAAATTGCGGCCATGGTTAGCGGCTCCTCTGCTGGAACGGACAATGAAGCTCTTAAGAATGAAGTTTCTATAATACTGTTCGCGGAACTTTATCGAACGACGACGGTAGAACATACAGCGCGGTGGAATTGCCTTTTAGTTGGCCCGAGAAAAAGTATGTAACGGGAGCCCTTCTATGGAAACAGCTTTAATTTAGCCCGTCTTTCAGGCTAAAGTGTTCGTACCTTTAGTTAGTTTTATGTTGCATTAGGGCCTCGCAGGAACTATTACCTTCAACGTTACGGGAGCATACATGTCTACGCGCGTCTACGGAGCTCGTCTGAGAGCAGCAGGCACTTTCTTGCAAAGTCAGTTAGGAGTGAGCTGCGAGGAGGAGAGTTGAGGGGAATTAACCCCCGTGTCGTGGAAATTAGAATACACGCTTTTCTTTGCCGTTTTACGGGACCGTTACCGTACGAAATTCTTGAAGGCTATCATCCTGGATGCAGTCGTGCCCCTCTATTCGCCGTGTCCATGAAAAATGAAGGGAAATTTGCTAGATTAAAGGGTAGGGGAGCGCTTTAAATCGTCGCTCTCGAGCTCGCGCTTCTCATCAACGGGTAAAACGCCCCGTAAATATTTCAACCAGGGATTGTTTGTCGCGGTAATAAGGCTTCCCGAAGCGGAGAGGAGAAATTCAATTATTACGTGCCGGATTCGCGTGAAGCGCGGGAAAATAGTGGCAGAAACGGACATAACGCCGCGATCGGGGGAGCTCGAGCGGAACGAATCGATGATCCTGAACAGAAAGCGGGGTTGGTGGGTTTAGAAAGCTGAGGGTTCGGGAGGTCGAAATGTTGAAGGAATCTCACGAACGTACGACAGTTGCCATTATAATTTCTTGTACTTCCCTTTCATTATTTCTGTGAAAGTATACCTACATTCCTATGTGAAACAAAGGCGTGTAATTATTATCATTTCGTTATCAATTTGCCATCACGTTCAGTTATAAAAGTATAGAGAAAGTAGTAGCCAGAACAGTGACTCGCTCGTTTTTCATCCATACTGACACAAAGTTTCGATAACGCGAAAGGAATTGCGATGTTCTTCGACCAGGAAATTGATTTGCCCGCGAATCTCCATAAAAATCGACGGACGATGGTTCGCAGTTTATTTAATCGGATCGTTCCGCCGGATTTCTCGGCGAAGGGAAACACGCGGGATAAAGCGGCGGCGAAACGCTATCAGAAATCTCGTCGCTGGATGAAAGTTGCCATAGTTGTTGCACCGTGAGGGCAGCCCCGTTATCTCGGGCTAATTGGAGCGTGCTTTTAATTAGCCAAAGTCCTGGGGTAACGCGACGAACTTGTGATACCAGGCCCGCTTGCATTCTACTTTGTTGCACGCACCGATTCTCCGGTTTCTATTGCACGTAATCTCGAGTTCTCTGCGTAACTAAACCGGTAGCTTCCTCCTTTTTTATGCAAATAATTGTAATTTGGGACATTAGATCCAGATTGGGCAACCCCGTTGACATCTAGGATAATTGAATTAGTCGGGGCTGCCGTCTGACAAAGGAAAGGATCGAGCTCTCTAATTTTGGTCCGAGAAACTTGTCTCTGTAGTCTTCGGGCGCGGAATTCTCCTGTCTCTGCATTCCATTTTCCTGTCACTTCGACTTTCGAGCTACGTAATAGTCAAAGGGAGCCGTGTTTGTTGGACTGGCCGGGCTGTGGGCTATAACCATTTCGGATGTTGGTTCTAGACGGAGGAAACGGAAGATTCGAGTTCGAATCCTGTTCCAAAATTCGGCCAGCCAACCCATTTATACCCTACATTTCCTCGGACATCTTCTCGACATTTTATCGTTCGTAACTCGAAGTGCGGGGGTCCAAATTTCTCCTGCCAAAATTCAAAAAGCTTGCCTTCGAAGTGTAATTATCTGGCGTGTCCAGCGTTTGCCGCGGTCAATTAATTCAAATGAGAAATCTCGCAATTCTCCCACTTTCATTATAATTTCACCTGCGACATTACATCCGACAGCAGAAACGAGAAGAGTTTATTTTTAACGCCTGCTGGCGCTGAAAAATTCGAATTCCCCAGTGTAATGAAGTGACGAGCACGGTTAATTAGTTCCAGTTAAAAATCCCATGGGTTCCAAGAGGATTTCGTAGCCCTGTGACGTGAATTCAAGGTGATAAACTACAGTCTAACACTCGGAGAGTAGATTAGTCGGATTGTCGGTTAGTTAGCGAGCATTTGTCGCGCGAATGCCGCAAATTTCGCGAGTTCCTCGCGAGCATTGAAATTACGAGCCAGGGAACGACTCCCCGCCCGAGCGTCTTAATCCCCGATCCATCTTGACGGAATAATCGTCGCCTGAAATTAATTCGCGGACCCTGTCATTTTTCTTATGGCGCTGGCTAAGTCGCGAATTCTGCGGCTCCTCGGCGAGACTCTGTTTTCCAGGGCGAAGGGGTCGGATCAGCTTGTTCATTAGCATTTAAAGCGAAACGGGCACCGTCGCCTGGCACTTCCGGTCGCTGGAGAACCAGAATCCCACGTGTGCCGAGATAACTCCATTAATGTACGTTCTTCTGCTTCAGACTTGGCGAAAGAGTCCATTGCAGGACGAAACGTGGAGGTGTACGCTGGCACATTGACGCTAGCGATGTAATTACTATTTCTAGATTGCCAGACCGAGGACCGTAATTTCTTTCATTTGTTCGTTAACGATTGAAACACAGCCAGCTGTCACGTGCAAACAGAGTATCGACGAGCAGTCAGGGAACACTGAAGGGGCAATGTAACGCTCTCCGGTTTCATTTTGATCGAATTGACAAAGTAACCACGAAGTTTCGGGCTCACAGAGCGGGAAACATTTCGGGCAAACATGCCGCGGCAAATATCGCGAATAATCCAGCTCCCCAATATTTACAAGCGTCTCCGCGCGATATTGCGGCCCCCCCGCGACGAAAGTGGCGAAAATACGCCGCTAAAAAGCCCGTATTTACAGCCGCGTGAAATTTAAAATCTAATAAGCGGCTTTCAGACGCGAGGCGGTTTCGAGCTTCTGCCCGAGGGGTGTGTGGCTAGCCCCTGCAAATCCTTCGGCGACCACCTCTTGTCCCAGAGACGACTGTCGGCTGCCGGATAAAATAATAAAACCCTTCGAGCACGAGATAGTCTGATTTATGGCGGCGCAAGCAAAGGTTATCCCTCCGCGCGCGGGCGAACTCGGTGATTCATTGGCTGACTGGAATGCGAGGCGGAGGATGGAAAGGGTACCAAAAAAGAACGGCGGGGAACTGCTTCCTTCAAATCTGTTGCTGGCTTCCTGTCAATGCACGACGATAAATCGGCATTATAATTGACGAGGGATTAAGGAACTGCGGTAGCTTTCGGGCAATAAATCAGTATCAGAAATTCGAATTTTCAGAAGCCGGGAAAATACCCGAGTTAAATGAACTGCGTAGCTGCGAAGCAACCCTGCACGCTCGAAACGGGAATACATGGACGCGTCCGCGCCTCTTGAAATTCAATTCGTTCACTCGATACTTTCCAATCGATCGGCAACTTCATCTTCGTTACCCTTGATTACCGCGAGAGATACTACTCCGTGTCGGGGGAATGGGTGGCGCGGTGCGCAAGAAACGGATCAGTATGCAAGTATCGTCTGCGGTGTAACAAGCTCTCTCGGCCAGAGACAGGGTAGGGCCGGTGTACCAGACACATACAAGGCTCGCGTTTATTTTTCGAGGGCGAGGCGCCCGCCCTCTCCTCTATATTTTCCCGGACGCGGGCTCCGCGAGAGATCGGTCTAACAGGTGTACGCTCATTCCGAGGGCGACTCAGCTCCCCCGCTGGCAAGCCAGCTCGGGCATCCACCCTTTGCACCGCGAACGTTCCACCCTTATTTCAGCCGGCGGCTTTCCTTCTCCCCAGGACGCCTTTTGCCGGCGCCAGCGTTGATTGTGACCGAGCTTTTTGCGCAACTTTGCTCGGGCTAACCTGGTCGTTTAACAGCGAATAAAAAGAGAGTCGGGGGCGAGGGACGGATGAAAGAGGGCGGCAGAAGAATCGAGGCGCGCGAAAGAAGGGGCCGGGGGGTCTACGTAGCAGACGTTGGCTGGATGTTGCACGCGCTCCACCCTTGGGGAGCCACGGAAGGGAAGCTGTCCCAGGTAATTTCAGGCTGACAAGTCTCTGTGGGAGCGGCAAAGAGGCGTCCGAGGTGAACAGGATGTCCGGGTGACGGGGAAACGGGCGGCAACCGTTGGCTAGGTGGAAAGTATTGTCTTGGTAAACTGGAGGAAGCTCCAGGATCGAGATGCTGTTTGTTGTCGGATCGATAGAGCTGATAGCTCGGGATCAGAGGCGACATTTTTCCTGCGGGTGGCGGGCAATTTTTGCTCGTCGCGCGGATGACACAGCGACCTGGCCCCTGGTCCAGAGGCGATCGTGATAAATAAGAGGGGAAGGAGCGAGAACGGTATGTTGAAGTGCAGAAAGGATTAGAGAGGCGCTAAGCGAATGTAAATCTCGGTTTAGATTCTGACAAGACACTTTCTGCTTATCGATATTTGCAATTTTGGCGCGAGAATCACGAAACAAATTCCTCGTTTCGGGTCACTCACGACCAGAACTTTAGCCCTTTCCAGGGCAGGGGTTAATTAAATGAAGCGCGGTTAATTCCCCCGCAGCTTCGCGAGCTGAAATTATTTTTCCCTTTGTTCGCAGAGTCGTTATGCCGTGGGAAATGGCTGCTTGGAAACTTACGACTTCCTTCAGGACAATAAGCCTTTGAATAATGCGGCCATTTAAGGCAAGAATGGGTGCTATAATTAGGCACCTTTTTATGAATTAGTAACCTACGTGCGGCGAAAGTTATTGCGGTCTACGGCGAGGCTTGTACAGTTGACGTTCACCTCGCGATAAAGGAGTGTTATTGTCGCTGCTGGGATTTTTAATCGTACATTTCCAGCTGACCCAACAAAATAGCCACACACGCGAGCCTTGAGACGTGATTTCTTCTTCATTCGATGTCTTTGTGCAAGGATAATCTCGCTGAAAAGCGAAAGGAAACCCTACGAGTTCAATCACGTGACGTCCGACTGCTGCGCTCATTTCACTAATTGGGTAAAACTAATAATAGCAGCCGTTTCGTTACCTCTTTTCTACGGTCTGTGACCTGAGCCACAACGGAACATCAGAGTTTCACTTCGCCGTGCACTCGTTGAGATCAAAAGAAGGGCAGAAGATCCCTCATCGTCGGGAATTATCTTCAGGGCGAAAAGCAGGTTTTTCTAATGCAAATAAAACTGGTAGGTAATGTTTAGATGCGCGCTACGTTTGCCGATAAACTTAAAAACACAGCTTTTTTATTTACACCGCGCATCGGGGAACAGTGGTCGGATATTTTTCCACTGCGCTCGAATGCCGCTGCAGGAAAGCCTGGCATCGATACATTTACACATTTATACATTTACACGTTGGACACTGTATCCCTGGTATCCGTGGCGCTGTGCGAAATTTTTCAACGGTCGGAAAGCACGCATACGGTATTTCTCGTTCGAGTGCCCGTCAGTGTTTTTAATTACTCAGCGGATTTGATCAATCGACATGTTTGCCAACCATGCTCCCCGAACAATAGCACACACAACACTGTGCAATAATTAAACGTTAGTCTCGCCAAACAGCGATCGCGGATATTTTGAAAAGAGCATCTCCGTAAAAGATTCCCCGGGGAAGCTGACGCTGCAGCGTCGATCAAATATTGGATCGTGCGGGAAGTTGATTTAAAGCGATTTTTTCTCGCCGAGGGTGGTGAATTTCCTCCCCTGTAGCCACGAAACATTAAACACAAGCTTACCCCGCGCTGGAAGTTTAGCAGTTGCAGCGGATGTAATTAGGAAATTCTTTCTTAGCACCGACATCGCCGCGAATCGTAAATCATCCCGGGCTTCTTTAATCCCCGCGACTCGGTCGAAAGTGTCCCCTCAGTTCTCTGTTTAAACGCCGTTCGCTTTTCCGCGGAAAGCCGGCGAAGAGGCTGGAATGATGCATGCTCGTCGTACAGGCTGGCGTTGGTCAGAGGGGAAAAACGAAGGATCGTAACCGTGTTAGCGACGAGGACCGCTCAATTAAATCTCGCGCCGGCCCCGACCATCCCTTCGCCCTCTGCGCTCGAATTTCTCGAAAAACGCCCGAATTCTCCGGCGCGTCTCGCTCGAGAAATTCCCGGCGTTAATTGAATTTATTTTTCATCGTCACGGTCCTCGGCCGTTTCGCGATTGCCGATTCAAAACGAACCATTTGGCGTGGATTTCAGACGGGGATAGAAAGTTTGAAAGTGTGGAGTCGAGTTAGCCAGTTTGGCAGGAAGGGTGGGTCTTTTTGGGATACGTATTCTTCTGACCCTAGCTCATTTCCTTGACAGTATATTTTATGTAAAGGACCAGCGTCGCTGAAGTTGAAAAATATTCCTCGAGTATAGGGCTAATAATTCACTTTAGGAATATGGAATGTGGTTTTCGAATTTAATTTCAAGTGGGAGAAGATGAATGCTTATGATTACTTCGGGTCGCGATGTATTATATGATCCACCCCTTGATCCACCCCTTGTCAAATTTTCAGTTTATTCCCCGAATTTTTCAAAAATTTTATCCACAAGGGACAAGATTGCGAAAACACAGAAGTATCTCGAAAAGGGACACGAGAGAATTCGAGTACACCCACCAGGTACACGTGACACCCTTGTTTATTTGTGACGAGGTAAAACAGGGACGTCACAGGACCCCATGAAGTTAATCCGGGGACGACAGTGACGCTCGCAGCGAATCATTCACGGTTATTATCATTTCTCACGGCGTCCCTACGCGCCAAGTTCGCGAGACCGTTTGCATGTATAATAACGCGGAAGAGATGCGACGGAAAAAGTCGGCGTTTTTCGCCGAACAAGAAGGGCAAGAGAAGGGGGGGGGGGATACATGTTTCCACGGGAATCTGGTTATCTTGACGAACCGAGCTGGATGGAATAATAAGGTATCCGTGGGTAAACCGCGACACTCGTTTGCATTTTCAACGCGCAAACTTCGCGTTATTAAAGCGAAGCACATCCCGTAGCGCGGCTGTCTACGGTAATCAGGGATTGTTGCAAAATCTCGGCAACGAAGTTACTCGATGCACCCAGCAAGTCGACTTGCAGAAGAAGTCGAGAAGTGACTCGATGGAAACATGGCGAACGAGTTACTGTGAATTTTTATGGATATCCTACTTAATCATACCTGTCTATGCTCTGTCTCCCCATTTGCAATGAAAATTTGTCACGAGCTGCTACTCTACTCTTTCGATTATTCTCGTAAATCCACAGGGAGCTGAAAGGTAAAGAAAGCTTTCCACTCCCAGGTGCCATCCAAGTAACTAGATATGAAAAGTACAATAAACGACAATTAAGAGTGACAGGCAGAGGAGCAGCGAGAACCGGCGGGGTCTTGCCGTTCAATTTGATTTTCCCCGTGCACGCACAGACACGCGGCCAGTCTCGAAACTGATTACACGAGCAGCCCGCGCTCGCCAGCCAGCTCGAGGGCGAAGGTCCGCCCGGGGAACATTCTAATCTGCATGTAAATCGGGAAAAAATGTTAAAGTTCACGCGTCGTAAGCACGTCGCGGCGCGAACGATATATTTCCCTCCCTCGCCCAACCCTACCGCTGTTTCATTAAAGAATATTACCGGCGATATGTGACTGGTATTACTGTTCGCCGCTGCTATCGTCACTCTTCATCGCCCGGAATGGCACTCGTTGCGCCCCGACATTTCAAGCCGGCTGAAACACGACGATTTCGTCGGCCAGCGCGGTAGCTTTCAAATTATTTTACGAGCGCGTGCAACGCCTGTTTGATATCGGCCTACACTAACAGGCAGTTTTCCCAGGGGGCTTTTTCCTTGTCGCATTGTTTTATATCCACGGCTACGAGCCGACACCTGTTTCGCAGTTTCGACTGGCGGGACGCGTTCCGCCGGAGCTTTACGATCAATAAAGAATCGCGTCGCGGGACGGAACGACTGTTCCCCCGGTGTTTATCGATGGGAAACGGGCCTGGTTTTTCAATCGTCGCTGCGACGCGTCGATTACGTGGACGTTCTCTCGGCTTTCGACCTATTCTCGCTTCGATCCTCACATCACTCTGACCTAACACTTCTCGGAATATTTACTGAAACTACTGTACAGTTCACGGATTGCAGGTTGTATGGAGATTCTTGCAAGAACTGAGGGATGACCGCCCTGCTCGCTGACTTCGGAATCGCGGAAGTCTACAGAAATGGCCGCGGTGAGCTCCAGAATTCAAGTAAAGGAATATTTGTCTATCACGGTTTCCTTGGGAAGAACTCGTGGTTCGTACAAGCCACCCCGGGTATCCTCGTTAATCGAATACACATACGATCGAGTAGAAATGAACTTGTCGCTTATCGGCAGTCGAATGTGGAATGCTTGCGCAACGACAAATCGGGCAAACATTTGCCGCACCGATCGCGCCGGATGTTTGATCGCCGGGAGGCTCGATATACACGCCAGCCTTACCTGTATGACTCTCGATTTGTTGAGGATCGTATTCCCGGATGGCTGGTAGCGTTCCATGTCCCTCAGTATACCGCGCACACCGACGTCCTCGGCGTCGACCAGACGGAAGGCAGTGATATTGACGAAATTGTACTTGAAGTCCTCGAGGTCGAAGGTCTCGATATCCTGGAAAAAGGGGACAGACGTGTTTCGTCGGGCTCTCCCACGCCCCGAGGCCGCTGTCCCTCCTATGGTACTTACGAAAGTCGTGAAGAGATAGTGGTACTTGTAATCGTTCATTTGCAGCTGCAGGATCTGAAAGTAAGTACGGGGCCAGAGATTTAGTGGCTGGGATTACAATCGCTGTATTTATGTTATTGTAGGAAACACTAAGTGCCAAAATTAAATTATTTTATCGGGAAATGTTCTACGTGCCAATGGTAATACTATAGTATAGAATTTTAATGGTATTTCCCTTTGGAAATAAGTTAACAATAGTGTTAAAAGATGATACCGCTGGTACGTCCAACGGCACTTCTGTAGAAAGCAATGTAAGAGCAAATTTGAATGAATGGCACATTTAGTTTTCTCTATAACTACATATTTAAGGGGGGAAGCCACTGTGACGGTCGAAAATAAAGGCTATTTTCAAGACATTCTTTTATAATGGAATGTAACTTTCTACGAAAAATCTTTATTACCAACTGAAAATACATATATTTGACTAATATTTTATGCTCGCAGGTTGACATAATTTTCGGTTGTATGGCCACAGCATACGATAACGTTAGGCTCTGCAAAAAAAAATTACAAAACGGGTGCACGTGTAACTTTCCAACATTTGATCCGAATTGAAAAATTCGAACGGTTTCTTAAAGTATATTACAATAGCTTCAGTTGCACGTACGGATTTAAAAAAAATATTCATTTTTGAAGAAATGGCGGACTTGAGAAGAAATCATGACCAAATAGTATAAAAAATCAACATGTTTTTTCAATGTTACTATTGAATGAATTATTCGATCAAAAAACTGGTACGTGCAACTGAAGCTATTGTAATATACTTTAAGAAACCGTTCGAATTTTTCAATTCGGATCAAATGTTGGAAAGTTACACGTGCACCCGTTTTGTAATTTTTTTTTGCAGAGCCTAACGTTATCGTATGCTGTGGCCATACAACCGAAAATTTTGTCAATCTGCGAGCATAAAATATTAGTCAAATATATGTATTTTCAGTTGGTAATAAAGATTTTTCGTAGAAAGTTACATTCCATTATAAAAGAATGTCTTGAAAATAGCCTTTATTTTCGACCGTCACAGTGGCTTCCCCCTTAAATGGTGGCATATACAGTGTTTTCTACAAATACAATTCTTTGTTTCATGAATTTGGACTATATTAGTGCACAAAATAGAAAAATTCGTGACGGGTTATTGTATACTTAAGCATATTTAGCAATCAAATCGTAAAATAAGTACAGAGGCAGCAAATGGGGGTGGTTTGGATATATTTACATTGAGAGACGCGTTGGGATTATCGTAGCCGCGAGGGAGGCGCGGGACGATCGATAGACGAATATGCAGTTACCATTCGCAGAAAATGATGCATATGCTCCGGCCTGGTATCCACGATGAGATTCCGTACTTCCTTGCTTTTCATCTCGGAGAGAACCTGCCTGTAGGAATCCGGGTCGGCCTGCCTCAGGTTAACCTCGATCTCCCGAGACTTCGGCGACCTGACGAGCTCCCGTAGCTTTACTAGTCCTGGAACACGGGTCGTCGGGCCGCGATTAAGTCGTCTGTGTCGATTAAACGATCGTCCCCGAAAGCGTTTAACTACAACTAACTTTGCGAGTCTCCGTAACTGTTCATCGACTTTCAGTGAATATTTCGACGATCGCAGTTAAACCAAGAGTCAACATAGAGCAATGCCAATTGTCCAAAGTACAGACGGTGATTAGCTGCAACCGGTTTCGAGTGAGCCGCCCGGCGAAGAAGTCGAAGTAACTCTAAGAATCTTATTAACTCGAGGGAACTTCACTCGGCCCAACGATACTCGCCGAGTCTAACTTCGATCGTCTGGATAATAGCCGCGGGAGAGACGAAACAGTTTCCTTCGCGGACCTCCTTAGATATTATTAGGCCGGCCGTTTAATGGCACGGAAACCCGTGAATCGCGTCGCTCCCCGATGAAATCAATACTTCCCACCGCCTAAGTAATCAAGGTATCATCTCGACTTGCGGGTCTTCCGAGGTTCGAGTTCGTTCCCTTTCAAGTTTCCACCTGGGAACCCGGCTGTCCAGGATTCTCCGCGGGGGCGCGGCCGCGTTTCCAGCGGATCCATTCCGAAGCTTAAGTCAATCTAATCTCTCCGCGCAAATCTCGACGACGCCAATGAATTCCGCGGGATCTATCGCTCACCCTGCCAGCTCGCCGCGCGATTACTACCGATTAACGCGCCGCGTTCTGGCTCCGCGACTCCGCGAACGTTTCCATGGAAATTATTCAATAATTAACGAGGCGCGATTAGTAATTTTCAGCGGCAGAAGGGCGCGGCGAATGAATTGTCGCGGCGGACAAATGGCTCCCAACCCACCTGCCGCCCCGCGCGAGAGAACGCTGGGAGATTCAAAAGCCACCAGGTCCAATGGTTTTTCCGGTTACAGACGCGTTAATTAGCGGAGACAAATCCGGCAGGGCGGATCGACTAATCCCCGAGCAAGGAAGGGAGTTTAATTGTCGGCGGCGAACGCCCGACGCCACGGCCGTTCAGCAGATTCGTAAACAACGAGCCCCGCTCTTCGGGAATTGTGTCGGCCTGTCGATCGTCCAGAAAGATTCATCGTCAGCCTGTTCGAGAAATGTTGCCGAGGAATGGTGGTTCATTAAACCGGATGATAAGGCGGGATATTTGTGGGGACACCGAAGGTATTCCGCCTATGTGACGCGCAATTACTTCAAACTTGCGAGCTAGGTATACCCCGCGCGAATCACGAGATTCAATTGTTCAGCCCTCCGAGCGATCCTTATCAGTTCGCCGAAGTTAAATGGATAGCACTATGCGTCTAAATTCAATATGCCCACTTCGGGCGAGCATCTGTCTTCGAAGCGCCCCGAAACTTCCTCGGCGCAGGATCCGTGGGGTTGGCGGAGCAACGGATGAAATAACAAGAGTATAAATCATCCAGCTTTTCGTTGCACGGCGAACTATCGCGGGATCGCTGAGGGGTCTGTTTCTTCCTCGCGAAACATCGGGAGGAAAAGGAATTGTGAATCCCAGCAGGGAGCCGGGTGAAAAGTCTGCGGGGATAATTGCTCGAATCACCTGTAAGCTTTCGCGAAAATAAAAAAAACAAACGGAGAGAAACGGGAAAGCTCCGAGATGAAACGATTCGCTGGAAGGGATGATTTCTCCAGGGGTTGCTCGGGCTCGCCTCGGAGCCGCGAAATACATTATTATATCCGCATTTACGTACTCTAATGACAGCCACTTACGATCGTGCCTCGAATGCCGATAACCGCTCAAGGGGATGAAATATTGCGGTGTCGCGGCGGAAGAACGGGAAGGAAGTCGTTCGATCTTCTTTTTTCCCCCGTACTCCGTCCTAATGGGGACGACCATGGAAATTGAATTGCTCGCATCTTTCGGCGTACATATTTTATCGAAACAAGTGGACCGATAACGATGATAAATTGCCGGTGACAACGCGGCCGCGTCCAACCCTTTCGTATCAGCCCCGCGCTTCATGGTTATTAGATAATAGAAAGAGATTGATGTTCGCCGCACGGGTTCCCGTGGATCGCCGTGACGCCCGTTCGACGTTGATGCCTTTTTAAACGACGCCGATCGGGATCACCCGCGAGTTTCTTCACGCGCGCCTAGGAAACAAATCGGAGGGAGGCTGTGAACCTGGCGTCGCCCGGACAAGCTTCGTTAAACAGTACGATAAAGCAGAGGGGCTGACATTTACAGATCCTCTCCGGGGGACATTTCCTTGCCCTTTACGATAGCCGTCGGACGCTGTTGCGCCTTTTCCCTGCACCTTGACTCTTCCGTCGCGGGGATCTTCATTATGCTACGTGACAACGAAGATAGGACTGTCGAGGATCATTTTAATCCCAGTGTCCGGTAAACGGTGGGGGATTTTTCTTTCAACCAGTTAAATCCACGAAATCTCCCCTTCGCTCACTTCTTATTATCTCCCATTGTTGGGTTTTTATTTTAGCTTGTTTGTCTTAGCGCGTTATCAGACATAATTCCTGCAGCCTACTGCGCGCCATTTAATCCGCTAATTGGACCATTGCTGGGGCCAGAACGTTCCCCTCTCGTAGGCAGTTTAAAATGCCAAGTATTTCGACGCTTTTGACGTACATCCGCGCACGTCACTGATCGATCGGGGCTTCGACTTGGATTACGTCATGCGCGCGGGAGGAGTCAACCAGAATAAGCTCGTGTTGTACGTGGAGTGTCTGTTGGAATATTCTTGTGACAGATTGTTGAAGCACGTGCGTCGCCGATGCATTCTGCGCTGAACGTGACTCTTCGGGCGACAGGATCGAGGACTTCGTTGTCACTGACGGGGAAATGGCATATTCGTCGTCAGACGGAACCCAGCGGTACCAATTTCGAATTGCAAACGACCCGGCAGCGCATCATCACTTTACAAGCTCTTGTATTATATCTACTATCATTTCCGGGGAATAAAACGAAATCAAAAGAGAACTCAGTCTCAGAATGAATTTAGACAGCAGAGGAAGCTCCGTTTTCTCTTTCCCAATGTTCCATGATCCCCTTGAGCTTCGAGATCGCCAGATCTTCCCTTATTAGCCACCCCGTCCCCACTGATCTTGAAGAATTCCGCTTCCAGTCGACTACTCGGCGAGATTTGCCACGAAGCTTAACCAACGCCGATGAAAACGTCCCTCGAGCTTAACCGCCTTTGCCAACGAGCTTATCTATTTGCGGAGGCGCACGAAAGTTACACGTACAAGCCGATTAGAACACCCGTAACCCACCAGTCGCCCAACCTCCCATGGCGAACTGATTTCCTCCAGAGATTTACCGGGGCCCCGGAATTCCCGTGTTTCCTCCACTTTCAATTCCAGCCGCTGGTGGAACCGCCGAGAGGGCAACGAATCTCTGGGACGGAACACGTCTGGGGCTTGCTCAAAGTCACCGGAACGAACGATTCGGTCCGCGTAACTTCCCCCGATCGCGGGAAAAGCGAAAGGGTGCGACGATTTGCTGGCGGATCACGGCGAAGTTTAATCCCAGTTCGCCGCGGCAATCAATTTAACTCTCCATCGTCGACCGTTTCACTCGCGACTTCGTTCCCAGCAGGCATGTTTCGTGCGCGATGGTAACATCACTGATACGTCGACGAAGTCCTGTCAATATTTCTGCAGTGAATAGTTGGCGCACCGTGCAGTTTGCGGAGCGGTTGAAATGGGACATTTGGGTGAACCGTTGCAGGCTCCTATAAACCCAGAATGCTTGCCTACCTTAGTGTGATCAAGGTGTTATAGGACATTATAGTATAGTATGGTCCATGAGCCTGCGATAGCAAGTGAGGAGGTAATAAGGGTCTAAGAGAAGCGAGGTTTCACGCAGAGCCTCGGAGTCGTAGAAAATTCCTGTTTCTCCAGGGAGCACCGCGAACCCCGTGTTTTACGCGTGTTAATTTCACGTCTTTGATCGTTTGCGTCTTATTAAGGGGCGGAGAGCACGTGTATTAAAAGTTCCCCACCCTTGGACGATACTCGGTGAACCCTTCGCGCTACTTAGCAGAGAATTTAGGGGCCTGGGGCTCTTTAGCACCGCGGGCACATTCTTCGCGAGGGAACGATGTAACTTTCTTGTTCCTTGGGACGAGGCATCGCGTTGACAGTGTAATTTTAAGTTTGCGAAGGTACACGCGGGCGAAGCTGAATGGTAGATGGGGGAAGTCTTGAATTTCTGCTCTGGGTCTCCCAGAAAGTCAATGGCGCACTCTGTAAAGGTACCAGAGAAGGTGGTTCCCATGCGGGTACATTCGTTGAGACTTTGCTCTAAGACTGGCACGATTCTGAATACGGAAAGATACACGAAATACTGCAGACCATGGCCCCCGTGGAAAATGGACCGAGGAAATACAGGGGCCAAGACCACCTCGACCCTTCCTCTGATCCCGACAACCGGGTTCCGTTTCCTTACGCCTCGAGAATCGCCAATGAACCTTCAACTCGGCCCATCACCGACCATTGTGGAACTTCCAAGACTCCATCCCCTGCCACCGTACCCTCGATCCTTTCT
Organism: Andrena praecox; assembly: GCA_963932275.1. Classification (NCBI taxonomy): domain Eukaryota; kingdom Metazoa; phylum Arthropoda; class Insecta; order Hymenoptera; family Andrenidae; genus Andrena; species Andrena praecox. The sequence continues at coordinate 3,840,360 of OZ010729.1, forward strand.
TCCGATCCTTTTTATTCTCCCGACCTTCGCTCGCGTTTCTCACGAAACATTCTGGACAATGGGAACGCGGCAGGATGGCTCGCGAGACTCTGAATTTTAAACGCGAACGGAGAAAATACGCTTATCCCTTTCCTCTAAATCCTCGAGGTGGCAGAATCTGTTTAGAAGCTCCAAGAGGCATATTACAACTGTTATCTCCCTGGCGATGTTTTTGCTTAGAGTGAGGGAAGCAAATGGAAGCATCAGTTCGTTGAACTCGAAGCAGAGGGCTCTCAAGCGCACACACGAGTTTCGAGTCTTCGATTCGTTCATACACACACGCGCACAAGCACGCTTACGGCTTATTCCTGTCGAGGATGACGACAAGGGTCTTGCACGTCGCGTGGAATCCCCGCGGCAAAAGCAGACACTCGTCCCTGCAGCCGCAGATATTGACAGGCGGTAAAGATCCCTCGGAACATCGTCGAAAAAGTGGCAAGTAACGTTCCCTCATCCCCGTGAGGAGGTAGGCGAGATTTCCGTGCGACCACCGCGGGAATATGTACCTCGCCTGCCAGGTATATGTTGCACGGCAGCTAAATCACTGGGAGGGAGAGCTGACGTTGTCTCCTCCTCGCGTTTCGCTCGTGGAAGCTAAAAGATGGAGCAGAGGCGTGCTGGGAACCGCTATCTGGCGGGCACGACGCGAGAAAACGTCACTGGGCAACAAAATACAAGAAATGGTACGCGAAGGAATGCAACGCGGAGAATATGAAGAATTGATGGGGGAGAGGAGATCAACGCAGTCGCCGATCTGACAGAAGAATCGCGAAACACGAACGTGTGCCCCTTACAACAAGTGATTTCCAATACGATGGGGAGGCAAGTTGCAACGGGCACGCGAAAAAACTCATCATCATCGTCTTGACAATGTATGAAATGTTAATTAGATTTTCGTGGGACGAAACGTTGGAGGCGAAATGAAGCCGAGCGTCTGCTAGCCCGCACGTGCGCCTTACGCAATTCCCCACAGTCCCTTACATTATTCATCGCCGAAGATCGGGACCAAAGAATGGTGGTACGGCGAACGAGGATCACTGAAAGCCCGAGGAAGGAATCTTCTCGCAGTTTAAACCGCCATTTCGCGAATTAATTAGACAGAATTCCCTCTCGGGAGGACATTTTCTTCCTTGGGCATGGATAGACGACGTCTCTCATTATGAACGAATTTCATTATCTCGGTTTTTGCCCCCTCGTGTCGAGCGTTATTAATCGACGTTGTCCCATTACGGCGGCTGGTAATTGTTGCTAATAGCACTTGTAATTCCGGGGGCCTCTCTCCCGCGGCCTGTTTAAACGAATTGACAATCCAACGGAGTAAACTCGCGGGAACGCTGTCACAATTAACGTTGGAGAGAACGATCCTCGAGCTTCGCCTTGCTGGATCCGAAGATCGAACGATTTGAATTAATATTCAAGCAGCCTCCTCGAACGGCGCGTTTTTTGTACCCCCAGACGGAACGAACGGGTGGCAAGTACCGAGGATGAACTGCTGCTGTTTCACGGACCACGTCCCCCTCTCCACGATTCACATCGGACGACGAGATTATGAATATGCATCCCGCTTAATGCCCGTGATAAAAAGGTGGCCCTTGGTGGCGGAGTTCTGCAAGAACACTTGGCAACGCGATCTTGTTCACCTTTCTCCTAGCCAACACTTCTGAATCCGCGAATTCCTCGGTTCTCAAGGATTTCATAGAACAAAGAACGCGACAATGGGGCGGAAACTGAAGTCCACGAAACTATCAAAGAACTCGCGACTATTTCTGCCTTTGGAAATAGAATCTCGCCTCGCGACTGAAGCCAGCGGTATATCACACGGATTTTCCCATAAAACTAATTAAGCAATCCTGTTAAAGTGTTCCCTACAAAGTTTACAAAACTCTTATCGTTAAGTCTCCGTTCAATTTCAGCGTTCGTCGCGTTCGCAGTAAATGGAGGCGCGCGCTCAGTAGCACGACTCGACATTGCTCAGACGCGGGACGCAGCCAGGTTCGCTTGTCTTCTACCGCTGTCCTCTCAAGATTTTCCCGAGAAACGCGTAGTACCACTCACCATAGTCATCCTCGTAGATGATGGCGACCTTGGTCCAGTTGAGAAACTCCATGATGTCCTGATAAGCGGCGTTGAGCAATGTTTGTGCGGGGTAAAGGTTGATGCTGAACTCTTTCGCCTCCGTGTCCAGGTCCAGCCTGGCTTCCAGGTGTGGAATGTCCAGTGCGTCGCAGATACTGTGTATGTGCTGGCCCAGGATAGGATCTGACGGGCCGAATACAGCTTGCACGCCGTATTTGACCTGTTGGCACGCTGCAACAGAGAACGATCGATCGGGATTGATCAGCTCGCGTTGCAGGCTGGCTGGTGGCGTTTAATGACGCGCGGCCGTTTAAAACACGCTGACTACTACGCGGCGCTCGCGGCCGCCTCGGCTCGCCATCATTCGATTCTCGTTAGGGGAGCCCGCGAATCTGCTTAGCCATCCGCTGGCAATTTAGCTGGCCCGTTCCCGTTCGATAAACCATTACGCGAGGGAGGAGAGATCGGCGAGACGGCGCGCGCTGCCCATTAAGATCGTACGCGTGTAGAACGACTGTAGAACGACGTTAATGCGGCATTAACGGCTCGCTAAGCCGAACACATGACCGAGATTGTCGGCGGGCGTCGTAAACTTCCTTTATGGCTGCTCGAAATTGTCGCGGCGACGCGGAGGAATGTCGATTAATATCGATAACGGTGTTACGCTTTCTCTGACGCTCGCGCATAGGTGTTTCAGATCTCGATAAGGTATCAATTTCCACGCTGCCGGCACTTGCACGATATCATTCTTCGGTTCAGGGAGCCGCGGCAGGATAGATTCCCAATTGCGATATGTCAGCCACCGAAAAGGAATATTAACGACAGGGAATAAATATCTCATTCTCAATGCTTTCATTCCTAATTAAGCGAGCTCACAGGCGCTCTCGCGTGAATATTTCAGTGTAAGGATGTTAAATGGAACCCAAAGCAACACTGGAAGTGAGGAGCTTAATAGCACGCTAATGCTATGTAATCCAAGAGCAACGTTAATATCGCATTAACGCTCTAGTGAATCCACTGTTACGTTATGCTGGCTGTAAAGCTGCTCCCCGCTGCGTTCCCAGCACGATGCAGTGGCATAAGTGGAGGTATACGAACAGAATGACCGACGGAAGTCCCGGAATTCGGGGGTTATCTTGCTTCAGTTGCAACGGTTGTTACGGTCGGCCTGGGTGCTATTCACATCCTAAGTTAGCCTTTCAAACCACGGGGCAACTGGTCCTTACGTGCCGCCCAGTTAATACGTTACACCAGACAAGAACTCACGGACCGGAGCGTCCCATTGGGAACAGCAGTTTCCACGTGGCTGTGTGTTGCCGCCAAGTGTTTCGGAAGGGGCAGACACGTGTTGGATAAAGCGATTATAGCTGCACGTGGGATCGAATTCTGGCTTCCCGGCAACGAAACGTCTGTACAATTCCTCTTGCATCGCAAGTGCGGGGAACGATGCGAAAGATTTGGAGAAATTCCAATAGGCAACTATATGATAGAATAGTTTAAACACCGTTCAGCTACAGCGAAGGTTGAAAGCGACAATACAATCGAACAATCATGAAATTCCCATACAACCTCGATCCGCGGGGATTGACTTATGCTTCGACACCATTCGATCGCGAAGAAAGGGTTCGCGAATGGAGCGCCGAGAAATATGAAAAGCCCCCGCAAAGAGTAATCCGCTCCTCAAATTCCTCGCTCCCTCGCTTAATCCTCCTCCAAGTTCGACCAGTCCTCGAGCTATTCCAAGTCCCGGATATAAAGGACTTATCTACTTACGTTCAAGTGACTTTTCAGCGCGGTGCTTTATGCTGTGGAGGTAAAGTAAAACGATGTCTATCATCGTTCTCTGCGAAGCCGTCTGACGGCACGTCTTCGTCGGTGATACACGCCGGCGACGATGTTCCGGTACGAGGCGCCTTAGCGAAACGAGTTACATGTCGCGGAAATTATAACAAAGGTGGCTCGCAGTTTATGCAGCTCCTGTGGCTACGGTTCCTTCGATTATCTGGCCGTACGGGGGCGAGGAAGAACAGAGGCTAACGAGTAATGAATTTTCAGGGAACGAGATAATGGGGTTTTGGTGGTCCATTATCGTGCCACCTTCAGAGCGCCATAGTGGTCGTTACGTTCGGGTTATGCGAACCCCTAGGTCGTTTTTCTCTCGTATCAAAATTGTCTGATACTGCTGCCGGCAAAGTCTTTTGCAAGCAAACGGTTGCATCCGATGGCGCGGTGAATGAAAATGATGTTCTGCGGTGAAATTAGACCAAAAACCAGAAATCAGTCGGCCAGAAGTGATCGAACAACTCACGCAAAATTAATTCGGTACGCAGAAAGGAAGCGTTTACAGGCCACCTCGCTGGATTAGTCCTGACGCCGTTTCAATCCGCTCTGGAATACCACAGAAATCGCTGAATTCGACCGGAAAAGTTTTTGTTTGCACAGGAAACTCGCTGGGTCAAAGATTCAAAGGGGCCGTAAACGAATCGCTCTTCAGATCGCTAAGGCTAATTTGCGATTTAACGAAGTAATCGTTGGCGGTACTCAAAGAGGGGGGGGGGGGGGGGAGTAAAGCTCTCGGACGGAGCGCGGCTTTGGAGTCGCAGGCCCCAGGGCCATTTACATTTCCCCTTTGCTTGCTAGGGTTCCAGTGCTTCGTTCATTTTTTAATATCCGCTCGAATGGTGTGTTGTTTGAGCTAGACGATTTCGCTGGGGCTCGCGGGCCAGTGGGAATGGCAGAGAGAGAGAGAAATGGAGAGCAGGCGGCTGACTGAGTATAAAGATAAATGAAGCACCGACCATAGGGATGGAATAGTGGCCACGATAAGAAGGAACCAACCGGCTGGGCTGAAGATAAACACGGACACTTGGCGGGGGATTGCAATCAGAAATAATAAAAATGTATTGTCTGATTCTGAATGGAGGAGATAGGCTCGAGATGTAGATAGCTGATGCTGGGGAGTAAACAGGGTAGCAATGGGAGAAGAGTTCATGGAACACGGAATACGATTACGTAGATGAAAACTAGATGGATGCTCGATAAAAGTGTTTACGAGGGTGAATAGAGGGAATGACTAGAATCGGAAGCATTGTGAGTTTCCTTTGAACGGTGAAGCGACGACTCTAAAATGGCCCAGGGTGGTACCTAAAGTGTTTGCGCAGCGTGCTCGTATTTATCGTTCCGCCACGGAGTGGAATGAAGTTGTGGCGTTAATTTATAACCTATTCAGTGAGAAATGTCAGCCCTTCAAGGGTATTTGCACAAAGCATGAAAGTCGGAATTGCACGAGCCGCGGAACGCTGCGGAATTGAGGCTAGCGATTTAAAAAGGTACATACAAACGCCTATTAATGACGTTTAAAGCAGCGCAGGTTCACGTTATTCCCACTGCAAGTCTGAAACATCGCGGAATACACCTGATAACGACGTACTTTTCCATTGAATATAGTTATTCGCGATGCTTTGCCCACCCTTTGAAAGAAATTACTTTGAATCATCCTTCTTGTCTCCGCCGGCGGATTGAAATGAAAAATATCCAGACGATGACGTGGATGTTTATTTTTCTCCCAGGTCCAGCGGAGCACCAACTCCGCGTAAAATAAATTCCGTTTCATTAATCCCCGTGGGTGGCACAGTCCGCGTTTCACAAATTAGACCGGTCTATTTAGCGAAACATTCAGTCAAGCATGGAAAAACGAATCCTCCCGGATTGAGTTTCGCGCAACAACGTTAATATAGTAAAATCCAGCAAGCTTTAAGCTCGCGTTTCAAAGTTGTGCGCCTTACCATTGTAAACTACGAGCACGGCGATTCACGGCTCGACAAACGGACAGAATTCGTCGAAGACTCTGATTCAGCGGACTTTAATTAAACTTTCTAATTAAACGTAAAGTTTCATTCCCCATGCTCCATTGTCACGACGATGTTCCTTCCAATTACTAGGTTGCAGAATTCACAAGATTGTTTAACAATAGGTACACGCGACCGTAGCGATTCCTCGATGTTAAGAATTCCATTTGCCTTTACGTCCTCAAGTTGGCCGGTACTTGCTCTCGATTCTTTCCTCTGTCGTGGCACAATTCGCCCCTCGCCAAGTGAACGAAAAGTCCAAAGACAGGCGGTTTAGCTTCCAGTAGATTTGCCTTAACCGTTCGCACTGGTAATTACATTATCGGCGACAGTGCCAGGCCGGCGAGGGGTGCAGGGGGTTAGGAGGCACGTGTGGGAGGTTAAAGGGTGAGGCAATTAAGTGGAACCAGCATCGATCTCGCTAGTCACCAAGAATTGACTGGCCATAGTTTCGGTGAAACGGCCCGACAGGAAAAATCCAATTTCTCGGCTCCACGGTCAGACCAATAAATCGGTGATCCTGCACCACGTGGGACCATGCGGGCTCCTGTACTGGAAGTGCGACGCACCTGTAACGGGGCTGGACCGTTAATTCCCCGAGACAGGTTCGAGGACTCCCCCTAGAGACTTTCAAACTGGACGACGATCGAAGGACCAAGGGATCCGTTTAATCTGCCTCCGCGAAATACAAGATTCTATCGATCAGAATGACGATAGAATAAAGCAAGCTTGCGGAACGTGTTTCATTTCTTACGACCAGTGAACCACGAGGTATTTTCAAAGTAAAGAGCCCTCCTTTAAACCCCGTCGCGAGCGAAACCGGCAGATATCGATGCAAACTCCCAATATATTCACAGCAGCCGAAAAGGAACGCGCGGCAATGGGAAGAATAAGGGGGAGAGCAGCGGTGGAAGCCAGCCAGCTAGATCTGAGTTTGTTTACGAGCACGCCCACGTCGAGAAACTTTCCGTGGGCGACCAGGAGAGGCGGGAAGGAAGTCAATCTTCTTAACGGGCGACACCCTGAAACCCAGTCGACCCGTGCGACACTCAAACCTCTCTGTTCCTCACGTTTCACGGGGTAACGTCGTTTCACCGTCCACGTCGAACGTAAGACGACTTCCAGCGAGAACGTTTGAGCAACTCCTCCAGTTCGAAGGTCACGCTTAACCGGACGAACTGTAGTCGAGGAATTTACGAGGTCCCTCAGAGATAAAGGCAGGGGCAGCTTTGTCGCGTCAAGGTTACGGTTCACTTGCCCGGCGAATCCCCAATGCGTTTCCGCTGAAATTCGGAAAGGTTCTCCTTGTACGTTTTACTGGACGCGGAATGGCTGGAACAAGGACAGGAGTCGCGAATTTACATGCTCTCCCATCGATTGGCGCGTGGGCGACAGAAAACGCTTGGGATAGAGACGAACGTTAGCGGCTGCCAATGGTTTATATTTTTGTAACACAATACTGGACCTTCCACCATTTCTGAGTTCAGGGGCTCGCGATATTTTTAGGCAAACGGCAGTGACTAAGTAGCTTTAATGGACAAATAAGCCCATTCTTGCCAGTTGAAATTCCCTTCGGAAAATGGTGGTCCATCCGGTATTAATCGATCCACTGCAAACATCTTCCCTTTCGGATTCAACTACGGCGGGTAACGGACGCGAAATTTCAGATACGCTGCACGATCGACAGCCCAGTTATCTTTCTCTTCGTTCTCCCTCGCGAATGTCGACATGGTCCGTGAGATCGATACGCGATTCTCGCCAAGAGCGAGCGCAGAGCTTTGCATTGTAAATCCCCGGACGTTGTTCGAAAGTTGTCCTCCCTTTCTGTTCGTTCTTCTCGGTCTCCCTCATCCCTGGCCTCTGCCACTTGTCCCCTTCATTGCGCACAGACTACCACGCGTGAACCTTGCTCGCCGATAAATTCCTCGGAAAACGTCGCGACGTCCAGACGAGTGATTTAAACGAACCGTATCCAGGCGATAAATCCTCGTCCAATATTATTTGCGCGCGTAACAGGTGACCCGTGGGCATCGACAACGATCGATTTACGACCTATTCGCGCGGCAAGCGTGACAGCTTCGCGCCCAGCGACCGGCCAGCCACGTGAACCGAACGCGGCTCGCGCGGCCGCGGAGTTCATAATTATTCCCCGTTCGTAAAGTGGACTCGTCGGACCGTTGCCAAGGAATCCCCTCTGGACACAAAGGGCTGGAGATACGGCGGCAGAGAGAAGTGTTCCGAGACGTTTGCCAAGGAAAAACAAGCAGGAGACTCAAGGAGATACATTCGCGTGCGGCTCCTCGCCCGCGGAGTGTTTCAATAAACCTGGCACGGCTGTAACCTTGCAATTTTTGCCGAATGAGATCCTCGAGGCTTCGGGGACTTGGTTCCCCCGCAAATCTACCAGCATTCAACGCTGTGTCGGCAACGGCAGCCGGAGCCTGACCACACGTTGATACATACTACTTCCAGGTGGAAAATAAAGCGCGACCACGGTCCTTCCTCTATTCCTGAATCTAGTTGCAATCATTGCCGATCGTTTACGCCCACGAATTAGCACAGACTGGGAACTGATTGGAAGCTTCATGACGGCCGAGAGGTAGCTGTAATTGGGGTTAGGCAACTTCCGTGGCAGCGAGTCTCTGCGAGGATGAAGTCGCGATCTCCTCGACAAAGGGAGCCGCGATGCATGAAATTTTCAAAGTGCATCAGCGATCCTTCGTCGCGACGGTTCGCCTCGCCTGCGAGCAAATCGCTCGAGCGTTAATTAGTAATAATCGCGAATCGAAGCTCCGCCGTTCGCATGGCTCCGCGTGTTATTCCAGTCCACTTGCCGCGCGACAGCGAACGCTTCCGCCCAGCGCCAACGGAGGATCGTTTTTTAATATGGAAATGGATGAAATCGCCGCGCCGCGCGGACTTCCCAAGGAAATATGCGGCGCCACGAGCGGAGAACATTAACGGGAGCCCGAGACGCGTTCTTCGTCAGACGGTGCCTCCTCGCGCGCGTTATTAGCCGGCCCCTGGACGAGGTTTACGCGTAACGCCTGGATAGGATCGTAACGGAGATATTTTTCATTTGCAAGTAGAATTGCTGTCTCATTACTGATACGGCTTTCGATATCGCGGAACTTTGCAACTTCGGAACTCGCAAACTTTCGCGACTCCTTCGATCCTCTGTTCCGTACCTCGAAGTATATTAACGCGAGGGTGGAAGTTTGTGAGCGCCTACTTTCTTCATTTCCATAGGAGATCGATAATAGTGAAATATTTACGTCTGCTTTCGCTCTGTGGAATTGAAATTCCATAATCGTTGCGATTCTCCGAAGACCGCTGCGAGCCCGAGTTTAGAGGATTCTTTTAAGTAGAAAAGTCGAGGATTACGTTTACCGAGGAGCTCTTTAATGTACCTATCCATTAAGCATCACAACTGGGAACTTTCAGGAACTTGTAAAGTTTCTTGTTTTAGAGTACCATAACTCTCATGGACGTTATATCCTTCATCTTTTCGCGGTTCTTCCTATCGATCAAGTTTTTACCGCGGTGCCAACAAGCAATTCAAGCTGATTGAAAGTCGCCAGGCGTTATAGGACCAAGACGATGGGAATTCTTTCGCAGAGGTGTCCAGCCGTGGTCCGCCATTCTTTCAACTTCCTTAACGAGGTGGCGAGCGTTGGTTTGCCCTTTGATGTTGGCAATTCTCTCGAGTAGCCTCCAGAGGGTTAGTCGGCCTCGTTCAATCAGAGTAATTGCGCGTTAAATCTCCTCGCCGGCCGTGAAATCAATATCGTGCCGTCTGAGCATCCACCTCCGGGTCTGACTCGTATTTCGAGCTACTTCGCTGAACCGGTCCTTTCCCAAAAAATCTGCTGACTTTGACTCGGGGGCGGCAGAGCGTAAAGGCATCGATAATCAATAAGTCATTCTTCTCTATTGTGCATCAAGTAGATCTCCAGCTCGCACTTGGCGCTCGTGTCGCTCGACAGGGCTGAGAATATTTCAAACGGGACCGGGCTGGAGATCGCGAGCGCGTAAAAGCGGGTGAACGTAAATGGGCAACAGGGAAATCGCCCGGGCGTTCTTATGCTTTTAATAAACGCACTCCGATAAGAATTCCCTGCAACGAATGGTTTTAATTAAAGCCCGGCGAGCAGATTAAGGCGTAATCGGCCGGCGCGCGTTTCCGAGTCTGGCGATCGACCGTGAATATAGCACCGCGCTCGTAACAATTTTTCGATATTTAATATCTCCCCGCCGTGATTCGACGGAGGGAAACCTTTCCCTGTATCGCGCGGGGGGAATCTACTTGGCGAAGAAATTTCAGATGAATTTATCGTACAGCGCAGGGAGCAAAGTATCCCTCGCAATATCTACGTTCACTTTTTCAAACTTCTATTAATATCAGCTCACCCCTGTTCCTGTCGAGTTCTGACACTCGGACGTGTTCAACCGCCACGAAGGGAGCAACTTTCGACACTTTGCATGGATCTGCGCCGGTACAAGCGTATTCGCGTGGACTCGCGGCGAATCGAATGCGTAGCTGCTCTCATCGATATTACTTTCGTAGTCTGCAAGTTCGCCTTTCTTCCATCCCCTTTCCCGCCCCCGGCAGACTCGCCACCTCCCGGCGCGCCGAAACGAAATCGACTCGCGGGAAAGATGTAGCAGCGGCGCGGAGGGCGAGCCGTAGGAAGCGAAATTTGAAAAAGCGGTGATAAAGCGGCTTACGGGGCGCGCCCTCGGCTGCTGCGGAAGTATGTTTTGATAACGGCGGGTGGCTGGGCATGGTCCGTCGGAGTCACGATTCCGAGCGCGGAGCGTCGAATGGGGTTCGATATCAAAGGATGAACTGGCGCGAGAACACGCCGCGAAGATGCAGTCGAGAGCATTTTGCACGGTTGATGCCACGGGTTCGAGATACTCGGGAACTCGGATACGAAAGTGGCGTCGGAAGAAGTGGTCTAAGATCGTAGCCAGCAGGAGTAGAAATAATGGCACCGAGTGAATCGATAACAGCGATAAGGATAACGAGGAAAGAATGGAATACACGAGTTGCCGGCACAATGGAGCGTCGGGGAGTGTTGCACAAAAGCCCAGCCTCGCGGGGGCGAAAATATTTTCCTCGTAATATTATTTTCATGGTAATGCGAGCGTGACTATGGTGTCAGAGCCGCGGCACAGTGGGGTATTTGGCCCGAAAACCCGGACATGGCATTTTTAAAATCTTCAAACTCCCATAACTTTGTTAAAATTCATCCAAAGTTGATGAAACAAAAACCAGTTTAAAGTTTAAACTTTCTACTTTTCGATTCATTAAATCAATTTTATCGAAATCGGTATCCAGGGGGTAAAATCCGCCCTTAAAGAGGAATGTGCCAAACTGTAAAAGTTTCTTGATGTTGGTCAAGTGCTACGGAGTGCAAACAATATTGTTTGTAATTTTATGTATACTATCGGAAAGTATGATCCATTGCCTTTACGATAAGTCGAACCTCATAAAAAAAGGATGTTTTTTAACAAAGATACAGCCATTTAAAAAAAGCTACATTTTTAAATGTTTTTACAGAAATTCTTCGTTTACACAAATTGTGAGCTCAGGGGGAAAAGTAAATCTATTGTTTCATTTAGGAATTGCATCTTGACAGCTTTCTTTTTAATAAATTTTATGTTTTCTCGCGTCATCAGTTTAATTCCAGATGGTCCCGCAGCTTGAACCGAACAATTTGCTGACATTTGAATACCTATACGTATATGTATATATTCTCGTTAAATAAGTAACATCTGAATAACAATAGCGGAAAATATCTAGTTCATGTGACAAATGTTTAAGCGTACTTACCAAGTACAAGTAAAGTGAAATTTAATATAAAAATAAAATCAAAACAGCACTTAAATATGAACTCAACTAATGAACTTAATAAACACAGGATAAATATATATAACACACACTAAATATAGGCTATACAAAACAAAACTTTAACTGAATAAAATGTAAGAAAAACTAAAATATAACATATAAGTCCGTAAAAAGAGCTTTGAATATTTTGCCGTGTAGTCTTTGATGGCACTGTTTCATCTGAGTACAGACAGAATTTCATAAAATGTTTATGTTATGCTGTAGATAAATCTTTTACTAATTGTAAGTCCTCTACTTTATGTCTGCATTCAATTGAAACAGTGCCATCAGAGACTTCACGGCGAAATATTCAAAGTATTTTTTTCGTACTTATATATTATATTTTAGTTTTTCTTTCATTTTACTCAGTTAATACATATGTGTCCATAATTTAAACAGTTTCATTGAAGAGTTCCTTAACACGTCAAGAAGGCCTAAAACGCACCAGCTCTCGATTGTCATTTCTAGCTAAATTAGCTGTAAAACTTAAATCCGGACGAATCCGGAACCAATCTTTTTTGCATTGTCTTCACAAACCTTTATCAAATGTAATGGCACCACCAAAAGCAGTTAACACGGCTTAGCAGTATAACAAAATCGTTAATGAAATCTTATAATCGTAAAGAAAATTTACTGAATTCTCGATTATCTTCAAATGTTAATAACTATGCAAATATATATGATAAAAAGTAAAACCTTTTGGAAAGTGTAGTATATACCTACCTGAAAAGCTTCCATAATGCAAGAATTCACAACATTTCTTTACAACTTGTAGAAAATTTTAATAAGCCAACGATGTTTCAAAGGACGGTTAAGAAAGAATCGCGAGCTCTAAAATCTCTTAACTTTCGACGAAGCCTGCTGCTTCATGAGTGCACAAATTAAGAAAACAGTATTCATACATTGTTCCTCAGATATTGAACTGTCTCGAGCACCAAAAATTTTACGGTTTACGCAAAATTTTTGAAATCGATTTATGTCCGGGTTTTCGGGCCAAATACCCCACTGTGCGCGGGAGGAAACGGCGAGCGGTGGAAATTTTGGCGAGAACCGAGCAAGCCGCTGGAACGGGGCAGACTTCTGACGAGCGGGGAAATCTTTCCGACGCGGGGAAATAAAAGCCAAAGGGGCTTATTTTGGGGGCTACCGTCTGCGCCACGTTCGGAGAGCGAGAGGAAAGGGATTGTCTCCTTGTTTATGCTCGTGGTTGGACGAATTTGGGAAACTGGAACGGAGGTCTGGAACTTTTGAGGGCAGAAGAAGCGTAATAAACTGAAATCGGGAGGAATGCTCGTGGAAGGTGTAGCGCAGCGAAATGTGGAGCACTGATTTTCGACGAAAGGCCATGTCGAGAATTACGAAACGGGTCGTTGGTGGGGTATGCTCGATTTTCGACGCGATAAGGTAGCGCAGATGCTGCCCCGAGCGAAGCTTAAATCGCGAAAAGAGCAGCGGGTGCAGGAACGCCGTTGCCCCGGCTCTGAAATACGATCGGCTTAATCTCCACCGCGAACCTTTTAGATTCACCGTAGGCTCTATTATTCGCAGATTTCGCTGCTGCCTCGAAACCCGAATCTGCAGCACGAACGCGGGGTGCAAAATATTTGTTGAGAGTGCGACGGGAGAGAAAACTGATGACCAGTCGTTGGGGAAGGTCACTTAATCAGTGTCTGTCAGAATCTTTCAAGGGTGCCTTGGCGCAGTTTTGGCTCCCCGAAATTTACGTAAGCTGCCCAAAATGGCGCACGGTGGAGTTCCTCGCGAGGTATATAGGTTCATGGCCGGGAGAGCTCCGTGCGAAAGATCGAAGATCGAGAACCGTGGCGGCGTGAAGGACCTCTATTCGTGCAAGGCATCGAGAACAGAGCCGTCAAGAGGTGCTCTCGAACACGTGACGCGACGTGACGTTGTGCAGAGTCCCGCTTTCTTCTGCTCGTTTGTGAAGCTACCAGCCACGTTTTCTCGCGTTCCCACGTACATTCAATTGCCAGCTAAATTTCTGGATCTCCTCCCGCGAATATTAATATACGAAGATTCTATGCGAGCGTTGCGGGCATCTAAATTCGATTATGTCTCTCCTCCATCCTCGGAAGAAATTATTCAATCCGTTCTCTCGACTTCACTAAACGGCGAAGGGATCAAACTATCTCCCGATCAAGGGACCACCCATCTTCACATTTTGACAGGTCATCAGATAAGGCCCTTGAAGTTGCAAGAGTGTTTCGTGGACCAGGCGACGCTGTGCTTTTTCCATCATCCACAGAGTAATGCCCCAATTCTCGCGCTCCCTTATCAAACTGAACCGTCTAGTTGAAATTCCCAGCGCGTCGCCTAGTCCTTTCCGATTTTCTAATATTCCACGCCCGAATCAGCCGGGTAAATCCGCGGTATCGGCAGAGCAGGTCCGATAACCGGCCGTCGTTTATCCCGGCACGTATTCATATAACCATAAAAACGTAAAAAAAAAGGGGGAAAAAATGCCCGACGGTCGGGCGCAGATAACGCTTTATGCGAAACAAACGGTCCAGCGAGGTTCATCTCGGTGGCGGGCGCGCGCATTTGCATGCATACAGCCGGGTGCATGTAGTTTCAGCGCGAACACGAGTGAACTAGCCGCGTTCGGTTGTTCTCCAGAGCCTTACGGGGGCCGTTCCGTGGAACGGTATCCCGAGGCTCAGCATCAGCCTTTTAGTATCAGCCTTTCGAGCTTGATACAGTTTGAGGGTTCGGAGGAAATGATAGGGACTCGTAAACCGAGACGGCCGGGCGAGTGGAATCCGACAATCGGGGGGAAACTGGACAATAACTTCAAATACGACACCGTTTCCATAGCGAGGGATTTGTCTTCAGAGTCGAGCTTAACCTCGATACCGTTTGACATAGCGATTTGCGAATTTGGGGCGCGAAAAACTGGTAGTGCAGCTGTAGAAATGTGGAGGCTTCTGGTCTTAATAACGAACGTATTAAAACGCGAGTCTGTAACGGAATTTCGTGCCCCTTCATAAAACTCTGATATTGCGAGGCTAACGCGACCCGAAGTAGTAGCTTCGACGACCCTATCGCGTGTTTCGCCCCATTTTCCTATATTTGTCAGAGGAAGAAGAATGGCTGCAGCATTTTCTCGGTGCATTACGCGGGAGACTCATGGGATACAGACCTAACGACGTTGTAAAGTGAGATACAGAGGGCCCAGTAAGGTGAATTCTGCCTCCAGCCATGAAGTAGCAATAAAAGTAAATGAAATTTGACAGACAGAACGTCGTAATGTAACGTCCGCTGGTCTCGCACACCTTTCCATCCTCGAATTAATTAGTGCCGCGGTAAGTCCGACATTAACTTTGCCACGCGTCGCAAACAATATTGTTAACCAAGTTGTACGCTGGTCGACGATGTATATTCGACAAGCGACGGAAGGGAGATAATAATGTGCATGCCACTTTAATAATAACGCTGCAAGCACGCCCATTACCCTTGCCCAGATTACACGACGCCGCCGCGATAAATTCTGCTTAGGACAGCGCGCTGCTCCACGTTCCGAAACAATTTCAACATCAACCAGAACATCTCTCCCATTTCCATGTTTCGTGTCTTCAAACGTATTTCCTCTTAAACAACGCGGCACAAATGGGTCAATATCGAATACCGATTGGCCAATCGATAACAAATTTCAACCCCTACAAATGGCAAAGAATTCGGTTTTGTAGAAGTTTATTCCGCATGCCCCGTAACTAGAAATGCAATTCAGAAGAAGGTAAATCGAAATTGTTGCAGAATAGTTTTTGAGGGAATTGATTTTGAACGCGCTCGGGAGATATTCTGTCAGCAGATAATTAACCTAGTGACAATTAAGGAGGCACTCACCCTTTTTCGACGCGTGGAAGGAGTCATCTTTCGGCACGTACTGTATATCGTACTCCAGCGTGGTTTTTGGCAGGATAAGCCTGTCCTTGTTGATCTTGTACACGGCATACTTGAAGGCCAGCTCCGTACTGCTATCCTTTTGGTCATGAGTGAATATAGCACCTGGAACGAGCGGGTGAACGAGTTAGAATGGTGGTGACGCCAGTCTCCCGCTAATATCGTTTTCGCGTCGGCGGCGATATTCGCGATGAAAAATGCACCCTTCCATAGCGATATACTTAAAACTCGCTGAACCCGCTATTCCTGCCGACCGAAGGACAAGTGCTCCACGATGCATTCTATTAACTGGCCCAGAATAATTTTCAACCCGCCCAATTAATTCCCGCCAGGCCACTCGATCCTCTCTAACGGCGACCGTCACTTTTCACTTGCCGCGAAAGATACTGCCTACGAGCGTCAGAATTTTCGTTGCCCCGCCGTTCGTCGGACAAGGCGGGTGTGTCATTATGTAGCGACGGCACTTCATAACGGTTCAACACCGACCGATTTGCATTCTGAGTGTCCATCAATCGCCTAATGGCGGATTCTTCGAGTTCTCTCGCGAGTCGAGGGGCGGAGCAAGCTCGTTTACTAATTGCTGATCGATGCTTCGAAACCAAGCGAGGCCGCGGCCACGAGCATGTCAAGGACTTGCTGCACGTGTACAAATGCATACACATATTGACAGTAAAGCCTCGTTCGAGAGCTCGGGATCTCGCGGACCCTAAATATTCAACGCCTGATACACGTACGTACCTATTAAACGGTAATTCTAAGCAGCTAAATCGTCGGGGCGAATGGAACCGCCTCCCCGGGGCTGGCACAAGCTTTGCTCGCACTACTGTTTCCTTTCGGGGGCATCATTTCGCCCGCTCGCAAATCCGATCGAGCGTCGAACAAAGAAGGCCACCTCGGGCAAATGAAAACAAGCTTCCCCCAGGATACAATCGCGACGGAGCGTGATGGGCAAATTTTATTTTTCCCCCGGCGGGAGAAGACACCCGCAAAGAATAGGGGACACCGCGTTCACGAGTTTTCAAGTGTCCTTCCAAACAGAAGTATCGGGAAACGAGTTAGGATCTTCAGCCCTTCCCCTCATTGTTGGGAACCTCTACTTATTGCGGAAGGTAAGCAGAAGGAAGATCGACCTGGTATTTTAAGAGACGCTGTAGACAATGGTGAACGGTGAATAGCCGTAACTGCTAACTCAAACTAAGTTAGGCGAGAGATGCACAATATGCTACTTAGTACCAGGAGGACAGAATGGTGGGGAACGAAAGTCGGGCGACACACAGGGGAGGAATGCTTGTAATTTGACGGTACGGCGGGAGATGAAGCCTAGAGACACATCCGTACAATGCACAGATATAAACAGAAGTTTCAGAAGCGAGCAGCCTCGCGAACAAGCAACAAGGCAGCAGAGATGAAAAATTCATCTCCCCCCGCGCATGTAGAGGACCAGAAGAGCAGAGGTGTTATGTGATCATACTAAGGGGAACAATGGGGAACGGGGCAAAAGGGTTCAAAATGCGCTGGGCAAGAGACAAAAGACAAAGGAGAGAGTGGAAGGACGAGCGAAAAGAGAATCTTGAACGCTATGTACTCGGTAAGCTTCGGCCCTTTACCTTCAAGGGAGCCGCTCGCGAAATCCATGAATCCTGGCTAACGTGGACGGACCACTCCCCCGTTTCGGTCCCCAGGCATAATTAATTAGAAAGGACGCGAGCATTAATCGGGAGCTCCGCAGGGTTGCGCTGAAGAATCGTCCTTTTGTTGCTGAAGAATGGCCACGTGTCCTGTGGCAGCGGGGAGTTATCAATTCCCGTGCACGAGGACTCCTTCACGGAGAGGCGTTTGCTATCTAAAATCCGGTCGCCCGAGGCCGCGACAGTGACGTACGATGGACGAGTAATCGGAATGTAGTCGCTTTCATCGGCTTTCCCATCGGGCCGACCCCACCATTCATCCTGCTGCGCGCTAATTTCAGGCAAACTACACGCGCGAAACGATCTCGATCGCAAACAGCCCCGCGGCTCTGGGTCGAGAATGTTATTCAGGCTGCTCTCCCCCATCGCCAGCGACGCCCTCGAGGAAGCGTACACTCCCCCGGGGGGGTAGTTTCGGACGTGAATGCCGAAACACAGGCATGCAGATGTCCTTCAAAGGTACGATCCCCGCAATTTCCTTCGAAAAATATCCTATTTCTGGGCGACCTTTATTGCCGGGGAGCATAACGGCGCGAACAGGGTGACCCCTATCAAAATCGAGGCCATCTTGGTGATTGGCCGAGGGACGCCTCTCCTCGAAGCCTTCAGATGGCGGGGTGGCTTTGAGCGTCTCTTCTCAGACAGTTTGTCTTCGGGCGGACACGCTGCAAGAGGGCTACTCGATGAATAAGGGTGGCGAGAGTATTGCGACCATCGCCTAGACCGACCAGCTTTAGTAAAAAGCTGCGCTTAAACGTTCCCCAGCTTTGATCTACCTTCCTCCCTTTCTTCGGCGATGCCTTTTGAAATCTGGGAATCGGGACGCGCATCCGCTTTCGACACTATTCTCGCCCTGAAAAGACTTCGGCCGGACGCAACGGAGAAGCGAAAGAACGAGGTGCGAGGGGCACGATCATTTACGACGTCTAATGGCGGTAATCCCGGCTCGGAACAACGCGAAACGAAATACCTACAAATCGACTAAGTGGCAAGAACGAGAAAAAACACGAGGCCGCTCGAGCATTGTAGTAGGAAATCACCCTTTCGCGTCATCCCTTCCCCCTGGGGAATCTTTAACCTCTCCCAGAGGTACATTCCCTCAGTTTTTTCGTCTGTTGCTGGGGTATGCAGCTAATCCATTTATCGGCGTACAAGCTGGTACCTTTGCTGCTCGATCCTCTGTTTCTCAGCTGGTCCAGCGGCTGCCGAGTGTACCTCGGCCCCTCTGGAAGAGCGATAACTACAGGCCCACGGTGGAATCGCAGACTGCTTCTTTCGGCGGTTTCTTTCGTGCCCGAGAGGGAAGCAAGCCGTTAACGGCGCTGCTTTATCATTCGTCGTTTAAATGGAGGGTAAAGGAGCCCGGCTAAAGTACGTGGTCGGCGGGATAGTTTCTTTCGGGTTTGCTAGCTCGGCAAGAATTATGGCGGAGAAGTGGTCCGTACACCATCTGCTGTTGCAGTATCAGGGAAATGTTGGTTATCGGTCTTGCTGCAACTTAGCGCGACATTGTTGCAGTCTCAATTATGCTTTGGACGAACATTTCGGGGCGATTTAATCTAGAGCCAGCGGCCGGATGCAACGCCGCCCCTTTTATCGCGGATCGCGCACCTTTCGGGAATCAATTTTTCAATTTCATACGCTGCGCGGCATCATAAATTCAGGAAGGATTCTGTATTCTACAGGCGGGTTTTCTTGTACACCCGGGTCTATTCGCGAGATGATATTGCAGAATCCACACCCTGTTAAGGATGGATTACGCGAGCACCAGTTAGCACTGTACGTAGAAGAAGTTTCAGGGGGTTTCTGCTGGTATCATAGAGGAGGGCCATGAATGGCACGCGCGTCGTATTGAAAGCACACGCGTCGAATGAAGCTCGTATTGTAGAAATAAACGACGTTATCCTACACATCCATTTTCGACGTAATCTTCGCAAATCCTAAGGGCTCAGGATAACGTGGCCCAGGATTTCTGCAGGTTAATCTTCATTCCTGTGGAACTACGTACAGTAGCGTGGCTTGGTACACGACGACGTCAGATAAATCTGAAATATTGTCAGGGGGCAGGAAAGGGTTTAATAACCCGGTCGTTTGCTCCACGACGAAGGTCGATCTCCCTTCACCATCTTTATAGAGATTCGTATTCGACTGTGGGAGAACCGAGGCACAGACGAAGACAAAGACGAATACAAAGACGAATACAAAGACGAAGACGAAGACGAAGACGAAGACGAAGACGAAAACGAAGACGAAGACGAAGACGAAGACGAATACGAAGACGAAGACGAAGACGAAGACAAAGATGCAAGACACTTTCCCTTTTCTGGCTTCAAAGTCGGGAGACCCTATATTCTATAGGTATTAACAATGTAGGAGTTCTGCGATCTCATAGAACATTGTATCAATATTCAAGGACTAAGTATGGAATTTATGAGAATATGTCTCCAATTTTAATCACAAAGCTTCCGATGCGAAGATTCGCGAAGGTCTCATTAACGATGCCACCAGACTCCTCGTTATCACGCTGCGATCTTGCGTAACTGTTTCGAATCAAAGAGGATGCCACCAGGACGGAGAGAGTTGAAGAGAAACTAAAATCGTGGTACCGTCGGGCACGCCTGTGTGTGCAACAGCTTTCCCAGATCACAGCAGGCGAAAATCTGTTTCCAACGCCGCATTTTCTACAGGCAATCGCGATAGTTGGATCTGTACGTCTGAAATTTAGCGAACTCCCTTCGTACTTTATCCTCGTTTTACGCTCGCAGCGGGGAAGTAATTGCATTCCCCAAAAGGACGACGCCGAGGAAGAAAAACGAAGGAACGGCAAGGAAGGCGGTCGTAATCGAATAAAAGAAGTTAATCGAAGCGACTGGGGGGCGGGTTCGCGAACTCGCGAATTAGATCCGATCGTTCGAGCATCTGGAATCCGCGAGGATTACCATACGCCCCGCGCCACGGGACGAACGTCCTCCAACTTCCTCCTTTCGTTGGGGCGGTTAACGAGCACCGGAAGTTAGCGCGGTCCCGCCGGAAGGGGACGACTTTTAGAGGGCCGCAAAACGTCGAGGGAGCACGGGCAAATCTGGAATCCCTCCTGTTTACATCCTTCGAACGGGGTGGCTAACAAATCACGCAGGAAGACATCAGTCGCGTCCAAACACCGTGAAACGAAAAAGGGGCGAGGGATTTTTGAAATTCAAATGCAGCGGATATTGTCTCGCGGGTGAAACGTATGGTTGGCAGACTCGGTACCAAGGAAACCCAAGGAAACGCAGACAGCCCTGAACGGGTGTCTGGGAATGGGAGTTCCACTTCCTTCGGATAGCAGGAAATCTCTCGTTCCGATAAAACGGCGTGGAAGTCGATCAGGCCGAACTTCTGTCTCGGCCTCGAAGAGGGAACCGCGTGGTACACGAAGATACTTCCATGTTAAACCCCCTTACTCGATCTCCTTCAGTTGCTCAGGTGTACATCTCGCCCAGTTAAGCTGGCTTTCTTCGAGCTGCTCATCCTTCTCGATTACTCTTACCCGTTGGTCGCGGTTAAAGTTTGTTATTTCTGCCCATGACGCGACAAATTCAATCTCCGCCCGCCCTACGACAGGTCGATAGAGCATCCCGATCGGAAAATATCTGTCTCCCTTCGGGATTCAGTGTCTTTCCAGTCACAGAAGTACCGTGGAATTTTTACAGATTCGCTCGACGGTGTTTTAAACTCGATCAGAGCCTCTCGACGACCTGGGACGCGATACCTAGAGGTACTCACGCGACGAGAAGGGTTTCAATCTCTGCGACATTACGTTGCACCGAACGATGAGCGAGCTTTGGAGAGGGCAATGATGTAGCTGGGACGCGATTTTTCGTGAATTCCTCCACGTCGGAGCATCCCCGACGATGGTTCGGGAACTGGCGAACGAAAATATCGAATCCCGTGACGCTTTAGGATTACGCGGCGTCACGCGTCACCGGTTCAGCGTGCAATAATTCTGAGGATTACGCTTGGTCCCGATCCATGCGCACCGCCGTCGTGATTCTGGGCCCCAGCACGGCAGAGAACACGATGAATGGACCAGTTTTCCAGCGGACCGTGAGACACTGCGAACTTTACATCGTTTTGCCCAGCCGGACGGGGAACAACGCTGACGACACCGTTTGCTACCGCTGTTTCCGTGTTCCCAGGGAACTCCGTCCGACGACGTAGCTTTGATGAATTATTACGGCGGCTGGCGGCCGTTCCTTGCGGCAGACGTGTCGCTGAAAGCGTTCTTTTTCCGCCAACCATCGGGCTTAATCGGAACAGTTGTACAGTGAACGAATAAAATGAAATTTTCGCACAAGCACCGATCCGGTTCATTCTCAATCCTCCAGTTCTATCCAAAAGTATTCCCGGTTCACCGAGGCAAAATTCACGCGTTCAGAATCCATTGAGTTACAAGCTCACCGAAACTCTCCCCTGCTACTAGAGTTGCTCGTTTCACAGTTGAATAGACGAGCAATACGCGCGTCAACGGATGCTTCGCTCCAAGTGTATTCTAACTTCGACTCGTTAATTAACTTGAAGGAAATTGCGCATAAACCGAGAAGCAATCTGCTCAAAGGAATAATCGATTCTCTCAGAAGGGCAAAGTTAAACAGCAGCCCCTGCCCTGGCTATAATGGAGAGGTGTTGAGGAAGATTTTGCCTGTCCTTCATAACCGTGACACGGCGCCTCCGCAAGGCGAATCTCCCGCCGCAGCAAGGAATTACACGAGCGCGTCTTCTTTTGTCCCGCCCGTTGCCGGCTACGCCAGCTTAAATTCCTATCGGCCTTCTTTCTCTGTCCGACAGCCGTTTCCGTTGGCGGCGCGAGCGAAGAAGAGGGACGGGGCTCTCGTCGCGAACCACCTTTTCACGGACGAGACTGGAATTCCATCGAGTGAAACGGCCCTCCAAGAAGATAAGAACGAGGAAGAGAGAGCGTGAGAGCTGGATACAAGGGTTGGGGCAGAAATAGAACGGGGCGAACGGGAGGCAAAGGGAAGAACAGGTGGGAGAGATTCTGTCGCGTAGTCTCCAAGGTATTTCGAAAATCACTCCTTCCGACGAAAGGCACTCGCGTGAAAGTCAGTCGGGGAAACGGACTAGCGCGGATACGACTAGTCGGGGAGAGACAAAAGTAAGTACAGAGGCAAGCGAGGAGGGGAGTGCTAGATAAGAGAGCGAAGACGCGAGGCTGGATTCGTGGAAAGTGGAGTAGAAGTTTTTGCGAAACTTTTCCATTCGGCGGAGACATTATACCGAGTGTAAGAAGCGGCCCCCTACCTCGCCGCGAAGTTGGAGGCTCCCGGGCGAAAGAGGACAACGATGGATCGCGAATGAAACGGTGGACGAAGCTTCTAATTGTTCATGCAATTTTTACGAGCCTCGAGAGAGCTGCCTGTCGCGCATCGGGTTACCCGTCGGATCACCGGCCGACCCACGGTTTCAAGCAACTTTCAGAGAAGTGGATTGGCCGCGCGGCTAGGAAGAGAGCCGGCAAGAAGCGTCAGGGACGATCGATGACGACGTACTTGTCCCGTCAGCGACGCTTTCGTCGCGAATCGCGTAACCCTAATTCGAGCTGATCGAAACCGTAGCGGTGTGAGTTGCTGGCAGGCCGGTTTCTGGGGCGGATTTCCTATCGCGAAACTCCGTTATCCGACCAACTCTGTTAATCGATACGCTTTATTATGGGGCCGGCAATCGTGCTAGCGAATGATGATAATTCGAGCCATTAACGTCGCGCCCTGTGTCGCCTATCCAGTTTCATTAATCATCCCCCCGCTGCCGTGACTTTTTGATAACGTATCGCTTATTGCACCCTGTTTCCCGTGCTATCGTTCAAGCGTTGAATTAGGCGACAGCATCCACAGCGACGCAACCGAAATGAAGCTGGGCATGGAATTACGACGTGGACCATCCGTTACGATGTCATTGAAGCTTAAAAGCTCGCGAAAATATATGGACACGTTGAAGGTATACAAGCGTAAGTTTTAAGAAGACGCTATGCCTGCAAGAAAAGTATGCTACTGTGGGATCAGGAACCCCCATAGCATAAGAGGCGGATACGGAAGAACGAGAAGGGGGAAGTCGGCGGTAGCCGAGGTGGTTAAGCGGGTATTCTGGTCTGACGATGAGTTTTCGTCGCGTCATTTCGGAATTTTATTACAAAGAACCCATAAATACGATTGTTATTTAGTTTTTTGCCACATGCTTATTGATATTTGAACTATCTTTACGAATTTTGTTAATAGGAAAAAATTAAAATCAAACGCAGTTGACTGCTTTAAAGTAATGGTGAAAAAAAAACACTGTGACCATGATTAGGCTCGTTCTAGTGATCTGAAACAAAAAATGTAAAGAGATTCTTTATTTGTATGCCTTTGGCTATCGTCCCTACCAGAATGGTATAAAAATATTGAAAATTAAGCAAATGGCGGGGGTTTGAAAATTAAGTTTCGATTCTCGACACATTTTTTTCAACTTTAAGTGTCTGTGAAAGTTTAAAAACAAAATATTTTATCATAATTCTGGTAGGGACGATAGCCAAAGGCATACAAATAAAGAATCTCTTTACATTTTTTGTTTCAGATCACTAGAACGAGCCTAATCATGGTCACAGTGTTTTTTTTCACCATTACTTTAAAGCAGTCAACTGCGTTTGATTTTCATTTTTTCCTATTAACAAAATTCGTAAAGATAGTTCAAATATCAATAAGCATGTAGCAAAAAACTAAATAACAATCGTATTTATGGGTTCTTTGTAAAAAAATTCCGAAATGACGCGACGAACACTCATCGTCAGACCAGAATACCCCCTTAAGGCGGCTGTCCAGCGCGCAAATCTAAAGATCGCGGGTTCGAGTCCCGCTGAGGCGCTTCCTTTTTTCCGTGATCCTACACTACCGGGCCAAGAGATTGTCGAACTCTGCTGCCAAGGGACACAGTCGAACGTGGAAGACTCTCAGCCACCGCGCTTTATCAAAAGGCGCTCCCCGGCGCATTATCGGCGGCCGGGGCGTGAAATTCTGGCGCGGACGTAACCGTAAACGTTAAATTCGCGCGGCGTCGCGAATATAAGTCCCGACGAAGCTGCGGCGGGAAGAACGAAATTCGGACCGCCGTAATTAATGGCCGGCTAGCGAGTGATTAATAGTTTGCGCACGCCGCGTCGCCCCCGACACGTTGGAGTTTATCGTCGAGCACGCCACAGGCGTCTCTCCTCTCCGTCGCTACCGAGTTATTAAACTAATGCGACTCGTTAGTAGTTCGCGGCCCCTCTGGCCATCAAGGAATTTCGGCCGGACCCGAAATCTCGCGGATAATCGCCGAGAGCGAGAGTGTTCCCCACGATCCGTCTCGGCCAATCGAACGCTGCAATTCATCTCATTAACGAGCCATATCGTTCCCCTGCAAAACACCTGCCGAACCGGCCGAGCCGCTCGGTATATCGAGCTTAATCGCTCGCGCCCATGGAAATCGATTTGCCTTCGGCGGCGCGTGGCCATCCACTCGCTCGAGAAGGTTTGCTGGGAACATCCGCGGTGCAGGATTCAGATTGAATCCCGCGATCCTCCGGTATCGCGCGACGATTTCAATCAAAGATTAAACTTTTTCCGCGGCGCAGCCCCGACGAGCGCGTTTATGAATATTGAAAAACAAAGGCTGATTGGAAATTCAATCCCCCGGTGCACATTTCCTTCGGGGAACGGCGACGTTTACGGTTTCGACGCTGTCGAGCGATTATCGGGGCGAGGGTATTACAGGCTCGCGGAACCTAGGCGCGACTTGTTTCCACGCGCTGGTCAAGTAGTAGAGTTCGTTAAGGGGGGTCACTCAAGTGAAAATGAACTACCAGTTATTTTACAGATAAAAATTTGAAAATATGTATTTCCATATTATTTTTTACGCTGAATTGAATTATGTAAGAATTAATACAGTGACATTTTTTTTTCAAAAATTTAAAAAAAAAATTCGAAAAAATTATTCGATTTTAAAATCCATACCCTTATCTCTGTGGTATTGTATACAAAGACTGCAGAAAAAATTTCAGCTCGAAAACTTCATTTTTGTCCGAGTTATAAAGTTTTTATGTTTTGGCGTAGTAACTAAAACGCTCCTGCTCCGTACGTTGGACCTTCTTCTTCTTGAAATGCCTGTTCTCTTCGTGGTTGTGCAGTTCGTATCATTTTTCTTGCACGTTTGTATCTTTCTGAGGCTTTCTGTTTATACCTGCGTACTCGTTCTTTGTGACGGTTTTGAACAATTTTCAATGATTGTTCGCTCATTTGCATTTGGTTGTCCTTGAATGCATGTAATATTGTTTTCGTCCAATCCTTCATTACATTCAGTAACAGTTTCTGCGACTGCAGCTTCAATTTTTATCTGTAAAATAACTGGTAGTTCATTTTCACTTGAATGACCCCCCTTAAGAGTCGGACGGCGCGGACTTGCGGGGGAAGAAGGAGGGAAACGCCAGAAGTTTCGTGAATTCTAACATTTCTGTTTTAATATCATTGACGAATAAATTAGAGAAAATCGTTGTGTGACGTATACGGTATCGCACTTTGGGGGAAGGTATGACCTTTGAAACATTGAAACGGTATATTTTACGAACGTATCTCGCGTAAAGGATGAACTGCTGTTGGAAGCGGAACGGTTTCGGATCACGCGTGGAAATTCGCGCGACCGTGGAGTATCCAAAGCGTGTCCGGAGGCTGTTCGCGTATGCACCGTTCGAAATTGGCCTCGTTAATGCGCTGCGTCGTTTCACGGTGAGCGAAACGTGGCAGCAACTCTGTCACAAGCAGAAACGAGGCCGACTGCGCCCGAAATTCGTCAACCGGCGGCGTCATTAAGCGCGCGATCGACTTTCGTCCGCTCCACTGGCCGCGTATGTAATTAGTAATCGACCGTTATATTTGATCGCGTTACGCTCGCGCGTATCTCTTACACGGAGATTTGCGCTCGAAACTATCATTCGCATAGCTCATTAACAACCCCAGCGGGCAACAAACTCCACGCGCGTGACAGGATAGATAGAAATGTTACTCGGACTGAACACTTTGAAGTATTGACAAATTGAACGGTGTCGAGCGGGAAAAGAGCACGCGTATTCCGCGGCGCGGCTGTCAGTCAACGTAACAGGGGCGCGGGAAAAAAAAATTCTGTAAATTTCTCGTCACTGCGAAACAAAGCCGTACAGAATCAACGACTGACACGTTTGTACGGCTCGTGTCAGCGATCAATGACCGCTGACCAGGGGGGGGCTGAAAGCTCCGGGATGGCAGCAGCGTTCGGCGTGGAAATATAATATGTGTGGGAGTAAGGGTTTTGCAGTCTGACTGAAATCTTACGGAGAAAGGCCTACTACTACTTCTCGATCGAACTAATTCGAAAGCTTGCACAACTGATTTTCCATCCAGCTTCAATTGATACATTGCTACGAGCCATCCTCTATTAATAACTCCGCTGTAACGCGCTCGACAGCTCGTGACAGCTCAATATTAACTTCAACGGTCCCGATATTTTCATTGCGATCCACTACTGAAACGGTGATGCAACTCATTGATATTCGTCATAGTTTCAGCACGTCGATGTCCTCGCGAGAAATGTAATCGGACGCGTAACCGTTACGTACCGCTGGCTGGTTGGCGCTATGAACGATCGACTCGTAAAAAACGCTGAATTACGTCGAGCGGAATGAACGTTACGCGGTTCGTTCGCTGGTCACGTTTTATCGCGAGGATTAAGTAGCAGCCGCGTCACGCGAGCCCCAGCCGAAAGTTCCTCGGCTTGATCCAGTTGTTCGGAGCGCGACAGGGGAATTGATTTCACGGGATTCCCGGGGACGTTCCCGCGATAACATTAAGATAGAAACGGCGCCGGGCGTTTGCTAGACAATCCAATAGAGATCCAATAACGGAGGAAATGTATACTCCGCGATCGATCGCGGCCCTTTCTCGTTTGCTTCCTCCAGATACTTGGCGCGGGGGATACGCTTGTCCCGGAGCCGCAAGATGCGTCGAGTCCCAACGAATACTCATGATGCTTTCCATGAATACGAAATCAGCCCCTCGTAAGTTTCAGCCTGTTCTTCGTCGCGGCGCGTCTAAGCGCGTGAAGCGCGGCGCCCACAACCATGGAAATTGAGTTCGCGTCTCCGTCGATCGAGCTCGCGGGGCGGGGGACAGAGAAAGGGACGCCCGCAAGGAATACGACCGATAGGATTGCCTCTTATGACATTTTGCGCGCGACTGTATTATCGAAAAGCTGAACGGTGTGAAGCGTTACTATGAAACGAGATGTAAGAGGGGGAAGGAAGGTTCGAGGGGCTGGGAGAGCCCTTTCGCCTTTCGGGCACTCGATGAATTAGAGGCAGAGGAAGCAGTCGATTTCACGGGAGGCAACGAACCGTTCGAATCAATGGTCGACAATCGACGGTTCCGGTAAGGTATTCATGGTAACACCCCGTTGTCGTAATTCATTTATAGAGACCGCCCTTTCGGGCCACGGGGAACGTCGCCCCTCACAAGGTGGTTGTAATCGATTTCTCTATCCTTCGACTGCTCCAGCTCCCAAAGGGAAATAATTATATGCACGTATACACGTCGGGCGCCATTAAGCCCATCTTTCATTCGACGCTCTTCGCGTCAAACTCGTCAACGTGCGGCCATTACGTTGTTATCCATCTGCATTCAGTTACACAGAAAGCGCAATTACAAGCTCGACGGTACGGAAAGCTAGATAAAACTCGTCAGAAAGCGACATTCACTTTACAGTCGAACAGCGCGCATCGTAATGGCCCGAATGGTAGCTAAACACTTCGATGATTAAAGAATCTGGAAATGTATTATTAAAGAAACTGGCAGTAGGTACGTTGTTACTTAAAATGGTAATGGAACACCAAACTAAATCAACGAAATCTTGGCTCTACTCCACATTAATATAGCTCCCACCTCCAGCCACGCAGGAATTAACATTTTTCAATATTCCACACCGCCGTGGAAGAATAGCCGGGGAGTAACGAATCAGACTTTCATGAGGATTAATAAATATAATCCGCGGACCTACCTGCAGCCTGATCGTGTGTCCGCAAGTGAAGCATGGTGGCTGGATCGATCAAGGAGGCTGAGACCGAGCTCTGATTATTAGAGGATGCACCGGGACATTATACATGACGCAGTAGCCGGAAATGGCGCACGGGGGGTCGATGCACCTGCCAACCAAGGCGACGAGTGTACTCCTGAATAATGCAACGAGATCCTAGATCCGAATTAACGTGACTGCCCTTACGCGCGAGGATAAACGTCCCGAACACACGGAGCAATCGTGACGATAGTGTTCTTCCACATGCAACGTCATTCAAGTGGGATGAAATTCCACCAACTCTCCCGAAATTCCTTTACTTCCACAGAGTTCGCCAAGTCGGGTTTTTCTATAATCTATGGCGACTTTAAATTGACGAATCCTTCCCTTCACTCTACCTTCAACCCTTCAGATTTACCCCACAGCGAAAGTAACAAAAGTTACAAAAAAACGAACATGTGTTTAAAATTTTTCATTACAATGGTTTAAGAAATGACTTAACCATCTCACCCCTCAAGATCCAATGTCTAACAATTCGCCTGACATTAACAGCTGAAGACTTCACAAAGTTACACAAAATAACAATGCACATCTAGGACCATAGATCGACCAGACTCGGGTAAAAGTTCTCGTTATCGCCGGTCCTGTTCCTCCTTGTAGACATTCTGTTATCTTCGAGGAGCGAACAATCGAGTACTAATGACCGCGTCTTGGCGGGTGTTTATCTGGCGTTGTCGTTAGATCTGAACTCGTCTTGCCGAGACAATGAACTTGTCGCAACGTGCCGGTTGAATTAATATTACCGTCGCACAGATCTTCGACAACAAGAAGCACGGGTCCGTGACCCTTTTGCCGTGCTCGGAACACGTCCCGCTTTAGAGCTTTACGGGAAAGCTACGGTTAAGTCGATTAAGCGTAATTCCAGAGGCGGCGAGCCCCGTAAGAGCAAACCCGAGTCGGAATTTTCGAAATCTCTGGCATTTCGTGGCCAGCCACCATCCCCCGCTGACCGACCGCGGCTGCTCGACTTTTATCCGCGTTAAACGGGGAGGAGTTACGGTTTATTGGATCGGAGGTAATGAGACGTGGTTTTCAGGGCGCGGTTTCGGCGTAACAGGATCAGCAGAACTGGAAACAGGACTGAGCGGAGGGAGCGCGAGCAGATTACGAAGCAACGCTTTGTGAAAAAGCTCCTTTGGGGTTCTGGCGGGGAGTGTTGATGGCGGAGGCGGCGTGGCGCGGAATAAAACACTCCAAGTGAACCGGGGGGAGAGTTATACTCCTCAAGAAAACGTTCGAGCGCCACTCGAGCACGGGAGAGAAATTTTGAGACGCTTCGGAAATAAAATTGGCAACGTCTCCATCGGAAAATTGCAGTTGCCGCTTGAAACAAAACAGACATCCAAGGTCTGGCAAGATGGTGAAATCGGAATTGTCTTTCCATGCGATAGGGCAGAAGCGTTTTACAACCGTATTATCTACAAACTCCGTATCGTTACCTCCACCGAAGAAGCAGAAGCTTTTTCAACATTTTTGAATCGCGCAGCGGTTACCAGCGTCGAAATTAATTACCAGGCAGCGTTCCAGGGGGATGTCCACCCACGAGGACCACGCGATAATTGT
The DNA here is from genome assembly GCA_963932275.1 of Andrena praecox. Lineage (NCBI taxonomy): Eukaryota > Metazoa > Arthropoda > Insecta > Hymenoptera > Andrenidae > Andrena > Andrena praecox. The sequence goes on from OZ010729.1 coordinate 3,870,554, forward strand.
AATTTACGAGAGGCGGGGTGTATTAGCGTGACAAGTCGAGAAAAGCCCGGGGGGCACGGGGTGGGGGAGAATTCAAGGGGGGTCAGAGCGAGGGTGGCAGCCCCTGAAAGCGTGGCCCAACCCCAAAGGAGAGATACGCGGGGGTCAACGTTCCCGATTCGCGACTGGCAAAGATCCAATCTTATCCAGCTCGCGCGATGCATCTTCCGGGAAATATTTGCCGTTTCCTGTCGGGCTTTTCAGCCTAGCTTACAGGGTAGACACTGATCGAGCGTCAAACTGCAACCGTGTCTCGATACTTGCGGTCGTTTTTAGCACAGTTTCGCCAATATGCCCGAGAACATAGTCGCCCTGGAAGCTGGGGATACTTTGGGTGGTTCTTTCGCGATAGCTTCTCTATTGATCGATGAAAATGTTTAAGGAGCCGTGATTGATCGCGTTTGTGGGGCTGCTCGGGGACAGAAGCTCTTTGGGGCTAAATAAACGCGCGGCCTGAGCGGATTACGCACTGTAATATCGAACGAGCAATATGCGAAAGAAAAGGAGACGAGCAGAATGCTGGCAACGGGAATTGATTGTGATAGCGATGAAATGTAGAAGTAGAGTTGTAGATGATGGTAGTTCACAGTGACATGTTAATGGGATCAAATAACTTGCATTTGGTAATAGAGAGTGAACATTTCGCATCTACACTATCGGATAATAAGCCCCTAACTTACGCATTTGCAGGCGCAGTTATTGGATATGCATCTATTACGCTCTACTGAAATCGTATACGGGGTGGTGTATCAACAAGATGGTCAATGGAATTTTCATTAACCACCGCCAGCGTATAACAGGCCCGGTCGCGAATTAATTGACGAATAGTCTCGCCGTTGCTGCAATCCCGCGGGGACATTCCTCTAATGCCTCTATCGATTCTTCGAGCCGCAACAGTTAAACAGAAATCCAATTAGCCGCTGGTCAATAAATAACCAACTTCCGCGGTAACCGCATTTACGATTTCCACGCTTCCCACTGTCTTTTCACGTCCCAACTGAGGCTCGTGATCCGAGCAATGAGAGAAATCCAAATTATGAAACGGGGAACAAAGAAGAACAATTAAAGGCTCTAAATAGCTCGAGATATGCTTAAGCGAAAGATCCACCGATTCGCATACGAAGGGGATCTGCGTGAAATTGATGGTAGCGAGTTACCCCCGAAGCGAGTCAGAGGAGAAAAATCTAGCTTCGCGTGCGACGGTGATTTTTCCACGGGCCAATCGCAGAAAGATGTTTAGCTGGAACGGAGCAATAGTTAGAAATCCGACGAGTTCAGGGGTAGTTGGCTGAAGCCCTCGAGGGTAATCGCATTATGGCTCTCGTGTATGGCTCTCATTACGTCCCCGCCGACACCCCATCGCCCCTACCCCTTTCCTCGTACCTGGGACGAAGGGGTTGGAGCTTCCTCCAACTGTGGCCTGGCGTCCTCTGCCCCCGACTTCCCTGTCACCCCGGTTTTTTCGTGGGTGTTTGCTCTCCCCCGCGGCCACGGCGATGGCGTAGAGACGCGAAAACGAACCGAAAGAGCCGAAGTTAAACAGGATGAAGTATAACCCTATAAACGCCGCGCGTTGTCGTAACCGTGCTTCGTGGAACAATGCGGCTTTCCTTCGCCAACGACCCGACAGCTCCCCGGCGTTCTGTTACGCAAGTGCTCTTTCACCTTTCTTCTTTCTGTTTCAGGCGCTCGCGAATCGCTTCGATCGCGGCCTCGGTGGTTATCGAGTGCGGCTATCTGCGGCTGCACAGATTTAGTCGAGGGAATCGAATGCGGCGAGGGGCGAGAGGGATGACGATATCTCTGCTCTTAATTGCGAATTACTAATTTCTTAATTCATTATCCCCCTCTAACTTCTCAATCTTTCTTCAATTTCCCCTCCGTTTCTATCTATCAATCTGAGCTGAAAGCCATTACCCCGCAATGTCAGTTATTCAAACCCCTCCTCTTCCCCCCCCCCCCCCCCGGTGAATAATTACCCGCACTTTTATGCTGTACAATTCGTAACATAAGTTTCCCATGAGTAGGTCCTTCAGAAAGCTTTTAACGATCAATGCGAAAGTCAGACCCCACCCCGCGCTTTACAGAAAGGCAGTGAACTTGGAAGCTGTACGAGTAATAATCTGTAAAAAAAACATGGCCGCTGCCCTCCTCTAATGGTTATAGTTCGGCACAACTGGTCGTTATCGAACTTCCATCGTGGAACAAAGAGTCACGTACACCGAAAGGCGTTTTACCGATACGATACGTGTGGCGAATCGGTGCTAATAGCGAATCGATCCTGTACAAACGTCACACCGATACCGTTCGAGTTCCTCTAGCGAAAATTTCGCCAAGTCTATGTCTCCCAACTGCGACTACTCTTCCAACGGATCCGTCAATTGACTTTGGACAATGGCCATTGTTCCCTGACACATATGTAGCATCACCGAGCACAGCCCTTTATCGCTGGACTTTATTCCAGCCGCGGAGCGTCTTAGAGGCTGAATGGACACGACATTTCTGTCACGACATAGACCAGTGAATTGTTTCGAGTCGTTAAAGTGCTCGCAGCCAATTCTAGCGGCTCCAACAGTCAACTCAACGAGGGAACATGTCCAATTGCTTAGAGGACATTGAGAAATTTCGCAAGCAGCTCTAGCAAGCTGAAGAAGTCCAATAGTTGAGAAGCAGGTCGTCCAATATCGTTAATCAAAACGATCCGATCTCCTGTCTCGCAGAAAGTTGGTTCGCTTTCACCGACTCGATATACCCGCGCGGCCTAATGGCGCGAAAAACTTATCAGACCCATTCATCTGCCCTCTCGAAAAAAATGATTTCACGGGTCCTGGGCGCGTAATCCTTCGCGAATCCTCGGTAATGCTCTTATCTGCCACAGGATTAACAAGCCTATCGGTGTTCGCCGCGTCGCGCCCGAGATAAATCGATCCAGTCCACGATGCATCGCGCGTACACAGCCTGTTCCGTTATTATCGCCGTTAACGCCGCTGATAAGCGCGTTCAATGCACCGCCCCTGGAGAAGTTAGGCAACGACCTGGCGGATTGACTTTGGGCAATGGCAATTGTTTCCGTGATTCCGAGGGGATGGTTCGGATAACAAGCCGCTATGCGTGCATAAACTAACGACATGGGGGCACAGCTAGAAGCTGGATAGCGGAAAGAAGAGGCCGAAGGAAACAGATTACTTCGAGAACGAAAGAGAATACGTTCCAAGGTGACTCGATCGAAGCGTAAGGCTTCTTCGACGACCAGACATTGAATTTTTCGATTCAATAGCCCTAACCCCCTCGATTTTTTCTTTCGAAAACCGTGGCTGCTGGGGACTCGGAGCTGAATCCCCCGGTACAATCGATTCTCCCGCGACGAGACACTTCGATGATGTACTTCGGAATTCTGTGCATGCGACACGCAAAGTGGCTGACTTATCCAGGACTTTTTCACTAGCTCGCGGGATTGCTACTGTCACGGGCAGGAAAGATGGTGTTCTAATTATCAGAGAAAGAAATACTATCAAACCCCTGCGAATCGATGAAATAAAAAAATAAAATTTATCCAATGTCACGTTTTAGAGAAGTATTTTCTCTATTGGAGAGATACGAGTGTTACGCGAAAAAAATATGGAAATGAAATGCCAGGTCGAACCATAAAGCGACGGCGGAACCATTCCACGCGCGTTCCCCTCTGGCTCGCATTAAATATTAAAGGCCACAACATATTTCGTAGATAAACGTTTCCCGTACTGTGGAAGACATTAAAGAAACCCCCGGCGCGGTTCGAGGAACTTTACGACAGGATTTGTGGATAAAGCTGCGCATATTTTCGAAGATTCGGATGAGTTAAAAGGCCCTCCATCTTGCAGCTGTTAGTGTCCCTTCCCTCTACCTCACGGTGGAATATTGTTGAGAAAACAGAGATTCGTCAAGGAGTGAATGAAATTTCCATGGAGATAAGCAACATTCTTTCTACTAATTACAATTGGGCGCAACGCAAAACATATTCGCGAGCTTTGTGCACTCGCCGTGTACGGCCTGCGGCGATGTTCGTCAAAGGGACTGCGTCAGGAATCCGAGGGGTAACTCGAGCATGGCTCAAAGGGCGCAGAGTGGGACTCAGTCTGAATAACGCGTCAGGCCAAAGTGAATTAGGGGCGTTGATAACCTTGGCAAACATATTCAGCCCTCTAACATGCCACAGGATAGTGACGATATCATCGGAGCTATTGTTACGACGAAAAAGAAAGCGTTTGAATCTAGCTCCTATTTCAGGTTCGTCTAGCACTGCTCAAACCGATTTGGAACACGGAACGTAAATCCTTGCCTGTAGGGGAGAGTGGGGTAATCACGAACGCGGGGTAATCGCGAACGCGATGTTTACGGCGTTTTAATAAATAAAAACTGATGTTCCCTCTCCACTAGCTAATATCATAGTTTAGGTCGTATCCAACGCCTGGCAGAAAGTAATAAATACAGAACGCTCATGCTATTCAAGATAAACACAATTTATTATTTTCATCATATTTCAAGTAATATTTTGTCCATTTTCAATTGCATGTAATTACTGTTCAATTAATGATACAATTGGGATTTTTTTAAGTTAAAATAAAGCACTTTTTTACCAACATTTTGTGACCAAGGCGTGGCTTGAATCGTGCTTCTAACCCCTGAAATAAATCCCTTTTTATTTTTTGATGTCGTGGGGTAATGACGAACAACTCGGATGGGGTAATCTCGAACCTTCGAGATTAGCAATGTTAACTGATTTTGATGAAATTTTCAGCATATATAAAACGTACTTAAATCTACAAAAGGGATTTTTGAATTTTCATTACAGGCTCAGAAAAAAAAGTTTAAAAAACAACCTTTTTACTATTTCCGACCAATTGCAATTTTTTTTCTAACGCACAAGAAGTGGGATTTGAAAAATACATTAGGTATAGGTTGTAGCAACATATTTTATAGGTTGACCATTGCAATCGCGCTTTCTGTGCGACTTCTGTGATATTTAGCACTCCGTTCGTGATTACCCCACGGCAGTCGGGTAATCACGAACACCAAGGGTTTTCCTTTTTCACTATAGAGTTGATTTTTATTATAATTTTTCAAAAATTCGTCACAGTACTTTATAGATGAATAGTTTAAGTATGTTTGTAAATAATAAACAAATTCATTTCTCACACAGTATTCGTTTTGTTTGCTTTTTGGCTTAGGTGTTCGCAATTACCCCACTCTCCCTTATCAACCGTGGCAGACCAAGTAAGCCGTTAATATTCCTATCGTTACTCAGGCCAGCCTCGAATCAAATGTTCAACGACTGCTCTATCTCCCGTTCTCGTGCTACCTGTAATCGACACGTTATCGAACACCAGAGGGACGAACTGACGCATGAAAGAGGGGACGAAGCTACAACCTGTCAGCCTGTCTCAATCTTCGACATCTTCGCCATGATTTGCGAAACTAATGGCAATAATCCATCATCGAGCCCAGTGACTGGCAGCCGGTCAATGATTCCCCTCTCGACTTACAGAGTCAACCCGAGTAAAAGCGAGGAGCCTCTCGCCGCAGGGAGGTTAATCCCTCCGAGCTGACAAACAGACGAGACATTTCGCGCATTGAATATAGCAGCGCGAGGTATTCCAGTCGAAAGGGGAATTTATACGTTGAATTTCTTCGAGTCGCCTTTAAATCTCCGTGCCTCGCGAATATTTCCCTCTAGGGGAGAGTTATTTTATTCATTCAAATTCGCGAAATCCCAACCCGTGTACCGCCGTCAGGTTCGACCGTATCCGGGACACGCGTCCGAGGCTCGTCCTTCTTTACGAGCGAGGGACAAGGGCGGACTCGAACAATCTCGAAATTCTTCCGCGAGCCCCGCCGAGACGAGGCTGGTAACCCACTTACATGCAAAACCGTCCTTCCGCTCGGTTTACCTCGTCGTCTTCTGGTTTCCGTTTTCCTCGCCGGTCCTCCGCCCTCTGCCACCCCTGGTCGGACTCGCTCGCTGAAACGTCGCGGAACGACGTCCCACGTCCGCGGGAAGGAACGCAATCGACCGAGCGACCGGGGGCATTGTGACGTTTCCGAGGGAAAAACTTGCGTGAAAGTTCCGACGGCCCGTTCTCGGGTGAGAATGTCGCTCGTGCGCTGCCCGGGATCCTCGACGAGGCTGTTTTTTCTCACGAGACTCGTGGGGAAACGCTGCGACACCCGCCGCGTTCGCGCCGCATAAGGGATTGCTTTGGCGCCGTTTTGAGGTGGCATTTCACGGTTCAGGGAATCGGGCAAATAAGATGAGGCGAGGGACAAGTCGAACGTAAGGTAGACTAGGGTAGTGAGGGTAAACAGTAAGAATCTGTGTTAGAGACGGAGTCAACGTGTGGAAGCAACCACATCCCTACGCGGCATTATAGAATCGTGCAATCTAATCCCTCATTACGAGACTGAAATGCTGTTGCCGAGTGCCTTTGAGCCACCAACAGCAACAGTCATAACGCGAAGCAAGTAGCTCGACCCCGTCACCCCACGAGATCCGATCAAACAACTTTCTCGCGTATAATTTACAAGGGTCGAGGGTTCAGGAGCTGGCGCCAATATTTGCACAGGACGCCGTAATGTTTGCAAGCCCATCGGGGATGTGCTCGCGCTCCCTCGCCCGGCCGGGAGGAACGTTCCTCCTCGAGGAAAGAAGCCACAGACAGTGCATCGATCGTTGGGGAGTTATCGAGCTCGGGAGTCATTTAGCCTTATTTATGAATGAATAGCGGGAGAAGGGTAAACACCGTTTATTGTTCACCCGCGGCTGGGAGCCCCGGATCGGAGGGGAGGGAAGATAATTTCCTTAAGAAGTGTCCCGAAACTTCTCGATCGACCGTTCCGAGGCTCCTTGGAACGTAATAACGGAAACTAATGGACCGCTCTAACGTCTCGAGGGCTGTTTCCAAGTCAAACGGCATTCGAGGAGGGAGCAGCAAATAAATATCGGCTATTATTCTCGGGGGATGAAAATCATATCAAGCGGACGACGGGGTGGGATGGCGGTAGAGGTACTTATAAGCGTTCGAAAAGTTCGCAGCCGCTCATGGGGTTCCAATGCCGAAGTTGACGAAGCTGCAAGTGGCGAGAGGAAAGAAAGACGACAAATGGAATTGAGAGTTGCCAGCCGAGGGGTAGGAATTTCTTCGAAGAACGCGCACGCCGGGTCCCCCTCGAACTGTCGGATCATTGAAAGTCTTCCTCTGTTTGCGTCTTTACTATTCCCGGTTTCATCGCTCACCATAAAAGCGCTAGGAACATTCGTAGAAACCCTAGCAATCGTCTCTGAGCTGCGCAACGAGATTCTTGAAGCAGAAACGATGGTAGTCCCAAGGCATGCAAACAGATAAATTTTCCATGGAACAAGAAACAGTACATCCATGGTCCAGGGATTACGGCAGAGAATTCGAACGCGAAATCCCGATGGAATTCGTGGTGCATCGAGGGTTCCAGGCGCCATGGAGCCGTGACCGCCCTCTTCTACATCCGCCACTTCCGGTTCCACCCTTCCTCGGTTCCTTGCTTGTCTTTTCCGTCCCATTCCACGTGTTTTTCTCCCGCCTCGCCCCCCCATGGAATTACCCGGCCATCCCCCGCTGGGTGCAAACAGCAGAAACCCATCGACCCCGGCAGACGGATAGCGACGCGAGACCGGAAGCCTGCGGGGAAAATGGAGAGCGTACCGTTCCGGCATTTACATAGCGTCTGCCGCTATTTTCTTGCGGCTTCTAATATCGCCGTAAGCCCCGCGTGACGCCTGAATGCGGAAAGAAAGCCGCGAAGACGCCGTCCTCGCGGAGATTGTTTCATTTCGCGGATATATAGAGTCAGAGGGTTCCGAGGGTTGTACCAAGCGACGACCCGCTTCGTACGTCCACATTTTTTTTAGAGGAAGACGCGATACTCTACCTGCTCCGCTGATTTTTTAATTAATTTGTGGTCGAGCGAACTCTGCGATCGAGATCCAGGGGTCGTTCGTATTGTGCAGCGGGACGTGAAAGGTTGGGAAAATATTCCAGTGATTTCGTGGCGATGTTTAGTTGCGCGAAGTGTGATCGGATATTTTGCTATCTCTTTTGAAAGAGTTATTTTGCTCGCGAAGAACGACAGTCGCCGCCACGGGCAAAGTTTACGGGCGAAGCTGAACACGCGGGGCAATAAAGCCGAAGAATGTTGAAGATTCGGGAACAAGTATCCGAGAGAAAGTGGCCAGCGGCGACTTCCCTTTGTCGCCGAACTAAGTCCATTTATTCACCCTGTTTGCTCGTTACTCGTCGCCGCGACGGACGAAAGCGGCGAGAGAGGATCGAGGGGGGTGAAGCGGTGGATTTTCAAGCGAGATTCTCCAAGTGTCCTCGGCTGGAACTCGAAAGCGCGAGAAAAATGATTCGGTGGGGAAAGGGAGCTTGTTTCCTTAGTTTTATCGAATGATAAACCGTGTCTTCGATTTTATGCCCCGGTACGCTCCGCGAATAAAAAGGGAGGAAGATTTTTCTATTACGGAAAAGAGTAAACAAGTTTGAAGCTTCGTGCACCTCTCACTGTATTCAATTATCGAAAGAAGCTCCCAGAGGCCGTCCATCCCCCCAAGAAACTTCCCTCAATTTAAAAGACAAATAAAGTCACGGAACTCAGTTGAAATTCATAACTCGATGAATTGCTACCTACCCTCCCTCCATCCCTCTCGCCTCTCTGCGCAATGAAGGATATTAAACTCGCTTGGCCTCTGAAATGAATTATCCATGGCAACGAAAAGGGCAGAAAGAGATTCCTCCACGGGACAATCGACATTCTTTTACGGGAGGACCAACGATGTTTTTCAATAAATATGAGCCGGTAGAAAAGAATGCCGGAGAGAAATCGTTGAAACATCTATTATTTTAGGTAATTCGCCGTTTGTTGCGTCCCCCCGGAACGAAATCTTTCGCGAAGGAGGAAGTGCTTGTTCGCTATTCGTTCGCCACAAGGCCTCGTCCAAAGAAGAAATTCCGAGACGGTGGGGGGTGAAAGCTCGGTCTTATGTATCACGAGTTACGCTCCTGGCGAAAGTTCTCGGAGTAATATCATTCCGAGGTAGTTGGAAGTTACCGAGGGGGTTGCCTAACATTGTCGAGGAACGTGTATATCTTAGACCCATCGGCGATAATGTATTCGCAATGGAATCGCCGCAGCCAAATATTTTACGAGGGGCAGCGCTCAAAGTGAAACGGAATTCAATTTCCCCGAGTTTCAAATTCGAGATCCCCAAGTAGGTAGCCCCATATCGTTTAATAAAAATGCTGTTACAAGGAGCGCAAAAGTTGTGGCCCCTGGATAAAGTGAAATTAGTTAATCCTTTCATTCGATTATTGAAATAAAAGGCAGGGGGAGTTGGGAGGAGGAGGAGGAGGTGGGGGGGGGGGGTGGAGGCATAGGCGGTGAAACTGAGGAGTTTAACTGGATTGCTGCTTCGTTATGGCCGAATATTGGAATCCAATTTTCCAATCTCCTTTTCCAAACTCTGCGCTGGCATTGGCCGTGTTAATCGAGCTGAAATCCATTGTCGCCCAGCTGAATGAAAGTCCCGTGGCTTTTTTCTTCGTGGCGGAGCGCGGAGGCTGATAAAATCGACGGTTAATTTCGTTCGACTAAGTTAATTGAGACGGAAAACGGGCCAGCAGCCGTTGCTAGCCAAGCGCAGTGACTAACGTTCATTATCGAATGACTTATGGCGGTCCATTAACTGGGCTCCTCCTAGGAACTTCGAACGCTGTTGCGGCAAACGTCGGACCCTTTCAAAGGTTGTACTACTGGAGTGGCGGCGAAGTCACGCAAATTGCGCGGCCAATTTGGCAAGGCAACCGACCAGGGAAAAGCGGCTATGCCCGCCGAAAGATACGACCGTGAAAACATTGCGCCCCGAGAGGTCGGGAATAAAACGGGACATGGACAACCTGTTTCGCGAATGCCATGTTCTTAGACACCCCCGAGCAGAGTGAAGGTGCCAGATTGTATATATTTCAGGATCATAGCGACGGAACATCTGCGCGAAGCTTTCGAGATTGATAATTAAGAGATTTTCCACGGGGAGTTGCTTAATAGAGGACGTCGCTCGCGAGCGATCGATTGATGGGAATTGATGGGAAACATTATATTTCTTCGCGATATCTACCTCCACTGTCTAGCGTGCAGAAGTTACAAAGCACCCAAGTTTCTGCTATAGCGGGTCCATCCGACACGGGGAATCCAATTCCAATGGGATAGCGCGGGGGAATGAGATTTAGCGAGACGTTGGGTAACACGAGGGTCAAAACGTTATGGTTTGAGACAAATGTCGTCTTTTGGCCGGTACGTGACTGAATCTGTCGTATGCACCAAAATCCGTGTTTCATCAATAATATTCGGGACGTGCGAGGTGTTCGACCTCCTCTGAGAAATGATGTTCGAAAGTTGGGCGCCAGTGAATTCCGCCCGAGCCCGATACGAACTTGAAATTCTGAGTAAAAGTTTCGCCGATGTAACGTCGCGAAATATACGGGCTATCAAGCTGCTCGCGCGGAAAATATCCAACTCTGACGAATCTTAATAGAATTCTCGACTATCGAATATCGTTACCTTAGAACCAAACGAAGTATTCTTTCTACTGAAACGACTGGAAACCATGGTGCATCAAGCACCACCGATTTTTATATTAACTACGCTCTCGTACGAGTTACACACCTCGCCGTAGCCATTGCTCGACAATTACCAGGCAAAGCGAGGAAGCTGGCCGGGCTCGAAACTTCCCAGGATTGAATTAAGAAGTTCAATTCATCAAACTACGCCTTTCTACATAGGATTCTGAACGGGAAAGTGGATAACCCTAATGTTATTGAGCTAATCAACTTCAACGTTCCCACTCGCTGTACCAGGCAAACACCTCTGTTTAGGCCTCTGAGCTACTCCTCCTGGGTCGGTCACACCGACCCTTTCCACAGAATCTGCGGCATCGTCAATCTGCTTTACGAGGGCATTGATTTCTTTGCCGGTACTCTTTCTAGCTTCAGGACTAGTGCTCGGAGAGTCCTTATTGCGGAAGGCATTTCTTGAAATCGTAGTTTAATCCCCATCTACCTACTTGGAAATCTTTGTTCATGACTAGCGCTTCTTTTTTTTTTTTCATTTTATCATTTTTTTTATTATTTTCTAATAATTTTTTTATTTTTTATTTATTTCATTGTTATGTAATTTGCTGTAATTATCCTTTACTATAAGTATCCTTGTTCTTAATGGGCTTGTCCCGTGAATAAATTATTATTATTATTATTATTATTATTATTATTATTATTATTATTATTATTATTATTATTATTATTATTATTATTATTATTATTATTATTATTATTATTATTATTATTATTATTATTATTAAGTTCCTGATCGTTGGAATACTAACGACCCGCAGTTGCACTGCATTTTTCGCATTTCTCTGTTAACGACCCAGCGTACTATGCGCGAAGAGCGAGGAAAACGTTTACAATGATCCAGAATGGAGGTACGGTTATCCCAGGGAAAAGTTGTATTCGACAAAAATGCACGAGCATCCGAAAGTTCTCGCGAGAGAAGGGTCTATGAGAAAAGAAAAGTGCTTGAAACTTGAAGGGAGATCGTCACGTCATTTCGTAACTTTTTATCGTGCAATACAACTTGCTGTAGTTTCGAGGCAATCGTAGATATAGATCTGCATTATTTTCTCTCGCTTACACGTCTGTTCGTTAACTTCGCGTTCTACTTATCTCGGACAGTAGAATATACTTGGCGCGACACGTTAAGCGGGGAACGATTGGACGGAGGGAAAAGTGCCAGGGATGTGAAGGTGACTAATTTGGACGTGACGAAGGGGAGCATCAGCGATGCGTTTTTCATCGACTCACCAATCTTGACGACTGAGGGCAGCGCTGCGACGCGGGACGGCAGCTGGAGCAGCTGAAGAATGAAGACGGTGGCTAGCAGGCAGCCCAAATTCATAGCTCATCTCGAAAGCCCACCGTTGCGGCCTCTCGTTGGCCCTTTTCACAGACACCACCGCACGAATTACACCCGCGAGCCGCGACACTTCACGCTCCTCTGCATTTACCTGAAAGCACGCGAACAAAACCTCAACACGCGCCGAGTTTCCACGAGCTCCCAAAGTTTGCATCCGTTTCCCCGCGCCGCGCGATGCGTTCGCGGCGCGACCAACGCGCCCGAAATGCTCCGGCATCGTCTGTTAAACAGCGTGAAATCCGCGGAACGATAACGCCAGTGCGCTTGAGATTGGTGCATCGCGAAACGCATCCATTACCGTGTATTTCAAATTATTAACTGAAGTCATCGTCTTAGAGTAGACTTAGACATTTTGTGAATCCAAAATGAAAAGAAACGAACCACGTGGTTGAATTAACCGGCGATTAGAGCGAAGGAGATGAAATTATTAGGACTCTCGTGTAACAGTTACTTTTCTGCAATTGCATATTTCAGCTGATACATTAGCGTTGCAGTTAAGGTTCTACCGGAAGCGTGAACTTCCTAATGGCATGTTGCAGCACATTCAACAAGCGTAATGGCCGATCTGGCAGCAATAAATAATCGTTACTACGAACATTCGCGCAATGAACTTCGGTTTACTGTTGCGTGCACGTCGCTTTGGGCTTCGTTACAGATGGACCCGGAAATTACTGTGAATTAGCGCGAGCAAACGCATCGAGGGGGTCGAGCAGACGGATGTTCGTTACCGAATTATTCGAGCCAACGAGTTTATTCAATATTTTGGCCGGGCAGCGGGAATGGAGCGCAGCGCGCGAGAAATGAGTACACATTGTGCGCTAATGTTACAGCGACGGGGAAAAATCGCGATGGCCCGCGTGCGACCCCAAAATTCACACGCGAACTGATTCTAAGTTGCGGGAATAGCTTCCTGCGACGTCCATGTCACGATATCGATTGCGTCCCCATAAATTCCGCGCTGTTTAATTTGAAACGAACGCTCGACCGTCATCGAAGTTAAATATTCTCGTCCCACATTCGGCGAATTAATATTGCGAACATTCCAAAAATATTTCCGATCTGTTTCAGAGTAGAACTGAAAGTTTGCAGTTTCCACCGTGGAGCTCTATCGACGGGGCAGTGTTTAAACAAATACTCCGCTCTTAACGAGTCGAACATTAATCCCGTTAGCGAAAGCAAATATTTGTCTACCCCCCCGCTACTGGTTAATTCGCTCGAGAGCCAATTAAAAGATCCCAGAGGGGAATCATAATTCCCGTTCGCTCGTCTATGAACCGGAGGACACTCTTCGTGTCGTCCCTTCGATTGTAAGAAAAATACAGGAGCACGTCTCTCCCGGCTCGCGTTAAATGGTGGAAAGAAGGAGACTGCGCCGAAGGTCCCCGAGAATTTTCATTCTACGTGGATGCACGTACCCCGAAGACCTGTATCGAGCACTTCAAGTCCGATTCAATGTTTCTCATTGGCCCCCTGGAACGAGAAGCCGCGACGATTCTGCGAGCTTTGTCGGGAAATTTACATTTTCCACGGCGCACGAGCGCTCTCCAGGGCGGAATTTATCGCCGCAAACATCGCGCCACGCTTGCCAGGGCGTCGAGTGCGCCGCGGACCTTGTAAAACTGAAATTTATTCGCCCGTTTTCGCGTTTTCGAAATGATTCGCCAAGAGCCAGGCGAATGTAGGTACAAATGGAACGGGTAAATGACGCGAAATGCTCGACGTCCGGTATAAATGGCCCTGCTAATAACCCTTCCGTACCGTTCATTCGCGATCGAAGTTGTAGCAATTATCCTCCACTTTAACAGTTAAAATCGTAAGCATCCTTCTCTATGCAACAGTCGGAAAAGACCCACCGAAGCTTTCCTCCAAAATCCAGTTCCCCCATGAATCACTTAGGATCTCCGTAGAAAAAGGAAGCGGACAATGGCCCTCTATTATTTTCGCTACGATTCGACAAATGGATTTGCCGGCTATCTCGCGGGCCGCAGATAGCGAGCTCGAGAAATTTGTCTAAGGGATTTCCTTCAATTTATTTTACTCCACTCCCGGGCCACGGTATATCGTGTAAACCAGCCCCGAGTAAGCCACGGGGAACCAGAAAGCATGCGAAGGGAATTCGCGATCTATTAAGCCGCGAGAAGCACTTCCGGCCTGGTGAATCGATACTCGCGCGTGGTATAATCACTCCGGATAAAAATAAGTGCCCGCTCGCGGGCAAATCATTACATCGTGTAATTCTACCGAAATTCTTTTCCCCCGGATTCGCGTCCGCCATCCGTCCCCAGCCATGGAACGTAAATTCCCATGCGGTGCTTCTCGTTCGTTCGACACGCAAGTACCTCGTTATTCTCATTGTACGCGCGGCTGCTCCGCGAGCCTCGAAAACGAAGTCACGGAACAGCGTCATTGTTTGCTCGGGACCGCGATTCCCGAAGGCCGGGTTACGCGTTTTATTCGACTTTAATTCAATGTAACGATCCTTCCGCGGGTCAGAACGAGCACCGGGAAGTTGCGTGGCTTCTTTCCGTTCGCCTAGAACTCTAGAAGAAACAATGGAACGACTTTCGACCCGCGGCAACACGACGTCGTATATTCGAGCTGGTTTCCAGTCGCAGACTAGCCGGCGACCTTCTGGATCCGCGTCGCGCTGTTTTTTACACGGTAACATTGGTACCAACTGCTTGTTTGCCCGGAGGACGTTACTGTTTCGATAATAACAAGAGTTACGAGTTGGAGCGTACACGAAGAAACGGGAAATGTATATTAACCGGTTAACTGGCAATGTATCATATATGATCAAACAAAAATCTGGCCAATTCTGGCAATGTATCATATACTTATGATCAAATGGAATAACTTTTTTGTTTTTCAATCGATTTGAATGAAACTTGGTATGTAATGGTTTTTGGGGTCGCTGAATCTGAATTTCGCATCGGAATTGTAAAATTCAATATGGCAGACTCAAAATGGCCGAACCAAATTGGCTGACAAATATTAAAATACTATCGGGATATAGAAAAATTGTATATAGGGGTTTTTGGGGTCGCTGAATCTGAATTTAGCATTGGAATTTTAAATTTCAATATAGCAGACTCAAAATGGCGAACCGAAATGGCCGCCAAATATTGAAATACTATCGGGATATAGAAAAATTGTATATAGGGGTTTTTGGGATCGCGGATAAAAAAAAAGCACCTGCGGTGGAATTTATGGATGAAGAATTCAGGTATAAAATTATTCGAAACTTTTTCGTAGAAAATAAAAAAACTAAAAAATTAGACCCCTAAACGCTTATTTTTCAGGGGCTGGGGGTGGCATTGAAAAAAGTAACTACTGCAATCGAACTATAGACAAGAAAACTTCACAAATAAAAAAAGGTTTAGTAAATAATTGACAAACTCACCCCTAAATTCTATTTTTTTAGGGGTTGGGGGTGTCAGATGAAAAAAATTACCCCCGGAATCGGTTCAGCGACTCAAAAAACCCCTGTATACCAAATTTTGTGTGATTCACTTAATTATTCGATGGTACCAGTTTGGGCCCGAATAGTGAAAAGGACCGTGCCAGTTAACCGGTTAAATCCACGGCTGTTGCCTAGAACGCTGAAGTTCTAACGATAATTGGAAGATTATGTACTCGAACGTATTGGCAGTGGAAAGTGACCGACAATGCTACTTGGGCAAGTAAATAATTTCTCCTCTTTCCGAACGCAAATTGCCCATCTCTATCAAGGGAAAGCGAATGTATTGTTGGACTAAAGTGCCTCGAGTCCCTTTCCCTGGGCAATCCCCCTATTCGCGCCGTTTTATTCGACGATAATTCGTCGTGACCATAGAAATGTCTTAATCACGCCTAGATAGAGGGAAAAGGGATGCTGATACGAGAGATGGAGGAAGTTCGAGAAATGGAAGAAGAGTTCGCCCCTTCCCGTCCTTTGAATATCTCTCCCTTTCTTTCTCGCTTTATCTATCTGCGCCCTGCCCCCTGCTCAACACCTTCGTCAGCCCCACCCTTTTGTGATTTATGACTGTTCGAAGAATCTTCGGGAGATTATCCAGAAAGCCTCGGATAAAGCGACAGAAGAAACGTTACCAGTGCGAACTTCTTTATCTTCTTTTCTGTTTAACACGATGAAAACACGCTTGCCCGCTCAAGCAGACGTCGCGCGCGTTAAATATCCCATGTTTCATGGGGGTTCGAGAATATTCAACAAACGCAGCTTAATGCAGAGAAGCGTTTACAAAAGCCATTCCATTTCTGTGGAGTTGGGATTTCCCGGAAATTTTGCAATGAGCAAGTTCGATCCAACGTCGCGTCGAGTGATATTTTGCATTGCGGACGATTGATAAATCAAGCACTGCGCGAATCCGCGATCGAGAATCTACGTTTCAGACGGTCGTCGGGGGTGGCGGGCGAATTTTGCAACATTTCGCACGGCCATCGACGAGAGGTGGTTTTCGCTTATGCGGGCGATTCCGCAAAAGGCTCGTCGTCGGATGGTTACGTCAGCTCTTACAATAGCTTCATCGATTGCGAGCATTGTTCCGTCTTTTTTATCGGCCGGCCTATCTGGCCACGTGCCGTTCAAAGATTGGGTAAATTAGACACGCGGCGCAGCGCGGCACAACCGGCTAAAATATTCCACGATTTTCTGCCGAGCGTATCGAAGCTCGCAGGTCGGTTTTCCGTACCCTACACCCCCGGACGAAATGTGTTCTTTTCTACTTTCTCGAGCAACGTGTTCCAGCAGCACGCCCCTATAAATCAGGGGCTCGAGGAAAATTACGAGTTTGATATTCTGGGAGAGAGTTATCATCCGTCGACGTTGCCCCTTTTCCGTGACTTCGAATAAAAACATGTCCCAATAAATTCGGCTCGGGCGGGAGAAGCTGGCAACGGTTCGAACGCCGCGCCGACCCCGGCGGAAATTTAATAAAGAAACCGAGTGTTTTCTTTTCGCTTCCAGCTGGTTTGGAATTTGACGTCCCGCGAATCACCGGTGCCTCCGTCGACTGGATCGAATTAAGCTCTTCCAGCAGTCGTGAGGCAGGCGCAGCTGTTGTAACGCTGCGCCTTTAATCTTCTATCCGAGCGCGGGAAATGGCTCATAACTAGCCCCATGACGGCGAATTAGATGAACGATAGCGTTTTAAACCCTGATGGGATCACCACTGTCAAAAGCAACTCGCGGTCCGATTTGATGGCACTTTGAGACACCCCTTTTTTTTTCGAGGTCTTTGGGCAGCACGCCAGTGACAATGAGGGTAATAGGGGCTAAACGTAAAATATTTGAATATATCGAGGAACCCAACATGCTTGAACCACATCCATTTAGGGATGAGAAATAGCTGCCATAAATTAACTATTCTAACAATAGTTGCAGGGCGCCAAGCGCAGTTCCAAATGAAACTCGTTCCCTCCGATATTATTATTGGGTAGCCGCCGCCCCACATGTTTGTCATGGAATAACATATGCTCTCGATGCTGTGTTTCTTTTTCTCATACAGCATCGGGTAATTACGGTTCGTTGCTCATTTGTATTAGGGCCGCGGGATGCAATTCATTTGTGCATCGTATTGCAGGCAAAGGGCCGAATGGGCCGATTGCGAAATTGTTATCGGTGGCCGAGGGTCGAATACGTCCGCAGTCGTAATTTACGTGTGGTCCGCGGCGGTTACGAATGGTCGAACGATATTAAAACTCGCGGCATTGTTCGGCCCCACCTTGCACTAGATGGTCCGTCGTTAGTAATACAGTCGGGGAGAGAGGATGATCCTCCACGAATAGATGAATCGAAAATACAGAATTAAACTTTTGCAAACGAACCTCCGTTTTAAAAAAAAATACGACGTGGGAAGGCACACGCGTTGAAATAACCCTAGTAGCATTTTTGTTGGCCAACGGTAGCCAACAGTTGGGAATCAGTTGGGAGGTGGTTAGTAGTTTCGCCTACAAACCTTCTTTACAGGGCCCAACCGTTGAATGTTGCATTTGCATCCCGACAATTTGCCTACGGTTGGGAATCAATTGGGAGGTGGTTAGTAGTTTCGCCTACAAACCCCGTCTATTGGGCCAACTGTTTAATATTGCACTCATCTTCCGGTGATTTGTCTACGAATAACCAATTCTGGGCCAACTAATAATGCCCTACGGAAATACATTTAGTTAAAGATAATAAAAACAAATATATAGGTTCGGATGAAAATAAAATCATATCCCAAAGTAATTGAAAGAATTTTCAACCCACATTGGCTACACTTTTTATGAAGACTGTCTGGGGGAAGAGAGGGTTGAGTGGAACGGTTGACGTCGACAGTCACAGGACGCAAGCCGCCTCGCGAGCGAAATGGTCCCGTCCGTCATTTTGTACATTGTTTAAGGCTACGGTTATACTGGATCTTAGAGCATATACGAAGAGAACTAGTTGAAAATGAGTCCACCTAACTTCTTAATTTTGCCACTTGAAATTCTAACATTTTCCCGTTACCTATAAATAATAAGTATAATTCAAAATCCAACCGTTTGCCTACCGTTGGATTACTATTACATATAGTACGGTAGGCCCTATAAATGGTTGGGCAACAGTAGGAAAGCCTACCTTGGCCATCTGTTGTTGGCCCAACCTGAAAAAAAAGTGCCAAATCTAACTGTTGGCCAACTAATATTTTGTGCATGGCCCAACTGTATGCCAACCAAAAATGCTACTAGGGAAACTGCGTTTGAACAAGGCACGAGGTCATATTTAATAAAAGACACCGGAGGAAAACGCCCGCGGGACGAAAAACATACTGTAACGTCGACTACCATCGTTCGAGCAGCTTTATCGACAAAGAAATCAAGTTGGGAGAGCGTAAACGGAGCGAAATACGGAATGATTGAAAATGCGGAACGGTTGAAACCGTTCAGAATCATATAGACCGATCGAGAAGTATTTTGGGTATAATAACAAGCATCGTTAGCACACGATTCGAGTACATAGGGTAAATCCGGGACACGCGGTCGACCTAATATAAAATGGCTATTAAAACTAATATAGATATTACTTATTTTATCAGAACAAACCTAATATGTTCAGAATTTTATGCCGATTCAGAAACACTGGTGGATATTTGCTTTAAGACAATATTTACTGTAAATCGGGTTGGAAACTGAAGTCGTGACATCTGACCACCTCCCCCGAGGTGCCGGGAGAAATGGTTTTCGTCGTTGGCAGAGACCACTCACATAATTATTCATGGAAAATTAACAAAGGATAAAGCAAAATTATTTATGAGTGAATACAATTACGGATTCATTGATATTTAATTTGTTTACGCTAAACAAGTAAAGAACACATCAAAGAAAAAGTGAATTACCTACTGGCGATTAGCAAGGCAAATGAATACAAAACTGAATAAATAAACTAAATAAACAAAAGTAATAATAAAATAATAATAAAAAATAAAAAATAATAAAAAATAATAAAAAAATCATAACTCGACCATCTCACCTTTCTGCAGCGAGACATGGTCTTCTCGTTAGCTTTGAGAGGAAGAGTTAATATGGCCAAATACTTTGGCTGCATTGTCCCTCAATGTCTCTACTATCTTATTATTCCAAACATTAAAGGAAAATAAACTTAGGAGTATATTTTAAATACGATTCTGTACAACCGCTGTTTGACAAAAGAGGTTAAATGTAACATCAATTTACCTTTCATAGCCTATAAATCCAGTAAACCACAGAAGGAAGCGAAATAACGCTATTCATTCAACTATTTGGTTTCTAGAGCAGTAATTGGTCTGCACTTTAATGCATTTTTACGTATAGACTCTGAAATATAGCGACACGACCAACTCTCCGGCCCGACCGCGTCTCCCGGATTTACCCTACTAGGAATAAATAGGTTAGAAACTAGGATTCTAGTGACTGCTCTTATTAATAGCATTAAATAATGTTCAGAACAGCTTCGATGCTCGTTAAAAACATACGGGACGCATTGGAAATTCATACACTCCAGCGAATCTATAGAGCACTCTAGCGGACAGATTGCCCAATTAAGCAGGCTCAATCGCGCGAGCATTCAATCGTAGTAAAACGGCCGCCATGTTTAATGGGAAATGAAACGCGTTCCGTAATATCATTACACTTCGCGAAACGGGTAGACTTCCAAGTGCATTACGTCGCTCGAAATGACAGAAATGCGGGGCGTGCTGCTGAAGACTGCGTAGCGAGTGATCGGTGAAGTGTACTTACAAAGTTTTCCCACGTTGGCCAAGCGTCGCCAGGCCGCTCCGAAAACCGAACGAGTGGTCGCGGGATGTCGACGGACTTATCGACGGGCACGTGGTGATCCGTGAGGATTTTCCAATAGGTAGGCACGCAGAGGGGGCATGCGTGGTCGGCGTTGGTCCCGCGGCACGCGTAAACATAACCTCTACGGCGGCCAGATTTTCATCGCGACGACGTAAACACAAACACCTTGTCGAGGCAGCGGCCGGCGCGCGACTGCCGCCGGTCCCACGGGCGCCGACCGACGGAACCACCCGAAACTCACCGAACCGCCACTCCAGCCGGCCACGTGCTCCTGCCTCTGCTGCGCACGCGTACTCCCACGTGCTTGGTCCCTTAAGGAGGCGAGGTAAGTATTTGGCCAGCCTTGCCGTTCGAATAACCCATTTCCCTTTTTCGAACCTCTATAATAGGGGTAAACAGTGTAGTTGTTGGCCACCTAAGTCAGAGGTTCACATAAGCGTTGAATTATAAGTCTTATTTTGCTAGCTTTAGAAACACAATTAGTGTTAATAGCTGTAAACGACTCTAATAGTCTAGAAATAGAATTTGTTTAAAGAAAGAGTAGAAGGATCCATAAAAATTTTACAGAAAATACGTTTCCTATCAAAACACATAGTTATTGGCCAGACGAAGGCAATGATTGGCCGATCGTTTGGCAGTTATTGGCCACTATTTCATAACCTATATGTAACATATAGGCTACCTAATTCTTAATGCTCTAAGACCTAATTATGAAATAATGTTAATGTAAAATAATGAATTAATTCGGTTAGAAACTGGATTTAAATTATTAAATAAAAATGGATATATTCATAAAATGAAACTAAATGTAATGTAATATTATTAAAAATATATAACCTATAATACCTTTTCTATTTAAATGTTTCTATATTAGCTAGTATTGCACCTTCTTTTACATTGTATTAATAGTATTTTCTTTTAAAACATAACCTTTTAAAATCACAACACAGCTATTTCACTGCTGCTATGATAGTTAGGTACCCATTGGCCTCGTGGCCAATGACTGTCCTGAAACATTATTTACATTACAGTTCTTGGCCACCTATAATTTCTGCAATAATGTATAATTTTAATGAATAAATAATCATTTTTTATAAAGTTTAAACCTTTATTTTTCTATATAACGAATATGAGAGTTATATATATATATATATCATAAATGCATTAAATTATCTAAGAATTGCCTGATTTAACCGTATGGCTATTCAATTCAATCACTGTAGTTTTCAAGCATCGATTTCAAGTCGTCTATTTTTTACACGTAGTATAACAATTATTAGCGAAATAGTGATTGCATTCGACGCATGAAAGTAGAAGGTATCTGAATATGTTCATTATAAAAGGCATAATGTACATTATTTCTTAATATTCATGTTTTTAAAAAAAAGGCCAATCACTGCCAGGTGGCCAACAACTACACTGTTTACCCCTATAGTGAAATTGACACAGTTTCTTTAATGCTTCGGTAGAGTTATTCCTGGGAATTGTTTCTGAACTGATTTTTAGTATTATTATGCGTTTTAGGAATGTAAGCGCACAGTCATCTTGTTAAATATTGACATCAGCAAGTTTAATAGCACTCAGTCAAGTCCATTAGACCGTGATCAAAGTTTCTGATGCCTTGAACACAGACTTTCGGACTTTTCTTCGTGACACTTTGAGGGAAGTGAATCTTTACTTGTCAGACGCAATATTTCGTGGATTATTTGTGCTAGACTTCGTGATTAATTCTTTTCCATTCGTGAACAGTGGTTTCTGGCAAAGTTATATAACGGAGAAGATTCGATTCTCGGCGCAAACCGTGTAATTATTCTACAAAAGGCCGTTTCCCCTTTCTGTGAATAAGGGCGAGGTGTAAATTGTATCTAGGGAAAGTAGCAGTTTAAGGATTTCCACATTTTCTCGCCCCTGCATCAATTTTAGTCGCAGCTCGCGGATGCGTGAAGCTTCAGGAAACAATAACGACTTTTCAAGTAACGTCGAAGGGAAATGCAATTTGCCCGCGGGGCGGGGGGAGGGGGGGGGGGGGCGTCGCTCGGGTCGGCGAAGCAACGATGAAAGGAGATGAGTTGCAACTTTTGGTACACGTTCGCGTTAACTGCTGCAAATCACCTATTCGAGCTGCGCGCAACGACTATCCCGCCTTTTTCCCGCGTCGCAAATTTAAATTGGCTTCCCGCCCGTACCGCATAATCCCCCTCGCTAAATATTAAATGAAACACACCGGCGTGCCGGCCTCTGTATAATGTTCCTCCCGGCTAGATGAAAATCCCGCGGTAATTTCGTATCGGTTACGGGAAAGGATTTATAAAGCGGCCGCCGACTCGTTTCGGCAGTTTACGAGAGTTTCAAAGTAGCACGACCCCGCCGTTGGAATTAATTCCGAGACGAATTTCGAAATTTTATACCAGCGTGTAAAACTTCTTGCTGTACCGTGAAAAGTTTGACAAATTTTGATACGCATATTGCTTCGAAGCCGGAGGATTCTGCAGGGCAGGCTGACGTAGGCAACGAGAGACTCTAATATCGAAGGGAAACACCTTCTCTTAAATCACTTTCCTGCTAACGTGATGGAATTTCCAAATGGAGAACTGTTTTATTCTGCCCGCACGGGATTTCTTTTACGGGCGTCGAATGCCCGGGGAACAGACCGCTGAAAAATGTAAAGTTTTTAGATAACCTGCCGGGCAAAGACCGCGCTACCTAAGGCGAGGAAGGGCCGCGCGAAGGACTGCTAGTTATTACCTATTTTACTATCCATCCCCGTGAGCGCAAACAAGGAATGCGCGTCGTAAACTCGCGGGAGTTTCCCAGCAACTTTACCCGTGCCTCGGCAACGACTCTCTCATAATGCGCGCTCTATCACCTTGCGATAAATTTCGAATACGCGCGTTCACGTACCCTGCTCGTATCTTCAGCAGTAACTTTGAGCCGGGGGGTGAACTTTATTCTCCTCAGAAAGTAATTTAAAAGCAGCGGGGAATATGCGCGTCTTCGTTGATTGTAAAGGATATTCAAGTCCCCTAATCAAGTAAAAGTAGATTTATCCTACGTGCAAGTATGTTCATTTGGTTACCACCTTCTTTGAACATCGAAACCTCTACCACGGCAATTGCTATGCTGGCAGGAAAACCGCTGGCCCCATAAGCCCCCAAAAGACTATTGGCCGAATCGCCGTCGGACTTGACGAAGCAAGGCTTAAACACAAATTTAAACATGGTCAGCGACGCCCAGAGCAGGGATTGCCTCACCGAGTTCAAAGTTCTCCGCCGAGAGAACTACAGCCCCAACTCTCACCTAGCGTGTAACACCGCCGACCTGTGTGTAAATGATGAAAGCACCCGGCGCAACAGGTCCCACGACATTTAGGTTTCTATGGATCAGGACGCGGCTCTAGCCGGGACACGAACCCGTCGATATGACCATGGAAACGAAGCTCTGAAACGGTTCGCTGCAATTCCACCTGGACGAGGTAGTTGGAAGCGTACCCGGAGGATGGCGACGCGCTCGATCCACGGCTAACACTTCCGGCGCAACTTTCACCGATTTTTTAAACCAGCATCACCGCTGCCGCGCGGAATTCCTCCTCCACTTTCTTTGCATCTCTTTACGCCCGCGTAAACGTGCCGCTGAACCACGGGCTGTAAAAGATTCCACGGCTCTTCCTCTCGACAGTTTACACCTTCGCTGCAGTTTATGCCTCGAATTTATTCCCGTTCTCGAACGACCGCCAGCGTTTCCGCCTCCCGGATTCAGCGCCACTGCAAGTCTACGAGCGTCCCTTAAATTTTTACGAATCTTATACAACACCATGAATTCCATTCGTCCTTTCTGCCCATAAATTCTTCCCTTCTCCTTTCCCGGCAAAAGTCCCCGCAGGGCTCGCGGGAACGTCTACTCTCCCCGATCCGTATCGCGACCACCGAATCGCGTCACGTAGACGGGACGCGTCGCGACGCCGAAACGAGGCTCGCGCTAAGAGCCGAGAGGGACAAGGTAGCGTTGAAAGAGCGAGCTGGAGAGGAGGGAGTGAGGGACGGCGTGGGTGTTGGCACGGGACGCGGTTGACCCAGTGCTGCGAGGCGAAAGCAAACTGCAGGCTTATTTAAAGCGGAGACTTCCGTTTCCGACTTCCGTCCTCGGTCCTCCGTTCCGAGGCATGTCCGCCGGAAATTCTCACTGTCTTCCGGCTCGGGGGAAGAATTTGCGCCTCCGCGGGGAAACGTTTCGGGCCCGTGACCGTTGCGTGCGGCTAGCGCGAAACGAACGTTTGTGCCCGCTGATTTATCGCGCCTTTTATCGAGCCATCGTGGTTCCGCCGCTTCCTCCTTCGCGCACCGGGCATCGCCCGTGTAATTAATTAACCGCTGCCTTTCCGTCTGGCTCGCGGATTAGAATTTCGCGCAACGAGCGGCGTGCGAGTGGATCGGGGACTTACGCACGCGGCAGTCGATTAGCATCAGGAAACGCGATTCCACAGTTACGGGCGATAGAAAGCGTTGCGGTATAATGGGGAACAAATTGCCGTTGCTTCCTCGCGTCGCGTTACGCGCGCGGTGGAGAGGCATAATATGCGCGATATAATTTATAACCGGCTCCACGCGGCAAATTGTTCGTCCATTAAGTATCCACGAACATGATCGGCGCTTTTACCGATCGCTTGCGTGGCGAACGGGCGGACACGTCATTCCAAGCGAAATTATATGTACTAGGCCTTTAATTATGCGTAATTAGCTAAATGGAGGATTGTAATTTTTAACGAGGCCGATAATAGCAGTGCTGTCCATAGGGTGGAAGATTGAATATGGCGTTCGCCACTATTACAGTTAATGATATTTCGAGTAAATGTTTGTAGAAAGTATGAATGAATAATTATGAAGTGAAAATTTCCGCGAGCTGAAAATTAGCCGTATGAAATAGGACTACACAGCTTGAAATTGAACTCCTCGCTGTTGCGATTAGCTTGGTCTGCCTTAGAACGTCCTATTCCCCTTGCGCGCTACCGCGGCGTGCATACATCGAACACCTCCCGTGGGTTACCGGGAAACTGACGCGAGATCGATCTTGACGTTCCCCCGTGTTATTTTTCGCGCAAATTAAAAGCATCACTAATGAAAGCCCGTTGAAAGGGCCGTCCCAGCCACTCTGAAACATTACGCCCCGGTTGCTTGCATCAACACAGGAAGTGCCCTCCTGCAACAATGGAACTGGTAAAAGTTTTATGTAACCGTGCTCGCAAAAAAGTCATTTAACTAGAGAAACAGTGGCAACGAATCTTTCCAGTGTCCTGGTCACTAAAAATGATCCGCTGTTTTTTCTCGCCCTTGTCGCAATGATAGAACTCCTGCAAGCATATCTATCAAGATCAACTAGAAGCTTCTCAGTCATTATAAAATCCCACATTTTAAGGGAGGCATCCTATCTCTGGGCTAAAAACATAATAAAATATTGGTATATTAATCACTTATTATTAAAAATTAATAATAAAAAATTGCAACTTCTTCAAAGATGCATAAAAATATGGTCCAAATTTCAGATGAATCGAATGGCTAGTTTCTTAAAAAAATTCCTAAATTTTGCTATGTCCATAAAAATGTTTAAAAAAATTAAAACCGACGTCGAAAACAGAATTAAAAAATGTGAGTCGTAGATTAAATAAGGGAAGAAATTATTTTATACTTTTTAGTGCATTTTTAATTTTTGAAGTCGGTTTTAATTTTTTCAAATTTTTTCATTTTCGACCTTTTAGTTTTATATATATTGACACAAAATGCTGAGCAGATGTGCGCGTACATACATAAAATAATAATAATAATTAGGTGACAATAGTCTATATTATTAACCAGTACTGGCAAAATATTGGGCTAATATTGATGCAGTGTCGGATGGGACCACCGGGGCATCGCCCTTTTTCGAAATAAAAAAAGATTATCAAAATCGGTCCGTATGCTGAGGAGTTAGTCGTGGGCAAACATAAAAAAGAAATAAAAAAATACATACGCGTCGAATCTATAACCTCCTCCTTTTTGAAGTCGGTTAAAAACTATGTTATTCCCCCCTTTACTCATTTATTGTGGACCTGGACGTTCACGTTTCCCTTAATGTCCACAAACGACACGAAGCTTGGGTTACAATGGAAATAAGAGGGTCAACACGAATCCTCATGTTTGCATCGTTAACTATTTGAAATGGTAGAATGGTTTGAGAGGGCTTGTGGTTATCGAAGAACGGGCGTGCTTTATTGGCCACGATGCTAATAAAGGCCACGCTGATCGACGAAACCGGGACCAGCGGCACCGGTTAATTTGGCTTGGTGCCTTTGCTTAAACGTCCGTCTCTTATCAGGATTCGAGTACACCGGATGCCCACAACGCTTCCGGGACGGTTGCCGGGAAATTTATCGGTCGGGCAGCGCCGGAGGTTGTCGGCCCGGTATTGTTTTTCCGTTATCTTCGGAATGGTTCAGATTACTCGAGCCCTCGCGTTGGCGTTCACGACAAGGTGGCCCGGCCGGAACTACCCTGCGTTATAACGACGCCCCAGGATCGAATCGCCCCTGTACGCCGGACGATAAGCTGCTGGCTCAGCTGGGCATAAAAGCTTGAACAGCCGAAGGAAATCTCGGGGAACAAGCGAGACTTCGCTCTTCTCATTCCCGATTTAGCGAATTTAAAGGAGGATCGTTGAATTGAAATTTGTAATTTCACGCGAAGATCACGCACGTGAACATATGTAGAAGCGCACCGAGACTTCAATGAATTCCGGTTACCTAGGGTATGTGTCCCTATTACGGAGCCTGTCCCAATTATGGAGCCTTTCTATTAAAATTATCAATGAAACAACATCCATGCATAAACAAATGTTAACAAATTTTTTTTAATTAAATTCAAATATTCACGAACAAGATTCAAAGTAAAAAACGGCAATTTTAATATGTCATAATATTATAAGTATTCATAAAAAAATGCGTAACACGCTTTCGGTGAATTAATAGCATTTCTTGTCCAAAACCTTAAGATATGTTGTACCGAACAATTTCATATAAATCAATTACAAGCACTGTTTTCACCGTATAAAATGCATATTATATCCTAAAAAGGTTTAATGTAATTAAAAACAATAAGTTCAGCACCTACAAACTTGTTTGTTTCTATTTTTAAGTTAAATTCCGTAATACCGCCAGATTTTCAATCTTGTCCGTAATACGGAGCCTCGAAGCCGGAAGCGTGGTTTCGTCATAACCTCATTTTTGTTCCAAACTGTCAAAAGCGAAGTGCGTGTGTGGATCTGGAAACATGAATCAGCCTCCAAAAAAAAAAACGGTTTTTATATAATAAAGACGATATGTCTAAAGCCTTGGAAGCAGTCGCTTCTGGAATGCAAATAAATACTGCAAGCAAATACGTTAGGAGCGACATTCAATGGTACCGAAATGGGGATAGGCTCCATAATGGGGGGCACCGTAATGCGGACGGCGCAGTTTTCAGGGCACCGTAATAGGGACAAAAACATCTGTTTTTGTTTAATTAAATACATTACAAAGATTTAATTTTTTTTACTTAAAAAGAAGTCCTTCATAAAGAAGAATTGTTCACCAACAGATATTGATTTTCAGAATATGAAATTCATGTAGCAGTATTGTTTAATTAATATATGATTGCGCGAACTGGCTTAAACCCTCCGTAATTGGGGCACATACCCTATACGAAAATATCTACAACGTCGTCAAAATGAAATTCTCTGTGCACTCGGCGACGGTCCTGTCTCATTAACGTAACCTCGTCAACATCGGATCCCATGAAGCTGTAATATCGAAGTTTAGAGGAACGAGAAACAAATTCAGAATTAACGCTGGTTTAATAAAGAGCAGCGCCTCGCCGCCCTTAAACGGCAAATTAAATGAGCGAAGAGTGAGGCGACAGCGATCGTAACGAGAACGAATGGGAAACCAATGGTTGGCATCCCGGGGGATCGATAAGCCTAGGGAGAAACGACGGTGTGAATTCGTAAAAGCGTGGGAGAAAGGGGAATCCGGTAAAAGGCTGGCAGCTAGATCCCCTTTCACTTACGCAACGTGTAATTTATTTGATTGATCCCGCCTCCTTTTTCCCTTGCCACCCCGTTCACGCTGGGGACTTGACGCGGGGCCGATAATAAATAATTTCTGTGAAAAGAATCTGCTGATATAATGCACGTGGATGCGCGGGGGCGGCGAAAAGGAGGGACGAAAATCCTCGCCAAGGCTCCGAGGAATCGTTCGCTGGTGATCGCAGAAACTTCCTCGCAGTTGCACGCCAAATTTTCGCAACCTCGTTTCCTCGTGTAGCCATTGCGCGTGTTTTCGTGCAGTTAAACGCGGCTCCCTCGAGCGGAAAAATGTTCATCCGTGGCGGGAATTCTCCCGTGGACCGAGTCAAAGGAGCTTCGACCCCACTCCCATTTCGCGGGCGAAAGAATTCGTAAACACGATCGTTGTTCTATTTCGCGAGGCAATTTCGCCGTGAAAACAATGAATGTCGCGGGAGAATGTTACGACGGAGCTCTAACGGACGGTCGCTGTCGCGATTTGAACGTTTCAAGCATGTTTGTATTAGAGAGGGTTGTACGGTATTCAGAGGAGCAAGCATCGATCGCCGGGGCTGGTACAAATTGTGCGAAGAACTGGGAGCTACCAGAGATCCAGTATCACGGGATCATTAATCTTCGTCCAGCGTCCAGTTTCCGTCAGATTAGGGCTTCTTTGTAACTGCACAATGGGGTAGTGACAGAATAAAGCAGCGAGATCATTATTTACATAGAATAACAAGACAAAAAGCTCCACCTGCTCCCTCCTCATTCAGCGAGGGGGCTGGAACCGAAAGTCTGACGCCTGGGTCCGTGAAACGTGTCGCGTACCTTCTAAGCCTTAGCGCTCCCCGCTACCACATTGCCCTCAGAAAACGCTGCTCTCGGATATTTAGTTATTTATTTATTTATTACGGGACAAGCCCAATTTAGACAATAGAGACAATAGTAGCCTACGTACAAGAAAACAATGAAATAAATAAAACAAAAACATCCAGCCGTAAAAAGATAAAAGGAAAAAATTGAACATTGCAGCTTACTTATCAATGATTATTTTGCGCAGATTGCTCTTGAAAGTTTGAAAGGATCCGCGGAAAAAAATCAATTTTGTCTGAGTATAAATTGGCAACACTGACTATCCGATTTACAGGATCACGAGCACCGAACATAGATTTAATACCTGAACAATAAAAGGATATACGGAACCTAAAGCGGTATCGTCGCCTGAAACAGTATTGTCGAACAGCAGACTTAATCCACTGTGTGCCCCTTCCGAATACGTTCATTTCCCGAAAAGAATCTTCGCGGCACCCTCTCAAACGAATTACCCGACCTCCACACCAATGCGATCGTTACCACCTTGCGATATACCGTTCCTAGGAGGGTGCAAAAGCCGGATAAATCCAAGTTAGAGCCGTCCCACTGACACCCCGTTCACGGACTCCGCCGCTTATCAGAGGTCTGGCCGTAAAGCCGGCGCGTTATCAGCGATGCTCGTCGCCGCGCCGAGTCACGAACGCTCGTTGAATCTTTATTTCTCCTTCGTGGCCCGCGTGATGTATCGCTGCCACGTCGGGAGCCTTTGTTTCCCGATCGAGACGCGGGGATCTCACGCACCTGGTCAAATTTCCTCCAAACACATTTCCCTCTATCGCCGCTGGCCAACCTCCAGGCCTCCGTTCTTCAGATCCCTCCGACAACGCGTTACGTGCGCCGAGTTTCCCTCCTTTCCCTGCCCTCGCCCGCTCCTTACCAGCAATCTTTTACACGACGACGACATTCCATGCAATCTACCGTAACGACCTTTGATGTCGAATCTCCTGTAACCGACGAAGATAATGCCGTTGTCCCTCGTCCGTGACCCGACTCGATAGTATCTAGCGATAACGAATGAAAAGAAGCCGCTAACGAGTCTCGCGATCGCGGTCGAGAGGGTGGGTGGAGGTTTTGCGTGCATGGAGTTTCATATTAATTGTGATGGGGGATTTGTCTCGCGGGCAAATTTTTAGCAAACAGAAGTATCTACCTATAGGGTAAATCCGGGAGACGCGGTCGACTTAATATAAAATGGCTATTAAAACTAATATAGATATTATTTATTTTATCAGAACAACCCTAATATGTTCAGAATTTTATGCCGATTCAGAAAAACTTTCTGCAGCGAGAGATGGTCTTCTCGTTAGCTTTGAGAGGAACAGTTAATATGGCCAAATACTTTGGCTGCATTGTCCCTGAATATCTCTACTATCTTATTATTCCAAACATTAAAGGAAAATAAACTTAGAAGTATATTTTAAATACGATTCTGTACAACCGCTGTTTGACAAAAGAGGTTAAATGTAACATCAATTTACCTTTTATAGCCTATAAATCCAGAAAAACACAGAAGGAAGCGAAATAACGCTATTCATTCAACTATTTGGCTTCTAGAGAAGTAATTGGTCTGCACTTTAATGCATTTTTACGTATAGACTCTGAAATATGGCGACACGACCAACTCCCCGGCCCGACCGCGTCTCCCGGATTTACCCTACAGTGTCGAAGCAAGACCTACTACATTCGCGATATTCCAGCCGTTTCAATGAAATTCGCTAGCGTTCGTCGCTAGACAACCGCTGTTACAGTGGAACGTTAAGGGAATCCGCAGCGGTTCCCAGGAAGAATACTTTCGCATTCCAGCAGAAGAATGATACTTAAAGATCCAGCTCAGAGGTGCACGCGATCCGAGTCGACAGCGATTTATTGCAGGCCGCGAAAAGCGCTTACAAATTCGCTGCATTCATCGCGACCACCTTACGCGCGCATCATTGTCAGGCTGAAATCACGCTCGCCCGCCCGAATTCCCGCCAGAGCTCTCCATAGCAAGTTCTCCCATCCATCAACGTCCCTGTCCGAGGCTCTGTGATGTGCAGAAAAAAGAGATAGACGTCGAGGTTCAATTGCTTACGGTGGGCGCGGGGGTGGCGCGAAGCGGCGAGGTAAATGTGAGAACGCGCATTAATTGGACGTCGGCTGCACGCCGAGCAGAGTCGCCGGGGTGCGCGTATTATTTTCGAGGGCTGCGCGCATTGTCGGGCGGTTGCACGCCCGGAGTGCATTAGAGCAAAGTGCATCCAGCACCGGAACGCGTTACGCCATTACGAGAATTACCAGCGGCCGACGCCTGGTACTGTTTTTCTCCGTGTTGCCGTAAAATTGCCCCGTTTATTGGGATTCATTGTTGCCTGGTCCAGCCGTCCCGCGGCCCTGCATTTGCAGGCGCGACCGGGGGCGGACGCGGCGCGCAAGAAGGGGATGGGAGCGTGTCGACTGTCAGCATGGAATTAATTCTGGTCGCGCCATTGTCGGCACTGGCTCGATAAACGTTTTCGAGGTGGGCCACGTTACCGAGCGTAACGATTACGCGTTAAATGGTGGATAGTCGACGTGTCGACCCACGATTATCTACTTGATGAAAATTTCGGCCTCGGGTGAGACAAGAGTCTGGACGGGAGCACGGTAGACCAGGCTCCAGTCTTGGAAAAGAATCGATGAGAAAGGAACCGGGATTGAAAATCGTTGGACCGGTTTGCCAGGCTAGAATAGGAACCTGAATCGATTCAACCACCAAGGCCGT
Source organism: Andrena praecox (assembly GCA_963932275.1). Classification (NCBI taxonomy): domain Eukaryota; kingdom Metazoa; phylum Arthropoda; class Insecta; order Hymenoptera; family Andrenidae; genus Andrena; species Andrena praecox. The sequence goes on from OZ010729.1 coordinate 3,902,601, forward strand.
CAACTAATTCTTTCTTCCTGTACCTAATATCTCACCTGGTGATCGTTTGCAGCGGCAATTATCTGTCTCTTTAAGGGTACTACTTAGGCAGTCGTTTTTGTCGAATATGAAGCATTTCTTTTTCAATTAATTACGAAGAAACTAATCGAACCTGGGACTTGTTCTTTGATACAAAGTTTATTAACATCATGAGCTTTAAAAAAAAATTTGTTGAGTCAGAAATATGTATTATATGTTACGCAACAGATGGATCTTTAAAGAGGCTTTTTAAAAAAGTTTTTTTTGTTTTGCCGCGGTAATTAAAAAACGGAGGTACCAATCCATTGAAGTGAAATTCCAGCATGTCCGCAAAATGTGCAGTTTCGGCCTGAACCTACATTGAAGTTAATAAAAACCCTTATTCTTTATGAAAAGAAACTAAAATTATTATTTGTAATTATTTATTTGCAATTAATTGTATAAAATGCTTCAGTTTCAACAAAAACGACCGTCGCGACAGTGCACTCGCTAGACAGCTGTTGATGAGCCTTCTAGCAGACTCCGGACAGCACGCGTCCCCTTTTTATCCTGTTCTCCTTCCGCTGTGCTCCTTTCACCCCCCTCCTGCTTCGTATACATCGAGCTGGTTATTCATGGCTGTAAAACGTTTCTGGGTTAATATTTCATCGAATTTAATTACCGCCGCTGGCTCGTGGATACGCGTGATCTAAATTTTCCAGGAGCTCCGGCACAAAACGAAGCACCGCGGTGAAACTGCACCGAATCACGATCCCGCCGGGTCCCGTAGACACCCGCGCGCGGCAATCGGATTCACGTCGGGGATGCTTCCCAGCGATTCGTTAAAGAGCCATTTATATTTCCCAACGGCGAAAAGTGAATCGCGACGGCAAAGTACGGTTTAATGGCACTGGACGACGCGGCCTGGCGCGCCATCGATCGTGATGCGCGCAATCGCGCCTGAAACAATAACTGTCGGGTGAAACAAAAGCGCGGCCGAAACGTTGATTGGAACAATGAAGGAGGATAAAAAAAAAACGGGCAAGTGAGGGAATTGCAGTTAATGATCGCGCTCCGCCGCAACTGCACGAGCGCGCTTCAACATGTGGGTGGAACGTTGCCCATCCATTCTGCCGCTGATGTATCAGCTTAGCGCTGTTTGTAATTGAACGGGCCCCGACGGTTACGCAAAAAATTAACGCCGATTCAATGGCGCGTTGATTAAAAAAATATTCGTTAAAGCGCAATAACGCCGATCACGCCGGGCGATGAATCGTTCCCCCTCGATCGAAACGCGACACGCTCGACTCGCCAGCAACGCGAGCGAGTGTACTTTTTGAGCGGTCTCTCTATAGACACGCAGAACATCGACTTGTATTATGAAACGCTGCCGTGGTCGGCACGTAATCGCACGGGTGCCGAACGCGCGTTATCATCTTCGTGAGAGTTTTCGCGTGTCTCGCGGAATGTTGTTTACAAGGTGCTCCTTACGTGAGTTTGATACGCCAATCGAAATCATGAGGTAAACAATCTAACGAGAGATAGGACTGGTGGGCTTGTCGATAAACGAAGACCATCGAAGAACACCGAGGTATATAAAGTAGCACGGGGTGTCGCAATTCATTCGCTGTCTGCAGTTATTAAGCTGACTACAGCTTTTGAAATTTATTGAACCGGAGGGGTCCTTCAGCAGTCTGTGAAATGAAGGATAAGCAGCTCGTGATTGCGACTTTGCTGCTGCTCGTTAGTCTACACGTAAGTGAATCGAAGATTCCTCGGTTTCTGACTCCGCTGTTGAGTTCGATTTGCTCCCGGCCTGTGAAGCAGTGTGACGCAAGGCGTGCTCGAATTGCGAGTACGTCACCCACATTGTTCAGCATTGTGGACAAATGTGACTTTGACAAATGGGAACGAAGCATTAAACCGTTTAATTGAAACGAACGAGCCGTAACTCTCGTATGTTCAACTGGAAAGGCACATTCGCCTGGGAGACGCGAAACGTTTAACCGCGTCGCGCCTACGTACAAAAGAATCGCGCCATTTACACGAATCGCGGCGTTATTAATTAATGCTTCTTCGCGAAAGATTCTGGTATCAAGCATTCCATAGTTTGGACACAAATGCTCTGGATAATACGAATATTTAAAATGATCTTTCTCACGTATTATCCTTTTTGCAGACGATTCGGTGCACTTTCGGGCTAAGTCCATTGGCTCGCTTCTTGCACATCATCAAAGTGCCAGAATTGGAAAAACGCTTTGAAAACATAATTCTACGTATGCAGAATAGGGGAAATCCCGACGGTGTTTCGGATAACTTAAACGCCGATGATACCACATCGGGCAATTCGCCTCCAATTCCAGGACTTAGGTCTCTTTCAAGAGCAGGTATACTAGGCGAAAGGAGTGATCCTGAATTTTCAACGATAGACCAGGCGGAAGGCGGTGGACTGCGCAGTGGGCTTTTCAGCCGACTATTTAATAAAGGATAAGACACGAAGCTTTTAATTATTATTTTGGGTGTTCAAACCATGCACATTGTAATATTGTGTTGTAACATAAATCTATCAGTTCCAATAAAGAATATTTTGTAAGACGTTCGAGACTTTTCACTATGTGAAGCTCCATCACTTCCTATAGGTAATACGATTCACACAGTTTTCGCATTTCATTGGACCAACAGTGAACAGATTCAGATTCATGCACAGGGTTTCAATGGACAGGTCTCCGCGGTCACCGTATAAAATTCGCGCGAGTTACCAGCGCAGGAAGTGTTTCCTGTAACAATGGCTGGAAGAGGTTCAAGTCCCGTGAAACGGGGGCAAACATTTGCTCCCTCGGATAGAGCAAAAGTCCATAGGCGAGCCAACTCCGACACACTCCGTTTGCCTAGTGAAAGCTGGACGGTAATAATTGAGTTTCAAGCTTAATCGTACGGTTTAGGTTCGGCTTGTTTGCTATGATTTAACCCAAAGTAGAGGTTGCGCCAGCCGCTGGATCGCTCCAATCGCGAGCCTGCTAACTAGATTAACAGGATAAATATAACTTCATTAAACCCGCCTGTTGTCGCTCGCAACAATACCCAAATTCATTGGCGCCACAAATCAAACTGTGCGAACCGCCACCCTCTTCGCCCACCGAAATTCCCACGTGTATCCTCTCCTTCTGTCTCCCCTACCTATTCGTTCAATATGAAAAACCGCGGAACAATATACGACTGATAAACTGCACCCTGCCCCTGCGAAACAGTTTATTACAGATATTTCTAATCCTCGTAAAAATAATTTTCACCGTCGTTATTTACTTAGTCACGTGTTCTTAAAATCATCACAATTCTTTAATCCCAGTAGCCTCGCCTCCTGAAAACTTAGCTCTATTAACAGCGCGCGGTGTAAAAAAAAAAAGTTCGTCGCGATAAGAGAATATTGAATGACCCGAGGAGGACAGAAAAGCCGTCGCCGTTGCACGCAAGCGGTAATTCGCGAGAAAGTAACTCGTGGCCATCAATGCCAACGGCTTCCAGTTTGTTCCCGTCGTCCTTCCACAACACTTCCCTTCCTTGTTTCTTGTACCATTGCCGATCGCCAACGCAATGTCAACGAATAGGACTCCTTTTCCCGGTGCCGTACGAAAAACTCTCTTTAGAAAGGCTCGCTGGCGCACTGCGACAATGCAAATCGGCCACAGGGACGGGCCGATTTTTCTGTCAACCCCGCGAGGAGCGGCGCGTCGTTGGTGCTGATGGTTAGTGCAACGCCCTGAGGAGCAACGCGGGCGCAGCGTCGCCGGAAACGCTACCAGAGGGCCCGGAAACGAGCGCCGCGGCGACTGCTTGCGCTGATACGACGGCGTTCCTTAAGGGTGCCTCGACGGCTGCGATTCTGGCTGGCGGTGTAATCAAATTAACCCTCGCCGACGCGGAAACTACGGAGTTCCCAGAATTCCGCGTCGCCGACGCCGAGCTGGACGCCGAACCCTCGACTACGCTCGCTTCCGTTGCATCTGAAAACACAGACCACCTCTGTGTAAACGTCTGTCGAATAGCAAACAGTCGTTAACGATAGAAAATTTGCACTTCCTAGCGACCGTGCATAATACTACGGTACTATTTGTGTAACAGAGCTGGGATCATGCAAGTTCTGCCGTGCGAGCAGAACTCCGCCTGTCATAGAATATCGCGGAATAAAAGGACACGGGTGGAGGGTGATTTACTTGTAACGAGAGCAAGTCCATTGCTGGATCCTCCAATGGTTATTGCGTGGGAGGCCGAGGCGTTGGCGACAGCAGTGGAAGATACGTCGTCGGAGCTGCCGGTGGTCGAGGTGGGAACCGTCGCTGGTGCGGCTGTCGAAGCGTCAACAGTCATCGGTACGATCGGTAACGGTGGAGCAGTCGGGCCGACGATGATGATGGGACCGGTGGAGGGACCTATTACAGCCCTCGCTGACGCAACGCCTATTGTCTCGCTAATCGCCGTCGCGTTCGTCGATGCTTCCGCAGCCGATGATTCTTCCGCGTCTTTGATTGTGACACCCGCCTCCGCTGACGTTGCAACAGCCCCATTCTTTGTTTCCGCGCGAGCTGACGGTGCATTATCGGCGTCGGGGACGGAATTGTCGGAAGGAGCGACCAGGGTTACCGGGCCCGCCGTTGCTCCTTTAATGAGCACTGAATCATCCGATGCCTCGTTCGGCGCATCAGCGGGCTCTGCGGAAGAAAGTTAAGGAAATGGTACCCAGGGTGTCTGACTCCGCAGGCCTTACCTTCTCCGCTACATATCTCAGCCTCCCCTAGGAATATATTCTAATTTATAACCGCATTAAAGTTGTAATTCGTGGAGCTAACGCGGCTACTATAAATCCTTCGGTTTATGCATCTCGTAAAATGCATATGAGGCAATGGGAGCCGACATTACGCGGCTAATGCTTACGTAACTGGAGTGGATTCGTTCGGCATCGAGTCTAAACCCTCGAATGAAGCCGTGCAGCCCCGGAATCGAGCTTGAAACTTTAAACTTTCCCTGCTTCTGAATTCCTACTTAGTGGAGGGATGATAATTACTTTCAATCCGAGGAAGAGTATCGTGGAGGGTTTTAGCCGGGCTTCCAGGCGACACGATGGTCACTGGCCCGGAAGACGAGCCTTCGACGATCGTGGTACCGGTCACAGGACCGGCGACAACAGTTGCAGCCTCTTTCAGTGGACCCGCGGCTAACAGGCTGACCGCAGGTGCGACTCCATAAACTGGAGCAACGAATACCGGCGCTGCCGATTGCCCTACGCCCACTATTTCATGATAAGGCCAGCCACTGGCGTAAACGGACGTTAGGAGGATCGATGCCGCTAACTGCAACTGAAAACGGATAAGGCGTGATTTATTAAGACGAGTGTCACAGGCTGCGTTATCCGCGCAGGTTACGTGGGACGGCATTGCTCGGCCCGGCGACACAATAGTTGGAATGTTTTCTCGTAATCTCGGTCGTAAATATGTTCTATTAAACCCGCCTCGAGATACTTGCCTGTCAGCTCGGTAATTGCCGCTGCAACCGAGGGCATTATCATTATCGATACTCAATACCGTTAGGCCACAGAAAAAATGCCTCCGATCTTATCCGTTTACTTCGAATAATCAATTGCGCAGCGCTCGTGATTTCCCTTTTCCATGAAGCCCAATATTAAAATGTCTACGATCAATCGATCCCCATCGCTAACCCCAAGATGTGCATGCCCGCCCACGCAACAGGGCGACGAGCGCTGACACTCGCTATCGGCGATCTACGTCGACGGATTATATCGCGTAATGGGAGTAACTCGGCTGATCAGAGTTTAACCACGGGCATTCGTCGTCCTGAGCCGTGTCAGCGGTTCGGGTGATTTGAGAACAATATCCGGCACGCGTCTGTCTCGTCCGATGGCCAGGGATAGAGTGGCACGCATCGTGAATTTGCATAACTCGGTTCCCTGCAGACGTGCCGTGCATGAACACGTCATCGCCACCGCGGTTTACGTGTCCGTACGTGGACAGCATTCGGGCAAACATTTTACGACGAGCAACGAACCCTTCCTCAAAGGAGGGATCGTCCTGGTCTCTTGCTGGAATCAGCCGCTCCGACAATCGTGGCTGATCGAGGGATCGATATTGCCGTGGCGTTCGTTGGGACACGACGGTACTGGGATCAAGGAGCTTGTCAAGGAAGAGGGAAGAAAATTAAGAATGAGCTCCGCGTCAGGACCCTACTGTGCCCCTTCAATAGTCCAATGAGTGTCAAACATTTCCCTCTCCCTCTGGAAGGCGCAACAAACGGAGCAGCATTGCAGAAAATGTCTGCACAAGCGACTGGACGCTGGCGGCTCAGAGATAAACGGACAACGAAGCGTGATAACCACCCCCGTACACCCCCCTCGGGACGCGTTTACGCGAAATCGATGCATTGCTCGTCTTAATCAAAGTTACAGAACAGGGCCATACGTTTCAATTATCCAGCAGCCCCGGCGAATGCCGTGGCGCTCTATATATCAGGGAACATTGGTCAGAGATAGGGAGCCGTTCATATTTCACGGACGACACGGAACTGCATTACCGGCTAACAGATTAAAGTTTTCTCATCAGGAACGCTGCGCGGATTCTCTTTTCGTAACAATCTCTCCCCTTCGACCGGTCCCACTCGATGAGCCACGATAAAGTTTCTCAGCTTACCGGCAACTTCATGGCTCCCTGTCCGCGGACGTCCTTTCCTATTATTATCCTTCTTCCCTCGGATGGCCGCAGTTGTCCAGCCGCGCATTCGCGTCCCAGCACTGATACTTCTCCAACCGGATTGAACCGTTATATACTTACCATTACGTGTAACCTCCTGTGATGAGCATGGACAAATGGTCACCGCGCCCTGTTTTCCCGATCGCCACTCGGTATCTTTGGAATTCCGTCAGCTGGAAATCAGAACAAAGGCCGAGCTGAACATTCGAGACTCCAGACGCAGATACAATTCTTTCAGCTCCAAAACACTGCGCCCAAACCCGAAGCTGGAGTTCTTCATGAGCCGCGCAGGTATAGATGCACCCTCGCGCGCCACGAGAACTGAGAGCTCGGACGAGCCGCCGCTTCTTTCCGCAAACGAGCAATTAAGATATCATTCGTTCTGCTCGCTAGGATAAACAGCGTCGGACGAGAGAAAAAATGGGGAGCAGAAAAAAAAAAAACAGATAGGAAGGTGAATTGGAGGCGCGCGGACACGGGCAATTGCTTTCCTATGTTGTAACGTTTCACTGGACTTTCAAGGCAGCATTTCCTGCTTTTCTGTGTTGTATCGGCGATCGAACATTTTCGCTAACGGTCAGGCTGATTCAAGGCCGTCTCACGCAGAATCGAAAGTCGATGTCGCAACACCAGCCGCGGATTGCATCTTATAGTTGAACCCTAAATTGTGCAGCGGCTCACTCCGTATTTTTTTCTCCTCTCCCCCCCCCCCTCTCTCTCTCTCTCTCTCTCTCTCTCTGTGCACCTCGGTCTACCCTACGCGGCGTGGCTCGACCCAGCGACGGAACGGTAGCGGGAAAAAATCCGCGGCAGTAAAATATGCAAATACCAATGACCCCGTTCCAGACGCGAAACTTCTGCAACATTCGCGCGGCATTGCGTGCGCCGCGCTATTGAGAGATTTCTGATGCAACATTGCCTCTGTGCGAGTTCATCGTTTTAGATCGCTGTCGTGATTTACGGATTCAAGTCCCCGACCACGCCCGCTCGCGACAAGCCGATGCGGACTGGCCACTCTTGAGGCTGACTGACACGCGTTTGTACGGGGTGGATGACGTACGCCGCCTGAACTATATAGATAGGAAAATAAGAGTATAAAAGACAAAGTCCCGGCTAGGATTTTCATCAGTCGCTTGCACTTTACAGTTCGAAGAAGCCCAAGCAAACCCAACACAACCAACAAAATGAAATACTTGGTAAGAGACGCCTTACCGTTTTGTAATCGTAACGCTCCCGGCAGCCAGCGATCACTCGTCTTAGTTGATTGAGACCGATCGAGGGGGCTGAGTGTGCAATTGTCGAGCATCTGCCCGATCAGCTGGACGATTCTGTATGGTGAATAAGGGACTCTGTTGCCTTGCAGGTGGTCCTTTTCGCTATCGTCGCCATCGTTGCGGCCAACCCTGAACCAGAACGAGAACGCCGCGGAGTCCTCGGTGGCGCAGCTCTGGCCGCCCCATGGGGAATCCCCAGCATCGCTGCTGCTCCCGTTGCCATTGCTACCGGTCCTAAGCTCCTTGCGGCACGTAAGTAACCTCATCTTTGACCAACTACCTACTCTCATTTCAATCCACTCGTGTATCCTGACACGGACGCTTATGGGGCATTGAATTGTATCCCTTCGAAGAAGGGCTACGCTGGAGTCTTTTCTGAACAACTTCGATCCTCGAGTTTCGTGTATCGATAACGCTGAAGTACCATTGCTGCTTCCTGTACGACTGTCGGATTATGATACTCACGTCACCTTTCTTTTGCACAGCCGCCGTCGTAGCTGCTCCCGCCCTTGCAGGTTGGGGGGGACTGAAGGCGTGGTAAACACTACCCAATACCCCGGCGTAACATGGACCTGAAGTATTACAATGAAGCTCGGCGATGAGGAACATCTCATTGCGCAAAATTCGGCGATTGACGACACCCTACACCTCCCTTCTTCTGGCAGCAGTTCCGTTCGCCACCCTGCGATTGGCACCATGGAAAATTACACTCTTCCCCACCCTCCCCTCTGTAATTTAAATTTTACCATCCGGCAATAAACTTATTTTAAACATTACTTTGGATATATATTCTGTTTTAAACCAACACCCTTTCAATGACAGCTTATCCTATATTTACGATAATTAAGGCTTGTATAAAACGCATCGGTTCATGAATCGTTCAATTAACATTCATATTTTGCACGAGATTTCACCGTGAATTATTATAACGCTGGTTGTACATGCGGGCCAATGCCTGCGATTATGCAGTCGCTCGTGAATTCGTTCATTATGTATCGTTTATATACAAACACAACGACAGTAACGTTCTCCAATTGCAGACACTCAACTGCTACAATTAATTGGGCAATTATAAATGTACCTATAATATGAATGAAGTAGTCTGTAATTTGTGGCGATGTTCGGAGTTTACTAACAAATTCGCGTATGAGGGAGTAATTAGGTATTAAAGGGATGCTTCCGATGCGCAGGATATGGATAGTAATTAAAGTCTGATAACAATTATATGATCTATCCTATGTTTTATTCGATTTGTCCAAGCCATTAATTCGTCTGAAAACAATTACATGATCTATACTCATGTTAGCCTTAAGTCTTAAGCTAATTTAATTTAGTATAGTTTATTTTCAACGTTTGTTTGTTTTGTCCTGCTTAGTTTAGTTTAGTTTATTGTACATGGTTAGGCTTCACAACAGTGTCACCACTGCAGCCTCGCCTTTACTCTAATTGGCTATGTTATTTGTAATATTCAGTTTTATTTTCTTATTCTCTTTGAGTAATAAAGACGTCTGATAATAATAATAATAATAATAATCTATCCTATGTTGTATTCGATTTGTCCAAGTCGTTACTTCGTCTGAAAGCAATGAACCGCTGTATTTCACCACGAATTCCAGAATTATGATACATATAAATTATTATATTCACATTATTCAATGAATTACACCTACTACACCTGATTCTGTTGCTTCTGCTGTTAAATGATTTCTAGTTTTTGTAGTAATCATTAGACCCCCAACACAGTATAATATAAATAATTCGCATTCGTTGCTTGGGGATTTTCGGTTCACCGTTAAATCTTGTCGAAGCAACAAGTGCAATCATTAACAAATCACGTCCGCCTGTTTAAATTAATTTCACATTAATTACACACCAGCTGAACGAAGCGCGGCCTTTCATTTGGTAGAAATAATTTTGTCCTCCATACCACAACCTGTCTAACTCGTTAACCAATTCAGTTTTCGATTTATTGGCGTTAGCTAAACAAATTACAGTGTCTCGGCTGCAACGGGCCATTGCAGCCCCAGCGAAACCATTATTTTGCCTATCCTGTCAGTGGCCGCGCCGGTCGGCCTAATGCGTTTAACAATTTAAATTAGAAACTGCAGCAACTGGTCCCTGGACGGGGACTGAGACAAACTCGATAAGTTTTATGGCCACTCAGGTGGCCTTAAACTCTACTTAAACGAGACGATCGCTCGGTTCGCTTACCAGGATTAGGCGACGGGATTGGAAGTACAAGTGTATACAGACAGACAATTAGGTACAGTGGAGCTTCATTTATTATCGTACAAAAGCGTAATATAGGTCTGGCTAGGTACATAGGGGCTGAGGGCATTCGTCGTAAAAAAAACCTGGAGGAGACTCGAATTGAGAAGAACCTCAAGGAGAACTACTTAATCATCGGTCTTGAAACTTGGATCTGGAAGCATCTTCTGTTCCAAGCAATTCCGAGCTTTGGTCGAAGTCTCGAGGATGGAGGTCGATGGAGAAGCCGCTTGCAAGTTGACGGGAGATCGTTCTAGTTATGGGGGCCGAATCCAGAGTATTTTGGTGATCTACCAGAGTCCTAGAACCCCGGCTCCAGGAGCCACGACCGTTCCAGAGGGTCCAGCGACGACCGCGGATCCTTCGAAAGAAACATTTGTTCACTTTCCACTGCCATTTTTATTTGGATATCAGATCACCATGCAAAACATCGTCACCTCATTGCTCTAGTAGCTAAGTTATCGCGAGTGACAATGATTCTTGAGTTTTCAAGAAGTTTTAGGAAGATGCATGCTCAAGGATTAGTGCCAATACTGCCAATCGCGATCGCTTACGTAAAGCGAGACAAGTAGTTTCGAAGAGATAAAATAAGAAAGTTACCAGCAGACGGTCCCACGACGGCAGTGGCACCAGCAGAGGGTCCAATAACCGCGGCGGATCCAGCGACAGGCCCGAGGACCGCGGCTGCAGAAGCCAGCGGTCCTGCGAGCGCCACGCCTGGCAACACTCCACCGAGGACTACGGCCCCATTATGGCCCCAGCCGAGAGAACGACGCTCGCGTTCTGGGTTGGCGGCGACGATGGCCAAAGCGGCGACGAGGACGATCTGAAATTTGGATTTTGACAATGGATGATGCTCTGGAGGTAGCTGTGGAAAACTTTGCTATAGTTATGAAAACTTTCTCTTTAAGAGCGCCTGTAATTATCCAAGTTATCAAGACAATTAGAGACTTATCCAAAAATGCGCAAAGCGAGAGTGTAACTTAGGAAGAGATCTGTAGACAGTAGTACAGTAAAAAGTAATTCCAAGTTCGTATTGTTCGGTTTCTCAGTGTAAAGTCGTTCAATCGAATTAAAGAGTTCTACGTTACTGTTGTAGGTATCTCACCAAGCACTTCATGATGATTCTTGGCGTAGTCTTCAGCTGGCTGCGACTGATGCTTAACCCTCTCGGCGGGATGGTTTATATACCCGGCTGGTGACAATGAAAAGGCCGTCGACGATGCAGCAACCTTCAACCCCGCATGAAAGTAGGAATAATAAATAAGCCAGGGTGCGGTCACCGATGAACGGGATTAGAGTAGGCGAGTTCCGGGTCCCAGCGTCACGGCCAGAGGTGCTGTTATCACTCGCGGACGTGTTCCAGCCTCGAATGGACCGTTGCCTGTTACCGCAATAACGATCGCAGCAAGGGAACAGAATTTTCCTCGGTGGCCAGGTAACGCGTTGTAGTCGTGAATTTGCCGGTGATCTCGTTTCTACCTCATTCTCGCGGCGAAACTCCCAGCATTCCGTTTTGATAAACCTTAATAACCACGGCGCGCGGTTGTAATTACTGACCAAATTCTGCGCGAGTTTACCGCGGCCGAACTATTTGCAATCTACTACCCGACGAATGGGTAGACGACGTGTTCAGTTCTTCTATGAAGCATTATCGCGGGGAACGATTGCGCCGTAACTGACGCTAATTTTCATGAAGGGTCCTGCATTTACACAGCCCAGCATATTTGCGTCACATTAGTTCGCGGTGCTGAAAGTACGGCAGATGAAGCTACCATCCTCGCGAGATATAGAAGGCAACGCTGTAATACCAGCCGCGAAGGTTCCCCGTGAAATTGGCGTGCGTATTATTCCCACCAGTTTCGGAAACAGGAAAAAGAGAGGAATCGATTTTCCCCCTGAAACCGCGCTTACAATGCCGCGGTCGCTCACAAAGAATCCGAGCCGTGAGTGGTAAACGTTTGGTCAACGGGACAGGAAATAAAACAGGGGGTTGGTTGGTCGTTTCGACGAGGCGCCGGTGTCGCCCCTTTATTTCGGATGCGACAAGCCAAGCATTTTTCCGAGCGTTCCACCGATTTCCCGCGATGGCCGCGGTAATCCGTCCTTTGAATCTCGGACGCTGCCGTCGGCTTTGAACGGTGTAATTACACGCGGCGGGTCTGTCTGGTTGGGAAGCGCGGTGGTCGAGCTATCGCGCCGCGCCCGGGCGAATTTACGATCCACACTTTGGCCGGCGACCCATCCCGCGAGGGGTTGCATCGTAATCTCGCGAAACATTTGGAGGGAAGTCGATGGATCTTCCGCGTCATAATATCGAATTCTGCCAGCGCTCTCAGTCAAATCGCTATTCCTTCATCGTCCGTCGTTTCATTGCTATATCACAGTGGAATTCTCATCGCGACCTCAGCGAAACGGAAATAAAAGTCCGTCATGGTCCACTTTCCAACCCCATCGACGTGGCCCCGCTCACCTGGTTCCCTCGAAATTCCCGCCCCGCCGCCGAAGGTCCCGGGTGTCTGGCGGAAATCGTGTCCAGAGGCGGGGCGAACCAGAGATATTGAAAAGTTCGGGCCTTTGTGACGCAGTTGGAGGGTGGTTCCTTTTGAGGAATAACCATCCGACTCGGAGACGCGACTCTTTCAATGCCCCCTCTGCCCTTTGTGTCAAAGGCTATCGATTATCGGGAACTTTCCGGCCTCGTTCGCGTGACGCTGCATCTCGTTCCCTTTCGCCGATAAGGGAGGAGCGATCTTCTTTCACGGTGGTTCACGCGACAACGGCAGTCACCGTTCTCAATGGAGCGGCCGGGTTATTAGCGACAACATCGAACTCGGGAGGGGAGGGTTCTGATTGATATTTCTGGGGAACGGAGCACGGTCGATGGAAAAATGGGAAGAACGGAGCAACCAGACGGATCTCTTTACGATATAAACGTTTCTCTGGTACGAACGGCATGAGGCTCGATTAGCGGCGATTTTTGCCCGCAAAGCATGCGTTTGCCGACTGACACCAGCAGCGCTGTCGGCCGTAATTAGGTGGCTGAAACAATTAGCACGTTAACATTGGCAGCGGTCGCGCGCATTGTGGCAACAAACGGACGGATGCCAGTAAACGTGCTTGATGAAACGTGCGTGTGCACGGGTGTGTGCTGAATACGTGGACACGCAAACGCAGAATTAAGCGCGAATAGCCAGGGCTCCGAGGGGGGTGGTTCGTCCTTTGCGAGTGCATGGCATCATAGCCGATATTGTGTGCAGATGCGAGATAGTGTTACGCATCCGATTGCTCTAGTTCTCCGAAACACTCTGTCGGCCGTCGCATTTGAAGGACAAAACGGCGTTTAATTAATCAACTGTGGATTTACATAGCTCGCAGCTAACCCTCCCCTCGTACGTTCAATTTATACTGAACCTAATTCTAGCCTTTGAAATTTCACCAAGAGAGTTTCCCTGTTTCGAAGAACGGCTGTTGCGTTCCCCTGTTCCTGGGAGCTCGATAAGAGAGTGCGGATTCTGAATTCTTCGCTGCTCCCACCGATTATCACCTTAGACAGTGACGGAGAAGTGAAATATCCCCGAGACTTTTCATCATGGACATTGTCGCACCGCTTGTATCGTACATTGCGAAATCGATTATCATACTTGACATCAGTCGCTCCATAATTCCGTCGCATGCTCTCGGAGGACCGTTAGGTATCCTTGAGGAGAAAATCCGTTCCACTCTCATAACTGCGGCGGCGGCTCCAGTGGATACGGCGGCAGAAAAATGGAGTCAGACAATCGGCTATCTCGCCGATATGTCGAGCGCCGTACTTGACAGTGAACCGATTATGACTGCATAATTGCGACGCTCTGGCGCGGCACGCCGCGCCGCCGCCGGCTGGCGCATTGTTATCTTGCCGGGCCGTTTCGTCATTCCGCTATTTTTCACGTGGGCATCGCGGCGAAACGGCGTAACACAGGTGCAACCGCTGTCTTCCCCCGTGTTACGGCTTGTTCCGCGGCGGAGGTGGTGCACGATGAAATATTCATGAGGGGGATGCGAGAGGGATCGAACCGAGAGTTGTCTAAGCGCGGCGTACCTCTGCAAATCGCGTGCAGTTGCAAAATTATTCGTACGTGCCTTTTTGTGTGGGAGCCGTGTTAGCCCACGATTGGCTAGGAGCGCTGATTCGCGAATTTATCGGACGCACGCTGTCGGCGAATATTCTGCTTGGAGCTCCGTGAATCGACGCGGTGGATTTGGAAACGTTTGTTGCGAGGTAATGATGTACAGGATCACCCTGGAGCGTTCGACCGAACACTTCGAAAATGTAGGTACACGCTTGTAATGAAGAGGCAGAAGTAGGGTAGAATTTGTATATTTATACAGCTACACGTTTACATAAGCGTACATGTTTCGGGATGCATTGGCAGTGCCATACAAATGGGAGGAAGGTACGAGGTCGTCTGTGTAGTGCTTAGTGAAGCACGAGGTATACCATGTAGTTTCGAGTCTCGTTGCGACTACCAAGCATGGCCGCCGGCAACGACTGCTGAGGAGGAGGCACCGATCACAGCAGTTTTCGTAACAGGGCCTGCGACGACCGCGGACGTTGCTGGACCTGCGACGACCGCGGATCCTCCTGGGCCAGTGACGACCGTGCCTGCGGCTGTAGCTAGGACGGAGGGTGCAGCCACCACACCTGGCACAGCTACGACGCCTGCAGGTGCAACAACTCCACCACCTGAAAATTGAGTTATCCAAGCAGTCGATGGGTAAATAATTTGGCACACGACAGGATGATTTGATGCTCACCAACAACCACAGCACCCAGACCTGGCTGAGTCACCAGAGTCGGTCCAGCGACAGCGCCAACGACAGCAGAGGGGCCAGCTACAGACCCTGTGACAACTGCGGGCCCAGCAACAGCCCCGGATACCTTCACTGGCCCAGCTACTGCGCCGGAAACGACTGCGGGCCCTACCTGTGGCCCGGCAACACCTACAGCTCCCCAACCGGGGTTCCAGACTAAGCTGGGGGCTGCTGAGCAGACAGACACAACCGCTGCGAGAAGAACCTGGTGGAAAATAATATTTACGATGTGCATACTAAAAAAATGAAACAGGTCACTTGTTGCATCATGGTTCTGTACGTAGCATCGAGTATTCTTGAGCAAAGTAGCTGAGTAGTTTATGGTCATTTTTAGGTATTGGGTAATTGCTACGAATGAGGAAAATTGAGGTTGACGAGCTTACCAAGAACTTCATGATGGCTGCTTCGTTTCTTCGCTGCACTGGCTATCAGGCTAATTGAGAGACTGACAATTAACCCCGCGATATCAGCTTTTATACACCGAGCCGACCCTGAATCTTGTCTCCCGCTTTCCACCCATTTTTTTTTCGCAGGGAAATGTCACGCAACTGGGCACGACCTATTTCCATATGGAAGTATTTCACCGACGAGTGTCTGCGTGAGCTATTAAACCGCGGGACGAAAAGACGACTCGTAGTCCCGCCGCGCGGATCCCCGGGGCCGTTGCGCGGATTAATTGCGCCGAGCTCTAAACGAGGTATCGCGGCGTAGCACCGCGATCCTGAAACTCGATTACGCCGAATACTATAAATTACCCTCGACATTACCGGTTAGCCTGGATAATAGAATTTGTTCCGTCGCGTCTCGAGCCGGCTCCGTCTATTCGATTTAAGGGACTTGTACTTGTTGCTTCGCGCCCTGGTTTCGCGAGCCGAAACGTCGCGTCCGGAATGTCATTGTGCGTCAAAGACGAGCGCGTAATTTCCCGCGAACATCACTAATCGGTGCTTGATGAGTTTGCCTTGGCTAAACCGCTAAACCAGAGACGTCGATTTGTGAACAAGTGAACATTCATTTTTCATTCCTAACGGCTTTGGCGCCACACTCCGAAACCCCGAGTAATTCCATTTCCACGCAAGATCGTGGGCAAACATTGGCGCAAGGAGAGGCAATCAAATATTTGCCGTGCAAGCCCAAAGGACCGGCCGACTACTCGAGCTTCATATTCCATGGGTGGCCACAGAAGACACCCCCTCTCGGTTCCTCTTTAATAATAGACTCCGGCTACTTCGTGCATAAACTGTCCGATTTAAGGACCGGCCGTACTTGTTGCTCCCCGCCTACCAACCGGCGGACATGCCCCTTTGAAATGGTAATGCACGCGAACGTGACGCTAATAATTTCCTCTGGAGCGCCCGCGAGAGGCGGGGAGCGGCGCAAAATTCGCGCGCGACGCGGAAACGGCGACGGCGGGCGCATCCTTGTCTCGGCGGATTTTCCACGGGCCGGTGTGATTGAAAACGGAGATTAAAGGGACGCGACGGCTGCGCAGAGACGCTCGAGAGGGTCGCGGAACAAAGCTGCAGAGGAAACGCTCGGATATCAGCGGGATCCGGTGTCGTCCCACCCCCGGCAGAGAGAATGCGTGGCTGATTGGAGCGACGTTGCAGCAATTTCCTACAATTACCGGTAAAGGTGGACAGGTATCGTGCCACGGTGCCCCTCGACAACGAGGGACGGTACAATGGACCGCGAAATAGGGGGCGACCAAGGCCTCCGAGGCAACGGCGGCGTGACGCTCCGGGCGAGAACAATGCACTTCCAACGCTTGGACTTTAATCGCAAACTAATGTTGACTTGACCTGCCATAGGTGTCTCTGCTTTGACCCATCGAGCGTGAAATCGAGAGGCAGGATGGGGGAGACCCTCCTCTAGTGTCTCTGACCGATTATCCATGAAATTTCACGCGGCTTGGCAGAGTAAATCGGTGATAATAATTGTAGGTACAATACTATTATAACTGTAAAGCAGTCGAAACACCAGTAAGCGAGACCGGGGAAAAATCGAGGCGTTAAGGATAAAATCTCATAGCGTTGACATTATTAATGCAAACAAGAAATTGCAATTGGGATTCATTAGAATAAACTCTTTATTAAATAATTGTACATATCCAATTTTTTTAATGAAAGGAAAAATACAAAAAAGTAATTATTCAATATATGATCCGTTTTTACGATTTTACCCCATGGTCTGGGTAAAACCAGGTACCATGCTCGATGCTGGCCCTAGCATCTATACTTAACAACAAAAACACACAAGACGATATTACCTTATGGTAAGCACGATTGTGACACGATCATCTTTTGTTGATGAAACAATGCACATCGCGACAATACGTGGCCGCAACGACGCGGGGAAATGATTTTTAGGCAAAAATTTTTAGGAATAAATTTGAGGCAGTTTTAAAATAATAGCACCACCCGGTTTTACGAAATTGATGAATCCGTGGTTGGAGGAGGGAGAAAGGTATCGGTAAATCGAAGTCAGATCAATTCCTCTCCAAAGTGGCATGCTTTTATTATTATATATAATAACATATACGAGATATTGTTATGTACACAGAATACATGTAAAGATACAGTGATGGGAGGTACTAGCGGTAAATGACGGAGATCGTGGCGCGGTCTGTTTCAAATGGCGGGCATCGGAGGAGATCAGTCGAAGGTGTCGCCAGGGTGGGTGATTACCAGTGTGGACCTGCACGAAGGATTCCACCCACTCCAGCCGGTCCGGCTGCTATGCTGCCAGATGGTCCAGCGATGAGGGCTGGCGCGGTGATGGGTCCAGCGAGAGCTGCAGGAAGTGCCGCAGGGCCGGCCAATACTGCGCCTGAAAACGGAAGTGATCGTGTTATCGCCAGCAAAACTTCAGGAGGAATCCCTATGAATACCATGCAGCTGAACTGATATGAATTTTCTAACAGTTATAGCTTCTACGATTCAGCCACGTTGCGGCTCCCAAGGAATGAATTTCAACTGAGAAGAACCTCGGAGTACCGATAGCAGACAGGTATACAGTAGACGGTAATAAACCATGATATTCCAGGCAAGCAAAGACCGTTGCAGAACCAGTGTTACGTTTGTGATCTCATTGGGACACCAAGGAGCGATAAAAATGGAGCTCCCATGCGTGGTTGGATTTATCGACCATTGTGGGGATCGAGTCCGCATCGTGCACTCCGAGATTAGACACGGCCTTTTCTTCGTAAGAATAGATGACATTCTAGTATTTTATGTCAGAGTCTAATCAATACTACTCCCCCTCTGAATATAATAGACGGAGAGCAACAAAAGCATTCCAAAGAATGAAGCCACAGAGATATTAAAAGTTTCATGGAGATACTCACCCCAAGGGGCACCCCATCCAGCGGCAGCGGGCCATGCGGCGGCAGCGGGCCATCCGCCGGCAGCGGGCCATCCGGCGGCAGCGGGCCATCCGCCGGCAGCGGGTCCAGCGACGCTACCGGAAACTAGAGAGGGGCCAGCAACAGCTCCAGTCACAACGGCTCCGCCGTCGACAGCTCCAGAGAGGCGAGCAGGTCCGGAAACGGGTCCGGCGAGGGCGGATGGTCCCACTATGGGCCCGCTGAGGGCGGCGGGGCCCAGGAGAGGACCAGCCAGGGCTGCTCCAGGAGCCAGCAGGCCGGATGGGGCCGCTGTCGCGACGGACAGGGCTGCGACGAGGAAGACCGCTACGAGGGTGCACATGGTGAGAGGAAGGTTGCGGGATTTTGCTGGTCGCAAAGCTTCTGGAATAGTTTGCCTTGATCGCTGGAGTGGATGTGATGCCATCGACTAGGCTCGATGGTGCTTTTATAGGGGCATTGTCTGTGGCCTGGGTGTCCGCGTGCTCCCGCCAACCCCAAGGGCGGGGCACACAGGACACGCCAAACATTCTCTGCGGCCTGGGCGCGTGGCCGTTTCTTAGCTTATCAGCATTAAGTCAGTCATCGTGTTAGTGACACGCGAGAGCAACTCTTAACGCCTCACAGCCTACCCGTGGCTTAGGGTTCACGTGCTCCGAGTCAACCGCTGCATCCGTTTCCAACCGTTTCTACGACTGCGTTTACCTTGTAACAATATGCGACTGGTCTTTCGACCAACAGAAAAAAAAACACATAAAATAGGATAGGAACGCTTAACCGTTTGGACAAAGCAGTTTGGGGATGGACAATTTTCTGGCTTCTAGATATTCTATTTATTAGGCAACGTAACAAGAATGCCAAATGTGGAGACGGGACGTTTGCCTAAATTTATTCTGACAGAATTTCCAATGATTTGTTCTACCCGAGAAGCTACTAGCACGATGCACTCGAGATCAAAGGTCATCGTTCCTCTCCTCTCTATTTCGTATTCAGAGTAAATCCTCTTAGATTAAAGCTCTTCGCGTAGCATGTTCCATTTACGATCTCCCGTCCCGATGGCGACAGATGCATCACGGTCGATCCGAAGGCACCAGTCATCGCGGCCTTCACGGCAAGGAAGATCAAAGATCCTATCGATTTCCCGCTAGATTAGATGGACAAGCGTCGACGATGGAGCTGTTGCTCGTCCTTTGTCGTTGCATCCGTTTAGGCGAGGCACGGGCTGCGTGCCCACGCGTCGTCGCCGGTCCGCGATTGTCGCCTGGAATGACAATGTTTCATTGTAGTCGAACACGCGCTCGTGTGTGTCACGGTGGCACCAGCTTCGCAATGGATCACCGACCATGCCACGGATCGTTTAGAATATCATTGTTGGGCGTTGCGTGCACTTTCGAAGGTGACGAAGGTGACCCGCGACGCGATTGTTCGAATAATTGTTTCTCGGTTACGCGAAACCCTCCGAGGGGGGCGACTTTACTGCCACGCCTCGTTTAGTAGAGCAAGAGGGACGAAGAATTCCTATCTTTTCCTTCAGTTGGCGAAGCACGAGTTATTTGTCAGGAAGACGATACACACGCATAATTATTTCTTCTTCGCAGTCTTGTTTTTTTAGTAATTTAATTTATCGAGCATCTGTCACTCATATATATGAAATTGATAGCGCGCGAATCTGGGCTGATGAAATTTTCTCCGGCATGTGAACGTATTCCGGATTCATTGGTCGAGAGTGCGAATACTGCAATCGTTAAAATTATTTTGTTGGCGTAAATAAACCCGGGTGGTTGATTTCGGTGGAAATAGAACATTCGATAGAGTATGTGATTGATTGCGATGAACGATTTTTAAAAGAACAGTGCGCAATTTTCGGTGCTGCTGCAACGAAAAAGAGTTCTCTGTGCGCTGACGGGCGGGACATCGACCTGCCGATAGTTCCGGCCCGCCAGCGTCCATTTTCACAATGCAAATAATGCGTATCGAGCCCTGTAATTGGTGTACGATTACAAAGCCCGAAACACGATAAAAGAGGATTACCAAAGCCGTTTAGAAGCGCGGATTCCGCGCGCTCGTTAATCGTTGCTCTGTCCTCAATATTCTACCTTGGTCAAGAATTCGTCGGAAGTACTGTCGAGAATTCCATTTCCTCTACTCAAATGACACAGCCGCGCTTGCTGTTTAAAATATAGGAAACTCGATAACACCCACAGTTACCACGTCAATAACGTAATCCCATTATCAAGCACCAAAAAGTCCATTCCTCGATCTCTGTTTCTGTGAGAAAGCAGACAGAATTGAGGTGTTGAGAGAAAAAACGAAGTAACCCACATTAAAAAGAAATTAATTTTTGCTATTTTATTTGAATTAAATAGGGGAGACCGGGGCTAGTTGATACAGAGGCAGGTTGATACAGACGAATTATCTCGACACCGTATATATGTAGCTTCATTTCAATGGGATATGTGAAAATAGTTGATAAATTCTTTCCTACGATCCAGCGTACGTGGGTGTACCTTAACGTTAGCAATCGTTTTTTAACTGTTTTCGTTTATATAAAGAAAAAGTAAATAGTTGTGTTCACTTTCCAATCCGTCTTGAGACGATATAAAGAATTTTATAACCCGAAGTAATTTGGCATCATATTGAGTCTTTTGAAGGTAAGGTAATTACGTTTTGTAATTATGTTTATATGCTCTACATTTTTTTATGGACATGTTTATACATAATGACTTCCTGTGGGGTAAATTGATACGGTTTCTCTGGGGCATGTTGATACAGTATATTAATTTTCCCCGACTACTTTTGGCGAAATATCGTAGGATGTTTTGGAAAAAGCGTGTGCCGAAATAGAAAAAGACTCAATATTATTAAAGCCATGCACAAAAATATACAATCATGACACAATGAGTTTATTAAGATATAGTAACAAAAGAAGAAGACACCTCATGTTAAATTGGGATATTCCAGACATAAAAAAAAAATGAAAATAAAAATGTTTCTGTAGGTATGTTTGTTTAAAAATCTGTTTGATCTTTGAACTTTTGACTGTTGGAAAGGTATTTAGATTGAAATTATATTTTTCAAATTTATTAGTTACTCATTAAACAGATATTTTAAAGATGTATCAACTTGCCCCGCAGTGGGGTAAATTGATACACTTTGCCTTCGTCCAAATAACATTTTTTCATTCATTTTGTATGTACTTTCTCAAGTTTTCGCTTACTATATATTAAAGAGGAAGGACCAAAGTATATTTTAGCATATTTGTTATTAAGTAATTGATTCAAACAAAAATGAAAAACAATGAAAACTGAAAAACGTATCAACTTGCCCCGGTCTCCCCTATTGCTACTGACTCAAATTCGCAAAAAAAATGTGGGTTAGTCCGTTTTTGCTCTGAATGCCTCAATTATATGCCGCACGAATCGCCGTCTATGGCTCGGAAAAATGAAATTTCGCTGGTCTTCGAGGGAAATTGAGCCAGCATCCCGGAACAAAGTCTCAAGGCTTTTACTTTGGGCGCGGTTTCGTGTCACCAATTCGTTCGAAGGCTGCGCCTCGCCGTTCACATTTTTTTCCATCAACGACCGAGCTTTTCCACCCCGTCACGGTCCAGCGGATTGCAAGAGCAGCCCCGCCCTTACCACCGATAAGTTCACCGACCCACGTGCACGCGTATCCCAGCTATAAAAGCTCACTTAGCATCAGCTTGCACGGCAATGTTCCTCCGTGATGGCTGATGGAAAGTCGCTGCTCGGAATCACGGCGGCCTCCGTCGACGTTCGGGGGGACTTTTCGTGGCTGCGGCACGATCGGCTAGGGGAGGGTGTCGCCAGGGAACGGAGAGCGTGCCCGACGGTGGGTCGTTCGCTTCCGATTTAATTGGACTCATCCTCGAACGGACACCCCCCCGGCCCCCGATCTTCCATGGCGCCCGCAACCACGATGGACTCTGTATTTGGAATCGAGCGGAGACGTCGCCCCCGTGGCCAGCGGCCACGTCGAATCTCGAGGTAAGCCGAGGGTCGAAGGTGCACTTTTATGGCCCCTCGAAACGAGTTGCTGGAGAATCGGCAAGAGTTCTTGCTTTCGGACTTGAGGGATCGCGTTGTGTCGGGTACAAAGTATGGGCGTTTCTCAATTTCCTTCTCGGACATGTAGAAGCTGCTAGCTCGTAGCACGTATCGCGATGTGAATAACGATGGAACTGATGGCCCAGTGGTGTAACTGTACATATGGGATTTATCTACCCGATTCTGGGTCGATTTTCTCACTTGGAAACACGGCGTTGCTTACGGTGCAAATATCTCATTCGCTGCGGAGGAATGCTAGCTTATTTCTTTCCATTCGTAACGATCTTTGAAACCGTTTCGAAGGTGGGGGAGGGAGTTAAAATGAGGGATGAGTCTCGCGTTTCGAATCAATGTTTAAACTTCCACAGATCTTCGTTTGGCCACGTTTGATCCATACGTTCTTGTTGCACGCGTTGTCCACACGTCTATATGAATATGAAACGGGCTCTCTCCGGACGTTAACCAAATCTTTGTTTGTAGCCCTCCCCCTGATTTCTGTATTCCCAGGCGATCCACGGGTCGAGCGTGAGCGTCCATCGTCGACGGTAACGCCAGGTCCGGGTGGAAGGATCCATCGATCGTCCTTGCTCGATCTCCGGCAACTCACGGGGCATTAACGATCCAGCCCGTAACCGTATCTACCTCGTTATCGGCCACACCTCGTGTCATTCCCGATAGTAACGGCGCAGGGGTTCGCGAGGAACGAGAAAACAATCTGGCCTTCTTGCTTTATGCCCGGACGGGTGCCGATCTATCGTGGTATGTCCCCGGTAGCCAACGACCTGCTCAGATAGTAACTTTGATTCGCGACAGTGCGGCCCGATAAATCGACCGTTGGCCAAGGAATGCGAGTCGAGGAATTTTGTGGGGGTGTACCACTATATTTTGGGGCTCGCAGTTTGGTTTCTGTGGAATTCTTTATTCTTGGAACTCGGGTGATGTACAGTTGTATGTCAACGCTGGGAGGTGGAAGTCTGCAGGATAAAAGGAGAGAAGAAAAGTTGTGAGAACGTTGGATGTCCGGAGGCGTGGGCATTCTGTGTTTACAGAGTACTTTCTTCTTCTCTTGTACTACAGGCTTCCGGATATCCTGCTACATTTTCCATTTACATAGAACGCGTTAAGGCGAAGCAAATGAAGAGTAACGAATTCCTGCGCCATTTACAATCGAAATCTACCTCATCGATCCTCACATAGAGCACTGTGTAGCTAGCGCACTGATGCGCAGGTACTGAATGTCGAAATTGTAACAAATAATACATTCACGTCTTGCATAACGCATGTAGAGGCAATACTCCTATGGAATAGTAATAGTGTTCGTCGCTAAAACACCTGTACATAATTCACGCTTCGTGAAAGTTCGCGCGATATTTCCGTGAATACTTGAGCGGAAAGTATAACAGAATAGAAATGGTAATCCCTCCATTTATGAGGTTTGAAAAATAAATGAATACATAACTATAAAATATTTGCCTTTAATTTAAATGCGAGCTCCCTCCAGCGTACACTACTGGCGATTGAAAGAGGAATAGAAATAAAATAACATCTACTAACAAGATGCAATAGCGTGTGAACTTTTCATCTTTCAATCGATTACAATAATTACCAAGTCATCCTCTATGAACACTTATGCTTTCGAATGACGATACGAAGTGTTATGACTTCCTTCCCACGCGCCACCACAAAATGCTTAAAAATGTAGCAAGTAGTCGCTCTGCTCCTCGTTACCGGGGCGTCTTGTCCGGTGGATGGTCGATCTTAACCAGGCGACCTTTCAGAATTCGTCGAGGTTCGATGCACTCTCGCAACGCAACCGTCGGATGACGAAACGAATGGCCGTGCAGCCGATGCACCGCGGATGGGCCACGATTTTCCCATAAAGGCGATCCACTCCTCGACTCTCCTCCCTCATATTCGCTCCGCTATCGCGGGACGGCGTGAAAGAGATCCGAGAATGGTGATTTTGACAATAAATCTCCGTGGACGCGGGCTGGATGCAGCCGCAGTTAAATCTGGGCGATTCCCACGATCGCGGGAATCGCGGTGATAAACGATCTGCTTGTTGATCCAGATTCGCGGCAGCTGTTCGCCGCAATAAGTATCACGGCCCTTGGATTTCATTTTTACCACGGAGGATTCGATATCTAGCGATATGGGTTCGGGTCATTTTACATATTTCCAACGAATAATACTTCGGGCTTTTTGAACCTCAGAATTTCTGTTTTTCAATTAATGGTGGAGGTAGGGGGATGGTATTTCATGTATTTAGAAATACTTGCCGTGCTGCACATTTAGCGGAACAGTAGCTCGAAATGAGGTACTTAAATGGCCATTGTTCCAGTCGTAAAAACCGCGGTGAAACGGTTGACGGGCGAAAAGTTTCTTGAATCGTTGCGGCTGAAATCTGTGGCGCGAATCGGACTGACCTTAGAGGAAACGTACGGGTAATTGTCGTGTATAGATCCTACGATAAACGGTGTGCCTCGAGTGCAACGAAAGATAACGCTGCAAATCTCCTGATCCCCTGTTCGACCTTCCCGTAAATTATGCGCGCGACGTTCGTTAGTTTCGTATTATTCAAATCGCTCTCGTCGAGACACCTGTGTAGTGTGATCGAGGAAAAAAATCAGCGTTTTTCTTTCTATTGCTGCAACAGCATTGACACGTTGGTCTGATTACCATCTCTGATCAACCATGAAAGCATTTCTAGTGCTCTGAATACAGAAGAACGGTGCAAGGTTCTACTAAAGTAGGTATACCTAACGTTTACTAGAAGAATACAAATTAATTTTGATTCTGGTACACAAGATCCTTTACTCGATGGGAATTTGATATTTTATTTAGAAATCAGAGACCCTTAGATCAATATGAAAATACTGTAAACTGTAAGCATAAAAAATTCTACTATCTCTGACTATCAATTGAGAGTTCTAGTCGATTGAAAAATTAGTGAATTATTTCCAGTGTGATATCTGAGAGTCCCGAAATAGCGATACGAAAGTTCGTGATCAATTAGAGATAGATCTAATGCAGTTAGCCGTGGTGTTTGTCCAGAGATTGACGGACCGTATCGTAAGTCACGTATCTAACGACCTTACCCTTTTCCACGGCTCTCGATATATCGTTCTAACGTGTCGGATCTGTGTCAGCGGTTCAAGTTGACTCCGGTTCCTTGTACATTCGACCGTCGTCCCGTGTAGACAGGACCACGCATTCCTGCGAGCTAAACACTGTGAACCCCAGAACCGACAACCATCTAGGATCAATCGTGTCGAACTTTTTTCTCCTATGGGTCCCTTCGTGTAGTTTCTCGCTCTACGGGCTCTCTGCTCGAGACCTTCGACCTTCTCTTTGAATTCAAAGTCGACACGTGATGTTATAAATAAGGAAGGGGTGACCGAATATAAAATACCAACAAAGGATGAGCAATATTCAAAGCTGTCAGCGTGGCAGCGTGATGGGTTGTAATTAAATCATGTCCATATATTATCGCAGGAGATCAAACATTAAAGTTACACCATAAATAGCGAACGAGCTACAAAATCTACAAAGTAATCGTATAAAAAGTAATCCATCCGTGCGGAATCCTTCTTATTCCAACCATAGTATTCAGTGAAATATTGTGAAATGCATCGCGGATGAGGGGCGTCGTGAATCAGAAAAAAACAATAAGTCTAACAACGATATCTTAATCGAGACGTCGCGAAAGTGGATGCAAAGTTGGTCTTGTAACTTGACGTGGATGTTACCGAGAGATTTCCAAAACTGTACATTCTCCACAGCTCTTACTCATTACCAATGGCCGTGACCAGTGTGGATACCACCGTGGCCAGTTCCATGGGCTGTGATTTTGCCAGAGGGCCCAGCGATCACTACCGTGCCAGCGCTGGGACCGGATACAGCCGCACTTCCCGAATGTGGACCAGCGAGGACCGCGCCGTGAGACGCTGGTCCTGCAAGGATAGCTCCATGGGACGCTGGTCCAGCGAGAACAGCTCCATGAGAGGCTGGTCCAGCAAAAACAGCTCCATGAGAGGCTGGTCCTGCTACCACGACTCCGTGTCCACCGTGGCCACCGTATCCACCATATCCTGCGTACCCCGAGTATCCTGGGTACCCTGAGTAACTGTAGGCTGGTGCTGCATACGCGAGACCTGGGCATTTGATGAAAAGTAAGTACCCCGTAAAGGTAAAATGGCAGTGGCGCACTCAGAGCCGGGGGCCAAGGGCCCCTGGCACCCTCCAAAGAAGGGGCGTTGTAAGGAAAAAAGAAAGCCGAATTTTATTTTTTAAATAAATTGTTATAATCACCTAATGAATTTTATTGAATTTGAATTAAAAATATTTTTATCCGTTCAACTCGACGGAATGGAAACTCGATATGGAACCTTAGACCAATGCTCTTCAAAAGATAGAAATAAAATTGATTTCGGTTCTCTGTGATTTCGCTGTGGAATCTCCAGCTGAATAATTAAAAGTTACTCACCAACTCGTCCGTCGTAGGCTCCATCGTAACCTTCAACATGGGCAGGCCCAGCAACCGAGGCGGTGACAAGCGTAGACCCAGCAACAGCACCAGAAACTTGCACTGGACCAGCCACAGATCCAGAGAGCTTCGCTGGTCCAATGGACGGAGCATCCACAGCAATCGGTCCCACGTGTGGACCGGCGACACTGGTTGGGCCCAGGGCTGGACCAGCGACCGCTACCCCATGAGCGTAGCCAAGCTGAGCACCATAGCCAAGATGACCACCGTAGCCCCCGTGGTAACCACCCCAAATGGCCTCGCGACGTTCGCGCGGTGCAGCTGTGACGAGGGCGAGCAGAGCTGCCAGGATCAACTGGAAATTCGACCGCGATATCGGTAAGTTTTATTTCGAGTTTAATTCGACGAAAGTCTGACGGGGCACAATGGGGCGTCTCTGCCAATTTCTGAACCGAGGAGGAATCACACAAATTCTCTACACAGCCGAGAGAATATCGAACCGCACTGAAACTCGCCAATCGCCTAAGGAACTCGACTGCCGATCCCAGTGTTACAAGGAACTTTACATGACATATCGATCGCACAAACTTCCGCAAACTATCCGTCAGTGTGGAAAGAGATCGCCGAGACCGGCACCGGCCACATCGTCACGTTCACCAAACTAAAAGCCGCCGAGTAAATCTCTGCCGTATCGCGGCGCGCGTTAGGAAAGTTCGCCTCTGTTCCGATCGTGGGATCGAATACTTACGAGGGCCTTCATCTTTGCCGATCCTCGATCGCTGAGTGTGCCCACGGACGACTCGCTCGGACTTTATATACTCCTCTAGGATCCCGACCGCGCCCCCGTTGATCCCTTCAAATCATATCCGCCGATGGTGCAGCCGCAGCCATTGTGCAAGAAGGTCACCATCCGGCACACCCTCGAGAAGCTCGGTCCCTTGGCTGACCTTCAACGACGTAACGGCTTGAGAAAGAGTTCATTTCCACCGGTCATGGAATCCGCTGGACTCTTTCCCTTCCCATTGTCCCTCGTCTGCCGCGCGGTCTCGTTTCGTCACGTACGACCGCACGGAAACGAGCCGGTGGTCTCGCCCCCGTCCTCTTGGGAGGGCGGAACGAGAGCGAATAAAGTACCATCGATCGGCGTGACGATGAAATTTCCATCGACCCCCTCCGTGCACCCTTTTCACGCGACTCGTCGGCGATAGATTTATTGTGCTCGCGACGTAGCGACCGTTACCCCGCTAGACGGAACTTCCTAACGAGAGGGACTGTCTTTCGTGGGGTAGGGGAAGTTTTAGAATTCGCCGAGGGGTGACGGCGATCCGCTTTGTCGACGGGCCAAGTTAGATCGTTTCGTTTCACGCTGTAATGGGATCGGACGTTCCGCGGTGCCATTTGTGAGGACGTCCCATCTTCGGTGATGATCCGCCGTCGCCTCGAAAATACCTCGCTGATGTCATGATCCGCAACTTTCCCCGCAACTTGTTCCACGGACAAAACCAGTCGGTCTATCGGGGATCGCCGCTTTCGAAAGGGGATAAACAAAGTGGTGGTCGTCGTCGACTTAGAATAGCGCGTTTGGAACAAAAGAATCAGCTAAGTGGACGCGAGGGCAACGTGATTAGTGGTAATTTGCGATTTCCTGCGGCAATGAGCCGAGGGAGCCGCGGATAAACAGATATGATCTTTTGTCTTTAGTGTAATTGGCCTGAATAACTTATGGTTGCGACAACGCATGCATCCTTGGCGGGGCTTCTCTCCGACAGGGTTCTCTGCGTCATCGGTGAAATTTCTTTACTCGAATATTGTGGATTCGATTGGAA
Source organism: Andrena praecox (assembly GCA_963932275.1). Taxonomy (NCBI): domain Eukaryota; kingdom Metazoa; phylum Arthropoda; class Insecta; order Hymenoptera; family Andrenidae; genus Andrena; species Andrena praecox. The sequence continues at coordinate 3,931,495 of OZ010729.1, forward strand.
TGTTGCTTAACTTGTGGCCGATTAAGCTCTCAAGACCCGATTGCTTCACTTAACTGGGAAGCGAATTAAGACTGTTCACTAGTTCTCGTTGCTGATGTCGTTAATCTCGATCTTATCCGTGCAAATGTTCTGCATCATGGATATGCGACAAAGAGGCGATTCTTCGTCGACTACGTGTCTCGTTTTTATCTTCTCACGCTCGAGCACCGTGTTCCCTAACGAAAAATCGTGGGCGGCGAGCCGCGTCATCCTCGCGAGTGAAGCAACTGATCGGTTGGCAGCCAGGCGAGCGCTGCAACATTACGGGTGGGAAAGAGTCACGTTCTCAGGGATTAATACGGTTTTCTGCGCTACGTATCGCCCAAGTTAGCAGCGTAAGCGTGTCTAAACGAACGTGACCTTTACTCCGCCAGTCAGCGAGAAAAGATGCGATCTTCGACGCTCCGATTACAGCACGCTGACCTACACGCCCTTCCATCTGCTGAAAATGGTTCTTGACACTTCGGTCACCTCCGCCTTCGTCTGATCGTTGGTTGCGATCTTCCTATACTTAACGTTTCCATCATTCTTCTGACTTCTCCCCGAAATCATTCTAAAGCCTCCGCGGACTTCTCTGAATCTTTGCATTCGTATCCTCCGCGAAACGTCAAGACGTTAATTCTCCCTCGTCAACAGTAGAATCCTCGTTAAACTCGAGTGGCATTTGTCTCCATTCCTCCATTACCATTTTATTGCGCCGGAAACTTATTATGAGAACGTGGCGAACTGCTCTCGATCCCCGTGGTTACTGTCCCCGTAAGCGCAGCTGAGTTATCGTGAGAATGTCGCGTGTAACGCGACAAAGTGTGCGAGGCTACGGGCTCGTAAGCACGGAGCCGATCGTGGCAGCGAACAGGGACCTTTGTATCCGTTTGCTGGCGTGATATTAGTAACGGGACGATTTAAAGGCTATTACATCGGCGTTGCGGGCTTAATTCGTGTCGGGGGCAATCGAATCTTGAAATTCGTAGCCGGGTGGAAGAATCGAGGTGGAACGGCCGCCCCGTTTGGATTGAACGTGATCAATGCTAATGGTGAGACTGACATTTGCAGTCATTGTCTGCGGGCAGAGCGGACGCAATGCATTGCGATCCTTATGGGAGCAGAGTAGCCTACTATTGGCGCTTCGAGCGGAACGGTGCTCAAGAAGTCGCACGTGCCCGAATTGTTTCCCAATTTGGGATCGCCCCGTACCCTTTTGCCGATCGATAGTTCAATATCGAACAGATGGGACGAGAAAAGGAAACGATTTGGGGAAGGAGAAAATGAATATCTGTAGGAGTTCCCAAAAGGGTGATCCACTTTATTCGATGTTTTCTATTTCTGTAAAATTTCCAAGCTTCTCGCAACTCGTCACGTGCGAATTAACGTCGCACGAAGTTTGGAGATCGGACTTTCAAAAGGCTTTTAAAATGGGCAATATTATATTACACGCAGAAACTTATGATTAATTACTTGTTCAAATGTGAATCTCGCACGACGATTCGTTGAACTGTCGCATCGTGGTTGACATTCTCTTAAAATTCACCGTGGCGCCTTAATCGGTAGCAGAACGAGGCACTGAATTATTTATGAACACCATGGCTACCGCCTCGGCTCGAAATAATACGGAAACCGACTGCATCGCAACACGATCCACCTCCTTTCCGTTTTCTCAACGTTTACCGAGATCCTGGAAACGTTTCTAAGGAGTCGGTTTCAGTACCGAGTCTGTATAATTCTATATAGGAGGGAGCAGAAACGGTTCCGAGGGAATTCGTGACTCTATTAACGAGGAGTCGTTTCATTCGCCTGAGAATTGCTAGTCTTGGTCTTACCGCGATGCAAATCTTTATGGCTTCGTTTCGCAGATGCAACACTGTGCAAATTCATTCAGATATCATTCCACGGCAGAGAGGAGCGAGTAATTGAATTTTAATTCATGGAATCCTTTACTGACTATCGACCGTGGCGCAACTCCCGTTAGAAGATGGAAAGTGATCGATGAACGTTCACGAGTTTGAGCAGCAGTTTAGGAGGTGGCCCCAAGTTGTTTGGTCAGAGTAAGAGGAGAAGCTCCCAGAGTTATTGGCTCCAATCAGGAAGTTTTCTTTTCGTCTCCGAGGCAATTCGAAGCTGAGGGTGTAAAGAGGTAGAAATATTGGTTGCGCTCAATTTCATCGAATTCTAGCCTACCTTCAGCCACCTAAAACAGACGAAACAATTCTTCGACTGCGATCGTGAGATTCAGATCTCGCTGCAAGAATCGACGTGGAATTTCCACTTCTGTCGGTCTCGTCAGAGATTCAGTGACGAAACGACCTTGGCCGCAAAACCCAGGATCCCGTACGCCTCGTAAGCAGAATTCTTCTGGGAACTCGTGTAGGAATCGAACACCCCCGAGAGTGAAAGGACCACGCCTGCTCTTGCCCCACGATACGATGCGCCATAGTCTTCTGTTTTCCGTTGGCGTCAATTACGAAAGCATCTGATGCTGTTTCCATTCCTCTTCTCGTTCCTCTCACCGCCTCTAGAAAGTACAAGGAATTACTTTCGCGTCTCGTTTCCGACTTTACAGCAGAATAAAATTCAATGTGAGTTGCTAAAAACAGATGAAAGTGTCGCTCAACGATAATAATTATATTTAACGATAATCGCGTGCTCGAAACACGGCTTTCATTTCAGCCGATTAATACAAAGTTGCTTAGCAGCGCGATACTAAAAGTTCGTGTCGTTCATAATAGCGATAATGGTTCCGACGCTGTGAGCGCATAAATTGTTAACGACGCATCCTAAACGCTTGTTTCCGGGACCGTGATATCGACTAACCGTCACGTAGCCGATGAAATCTCGGATTTTATTGCCTCAGCTTTATATTGTTCGCTTTAGCTCAACAGTTTTATTAATCGCGTCGGCCATTTCTTGATTTCGCCTGGTATTTTCATCTACTTATCCCGTATCAAATGGAAACCCTCCTTTCGCATAAAATCGACTCTTCCTTAACTCCAGACACAAGCCCCGAAATGAAAGCTCAGTCCGTTGATGAAGGTAACAAGGATCCTCCAAGTCGAGAGCATAGCGAGGAACCAATGACACAACGCAGCAAATCTTTACAAATGTGTTATGAGTGGAACGCACAAGGGGGGCTGTTTACCTAATCGTGAACCTCGCATAAACGACAGCTGCAGGATGATCCGGCTCAAGAATTCTGCGGTTGATCTGGTTTTAACGAGAAAGGAACCCATCGGCAGAGAGTGGCGCTGGTATTCGTTTGAGTTAAAAGCGTCGCTGGAGCCATTCAACGGGAATCGTGTCGGCTCTAGAAGCCATCTCCGTTTAATCTGAGCAGTGAAATAAGCTTCCACAAATTCTTCTGTTAATCATTCCATCCTGAAGCACGAAAACTGACAACGACACGTTCGAAACTCCCGTCTGTTTGCCTCGAAGTGAAACGAGACTGTATATGGTCAGCCGAGGCGAATTTTAATTTCCTTCGCATGTACCGGTGGCCCAATTTTCATCTGTCCCGCGGTTATGGGGAACTACTGCGCAGGAAAGAATAAAAGTCAGTAGAAGATACTTGCGGTTTACCTCCACGTTCCTCTTCTCTCGATCGATTCCATCGTTCACGAAGAGGTTCCATGGGATTCTGCGGGTTGGCACGCGTTGCGATGGCTTTTATTTTATTCGTGGTCAACTGCAGGGCCCGCAGGTCGCTCTGGAACGTGGAAGAGATTTGGAGGCCCCTTTAGCGGTGCTTGAAGCTGTATTTGCGGCGAGCCGAGGCTCCAAACGTGGAGCCTCTTCACCGCGTCGAATATGCTGGGCTAGCAGAGGACGATCAACGTTACTGTCACTCGTCCAGGGACAAAATATCATTTGCCACTTTCGAGGATCATCCAAATCCCGAAGCTCGTTTCAGGTCCGTTTCGCGAAGCGTTCATACGAAATGCTTGTTGAACCGATGGGCCGAGATCACGGGGTTGTAAGGTCCTAGTAGCCTGGATGTTGTTCCACAAAGGGTCGCTTGTCCCTTCCGTTGACAGCGTTGCACTAACGATCCGAGTATAGCTTACGAAAGCACAGGGACAGTTTCCTCTGTAATCAACATCGTGCCAATTACCGTTTGACAAGTATCGTAGCGAGGAAAGACGATCGTCGTGGCTTACGGTTACCTTTATGACGTGGTCGTGTAACGTGGCGCTCGAAGATCCCTCCCACTCGCGACAGAGTGGTTTTGCTGGCGAATTGTGGTTAGTGCGTTCTGGGTTGTCAAGGCTCGCTTTGATCTTCGTTTAGAAATTAGCTGTCAGCAGATAGGAGAAGATTTAGATTAGCACAGTGAAATTTCAGTGGAAATATCACGAATTCACGGGTAGAGTGGAATATTGTGTAAGCTTTGCCGAGAGTTCTTAATCCCCTAGTTTCCTCTGTTGGTTGTGCCTGTGACCTAGAATAATCTTTGGAGAATGAGATTCTACCCCGGGATAAGCAATCAATCAAAAGATGGCTCTTCCTTAATCGTACGCGTCTTAATACTTCAAAGATGGCAAAGAAAACACACCAAGTGGTCATTAGCACGTAAACAGGCAATTTCGATTCGAACGTAAAACTTTCTAACGAGTCGACGGCTGTTGACAAATCTGTCATTAGCAAACCAGATCCAACCGCGACGAACCATAGCAACAGGCGGTCGATTTGGAATGTAACGTTTCGTTAGAAGCTGCTCCCTCGAATGTTTCCACGGTTCGCTCAGGGAAAAAGGAAATCTTTCTCGATCAAGTCCGGTTCTAGAATTACTGTGGGTTCTCGGGAATGTAACTAAAGTCCACTTACCTCCGATATCGGCTTGTGTTAAAGTTAATGAATTTCGAGTGGAGATAGCTGCTCGTTCGGGATCAGCGAATTGAAACCTGTGAGTTTGAATTCGGAAATTATAGACGAGTCGAATGGATGAACGGGAATACCCGCTTGCCTCTAGCAAGAGAGTATTTCAGTAATTCGCTAGGTACTGTTACATATTTCAGAAGTTAAGGGAGGGTTGTAACGACGAACCAACCAGTTAACCCCAGTCGAATAATTTTCTGTGAATTATTAATATTCATACCGTATTTTATGGCAGCTACTCGACGACGTTTAATGAAACTTCCAGCTTCCGTTCCCCTGAATCCAGCTTTGCTCCGCCTAGATCGCTGGCCCAGCTTGATACGCTTCATCGTCCTATGAAAGGGGCGAAGCGGATAATCGGTTCGACGTCGTTAAATCATAGAAACCGTGGACCAATAATGCAGAGGGTTTTAGCAGACCATTGGAGAAGCTGCGCTTCAGGTTCAATCCGGATCAAACGATATTCGTTGTTCCATGGTAGGCGTTTGTTTGCCTCGAAAGTTGCATTTAAGCCATGTTCATCGGAGCTTGGATAGGAGTAGTAATAGGTGCAGTGGAGTGACTGTGCGAGGAGCGACGAATTGGATTGGAGGGGGTGAGAATGGGCGAGGATGTCGGCGAGAGTATCGGAATAATCGAGAAGAGTGAGTTTTAAATACTGATGCTTTATTTTATATAAAGTATTGTATAAATGTATAAACGCTATAAATATGTGGTATCTATCTATGGTGGTGGTGGGGTGCTAGTCGTGATCGCAAAGAAAGGGTATGACGAGGGCGGGCGGGGTCGGGGGCCGGCAGCGGCGCGCCATCTATTTACATTCATTCACTCACGGGAAGGGCTGACCTACCATAATCTACCGGTCTCTCTCTCTTTCACTAACAACATAAACACGATTATATAATATATGTGTAATGTGTGTCTATATACGAGTACACATATAGCAATAAGTGTGTGTGCGCGCGTGTGGCAATGTGTTCGTACATATATATATATACGCGAAGGAATAGTAGTAAATAGTATGTATACATGTGTATATATATATATAAGGAGAAAACATAATATGCGCGTGGGACGAAGTAATGTAGTAATAATAATATGTATGCTTGAGTGCGGCAGTGAGTATAACAACTTGTGAGCCGGCGGGGAACGGCCGCGTGTTGCCGCGTTTTGCCGCGTTTTGCCGCGTTTGGCCGCGGTCGTCTTCCGGCCCAACGGAAGAGGAGAGAAGTAAAGAGAGAGCAGTAAAAACGTGTGCGAAGAGCGGCGGCCTTACGGATGGTGGGAGACACGTTAAGAGTGAAAAAAATAAAAGAGAAGGTAGAGTGCTGCCGGAGCAACGGTGGGTGTTCAGAAAACAGAACAGACCCAGTTGGTCCAACGACGAAGCGCCAAAGCTTGTCCACATGCTGGGTCCATGGCGGAGCGGGCCCGGTTGCCAACGTGCTAGCGCTGACTCGTGTCCGTTCTCGAAAGCGTCGACCACTCGCCGCCCGGTTGCCCTATCGTCCTGGATGTTGGGAGGGGGTGTGGTCACCTCTCGCGAGTTTTGATCGCGGCATGGATGTCGGTGTCGCAATCGCGGCTGGCAATCGCGGCTCCGATCATCGGTTCCCTCGTTGTCGCGTTGCAGTTGATGAAACGAAATTTGACTAAATTTTACCCGTGCCTCGTCTGGACGATGGGGGACGAGTCGCGTCGACGCAGAGGGAATCTCGATGCCGGAACCACGGATCACGAATGGCCGGTGGCCACGATTCTGCACTCCCTCGGAGATCCGAGACCAAGATCGATGAGGGCAGGGGGCAAGCGTGACGGGCTTTCGACTCCGCGCTTCACTGTGTCTCGATATACGGACCGACTGGACTGCGATTAAAATATTCCGACTATATACCGACTACACCATTAACGCCGTCGCTCTGTGACCATGTTCCCAGGGTTGGACGGAGCTTTGGGAAGAAGACCGTTGAGCGCGTTTGAGGATCGTTTGAGACCGGTAAGTGACTGTGGTGGGTATGCCGCCGTCGCCGAGCCGAGATCGATGGGGCCTTAGAGCGTCTAGTACTTGCCAAGTACCCCGGGGATGATGGCTCCGTGGGAGCCAAGTCCGGCATGGATGGCGCCAGATGGTCCGTTGATCACAGCAATACCGCCATCATGTCCACCGAGTCCTCCGGCGATACCGCCGCCACCTCCACCAACAACAGCGATGGCACCTGTAAGTCCGAAAAGATCATCCACAGATTAGATCGATCCATCTTCTCTTTACGCGTCTCCTCAATCGGGTAACCATTCTCCACTAGAATACAGACCAACGCCGCCAACGGCACCAAGACCGAGTCCACCACCTGGAGCAGCAGCGGCAGCAGAGCCAGAGTCACCATTGTCACCGTTCAGGTTGGAGCCACCGGCGTACACGTTAACGCGGCCTACGCTGGGTCCAATCAGGTTAGCACCACCAGAGGAAGATCCGGCGACGGTGGCAACACCAGATGAAGCTCCCAGAACGGTGAATGGGCCAGTGGCGGGTCCTACTTGGACAGATGGGCCGGTACGGGGTCCAGAGTTACTCTTGAAACCTTCCTGGGGTCCTCCAATTTCAGAGGGTCCAACCTGGGGTCCTACGTTGGCTTTGGGTCCTTCAGCGGGTCCAAGGTCGGCCCTACCGCCGATCACTCCTATACACGGGAGAGAACAACTTTAATCGCCGCTCAACCAACATCGCTCTCCTACAGATAATCCAGCACGCGGCTCTTCTCGTGGACATGCCGCCTTCTTACGCACCTCCGGATACGATCTGTTGAACACCAGCAGCACCAGCCGCTGACGCAGCACCAGAGGCATAGCTGGCAGCCAGTTGCGGGGATCCCAAAGAGGACGCACCACCCTGGGCAGAGGCTGCGGTGTTTGCTCCCGCGATAAGTCCACCAGTAAGTCCAGCGGTACCGCCACCAACGCCGACGCCGACGCCACCCAAGCCGACGCCACCCAAGCCGACGCCACCTAAGCCAAGGCCGCCGCCAAGGCCGCCGCCAAGGCCAATGCCGCCAATGCCATGGCCTCCGCTAAGGGCAATGCCACCGCCGTGGCCGATTCCGGCGCGCGCCGACGCCACTGCCAGACAGGCGAACACAACCTGCGACACGGATGGAACCCCCCGTTGCTTATTATGTACAGAGAATGTTTACCGCGATCGCCTTCGTATGAGCCCGAGACTACCCGATCTATACTATCGACCAGCGAAATCGAGATGACGACCCCGCAAGTCGGTTTACGGAAGTGTCGTGCGCGATTTCAGGTACCCGTTGGCTTGGCAGCGAGTGCCACGCGCCCCACTGTAACAGACACCGCGGGCTTTCACTTTCGACGCTAGGCCCGAGCGGTTCCGCGGTGTCGGGGAAAATAGTCGCGATCGGTTTCGACCGTCTTGTCTCTGGCGTGAAAGCGTGCACGAAGCGCGCCGAAGCCACGCGAAATTTCGTAACGCCGCGGAGCCGTAACGATCCCATCTCGTCGTGCCGAGAAAACGCGAGCTCGTGACACGGGGTGCCGTAACGTTTCGCAATTCGCAATTCGAAACGATCGGCGGGGCCGATTACACTTTCCCGCGGCCACCTATCCGCGATCTCTCCCGTTCGCGATCAGTCGGGCCCGTTCGCCACACCTCACGACCATATTAGGGGAAGAAATTCTTTCAGGCTACCCGTTAATAGCTCGCCGCCCCACCCTTCCGCCAAGTCGCGCAGAAAAACAGCTATCGATCGCGTTTTATGCAACCGCTTCTCCAATCGACGTGATCGCTGATCCCCGCGCGTCAGTCGAATATCAGTGGAAGATTCATAATTAAGCAACGATAATCTGCTCCAGATCGGCCGGATTCGGAGCTCGCCCGTTCGAACTGGAAACCAGAAATGCCTGATCTCCTTTCGCGAAGCCAGCCGATACGATGGAAGCAATTTAAAGTTAACGCGAACCGATCGCGACAATTCTCTCGGGGCGATTTTTCTTTCCCGTTGCTGGAAACGACCGGTCGGCGCGCTGCTACCGCGAATCGACGGAAGGAAGTTTCAGTCGCTTTTAGGAGAAGCCCGCGGTCGCGTGCAACAGACTAGAGGACGGGAACGTTAGACGCGTGTCACGCCCAGCCCGGGTCTTAAGCTGCGCTTAAATGGCACCGAGTCGGTCTGGTATTATGCATATCTAACGACTTGGCGAAACTTTCACATCCCCGTTTACGCGGAACGAGGTAACCGTGTGACGTGGCCGACCGAGCGTTCTCGCGAGCCTGGCGATCGGAAAATGGCGATTTCGAAACGATTTCGAGCACGGCTCGCCGCGAATCCGCGCGAACGGCGACGGCTCGACGGTTCGATCGTCGTTCCCGGATCGTTCGAGAAACGTTAGCCGGTGTAAGGATAGTTATTCGAATGGATGCAACTAATCCGGGGCTGTTTTCAGGCTGGAGCGACGAGTGTTACGGTCGAGAGGGAAAGTACCAGGTCTGAACGAGAAGAAGAGCGATCGAGAGTTGAGAGACGGTGCACGTGAATGAAGATGCGCCGAGGATAGAACCGGTCGACGGTTGAATGACGATGATACTACTACAACCGGTTTCGCGACGCGGTCAGTGTACCGTGCGACGGGACTTCTTGTCGCATGAATGGAGCGGGACAAGAAGGGCAAAGTCTGGCCCGATCGTTTCGTCCCGCGAAGCAAAAAGGACCAAAGAGCAGTTGAGCCGTGACATTGAATCAGGGAGCGGACGCCGCGGAGGCGCGCCGAGGGTGCGGAAAGCAAAGAGCGCGGCGATACGACGGATATCGATGCTTCTGTGACTTTACCTCGCGGCACAACGATAGATCGCCGCACGGATCGATCTGTCTTTCGGCCCGGCTTCCAGCTAACGTCTCAAGGAAAGAGCTTGCTCGTGTGTCCTCGAGACTGTCGTTCTGATTTCGTCGCGAAACGGTGGAATCCCTTTAAGGACGGCGTACAAATGGAATTTCATAGCCGCTCGATTAAGCCGCGATGGGGCGACGGGGGGACGATTAATTTTGAAAAAAAACGAGAACGTTTTTGGACACTGATCGAATGCAAAGCCGAGCGAATAAACCGATGATTGAGCAAAGAGACTGGAGACAAGCAAAGAACGAGGCCCGATGCCAAGTGAGAGAGATTAGAGAGAACCGTCGAAGCCGCGGAGAACGCGAGTGGATAGACGGATACCAATCGAACACCCCACGAATCACCAACCCTGTGGCGGATACTCACAAAGGCCTTCATGTTTGGTGTGTGTATGGTGGGCTGGTAGTCCGGTGAATGACTGACTTGGGCCGGGCCGGCGGGCCTTATATACGCCTAACTCTACTCTGGCTACGCTCCACAATCACCATCCTTTCGAAAGCAACGCGCTCCACCACCCTCCCCCCAGAAAAACTATAATCCACGTCGTACCAGCGGCCGGCATAGACGAACGTAGTCCCACCAGCTGCTTTGGGGCCAGAGGGGGGCCCCCCCGTTTGCACCGGCGCGGCGGTGCAGGCTGACGTGTTGTAGGTTGTTCGCGGGTATTCCAACGGCTTCGTTCGTGTCTAACGGCCACAGAGAACAGCCTCCTACTCCACCCGCCCCGCCATCTTGGCCTACAAGCTCGGCATCCACGCTGCAGGCCGCACCAAGTGCAACCAGGTACCACCCGGGTTACCTGGTCACCTACGATACCCAGCTCTCTCGTGCAGGCGTGGTGCACGGACGCCCAGGCTCCCGCAGCCGAGCGGCTCTATTGTTGCCCGGCTCTACTTGGTCACAGGTGCATCGGCCAAGTCTCCGGGGGTTAATTGGACAATCGTTGATTGACGCGGGACAAACGGTACCGATGAAACCCTCCTTTGTTACTGGCTAGAAGCAGGGGCATGCTTCAAGAACTACGCGGAACTTCAATACGATTATCCCGCGTGGCGCACCCTTGGTCCCTCCCCTTTAACGGGAAACAGGCATGTCAAGATCGCAAAGACGAAGAGCGAACGTTCGTCCATTAATTGTAAAGAGAACGTGGTTCTCTTTCGCGCCTGAAACGCATCAATTTTCCCGAATGCTCCGGGCGAGACGAAGGCCACGCTCAGCTCGGTTACGCGAAAATCGTCTGGAATTCGCGAGGACGGTGAGTAACCGAGTTCCTAGAGCGAGGAGACGGGACAGAAGGATTTCCTGCGGGCGCGGGTGGACGTTAAGCGAAAAATGTTATCGTTCGCGGGTCGGAAGAAAGGGAGTGGGAAAGAAGGGGAGAGGAAGAAACGCAGATCCACGAATGGCGACACGCGCGGTCCAGATTATGGCACGCTCGTTACTTGGAAACGAGGTCCTCGCATCGAAATGGAGTTTCGCGTTAGTGGCAAACGTTGAAACGTTCTAAAGAGTTGGAATTGCGGGTCGTTGAATGGCCTTAAGGAACCTGAATTCTTTTCTAAATAGATTGCCTGCCGTCGTAGCCGGCGCCGTCGCTCGTTATTTATTACCTCAACCCACTAATTCCCAGCTGCCACGCTGGGCGTTATAGGGGAAGCCGGGGATCGAGCCATCGCCGCGAAGGGGTTGCCATCCACCCCTTGAGCGACAACGTCGAATTACGCGGTGTCGTTTCCGTCGAACGAAGTCGCCCGGAGATGTTAGGCTTTTCGGCTCTACAAACGAATCGTTTAGGGGATATTTTGCATCGGGGGTCTCTAGAGTCTTGAAGCATAGGTTCAGGGACCAGTTTCTCGTATTCGTCCAGTCGAATGGTCGAGGACCTCCTCCACGAAGCTTCTCATCCTTATCTGGTTCCTATCCCTCTGTGTGACTGTACTGGCTCCCGAAGATGATCTTCAAGGTACATTGGCCCGCGACGAGCAGACCCTGCTAACAGAATCATGAGTATCCTTTGGGAGAGCGCGGCCTGTCGTTTTGAAGCAGACATCAGCAATGGAGAAACTTTTACGCGAGACTCTGCTCGTAAAAGCCGTCCTCCTGTCAGCGCGCGCGTTCTAATTCGATCCCAACGACATAATCGGCAAAAGTTCGCCGGGATCTCCGTAATATCGATACCATTTTCACTTCTACCGTGCAAACAGAGGACGCCCAACCGTGGCTATTTCTCTATTCCTCCGTTGCGGAGATACATTTACGCAGATAGCATTATCCCGCGCTTTACGAGCCCGCGGGATCTACATAATTGCGCAAGAGCGGTGATCGAAGGGAGACGCGGCTGGCTGAAAAATCGCTCGCTCGCGTCTGATAAACGGACGAGCGTCGATGCCGCGCCGATAAGCGACTCTTGCCCCGCAGCTATCTTTAATCGCCACGCGATTCAATGCTAAGCCGACGGAGGAGGAGGCGAGAAGAAAAGAAGAGGTGATGGATAACGGGGAAAAGGAGACGGCCCTGGGAAAACGGCTGGCGAGGATGACTTAATCGTCAAGTGGACGCGCCTCGAGGCAACGGGGGAAGCGGCGGTTAATCGATTCGAAGCGTTAATTGGCTTCGTTTTGGCGCTATCCACATATCACGGCCGGCTAGTTTTCCGGCTCGCGCAGAAGTGAAAGCCATTATATTATTTGGCGTCCGCGAAAAATGCCCGGTCTATCGCGAAAGTCGCCCGCGCGTGTCTTTTCTCGCCAGCCCTGACCGGTTTCGAATATATAAAGCGACACGGCCGCTGCTCGCGGCTCTATTCCTTCTCGTACACCCTCGAAACGGTAGCCGCGTATCGATTCCGGCCGCGAAAGGCAATTAGCCGGCCGGCTATTATTTCGTCTCGACGATCGGTCATTCAATTAATCCCGCTTGTCGTTCGACGCTCGTTGCGCAATCTGTGTCTCGATGGGAAGAAAAAAATGGCCGAGGGAAAAGACAGATACGGGACGGAGGCGGGTGCGCGACGGAAAATCGCGCGATCCACTAGGAATATTCAACGAGTCGGGTACCATTGTGCAATCGCGTTTCTTTTCGTTCGCGATGCCACGCCGTTGAGCAATCGCTTGGCGGTCTATTAATTGTGCGCTCGCTGGAACCCTCGCGTTCCATCCACGCGATACCTTCGAACCCCGTCGCCTTCTCGAGTCCAACTTTCCGCCGATCGACAGGGTCAATCGCTGCCGCCTGCTCGGCCGAAGCCGCTTTCTACGATCGCCACTGTGCTGGCTGTTCGTTAGCCATTAAACGAGCGAGTCACCGTCGTGTCCCCCGGACCTTTATATCCGCCGAACGCCGATGCACGTTTTCTAGGATGCCGTTTACGCGAGGGAGCGCGCGTAACTCGCAACGGTCTAGTTTCCCCTGACTCCATCGCGAGGCAGGACTCATTTCCACGCGAATTGGCTCCCCTGGCGTGCACCGATGTTGATACATTAAATACGAGCAGTTGATGAACGTTGGCTAGCCGTAGCTGACGGAATTCGTGGATCGTTGGACCGGACGTGGCGATAATGATCGGATTTGAGAGAGGCAAAGTGACAGCGCACGATTTTAGAGTCGTTTCTTCTCCCGCGAGTCAACGATGAACTTTGATACCAAAGCGCATGAGAGAATTACTGTGAACAGCGGCATTGCCACTGCCGTTCTCATGCATCGATCGTGCCAATCGGAGCGTGTTCCTTTCTCTGCGATACCAACGGACCTTAAGACGAGTCCACAGCTCCGGTCCTCAAGCGTGCACCCTCTCGGAGAGCCCTTTGGCAGTAGAAGCTGTCGCTTATACTTCATGAACGTTTCGTGAAACCTGGTGACCTTGGAGAGAAGATTACATCGCCCAAACGGGATGCATGTTCGATCCTTCTGGCTACCAATTTCTTGGCTCGCCGAGACTCCGAACTGGTGGCCACTCTTTTACCGATATCGTTCTAAAAACGTGCTGGATTACTGCATTAATGGATCGTGTTGCTTCCTGCCGAGAGTAGGGCTTCGTTAAGTGCACTTGGAAGGATGGAAATAGGATCGCTGTTCTCCAGACACGTTCTCCTCGACCTCCGTTAAGAGAAACTCCGATAAGACGGCGTCGTCTACCGCGATGCTCGGTCGCTCCAATTTTTATGTAACATCAGGATGTGAAACTGGAGAAATTTTAGCCGCGAAGCGGGGGATCCGTGGGAAAAGCGTGCTCGCTGCACGCCGACAGCGTGCCCGTCGCCCGACGATGCTTTAACGCCTCGCGACTGCGGCAGGACGCACGTGTTGGCGCGTGCTTTTCATCGGGCTGTTCGGGGCATCCGGCTTATCCGCGCCCGCGTCGATCTTTGATTCTCGTTGCACGTACTGGCGCGGGATCACGGTCAAATAGACGAGATCGCGAGGTGGATTGTTGGAGATGTTAAATAAGCGCGAGCACAGAAATGTTTGTTATAGTAACCGGTTCTTTCTTGTAACACGAGGCCTGAAGGTTTTGACTTTGTTCTGCAACCTAACCTTGGGAGTCATCTAGCATAATATACTGATGGACACTATTTTTTGCCGATCAGTCACGTGGAAAGTTAAACGAAATTCACGTAAAATAAATAATGCATCATCTGATACATAGATGGCATTGTTTTAAATTTAAGAATTAATAAACAAGTGATTATTCAAAGCGACAAACTATCGTAAGAAAAATGTGTCGCAATAAATCAGCCCTGGTTATAAGTTCTCTAAAGCTGTATGTAAATTTCGTGTATTCAAATTCTTTTCTCTGCCTTATTTACTTCTTACATGATTTTTAAGAAAACTGTATACGCCTTTTCGTGGGCATTTATGTTTTAATTAATGTATACATAATCACATACTCGGCAAAAAATTGTGTCGAGCAATATATAGTACGCCTTTCCATAAATTCGTCGCAAAAATCTCTTTCATTATGCCCTCGTCCCTTGCCAGTTGAACTTGTTAGAATTTCACGTTAATGTTAAGTGCTGTAATCAGTTACAGCAACCGTAGTATTAAGCTCCTTCGATAGCTGTACATAACCAGAAAAGTCTGACGCAGCACTCTGTGTCTGGCCCGTACTGCCATGATCTACTTCGAGCACCATACGCTGCGGTGAAAAAAGAGCTTCGGCAGACGAATGTGCTTACTATAGAGTATTATATTGCTTCCTCCTTCATTTTGGTTAATTATTACACGGTCGCGTTGTCGCAATCGTATCCCCGCGGAGTAAAAGCTCGACGATCTGTTACCGTGCGAAGCGCGTCGATTAAGGAAAGGATATTAATCGTTGGGCAGCAGTGTTTTCATCAAACCCACGACAAAGTACACGCGGGTTGCTCGTCGTGCAAAATTTATTAACGACCAGCTTCATCCTTTTATGTAACTCGAGCACGCCGCGTGTAAACGTCGTTGCGATAGAATGGAATGGTTAACCGCGATTTCAAATAGAACAACTTTGATCGATCCTGGACAAGCTGCAGTTTCCCTCGTTCCAATTCCGCCGGGCGTTCTCTACACCGTCGACAAATTATCGAAAACGCTTGGGGCCGCGTGACACGCCTTTGATTAATGTTGCTAATTAACGAACAGTAAATTCACCCCCGGCAAGGGAAAAGAACGCGCAGGAGTTTATACTGCACCGACGCGCCGCTTAAAATTCGTATCGGTGAAAGCTATCGACCCGGGGCGAGTGAAAATTTTAATCAGCCGCTAAATAAACATCGCGTTTATTAAAAGCTACGGGGGTCGTCAAAAATGCATAGTTATTATTGCGTGAACAATGAATCGTTCTTCATTCTTGCCATTTAAATAAATAAATAAATAAAATAAATATTTGCTTTTTCCACCGGGAATTTATTATTATTTCCAGTTTCGGTACAAACAGATAAGCGTCCCATTTAAAAAAAAATTAAAAGTAACAGTGAAATGTTATGAAATATCAATTTTGCCACTCTTAGAAGTTATTTAACTTGGCCATCTTAAGCACCTCGCCGTGTAGGCATCAATAAATGTAATGCAAGTAATTCTAAAGGCTAAACGCTATGGATTAAAGGCGAGACGCTTGATACTCGGAGCTTAAGGGTCTCGAGGGACAGGAGTCGCGCGTGCAAGGGGGAAAAATTGCACGCGGTGCCGCAGGAAAGAGGAAAATCGGTGGAGGAGGCGCGGAGCGACGCGCTCCTCTGCTCGCGGCGTGCCTCGAGCGGTTCGCTTCGGCAACTAGACTCGAAAGTATCTTACGCAATAGGCGAAGCGAGATTGTGTGGGCTACCGCCGTCCAGCTCGAAGCTGCCCATCATTTCCGTGTTCTGCTCGCTGCTTGGTCGCGTACTCGCCACTTCGTGTGCACACGAACCGACTGCATTGTCCGCGTTCACCGTTTCTCTGTACCGCCTTCATTTTATCCCTCGCGCGGATTTCAAGCCTTTTCTCCTAGCCACTGGAAACCTCCTTCATTTTCCATGTGTCTTCCCGGCGCGACATCGCAGATTCTAGTAGCGAATCGACCACTCAAGCTGAGTGATCTCTGAGGGTTGGTTTTATTGAAAGGGGACATTGGCAGCACTGACACTCTATCACGGGGCATTCTTCCTGAGATCCTCTCGATCAATCAGCTATCTTTGTCGCGTCAGGGATCCATGTCTCATTCTTGGCTGAATTGCTTGAATTACTTTTTGCACCTGCCTCGGACAGGGAAGCGGAGAAGTTTCTGCAAGTTGGTGTAGGGTTGATTGATGAAACTTGGAGAGCAAATGTATAGAGTGCATCCTTATTGTATCATTGTATTTCGTACCGTGCCACTGACTGTAATTCGTTGCGGTAGGGAGCGATTGTTCCACCGAAGAATGTGAAAACGTTGTTAACGTCCCAGGGAGATATGTATTCAACCCGAGCTTCGTTTCGCAGTCGGTTATAACAGTACTTTATATAATAATTGCTCACTCTTACGCTAATTCCGCGCTTTCAGCGTACGCGAGGAGTCGCTGGATCGCGGAACAATCCACGTCAACGATATTTAAGCCATCGGTAGCGAGTCGTGCTTGCGACAGCCTCGCGACGATGTAACATTATCCACGCGTGCGGACAGTATGCTAGCGGAATATGATTTCCGTGTTCCGTAGCGAGCCCACCATCGCGCATATTCCTTTGTGATCATGCCAGATCGAACATGTCACTTTGTCCCGTGGCTTCTCGCGCGGTTTCGTTAATTCAAGCCCGATTCCCGCACTGCGCGGCATCATTTCTGCCACGCGGACCCATTTTATTCGCTCCCGATCGATCGGGACATTTCGATGCACGAGCCGTTAATTAATTAATCGCTCGGTTACAAGCTCCCGGCACGAGTGAAACGCGCCAGTTCGCAGGCAGCCTAACGATTTGCCCATTGTGGAGCCGTGTCAGTTCCTGTCGCAGAACTTTCCAGAAGGAAAAACTGCAACGCCCGTGGAATTTTTCTGCACCGCACCATTTTTCCCTTTCGTCGTTTCTGCTGCAATATCGGCGTCCGCTTGCGCGAACGGGTCGCTAGACTGTATCCGTGCTGCCTTTCCTCGTGACTCGAACACGTCTATGGTGCCACTGAACTAGAATTACCGTGTTTTACGAGCTCGCTTGCGGACCGGACCGGACGGTAATTAACGCGCCGATAACGACGATAAGTGTACGACTCCGATTCTCCGATTGTTAGACTATGACCCCATTCACCATAATTACAATCTATCGCGCGTGAAAAATATCCTCCCACGACGCAAGACACCTTTCTGTCTCCTCTGCCCACTGCGATCCAGTTCCAACGGTATCCCTAAAATTCTATACCAAAACCTGTGAATGAGAATCGTGTCGAAATATTCTGAATAAAGAAGGGAGGCGATCAGAGCCCCTAACGCGAGAAAGATTCTACTCCAACGAGGAAACAGGTAGGGGAGAGGTGGGATGAAAGGGACACTTGTGTTTAGGACCAGATAGTAAAAAAACTAAATAACCATTCGAGTTCTAATTGGTAACATTAGAAAGGCCAGTTATCTGGTTATATAAATACTCGGTCGTATTAAGCTTCTCTTTATATTTACATATCATATTTGTCGTTTTCTAAAAACGTGTGTTTTGTCCCTTTCATAAATTGGCTGTATTGAAAGGGACATGGGTGTTTATGAATGGGACAGTGTAATAAAAACAGGTAATATTAATATCATTTCTTTAATGATTATTTATGCAGGTACCGACATCACATAGGCTATTTTAATTCATATATATGTTCATATATATTCGTAATAGGAACTAAAAACTCAACAGTTATGCTTATGTAACTAAACAATCTTAATAACTATAAATAATCATTTGTCTAATTTGTCTAATGTTCGGTTTATAGATAAATGATTCTGTGTTTTTGGCTTGCCTGACCAATCTAGCTAAATGTGATTTGGCTATATTGATACACTTCGCAATTGATCTTATTGGGGTTTTTTTTCTCAATGACTTCATGCACTGCTTCTTGTATTTTATCTGCACTAACCCGTTTTTTAGGCGGCATATTTTCACTGAAAAAAAATGAAGAATGGTAAGGTTTTGAAGGGGACAGGTATGAAAGGGACGTCCCCTTCATAAATTTTTGTTGTGTCCCTTTCATAAATAAAGCACTAAAATTGAAAATCTAATTCCTACAATTACAATATGATTCAAAAAGGATCGGACATTATACGATATCGTTCTTAAATAAATACCTGTTTAGATGCAGTAATAGAAAAATCAGTCGCGGATAACAGCACTTCACAATACAGTTCAAGAAAATACTAAAAGTTATACTTTGAACCTCAAAAAAATTCAAGTGTGTATTTCCGTAGTCGTAGATACGATAGCGGCTTGAAATTTGGCTTGATTACACATGAATGAATGTGGCTACAAAATAAAAACACTTTTGGCCTGGGCAGATCCTTTATCTTTGAGATAATGACCATGTCCCCTTCAATACGTGTCCCTTTCATCCCACCTCTCCCCTA